>CM057459.1:274185000-275502500 GCA_016271365.2 Neoceratodus forsteri | reverse complement strand
TAAGCCACCCCTGAGCTGAGAAATTGATTTTTTCAAGTGGTCCCGCACTCGCAATCAAAGATCGCGGTCAAAGAATCTCGTGATCAAAGAATTTGTAGGCTCGCAGTCAAAGATCTTTAGCGAGATGCGATCAAAAAATAAAAAACTTACAAACTCTATTTCTTGACCATTTTGAAAGAAACCACAGGCATGGCTCGATAGAGGGAAGACCCCTGAGTAAAACCCACCATAGTTTCACTTCAGAAGTCCCCCCTGAGCTGAGATATTTGAATTTTTCTAACTGTAAACTGAAAACAAGATGGAGGCCATCATGATTAAAGAATTTCTCAGGATCAAATATTCTTTGTTCACCAGCCTGGAAATTCTTTAATCATGAGGAGGGACCAGATGGCCAAAACCCCATTCTTCTTTCGCAAAATAACCATATAAATTTTCCCATTGACTTATAATGGGAAATTAAAAGTGTAATAACTTTTGAATGGATTAATATTTTTTCACCAAATCAAAAGTGACATGTTCCTTGACCCAGGCTCTTTCAGACGAGTCAAGTTGCAGAGTGGCACACCATACAACAGCTGCTCAGCACCAAGGACAATATCTGAAAAACTGCCCACATACTGTAACTGGCGAAAGGTGCATTTTTCAGTGTCTTGATGCGCAGAAACTATAAATATGACTGAAATGAAATTTAGCATATCAAGAGATCTACCATGCCCAACCATGCATATCAAATTTCATGCAAATCCATTGAACAGGTCCAAAGTTATTAACATGCAAAATTTCGAGTTTTACATAGAAGTGCCTACTCAACCCTAAATATAGGGGCGTGTCTGCGCCCCTATAATATATATATGTATACATATATACATACACATATACACAACATACACATATACATACACACACACACATGTATATATATATATATATATATATATATATATATATATATACACACACACTCACACACACACACACACACACACACACATATATATACACACATATATAAGGAATATACAGCAGTTCAGTGTGTGATAATGCATTATCTTGTACAGTTTCAGTGACCTAGTAACTTCATGAGTGCCGAGGTCACTGGAAACTGTACAAGATAAATGCATTATCACACACTGAACCGCTGCATATTCTATTTATGCAACAGGTTTAGATGTTGTGTGAACATTTTGATTTTGGTAGGTGTAAACAATTTGTCAAGAAAGGGAAAAGAAAATTGAATTTTATGCTGTTTTTTGCTAATTATAAAAAAACAAAATGGTATCTGTAACTGAAACACCACTCATTTTGTAGATATTTTTGAGCTGAACATTTATCGTGCTCACAGTACCATGCTATCATTTTTTGTTTTAAAGTTATTCATATTTGTTTGTCAAAAAAGTGAACAAAAAATTACATTGTCTTCTGTTTTCTTGCTAATCATATGCAATATACAGGGTTTATATAAATGAAACATTATTCATTTTGTAGAAAATTTTGTGCTGAACAATTTTCGTGCTCACAGTACCATGTTATCTTTTTTCGTTTTTAAGTTATTCACATTAAAAATATGGTTAGTACTGCTTCTGAGGTTGAACAGTCTAAATGAATTCTGAAGAGAACTGTGTAGATAAATGAGCTACTGATGTGGTTGCTATGTGTATAAATAGGTGATGATGTAGTTACTATGTGGATAAATAAGGGATATGCAGTGGTTCAGTGTGTGTGATAATGCATTTATAGTGTATGGTGGAATGCTGTTCCACATGGAAATCCATGCCTGGAACAGCGTTGTTGTCCTTCACTCGGTGCGTCATGATCTTGTTGTGCTGCACCCAGTGCGTCACCGGTGCAGCAGAACAAGATCGAATCTTAGCCCGCCACATGCGCCTATAGAGCGCCGACGTAACACGGAAGAAAAGCCTGGCAGCAGACACAGAAGTAAGCCTTTTTTTTTACCGAGTGTTCACGAAGTGCTATTTATGGTTGCCCATACATTATAAAGATTGTGTGCAGCAATTATACACAACAAGATAGTTGTGCGATCTTGAGGTTTCCGTGGTAACGGACTTTCCTCGAAGCCACGCCTTGAGGTCCCAGGTTACCAAGGAAACCTCTCGATCAATAACTGCCTTGTTCTCTGTATGCTAAGCGATACACACTCTCAGGTCTTGTGCTTCCGGTGACCTCAAGTAACCTCATGAGTGCCGAAGGCACGAGTGAGAGTTACGAGAGGTCACTGGAAACTGTACAAATTAAATGCATTATCACACACTGAACTGCTGCATATTCCATTTATGTAACAGGTTTAGATGTTGTGTGAACATTTTGATTTTGGTAGGTGTAAATAATTTGTCAAAAAAGGGAAAAGAAAATTGAATTTTATGCTGTTTTTTGCTAATTATAAAAAAACAAAATGGTATCTATAAATGAAACATCACTCATTTTGTAGATATTTTTGAGCTGAACATTTTTCGTGCTCACAGTACCATGCTATCATTTTTTGTTTTAAAGTTATTTATATTTGTTTGTCAAAAAAGTGAACAAAAACATTACATTTTCTTCTGTTTTCTTGCTAATCATATACAATATACAGGGTTTATATAAATGAAACAGTATTCATTTTGTAGATAATTTTGTGCTGAACAATTTTCGTGCTCACAGTACCATGTTATCTTTTTTCGTTTTTAAGTTATTGACATTTAAATATGGCTAGTACTGCTTCTGAGGCCGAACATTCTAAATGAATTCTGAAGAGAACTGTGTAGATAAATGAGCTAGTGATGTAGTTACTGTGTGAATAAATGGGTGATGATGTAGTTACTATGTGGTTAAATAAATTTATTACCATAGCAGCGAAGATAAATGGTTCTATTCTACAGTTTTTATCCTGACCCTTGTTGCATAAATATATATGCAGTTTTATGCATGACAATCAATGTAATTGGTGTTTCTGTTAAGACTGCCTATATAACCGAATATTTTCCAGCATAACAAGTGTCTGTAGTAATAAAGCTGTCTTGTTACATCTGAAATTGTTGTGCCTGCTTCTCCATGAAAGAAGAGACTGTTAGGATGCTTAGCCCTGATCAGATATTCTTGGCAGTACTGAATCAGTACTGGGTCCAATCCTCTTTAACATCTTTATAAGTGACATTGCAGAGGGTCTGAAGGGAAAGGTATGCCTCTTTGCAGATGACACAAAGATCTGTAACAGAGTTGATACACAAGGGGGGTAGAAAAGATGAGAAGGGACTTGGCAAGGTTGGAGGAATGGTCAGACATATGGCAACATAGATTCAATGCAAAGAAGTGCAAAGTAATGCACCTGGGAAACAAAAACCCAGGAGAAGAGTACACAATAGCAGGGGAGGTACTAACAACAACAAAAATGGAAAGGGACCTGGGAGTAGTCATATCAGATGACCTAAAGGTGGGTAAGCAATGTGAAAAGTCAGTAAGGAGAGCCAGGGGGATACTGGGATGCATAGGAAGGGGCATCACAAGTAGAAAAAGGGAAGTGGTTATCCCTCTATACAGACAGTTGGTGAGACCCCATCTGGAGTACTGTGTGCAGTTTTGGAGACCTCATCTACACAAGGATATAGACAGGATGGAAGCAGTCCAGAGGAGGGCAACTAAAATGGTGCAGGGTCTACATCAGAAACCATATGAACAGAGACTGAGAGAGCTTAATATGTATACCCTTGATGAAAGGAGGGACAGGGGGACATGATAGAAACGTTCAAGTACCTCAAGGGAATCAACAAAGTCCAGGAGGGTAGCATCTTTCAGAAAAAGAGATGTGTAAGAACAAGGGGGCACAGTTTAAAGATAGAGGGGGGACGGCTCAGGGGTAATGTAAGGAAATTCTTTTTCATGGAGAGAGTGGTGGATACATGGAACAGCCTTCCTGAGGAGGTTGTTGGGTCTAAAACAGTGGGGGAATTCAAACATGCATGGGACAGACACAAAGCAATTATAGTGGGGGGTTGCAGGAAGCAGGCTGTTGGTTAACTAGAATCTGCAGCTTATCCAGTAGGTAGGGAAATGGGCAGACTGGGTGGGCCAAATGGTCCTTATCTGCCGTCAAAGTCTATGTTTCTATGTTTCTATGAATCAGCAAAAGAGACACGGTCAAGTGGCATATTCGGTAATAAATAAGGGATATGCAGCGGTTCAGTGTGTGATAATGCATTTATCTTGTACAGTTTCCAGTGACCTCAAGTAAACCTCACGAGTCCCGAAGGCATGAGTGAGAGTTACGAGAGGTCACTGAAACTGTACAAAATAAATGCATCAATACATACTGAACCGCTAGTATATTCCATTTATGCAACATTTTTAGATGTTGTGTGAACATTTTGATTTTGGTAGGTGTAAATAATTTGTCAAAAAGGGAAAAGAAAATTGAATTTTATGCTGTTTTTTGCTAATTAATAAAAACAAATGGTATTTATAAATGAAACACCACTCATTTTGTAGATATTTTTGAGCTGAACATTTTTCGTGCTCACAGTACCATGCTATCATTTTTGTTTTAAAGTTATTTATATTTGTTTGTCAAAAAGTGAACAAAAAATTACATTTCTTCTGTTTTCTTGCTAATCATATACAATATACAGGGTTTATATAAATGAAACAGTATTCATTTTGTAGATAATTTTGTGCTGAACAATTTCGTGCTCACAGTACCATGTTATCTTTTTCGTTTGTAAGTTATTGACATTTAAATATGGTTAGTACTGCTTCTGAGGCCTAACATTCTAAATGAATTCTGAAGAGAACTGTGTAGATACATGAGCTAGTGATGTAGTTACTGTGTGCATAAATGGGTGATGATGTAGTTACTATGTGGATAAATAAATTTATTACCATAGTAGCTAAGATAAATGGTTTTATTCTACAGTTTTTATCCTGACTCCTGTTGCATAAATAAATGTATCCACATAGAAGCACAAATAAATGGATTTATCAGTGCATATTTATTCAGACACCTGTTGAATAAATATGTACACACATATACACACACACACATACATATATATATATATATATATATATATATATATATATATATATATATATACATATACACACACACACACACACACAGCCCCTGAACTGAACATCAGAGGACCACTGGCCAGGGTCATGGAGTTCCAGTATTGGCAATCCTGAAATCCTGAAGGTTTTAACTCTGATGTGACCTGAATACTGGAATACTGAGATCCTTGGTGAAACAGACTCCCAGGGGAAGGGGGAGGGGGCAGGCTGTCTAGTACACTTGGGGTTAAAAGTCCACTATGATCCCTGCTATTTCTGACCACACTAAATCATTGGTAGTGAATGAGGGTTAGGATGAGCTGCAGCAGTTTATACAATTTATGAATGGCAACCAACCTAAGATGTGGAGGGTGTTTTACCTTAGTATTAAAAAGCATGTACAGTATGGTCCAGAGCCTACCATGACCCCTGTTATCTTGAATAATTTCAGAACTGCATTGGGCCACCATTAGCTGCAGTGGTTTAATATATAAATGAAATATAAAAATAAAATTGCTACTTAAAGAGTGTAAAAAAATATTGGGGACCCCTGGATCAGACATGGAATTTACAAACTACATGGGGGGTTCACAATGGCAGTGGAAGCTTAGCCTGGCATACATTGAATATATATGCGCTGAAAAGCTGAATGACTGAATAAGTTTCAAATGACTGTGGAATACTATGCTAACCATGATTTTAAAGGTATAACATTTTGTGTATCTGTGTGGGATATCAACATGTATAGTTATATGCATTTGCCCCCAGTTCCTTAAATTGCCATTCATGAAAACAGCTTTCTGTGATGGATGTGCAAGTGATCTAAAAAATGGGGAAAATTACAGGGTCAGACAAAAGAAGCATCTTTTTCAAAATGTACAGTACTGCCATGCAATAGTTCAAATTACAGGTAGACCCCTTGCTGATCATATACCTCATGCTGAAAGAGGGGGCTGGCACCACCTTTCTAGCTGGGGGACATTCATGCAGATTGGCACACCTGAGGGAGGAAGGAATGAGGCCAATCTTTTTTCCCCTCCCCCCCTTCCTTCCTCCATGACATGGTGTGAGTATTCACTACAATCCAATCCACACACCAGGTCTATATCCCGTGACATATTAATGCATTAGCTAAGTCAACAAACTCTGGACAGAGCCAAAACAATTGCTAAGTGTTTCTTCTCATCACACCTTCTGAGCGTGGCTCAGGTTAGTGACCACTCCCCCGTGAATGCTTGCTCATTTCTAAAATAGAGGGCAATGTTTGGTGAGTGTCACTCTTTCAAACATTAATTGACATGTTTCATCTGCTGTGCCTGTACCATCACAACTTCAAATTGATATGTCCACAGTCCACTCCCCTCTCACACCCACTGGCGAAGTTTCAGACCTGCTCATTCACTGTAGTGTAAGTAAAACTGGTGAAAAGACATGAATTCAAGAAACAGCTGATGCTTTTTTATTTAAATATTTGATGTAGTGAGAGTTCTGCAAGTGATTGCATTTGTTTTGTGTGCTTTTTTTAACACATGACAATTTATATGGGCTTTACTTATTTTTGTTGTTGCTGTAGTCTCAGACACGTTTTATACTGCAAAGGAGAAGCTAGAAAAAGGCTGAAAGACAAAGAGAAAGGGAACTTGGGGCTGCCAAGAGTGAGCAGTAGAGACAAAATCAACTGCAGCACAGTGTTTCTCATAACAATATTAGAGCGCAAGCAGGACATATTTAAAACAAAACTGTTAATCTTTTATAGTGAGTTAACTATAAGAGGCTGAGAGAGAATGAGAAGAAGCAGCACGGGGATGTGGTTTAGGTCTGGAAGAGTTTATTTTAAGGGCTGCAGGTAGGTGGAGCCTGCAGCCCTCTTGCATCAGCTCTAAAAATGAGCTACCAGATTCTGACCATGGAACACTTCCTTTGGAGTTTTCAAATGATCCTTCCACATCTTTGCAACCCTTCAATTTAACCCTTGCAGTGCTGCAGATGGAACATCTATCCAGAGCTCAATCAAATAGATTCATTCTAGTTCTTTTGGCAGCCTAGAGATTAAGAAACAAATGCTCTGGACAATCACCTCTCCACCTCAGCCTTGTAGTGCTTCAGTGAGTACAAGAAACACATATTTTCTTTTGAATCCAACTTGGTAAACAGCTTTTTTAGAGCTAATGCAAGAGGGCTGCATACAGCCATCTTGATGTCTGTAGCTGGAAACATGGAGTACCATGCCACACATTGTAGGAGTTTTCAGTGTATCCTTCTCCAGCTTGCCAGTTAAATAAAATACTGTATTGTCTCTATTGAGTAGACCAAATCCAACACTATTTTCTCAGCTTTTGTTTTGCAATGTGACTTGCTATCTTTGGAGACTAATAATTTACTAACATGACTTTCAACAGACAACAGCATCTAACTGCAGAGTAGTTTCAAATTACATCATTGGTCATCTGTGTGTGTGTATATGTGTGTGTGTGTATGTGTATATGTGTGTGTGTGTGTATGTAGCAATGATTTACAGTATTTCCTCTGAAGAGTTGATTTATGTTAACCCTTTCTGGGCCTAATTAATGGCATTGGAACACTCACAGTTTTATACTTGCAGGAAGGGTAAATAAATGCTAGGCAGCTAATGTTTTAGGGGTTTTTAGAGGTTGCAAGGGGCATCCTAAGGAATTACAAAGAATGATAGTGGTGTCAATTGCAGTGTTCCCAGATTGAAGAAAGCATTTCCCTGTAGGGTACCCTCCTTTTCCCTGTATTTCCCATGTAAAACTGGGACACATCTCCTGTACATTTTCCTCTATGCTCAAATCAATACATGTACACAACTGACTTTATTGTGACTGTCAGTAAAATCACTATAACAAATGTTAAGGCTATTTTTATTTGATTTAAAATTGTAAAACTCACCTGCAACATATACAAACATACTTACAAACATACAAAGAAGCCAGCAGAAGAAGGCCATTGGGCTTATCAAGTTTGCTCATACTGCAGGGTCCAAAGCTTGAGCTAATGCCCCTGCCCTCCCTCCCCAATCTTTCCATCCTTCCTACCCATGATCCTTACCTTCCCCTATGCCTATCCCAGCCTCTCTTAATGCTGCCTACTGTCTTCAATGAGATGACCTCTTCTGGCAGTGCATTCCCAGTGTCCACCACCATCTCTGTGAAGAAGTGCTTCCTGACCTCCCTTCTAAACCTCCCACCCTCCAGCTCTGGAAAAATGTTGGAATCTATCCAGCTTTGCTCTCAATGTTCACATGTCTCCAGAACCTCTTAATGGTATTATAGCATTGTTACGATGTACTGACACAGCCAGATAGCCTGGCTGAGATGCAGTATGTCATATTCAGTGGGGTCACACTTTTATGGATATTTGGCAATGTACTGACACAGTATAACTTTGATGAGATGCAGGATCTCATTTTCATAGGGGTCCTAATTTACCCACTTCTACAACATACTGATAAGGGTTGGCCTGGCTAAGATGCAGTATCTCATTTTTAGTGGGATCTTACCTTTACCGGTGCTGACTTAAACTATGCATATGTGAGTATGGCACATATGTAGTCATGTCATTGTTTCCATGTTACTGCTGACTATGCGGCAAACTGCGCATGTGCGAGTATCACGCATGCACAGTATCAGTTACATCTGACTCTGGTGCAGTGAGAGCACTGCATATTCTTTTCAATGCTCTTGCCACTCCTAAAAGCTCTCCACAGCCGTATTGGCTCAGTGTTGGCAAAAGCTAAGGCATGGGCAACACTGGGGACTGATCTACTGTCTTCATGTCCACAGTCTCTTTTGGAAGGTCATTTTAGAATGCCACCACCTTCTGAGACAACATATGCATCCTAATGTTATCCCTAAACTTGCCATCTGTGATCTTCAGAGCATGCCCCTGTGTCCTGCTGGAGAACATATCCATATATTCAATCCTGTCAATACCCTTGAGAATGGGAAGACTGAGCTCATGTCCCATCTCAGCCTCCTGTTCCACAGGGACAAGCAAAAGGATGAGGAGCACCCACATATGCAGAAAGCACCAGGGACACAAAAATATTATTCAAAGTCCTTTATTTAACTAAGGTGTATAGTGTACGCACACATAGTGAGCATGAAAAAGTAGCAGCTGAGCCTTTCTGCAACTAACATTTATCCTGACCCCTGCCAGGCATCATCACAATGATTCACTCTGATGATACCTGGCAAGGGCTGGGAGAAGCATAACTTTCAGAGTGGCTCAGCCGTCACGTTTTTATGCTCACTATGTGTGGGTGCACTATGCAGTTTAGTTAAATAAAGGACTTTGAATAATGTTTTTGTGGTCCTGGTGCTTTCTGCATATGTGTATCCTTTTGCTTGTTTGGTTTTTCATTGCTGAGCACCATATTACTTGTCCCGTCACTCTGAATCCATTTTGTTTTGTTCCACAGGGAGAAGATGGTAACAACTACTATTAAACATAAATGTGGATATTACCTCTTAGATCCTTCCAGGAATTCCTGTTTTGAAAATGCAGCTTCCCCTTAACAGTGGTATCTAAACAGAAAGCTCACCAGCAAATTTATTTTTATTTTTAGTACTAAACACATTCTCTTTACTGCTACAGTAAATGTAAACACTGATGGAAATATGAAGAAACTGATAGAGGGAAGCTTACAAAGGATGTCAGCTGGCATTTTATGTGACTGTATAAATATGCAGAACTAAAATGCTACATACATTCACTGCCACTAAGCAAGTGGCAGATGGGGGGGGGGATTTGTCAACACAAAAAGGGGGCTTGGTTTGCACTCAGAGAGGAGTGAGACAGTCAGTTTTCCTATGTGGGACAGTGATCTATTGGGTGTAAACAGTTGGGGTTATTGAAAATATGATGGACCATAATGGTCTACATAGCCCATTTTCTTAAAGCAGCAGTTTTGTCATCAAAGAAGAAAAAAGGTGGGTTGGAATTGGCAACCATCTGACATTTTTCACAATCCCCCACTCAAAAATGAACAAGGACACAATTTAACTTGCTGTACTAGAAGACCGCACCAAAGAATTCAGCATCTATGCCAAGCTGGTGTTTCTCTGCCTGACATACTGAATGTGTTGCATTCTTTCAGCAGGATCTTTATAGAGCAAAGTACCACAATACATTTTCTTTACCTTATCCTCATGTCCATTTAAATGCACCATAACCCTCTTTCTGCCCTGATATTATGATACTTAGGGCTTGATTAAGTAAAGCTGTATCCACATTTCCTTCCTGTGGACCAAGTTAAACTTTTTCAATGCCAAAAAAAGACTAGCTTTGAATAAATTTAACATGGGGTGGTATTATACTTTGCACATTCTTGTGTTCTATGATTCAAGTATGTTCATCAATTAAAACAGCAGTGAAACAATCTGGTGAAAATTTTGACCTATGCTTTTTTGTGCTATTGCCACTTACCTTCTGACTTGTATGTTACCCTTTTTTCCACAGTTTGAGTCTGCTTTAGTACTTTTTTCATGTCTGAAATAATAAAAGGAGTGCTCCTTTTAACCCTTGCTGTGCCTTGGACTGATATATCAGTCCAAAATTCTTATACATTCTAATTCATTCAGCAGCCAAAGGGTTAATACAGTGCGGACCAGGTCTTCATCAGTATTTTCAGCTGTTTTTGTCCATCAATTGTTTATACATCACTTCTGTTGTGACTAAAATTAACTATTATGCAGCAGGCAGTGCTCTCTGACCTTACAGAACAAGAGTTGTTCAAAAACAGTTACAAATACTGATGAAAACCTTGTCTGAGCTATATTGAAGGAGTGCTCTTTTATTATTTCAGACATGAAAAAGTACTCAAGCAGACTCAAATTGTGGAAAGAAAGGCATCATATAAGTCATGAGGTAAGTGGCAATCTAAAATAGCATAAAAAAGTATAGGTCAAAATTTTCACCAGATTGTTGCAGATTGTTTTAAGTTATGAGGCTATGTTGAATTTTGCAAATGTGGGCTCATAACTTTGGTAATATTCAGTATTTTTACAACATTTAAACATAGCCATTTTGGTACAGTGAATCATGAATGTGATAGCTGTAATTTTTCAACTCCTGTCCAAAATAATAATAATAACTTTATTTAATTGAGAGCCTTTCACAATATCAAGGTGCTTCACAAGTTCACAAAGAATTCAATAAAACATAGATAAAATCCACAGAAAATCAGGAAATGCCTTACTCCATAAGAATGTCTTCAGTGCCTGCTTAAGGCTCCCCACCATCCTGTACTCCCAGAGCTGATGGGGCAGAGAATTCCAGAGGGTTGGGGTGGCAAACATAAAAGCATGTGCCCCAGATGAATTTAGACTAACCCTTGGAATCTCCAGCAACCCCTCGTCAGCCGAGCGTAGCTGTCGCACAGGGGTGTAAGGAGTCAGAAGCTCTTTCAAATAGTCAGGACCAAGTCTGTGTAGGGATTTGTAGGTTAACAAACCTACCATAAAGGTGATCTGCCATTGAACCAGCAGCCAGTGCAGATCATGCAGCACTGGGGTAATATGAGATCTCCTAGATACCCCAGTCAATAAACGTGCGGCAGCGTTCTGCACTAGATGCAAGCAGCATATATCAACCCTAGAAAGCCCTAAGTAAAGGGAGTAGCAATAGTCAAGGCACAAGGTCACAAAGGCGTGGACCAAAACAGGTAGATCACTGGACGGAACAAGGTGCTTGATCCTGGCAATGTTCCTAAGATGGTAAAAAGCTAACTTAACGACTGCTGACACCTGAGGATGAAGGGTCAGCCCATTGTCAAGTATCACCCAGGTCATGCACCTGTTCAGAGGTAAGGATCTGAGCACCCCCAAGAATAAACTGGAGGGCAAATCAGTCCTCAACCCTCTGTCCTGTGTCCTGTTTCCGGTCCACTACTAAAACCTCAGTTTTACCTATGTTCAACTTTAACTCCACTGGAATTCATCCAATCTTGGATTTCAGCAAGACAGTTGTTAAATACTGAGAGAGCACTAACCTGGTTAGGGCAAAGACAGGTAGGGCTGGGTATCATCAGTGTAGCAGTGAAACCTCAGCACATACTGTCTTACAATGTCTCCAAGGGCAGCATATACACTGCAAACAACATGGGGACAGCACCGAGCCCTGGGGCACCCCACAAAGCAGATAGAAAGACTCTGAGGAAAAATTCCCAAGACAACTCTCTGAGTTCTACCAGTGAGGAAAATGACAACCATCTGAGCACTGTACTGGTCAGTCCACAGATGGACCTCAAGGCTGAGCAAAACCCTATGGTCCGCTGAGTGTCAAAGGCTGAAGAGAGATCAAGGAGTACCAAGATGGAGTGGTTTCTCTGATCTCTCACCATCAGGACATCACTGAGCACT
Organism: Neoceratodus forsteri; assembly: GCA_016271365.2. Classification (NCBI taxonomy): domain Eukaryota; kingdom Metazoa; phylum Chordata; order Ceratodontiformes; family Ceratodontidae; genus Neoceratodus; species Neoceratodus forsteri. Next base: position 275,490,078 of record CM057459.1, on the reverse strand, counting down.
AGAACCAGAGCAGTCTCAGTACTATGCCTCTTACGGAAACCAGATTGAGAGGTTCAGATATATTATGGATGGTCAAATGATTCTCCAGTTGAGTCGCCACAACTTTCTCAATGATCTTTCCCACAAAGGAAGATTTACAATAGGTCTATAGTTCACTAGAGTATCCGGGTCCAATGAAGCTTTCTTCAGAAGGGGTGTCACCACCGCCTCCTTCAGGAGCTTGGAAACTCACCCAATTCCAAGGAGTACCGGACAATCTGAGCCACGACCGGGCCAATGATATCACTACAACCCAAAATCAGGGAGGTAGAGCCCAGGTCTAAACCACAGCATGTAGGGCACATCCCCTGGACAATCCTCATAGTATCAATGAACGCCGTCAGGTCAAAGGTACTCCAGGAAACGAGAGGCATCATGACCAAGCACTGACCAACAGCATCCCCCAAAGAACGGGTCTGACGGATCTCCAACCTGATGTTGGTCACCTTATTTACAAAGAATTGAGCAATCTCATTACACTCCATGTGTGAAGAAACTTGCTGGAGTTGCAGACAGACTGGGTTGCACAGCCTGTCCATAGTTCGGAAGAGTTGGGCTGGTCAATTCCGAGCGACAGCGATTTCCTTGGACAGGAATTCTGCCTTCTTATGGGAGATCACTGATCGGTAGAGCTGATTATGCACCAACAAAATAAGATGGTCGGTCTCCAAGGTGGATTTCCACCAGTGCCGTTCTAACCTATGTCCCAACTTCTGCAACTCCCTCAGAGACCCATCAAACCAAGGGGCCCAAGGGTGAAGTGGAAGGGGCAAGCGGACTGGAGCAATCATGTCAGCAGAGGAAATGGCCTTATTATAGACCAGAACCAATGGCTCTGGACCTGAGCAAGCATCATCGAACTCTGAGAGGTCAATCACCACTGCCAGGTCTTCAGGGACCACGTCCCACAAAGGGCAGAAACTGACCATCTCCACAGGAGCACACCTACTCAGGGGAAGAAAAATTGAACCTCATGATGTGATGATCGGACTAACTGACAGCTTCCACCCCAAATCGGAGGCCTCAATCCCCAGGAGGAAGATCAAACCAGGAGTGACCACCATTATGGGTAGCTGAGGAAACAACCTGTGTGAAGCCCAGTGATATCATCAACTGGAGGAAGTGTTGTCCAAAAGTGAGGATTCGTCATTGACCCAGGCATTGAAGTTGCCCAGAACCATCAATCTGGGTGCCTCAAAGCCATGTTGGCGGCGGTCTGCTACTCCTGCAGGAATAGCTTTTCATCCCCATGTGGACAGTAGATGAGAGCTATCCTGCACCTCAACTGGTACACCCGTGAGACCCAATTTGGCCTTAAAATAGATCATACCCCCCATGATCAAATCTCACATGTATCACCAAGTACTCAGGAGTAATAGCTGCCCAAAATTGGAGCAGCGTTTCCATCCAACTAGAAGCTCGGTGATGCAAACCAGATCTGTTGTTCCAACAAAATCTGCAATAAGCAGTTTTGTTCTTAATGGATCTGGCATTGCATAACAACACCCAAGTTGGACGATGTTCGTGAGCCATCCTGGCTACTTGCCCACCCAAAAAGGTGGTGCCCTTGAGTATGGGGACTAGACATGGACCACCATGTTCCAGGCACCATTTCGCCCCAGGGTGTCTTCTAGTCCTAACCACCTCTATGGAGAGAACCACCATTCAAACTCCAATGTCTGCACCCTCTTACACGCCCATGCCCACCATCCTGCGAGCAATCCTCAGTGCACGGCAGCACTGGTAGATAGAGCCGAGCGGGGGGGGAACAAGCAGAGGGCATGGAGAGAGGAGGATGAATAGTGCAGGACTGGGGGAACAAGCACGCACATTCCACAAATAACCACCAAACTGTGACAAAGAACAGCACAAAAAATCCTAATTTCCTTGAAACAAAATCCTAAATATATAAATAAATAAAATGTGTGTTTGCAGCCCAAAGGTTGATTTTGCAGTTCCTGCACAACATAACCTTTAGGCCAGGAGCTAAAAATGTTTCTGCCCTTTTTTATGAGGCAGGTTCATCACAAGGCTGTGTTGAAAATTAGGTGTAAAAATATTGAAAAAAAAATAATTTTCAATATTTTTAACCCAGATTCCTCTCCAGCAGCCCCATCAGCTCTGGCCAGAATTCATTTTTTCTGTGGTAGTGAGGGACCTGGAAAGTGTTCAAAACTCTGAGAGTGCACCTAGATCTGACTGGAGCCACAAGTCAGTCAGGTCTATCTAAATACTTCTGTTTTCTGTTGGAGATTGTTACACTGTGAGATTGTTGTCAAACCAGTAGCCACCGAGTATATGTGCTTACTCTGGAGCACAATACTGCACCATGAAAGTAAGAGTGGTTCTGTGAGGTTTGTCAAGCAAAAAAGAAAATAAACAGTTGCTTGCAATGTCCATGCATTCCATGCTACTTTACCTATAGTAATGCTGCAGAGCTATTCATTATGTTTGCCACACTGAGTTAGGACAGAGTTTTGGGAGGGATTGTGAGCACGATCACTTCATTTTTCAAAATTTTACATGTTAACAGAAGGATCATAACCAAGGAACCAATTTTTATGTGGCAACTTAGGTCTAAATTCTGAGGAAATTCCCCCTGTTGCCATAAAACTTCTGTGGCATTAGTTTCCTATTTCTGTAGAAATTCTGCAGCAACAGTTTGGGGCTTCAGTAGCAGTCCGCAACCCCCCCAAGCACCCAGGTAGAGGAAAAATGTTAGTTCTGGTGCTGGGGCCTACAAACCAGAGACGTTTGTCAATTAACTCATGTGTTCTTAGTATTAGAATGTAAAAAATACACCCAATCCATCTCAGGCTTCCCCCCCAGCACAGCATGAGAGTCCCCAGGGCCACCAAATTTGAATGAGTAATATTTTTAGCAGCTACCACACTCACAGTGATCCTCATCCTTCTAGTTTTACCACTAGGCCAGAATGTCAGTTTCTCATTCCAGTAGTGCTTTGTGCAGCTGTGCTCAATGCACTTCTGGGACATGAAACTGGAATTCAGGCCCGTTGGTGAAATTAGAAGGATGAGGATTGCAGTACAGTATGGGGCCTGATAAAAATATTTCTACTTCATATAAAGGGACTCAAGGATGTTCTCAGGGCGGGGTAGGGAGGGTGGTGGGCTGAGTTGGATGGGAGGGGATTTATCTGTTTTGATTTTTACAGAAAGCCCTAGCAGCCAAACTAATGGTCACGGGCTGTTCCAAAATACTTTTCATAATTTTCTTTTTAAAATTACACAGAATTCCAAAAGCATTCTGTGGAATTAAATAAAACTGTAGAATAGTTTTCTGGGGTTTATATGATCCGTGGAATAACCACAGTTTATATGATCCCTGGAATAATTTTCCTTGATCAGAGTCAATGTAAACTGCAGATTTGTTTTACTCACAGTTTATATTTACTCTTCATTTTTTTATGTTGATTGCGCGCATGCACAAGAAACATTGTAGCAGCTTGCTGCAGAAGCAGGTTGTGGAGGTGCGGCACTGATCTTCCTGGACATAAAGTCTCCACCACTCATTCACACTAATGGAATCTACGCCGGAGGCACTAGGACCCAGTGGGAGCAAACTTTTTTGCAGGAGGGCCGGCGCCAGAGATGGAGCCGCGAGGAGTGGCGCTGCGAGCCTCTGCTTGTGCAGCAATGACTTATCTCGGCGCCGACCCTCGAACCGCCTCAATTCCTTTTTTCCCCACCACTGAGTGCGCTTCAGTGACGACATTGCTCGCCCGCCAGGAGTCAAACTTCAAACTAGCAGCATAGTTTTCAGTTTATTATTTTGTAGTATTTTTCAAATAAAGTACCACTTATGATAATTTATTCTTATCAAAGAAAGAAGTCTCAGCCTACATTGACGGAATCGACCATGAGCGGGTCAGGTGATGGTAGGAGACTTGATGATAAGCTGTTCAGTCAGCCGGGAGTCTCGGAAGGGGGTCTGACAACGAATGGTCCAATGCCTAGGGATGGGCGGTACTTTCCAGCTACGTGTGTGCAAACTGTTCAATTCTTGGCGCCATTCGCTCGAACTCTTTCACCTGTAGGTCAAAAGAGAAGGTATCACTCGAGGTCACCCTCTGATATGTCTGCACATCGATGATTGGTCATTGGGTTCGGTTGCCGGTCTCCTCATTCCAAGTCACCGGTTTCTGGTTCTGGTCTCTGACCTCTTCAACATCGGAGCCCTTCCCCGCCTTCTGGTAGGGCACCTGATGAGCAGTTTCATCAGTGGACCACTCTTATGGAGCAATGGGCTCGGAGGCTGGTCCAGCTGCTTGGCCCAGTCACTCAGGGGACCTCAGGCTCTTCTGAGGATTGGGCAGGGTGATTGGGCCTCCCTAGTCATGCTGCTCCTTCTTCAGTGCCGTCTACTCCACGCTCAGGTGTTTTCCCCCCCTCACATGGCTGCAGCACCTGGGGCCACACCAATGCCTCTATCTCCTGGTATTCTTCCTTCTTTTCCCTCAAATTCTAATTTTCAGGGCCCTGAGTTGGTTTTGGCGCCGTCGGCATCGGTGGGTCACTCGGTGCCATTTCAGGCTCCATCCTTGGTGCCGTCTTCAGCGCCATGTGGCTTTTCGGCACCGTTGAGTTTCTCGACACCATGTGGCCTTTCAGTGCCATCTCTGCAGCGTGTGGCTTTTCAGCACAGTGTTCTTCTTCAGTGCCATCTGCTTTGTCGGCATTGTGCTACCTTTCAGCGCTGTGCTCTTCTTCGGCACTGAGGCCAGGCTTTTCTTCTGCCAATCTTCAGGGCGTCTCCTCTCTGATTTCTTTTCCTTACTCTTTTTCTGCTGATTTTCAATCCTTTCCTGTCCATGCAGTCCCTCCTGGACTGTCAGGAGATGATATTCAGCCTGACCCAGATCTTAGACTGGGTGATGATGTGGAAGGAGCAGGATCTAATCCTGTTACAGAGCCTGTGGTTGAGGACCTGTCATTTAAGTCTGTGCTGAAAAATTTGAATTCCTCTTCTCTCTCCAGACTATGGACATTGATCCTGGGAAGCTTTTAAGACTCCAGTACCTTCATGTTCTGGACATCCCTATAGATTTAACTCCCCCGGTACAACCCTCCTTTGAGACACTTTCTCAAATGGTATGGAATAATCCTGCTCTCATTCCTTCGATGGCTAAGTCCATAGATAGGAAATATGCTGCTCCCAAGAATCGACCCATTTTGGCCTCCCAAGCCTTTGAGGATCCTATTATAGTCTTGGCAGAGAATATAAGGTCGTCCTTCCTCAGACTACTACAGTTCGACCTATAAACAAAAAATCTCATAAGATAGATACTTTAGGTAAGAGAGTCTTTGCTGCATCCACCCTGGGTATGCATATCGCCAGCTACCAGGGCTATTTTTCTCAATATGAATATATTCTTTGGCATTCACTCAAACAAATGGTTGAAGCTCTACCAGAGTCAGACACTAATTCAGAGCTTCTTCAAACCATAACCAGGGCATCGAGTCCAACAACTAGCAGGTTAAAGCAGCTATGGACGCCTTCAATACTGCCTCCCAAGCGGCAGCAGTGGGCATTTGTACCCACCGCCATTCCTGGCTGCGCACTTCAGGTTTCACAAATGATGCCCAGCAACAGGTCATGGCGTTGCCCTTCAGTGGTGTGTATCTCTTTGGCCCTCAAGTAGAACAGGCTCTAGAGGCCACACAAAAGACTACGTCAGCCATTAAATTGGCTCACCCTTCTCCTGTCCCCTCTCGAGGGGGTGTTAACAAATGCCAGTTTCATAACCGTCAGTCCTTTCGAGGCAAAGGCAGGGGAGGTTTTAATAAAAATCAAGCCCCTCAGCCTCAAAAGAAAATGCAACAGAAGGCTCAAGGACCCAAAGCGTCCAGTGCCGCCTTCTGAGTTTCTGGCCCAAGTCCCACCTCAGCTGCCCGAGTTTGACTCTTTAGTGGTGGGAGGAGGTCTGACTCAATTCTACAACCAATGGAAGTCCATAACTTCAGACAAATGGGTACTTCAGATAATCCGCGAGGGATATTACCTCAGTTTTTCAGAGAACCCTCCAGATTGTCTCCCCAAGCAGCAGCCAAAGCTGTCAATTCTTCAGTCAGAGCTTCTCACCTCCGAAATACAAGGCCTTCCGAACAACAGGGCAGTGTAAGTAGTTCCGCTGGATCAATGGAAGACAGGGTTCTACTGCCATTACTTTCTAGTTCCAAAGAAAACCGGGGGCATGCGCCCCATTGTGGACCTCAGAAAATTAAACAAGTTTCTTCCCAAAGAGAAAATCAAGATGATATCACTAGGGATCCTGTTACCCTTGCTCCATCAACACAACTCTTTAGCCTCCCTGGACATGCAGGATGTTTACCAGCATATTCCTATTCATTCAAAGCATTGCAAATACCTAAGGTTTGTGGCTTTGGGACAGCATTATCAGTTCAGAGTCCTGCCCTTTGGGCTATCCTCGGCGCCATGAGTTTTTACAAAGTGTTGTGCAATTCTCGCAGCGCATCTCAGAAAAGTCAGAATACAAGTGTTCCCATATCTGGAAAACTGGCTTCTAGCGAGCCCTTCCAGACAAGAAACTCTCGTCACCATTGCCATGGCCTCAGACTTTCTCCCGTCCATGGGAGTCCTGCTAAACCTCAAGAAATTGCAGCTGCAGCCCTCCCAGAGGCTCCTTTTCATAGGAACTGTTCTGGGCACCTCCTGTGCGAAGCATTTCTACCAGAGGACAGAAGGAGCGATATCCTACAGATGGCCTGATACATCAAACAGAACAGCTTGGTTCGAGCTATCTCGATGCAATGGATGCTAGGACTCATGGCATCTTCGGTGTTCACTGTACCCATAGCATGCCTTCACATGAGAACCTCTCAATGGAGGCTCAGTATTCAGTGGTCCCCAACCACCCACCCTCAGTCCTTTCTCATCAAGGTGACAGAACCTCTGAAGAAGTCACTCACCTGGTGGTCGCAAGAGGATGATCTTCTGGAAGGGTATCCCTTTGCTCCTCTAGATCATCAGATTTCCATTACCATGGACACATCCCTGATGATGTGGGGAGCTCACTGTCAGACTCTCCACGCTCAAGGTACGTGGACTCAGGATGAGTCCCAGCTTCATATAAATGTCTTAGAAATGAGAGCTGTCCTTTATGCAGTCCTGGCTTTGAAGGACATTCTCTGTCACAAGAACATAGTCCTTCAAACGGACAACAAAGCAGTGATGTATTACATCAACAAGCAAGGTGGGGCTCACTCTTGCCCCTTATGCAGGGAAGCGATGAGAGTGTGGGAATGGTACTTGGAGCACAAGGCTCTAATTCAAGTGGCCTACCTGCCGGGAGTACAGAACGAACTGGCAGACCGTCTCAGCAGAACAGAGACAGATCCTCACGAATGGTCTCTCGACTCAACCATAGTTCAGTCACTATTCACAGAACTCCAGACCTGAACCTTTTTGCATCCCCACTCAACACAAAACTGCCTCTCTTCTGCTCCAGAAATCCAGTGCCCGGCATTTGCTGTCAGGATGCATTCAGGCTGCAGTGGAAAAAATGCTTTCTATATGCCTTTCTACCTCTTCCCCTAATTCAGAGGGTATTTCTCAAGTTCAAGTCCCAGGGAAGCATGATTCTCATTGCTCCCTTCTGGCCTCGGCAGATATGGTTTCCGTTACTCAACAGTATGTTGGAAACCCCTCCAAAACCTCTTCCCCTTCAGACGAACCTTCTGACTTAGGGGCGTGTGGTCTATCCCAATCTGAGATGGCTTCACCTTCATGCTTGGCTAATGAAGAGATAGAAGTGAACAGGTTCAATGTCTCCCACAGAGTTTCTGACATTCTTCTGGCTTTGCTCAAGCCAGGCACTAGGAAAACTGACAGAGCCAAATGGAAGCGTTTTTCGCTCTGGTCTGCAAAATCCTCTTTGAATTCTTTTTCCTGCCCACCAAACAAAGTTCTAGAGTACCGTTTGGACTTCTCAAATTCAGGTCTGCAATACTCTACAGTCAAGGTTCACCTTTGTGCCATTTCAGCTTATCATGAGCCAGTACTTTCCTTGTCACTGGCTCAGTTACCTGTGGTTAAGAGGTTCCTTAAGGGAATTCTGCATACCAGACCTCCTATCAGGTGTCCATTCACAGCCTGAGACATTAATCTTGTGCTAGACATGCTCACTCGAAAACCTTTCAAGCCTCTAGCTACCTGTAAGTTGAAATTCCTCACTTGGAAAGTGGCCGTCCTGGTGGCCATTACCTCAGCCCACAGGGTCTCTGAGATACATGCCTTGGTCAAAGACCCTCCGTATACTGTGTTTCATAAAGAAAAAGTAGTTCTTAGGACCCATCCTAAGTTTCTCCCTAAGGTTGTTTCAGAATCCCATCTAAACTGCTGGTCGCGAGGGCCCTAAGATCGATCCCCCTCCCCGAGGAGCTGGAGGTCGCGAGGGCTGCACTGGAAGTGCCCTCCCTGAAGCCTGTACACCACCACCAGGGACACCCCACCCCCAGGAGCCGCTGGGTGCATAGGGGCTGCACTGGAATTGCCCTCCGGTTGACTGTTCCCTGCCGCCAGGATACCCTCACCCCGAGGGAGCCGTTGGTCGCGAGGGGCCCTAAGATCGATCCCCTCCCCGAGGAGCTGGAGGTCGCGAGGGCTGCACTGGAAGTGCCCTCCCTGAAGCCTGTACACCACCACCAGGACACCCCCCACCCCGAGGAGCCGCTGAGTCACGAGGGGCTGCACTGGAATTGCCCTCCTGTTGACTGTTCCCTGCGCCAGGACACCCCACCCCGAGGAGCCGTTGGTCATGAGGGCCCTAAGGTAAACTCCTGCCTGGAAAGAATACAAAAAAAGAAAGAAAACACAAATCATGCATTGACAGTCAATGAGCCAGCCTACCTGTGGACACTCTGCTCGGCTTGGCTCTGTCGCTTGAAATGCGGTTTTGCGCTTTTCTAGGCTCTTGTTTTAAGCAGTCGGTGCTTGCTCTGGAGTAACCCGATGAATTAGTACACTGTATGCATTTATTTGGGACTGGATGAATTTGTTTGTGGATGTTCCTATTCTACACTGCTTTGCCTGCTAATGTTTAGAGTTTTGTTTTGGGAGTTTCAAGTGCTGCTTATGTAAACTGTGTTTTCCCTGCCTGTAATTTTGCCAGCCCGCCTCCTCTTCTCTCTTTGAAACCCTGTATTTTTGCACATGTTTTAATTTAATCACCCACTGCAGCATTAGCCTCTGCCACGCGCTTTTTAGCAGCAAATCCCCTGCCTGCACTGCCCGCCCCCAAATCGCTACTCCCCCCTGCCTGCCTACTTAACCTCTGCCTCTTTCTCCAACAGATCGATCCCCCCCCGAGGAGCTGGAGGTCGCGAGGGCTGCACTGGAAGTGCCCTCCCTGAAGCCTGTACACCACCACCAGGACACCCCCACCCCCCGAGGAGCCGCTGGGTCGCGAGGGCTGCACTGGAATTGCCCTCCCTGTTGACTGTTCCCTGCCGCCAGGACACCCCCACCCCCCGAGGAGCCGTTGGTCGCGAGGGCCCTAAGGTAAACTCCTGCCTGGAAAAGAATAAAAAAAAAGAAAGAAAACACAAATCGCGACACAGTCAGTGAGCCAGCCTACCTGTGGACACTCTGCTCGGCTCGGCTCTGTCGTTTGAAATGCGGTTTTGGCGCCTTTTTCTCTAGGCTCTGTTTTAAGCAGTCGGTGCTTGCTCTGGAGAAACTCCGCCGAACGCTATGCGTTCGGCTCCCCACCGCCCCCACCACCACCCCTGCTCGGCTCTCCTTATATAGGCATATTTTCTTTGTCACATGAGGCCCCACCGCCCCCACCACCACCCTTGCTCGGCTCTCCCTTATATAGGGTATATTTTCTTTGTCACATGAGGCTCAAAAACCAATCAGCCTACTTTCCCATTTGCTGGTTATATCATTCCAGCACTAGAGGGAGCCTGCCCTCATTTCTTGCTCTATATTGGGAAATGTCTCACTCAAGCATGGTCCTTGCTATGCTGGCCCTCCTCCTGCTGCAGCACCCTATGCTCTCTCTCTGCCCCTCTATACCCCCCATTAACCTGCCCCCAACCAAAGCACACTGCCCCCACTCTCAATTCCCGGCTCCCCCATCGGACTACCCCACACCTATCCCTCAATCCATTCCCCAAATCCCTCCCGTAATCTGGAACTACCCCACCCCACCCACCAACCACCTATGTGCTACTCACAGTATTGTGTTTCCAGTCACAAGTGGACACTCTCCTTGCTAGTGCCCTCAGTTGTTCTCTCCCTTCCTATCCCCTGCTCCTCCCTGGTGGGGTCCCGTCGGCCACATATGCACCCCACCGCCAGCTACAAACACCACGCGAGGTGCCTAATTCTCCTGCTGCTCCTGATCTCCGGCAATGTGAACCCAAACCCCGGGCCTGTCATCCCAGCCACGCCTCTGCCCACAGATGGCAAAGGCTTTCGAATCACCTTTATTAATATATGCAGTCTCCCTAAGAAAACTGCAGCCCTCCAATGTTGGGTCACCCAACACTCCCCAGATATTCTCATGCTTGCCGAAACCTGGCTCTCCTCCCTCACGCCTGACTCTGCCATCTCCCTTCCTGGTTTTACCATTTTCAGGGCCGATAGGATGGGCAGGCGTGGAGGAGGGTGTGCTATCTACTTGCGCAACTCAGTCCTCGGGCTTGCCCTCCCCAACCCCGAGCTTAACCATGGGGCGCAAGCCATTACCTTAAAAATCACTCCCTACCCTGGACGCGGTCCACTTCTATCTAATCAGTGCTTATCTACCCCGGGTCTAACAAAGACTCTGCAGCCACCTCTCCTTGACTACCTGGCTACCTTACCCCGAAGCTGAACAGTTAATTATGGGTGACTTAAATTCCAATTGGCTCAGCCCGCCGGCAGATAATTTGAAGAATGAGCTTGCAGCCCTTGACCTGTCCCAACTGGTCACTCAGCCCACTAGACTTAACAAAGTAACAGGAACTAGCTCCCTCCTGGACATCATGCTCTCTAACCGACCTCATAAAGTAGTCTCCATTGATGTCCTTGCGGACTCACTCAGTGACCACTCCCCAGTCATCTGCTTCTGGTCCTCCCCCACCCTCAGCCCTGGGTACAGCAGGACCCCTCACCGCCAGTTTCTCCCCGGAGGTCTCGCCAACCTCAAACGTCACCTCGCCCAAATCGACTGGTCCCCATTGGCCAGCGCTCCTGACGTTAACTATGCCCTTACCTACCTCTCCACGGCCTTCAACCACGCCTGTGATCTGTATGCACCCCTCAACACTCGTAGGATAAAAAAACAGACTGCTGCATGGATCACTCCTGCGCTGATCCAACAACTAAAAAAGAGAGATAACCTCTGGCACTTAGCTAATGACTCCGGTAGGGTTGCTGACAGGCAAGCCTACGGGCAGCCCGCAATCAATGCACCTGGACAATCAAGCAGGCTAAAGCTAAATTCTACCAGGCTGCGTTGACATCCTCCTGGGGCTTGTCCAGAGCTTTCTGGGACAACATTAAAGATTTAAATGGTAAGACCCGCTCCCCCCCCATCCCAGATTGTCATAAATGGGACTGTCTCAACTAACCCCACCTGTATTGCTAACTGCCTTAATAAAACTTTCACTGACTTAAGTGCCGTCCTCCCAGCCCATTTTTCTGACCCGGTTGCCAAACCCACCCAAGCTCCCATTTCCAGGCCACAATTCCACTTCCGAATGATCTCACCCCACGATGCCAAACCTTTCTTAATAAAGGCCCTCACCTCTCAGAACCCTACCAATGACCCTCTCGACTCCAGGATACTTCGCCTCGTGCTGGATGTCATGCTCACCCCGCTGATGCTTATCATTAACAAATCCCTATGCCTCGGCCAATTCTCTAAGGCCTAGAAGCATGCAGAAGTAACCCCCATCCATAAGTCTGGGGACCGCACTCTGCCTAATAACTACAGGCCCATCTCCATCCTTCCCCCCCTATCCAAAGCCTTAGAAAAAATAGTAAACACACAGCTCTCGGAATATCTTACTAACTACAACCTTCTTTGTCCGGAGCAACACGGGTTTCGCCCTGGTCATAGCACATCCACTGCCCTTCTGGAATTCTCCCACCACATTCACTCAGCACTAGACAAAGGTCATCTTGCAGGGGCGGTCTTTATAGACCTGTCCAAGGCCTTCGACACGGTGTGCCACCCCCTGCTACTAAACTCCCTTAGTATACTAGGTCTTGCAGCCGGACCCCTGAAGTGGTTCGCAAGCTACCTACACAACAGGTCCCAAAGAGTCAAGCTAAATGGGACCCTCTCCTCCTACCTTCCTGTACACTCGGGTGTCCCCCAAGGCTCCATCCTTGGCCGGACCCTTTTCAGCCTATTCCTGAACACCCTCCCCAGCTCCTGTTCCAGTAAAATATTACTCTATGCTGATGAAGCTGTTATCCTTGCATCACACCCTGACCCACTCCCACTCCAAATCATGCTGCAAAGCGCCTTCCTCCAAACCGAAAAGTGGTTCAATAATCACCGCCTAGTCCTGAACCTAAAGAAAACTAAGTCCATGCTATTTTCTCATTGGCAAAACAATGCCAGGGACTTTCCCCTCCACATCACCAGCACGCCCCTCCCTCTGGAGCAGGTTTCATCCTATAAGTACCTGGGCATCACCTTTGACTCCGGCCTTACTTTCCATGCCCATCTTAAAGCTCTGTCATCTGTAATGAACTCCAGGATTGGTCTTCTCTACCGCCACAAAGACTGTCTCCCCGAACCCGCCTTAAAACTAGCCATCACCTCATCGGTATTATCGCTGGCTGACTACGGACTCCCTGTTTACGCTGCTGCTGATGCCTCTGCCTTATCCAAAGTCCAGACCTCTATCAACAAAGCATGTAGGCTCTTTATCGGTGCCACAGCAGAACCCACACCTGTCTGCTATACTCCACCACAAAAATACTCACTCTTGAGGAAAGACTGAAATATCAAACCTGCCTACTGGCCAAAAAATCCTTGTCAGGTCTCTGCCCTCCTGGGGTCTCTGGACCTTTGCAGCTGGCTGCTAGGTCCCTGCCAACCCGGTACGCTGCCGCAGCCACCTTCAACGTTCCCAGAGCGAGGACCTCTCGTTGCCAAAGATCTTTCCATCACCAAGCCCCGTCCTGGTTTAACTCCCTTCCTGAAACTATCTCCAAGATCCCAGGTATTGGCCGCTTCAAAATCGCCCTCCGCCAGCATATTATTGACAGCCGATGTTGTAAATGCTTGTAGCTGCCCTGTGCCGGTCCCTACTAACCTTTTTCAAGCCCCCTCGCCACCGGTCTTATAACTCTACATATTAGCTTGTGACATGTTGTCAATTTGAATAATGTATCTCTTGTTGTTTTACCAATGTTAGTACCTATTAGCTTGTGACTTGTTGTCAAATTGAATAATGTATCTCTTGTTGTTTTACCAATGTTAGTACCTTACACAAGTTTAATCCAGTACAGCTTCGCTGTCTGCTCTCTCCAAGTGTATATTTTTATGTATCTAACCTGTTCGTCATTCCCTGTCCTAACCTCACTCTAATTGTTGTCCCCCCCCCCTTTTTTGACGAGGTACCTTTGTAAACGAGTCTTTGACTCAAAGGTTGTAAAACTGATCTCTACAATAAATAAATAAATAAAAATAAACCAACCTTTGATCCTTCCTGCTTACTTTTCGAACCTTCAAAATGAAGGAGAGCATTCTTTTCATTCTTTGGACATCAAAAGAGCTTTGCGTTTCTATTTAGATAGGACAAAAGATTTTCAGAAAGCTCAACAACTGTTTGTTTCCTTCAGTGAGACCCGGCTGGGTCAACATGTCACTATCAAATGCACTTCAGCATGGCTGGTGGCATGCCTTCACCACTGTTATTCCATGGTGCAAGTTAAACTGGAAGGCAGTGTGTACGCTCACTCTACTAGAGAGGTCGCGGCATCCCTGGCAGAAAATCGCAATGTGCCCATTGCGGATATCTGCAAAGTGGGCACTGCGGCCACCTGGAGCTCAATGCATACTTTCATCAAACACTATTCCCTGGATGTCCATGCCAGATGACATGTTTCATTTGGCAGAACCATCCTTAATGGACTTCTGTCCTAAATCTATGAGCTCTTGGTCTCTCCTGCCGCCCTCTCAGGGGAATATTAGCTTGTTACTCTCCCATTAGTGTGAATGAGTGGTGGAGACTATGTCCAGGAAGATATGGAAATTACATACCTACCGTAATTCTTGATCTTCTTGGATGAAGTCTCCATCACTCATTCACACACCCACCCACCATCCCCTGAGCTCACCTCTGTTGTTGGTCTTCACTCCTTCAATCTTTAGGCTGTGAAGACTTCTTTCTTGACCCTTCTTATATGGGTCTTCTGGACTATCTTATGTCTGGTTTTTGGTTAGGCTATCCTTTTAGGTTAGTTACGCTGCACCTCCTCAGAGAAAAAAGGTACTGTGGCGGTTGGAGGGTCGACGCTGAGATAGTCATTGCCGCATGAGCAGAGGCTCACAGTGCGGCTCCTCATGGCTCCATCTCTGGCGCCGGCCATCCTACAAAAAAAGTTTGCTCCCACTGGGTCCTAGTGCCTCCAGCGTAGATCCCATTAGTGTGAATGAGTGGTGGAGACTTCGTCCAAGAAGATCAAGAATTGCGGTAGGTACGTAATTTCCATTTGTGGCCAAAGCCCCACAGCCTTTGGAGGCTTGGCTCGCTTTTCCCAATGGGGTGGCATGCTGCTGCTGACACTAGTTCAGCCAGCATGCCACAACCTTGTAAGGTTTCAGCCGCTGTAATAAGGGTCTGCCTCATCATTGCAGCGTAAGCCATTCCACTGCAATTAGGGAGCAACCCATTATTGCTGGGCAGAACCTTGTTACTGTGATATTGTTTATGAACATGGTGGCGGCTTGCCGCCATGTTCACAAACAATATTAAGCACCCCCACTGCTGAGGGGATACCCAATCCCCCTCAGCAGCATGTGCCCCCACTGTGTTTGTTTGTCGATGGGGCCCCAATCCTGTTGGATCAGTGCCCTGATGTTCATGTTGTCGACAGGGAGCCCACTCATTGTCAGCATTATATCCCTCCCAGTTTCATTTTGCCAGCGGGAAGCCCACTCCCTGTTGGCATAATCCCCAGAACATGCAGTACAGTTGTGCAAGGGGTTCCCAATCCCCCTGCCTTGGCGCCCCTTAGGCTGATGGGGTGCCCAACTTCATCGCCAGAGGGCTTCAAAAAAACACTTTATTGGCATGCTTGGGAGCCCACGCCAGCATGCCAAATGGCCCTGTAAAACAAAAAGATCAGCAATGTTTTTTTTTTTAACCTGTCAAAAAAGAAACTGATTCCTTGCAGTCTCCCAGCCCCCTCCCACAACCCGCACCCATCCTCTGTGCACCCTGTCTCCCCACAGCCCCCCACCTCATACTTACCTGTGGAGTCTGGCATGACAATTTTAGGTGGACTGGGAACACGTCTGCACTCTTCAAAGCCTATCGTGAACTGAAGAAATGCAGGTAAGCTGTATAATGGCATAAATAGTTTTTTTTTCAACTTTCAAACAACATGAAGTCTGGCTGTATTCTGACATACTGCAGTTAGCCCCAGCATTTGAACTGTTCTGGAGAGGAAAGAGTTAAATTCTATGCAGAGCATAGAACATTGAGCTCGAGCTCGGTTCAAACCTCTGTCTGCTGCACTTTGAAGTGTAACCATCAGATTCTTTACTCCACCTAACTGAACAGTCGCTCTGGAGATTTCTCCTTCGCTCTTGGTTTGCGGTTTAAAAATCATTGGTTTTACCGATATTATCTCATTACTTTTTGGTTCAGATCCCTGTCTGTGGTACAGTAAGTGCATAGGTAGTGGACTTAGCTAGATAAAGTGTGTGGAAATTGTGTTCTGAATTTGTGTGACTGGTTCGGCTAAACCGGTCTATGGGTTACTGATTGTTTTCTTTTCTTTACAGGAATTTTAGTGTGAGGTACCTGTCTTTATCGGTTTAAAAAGAAAAAGTGTTTTCGTTTTTTTTCAAATACCCATAACAGTTAGAAACTGATAAGGGTGTCTTGCCTGGCGGTTGCCATAAAAAGGGTAAGGGTTTAATTATGACTTTGTCTGATAAACCCAAGAAAAAAAATGGGCCCACTGGGTTTCAGCACTGCAGTAACTGTGGGGAGGCCTTTGCTAAGGCTGACGCCCATACCACTTGTGTTTACTGTCTGGGTTTTAGTCACCTAGAGTCAGACTGCCAAATCTGTAAAAATTTCTCTAAAGCCACCCTGGATAAAAGGTTGGGCAGGCTTAAGGAAAAGGAGGCCGAGAAGTCCGCTGACCCAGATGGCCAGCCCGGTTTGGTTCTGACCAAACCAGAAGGAGTGCCCTCTGACCAGGGCGAAACTCCTTCAGGCAAAAGGAGAGCCGATTCTGAGGGATCGGTTCCATCAAAAAGAAAAAGACAGATCTGCCGGTTCGGATCCAGAACCACATCATCCAACCTCTGAGGAACTTGCCCAAGCGATTTGTATAGTGCAATTGCTTAGTTCAGTTCCAACTGATACGGCACCTTCTGGCAGGCATTCAGTTCAGTCGGTCTCTCCGGTTCAAGACTATACCCCTGAAGATTTTTATGAACTGGACTTGGAGGGGGACGATGATTATGATGATGATGAAGGTGATGATGATGATGGAATTGAAGGTCTGGATGAGCCTATCAAACCAGACATCTCCCCGAACAGGCCTTCTGGTGTTTCCCCTCCCAGGCTTTCTGAGTCCCCTTCCCACTTTATGTTCTACAAGACAGTGGCAGAAACCCTTCAGCTCCCTATGGAAGAAGCTGTTGAGGAACAAAAGTAACCTGACTTTGTGGAGTTGATGGATGTCCCAGAGTCCAAAAGGTTGTCTCTTTCCCATCACAAATCCTTTGGGAAACAGACACAAAAGCTGTTAAAATCTCCAAATGTGGACAGTCGGATGGACAAGAGGTACATGCTGTCAGGCTCAGGTATGGAGTATTTGTACCAGCAGTGTAGCCATGTTGGCGTCATGCAGGCTGCAGCCTGTGATAAGGCTAACATTTCCTTGGCTTCACGCCCCCCAGATAAAGACTCCAGGAAATTGGATGCCATGGCAAAAAAGCAGTTCATGGCATCCTCTTTGGGACTCAGGCAGGTGAATTACATGGCCTATACAGTCAGGTACCAGAAGTCTAGGTGGGACACTATACTGGCACTGGCTAAGCAGGCCCCTCCCCAGCTTGCCAAGGAGCTGGAGAAGGTGGCTGCTGATGGGATTGAGGCATGCATCAAAGATTCAATTTCATGCTGATGTGGACTCAAACGATGTTTCATCTAGAGTCATGGCTACATCTGTGTCTCTTTGGAGACTGGCTTGGCTCAGGTGTACTAACCTTTCTCAGGATACCCAGGCTAAGGCCATGGATTTTTCTATGGTTAATAATTCTCTGTTAGGGGAGCAGACAGAGAATTATATGAAGAAAATGGATGAATACAGGACCACCTATAGGAGTGCACAGGCCAAGGAAAGGCAGGCAACTCCTCAAAGGTAGCAAGCTAGGGGCAGGAGCAGGCCTTTTCATAGGCCTTTCTACCAAGCACAGGCCTCCTCTTCTTTTTCTCAGAGGGGGCTCTTCAGAGGGAGAGGCAGAAGGGGGATGAGCAGGGCTGCATCCACATCTCAGCCTAAGGCTCCTGCCAAGCAGACACCCTGAGGTGTCAGCTCGGCTCGACTTCCTTATTCTTGTAGGAGGCAGACTGGCCTACTATTTCCAGGACTGGAAGTCTGTTACCTCAGACAAGTGGGTTCTGGAGGTAGTAGGCCAGTGAATGGCTTTCAGCTTCAAAAAATTCCCAAAGCTGAGAACCAGATCTTTCCACCTGCAAGCATCTCCAAAACCATTGCTCTAGAGGCAGAGGTTTCATCTCTTCTGGCCTTGAGGGCCATAGAGAGAGTTCCTACAATACACAAGGGAAAATGTCTGTACTCCAGCTACTGTCAGACTGACTTTGATTTGTCTGTTGGAAGATGAGAACCTTGCTACACCGCAAAGAACAAACTATAACTCTGTTTAAGACCTGGAAACCTGGTAAGGCATAATATTGTTGGGGACTTGTTAAGAAGGGGAGCTACGCTTTCTACAAAAAGTTTCTTTTTTTTTTCTTATTGGCATTAAGCAGAGAATTACAGGATTCCATTAAAAGTGCAGTAATTTTATAACCAGAGGGAGTGAGATACAATTGAATTTGCTTGATTCCTGGGGCTGAGACCTAGGATTTGAAAGGATATTTATGCAACATTTTGAAAGTGTCCTGCTGGCTGAGGAGTCAGTTCATTTTTATCCCTGGACTTAGTAGAGTGGTTTGTGTAGGAGCAGTGGTCTAGAAAATTGTGGTGTTAGTTGAATTACTAAAAGGGCAGTACTCACCAGGGTGGTGGAGCAATTGTGTGTTGATTGTTTCTAACAGTCACCAGTGGCTGTGGACTACCCACCCACCTTCCCCACACCCCACCCCACCCAGGTGTGGCATTTCCTTTATAGCCAAAGTTCTGAGATCACTTCCTCAACAGGTCTTGGGGCAGAACAGTCATATTCTTAATAACTAGCACAGTGCATAAAGGGTAGGTACACACCACAAATATATATATATATATATATATATATATATGTATTACTATATTGTATATTATAAGGGAGAGGGACATGTGTGGAGTGGTGCAATGCACTGACTGTGGGGCAGCAGTTTTCCAGGAGCCATTCTGGAAACTGCGTTGCTGTCCTATTTGCAGGCAACTGTCAGCTCTGAGGGAGGAGGCTGCCCACCTCCAGGCTGAACTAGCAAGGACTAAGGAGGCCTCCCCCACCCAAAGAGCACCACTGCCGCAACCACTGCCTCACAGGTTGCCAAGTATGGAGAGCAGTTGGACCACAGTGGGTTCTGGGAGGGTGCAGGTGGTGGACCAGAGGTGAAGCCCCCCTAGTTGCACCTCTACACAAATCATATGCCAGTCTGGCAGAGCAAGGTTCCCCTATGATGGCACCTTCACTGGAGACCCAGAAGAATGCTGAGGATATCCACAAGGGAGACCCACAAAAGGGTGGCAAGGGACACCACAGGGGAAGGAAACAGCTTCTGATAGGGGACAAAATTGTTAGGGGGTAAAACTGGGGAAGGGAGAGGAGAACGAAGTAAGATGCCTGCCTGATGCCATGGCTTGGAGGGACAGGAAGTGAATCCTCAGGATTGCAGAAGCAGCATCACAGGAGAGGGAACTAGATATCTTTGTCCACCTTGGGACAAATGACCTAGCTAGGCATGGGATCAGTGCAGTGCAGAATGAATTTGTGGAGTTGGGGAGGGGCCTCAGATGGGTAGCAAGCACAGTAACCTTCTCAGAGGTGCTGCCAGTCAATGGCAGGGGTGAGGCTAGGGTACTGCACACCATGCAGTTTAATGAATGGTTGCAAAACTGGTGCAGTGCACAGGGCTTTGGCTTCACCGGGGACTGGGGGTCCACCTGGAGTGACAGAGGTCTATACTGGCACGATGGTCTGCATCTGTCCATGAAGGGAACCAAGCTCCTAGGTGACAGGTTTAAATGCTTCCTTGGCAAGCTTTTACACTAGCGAAGGGGGGAGGTGCTGATAAAAGGCAGGAAATTTCAAGCCTCCCTCACAAAACATGGCAGGTAGTAAGGTAAACACTGAGGTACAGAGCTCAACACAGGGCAGGACTGGGGTAAATGGAAAAATAGACAAGGACAATAAGAGCAGGGATGGGGAAAGGATAAAGCCAACATTAAATGGAGGGCAATGAGTACCAATGCCCATAGTCTGGGAAACAAGCTTCCTGAGCTAGTAGCCCTGATGGAAGATGAACAATTGGATATTGTGGCAGTCACGGAAACATGGTACACAGAGAACCATGACTGGGATGTCAACATACCAGGGTACACAATCTACAGAAGGGACAGGGAAGGTAAAAGAGGAGGTAGAGTAGCTCTATTCATAAGGGAAGGGATCAAAGATACAGAACTAAAATGTAAAGGGGAAGGACAAGAAAAGAGGCACTCTGGGTCACCTTGGAGACAGGGAATGGCATCACAATCTGCACAGGGGTTGTATACAGATCCCCATCTCAAGGGGAGGAAATGGACAAGAAAATAATAGAGGACATTCTCAAAATGGCTGAAAAAGAGGAGATTCTGTTGACGGGGGACCTGAATATTCGAGATGTTAACTGGATGACATGTACTGCAGCCACATCCAAGAGCAGGATCATTCTCGATGCCCTGCAGGGGGCAGGCCTTAGACAGGAGGGAGCAATACTAGACCTGGTACTCTCAAATGGAGAGAAGATCACAAATTTGGAAGTCAGTAGACATCTGGGAACAAGCAACCACTGCACAGTGTACTTCACAATGAGCACAACCATGGAGATAAGCCATACAAAAACAAGGATACTGGACTTTAGAAGGGCTGACTTTGCCAAAATGGGTGAATACCTGAAGAATGCACTAGCTAATGACCAAAAAGGAGGGGAGGAAGAACAATGGAGAAAAATCAAAACTGCCATCATAGAGGCAACAAGCCTTTGTATGAAACAAATAAAGAAAACAAAGCGGAGTAAAAACACTATGGTTCTCAAAAGAGGTGGCAGGGAAGGTTAAGGAGAAAAGGCTGCATTCAAAAAGTATAAGGAATCACAAAAGAAGCACGACAGGGAACTGTATCAATTAAAGCAGAAAGAAGTGGGGAAGGCAGTCAGAATAGCAAAGGCCCAAACCAAGGAAAAAATAGCCAACTCAGTTAAGAAGGGGGATAAAACCTTTTATAGGTACATTAGGAAGAATAGAAAGGTTAAGGAAGGGATACTGATGATTAATAAAGGAGAGGGGAGGTGGGCAGAGGGAGAGACAATGAAAAGGCAGAGATACTGAATGAATACTTTTGCTCAGTATTCACAAAAGAAGACAAGGAGGAGTTACCTAAACCAGACAATAGAAGCACTCTGGGTAAGGGGGTTGACACCAGTCCATTCACAGAAGAAAGAGTCCTGAAAGAACTCCTAAAACTCAAGGTGGACAAAGCAATGAGGCCTGATGGGATTCACCCCAGAATCCTAAAAGAACTAAGGGAGGACCTAGTGACACCACTGACCACGCTTTTTTAACAAATCATGGCAGGATGGGGTGGTACCTGAGGACTGGAGGAGGGCAGATATTATTCACCTTCACAAAAGTGGGAGCAAGGCAGAATCAGGAAACTACAGACCTGTAAGTTTGACCTCAGTGGTAGGGAAAATGATGGAATCACTTCTGA
The DNA here is from genome assembly GCA_016271365.2 of Neoceratodus forsteri. Taxonomy (NCBI): domain Eukaryota; kingdom Metazoa; phylum Chordata; order Ceratodontiformes; family Ceratodontidae; genus Neoceratodus; species Neoceratodus forsteri. The sequence continues at coordinate 275,468,669 of CM057459.1, read as the reverse complement.
AAGAAAGAATTGTTGAGTACCTAGAGGCCAGCGGGGCACAAGACCCAAAGTGACATGGATTTACAACAGGAAGGTCATGTCAGATGAATCTAATTGATTTCTTTGACTGGGTGACCAAAGTAATAGCCAGGGAGGGGCTGTGGATATGGCCTACCTAGACTTTAGCAAGGCATTTGACACAGTCCTGCACAAAAGATTAATAATCAAGTTACCCAGCCTGGGAGTGGGTCCCAGGGTGGTAGCCTGGGTAGCAAACTGGCTGCACAATAGGACACAGAAGGTAATAGTGAATGGAACACATTCGAAAGAAAGGGGTTACTAGTGGAGTACCTCAGGACTCAGTACTGGGTCCAGTCCTCTTTAACATCTTTATAGGTGACATTGCAGAGGGTCTGAGGAAAGGTATACCTCTTGCAGATGACACAAAGATCTGTAACAGAGCTGATACACAAGAGGGGGTAGAAAAGATGAGAAGGGACTTGCAAGGTTGGAGGAATGGTCAGACATATGGCAACTTAGATTCAATGCAAAGAAGTGCAAAGTAATGCACCTGGGAAAAAAAAACCCAGGAGAAGAGTACACAATAGCAGGGGAGATACCAACAACAACAAAAATAGAAAGGGACCTGGGGGTAGTCATATCAGATGACCTAAAGGTGGGTAAGCAATGTGAAAAGTCAGTAAGGAGAGCCAGGAAGATACTGGGATGCATAGGAAGGTGCATCACATGTAGAAAAAGGGAAGTGGTTATCCTTCTATACAGACAGTTGGTGAGACCCCATCTGGAGTACTGTGTGCAGTTTTGGAGACCTCATCTACGCAAAGACATAGACAGGATGGAAGCAGTCCAGAGGAGGGCAACTAAAATGGTGCAGGATATGCAGCAGAAACCATATGAAGATAAACTGAGAGAGCTTAATATGCATACTCTTGATGAAAGGAAGGACAGGGGGACATAATAGAAACTTTCAAGTACCTCAAGGGAATCAACAAAGTCCAGGAGGGTAGCATCTTTCAGAAAAAGAGATGTGTAAGAACAAGGGGGCACAATTTAAAGATAGAGGGGGGACAGCTCAGGGGTAATGTGAGGACATTTTTTTTAATGGAGAGTGGTGGATACATGGAACCGCCTTCCTGAGGAAGTCGCTGGGTCTAAAACAGTGGGGGAATTCAAACATGCATGGGACAGACATAAGGCAATTATAGTGGGGGTTGCAGGAAGTAGGTTGTTGGTCAACTAGAATCTGCAGCTTATCCAGTAGGTAGGGAAATGGGCAGACTGGGTGGGCCAAGTGGTCCTTATCTGCCATCAAAGTCTATGTTTCTATGTTTCTGTGTACTTCCTTACCCCAACGGCGTAACAGGAGAGTGGCAGCCCACCCTAGACTTGAGATACCTGAACAAACATTTGTTGAAGCCAAAGTTCAAAATGTTGACTCTGGGAATAATTCTTCCCTCTCTAAGGTCAGGAGACTGGCTAGCCTCCCTGGACCTAAAGGATGCCTACTGTCACATTCCCATCAGGTGCTCCCACAGAAAGTACCTCAGGTTTGAACGGCCTTCAGGCCATTATCAGTTCAAAGCAATGCCCTTTAGCCTAACATCAGCTCCAATGGTGTTCACAAAATGCCTGGCAGTGGTAGTGGCTTTCCTAAGGAGAAAAAAATATCTCCATATTCCCGTACCTGGATGACTGGTTCATAGTGGGTCAGTCTCCAGACCAAGTCAAGTCAGATCTAAAAAGTGACCCGGCAAGTGCTACTTCTCTAGGTTTCCTTCTCAATCTTCCCAAGTTAGTTCTCTAGCCAGTACAACTGTTGACTTTCATGGGGTGGAACTAGACACTATCAAAATAAGAGCATTTCTTCCCTTGGTAAGAGTGAAGGCCATCATGGAGCTGGCTTCTTCCTTCCACCTTCTGGTCTCTCGACCCACAAGACACTTTCTTCTGTTGTTGGGCCACATGGTAGCTTCCACTGCAGTGGTCCAGGGGGACAGATTTCAGATGAGAGACATTCAGTTTCATTTGAGGGTTTTTTGGTCTCAGAAAAAAGATCCTTTGACCAAACTGATTCCAGTTACTCAGACTCTGATCCAGGCTCTTCAATGGTTGCAGGATCAGGACAATCTCAGGCAAAGGTTCCCATTCATTTCTCAGAATCATTCTGTGGTCCTAACCACAGACGCCTCTCTCCTGGGTTGGGGAGCTGACTTGGAGGCTCTCTCACAGCCCAGGGAGTGTGGTCCACTCAGGAGTCTGTTCTCCACATCAACCTTTTGGAGCTCAGGGTGGTTTACCTGGCTCTACAGACTTTCTCACAATCAGTAAAGAACAAGGTGGTTCAACTTAGGACAGACAACACCACCACCATGTGGTACATCAACAAGCAGGGAGGCACTCGGTCTATGGCCTTGTGAATAGAAGCCATGAAAATATGGTCCCTGGCTTACTCCCTACAGACCTCTCTGGTAGCAATTCCACCTCCCAGGAAAGGACAATGTGCTAGCAGATGCATTGAGCAGGATTTCCCAGGGCCATCACGAATGGTCCCAGTATCCTCTAGTGTTAAAAGTGATTTTTTCAAGATGTGGCACTCCAGAGATAGATCTCTTTGCAGCCCCAGACAATCACCAACTTCCTCTCTTCTGTTGAAGACCCCCAGTCTTGGGCTCAGTCCCTCTAGATGCCCTGATTCTGAATTGGGAAGGGACATTTGTGAATGCCTTCCGTCATTTTCCTCTACTGTTCAAGGTCCTGGTCAAGATAAGGTCGCAATCTTGCAAAGTGATCCTGATTGCTCCAGATTGGGCCAGACAGCCTTGGTATCCCCCATTGCTGTCTCTAGCAGTCCATCTTCCCCTATCTCTTCCCAGGAATTACAATCTGTTAACCTCCTCTCAGGGGAGGATCTGGTATCCCAACCGTTGGTGTCTCAATCTCAAGGCATGGCTCTGGAAAAGTTACAGCATGCAAGTTTGCATCTGTCTCAAGGGGTTCTGGACATTCTCAAAGCCTCTTGAAAACCTGCCACCAGAAAAACTTATAACTCTAGATGGAAGCGATTCAACATCTGGTGTTCCAAAAAGCATATATCCCTAGACACTTCTGAATTGTCTACAGTTTGGGATTATATGGTTCACCTCAATGGCCTAGGCCTCAGACCAGCTACTCCCAAAGTACATTTGTCAGCTGTTTCTGCTTTTCTGTCAGTAGGAAAGCCTTCTTCATTGGCATCTCATCCTGTGTTCTTTAAATTTTTCAAGGGATTTCTTCATACCAATCCTCCCTTTAGGGATCCTACCCCTGCCTGGGATCTTAATATTTGCATTGCCCAGCTTATGCAATCCCCATTTGAACCTTTGTCTTCAGCAGAACTTAAGTACTGGACTTGGAAGACTGTGTTCCTGGTAGCTATTACCTCTGCCAGATGTATCAGTGAGTTGCAAGCTCTGTCAGTGGAGCCTGATTTTATCTCATTCCATAGAGATAAGGTGGTTCTTAGAACCAATAGGAGGTTCTTACCCAAAGTGGTTTCAGATTTGCATTTGAACCAGTCCATGTCTCTCCCTGTATTCTTCACTGATCACTCTTCTTCAGGAGAGAGAAGATTACACAGTTTGGATGTTAAAAGGGCCCTTAGTTACTACATTGAGCATACTAAGGCACACAGGTTTGACTCCCTCCAGTTGTTCCTCACTTATGGGGAAGTGGGAAAGGCCAAACCTGCCACTAAGAGAACTATTGCCAGGTGGATTGTCTCATGTATGCAATTCTGCTATGAGAAGCCAGGCAAAATACCACCCTCAGGCCTGAGGGCTCATTCAACTAGAGGTGCAGCTGCTTCCCTGGCTGCTGCCAGGGATATTCCTTTACTAGAGATATGCAAAGCAGCCACATGGATAACAGTCCATACATTCACCAAGCATTATTCTCTGGATATCCAGGCTAGGAGTGATGCTCAGTTTGGTACAGCAGTACTGCAGAGTGTATTCCCAAAGAAGGTTCTAATTTCTCCTCCATGGAGGTACTGCTAGGTAGTCTGCAATATGTCAGACTACAGCAAGACTTCATGTTGTTTAAAGAAAAAATTACTCACCTTAGTAATTGTGTTTCTTCTAATGGAGTCTTGCTGTATTCTGACTCTTCTCCCTGCCTCCCCTCTGAGAACCTGTTTTTGGGAAGTGGGTTGGAGGTGCAGTGTTGCACCCAGAGGTGCATTTGGGCACTCCTCATTTTAGAGAGGGGAGTGGTTATGTTTCTTTATTTCAATAGTCATAAGTTGTTCACTACCTGGTTTTTGATTTTGGACTTCTCGACTTGAGTCTTTTGGGGGATCCAAAATATTTGGTTGACATTTGAAACAGAAACATAGAAGTTGATGGCAGATAAGGACTGTAAGGCCCATCTAGTCTGCCCATTTCTTTTTCTACTTTATAAATGTGCCATCGGCCTTTGCTCTGTCAGAGGCCTATCTATTCATACTCATCTGTATTGCTGCCTTATGCCTATCTCATACCTGTTTGAAGCCCTGCACTGTATTCATAGCCACCACTTCCTGAGGTAGGCCGTTCCATGCATTCACCACCCTTTCTGTGAAAAAGAATTTCCTCACATTCCTCTTAATCAGCCTCCTCTAATCTCATGCTGTGTCCTCTTGTCCTGCTTTTTTTCTATATTTAAACATGTTAGACTCTTTAACCTTGTTAATGTCCTTAAGGTGTTTGAATGTTTCTATCATATCACCGCCTCTCCTCCTTTGCTCAAGGGCATACTGGCTCCATTAATCTGTCCTCGTGGGTCTTCAGTGCAGTCCCTGCACCATTTGGTTGCCTTCTCGGGACTGCCTCAATTTGGTTAATGTCCTGTGAAGGTGTGTGGCCTCAGTACTGCACACAGAATCCAGATGGGGCCTAACCAGTGTCTTGTAAAGAGAGATTATTACTCTCTCCTGTTACGATTAGACATGCTTGCCATTATACAGCCCCAACATCCCCCACTTACCTACTGCTTTAGAAGTCTGCTTGGATGATTTCAGGTCATCGGTGATGATGATGATGCCCAAGTCTCTTTCTTCCTTTGTGACTGCCAGCAACTCCTCCCAGCCTTAGGTGGCTTCAGGGTTTCTCTTCCCTATGTGCATAATCTTGCACTTTTGCAATAAATCCCAGTTGCCACTCTTCTGACCATTTTGCTAGTTTATCCAGATCTCTTCGCATTTTCCCATCCCATCTGGATCATCTTCTGTTGCAGATCTTGGTGTCATCTGCAAACAGACAAGCCTTACCCTCTAGTCCATCTGCAATGTCACTAATGAATATATTTAAGAGGACTGGCCCCAGGACTGATCCCTGCGGTACCCCATTTGTGACTTGCATCTCTTCTGACTGTATATCATTTACCACCACTCTCTGTTTTCTGCCCGTCAGCCAGTTTGCCACCCAGTTGACCACCTTCTGACCCACCCGAGCCTACCCATCTTATTTATCAATTTTCTATGTGGAACAGTGTCGGCTGCTGCTGAAGTCAAGGTAGGCGACATCAACTGCTCCCCTTGGTCCACCACTCTGGTGGCCCAGTCAAAGAAATCTATGAGATTAGTTTGACAGGACCTTCCTTTGTAAACCCATGCTGTCTTGGATCCTGTGCTCTTATGGATTCCAGGTGTTGCACTATCCTTTGCTTAAGGAGTGCCCCATAATCTGCCCACTACTGAGTAAGACTGACTGGTCTGTACTCCTGCCTCCTCCCTGCTGTCACTCTTGTGAGGGATCACATGAGCCTTCTCCAGTCTTCTGGGACCTCTCCTGTGCTCAGAGACTCACTAAACAGTTCTGCTAATGGCTCTGCTAGTTCCACCTTTAGCTCCTTAGTACCCTGGGATGTATGCCTCAGGTCCCATTGCCTTGTCCACCCTGAGCTTAGTGAGCTCTTGTAGGACCCTTTTCTTTGTGAAGGAGTAGTGCTCACCCTCCCCTGTGTCCATGGTGTTGAGCTGTGGGCCCTGCCCACCTTCTCTTCAGTAAATACTGAGCAAAAGTATCTATTTAGGATAAATGCTTTTACAGGGTCCTCCTCCTCACATGGCCCTTTCTCTCCTCTGAGCTTAGCAATACCCCTCTGGACTTTCTCCTTTCACTAATGTGTCTATAGAAAGTCTTGTCACCTTTTACTGTTCATGCTGGTGTTTCCTCAGTTTGGGACTTTGCCTGCCTTACTGCCTTCCCTGCTTCCCTTAGAGCAGTTTGGTATGCCTCCCTATCTTCATCCCGCTGTGTTCCCTTATATTTCCTGAAGGCCAGCCTTTTGGCTGTGACCTTTCCTGCTACTGTATTTGAGAACCAAAGTGGTTTCCTTCTTCTTTTGCACTTCCATTTCTGTCTAACACAATGGGATGTTGCTTCAAGTATTGGATCCTTAATTCTTGCCCACTTTGCCTGTACCCCCTCACCTGTGTTTCTTTTTGCCAGTGCTAGCTTAACTCTGTTGGCCATCTTATCAAAGTCAGCTCCTCTGAAGTCCCATATTTTTGCTTGGAATAGGATGATTTAGATGTAGGGGCCAAATTGACCATACCATGTGATGGTCACTGGCCCCCAGGTGACCTTCTATCTGGAGATCTGTGATCCCTTCCCTGTTAGTCAGTACTAGATCTAGGATAGCCCTGTCTCTTGTGGGATGTTGTACCAGTTGTTTGAGGCCCTCCCCCTGCAGGGAATCCACCATGTGTTTAGTTCTGGCAGACGTTCCTGCTGGTATTGACCAATCTGTATCCGGCATGTTGAAGTCTCCCATTATCAGAACCTCCCCTTTAGCTGTCATGTTTTGTATATCTTCTAACAATAATGTGTCTATGTCCTCCCCCTAGTCTGGGGGCCTGTAGACAACCCCAGTTCTTATGGCTGTCCCATTTCCTGTTTCCAGGGTGACCACAGTTCTTCTGGCTCCTTATGTGTATTCTGAATTTCTGTAGCTTTGATATTTCTCATTGACATACAGGGCCACTCCACCCCAACTTTTTGCACCTCAGTCTCTTCTGAACTGTACATAGTCAGGTACTGAAGTCTCCCGAGTGTGGTTACTGGTAAACCATGTCTCACTAATTGCTACTATGTCCAGTTTAGCCTCTGACATTATTGCCTGCAATTCTGGGATCTTATTTCACAGGCTGTGAGCATTTGTGTGCATGATTTTCCATTGGCCAGATTTTGGTGTGTTAGTTGTTGGGTGAGGTTTGGCATTTCTCCTGTGTGTCGTATGGGAAGGTGGACCTTTTTTCTTACCTGGTGATGCAAATGAATTGCAAACATGCTGAATCCCTGTTTGGCCACTAGCTGAGGGGGGAGGGGTTTTCTTCCCATTCAATGTATGGGTGCTGCACCCTTCTCCCATTTGCTAGTTTAAATATTCTGCAAAGACATCAAATTCCTGCCCCAATGCACTGACTCCTCCTTAGTCAGATGCAGTCCATCAAATTTAAAGAACTTTCACTCCCAGAACTGTTGTTGTCAGTTCCTACAAATCTTTGTCCTTTTCCTGGCACCAGCCCTTGAGCCCACATGTTTTGTTAACTCATCTCCTTTCTGACCTTCCGTCCATCTGCCCCTCTCCCAGATTGGCAGGATCTCAGAGAAGGAGATGTCGGATGAAATGGATGATAGTTTGTCACCCAGCCTGGTCAGATGTTCCTTGGTCTCCACAGCTGACTGGCTGGTGAGATCATTAGTCCCTGTGTGTACCAGAATGTCAATGTTTTCTCCTGCTTTGTGACCATCTTAGTAATGCAGTCAGTGTCTCTCCATGCTGATGTACCTGGGAGACATCTGACCATTACCACTGGTGAGATGGTATCAACTCTCTAATCATGGAGTCTCCTATGATCAAAGTTTTTAGATTTCCTTTGCTTTTTTTGTTTTGTTCCTGATTTGGGCAAGTTTTGTTGTGTTAGCTCCTGTGCTGCAGTGTCCTGCTCTGCAGTGTCCTCTGCCCCTTTGTATGATTTCGGAGATAGAGGCAGACACCTGTCTGTAGTGTTTATATGGTTTTTTGGAGGTAATATGTTGGAGAGCACAGAGTGATGGGCACTCGATTTGCCCCTCCTAACCACCTGCCAACCTCCTTGACCAACTACTCTCTGCGGTCAAGGTTCTTCTGTTGGATGTTGGGGAAATGGCGGGTGGTTGTTGTAATGTATTTCCTCTTGAATATGAAATTTGAGGTGTGTAAGCTCTGCCCATGCTGCCTGGAGCTGAGCCCTAAGATCTCCAATGGCCCAACATGTAGGACAGTGTCCTAAATCCTGTAAGACTGTCCTTCTGAAAAGTGTTCCACAGTACCTGCAGTTAATGATATCCATTCCAGATATAATTGCTAGGCATATAGCCTGGTCAGAGTAATTAGAAGGAAAAAAATGCAAGTAATGATTTGATTTTGTGTTTTGTTTTCATATAAGTTGTTATAACAAGTTAAATCACTAGTGCCCCTGTAAATGAGCTCATCTTGTGGATGCCCCACTAATCCACCCCTTCCTGCTTTGCCGCAGGAAATGTCACAACTGTGGTACCCTATAAAAGGAATGTAGTGTGGGGTGATTGGGGATGGAGGTGTGTGGGGGGGCCCTTCCCCTACTGAAAAAGAACAACAGATGAAAGAACAAGGAGGTAAGAGTAGAAACAATCAGTCAACAACAAATGCAGTAACCCTGAAAGCTTATCCTAATGTTAGAGAAAACAGTGAAACCTGTAAAGCAACACCTGTAATAATTTCAGAGAAGATATACCCTGTAAGAAACACTTTGCCAGAGAGAACAATAAAGCAATAACAGAAGATAAACCTTGCAAAAGACAATTTGAATCAGAAGATAACAGCAGTAATCTGTTACCACACACCTGTAGGCACACCTTGTAAAAATGCAGAAGAAGGTATACCAGCAACAATAATATGAATCAGAGAAAAATAAAGAAATAAAATGTTAGCAACAAACAGAAGCAATCCCTGTGAGTACAAAATAAAAACAACAACATACAGTAAATCTGCTTAGAAAAAAGAAGCCTTAATCCTTTTACGTTGCTCTGGTAAGGTTCTCTGCTCTGCTCTTTCAAGCAATCTTAAAAGGAAAGAGCTCAGGTGAAGCTAGGTGCCTGGCCAGCAAACCAAGTCTTCTACCTCCAAGATATCAACTAACCATACCATTTAACATTTCTTTCTGTTGGAAGTTACTGACAGTTTGCCAGCTCCAGCCCCCAGATAAGCACCTAATCCTCTGGAAGAGCTGTGGGAGGAAAACAATTAGCACCTTCATTGTGAGAAGAGACTGAAACACCTCTGAGACAACAAACCTTTTCAACAAAAAAAAAAAAAATAAAATAACAGTGTCAAACAGTAATTTTGCTTAGCCCAATGCTAAAAAAGGTCAGAAAAATGTAAGCACCACCTGTAATAATTTCAGGGAACATACACCCTGTAAGAAACACTTTGCTGCAGAGAAAAATAAAGCAGTAACAGAAGATATACCTTGCAAAAGACAATTTGAACCAGAAGATTACAGCTGTAATCTGTTAGCACACACCTGTAGGCACACCTTGTAATAATGCAGAAGAAGGTATACCAGCAACAACAATTTGAATCAGAGAAAAATAAAGCTATAAAATGTTACCAACAAACAGAAGCAATCCCTGTGAGTACAAAATAAAAACAACAACATACAGTAAATCTGCTAAAATAAAAGAAGTCTTAATCATTTTCCCTTGCTCTGGTAAGGTTCTCTGATCTGTATTTTCAAGCAATCTTAGAAGGAAAGAGTTCAGGTGAAGCTAGGTGCCTTGACCAGCAAACCAAGTCTTCTACCTCCAAGATATCAATTAACCAGACTGTTTAACATCTCTTTCTGCTGGAAATTACTGACAGTTTGCCATCTCCAACACCAGATACACACCTAATCATCTGGAAGAGCTGTGGGAGGAAAGCAATTAGCTCCTTCAATGTGAGAAGGAGACTGAAACACCTCTGAGACAACAAACCTTTCCACAAAAAAAGAATAAAATAAAACAGTGTCACACAGTAATTTTGCTTAGCCCAATGCTAAAAAAAGTCAGAAAAATGAAAGCACCACCTGTAATAATTTCAGAGAATACCTACCCTGTAAGAAACACTTTGCTACAGAGAAAAAGCAATAGCAGAATATATACCTTGCAAAAGACAATTTGAATCAGAAGATTACAGCAGTAATCTGTTAGCACACACCTGTAGGCACACCTTGTAATAATGCAGAAGAAGGTATAGTAGCAACAACAATTTGAATCAGAGAAAAATAAAGCAATAAAGTGTTAGCAACGAAAAGTAGCAATCGCTGAAAGTACAAAATAAAAATAACAACATACAGTAAATCAGTTTAGCCAAAAGAAGTCTTAATCAATTTCCCTTGTTCTTTTAAGGTTCTCTGCTCTGTTCTTTCAAGCAATCTTAGAAGGAAAGAGCTCTGGTGAAGCTAGGTGCCTTGGCAAGCAAACCAAGTCTTCCACCTCAAAGATATCATCTAACCTGACCTTTTAACCCTTCTTTCTGCTGGAAATTACTGACAGTTTGCCAGCCCCACCCCTCAGATACACACCTACTCCTCTGGAAGAGATGTGGGAGGAAAGCAATTAGCTCCTTCAATGTGAGAAGGAGGCTGAAACACCTCTGAGACAACAAACCTTTTCAACAAAAAAAAAAGAATAAAATAAAACAATGTCAAACAGTAATTTTGCTTAGCCCAATGAAAAAAAGTCACAAAAATGTAAGCACCACCTGTAATAATTTCAGAGAAGATATACCCTGTAAGAAACACTTTGCTACAGAGAAAAATAAAGCAGTAACAGAAGATATACCTTGCAAAAGACAATTTGAATCAGAACATTGCAGCAGTAATCTGTTAGCACACACCTGCAGGCACACCTTGTAATAACGCAGAATAAAGTATACAAGCAACAAAATTTGAATCAGAGAAAAATAAAGCAATGAAATGTTCATAACAAACAGTAGCAATCCCTGAGAGTACAAAATATAAATAACAACATACAGTAAATCAGTTTAGCCAAAAGAAGTCTTAATCCATTTCCCTTGTTTTTTAAGGTTCTCTGCTCTGTTCTTTCAAGCAAACTTAGAAGGAAAGAGCTCTGGTGAAGCTAGGTGCCTTGGCCGGCAAAAAAAGTCTTCTACCGCCAAGATATCAACTAACCTGACCTTTTAACCCTTCTTTCTGCTGGAAATAACTGACAGTTTGCCAGCTCCAACCCCAGATACACACTTAATCATCTGGAAGAGCTGTGGGAGGAAAGCAATTAGCTCCTTCAATGTGAGAAGAAGACGGAACACCTCTGAGACAACAAACCTTTTCAACAAAGCAAAGAATTAAAAAAAAGAGTGTCAAACAGTAATTTTCCTTAGCCCAATGATAAGAAAAGTCACAAAACTGTAAGCACCACCTGTAATGATTTCTGAGAAGATATACCCAGTAGGAAACACTTTGTTACACAGAAAAATAAAGCAGTAACAGAAGATATACCTTTCAAAAGAGAATTTGAATCAGAAGATTACAGCAATAATCTGTTAGCACACACCTGAAGGCACACCTTGAAGTGATGCAGAAAAAGATATACCAGCAACAACAATTTGAATCAGAGAAAAATAAAGTAATGAAATGTTAGCAACAAACAGCAGCAATCCCTGTGAGTTCAAAATAAAAATAGGAACATAGAGTAAATCTGATAAGGGAAAAGAAGTCTTAATCCATTTCCCTTGCTCTGGTAAGGTTTTCTGCTGTGTCCTTTCAAAGGAAACTGAGAAGGAAAGAGCTCAGGTGAAGCTAGGTGCCTTAGCCAGCAAACCAAGTCTTCTACCTCCAAGATATCAACTAATCTAACCTTTTAACCCTTCTTTCTGCTGGAAATTGCTGACAGTTTGCAAGCTCCACCCGTCAGATGCACACCTATTTCTCTGGAAGAGCTGTGGGAGAAAAGCAATTAGCTCCTTCAATGTGAGAAGGAGACTGAAACCCCTCTGAGACAACAAAACTTTTCAACAAAAAAAGAATAAAATAAAACAGTGTCAAACAGTAATTTTGCTTAGCCCAGTGATAAAAAAGTCACAAAAATGTAAGCATCACCTTTAATAATTTCAGAGGAGATATACCCTGTATGAAACTCTTTGCTACAGAGAAAAATAAAACAGTAACAGAAGATATACCTTGCAAAAGACACTTTGAACCGGAAGATTTCATTTGCAATCTGTCAGCACACACCTGTAAGCACACCATGTAATAATGCAGAAGAAGGTATACCAGCAACAACTATTTGAATCAGAGAAAAATAAAGCAATGAAATGTTAGCAACAAAAAGTAGCAATCCCTGTGAATACAAAATAAAAATAATAACATACAGTAAATCTGCTTAGCCAAAAGAAGTCTGCATCCTTTTCCCTTGCTCTGGTAAGGTTCTTTGCTCTGTCCTTTCAAGCAATCTTAGAAGGAAAGAGCTCAGGTGAAGTTTGCTGCCTTGTCACGCAAACCAATTCTTCTACCTCCAAGATATCAACTAATCTAACCTTTTAACCCTTCTTTCTGCGGGAAGTTACTGACAGTTTGCCAGCTCCAAACCCAGATACACACCTACTCCTCTGGAAGAGCTGTGGGAGGAAAACAATGAGCTCCTTCAATGTGAGAAGGACACTGAAAAATTTGAGGCAACAAACATTTTCACTAAAAAATAGAATAAAATAAAACAGTGTCAAACAGTAATTTTGCTTTGCCCAATGATAAAAATGTAATAAAAATAAAAGCACCACCTGTAATAATTTCAGAGAAGATATACCCTGTAAGAAACACTTTGCTACAGAGAAAAGTAAATCAGTAACATAAGGTATACCTTGCAAGAGTCAATTTGAATTAGAAGATTACAGCAGTAATCTGTTAGCACACACCAGTTGGCACACCTTGTAATAATGCAGAAGAAGGTATACCAGCAACAACTATTTGAATCAGAGAAAAATAAAGAAATGAAATGTTAGCAACAAACAGTAGCAATCCCTAAGAGTTCAAAATAAAAATAACAACATACAGTAAATCTGCTAAGCTGAAGAAGAGCTCAGGTGAAGTTTGGTGCCTTATCCTGTAAACAAATTCTTCTACCTCCAAGATATCAACTAATCTAACCTTTTAACCCTTCTTTCTGCTGGAAGTTACTTACAGTTTGCCAGCTCCACCCACATATACACACCTACTCCTCCTGAAGAGGTGTGGGAATAAAGCAATTAGCTCCTTCAATGTGAGAAGGAGACTGAAACACCTCTGAGACAACAAAACTTTTCAAACAAAAATATAAAAATAAAACAGTGTCAAACAGTACTTTTGCTAGCCTCTAGTGAGAAAGTCACAAAATGTGGCACCACCTGCAATCATTCTAGAGAAGATATACCCTGTTGGAACACTTTGCTGCAGAGAAAAATAAAGCAGTAACAGAAGATATACCTTGCAAAAGAAAATTTGAATCAGAAGATTAAAGCAGTAATCTGTTAGCAAACACCTGTAGGTACACCTAGTAATAATGCAGAAAAAGGTATACCAGCAACAACAATTTGAATCAGAGAAAAATAAAGCAATGACATGTAAACAACAAACAGTAGCAATCATTGTGGGTATAAAATAAAAATAACAAAATACAGTAAATCTGCTCAGCCAAAAGAAGTCTTAAGCCTTTTTCCTTGCTCTGGTAAGGTTCTCTGCTCTGTCTTTTCAAGCAATCTTAGAAAGAAGATGTTCAGGTGAAGCTAGGTGCCTCGGCCACCAAACCAAGTCTTCTACCTCCAAGATATCAACTAACCTGACATTTTAACCCTTCTTTCTGCTGGAAATTACTCACAGTATGCCAGCTCCGCCCATCCCCAGATAAACATCTAATCCTCAGGAAGAGCTGTGGGAGGAAAACAATTAGGTCATTCAAAGTGAGAAGGAGACTGAAATATCTTTGTGACAACAAACCTTTTCAACAACAAAAAAACTAAATAAAACAGTGTCAAACAGTAATTTTGCTTAGACCAAAGTTATAAAAGTCACAAAAATATAAGCATCACCTGTAATAATTTCAGAGAAGATATACCCTGCAAGAAACACTTTGCTGCAGAGAAATATAATGCAGTAACAGAAGATGTACCTTGCAAAAGGCAATTTGAATCAGAAGATTACAGCAGTAAACTGCAAGCAAACACCTGTAGGCACTCCTCACAATAAAGCAGAAAAAAGTATACCAGCAACAACAATTTGAATCAGAGAAAAATAAAGCAATGAAATGTTAGCAACAAATAGTAGCAATCCCTGTGAGTACAAAAAAATATAACAATATTCAGTAAATCTGCTTAGCCAAAATAAGTCTTAAGCCTTTTCCCTTGCTCTGGTAAGGTTCTCTGCCCTGTCATTTCAAGCAATCTTAGAAAGAAGGAGCTCATGTGAAGCTAGGTGTTCCCACCAAACCAAGTCTTCTACCTCAGAGATATCAACTATTCTGACCTTTTAACCCTTCTTTCTGCTGGAAATTACTCACAGTATGCCAGCTCCGCCCCCCTCAGATAAACATCTAATCCTCAGGAAGAGCTGTGGGAGGAAAACAATTAGGTCCTTCAATGTGAGTAGGAGACTGAAACATCTCTGAGACAACAAACCATTTCAACAAAAGAAGAATAAAATAAAACAGTGTCAAACAGTAATTTTGCTTAGCCCAATGGTAAAAAAGTCACAAAATTGTAAGCATCACCTGTAATAATTTCAGAGAAGACATACCCAGTGAGAAACACTTTGCTACAGAGAAAAATAAAGCAGTAAGAGAAGATGTACCTTGCAAAAGACAATTTGAATCAAAAGATCACAGCAGTAATCTGTTAGAACACACACCTGTAGGCACACCTTGTAATAATGCAGAAGAAGGTATACCAGCAACAACAATTTGAATCAGAGAAAAACAAATTAATGAAATTTTAGCAACTAACAGTAGCAATCCCTGTGAGTACAAAATAAAAATAACAATATACAGTAAATCTGCTTAGCCAAAAGAAGACTTAATCATTTTCCCTTGCTCTCGTCAGGTCTCTTCGCTCTGTCCTTTCAAGCAATCTTAGAAGAAAAGAGCTCAGGTGAAGCTAGGTGCCTTAGCCAGCAAACCAAGTCTTCTATCTCCTAGATATCAAATAACCTCACCCTTTAACCTTTCTTTCTGCTGGTAATTACTCACAGTATGCCAGATCCACCCCCTGCAGGTAAACATCTAATCCTCAGGAAGAGCTGTGGGAGGAAAACAATTGGGTCCTTCAATGTGAGAAGCAGACTGAAACATCTCTGAGAGAACAAACCTTTTCAACAAAAAAAAATAATAAAATAAAAGTGTCAAACAGTAATTTTGCATAGCCCAATGGTAAAAAAGTCACAAAAATGTAAGCAACACCTGTAATAATTTCAGAGAAGATATACCCTGTGAGAAACACTTTGCTACAGAGAAAATATAAGCAGTAAGAGAAGATATAATTTTGAAAAACAATTTGAATCAGAAGACTTCCAGCAGTAATCTAAGAAGGTCAATACTATCTGTAGGCACACCTTGTAATAATGCAGAAGTTATACCAGCAACAATTTGACTCAGAGAAAAACAAATCAATGACATTTTAGCAACTAACAGTAGCAATCCCTGTGAGTACAAAATAAAAATAACAACATACAGTAAATGAGCTTAGCCAAAATAAGTCTTAATCCTTTTCCCTTGCTCTGGTAAGGTTCTCTGCTCTGTCCTATCAAGCAATCTTAGAAGGAAAGAGCTCAGGTAAAGCTAGGTGCCTTAGCCAGCAAACCAAGTCTTCTATCTCCTAGATATCAAATAACATCACCCTCTAACCCTTCTTTCTGCTGGAAATTGCTGACAGTTTGCCAACTCCACGCACAAGATACACACCTGCACATCTGGAAGAGCGTTGGGAGGAAAGCAATTAGCTCCTTCAATGTGAGGAGACTGAAACATCTCTGAAACAACAAACCTTTAAAAAAAAGAATAAAATAAAACAGTGTCAAACAGTGATTTTGCTTAGCCCAATGATAAATAAGTCACAAAAATGTAAGCACCACCTGTAATAATTTCAGAGAATATATACCCTGTTGGAAAGACTTTAAGGTAGAGAAAAATAAAGCAGTATCAGAAGGTATATTTTGAAAAGACAATTTGAATCACAAGACATACAGTAATTCAAGCAACACCTGTAGTTGCTAATTCTCGTAGTCAATGTGCAGAAAGAGGTATACCAGCAACAACAATTTGAATCAGAGAAAATAAAGCAGTGAAATGTTAGCAACAAACACTAGCAATCCCTGGGAGAACAAAATAAAAATAACAACATACAGTAAATCTGCTTAGCCAAAAGAAGTGTGAATCCTTTTCCCATGCTCTGGTAAGATTTTCTGCTCTGTCCTTTCAAGCAATCATAGAAGGAAAGAGCTCAGGTGAAGTTAGGTGTCTTGGCTAGCAACCAAGTCTTCTACCTCCAAGATGTCAACTATCCTGACCTTTTAACCCTTCTTTCTGCTCAAAATTACTGACAGTTTGCCACTTCCAACCCCAGATATACACCTAATCATCTGGAAGAGCTGTATGAGGAAAGCAATTAGCATCTTCAATGTGAGAAGGAGACTGAAACACCACTGAGACAACAAACCTTTTCAACAAAACAAAGAATTAAATAAAACAGTGTCAAACAGTAATTTTCCTTAGCCCAATGACAAGAAAAGTCAGAAAAATGTAAGCACCACCTGTAATAATTTCAGAGAAGATATACCCTGTAAGAAACACTTTTCTAGAGAGAAAAAAAAGCAGTAATAGAAGATATACCTTGCAAAAGACAATTTGAATCAGAAGATTACAGCAGTAGTCTGTTAGCACACAGTCTGTCAGCGACTTACTTTGTAATAATGCAGAACAAAGTATGCCAGCAACAAAATTTAAATCAGAGAAAATAAGTAATGAAAGGCTACAACAACAGTAGCAACTCTCTGAGGACAAACTAAAATAATAACATATAGTAACTGTTTAGCCAAAAAAGTCTTAATCCATTTCTTGCTTTTTGAGGTTCTCTCTCTGTTCTTGAAGCAATTAGAAGGAAAGATTCCAGGTGAAGTTAGATGCCCGGCAGCGAACCAAATCTTATCTCCAAGATATCCATCCTGACCTTTAACCCTTCTTTCGCTGGAATATTGACAATTTGCTAGCGCCACTTCTCAGATACACACCTACTCCTGGAAGAGCTGTGAGGAAGCAATTAGTCTTTCAATGAGAAGGAGATTGAAAACTCTAAGACAACAAACCTTTTCAACGACAACAACAACAAAAATAAAATAAAACAGTGTCAAACAGTAATTTTGCAGAGCACAATGATAAAAAAGTCACTATAATGTAAGCACTGCCTGTAATAATTTCAGAGAAGATATACCCTGTAAGAGACACTTTGCTATCGAGAAAAATAAAGCAGTAACTGAAGGTATACCTTGGAAAAGACAATTTGAAAACGAAGATTACAGCAGTAATCTGTTAGTACTGAATTGTAGGCACACCTTCTAATGCAGAAGAAGGTATACCAGCAACAACAGTTTGAATCAGAGAAAATAAATCCAGTGAAAGTTAGCAACAAATGTAGCAATCCCTGTGAGAACATAAATAAAAATAACAATATACAGTAACTCCATAAGCTAAACAAGTCTTAATCCTTTCCATTGCTCTGTAAGGTTCTCTGCGTCTGTTCACAATCACAGAAGGAAAGACTAGGTGACGCTATGCCATATACAGAAACCAAGTCTTTACCCAAAATATCAACTAACCTGACCTTGAACCCTTCTTTCTGTGGAATATTGACAGTTTGCCAGCTCCAGCCGCCAGATAAACATCTAATCCTCTGGAAGATTTTGAGGAATAATTAGCTCCCTTCATTATAGAATGAGACTGAAACTTTGAGACAACAAACCTTTCAACAAAAAAGAATAAATTACACAGTGTCAAACAGTAATTTTGCTTTAGCCTATGATAAAAGTCACAAAAAAGTGTTCATTACCTGTATAATTTCAGTGAAGATATACCCTGTTGAAACACTTTGCTGCAGAGAAAACAGCAGTAATAGAAGATATACCTGCAAAGGCTATTAAACAGAAGATTACAGGAGCAATCTATTACAAACACCTGTAGGCACACCTCGACACGCAGAAAGTATACCAGCAACAACAATTTGAATGAAAGAAAAATAAAGCAACAAATGCTAGGAACAAACAGTAGCAACTCGTGGAGTACAAAATAAAAATAATACAGTAAATCTGTTTAGCTAAAAGAAGTCTTGGCCCTTTCCTTGCTCTGGTAGGTTCTCTGCCTGTCCTTTTCTCTTAGAAAGATGGAGCTCAGGTGAAGCTAGGTGCTCAGCCACCAAAGAAAGTCTCTACTCAAGATATCAACAAACCTGTCCTTTTAACCCCTCTGGATGGAAATTACTGACAGTAAGCCAGCTCCCCTGGCCCCCAGATAAACATCTAATCCTCAGGAAGAGCCTGGAGTAAAACATTAGATCCTTCAATGAAGGAGACTGAAATATTCTGAGAGAACAAACCTTTTCAACAAAAAAATAAAATAAAACAGTGTCATCAGTAATTTTGTTTAGTCCAATGAGATAAAAAAAGTCCAATAATGTAAGAACCACTGTACAATTTCAGAGAAGATATACCCTGTAAGAAACACTTTGTAGCAGAGAAAAATAAAGTAGTAATAGAAGATATACCTGTAAAAGACATTTTAATTAAAGATTACAGCATCTGTTGGGTAAACACTTAGGCACTTTTCGTAATATGCAGAAAAGGTATACCTGTCACAACAATCTGAATCAGAGAAAATAAAGTAATGAAATGTTAGCAACAAACAGTAGCAATCCCTGTGAGTACAAAATAACAATAACAATATTCAAATCTGCTTGGCTAAAAGAAAGTCTTAAGCTTTTTCCCTGCTCTGTAAGTACCCTTCTGCTCGCTTATTTCAAGCAATCTTAGAAAGAAGGAGCTCAGAGAAGCAAGGTGCCTGGCCACCAAACCCAAGTCTTCACCTCCAAGATATCAACTAACGGACCTTTAACCCTTCTTTCGCTGGAAATTATTCAGTATGCTCTGCCCCTGTAGATAAACATCTAACTTAGGAAGAGCTGTGGAGGAAAACATTAGGTCCTTCATTGTGAGAAGGAGATGAAGTATCTCTGAGACAACAAACCATTTTACCAAAAAAAGAATAAAATAAAACAGTGTCAAACAGTAATTTTGTTAGCCTAATGGTAAAAGACACAAAAATAGCACCACCTGTCTAATTTAGAGAAGATATACCAGTGAGAAAATCTTTGTTTGTGAGAAAATAAGCAGTATAGAAGATATATCTGCAAAAGTCAATTTGAATCAAAGATCACAGCAGTAATCTGATAGCATATGCACTGTAGGCACACCTTGTGGTAATGCAGAAGAAGGTATATCAGCAACAATTTTAATAGAGAAAACAAATCAATGAAATTTTAGCAACTAACAGTAGTAACTTGTGAGTACAAAAATAAAATAATATACAGTAAATCTGCTTAGCTAAAAGTAGTCTTAACTTTTCCGTTGTTTGGTAAGGTTCGCCTGTCCTTTGCTGCAATCTTAGAAGGGAAGAGCTGGGGTGAAGCAGTGCCTAGCCAGAAGTCCAAGTCTTCACCTCCTAGATATCAACCAATTTCACCTTTAACCTCTTTTCTGCTGGAAATTTGACTGCCACCTCCACCCAGATACACACCTAATCATCTGGAAGAGCTTTATGAGGAAAGCAATTAGCATCTCAATGTGAGAAGGAGACTGAAACACCACTGAGACAACAAACCTTTTAACAAAACAAAGAATTAAATAAACAGTGTCAAACAGTACTTTTCCTTACCCAATGACAAGAAAAGTCAGAAAATGTAAGCACCACCTGTAATAATTTCAGAGAAGATATATTCTGTCAAAACACTTTTCTAGAGAAAAAGGTAATAGAAGATGTATTTTGCAAAGACAATTTAATCAGAAGATTACAGCAGGTCTGTTAGCACATAGCTGTCAGCACACTTGGCTAATGGTGAACAAAGTATGCCAGCAACAAATTTAAATCAGAAAACAAAGTAATGAAAGGCTAGCAACAACAGTAGTAACCTCTGAGGACAAACTAAAAATAACATACAGTAAATCTGTTTAGCCAAAAGAAGTCTTAATCCATTTCCTTGCTTTTTGAGGTTCTCTGCTCTGTTCTTTGAAGCAATCTTAGAAGGAGAGCCCAGTGAAGGATGCCTGGCCAGCGATCCAAATCTTCACCTCCAAGATATATCCATCCTGACCTTTTTATCCCTTCTTTCTGCTGAAATTATTGACACTTTGCTAGCCACTCCCTGATACACACACCTACCTCTGAAGAGCTGTGGAGGAAGCAATTAGTCTTCAATGAGAAGGAGATTGAAAACCTAAGACAACAAACCTTTTTCTAACGACAACAATGGGAAAATAAAATAAAACAGTGTCAAACAGTAATTTGTAGAGTACAATGATAAAAAGTCACTAATGTAAGCACTGCCTGTAATAATTTAGAGATATACCCTAAGAGACACTTTCTACCTAGAAAAATAAAGCAGTAACTGAAGGTATACCTGAAAAGACACTTGAAAACGAAGATTACAGCAGTAATCTGTTAGTATATTGCATTGAGGCACACCCTCTAATAATGCAGAAGAAGGCTACCAGCAACAACAGTTTGAATCAGAGAAAATAACCATGAAATGTTAACAACAAACAGTAGCAACCCTGTGAGAACATAAATAAAATAATATACAGTGTCTGCGAAGCCAACAAGTCTTGTCTTTTCCATTGCTCTGTAAGGTTCTTCGCTGTCTGTTCAAGCAATCACAGAAGGAAAGAGCTCTGTGACGCTATGTGCTATATACAGCAAACCAAGTCTTCTACCCAAATATCAACTAACCTGACCTTTAAACTCTTCTTTCTGCTGAAAATTATGATGTTTGCCAGCTCCAGCCGCCAGATAAACATCTAATCCTCTGGAAGAGCTTTGGGAGGAAAACAATTAGCTCCTTCATTGAGAGAAGGAGACTGAAAAATCTCTGAGACAACAAACCTTTTCAACAAAAAAAGAATAAAATTACACAGTGTCAAACAGTAATTTTGCTTAGCCCAGTGATAAAAAAGTCACAAAAAAGTAAGCACTACCTGTAATAATTTCAGTGAAGATATACCCTGTTGGAAACACTTTGCTGCAGAGAAAACAAAGTGGAAGAAGATATATAAGCATCACCTGTAATAATTTCAGAGAAGATATACCCTGCAAGAAACACTTTGTTGCAGAGAAATATAATGCAGTAACAGAAGATGACTTTTGCAAAAGGCAATTTGAATCAGAAGATTACAGCAGTAAACTGCAAGCAAACACCTGTAGGCATCTTGCAATAAAGCAGAAAAGGGTATATCAGCAACAACAATTTGAATCAGAGAAAAATAAAGCAATGAAATGTTAGCAACATAAGTAGTAGTAACTTGTGAGTACAAAAAAAATATAACAATATTCAGTAAATCTGCTTAGCCAAAAATAAGTCTTAAGCCTTTCCTTGCTCTGGTAAGGTTCTCTGCTCTGTCATTTCAAGCAATCTTAGAAAGAAGGAGCTCATGTGAAGCTAGGTGCTTCTCGCCACCAACCAAGTCTTCTACCTCAAAGATATCAACTATCCTGACCTTTAACCCTTCTTTCTGCTGGAAATTACTCACAGTATGCCAGCTCACTTCAGATAAATGCCTCTAATCCTCAGGAAGAGCTGGGAGAGGAAAACAATTAGGTCTTTCAATGAGTAGGAGACTGAAACATCTCTGAGACAATAAACCATTTCAACAAAAGAAGAATAAAATAAAACAGTGTCAAACAGTAATTTTGTTTAGCCCAATGGTCAAAAAAGTCACAAAATTGTAAGCATCACCTGTATTATTTCAGAGAAGACATACCCAGTGAGAAACACTTTACAGAGAAAATAAAGCAGTAAGAGAAGATGTACTTGCAAAGACAATTTGAATCAACAAGATCACAGCAGTAATCTGTTAGACACACTTCGTAGGCACACCTTGTAATAATGCAGAAGAAGGTGTATACCAGCAACAATAATTTGAATCAGAGAGAAAAATTAATGAAATGTTAGCAACTAACAGTAGCAATCCTGTGGAGTACAAAATAAAAATAACAATATACAGTAAATCTGCTTAGCCAAAAGAAGACTTAATCATTTTCCCTTGCTCTGGTATGTTCTCTGCCTGTCCTTTCAAGCAATCTTAGAAGAAAAGAGCTCAGGTGAAGCTAGGTGCCTTAGCCAGCAAACCAAGTCTTCTATCTCCTAGATATCAAATAACCTCATCTTTTAACCTTTCTTTCTGCTGGTAATTACTCACAGCATGCCAGATCCACCCCTGCAGGTAAAACATTCTAATCCTCAGGAAGAGCTGTGGGAGGAAAACAATTGGTCCTTCAATGTGAGAAGCAGACTGAAACATCTCTGAGAGAACAAACCTTTTCAACAAAAAAATAATAAAATAACAGTGTCAAATAATATAATTTTATAGCCCAATGGTAAAAAAGTCACAAAATGGGCAACACCTGTAATAATTTCAGAGAAGATATACCTTGTGAGAAACACTTTGCTACAGAGAAAATAAAGCAGTAAGAGAAGATATACCTGCAAAAACAATTTGAATCAGAAGATTACAGCAGTAATCTGTTAGCACACACACTGTAGGCACACCTTGTAATAATGCAGAAGAAGGTATACCAGTCAACAATTTGAATCAGAGAAAACAAATCAATGAAATGTTAGCAACTAACAGTAGCAATCCCTGTGAGTACAAAATAAAAAAATAACACACAGTAAATGAGCTTAGCCAAAATAAGTCTTAATCCTTTTCCCTTGCTCTGGTAAGGTTCTCTGCTCTGTCCTTTCAAGCAATCTTAGAAGGAAAGAGCTCAGGTGAAGCTAGGTGCCTTGGCCAGCAAACCAAGTTCTCATCTCCTAGATATCAACTAACCTCACCTTTAACCCTTCTTTCTGTTGGAAATTGCTGACAGTTGCTAGCTCCACCGCACAGATACACACCTGCTCCTCTGGAAGATTGTTGGAGGAAAGCAATTAGCTCTTTCAATGTGAGAAGGAGACTGAAACATCTCTGAGACAACAAACCTTTTAAAAAAAAGAATAAAATAAAACAGTGTCAAACAGTGATTTTGCTTTTGCTCAATGATAAATAAGTCACAAAATGTAAGCACCACCTGTAATAATTTCAGAGAATATATACCCTGTTGGAATGACTTTGTTGCAGAGAAAAATAAAGGTATCAGAAGGTATACCTTGCAAAAGACATTTGAATCAGAAGATTACAGCAGTAATCTGTTAGCACAACACCTGTAGCTACACTTGTAATAATGCAGAAGAGAGGTATACCAGCAACAACAATTTGAATCAGAGAAAATAAAGCAATGAAATGTTAGCAACAAACAGTAGCAATCCCTGGAGTACAAAATAAATAACAACATACAGTAAATCTGCTTAGCCAAAAGAAGTGTTAATCTTTTCCTTGTTTCTGGTAAGGTTTTCTGCTCTGTCCTTTCAAGCAATCTTAGAAGGAAAGAGCTCAGGTGAAGTTAGGTGTCTTGGCTAGCAACCAAGTCTTCACCTCCAAGATATCAACTATCCTGACCTTTAACCTCTTTTCTGTTGAAATTACTGACAGTTTGCCAGCTCCAACCCCAGATACACACCTAATCCTCTGGAAGAGCTGTGGAGGAAAGCAATTAGCATCTTCAATGTGAGAAGGAGACTGAAACACCTCTGAGACAACAAACCTTTTCAACAAAACAAAGAATTAAAATAAAACAGTGTCAAACAGTACTTTGCTTAGCCCAATGACAAGAAAAGTCACGAAAATGTAAGCACCACCTGTATAATTTCAGAGAAGATATACCCTGTAAGGAAACACTTTTCTAGAGAGAAAATAAAGCAGTAACAGAAGATATATTTTCAAAAGACAATTTGAATTAGAAGATTACAGTATAGTCTGTTAGCACACAGCTGTAGGGCACACTTGTAATAATGCAGAAGAAGGTATGCCAGTAACAACAATTTGAATCAGAGAAAAATAAAGCAATGAAATGTTAGCAACAAACAGTAGCAAACCTCTCTGAGTACAAAATAAAAATAATAACATACAGTAAATCTGTTTAGCCAAAAGAAGTCTTAATCCATTTCCTTGCTCTGGTAAGGTTCTCTGCTCTGTTCTTTCGAAGCAATCTTAGAAGGAAAGAGCTCAGGTGAAGTTAGTGCCTTGGCCAAAACCAAGTCTTCTACCTCCAAGATCATCTAACCTGACCTTTAACCCTTCTTTCTGTTGGAAATTACTGACAGGTTTGCCAGTCCACTCCCCAGATACACACCTAATCCTCTGGAAGAGCTGTGGAGGAAGCAATTAGCTCCTTCAATGTGAGAAGGAGACTGAAAACCTCTAAGACAACAAACCTTTTCAACAAAAAAAAAAATAAAATAAAACAGTGTCAAACAGTAATTTTGTTAGCCCAATGATAAAAAAGTCACAAAATGTAAGCACCTGTTATAATTTCAGAGAAGATATACCCTGTAAGAAACACTTTGCTACAGAGAAAAATAAAGCAGTAACAGAAGATATACCTTGAAAAGACAATTTGAATCAAGAAGATTACAGCAGTAATCTGTTAGCACACACCTGTAGGCACACCTTGTAATAATGCAGAAGAAGGTATACCAGCAACAACAATTTTGAATCAGAGAAAAATAAAGTCAATGAAATGTTAGCAACAAACAGTAGCAATCCCTGAGTACAAAAATAAATAACAACACTACAGTAAATCTGCTAAGCCAAAATAAGTCTTAATCCTTTTCCCTTGCTCTGGTAAGGTTCTATGCTCTGCTTTCAAGCAATCTTAGAAGGAAAGAGCTCAGGTGAAGCTTATGTGCCTTGGCCAGCAAACCAAGTCTTCTACCTCCAAGATATCAACTAACCTGACTTTTAAACCCTTCTTTCTGTTGGAAATTACTGACAGTTTGCCAGCTCCATCCGCCAGATAAACACCTAATCCTTGAAGAGCTGTGGGAGGAAACAATTAGCTCCTTCAATGTGAGAAGGAGACTGAAACACCTCTGAGACAACAAACCTTTTCAACAAACAAGAATAAAAATAAACACAGTGTCAAACAGTAATTTTGCTTAGCCCAATGATAAAAAAGTCACAAAAGTAAGCTCCACCTGTAAGTAATTTCAGAGAAGATATACCTGTAAGAAACACTTTGCTCCAGAGAAAATAAAGCAGTAACAGAAGATATACCTTGCAAAGACAATTTGAATCAGAAGATTACAGCAGTAATCTGTTAGCACACACCTGTAGGCACACCTTGTAATAATGCAGAAGAAGGTATACCAGCAACAACAATTTGAATCAGAGAAAATAAAGCAATGAAATGTTAGCAACAAACAGTAGCAATCCCTGTGAGTACAAAATAAAAATACCAACACAGTAAATCTGCTTAGCCAAACTAAGTCTTAATCCTTTTCCCTTGCTCTGGTTAGGTTCTCTGCTCTGCCTTTCAAGCAATCTTAGAAGGAAGGAGCCTAGGTGAAGCTAGGTGCCTGGCCAGCAAACCAAGTCTTCTACCTCCAAGATATCAACTAACCTGTCTTTTTAACCTCTTTCTGTTGGAAATTACTGACAGTTTGCCAGCTCCACCACCCCAGATACACATCTAACTTTGGAAGAGCTGTGGAGGAAAGCAATTAGCTCCTTCAATGTGAGAAGGAGACTGAAACACCTCTGAGACAACAAACCTTTTCAACAAAAAAAAATAAAATAAAACAGTGTCAAACAGTAATTTTGCTTAGTCCAATGATAAAAAGTCACAAAATGTAAGCTCCACCTGTAATAAGTAATTTCAGAGAAGATATACCCTGTAAGAAACACTTTGCTCAGAGAAAAATAAAGCAGTAACAGAAGATATACCTTGCAAAGACAATTTGAATCAGAAGATTACAGAGTAATCTGTTAGCACACACCTGTAGGCACTCTTGTAATAATGCAGAAGAAGGTATACCAGTAACAACAATTTGAATCTGGAGAAAAATAAAGCAATGAAATGTTAGCAACAAAACAGTAGCAATCCCTGTGAGTACAAAATAAAACACTACCACACAGTAAATCTGCTTAGCCAAACTAAGTCTTAACTTTTTCCTTGCTTTGGTAAGGTTCTCTCTCGTCATTTCAAGCAATCTAGAAGGAAGGAGCTCAGGTGAAGCTAGGTGCTCGGCCAGCAAACCAAGTCCTCTACCTCCAAGATATCAACTAACCTGACCTTTAACCTTCTTTCTGTTGGAAATTACTGACAGTTGCCAGCTCTGCCCCCAGATAAACATCTAATCCTCTGGAAGAGCTGGGGAGGAAACAATTAGGTCCTTCAATGTGAGAAGGAGACTGAAACATCTCTGAGACAACAAACCTTTCCAACAAAAAAGAATAAAATAAAACAGTGTCAAACAGTAATTTTGTTTAGCCCAATGATAAAAAAGTCACAAAAATGTAAGCACCACCTGTAATAATTTCAGAGAAGATATACCCAGTGAGAAACACTTTGTTCCAGAGAAAAATAAAGCAGTAACAGAAGATATACCTTGCAAAAGACAATTTGAATCAGAAGATTACAGCAGTAATCTGTTAGCACACACCTGTAGGCACACCTGTAATAATGCAGAAGAAGGTATACCAGCAACAACAATTTGAATCAGAGAAAATAAATCAATGAAATGTTAGCAACAAACAGTAGCAATCCCTGTGAGTACAAAATAAAAATAACAACATACAGTAAATCTGCTTAGCCAAAAGAAGTCTTAATCCTTTTCCTTGTTTCTGGTAAGGTTCTCTGCTCTGTCCTTTCAAGCAATCTTAGAAGGAAGAGCCAGAGTGAAGTTAGGTGCCTTGGCCAGCAAACCAAGTCTTCTACCTCCAAGATATCAACTAACTGCACCCTTTAACCCTTCTTTCTGTTGGAAATTACTGACAGTTTGCCAGCTCCAACCCCAGACACACCTAATCCTCTGGAAGAGCTGTGTGAGGAAAGCAATTAGCTCTTCAATGTGAGAAGGAGACTGAAACACCACTGAGACAACAAACCTTTCAACAAAACAAAGAATTAAATAAAACAGTGTCAAAAGTAATTTTCTTAGCCTAATGACAAGAAAAGTCACAAAAATGTAAGCACCACCTTTATAATTTCAGAGAAGATATACCCTGTAAGAAACACTTTTCTACAGAGAAAATAAAGCAGTAACAGAAGATATACCTTGCAAAAGACAATTTGAATCAGAAGATTACAGCAGTAATCTGTTAGCACACAGCTGTCAGCACACTTGTAATAATGCAGAAGAAGGTATACCAGCAACAACAATTTGAATCAGAGAAAAATAAAGCAATGAAATGTTAGCAACAAACAGTAGCAACCCTCTGAGTACAAAATAAAATAATAACATACAGTAAATCTGTTTAGCCAAAAGAAGTCTTAATCCATTTCCCTTGCTCTGTTAAGGTTCTCTGCTCTGTCTTTGAAGCAATCTTAGAAGGAAAGAGCTCAGGTGAAGCTAGTGCCTTGGCCAGCAACCAAGTCTTCTACCTCCAAGATATTAACCATCCTGACCTTTAACCCTTCTTTCTGTTGGAAATTACTGACAGTTTGCCTAGCCCACCTCCAGATACACACCTAATCCTCTGGAAGAGCTGTGGGAGGAAAGCAATTAGCTCCTTCAATGTGAGAAGGAGATTGAAAACCTCTGAGACAACAAACCTTTTCAACACAACAAGAAAAAATAAAATAAAACAGTGTCAAACAGTAATTTTGTTAGCTACAATGAAAAAAAGTCACAAAATGTAAGCACTGCTTGAGTAATTTCAGAGAAGATATACCCTGTAAGAAACACTTTGCTACAGAGAAAAATAAAGCAGTAACAGAAGATATACTTTGAAAAGACAATTTGAAAAGAAGATTACAGCAGTAATCTGTTAGTAACACACCTGTAGGCACACCTTGTAATAATGCAGAAGAAGGTATACCAGCAACAACAATTTGAATCAGAGAAAAATAAGCAATGAAATGTTAACAACAAACAGTAGCAATCCCTGTAGAACAAATAAAATAACAATATACAGTAAATCTGCTAAGCCAAACCAAGTCTTAATCCTTTTCCCTTGCTCTGGTAAGGTTCTCTGGTCTGTCACAATCTTAGAAGGAAAGAGCCAGGTGACGCTTGGTGCCATACCAGCAAACCAAGTCTTCTACCTCAAAATATCAACTAACCTGACTTTAAACCCTTCTTTCTGTTGGAAATTACTGACAGTTTGCCAGCTCCAGCCCCAGATAAACATCTAATCCTCTGAAGAGCTTTGAGGAAAACAATTAGCTCCTTCAATGAGAGAAGGAGACTGAAACACCTCTGAGACAACAAACCTTTTCAACAAAAAAGAATAAAATAACACAGTGTCAAACAGTAATTTTGCTTAGCCCAATGATAAAAAGTCACAAAATGTAAGCACCACCTGTAATAATTTCAGAGAAGATATACTCTGTAAGAAACACTTTGCTGCAGAGAAAAACAAAGCAGTAACAGAAGATATACCTTGCAAAAGGCAATTTGAATCAGAAGATTACAGCAATCTTTAGCACACACCTGTAGGCACACCTTGTAATAATGCAGAAGAAGGTATACCAGCAACAACAATTTGAATCAGAGAAAATAAAGCAATGAAATGTTAGCAACAAACAGTAGCAATCCTGTGAGTACAAAATAAAATAACACTATACAGTAAATCTGCTTAGCCAAAAGAAGTCTTAAGCCCTTTCCCTTGCTCTGGTTAGTTTCCTGCTCTGTCCTTCAAGCAGTCTTAGAAGGAAGGAGCTCAGGTGAGCTAGGTGCCTCAGCCAGCAAACCAAGTCTTCTACCTCAAGATATCAACTAACCTGTCCTTTTAACCCTCTTCTGTTGGAAATTACTGACAGTTTGAGTCCCCATCCCAGATACACATCTAATCCTTAGGAAGAGCTGTGGAGTAAAGCAATTAGCTCCTTCAATGTGAGAAGGAGACTGAAACATCTCTGAGACAACAAACCTTTTCAACAAAAAAATAAAATAAAACAGTGTCAAACAGTAATTTTGCTTAGCTCCAATGATAAAAAAGTCACAATAATGTAAGCAACCACCTGTAATAATTTCAGAGAAGATATACCTTGTAAGAAACACTTTGCACAGAGAAAAATAAAGCAGTAACAGAAGATATACCTTGCAAAAGACAATTTGAATCAGAAGATTACAGCAGTAATCTGTTAGCACACACCTGTAGGCACACTTTGTAATAATGCAGAAGAAGGTATACCAGTAACAACAATTTGAATCAGAGAAAAATAAAGCAATGAAATGTTAGCAACAAACAGTAGCAATCCCTGTGAGTACAAAAACAATAACAATATTCAGTAAATCTGTTAGGCTAAAAGAAGTCTTAAGCCTTTCCTTGCTCTGTAAGGTTCTCTGCTCTGTCATTTCAAGCAATCTTAGAAAGAAGGAGCTCAGGTGAAGCAAGGTGCCTTGCCAGCAAACCAAGTCTTCTACCTCCAAGATATCAACTAACCTGACCTTTAACCCTTCTTCTGCTGGAAATTATTCACAGTATGCCAGCCCGCCCCTGCAGATAACCATCTAATCCTCAGGAAGAGCTGTGGAGGAAAACAATTAGTCCTTCATTGTGAGAAGGAGACTGAAGCATCTCTGAGACAACAAACCATTTCAACAAAAAAGAATAAAATAAAACAGTGTCAAACAGTAATTTTGCTTAGCCCAATGGTAAAAAAGTCACAAAATGTAAGCACCACCTGTAATAATTTTAGAGAAGATATACCCAGTGAGAAACACTTTGCTTCAGAGAAAAATAAAGCAGTAATAGAAGATATACCTTGCAAAAGACAATTTAATCAGAAGATTACAGCAGTAATCTGTTAGCACACGCACTGTAGGCACACCTTGTAATTAATGCAGAAGAAGGTATACCAGCAACAACAATTTGAATCAGAGAAAATAAAGTCAATGAAATGTTTAGCAACTAACAGTAGCAATCCTCTGAGTACAAAATAAAAATAACAATACACAGTAAATCTGCTTAGCCAAAAGAAGTCTTAATCTTTTTCCCTTGCTCTGGTAAGGTTCTCTGCTCTGTCCTTTCATGCAATCTTAGAAGGAAAGAGCTCAGGTGAAGCTAGGTGCCTTAGCCAGCAAACCAAGCTTCTACCTCCTAGATATCAACTAACCTGCACTCTTTAACCCTTCTTTCTGTTGGAAATTACTGACAGTTTGCCAGCTCCAACCCAGATACACACCTAATCCTCTGAAGAGCTGTGTGAGGAAAGCAATTAGCATCTTCAATGTGAGAAGGAGACTGAAACACCTCTGAGACAACAAACCTTTTCAACAAAACAAGAATTAAATAACACATGTCAAACAGTAATTTTCTTAGCCCAATGATAAAAACAAGTCAGAAAATGTGAGCACCACCTGTAAATAATTTCAGAGAAGATATACCCTGTAAGAAACACTTTGCTACAGAGAAAATAAAGCAGTAACAGAAGATATCTTTGCAAAAGACAATTTGAATCGGAAGTTACAGCAGTAATCGGTTAGCTCACACCTGTTGGCACTCTTGTAATAATGCAGAATAAGGTATACCAGCAACAAAATTTGAATCAGAGAACAATAAAGCAATGAAATGTTAGCAACAAACAGTAGCAATCCCTGTGAGTACAAACTAAAAATAACAACATATAGTAAATCTGCTTAGCCAAAAGAAGTCTTAATCCATTTCCTTGTTCTGGTAAGTTTCTTGCTCTGTTCTTTTCAAGCAATCTTAGAAGGAAAGAGCCTAGATGAAGTTAGGTGCCTTGGCCACAAACCAAATCTTCTAGCCTCCAAGATATCAACTAACCTGACCTTTAACCCTTCTTTTCTGTTGGAAATTACTGACAGTTTGCCATCGCTACTCCCCCAGATACACACCTACTCCTCTGGAAGAGCTGTGAAGAAAGCAATTAGCTCCTTCAATTGAGAAGGAGACTGAAACACCTGAGACAACAAACCTTTTCAACAAAAAAAGAATCAAACATGAAATTTTTATTAGCCCAATGATAAAAAGTCACAAAATGTGTGCACTGCCTGTAATAATTTCAGAGAAGATATACCCTGTAAGAAACACTTTGCTACAGAGAAAATAAAGCAGTAACAGAAGATATACCTTGCAAAAGACAATTTGAATCAGAAGATTACAGCAGTAATCTGTTAGCACACACCTGTAGGCACACATTGTAATAATGCAGAAGAAGGTATACCAGCAACAAATAATTTGAATCAGAGAAAATAAATCAATGAAATTTCAGCAACAACAGTAGCAATCCCTGTGAGTAAAAATAAGAATAATAATATACAGTAAATCTGCTAAGCCAAAAGAAGTCTTAATCCTTTTCCCTTGCTCTGGTAAGGTTCTCTGCTCTGTCCTTTCAAGCAATCTTAGAAGGAAAGAGCTCAGGTGAAGCTAGGTGCCTTAGCCAGCAAAACCAAATCTTCTACCCCTAGATATCGACTAACCTCACCTTTAACCCTTCTTCTGCTGGAAATTGCTGACAGATTGCCAACTCCACACTAAGATACACACCTACTCCTCTGGAATAGCTGTGGGAGGAAAGCAATTAGCTCCTTCTATGTGAGAATGAGACTGAAACATCTCTGAAACAACAAACCTTAAATAAAAAATAAAAATAAAAATAGTGTCAAACAGTGATTTTGCTTAGCCCAATGATAAAAAAGTCACAAAATGTAAGCACTAATTTGTAATAATTTCAGAGAAGATATACCCTGTTGGAAACACTTTGCTGCAGAGAAAATAAAGCAGTAACAGAAGATATACCTTGTAAAAGACACTTGAATCAGAAGATTACAGCAGTAATCTGTTAGTACACACCTGTAGGTACACCTCGTAATAATGCAGAAACAGGTGTACCAACAACAATAATTTGAATCAGAGAAAATAAAGCAGTGAAATGTTAGCAACAAACAGTAGCAATCCTGTGATTACAAAATAAATAACAACACGCAGTAAAATCTGTTAGCAAAAGAAATCTGAATCCTTTTCCCATGCTCTGGTAAGGTTCTATGCTCTGTCCTTTCAAGCAATCATAGAAGGAAAGAGCTCAGGTGAAGTTAGGTGCCTTGGCCAGCAAACCAATTCTTCTACCTCTAAGATGTCAATTATCCTGACCTTTTAACCCTTCCTTCTGTGGAAATTACTAACAGTTTGCCACCTCAACCCAAATACACACCTAATCATCTGGAAGAGCTGTATGAGGAAAGCAATTAGCATATTTAATGTGAGAAGGAGACTGAAACACCTCTGAGACAACAAACCTTTTCAACCCTGCTTGATGTGGTACTCACCAACCTCTCTAATTGGATCCCAAATGTACAAGTCCTCCCAGACTCTCTCAGTGATCACTCCCCATTCTATTCCACTGGTCATCCTCAGTCCCCAAACCCATAGCACAGTCCACATGCCGGTGGCTCTAATACCTGGTGGACTGATAAAACTTAAGGAACTTCTGTCCCAAATTGACTGGTCTCCTATACAGGCAACTCCTGACATTGACACAGCTCTTCCTTCTTTACCCAAACTTTTAATAATGCCTGTGATATCTTTGCCCCAATGTCGACCCGCCTTCTAAAAGGACAGAATGCCCCTGGTAACCCCAGCTTTGATCCACCAACTCAAACATAGGGACAACCTATGGCACCATGCCATTGAGACTGGCCAGCCCAGTGACAGGCAGTTATATGCTGCCACCTGAAACAAGTGCACTCGGGCTATCAGAAAGGCCAAGTCTGAGCACTATCGGTCCTCACTCACTGCCTCATGGGGAACCCCAGAACCTTCTGGGATAACATTAAACAGTTAAATGGGAGTGCACACTCCCCCACCCTCCCAGATCAACATTAATGGTGTGATCTCCTCAGACCCAGCCCTCATAGCCAACCACCTCAACACCTCATTCACTGACCTTAGCCCTATCCTCCCTACAAATTTTTTGACCCCTCCCCAGCACCTGCCATAAATCTTTCTCGCCCTTATTTTCTCCTCCACTGTGTTTCTGCCCAAGAACTTAGGCTGCACCTGTCACTGCCCTCAAGAGTAATAGTACAGGCAGTGACACCCTGGATCCGTGTATCCTACGGCTGGTCTTAGACACAGTCCTTACCCGATCACTGCCTCATCAACCACTCTCTTTGCCTGGGAAGGTTCCAACTGCCTGAAAGTCACCACTGTCACCCCTATCTTTAAAGGTGGTGATAGGACTGTGACTGGAAACTATCACCAATCTCCATTCTCTCCTCTCTCCAAGGCCTTGGAAAAAGTGGTGGCCTCTCAAATCTCTGACTACCTCTCCACCTACAATGTCCTATGTCCTGAGCAGCATGGCTTCGAGCGGGCCACAGTACCAACACAGCCCTCCTAGAGTTCTCCAACTTTCTCCCCTCCTTAGACACTGGTTCTCTGGCTGGTGCTGTCTTCATTGACCTCTCAAAGCTTTGACACTGTCTCCCACCCCTCCTTCTTGATGCCCTTAGTCTCTCTGGTTTTGCTGTTGGGCCTATCTCCTGGTGCACCAGTTATCTGTCTGACCGCACAGGTGTAAAATTAATGGGACCTACTCAGACATCTGTCCCATCTTTTCTGGGGTTCCCAGGGCTCCATTCTGGGCCCCTTACTATTCTCCCTTTACCTTAACACCCTTCCATGCTCTTGCTCGGGAACATTCTATTGTCCGCTGATGATGCAGTCATCTTTGCCTCAAGTCGAACCCTATTGCCCTCCAGGCTCGCTGCAGAAGTCCTTCACTGAAGCCGAGGGCTGGTTCAAGGAACATAGATTGGTGATAAATCTTAAAAACAAAACCATGTTCTTCACTCATCCTCAAAACAAGTCCTGCAACTTCAAACTCCTCATTCACTCTGGGTCCTCTTCCCACTCGAACAAGTTTGCTCCTATAAATACCTAGGGATCCATTTTGACCCCTCCCTCTCCTTCCATGGACACATCGCTGCCCTAGCCACTGCCACTAATATCCGATTGGGCTTACATCGGTATAAACACTGCCCCGAGGCTCTTGACTGCAGTCACCTCTCTATCCTGTCCCTAGTGGACTATGGACTGCGGTGTATGGTGCTGCTGATCAGACCGCACTCCATAAAATTTGCACTACTCTGAATAAGGCCTGCAGGTTAATTACTGGGGCACCTGAGGCTAACACACACCTGTCTACTGTACACTAAAGCGCTGGTACTTGATCTTGATGAGTGCCTCAAATATCTGACCTGTACCCTTACAAAAGACCTCCTTGGGCTATCCCCACCAGGATTGACCACCACCATCCCCGCTCTGTCCCACTAGTTCATACTGGACCTCTGGGAAAACCTCTTGTTATCCCTAGAGCTAGGACCTCTCATGGCCAAAGAGCCTTCAGCTTTAGGGCCCCTCCTGGTTCAACACACTGCCCCTCCATCTCTGAAGCTCCAACTATATCGGTGCTTCAAAACTTCCTTACGAACCACCTTGTTAACACCTGACTGTAATTGCCACTAGTCAAAGACGTACTTATACTTATGACAAAGCTTACTACTAAGCTGCTAAGGACAACATAACTCTGGTATTGTTTGCATCAATCCTACCTGTACCAGCTTGTTTGTATCTATGTCTTAAGTTACTGTTATACTGTGTTATACTGTTATACTGTGTATTTTCATTTGTCTTACTGTGACAAGGTACCTTTGTAAATGAGCCTATGGCTCAAAGGTTTTCAAACTGCTGTCTAAATAAATAAATAAATATAACAAAGAATTAAATAAAACAGTGTCAAAAGTAATTTTCCTTAGCCCAATGATAACAAAAGTCAGAAAATGTGAGCACCACCTGTAATAATTTCAGAGAAGATATACCCTATAAGAAACACTTTGCTACAGAGAAAAATAAAGCAGTAACAGAAGATATACCTTTGCAAAGACAATTTGAATTGGAAAATTACAGCACAAATCTGTTAGCTCACCTGTCGGCACACTTTGTAATAATGCAGAATAAAGTATGCCAGCAACAAAATTTAAATTAGAGAAAATAAAGCAATGAAAGGCAAGCAACAAACAGTAGCAACCCACTGAGGACAAACTAAAATAACAACATACAGTAAATCTGTTTAACCAAAAGAAGTCTTAATCAATTTCCCTGTTCTTACAAGGTTCTCTGCTCGTTCTTTCAAGCAATCTTAGAAGGAAAGAGCCCAGGTGATGTTAGGTGCCTTGGCCAGCAAACCAAATCTTCAACCTCCAAGATATTATGTAACCTGACCTTTTAACCCTTTTTCTGCTGGAAATTACTGCCAGTTTGCTAGTGCCACCCCAGATACACACCTACTCCTCTGGAAGAGCTGTGGAGGAAAGCAATTAGTTCCTTCAATGTGAGAAGGAGACTGAAACATCTCTGAGACAACAAACCTTTTCAACAACAACAACAAAAAATAAAATAAAATAGTGTCAAACAGCAATTCTGCTGAGCCCAATGATAAAAAATTCACAATAATGTAAGCACTGCATGTAATAATTTCAGAGAAGATGTACCTGTAAGAAACACTTTGATACAGAGAAAAATAAAGCAGTAACAGAAGGAATACCTGGAAAAGACAATCTGAATCAGAAGATTACAGCAGAAATCTGTTAGCACACACCTGTAGGCACACTTTGTAATAATGCAGAAGAAGCTATACCAGCAATAACAATTTGAATCAGAGAAAAATAAATCAAGTGAAATGTTAGCAACAAACAGTAGCAATCCCTGTGAGAACATAAATAAAAATAACAACATACAGTAAATCTGCTAAGCCAAAAGAAGTCTTAATCCTTTTCCATTGCTCTGGTAAGGTTCTCTGCTATGTTCGTTCTAACCAATCTAAGAAGGAAAGAGCTCAGGTAAAGCTAGGGGCCTTATACAGCAAACCAAGTCTTCTACCTCCAAGATAGCAACTAACCTGACCTTTTAACCTTTCTTTCTGCTGGAAATTATTGACAGTTTGCCAGCTCCAGCCCCAGATAAACATCTAATACTCTGGAAGAGCTTTGGGAGGAAAACAATTAGCTCCTTCAATGAGAGAAGGAGACTGAAACATCTCTGAGATAACAAACATTTTCAACAAAAAAAAGAATAAAATAAAAGTGTCAAACAGTAATTTTGTTTAGCCCAGTGATAAAAAAGTCACAAAATGTAAGCACCACCTGTAATAATTTCAGAGAAGATATATCCTTTGAAACACTTTGCTGCAGAGAAAACAAAGCAGTAACAGAAGATATACCTTGCAAAAGACAATTTAACACAGAATATTACAGCAGTAATCTGTTAGCAAACACCTGTAGGCACACCTCGTAATAATGCAGAAAAAGGTATAACTGCAACAATAATTTGAATCAGAGAAAAATAAAGCAATGAAATGCTAGCAACAAACAGTAGCAATCCCTGTGAGTACAAAATAAAAATAACAATATACAGTAAATCTGCTTAGCCAAAAGAAGTCTTAAGCCTTTTCCTTGCTCTGGTAAGGTTCTCTGCTCTGTCCTTTCAAGAAATCTTAGAAAGAAGGAGCTCAGGTGAAGCTAGGTGCCTCGTGAGCAAACCAAGTCTTCTACCTCAAGATATCAACAAACCTGACCTTTAACCCTTCTTTCTGCTGAAATTACTGATAGTATGCCTGCTCAGTCTCCCCAGATAAACATCTAATCCTCAGGAAGAGCTGTGGAGGAAAACAATTAGGTCCTTCAATGTGAGAAGGAGACTGAAATATCTCTGAGACAAAAACCTTTTCAACAAAAAATAAAATAAAACAGTGTCAAACAGTAATTTTGCTTAGCCCAATGATAAAAAAGTCACAGAAATGTAAGCACCACCTGTAATAATTTCAGAGAAGATATACCCTGTAAGAAACACTTTGCTGCAGAGAAAATAAAGCAGTAACAGAGGATATACCTTGCAAAA
This sequence comes from Neoceratodus forsteri, assembly GCA_016271365.2. Classification (NCBI taxonomy): domain Eukaryota; kingdom Metazoa; phylum Chordata; order Ceratodontiformes; family Ceratodontidae; genus Neoceratodus; species Neoceratodus forsteri. The sequence continues at coordinate 275,431,384 of CM057459.1, read as the reverse complement.
GACAATTTGAATCAGAAGATTATGGCAGTAATCTGTTAGCAAACACCTGTAGGCACTCTTCATAATAATGCAGAAAAAGGTATACCAACAACAACAATCTGAATCAGAGAAAATAAAGCAATGAAATGTTAACAACAAACAGTAGCAATCCCTGTGAGTACAAAATAAAATAACAATATTCAGTAAATCTGCTTAGCCAAAAGAAGTGTTAAGCCTTTTCCCTTGCTCTGGTAAGGATCTCTGCTCTGTCATTTCAAGCAATCTTAGAAATAAGGAGCTCAGGTGAAGCTAGGTGCCTCGGCCACCAAACCAAGTCTCTCACCTCAAAGATATCAACTAACCTGACCTTTTAACCCTTCCTTCTGCTGGAAATTACTCACAGTATGCCAGCTCTGCCTCCTGCAGATAAACAGCTAATCCTCAGGAAGAGCTGTGGAGGAAAACAATTAGGTCCTTCAATGTGAGAAGGAGACTGAAACATCTCTGAGACAACAAACCTTTTCAACAAAATAAAGAATAAAATAAAACAGTGTCAAACAGTAATTTTGTTAGCCCAATGGTAAAAAAGTCACAAAAATATAAGCACCACCTGTAATAATTTCAGAGAAGATATACCCTGTGAGAAACACTTTGCTTCAGAGAAAATAAAGCAGTAAGAGAAGATATACCTTGCAAAGACAATCAGAATCTGAAGATCACAGCAGTAATCTGTTAGCACACACACCTGTAGGCACACCTTGTAATAATGCAGAAGAAGGTATACCAGCAACAACAATCTGAATCAGAGAAAACAAATCAATGAAATTTTAGCAACTAACAGTAGCAATCCCTATGAGTACAAAATAAAAATAACAACATACAGTAAATCTGCTTAGCCAAAAGAAGACTTAATCCTTTTTCCTTGCTCTGGTAAGGTTCTCTGCTCAGTCCTTTCAAGCAATCTTAGAAGGAAAGAGCCCAGGGAAGCTAGGTGCCTAGCCAGCCAACCAAGTCTTCTACCTCCTAGATATCAACTAACCTCACCATTTAACCCTTCTTTCTGCTGGAAATTGCTGACAGTTTGCCAACTCCACCCCAAGATACACACCTACTCCTCTGGAATAGCTGTGGGAGGAAAGCAATTAACACCTTCAATGTGAGAAGGAGACTGAAACATCTCTGAAACAACAAACCTTTAAAAAAAAGAATAAAATAAAATAGTGTCAAACAGTGATTTTGCTTAGCCCAATGATAAAAAGTCACAAAATGTAAGCACCACCTATAATAATTTCAGAGAAGATATACCCTGTTGTAAACACTTTGCTGCAGAGAAACATAAAGCAGTAACAGAAGATATACCTTGAAATGACAATTTGAATCAGAAGATTACAGCAGTAATCTGTTAGCAAACACCTGTAGGTACACCTCATAATAATGCAGAAACAGGTATACCAGCAACAACGATTTGAATAAGAGAAAATAAAGCAATGAAATGTTAGCAACAAAACAGTAGCAATCCCTGTGAGTACAAAATAAAAATAACAACACACAGTAAATCTGCTTAGCAAAAGAAGTCTGACTCTTTTCCCATGCTCTGGTAAGGTTCTCTGCTCTGCCCTTTCAGGCAATCATAGAAGGAAAGAGCTCAGGTGAAGTTAGGTGCCTTGGCCAGCAAACCAAGTCTCCTACCTCCAAGATGTCAACTATCCTGACCTTTAACCCTTCTTTCTGCTGGAAATTACTGACAGTTTCCCATCTCCAACCCAGATACACACCTAATCATCTGAAGAGCTGTATGAGAAAAGAAATTAGCATCTTCAATGTGAGAAGGAGACTGAAACACCTCTGAGACAACAAACCTTTTCAACAAAACAAATAATTAAATAAAACAATGTCAAACAGTAATTTTCCTTCCCAATGATAAAAAAGTCAGAAAATGTGAGCACCACCTGTAATAATTTCAGAGAAGATATACCTATAAGAAACACTTTGCTTTAAGAAAATAAAGCAGTAATAGAAGATATACCTTGCAAAAGACAATTTGAATTGAAGATTACAGCAGTAATCTGTTAGCTCACACCTGTCGCGCCCACTTCGTAATAATGCAGAATAAAGTATGCCAGCAACAAAATTTAAATCAGAGAAAAATAAAGCAATGAAAGGCTAGCAACAAACAGTAGCAACCCCTCTGAGGACAAACTAAAATAACAACATACAGTAAATCTGATAAGCCAAAAGAAATCTTAATACAATTTCCCTTGTTCTTTTAAGGTTATCTGCTCTGTTCTTTCAAGCAATCTTAGAAGGAAAGAGTCCAGGTGACGTTAGGTGCCTTGCCCAGCAAACCAAATCTTCTACCTCCAAGATATTATCCAACCTGACCTTTTAACACTTCTTTCTGCTGGAAATTACTGCCAGTTTGCTATCGCCACCCCCAGATACACGCCTACTCCACTGGAAGAGCTGTGGGAGGAAAGCAATTAGCTCCTTCAATGTGAGAAGGAGACTGAAACACCTCTGAGACAACAAACCTTTTCAACAAAAAACAAAACAAAATAAACAGTGTCAAACAGAAATTTTGCTGAGCCCAATGATAAAAAGTCACAATAATGTAAGCACTGCCTGTAATAATTTCAGAGAAGATATACCCTGTAAGAAACACTTTGCTACAGAGAAAAGTAAAGCAGTAACAGAAGGTATACCTTGAAAAGAAAATTTGAATTAGAAGATTACAGCAGTAGTCTGTTAGCACACACCTGTAGGCACACCTTGTAATAATGCAGAAGAAGGTATACCAGCAACAACAGTTTGAATCAGAGAAAAATAAATCAAGTTAAATGTTAGCAACAAACAGTAGCAATCCCTGTGAGAACATAAATAAAATAACAATATACAGTACATCTGCTAAGCCAAATGAAGTCTTAATCCTTTTCCATTGCTCTGGTAAGGTTCTCTGCTTTGTCCGTTCAAGCAATCTTAGAAGGAAGAGCTCAGGTGAAGCTAGGTGTTATACAGCAAACCAAGTCTATCTACCAAAGATATCAACTAACCTGACCTTTTAACCCTTCTTTCTGCTGGAAATTACTGACAGTTTGCCAGCTCCAGCCCCAGATAAACATCTAATCCTCTGAAAGAGCTTTGGGAGGAAAACAATTAGCTCCTTCAATGAGAGAAAACAGTGTCAAACAGTAATTTTGCTTAGCCCAATGATAAGAAAGTCACAAAAAATGTAAGCACCACTTGTAATACTTTCAGAGAAGATATACCCTGTAAGAAACACTTTGCTGCAGAGAAACAAAAGCAGTAACAGAAGATATACCTTTGCAAAGACAATTTGAATCGGAAGATTACAGCAGTAATCTGTTAGCACACACCTGTAAGCACACCTTGTAATAATGCAGAAGAATCTATACCAGCAAAAAATAATTTGAATCAGAGAAAATAAATCAATGAAATTAAAGCAACAATCAGCAGCAATCCCTGTGAGTACAAAATAAAAATAACAACATACAGTAAATCTGCTTAGCCAAAAGAAGTCTTAATCCTTTTCCCTTGCTTTGGTAATGTTCTCTGCTCTTTCATTTCAAGCAATCTTAGAAGGAAAGAGCTCAGGCGAGCTAGGTGCCTTAGCCAGCAAACCAAGTCTTTTACCTCCAAGATGTCAACTAACCTGACCTTTTAACCTTTCTTCCTGCTGGAAATTACTGACAGTTTGCCAGCTCCACCCTCAGATATACACCTACTTCTCTGGAAGAGCGTGGAGGAAAGAATTAGCTCCTTCAATGTGAAAAGGAGACTGAAGCACCTCTGAGAAAACAAAACTTTTCAACAAAAAAAAATAAAATAAAAAAGTGTCAAACAGTAATTTTGCTTAGCCCAATGATAAAAAGTCACAAAATGGAAGCACCACCTGTAATAATTTCAGAGAAGATATACCCTGTAAGAAACACTTTGCTACAGAGAAAATAAAGCAGTAACAGAAGATATACCTTGCAAAAGACAATTTGAATCAGAAGATTACTGCAGCAATCTGTTAGCACACACCTGTAGGCACACCTTGTAATAGTTCAGAAGAAGATATAGTAGCAACAACAATTTGAATCAAAGAAAATAAAGCAATGAAATGTTAACAACAAACACTAGCAATCCCTGGGAGTACTATATAAAAATAACAACATACAGTAAATCTGCTTAGCCAAAGAAGTCTTAATCATTTTCCTTGCTCTGGTAAGATTCTCTGCTCTCGCTTTCAAGCAATCTTAGAAGGAAAGAGTTCAGGTGAAGCTAGGTACCTTGGTCAGCAAACCAAGTCTTCTTCCTCCAAGATATTAGCTTACCTGACCTTTTAACCCTTCTTTCTGCTGGAAATTACTGACAGTTTGCCAGCTCTACCCCCAGATGCACACCTAATTCTCTGGAAGAGCTGTGGGATTAAGCAATTAGCTCATTCAATGTGAGAAGGAGCTAATTGCTTGGGCGAAAAAGGCATCAATGCAGGCAGGGCCCAGTACAAAGGGCAGCCTGTAGCAGTGGGAGAAACAGTACGAGTGAGTGAGAGAGGGGACTGAGTGATCTCAATGGAGCTGTATCAGGACTGCTGTGGATTTTGGGGGCAGAAAAGGTGCCAATGCAGGCAGGAGCCCAGTACAAAAGGGCAGTCTGCAGCACCAGGAGAAACAGAACAAGTGACTGAGAGAGAGGGAGGAGCCAGCTCAGTGGAGCTCTGTTGGGACTACTGAGGATTTTTTGTGGGCAGAAAAGGTGCCAATGGAGGCAGGGTCCACTACAAAAGGGCAGCCTGCAGCACCAGGAGAAACAGAATGAGCGAGTGAGAGGGGGATTGAGCAACCTCAACGGAGCTCTGTCGGGACAGCTTGAACTCTGTGTGGGCAGAAAAGGTGCCAACACAGGCAGGAGCCAGTACAAAGGGCAGCCTGCAGCACAGGGTGACACAGAACGAGCAAGGAGAGAGGGGAGAGGAGGAACTGCAGATTTCTTTATGGGCAGAAAAAGGTGCCAACAGAGGAAGGAGCCCAGTACAAAAAGGCAGCCTGCAGCACCAGGAGAAACAGAATGAGTGCGTGAGAGAGGGAGACTGAGCGACCTCAACAGAGCTCTGTCAGGACAGCTGCAGATTTCTTTGTGGGCAGACAAAGGTGCCAATGCAGGCAGGAGCCCAGTACAAAGCACTGCCTGCAGAGCCAAGAGAAACAGAATGAGCGAGCGACAGAGGGGAGTGAGCGAGCTCAACGGAGCAAAGCAATCAACATTCGGCAATGACAAATGCTTGTTTTTATTTATTATGCTTTATCACCTCATACACCAGCCCCCATCAGTCCAATCTACACATGCTCAGCCCTGCCATACACCCTGGGACTTACCCTCACTCCGAAACACCCTAACCTAACCCCCAATGGAGATTGAATGGTAGAACAGGAGCAAGAGCCTGGTCTGGTGCAGGGTCTACAATGGGGTGGTTGTCATTGTGCAGTGGTGGAACCTCCATTTTCCCATTTCCTTCCCAGGAGGTATATCATGCAATGATGTTGGGGCTGCACGTCAACATCTGACACACCTCCCAAACTTAGTCAGTCCTGGCTGTCATACCTCAGGCTACTATGAGGGAGTTACTAAACACCAATGACTTCCTCCCTCCCCCGAGTATGAGAGTAAGCCATAGGATGCTTGATTCTCTTGCCCCGCCAACCTTCCAACTTCCCAGGTTCATTCCCAAACCCAGGTCATCAGCATCACAAGTGGTACTGCTGTGGCTGCAGGCCAGATAAATACTGACTGTTCAGTATAAACTGCAGAGTAGTATTTTGCATATCATGTAAACCACAGAATAATATTCCTCAGTTCATGTAAACAACGTAAACATTTTCCTCAGTTCATGTATACCACAGAATCATATCCCGCAGTTCATGGAAACCACAGAATAATATTCTGCAGTTCATGAAAACTGGAAAATAATATTCTGTGGATTTTCTATGTTTACATTAAATTCCTCAGAAATCTCCGCTGCTGCCAATCACAGAAAAATCGGGCCTTGATTATAACTGATATGTAGTGCATAAATTACAAACAAAGCTAAATGTGGAGTACACAATTAGCATGGGGTTTCATGTTTAGGGCAGCCACCCCTTTCAGAGCACTTAGAACATGCATGTGGCCAACTGTTGCACTGTATGGCAGTGCGATGTTATCCTGGGACAGTCGGGGAAACTCCTCAGTCTGAAGTATAGCCTCATGGTGTGCAGAAGTCTCCTGTTGCTGCGTAAACATTGTTCTGCATTTATTTTATACATCTTTCTGAGTCATTCACATGATCCAGCAAGATGATGTTCACCAGAGCAGCAAGAGATGGGCATGACAGACCTGAAGTGAAGGTAAGGGTCCCTGTGACAGATCAACACTAAAATGGTGGAGAATGGCCTTCTCCTTCCTGAACCTGTCTCACATACCTATGCCAACCTCTACATGCATCGCTGGGTAACCAGTCCTCTATGCCAGTTCAGTCAATAGAATATATGGACCCAATCTGCACCACAGCCCTGGATACAGTAAAAAGGGACATTTCTGGCATAGGAAAACAAACTCTGGCTAGAGTCAATAGGGCTGCAGTCGAGGAATTTGGGGTAAAATATTGAACATTTATTTTTATATTTTTACACCAAATTTTAAACTTAGCCTTGTTATGACCCTGTCTCATGAAGAAGGGCAGAGAAATTGTTCAACTTCAAACTCCAGGAAATCTTACTGTAGTCTGACAAATGCAGTATGTTCTCACCATAGGACTGCCCTGATACCGAAATGGTTAATAGAACCTATGCTGATAGTGGAATGCTAGGTTCAAGCTCATTTTCAAACCACTATCCCTGGTTGCACTTCCTGCAACCGTTAGATTGTTTACTCCACTTGCCTCAGCAAGACGTCTCCAGAGAGTTCTCCTTCACTTTCCTGAATAATTTTGTTTTATCTCAGTATTTTCAAAGTCAGTTTAGTATTTCCATTTTTGAAGCACTGTCCTTGGTTCACAGGTAGATTTAGTCTTGATTAGAGTGAATTTTGGTAAGTTTTCTGTTCCTTGTTGGTTCTGTTAACCAGAAAGGAACCAATAGTATTTACTTTATTTTAAATTCTAAATTTAAATCAGGTTTCTAGCATCTGGTAAGGTGGTATACTTATTTAATTAATACATTTCTTGAGAATTTTACTGGGTTAATTCTCAGTTTCATCGGTTTAACAGACTGATAAATGTCAAAACCAAGAAAGGAACAGGCCCCACAGGTTTCCAACATTGTACAGAATGTGGGGAATTGTTCGCTAAAGCAGATCCTCATTTAATTTAGTATTTTGCTTGAGGTTTGAAGACCTCAAGGAGGACTGTGAAATTTGTAAGAACTTCCCTCAGTTGATACTTGAGATGCAACTTAAACAACTGCAGAAAAGATGTCTGAAAAGGCTACAGACCCAGCTAATGACAAACGGCTATTAGTCAAAATGAACCAGAGAAACAGCCCTCTGACCAGGGCTTACAGTTCTAAAACATCCTGCAGATGCTGCTGCTAACCTGACAACCACAGGGAAGAGAAAAAGAGAAGGAAAGCATGCAATGGTTGAACCAAGAACCAAAGAAGGCATCAGTTCCAACCACTGAAGAGATAGCAAACACTATCAGAATTTTCCAGGCGATCCAACTGAGTACTCCGCCCCATTGAGAAGTAGCCGTTTACCTGCTTCTGGCACCATTTCAGTTTCTGGGTTCCTTGGAACACAAAGAGGAGCCTTTGGTGAGGATGAGGATGAGGAGGCTTATAATGATGAGAATGAGGATTATGGGGACCCGATTGAACTGGTTATTTCTCCAGATCCTCACCATCCTGACTCTCCTGACAAGAGGAATGAGGACTATACCTCCCATTTTGCTTTCATTAAGCAAGTAGCTCAATTCCTGGACTTTCCTACCCAAGAGTCAGCAGATGAGAAGGAGGAGGAACAGGATTACATGGAAATGATGGATGCACCAGTCTCTAAAAGTCTGTTACTACCCATCCATAAATCCCTAAAAAGCAGGTTAACAAGGTCCTGCAGACCCCCACTCTGTACCACCGTTGACAGAAAAGTGGATATGAAATACTGGGTGGCTAGGGGTGAAGAAGAGTTCCAGTTTGGACATCCAAGCCATGAGGAAGTGGTGCAGGCTGCAGCCTGTAGTAAGGCAGGCATTCTCTTGGCATCTCACCCTCCAGACAAGGATTCCAGGAATATGAATTTCATTGCAAAAGGTGTACTTGGGATCTTCTCTGATCATCAGGCAGCTTCATACCCGGCCTATGTTGCCAGATATCAGAAACCACTGTAATACTGTGTTGGAAATCACAAAATCTGTCCCAGCCTCTATGGCAGCTGATTTGGAGGAGGCTGCAAAATTGAATATAGAGGCTTCAAAAGCCCAGTTTAGGATGGCTGTGGACAATGACACTGCAGCCAGGCAAATGGCTACTTCTGTGTCACTCAGGAGGTTTGCCTGGCTCAAGACTACTAACCTGACCCTGGACACTCAGTCCAAGGCCTTGGACATCCCATGTGAGCCTACCTCTGTTTGGGGAACAGACAGAGGCTTACATGAGGAAAATGGATGAGTACAAGACAGCATATAAGAGTGCTGCTGCTAAAGAAAAGGCATCTACTCCCCAAAACAACAAGCCAGGAGAGGTAGAGGCAGGGGACACTATATGCCATTCTTTCAGCTTCAAGTTTATCCCCAATATCAATAGCAGAGAGGTTACTTCAGAGGCAGGTGCAGAGAAGGTGACAACCGAACTAGCCCCAGCACTCAGATGGCATCCCAACCTGTGTCTGCTCAGGGTGCTCCCCAACCCTGGTAGGGGGCAGACTGGCCCACTATTTTCAGGAATGGCAAACCATCTCTACAGACAGGTGGGTCCTGTTGGTAGTGGGCCAGGTCTGGCTCTCAGCTTCAAGCTCTTGCCAGAGCTGAGAGCAAGGGTCTTTAGACCCTCCTCCCCATCAGAAATAGTATTACTGGAAGGGAAGCATTAAATATGCCCCCAAATAATAAAAAAATAGTGATTTGCCTAAATTTTTTCATGGATAACAGATCGACTGCAAAAATAATCTGAATTAAAAATAGAATTTGGAGGAAAGCTAAAAGGACAAACAAAATCTGAGATTGGGATTTATTTAAAATCAAAAGAAATGAGTGTCAAAATTAATAAAAAGGCAAAACATCTTATCATTGTAGCAAATGAAATCATAATGTCAATCCTAAAAATTTTGACGACCATAAAACATTTGTCAAATCCTGAGGGCATGAAGGACAAGTAAATTTAAATTTGAAAACAAATGAAAGTATAATAGAAGATCCAGGAGATAACAAACATTTTAAATGATTATTTTGTTGATCTCCTAATTTAGGACTAATAAGAGATACACCAATAGTAATTAACACCAATAGTGAAGAACACTTTTCTAATCAACATCCCCTTTTAGATTTAAAAATTAACACTATTGGAAGTTACTAAAGAATTATCAAGAATAAATCCAAACAAATCTGCAGGATTAGATCATTTGAGGGCGTTTAAAAATAGCTGCCCCATATATAGCACGTACAATCTTAGCTATATTTAATTAGAGTTTACAGGAAGTGCATTTTCCTACTTTATGGAAAACAGGGAAGATAGTACCTATTTACAAAACTGGAGACAAAACATCCCTAATAATTACCACCCTATTGCTATCTTGCCTGTTTTATCCAAATGCTTGGAGAGATTGGTAAATCAGCAAATGGAAGTATATCTGGAAAAATATGATTTGTTAACAAAATATCAGTCAGGCTTTAGGAAGGGTTTCTCAACCATGTCAGCCTTGGTCAAATTTAATGATCTGATATGTACATCTTTGAATAAAGGTAAGGACACAGCAGCAATATATATCAATTTATCAAAGCATTTATCTTGGTGAACCATTCCATTTTATCTGAGAGGTTAGTCGGTCTGGTTTCTCTGTGGATCCACTGACATGGTTTATGTCATATTTGACTGACCAATCCCAGAGGGTACCATTACAGTATCATCTTTCAAACCCTTGAACCATCAAAAGGAGTTCCACAGGGGTCCATTTTGGGACCCTTGTTATTCTTGATATTTAATAATGATTAACTATCAGTGATTCAGCATACAGATATAAGGATGTATGCAGATGATACGGTTTTGGTGGCCTCTGAAAATAACTTGGTGGATCTCCAGAGAAACCTACAGAGTGACTTTACCAGGGTACAGGAATGGTTCACCAAGTCACAATTAATAATGAATGTAAATAAAACTAAATTAATGTTCTTTGGTATTAATAGGACAACAGGAATTCTTGGATGTACAGATCACATCATTGAATCAAACTTTAATAGAACAAGTTTCTGATTATTGTTATCTAGGAGTTAATATTGATTCTTTGTTAACCGTTAAGAGCCATATAGAGTCTGTTATCACTAAAACACATTAAAAGTTAGGAGCTTTGAAGAGAATATCTAAGTGTCTAAAGCTGCAAGATAGGAAATTGATTGCAGAACAGCTCATGCTTCCAGTGATTAAATATGGAGAGGTCATTTATAGGACTGCTACTAAACAACTTCTAAATAAATTAGATAAATTACAGTATAGGGTGGCAAGATAGGTTTTATGTTGCAGTTTTAGGACCCATCATTGTAATTTGTTAACTAGGTTAAATTGGTTATCTCTTGATTTGGAATATAGGAAAAGTTGGTCTTTATTTATTTACAAATATAGGACAATTCATTTAAACCATAATATAGCTAAAATATTGGCAGATAAAGATTCTGCCCTTAGGAAACATTCAGTTAGGGTTTTGTATCAAAATAGAATTGATCCAGATAAGCATAAAATAAATTTGGGGATAGAACATTAGCATCACAAGCATCAGTAAGTTGGAATACACTCCCTCCTTCATTGCGATCTGAGAAAACTGTTAAAAAATTCCTAGAGGGGTTAAAGATGTATTATGTTTATTCATGTGTATGTGTTTGATATTGATTTTATTGTCTTTGTTTAAATAGTTTATAATTTTGTGATCATGTATTTATATATATTTTGTATTAGACTGTCTGTAATTGGTGTGATTATGTGGAACTTGGAAAACTTGCACAGGACTGTCTTGAAAACTGGATTGTATTACCCAAATGACATGTATTATTCCTGTATAAAAATAAAATTTTTACTACTACTACTTAAAATATCCTATGCCTAGGAGCAGTAACCAGTTCCTCTGGCACAGAGAGGAAAATGACTTTATTCAAGATATTTCCTCACAATAAAGAAAACAGGGAGTGGCGACCCATACTGCATCTCAGGCTCCTGAGCAGGCAACTGATAATACCAAAGTTCAAGATGGTGTCCTGACAACAATCCTTCTGATCTTAAGACAAGGGACTGGTTGGCATCCCTAGACTTAAAGGATGCATATTTCCACAGCCCCATACGGCAGTTCCCACAGAAAATTCATCAGGTTTAGACTGCTATCAGGCCATTACCAACTCAAGGCAATGCCTTTTGCTTACTTCTGCTCCAAGGGTGTTCACAAATGCTTGGCTGTGGTTGTGGTACACCTCAGGAGACAAGGAGTGGTAGCCTTCCTTACCTGGATGACTGACTAGTTGTAGGGCAATCTCCTCAACAGGTAATGGAGTCCTTGCCATTTACACAGCAGCTATTACAGTCATTGGGGTTCTAGTCAACCTGAAAAGTCAGTGCTACAGCCAGTACAGCTCCTGGATTTCATAGGAGCTGAGCTGGAGTTCAGTGAGAGGAAAGGCTTTTCTGCCCCAGACAAGGACAGACAGTCGGGTACAGCTAGTAAGTACCCTTCAAGCTTCAAAGCCTAAGGTCAGCAAGACACTTCCTGCAGCTGTTGGACCATAAGGTAGCCTCATCAGCAACAGTGTCAGGGACAAGGTTCCAAATGAGAGATATCAGTATCATCTCAAACTACACTGGCATCAGAAAAGAGATTTACTATCAAAGTTGGTGCCAGTCACACAAACAATCCTACAAGCACTTCAGTGGTGGCTGGGACATGGACAGCCTCAGGCAGGGGGTACCATTCTGCAGGAAAACCCTTCCTTGGTGCTAACCACAGATGCTTCCTACTTGGGTGGGGTACATACCTGAAGGAGCACACTGCTCACAGCACATGGCTCAAACAAGAGTCATTGCTTCATGTTAACCTGCTGGAGCTTGGAGCAGTCTTTCTGGCACTTCAGGCATTTACCAGGATGCTGCATGGAAAGATGGTGCAGGTCAGGACAGACAACACAACCACAATGTACTGCATCAACAAACAGGGAGGCAACAGGTCAACCCCCTGTGCACAGAGGCCATGAAAATCTGGAGTTTTGTGTACTCTTTAGGAATTGCTTTGTCAGCAATCCACCTGCCAGAGGAGGACTGTGTACTAGCAGATGCTCTGAGCAGGATCAATCAGAACCACCACAAGTGGTCCTTAAACAGGCAGGTGTTACAGTTTGTGTTCAAAGGTGGGGCACTCCAGAGAGAGACCTCTTTGCAGCCTCAGACAACTACCAGCTTCCTCAGTTTTGCTGCAGACCCCAAGTGAGGGGCTCAGTCCCACTGGATGCACTGATCATGGACTGGACAAGGAAGTACCTTTATGCCTTCCCTCCATTCCCATTGTTGCTAAGGTCCTGAACAAGCTCAGATCCAAGCTGGCTAAAATTATCCTCATTGCTCCAGACTGGACCAAGCAGCCATGGTACACCCCTGGTTCTGGCATTATCAATTGCCAAACCAATCAGCCTCCCTAGGAAGCACAACTTGCTGACTTCTTCCCAGGGCAGGATCCTATACCCCAGCCTTCAGTCTCTCAGGCTCAAGGCCTGGCTCTTGAGTACCTAGAGTATGCCAGTCTGCATCTCTCAGAAGGGTCATGGAGGTCCTTAGGGTTTCTTGAGAGCCTCCACTAGGACCTACATATCCAAGCGAAAAAGTTTCTCTATCTGGTGCTAGAACAAGAATCTGGACCACACTTAGGTGGGTCTGCCAGTTGTCTTGGATTATTTAACCCACCTTCATTCCCTTGGTCTGAGACTATTCACCCTGAAAGTGCTTTTGGCAGCTGTATCGGCTTATCTGCCAGCAGGCAAGACATCATCTCTGGCCTTGAATCCAATGTTCAGGAAGTTCTTTAAGGGGTTGCTACATTTGCACCCCCACATAGAACTCCCACTCCAGTGTGGGATCCAAACATATGTATTGCACAGGTCATGCAGCCACCTTTTGAGCCTATGTCATCAGCTGAACTCAAGTATGTAACTTGAGGACTATGTTTCTAGTTGCAATTACTTCAGCCAGGAGGATTAGTGATCTTCAGGCTTTGTCCATGGAGACTGGCTATATTGCATTCCATAGGGACAAGGTGGTCCATAGGACCAATAATAAGTTTCTCCCTTAAGTGGTGTCAGACTTGGATGTCAATCAATCCATTACACTACAAATCTTTTCACTGACCATTCCTCTTCAGGGAACTAATACTGTATAGCCTGAATGTAAAAAGAGCTATTAGCTACTACTGAGCAAACAAAAGGCCACAGAGGAGACAGGACCCAACTCTTCTTGACCTATGGGGAAGTAGGAAAAGGTAAACTAGCCATGAAAAGTTCCATTGCAAGATGGATTATGGCATGTATCCACTTCTGTAAGCAGGCCCCACTGGGGCTCAGGGCGCACTCCACCAGAGGAACAGCTGCATCAATAGCAGCTTCAAGAGATATCCTTTGATGGAAATCAGCAAAGCAGCAACCTGGAAAACAGTCCACACATTTACCAAACATTACTGCTTGGATACCAAGGCTAGGAGTGATACCAGGTTTGGCACAGCAGTTCTGCAGAGCCTGTTTCCTAAACTGGTCCTCTGCCTGCCTCCAAAGGCACTGCTTGGGTAATCTGTATTTGTCAGGATACAGTAAGATTCCCAGGGTTTGAAGAAAGCATTACTTACCATAGTAATCCTGTTTCTTCCAAGAGAATCTTACTGTATTCTGAGCTCCCTCCCCGCTAGAACCTACAGGACACTGCATACTGTCTGTACAACTAGTTTTTGGGCATCTGTTGACTTGAGTCTTAGAAGATACCATCTGTTATTTAAGAGGTGTTTGTCCGCAAAAGGGGATTGATTGTTTTTGTTAGATTAGATTAGTTAGCTAGTTTGTTTAGCTTCTGCAGGTTTCATAAGAATCTAGCAGTTGCAGGAAGTGCAACCAGGGACAGTGGTTTGAAAACTGAGCTTGAGCCTAACATTCCACTGTTAGTATAGGTTCTATTGACCATTTTGACTCCAGGGCAGTGAGACCATACTGAATTTATCAGAATACAGTAAGATTCCCTTAGAAGAAAAAAGATTACTATGGTAAGTAATGTTTTCTTCTGGTCTAAAGGTGATGTGCAGGGACTGTGAAATCAACTTTCAAGATGCAAAAGCACATTTGGGGCAGAAATTGAAAATGACAACTGTCACATTCATGAGGTGCTGTAAAGAAATGGGTATGCTGAAAATTTTGAAAACTATTGAATATCACCAACATTATTAACCTGCATTTGCAAAATCAACATGGCCTCATAACTTCATTATTTTTAAATATTTTTACACCAAATATTCAACATAGCCTTCTTAAGATCTCACCTTATAAACAAGGGCAAAGAAAATGTTTAAGTCCTGCCTGAATAATGATTTTGCTCAGAAATAGCAAAATCATCATTCGAGATGTAAACAAAAACACATTTTTACCAGTGTTGAAAATGACAGTTGTCACATTCTTGAGGAGCTGTAATGATATGGCTATGTTGTAAATTTTGGGTAAAAGTTTGAAAATTACCAATGTTACAAGCCTGTGTTCACAAAATTCAATGTAGGCTCATAACTTTATTGTTCTGTAATATCTTTACAACAAATTTTCAGCATAGTCTCCTTATAACTCTACCTTATGAACAAGGGCAGAGAAAATGTTCAACTCCTCCCTGAAGGTTGATTTTGCACAAGGACCACAGCATCACCTCTCAGGACAGATTTGCCTAATGTCAGTGCAATTGTTCATGAGGTGGGGTCCCCAAAAAGGCATGTTGAAAATTTGGGCCAAAAATATGCAAAAATGTCCAAGTTATGTCACTTAGTTCAACCCCCCATTGAAATACATTGAGCACGATACCTGTTTCTTCAGTTCTCTGTCTGGCTTTGAATAGTGAAGACATGTCTGCAGTACAGAGAGAATGATGATGTTGGACTCCCAATGGGTAAGTAAGGGCTTTGGAGGGTGGCGTGGTGGATGCTGAGTGGGAGGATCAGGTGGGAAGGTCAGGAACAGCTGCAAAAGACAGCAATGGTTGGTTTTCTTTTACAGGGAAAAAAACAACTGATGATTCCAGATTGCGACACTGGGGACTGGGCACCCCCAGTGTCACTATTATATTTCAGGGGTGAGGTACGGTGGTGGGTGCTGAGAGGGAGGGTTGGGTGGGAGGAGAAAACATTTATTAAAAACAAAGGGACCCTCATGGCAGGTACGATCACAACACAGGGATTGGGCACCTCCCAGTGTTATTGTTATGTTTCTTTGGGGAGGTGCTGAGAGGGAGGGTTGGGTGAGGGATATCCATAATTAAAAAATCTGCAGTCATGATGGAAGATGGCACATTCTGCCATGTCCAAGATGGCCACTGCTCTCTACTGAGCATGTGCTAGTAGTTGTGCATGTGTAGTACACTTTAATGGCCATCTTGGGCATGACAGAGTGCTGTGTTCCACCGAGACCGCTGACAGAGTTAAAATAGTACAGTGCCACTGCCAATGGAGACAGCCAGCGGACATCTTTATGGACACGGAGGTGACTGTGTTGCAACTCCAACATGTTGCTCAGTCAGAAGGAATGCACCGAGTCATTTTCTAATAGCAAGAGGTCTGCAGGGCTATGCTCACTGCAGCCCATGCAATTACTTTGCACTCAGCAAAACTGCAAGCTACCCTTCCAGCACCTCTCACCTCATGGCTGTGCCAGCCTGTATGGGTTCCCCTGCCACTTCCAAACTGTTCTGTTTTGTCAAGCAAGCCCCTCTACAACTGTCAACTTCAGCCACAGACTCAGTGCCTCTTCCATGGGGATCACAGCTATAGAAGAAAAAAATTCAATTTATTATTAAATAAATCAGCCCTACTACTTGCAAAGAACACAGCTTCTGGACCATGGCTCAGCAGCAAACAGCTGCTCTGTTGCTCTCTCCACCAAACAGCCTAACGGTTGTACCAAGACAAATTTGGTGGTCGACTATGTGGCTGATCAAAATGCTCCACAAGGACTGCTAAATCAAAAAGAAATAAAAGTAGAAAACATAAATACATCACATGCTCTGCTCTACTTCTGGCATGGCCCTCCTGCTTCTCACCACATGGATCCATTCCACCCAACACCCTCATGCTATTCTTCTGCAATGGCACAGCCACAGTCGGGCTCCACTGCACACAACCATAGCTCCACTAAGTTCCTCCTGAACCACTGCAGCTTTCCTTTAGTGGCTGCAGTTGCTTTCTTCAACCTGTCTCCCTACCTGCAGCATTTCCACACTGTAGTCAAGTCCATGGCTTGTCACAAGAGCTGCCACTGCAAAAGCTGCCTGGCCACTGGACATAGTAAATGTGACTCAGCAACAAACTACTCTGTTCTTCCTCAAAGCCACAATGGATCACCGCTTTCCTCCTGCTGAACAGCTACTCCTGCAAAACAGTGATTTGCTTACTGCTCAACCACCGCTACAAAGTCCTTACTATACTAACAGACAATACTTATACAAGTGTAATTAGGGCAATAAATCTTACCCTATTGCAGGTTCTTGTCTGAATTGCCAGAGTAGAGAAACAACAAACATGTGGTTTCCAGAGTCTGATAATGATTTATTTCTGGTATATAAAACAGGCTTGTAACCAAATCAGTGATAAAATTACACCACTGAGGAGAATACCAAATCTCCTAATTTGCTTACCTAGGTAGCATCAACTTCTTCTCTTCTCAGAGAATTCTAAGCAAAACAGTCATTCTTCTACTTCTGATTATTGTTATAGAAACTAGTAAAAATATATAATAAACTTATATAATTGGCTAATAGCAAAATGGTGTGATTCAGATTTAGCCTGGGAACATGAACCAAGTAGCAAAAACATACTGATAAGAAAATAGACAGTCTTTGTTTAGCAAGGTTATCTTATAATGTCTCAGTGTCTCACATAATTTGCTTGGTAAAAGCTATTCTGCACTACACATAAAGATGGCAGCATTGCACAACTAATTGTAATTATACAATTATCCAAACAGCAGTATTTCCTCAGGGCATTAGTACATAATGATTCTTAGTAAAACACAATAATTGTAGAAATATTGGTAATACAAGCATAATAATTGTATATAAGGCATTGTAATACTTATATATAAAGTATTGTGATTATATAATAGAATACAGTCTGTTGAGGTATTTAAGGCCCACCTCAAGGCATTCTTGTATGATCAGGCATTCCTGGACTATGTTTTGCAGTTCATATTTGTTTTTAAAAATTTTTCTGATGTTTACTTTAGTTTTAGATACTCTAAATGTAGTTGTAGCAGAGGGTAGCAAATTGTGTTTTAACTTGTTTGGAGCGTGTATTTAATTGATTATTATTGTACTGTGCTGTATTTATTTGATTGATGTACAGTGCTCAGAGCCTCTGGGATGGGCATCTTTTAAATAAAACTTGCCTTGCCTTGCCTACAGCAATAAGTATTGCAATTTGTAGCAACAATGCTAATAGAACAGTAGAACCAGATCCTGACACTTATGCTTATATGATAAGTGCATGTGCCCTAAATATTACTGTCTGTGACATAGGGCCCCAATCAGAGGTGGTGGTCCATGGATAACATTCTGCCCCAATGCCTCAGAAGGGGCATCAAGCCCAAGTAGGTATGTAGGGATGGAGCTAAAGTTGTTTACAAGCCCGACACGTGAGCCTTGTAAAGGAACTTGAGTTGTTCACTGATGTCATTTGAGAGTACGCTGTAGGCAGCAAAGAGGTAAAACTCAGAAAACAATCAAAAGGCTTGAATAATAACAAAAACTTTAAAAGATAATTCAACCCAGTAATTACCTACAGCTAAGATTAAATCACCATCATGAATAAGATCATTGACAATATCATTCGCTTTAGATACATTGTTACTAATGTAAACTAAATGATCATCTTTTCTAGCTAAAAGAGATCTCAAAGTGATTGTCAAGGAACAATGTGCACGTTATAAAATAGGCAAATATTGAGACAAGACTAGCTAATATTGGAGATCAGTATCTATAACGCCAAGTTCAGGGAGAGGAACAGGTGTAATAACAGTGTGACCAATAACCGTCTTCTGCTGTGGAGTGAAACAGAAGTTAATCTTATCAATATTACAAGTATCGTCGGCCATAAGAAAATGTTTTGCAATTTGTTATACAATACAGTACTGCCCTTCAGCAGTATAAGTGACTCTGAGGTTGGGAACTCTCCAACATTGCAGGCGGACTGACAAGAAAATATAGAATTGGTGAGCCAGGAAGTGAAGCATGTATCTCTTCAAGATAGCTTCAAGACGGTGCTGTTTCAATGTCAAACACTGAAGATGCAGCAGGAGGGATGACGCCATGTGGATCAACATTAGTAAGCTTACTCAGCAGATCATCACCCAAGGTCAAGGCCCAGTCAAGATGTTTCGAGAGTAATGATATGGGTTTGACAATGTCAAAGACATCACAATGGCATAAGAAGTAATATCTTTTCTTGGCATAACAGTTCGTATGAGGAGAAGTCCAAGCTTGGAGCACAGGATGAAACACCAACATAGCTGGAAGTTTTGTTCGCTCAAGAAAAATGTCATTTTCAAGATGTCCACGAGAATGTATATTGGCAAGTTTATCAAAGAGAGTTGAAGCTAGATCAAACGTGAAGTGACACTGTAACTGTTATGAACATGTTCTCCCGGATAGAACATGTCTGGGTTTTGTAGCAAGGGGCTTGGTTGGGAAACCTGGAAACATAACCAATGTTACAGACAGTTGGCATTGAAATATTAAGAGTATATTTCAAACTCATAGAAATACAACCTGTACCTGTACAGTGAGGGCAATCCCATTTACCCAATCTAAGATCATGAATGAGATCTGGAATTTTGCCTGATTCTATGTCCCTGAAGAGACTGTTAACAGTAGAAATAATATAAGAGCCATAAGCAGAACATAAAATTTCACGCCAATAAAGTGCTTGTCTGCCTCACGGTTGTTCTGAAAAATAAGATCATTACATTTTTTCTTGTTTCATTGAACCCTTGAGCAATCTCTTGCATGTTGTATATCGTACTGTATATCTTTCTTCCTCACTTAGAGTATTGACACTTGCAAGATGGGGCATAACATCATTGGCACGTGTTTGTTGAAATTTTAGTGTTTGTGCTTTAATGGAAGCAAGATCAGCTCTTTTCCAAATAGACATTCCTGAACCAAAAGGACAGTAACAGTGCCGGCAACTCCAGTAATACCAGAGACAGTACCAGCAGCACCAGCTGAGGCTGCATCTCACTGGGTGCGTGTTTTGTGAGGTTTGTAGTATTTACAGGAAGGTCTAAAAACACCTACATGATCCATGGTGTGGGGCCCTCCAATGGGATCGTTAGTGCTCGTTTGGTAAACAGCAACAATATCAGTAAGCATCATACTGTGAAACTTAGAATTATTAGTATCTTGACATAAACCAAATTCAGCCATATTCCAATGGGATAAATTGAAAATAACTGGGAAATGCATAAATTGTACATTGTTAATAAGGGCACCTGGGAGTGACGTGGCGGTCAGACTCTAGGAGGTCCCTGGTTAAGACGAAGGCAGGCAAGAAGTTCTTCCTGGCTGGGTGGAATGACAGACAAATAGAGAGATGAAGAAGTAGCATAGTTTTGAGAACAAAAATCTTGTACCACTGATGAAGGGAGTTGTTTACAGAAGGCAGAGTCAATAAGTGCAGTAAGGTTATATTGACCAGAGTGTCTAACAGAGAGAGTACCATTTTGTGATATGTCAGTGTTAGGCCAGCCATGGAATGTACCCTTGGCTAGGCGTGCTACAGAATTTTGTAGCCCATTGCATTAGTGTCCCATTGGATAGTAAGGGAGGATTTATCTGGAGCAACAACAGCATCTAATAAAGCATCTTTTCCTTGATCAACTTTAACATTTTTCTTAGGAATTGTAATTTTACCACCCATGTCAGATTTTTCAACAATTGTGCCAGAAGATCCAGTTGTTTTGGTGGAAGTGGGGGAGCAAAAACTGTTAGAGGTAGAAATCCACCCAGCAGGAGAAGGATGTGCAAGAAAGCCATCTGGCCAATATCTGAAAGAAACAGAAAGGGTTAATTAACTGAAAGTACTATTCCACCCTATGGGGTTAGGGAAAAGTAAGTTTAGTCACCTTTATACAGTTTGAGTTGGTTAGGATGGAACCACTTGTCAGCAGTCTTTTCTGCTTTTGCTGTTGTACTCTGACCTGATACACAGCAGGGCTGAGCTTGTTAACAATGGGATAAGGACCCTCCATTTACTGGCAAATGAGTGAGGGGTTGTCTATACTGGAGAAGCATGACTTGATCTCCAACTTGCCAGTCGACTTCTTTTAACATGTTTGTCAAAGTGGGCTTTTGCTTGCTGTTGTGCTATGCCAATTTGTCTTGCAGCAAACAAATGTGTCTTCATGATGTCATCATGAAGCTTTTCTCATACTTATCTACAGATAATCTATCTGTAGTTGGGTTTGAAGATCAACCAACAGGTGCTCAGGTAGTCTCATAGCTCTACCAGTCATAACCTCATAAAGGGGTACACTGAGTAGTGGCTGCAGGTGTGGCCCAATTGCCATGAGGAGTAGTGGCAAAAGGGAATCCCAATCTTTTGATTACCATCAATGAATTTGGATAACATCTGTTTGCTCTTTTACCTGACCTGAGAATTGAGGATGGTAAGGAATGTGGAATTTTGATCAATTCCAAAGTTGGAGCATTTGTTGCATTAGTTCAGCTGTGAAGTTGGAATCCTGATCTGAGTCTACCATGAGGGTAAACCCCACCAGGAGAATAGCTGGTCCACCAGAATTTTGGCAGTGGTCTTTGCATTGTTGTTCTTAGTGGAAATACTTCTACCCACTTAGAGAACAAGTCTAGGACAACAAGGGCCAATTAAATCAATCTGAATTGCATTCCATGGTCTGGATTGTCTTTGGGGTAGTAAATTTGCATTTTTCTTTGCAGGAATGGAATTGTTCTGTGTGCACACTATACAGTTGTCAGCACAGTGTTCCATATCCTTGGCCATACCAGGCCACCAGACAACTGTTTTGAGTCTCTGAGAGTGTTTTCTGTCCCCAGGTGTCCACCAGTGGGAGTGTCATAGAATCATATGAATAAATTAGGTTTGCAGTGAGTGTGGTGCCACCCACAGTTTGTCACCTGTATCCTGTTTGTGATACCAGATGAGCTTTTGATCAACAGACAAATGTAAATTGTCTGAGTGTCTCTTTATGGACTGCCTACAGGCAGTGCCTGTTAAGTTCCTCTGTCCAGGAATTTGAACACATCTCTGATCTCTGCATCTGCTTTCTGAGCAGCAGAAAGATCCAGTGGGAGTTCTGGTACTGGTTTCTTGGCAGCAGTACTAAAGATGTTACAATGGCTGCTATATACCCTGTGGGTGAGTCATTTCTCATGGCTGCCCCCTTGAGCACCTGCTTTCCGCAAGCAGGTCTGCTCACTCATTGTACTCATGGTAAGGGTCAAATTACAGTGAGTCTTAACCTTTGTATGTACAGCTTGTGTGTGAACATTTGGGTGAGGATGTGAATGTACACAAACAGTTCCCTATATTTGACAGGGGTACCATCGGATGAGGTAAATTATTATTCAAACAACATGAAGTCTTGCTGTATTCTGACAATTGCAGTGATTCCCAACCTTTGAACTGCCCCGGAGAACAAATAGTTAACTTTCTATGCAGGGCATAGAATGCTGAGCTCGAGCTCGGTTGAAGTCTCTGTCTGAGTGATTCAAACCTAAACCGTCAAATTCTTTACTCTGCCTCACTGAGCGTCGCTCCGGAGATTTCTCCTTCAGCTCGGTTCAAAGTTGGTTAAAGTTTTCCGTTTTTGTTGGTTTTAAACTAGAAAGTATCCACATAGTCAGTTCAGTCTCTGTCTGTGGTGCCGTGAGTACTAGACAGGAATTGTTCTGTTTTTCTGTGTGAACTTGTAAAAGTGTGGCTTGATTCAGCTGAACCAGCCATTTGTTAGTGAAATTTGTTTGTTTACTTAGTGTGTGGTTACGGTTCTTATCGGTTTAAAAAAAAACATGTTTTAACTGTTTTTTCCAATACTAGTGACACGGTTAGGAACCAATAAGGAGTCTTGCCTGGCGGCTGTGCCGTAAAAAAGGTAAGTTTGGTTAGGCTGGCCATGTCTGGAGAAAACCAAGAAAAACCAGGTCCGGCTGGGTTTCAACACTGCAGTGAGTGTGGGGAGGTCTTTGCTAAGGCCGATCCCCACACCACCTGTGCTTATTGTCTGGGGTTTGACCACCTGATTCAGACTGCCAAATATGTAAAAACTTTCCCAAATCTACCCTTGAGAAGAGATTAGGTAGACTGAGGAAAAGGATGCCGAGAGTCCGCTGACCGGATGGCCAGCCGGTTTGGTTTCGACTCAAACCAGAAGGAGTGCCCTCTGACCAGGGCTATACTTCTTCGAAAAGGAGAGCCTATTCCGAGGATCGGTTCCGACAAAAGAAAGTGCAAAGATAAACCGACTGGTTCGGATCCAGAGGTTCATGTTCTGACCACGAAGAGATAGCCAGAGTGATTCAGATTGTGGAATTGCTCCATCCGGTTCTGACCGATCCGGCTCCTTCTGGCAGGGATCCGGTTCGGTTGGTTCTCCGTTCAAGAGTATACCCTGAAGATTTTTATGAACCGGAATTTGAAGAGAAAGGGAATTTGAGGATGATGATGTAAGTGAAGGTCTGGATGTGCCTGTGGAACCGGACATCTCCCAGACAGACCTTCAGGTGTTTCCCTCTAGGCTTTCTGAGTCCTCTCACTTTATGTTTTACAGAAAGGTGGCTGAAACCTCCAGCTTCCTATGGAGGAGGCTGTGGAAGATCAAGAGGAGCCTGATTATGTAGAGATGATGGACATCCCAGCGACCAGGAGACTGTCTATTCTCCTCCATAAATCTTTTGGGAAGCGGACACAAAAAATCTTAAAGTCTCTAACAATATACCCCTGTGGATAGAAGAATGGACAAGAGGTATACACTTTCAGGCTCAGACATGGAGTTCTTATATTAACAATGCAGCCATGTTGGAGTAGTTCAGGCTGCTGCCTGTGACAAGGCAAACATTCCCTTGGTTTCACATGCCCTGACAACGACTCCAGGAAGATTGATGCCATGGCAGAAGCAGTCACATGGCATCTTCTTTGGGACTCAGACAGGCAAATTACATGGCCTATACAGCCAGGTACCAGAAGTCCAGGTGGGACACTGTACTGGCATTGCTAAACAGGCCTCCCGCCAGCTAGCCAAGGAGCTGGAGGAGGTGGCTGCAGATGGGATTGAGGCATCTAAGGTTCAGTTTCATGCTGCTGTGGACTCTAATGATGTGTCATCAAGAGTCATGGCTACATCTCTTGCTCTTCGAGGATGGCTTGGCTCAGATGTACTAGCCTCTCGTAGGACACCCAGGCTAAGGCCATGGATTTTCCTGTAGTGGGTAATTCTCTGTTTGGGGAGCAGACAGAGAATTACATGAAGAAAATGGATGAGTACAGGACCACTTACAGGAGTGCTCAGGCCAAGGAAGGCAGGCACCTCCCAAAGGCAGCAGTCCAGGGGCAGGGGCAGGCCTTTTCAAAGGCCTTTTACCAAGCACAGGCTGCTTCTTCCCTTTCTCAGAGAGGGCTCTTCAGAGGGAGAGGCAGAAGGGGATGAGCAGGGCTGCATCCACTCCTCAGTCTAAAGTACCTGCCAAGCAGACACCCTGATGGGCCTGCCCAGGTCGACTCTCCTATTCCAGTAGGGGAAGGCTGGCTTACTTTGCCCAGGACTGGATGTCTATTACATCAGACAAGTGGGTCCTGGAAGTAGTAAGCCAGGGACTGGTTCTCAGCTTCAAAAGATTTCCAAAGATGAGAGCCAGATCTTTTCCACCTGAAAATCTCTTGGAAACCCTTGCCCTAGAGGCAAAGGTTCTTCTCTCTAGCTTTTAAAAGCTATAGAGAGTACCACACCTATACTGGGGCAAAGGACTGTACTCCAGGTGCTTCCTGTCCCCCAAAAGACAGGGGAGTGGCGATCCATCCTAGACCTAAGATATCTGAACAAACATCTTTTAAAACCAAAGTTCAAGATGATAAGTCTGGGAATAATCCTTTCCTCTCTAAGGCCAGGGACTGGCTAACCTCCTGGACCTCAAAGATGCCTGCTTTCACATTCCCATCAGGTGCTCCCACAGAAAGTACCTCAGGTTCGAGTTGCCTCAGGCCACTATCAGTTCAGAGCAATGCCCTTTGGCCTAACTTCAGCCCCAAGGGTTTTCACAAAGTGCCTGGCAGTAGTAGTCCCTTTCTAAGAAGGCAAAAGATTTCCATTTTCCTTATCTGGACCATTGGCTAATAAGTGGGCCAGTCTCCAGACCAAGTCAGTCCTCACCTACAAGTGACCCAGCAAGTGCTCACTTCTCAGGATTTCTTCTCAACCTTCCCAAGTCAGTTCTTGAACCAGTCCAGCTTCTTACCTTTATAGGGGCAGAACTGGACACACTCAGAACAAGAACCTTTCTTCCTCTGGAAGGGCAAGGGTTCTTATGGAACTAGCTTCTTCCTTCTGCCTTTGGGTATCTCGACCAGCAAGGCATTTCCTCCAGCTCTTGAGCCACATGGCATCTTCAACAGCAGTGGTCCAAGGGCAAGTTTCTAGATGAGGATATTCAGTTATACCTAAGAGCTTTCTGGTCTCAGAAGAAGGATTCCCTTGCAAACTGATCCCAGTGATTTGACCTTGATCCAAGCCTCCAGTGGTGGCAGGATCAGGGCAATTTAAGACAAGTGTGTCCTTTGTTGTTCAGCCTTGTTCAGTGGTCTTACCACGGATGTTTCTCTCCTGGGCTGGGAGCCCACCCAGGGTCTCTTACTGCCCAGGGGCTGTGATCCCCAAGAATCCCTTCTCCACATCAACCTTCTAAAGCTCAGGGCAGTTTCTGGCTCTAAAAGCATTCTCTACAGTCAGTACAGAACAGGGTGGTTCAAGTCAGAACAGACACACCACCAACATGTGGTACATCAACAAGTAGGGAGGCACTCGGTCCATGGCCTTGTGCACAGAAGCCATGAAGTTGTGGTCCCTGGCTTATTCTGCAAACCTCTCTTGTAGCAGTTCACCTTCCAGGCAAGGACAATGTGCTAGCAGATGCACTGAGCAGGATTTCTCAGGGCCATCACGAATGGTCCCTGGACCCTCAGGTGTTGAAAGTGATTTTTTCATGGTGGGGCATTCCAGAGATAGATCTTTGTAGCCCCAGACAATCACCAACTCCTTTCTTTTGTTGCAGACCTCCAGTCTTGGCTCAGTCCTCTGGATGCCCTGATTCTGAATTGAGAAGGAAGTTTCTGTATGCCTTTCCCCTTCCCACTCCTGTTCAAAGTTTTGGTAAAATAAGGTCTCAACCTTGCAAGGTGATTCTGATTGCTCCAGATTGGGCCAGACAGCCCTGGTACCCCCTGTTGCTGTCTCTAGCAGTCCATCTTCCCTGTCTCTTCCCAGGAATTACAACATGTTAACATCCTCTCAGGAAGGATTGTACGTCAATCTTCAGTCTCTCAATCTCAAAGCATGGCTCTTGAAGAGTTAGAGTTTGCAGATCTGCATCTTTCCCAAGGGGTTCTGGATATCCTCAAGATTCTCAAAAGCCCTCCACCAGAAAGACTTACAACTCCAAATGGCAAAGATTCAGCATTTGGTGTTCTAAGAAGCATGTTTCTCCAGACACTGCTGAAGTGCCCTACGGTTCTGGATTATATGGTCCATCTTAATGGCTTAGGCCTCAGACCAGCTACTCAAGGTACACTTGTCAGCTGTCTCTGCATTTTTGTCTGTGGGGAAGTGTTCCTCTTACACCAATCTCCCTTTAGAGACCCTGCCCTGCCTGGGATTTTGAATGTTTGCATTACTCAACTTATGCATGCCCCTTTGAGCCTATGTCTTCAGCAGAGCTTAAGTACTTGACTTGGAAAACTGTGTTCTTGGTAGCCATTACCTCTGCCAGGTGTATCAGTGAATTGCAAGCCCTGTCAGTGGAACCTGATTTTATCTCATTTCACAGGGATACAGTGGTCCTTAGGACCAATAGAAGGTTCTTGCCCAAAGTGGTTTCAGACTTCCATTTAAACCAGTCTATGTCTCTCCCTGTTTTTCACTGATCATTCTTCCTCAGGAGAGAGGAGACTACACAGTTTAGATGCCAAAGAGCCCTTAGTTACTGCATAAGCTGCCATAAGGGTCACAGGTTTGACTCCTCCAGTTGTTCCTCACTTTGAAGAAGTGGTGAAGGGCAAGCCTGCCACCAAAAGATCTATTGCCAGGTGGATTGTGTCTTGTATACAATTCTGCTATGAAAAACTGGGAAAAACTCACCCTCAGGCCTGAGGGCTCATTCCACAAGAGGTATAGCTGCTTTCCTGGCTGCTGCCAGGGATATCCCTCTCTTAGAAATTTGTCAAGCAGCCACCTGGAAAACAGTCCATACTACTGCCAAGCATTACTCTCTGGATATCCAGGCTAGGAGTGATGCTCTGTTTGGCACAGCAGTACTTCAGAGCCTATTCTCAAAGTAGGTTCTGTCCCTTCCTCCGGAGGTACTGCTTGTAGTTTGTATTGTCAGAATACAGCAAGACTTCATGTTGTTTGAAGAAAAATTACTCACCTTAGTAATTATGTTTCTTCTAATGGAGTCTTGCTGTATTCTGAACCTCCCTCCCTCTCCTAGAACCTGTTTTTGAGAAGTGGGTGGGCAGGTGCAGTGTTGCACCCAGGGTGTTTTTACTTGCACCTCCTCCTTTGTTTGGGTGCTGATTTATCATTGTTATTTATAGTACATTGGGTTTTGTTTTGGGTTTCCTGACTTGAGTCTTCCTTGGGAATCCAAACCTTTTTCAGCCAGTTGCTAGTAAGAATTTTACAATTTCCATAGAATGTTTAGTTTAGTTGGGCCCGTAGAATCTGGCCGGTTTAGGTTTGAATCACTCCAGACAGAGACTTCATCTGCTCGAGCTCAGCATTCTATGCCCTGCATAGAAAGTTAACTATTTGTTCTTCAGGGCAGTTCAAAGGTTGGGAATCACTGCAATTGTCAGAATACAGCAAGACTCCATTAGAAGAAACACATAATTACTTAGGTGAGTAATTTTTCTTTTGCCAGAATGGAAAAATTCAGTTAGGGATGAGCATACCCAATTGGAGCCTGCAAAGATGATTGCATCTGTGTCACCATGTGGTATAATCTCTAAAGGCCAGGCCACAGCTGTGAGTTCTGCATACTGTGAAGAGAGAACAGTGCATTTCCTAGAAATGCATCTGTAATCACCCTCATGATAAAGTATGAGCACTCCAAGGCCTGCTACATATTCTCCATCCAGATAGGATGCAGAGCCATCTGTAAAGATGTGGAACATTGTTTTGTCTTCTAGGACCTCAGGTGTTGCTGGCAGGAAGGGCCCTGGGTCAGGTAGGTCAGGTGGTTGGAGTACACAATCATGAGGCTTACCTGTATAGAGTAGGCCATGGGCAAGGATGGATGGCATTTTGGAAGGCAGTACTTTGATGTCTCTATCCTGCAAAGCAAAGACCAATGATTTTGTCTCATATTGGAAACTGATCCATCTTTAACATTATCTGAAAGCAAAATTGGTTGGGGTGTGGCAGGTATGCAGAATAATGGAGCCTACCCAATGATGTACAGAAAATGTTTGACAGCCCAAAAAGTTGCCAACAGTGTCCTTTCACAAAGACTGTATTTTCTTTCTACAGGGATAGCATCTGTGATGCATAGGCAATGGGCCTGAAGTACCCATTGCACTTTTGTGCCAGCACTGCAGACATGGCCACATCAGAGTGGCAGTTTCAAATGGAAAGGCATTTTTGGATTTGGGTTAATCAGTGCTGGGGCTGAGGCTGGGGCCTGTTTGAGCTGGGCCACAGCTTCAGTGTGTGGGGCCCCATGTCCATGGGACGTCCTTTTCAGCAATTCATATTGGGAGCAGCCTTCAAAGGCAAAGTCAGGGATGAGATCCTGAGTAGTTTACCATTCCTAAAAGTGCCTGAGTGTTGCCACACCAGTAGGAAGTGGTAGATCTTGCAAGCCCTGGATCTTTTAGTTGCTTGGCTTCTGCCTTGGTCTGTAATGCATAGGTCAAGGAACATGACCTCTTTCTGACATAGTTGTGCCTTAGAGGGTTGCACTTGAGGCCTGCTCTCCAGAGGAGAATCAGTAGTTCATCCAAAAGGGTAGGTGTTCTTCTTTGGAGGAAGTTGCTAAAAGCAAATCATCCACATACTGCAGGAGACTGTCAGGTGCAGAGAACCCCTTCAGGGTGCCCATCATGTGCAGATGGAAGAGGAAGGGCTGTTATGGAATCCCTGGGGTAAGCATGTCCAGGTGTACTGGCAGCCTTCAAAGGTGAAAGCAAACTTGTATTGGCTTTCCAGGATAATGGGAGGACCAAAACCCATTAGAGATGTCAAGAGCTGAAAACCACTTTTGTCAGGCATCAGCAGCTTGAGCATATATGGGGCTGATGCCACAGCTGGGACACAGCTGGGGTGACTTGATTCCTGCAATCAGTTGTAAGCCTCAAGCTCCAGTTGGCTTTTTCACTGGCCAAATGGGCAAATTGACAGTGGAGACACAAGGCCTAATCACCCTTGTTGCAGCAGTGACTGGATGGTCTCTGAATGATGGTAAGGCTTCAGCAGGAAATGGGTACTGCTTCTACCTCACAGGGTTAGCCATGTGATCTCAATAGTGGTGTGCATCCTACCACAATCATGCTTGTTGGTAGCAAACACACCAATATGTTTTTGCAACAAAGGTGCAGTTAGAAAACAGGTCATGACTGTTGAACAAAGCCATGACGCCATACTCTTTGTTGTTATGTTTGATGGCAGCCACCGCATGTGAGTCTGGAATGGTGGCAGCATAGCATTGACCCTGAATCTGAGCAATAGCCTGTTAGCTAGGTCCACTACACAGCCATGCTGTGCAAGGAAATCAATTCCCAATATGCTGGGGTGATGACGTAATACCATGAGGTCAAAATGAATTTAATTTTAGGTGGCCTACCTGCACTGGTAATGCTACAGATTGAAAAGTTTGTAGTTTGGTACCATATACCTTGTGCACTAGTCTGCCAGCTGGTGGATCTATGTACAAGTGGCTGGGTTCTCATCATGGAGACAACATGGCTGCTCCTGTGTATAGGAGCATGTCGAGCTAGCGACCCCTCGACCTTGGCCCCATACACAGGGCCGTCTGTTTGTGTCAACAAGCAAGTCACCACAATCTGGACTGGGGCCTGTAATTGTCAATCTGCATATTTTCCTGATTCTTCATCATCTTCCTGTCCCTGGGCCTTGCAGCCTGTGGGGCCTGTTGGACCCCTCCCTTGGGGCATTACAGAACAGGAATAGTGTTCCTGTGACATCAAAGTGCAATTTCTACATGTTCAATGGGCAGTTCCTCAATCATTGCACTGGTCTGGCCAGTACCAGTGCCGTGAAGGAGTTTGTTCCTCGGCCACTTGACCCTGCTGAGGCTGAAGGCCTGAAGGGTTTATATGGCTGAATGATGACAGGGCTGCAATAGTGTTTGCCCATTTCAGTTGTTGTACTGGACCTTGTGCTCACAAACAGGGACAGTGTGATGGGGGTAAGAGTGGGGAGCACCTGGAACAGTGACCACCAGTCACTGTGGTTTGAAATCACAGAAAGAGCAGAACCAAACCACACAAAACACGTATCCTGGATTTTAGGGGGCAAACTTTGAGAAAATGGGGAGATACTTGAAAGAGGCATTAAGGGAATGGGGCGAGGAATCAGGGGTTGAGGAACAGTGGGAAGTGTTTAAAATGGGGATTACAAGAGCAACAGAATTATGCATTAAGCAGGTTAGCAAGAGGAAAAGGAAGAGGAGACCATTATGGTTTCAAAGAGGTAGCAAAGAAAGTGAAAGCCAAAAGATTGCATTCAGGCAATACAAAAGACACAGGCAGAAGGGGATAGGAGAAGTACCAGGAGAAGCAAAGGGAGGCAGGAGGTCAGTAAGGAAGCCACAGCTCAGACAGAAGAACACATTGCAAAGTCAGTGGGTAGAGGACAAAACCTTTACAGGTACATAAGTGAAAAAGAAAGGCAAAGGGAGGAGTAGTGAGACTGAAGGGGAGGATGGGGCTGTGTGGAGGATGACAACAGTAAAGCTTGACATATTGAACAGGTATTTCTGCTCAGTCTTTACTGAGGAAGAGGAGGTAATGAGTCTGAATGGAGTACAAAGGGTGAGAATGGTGCAGAAATGGACACAAGTCCCTACACGAGAAAGGGTCCCAAGGAACTGGAAGTACAAGAGTTGATAAAGCAATGGGTCCAGATGGGGCACCCCCAGGGTCCTTAAAGAACTAAGAGAGGTGGTGGCTGAACCTCTTGCTATCCTGTTTAGCCGATCACTAGAAACAGGGAGGTGCCCAAAGACTGGAGGATAGCAGATGTAGTCCCCAATACAAAAGTGGGAACAAAGAGGAAGCGGGAACTACAGACCAGTCAGCCTCACCTCGGTAGTGGGGAAGATCATGGAAGCACTACTGAAGGAGAGATTCGTGGAACATCTGGTTGTCAATGGACTACAGGACCCAAGGCAGCATGGTTTCACCAGGGAAGGTCATGTCAGACCAACCTCATTGAATTTTTTGACTGGGTGACTAGGGAGGTGGATCAGGGAGGGCAGTGGACATAGCCTATCTGGACTTCAGCAAGGCCTTTGACACTGTGCCAATATAGAAGACTATTGCACAAACTGGGGAATAGGGTGGGCAGGACAGTAGTGCGGTGGATAGGTAACTGGCTGGGCAGCAGGACACAGAGGGTGGTGGTAAATGGCTTTCACTCCACAGAGGGAAGAGTGACCAGTGGGGTACCACAGGATCTGTGCTGGGACCGTACTATTCAATATCTTCATCAGTGACATTGGCGCGAGGACCTAGAAGGCAGAATTTCACTGTTCGCTGATGACACAAAGCTCTGTAACAGAGTAGACACACCAGAGGTGTAGACAGAATGAGAAGGGACCTGCAGAAACTTGAAGAATGGTCAGGGTTTGGCAGTTGAAATTCAATGCAAGGAAGTGCAAGATAATGCATATGGGCACAAAACCCTGGCACAATATATCAGTTGGGGCGAGGATATAGCATGCACCAAGCAGGAAAGGGATCTTGAGTTTCATCTCTGATGACCTCAAGGCAGGAAACAGTGTGACAAGGCAGCAGGTAAAGCAAATAGGATGCTGGGATGCATAGGCAGGGCATCACCAGCAGGAAAGGGAGGTCATAATTCCACCATACAAGACACCAGTGAGGCCGCACCTGGAGCACACTGTGCAGTTCTGGAGACCTTACCCACGTAAAGACATAGACAGGGTAGAGAAGGTTCAGAGGAGGCAACAAAGATATGAGAACAGGTTGAAGGCACTGAACATCTACTCCCTGGAGAGGAGAGGAGAGAGGGGATATGATAGAGACATACAAGTATCTTACAGGGAGGAACAGGGTGCAGGAATGCACTATTTTTAAGCAAAAAGATGTTCCAGAACTAGAGGGCATGGGATGAAGTTGGAGGGAGGGCGATTCAGAGGAAACGTGAGGAAGAATTTCTTCACAGAACGGTGGTGGACAAGTGGAACACCCTGCCAGAGGAAGTGGTGAGGCTGGAACAATCACGGATTTAAGAATGCATGGATAGACATAAAGGAATTCTAGGTCAGGGTAAGGGGCAACAGACTTCCTGGAAAACATAAACTGAACTTACAAACTTAAATGGGCAGACTGGGTGGGCCATAGGCCTTATCTGCCGACACTGTCTATGTATCTATGTATCTATGTTATAGTTATTGCATTGTTTTTGTAATTTTGGTTGCCCCCCTGTGGGCCTGGGCCTGATGGTTGTCAGAAGGGCATCCTGCTTGTGTTGCCACCTTCCACAGTGTAGTGAGTGGGGACTGAGCCGACCATGGCAACCTGTGCCTGATCCATCTGCCATCGAGGTGAATGGCGGCGTCCATCTGTTGTGCTTTGCCAGAAGTGAGATTACGAGGTAAACCTGAAAGGCATGATCCAGCATGGTAAGGATTTGTTCAAAGTGTCTGTCTGTGGGTAAACATTGAGTTCAACTTTTCCCAGCAATCCGAGTCATGTTCCGGAGGTACAAGTCCTTGTACTCAATTTGGTCTATAGTGGCGGTTCTCCCACTAGGCCTTTGCTAGCCTAGTAGGTGAGCCACAACCACTGATGATAAGCCACTGGGCTTTCACTGACATTCTACTTAACCTTTAGGCCAGCGGGCTCCAACGATACCTGGGGAGTTGGCTGATAGACGGCCTGTGAGATAGCATTGAAATCAAGTGTGCCACAGTTGAGAATGTCCTCTGATAGCTTGGCCCAGAGGGTTGACTCAATAGTTTGTCTCAAAATCTGAACATGATACATGGGTTGAGAGAAAGCTTCTCACAAGAGTGCACCTTCTCTAAATGACAGCTAAGGTTGTCATTGGGGCCCATTGTTCAATGCCTTGGGCAATTTGTTGAACAGAATGAGCCACCCAGAGTGGGTTGGATGTCGGTCCTCATGGAGGGTGAGGTTTAAAGCACAGCCAAGGGCGGTATCAGCCACCACAGTAGCAACTGCATGGAACACAGTATCCTGGCTGACAGCATGCTCAACCATGCATTCAATTTGACCGTGCAGGGTCGGGGCATCAGGATTCAACACAGCACCAGAGTTTGTAACTAGGTTAGTAATCACATCCTGCACAATGCTGCACACCTCCACACTGTCTTCCCTGGTGAGGGAGCCAGTGGAAGCGCATAGCCTGGTGGTGTTAGTTGTCATAGGGTGGCCATTTTGGTTGTGACATGGCAACGTGGGCGATGTGCCAACATGGCGGCCATCTTGTGGATAGCTAGTGAATGCCACCGCCCTATGGGGTGGGGTTGTATGTGACAGGCAGCCAATGTCCTCTTTAATCTGAATCGTCATTGCCAGATGATGTAATATCAATGTGTGTACTGAAAACCATTATGGCTTTAACATGGCCAGCGGAATGTCTTGCTGATGGCAT
The DNA here is from genome assembly GCA_016271365.2 of Neoceratodus forsteri. NCBI lineage: Eukaryota > Metazoa > Chordata > Ceratodontiformes > Ceratodontidae > Neoceratodus > Neoceratodus forsteri. Next base: position 275,397,840 of record CM057459.1, on the reverse strand, counting down.
AGTTTCACCATCTTTGCCTCACATTTTCTATGACAAGCTTTTTCAGTGCCTGCTCAATACCTTTCTCAACCTCACGCTGCATAACTTCGATCGTGGTACCCAATTTGACGATTTTCCTAAGCTCTTTGTCTAGCTCATTCATCAGCCTTTCATTTTCCTCTTCAATTGCACATTATCATCACGCAAACTCACATTCATGTCACTCAAAATATCATTTAAATAAGACAACTGTGTTTTGTCACATTATCAATATCATCTTTCAACGTGCAATTTTCACATTCTGTTTCTTGAGCAGTACAATGCAACAGCCTGTTATTGTGTTCATGGAGGACTGTGCCTCCTCCATTAATTTCTGTTCCCTTTCAGGAGCTCTTGTGCTTGCAACCCCTTCTTTTTTAAGGAGGCATATTGCAGCTCAAAAGTAGCACAATGGGTAAGCAGAGTGTTAACAGCTGTGTGAAGAGCAGCCAGTAACAAGCCCTTACAGTGATATTTGTTTGCTTTTGCTTGGACTCAAGATATTGGTTTGAGATGGCAAGCAAGGGTCTTCAGCTGATTTTGCATCCAGCGCAAAATCAGTCCAGCCTCCATGGATGTGAGGTAGTTAGAGACATCCAGTCTCAATTCTGTGCACAGTTCAGACATTGGACACATAAGGGTTAACAGACAAAAAAGTGGAAGACTGAATTTAAAATCCTGGGCTCTAACTTCAGACAGGTTTCCAGACTCCTGCTAGAAGCAATTAAGCCAAGGCGTACGCTGTAACTCACAAAAGGAGTTTACTAGAGGTCTGGGAGGGTCTGCTACCCTAGACCAAAGCAAAATAAGTTTGCAAAGGAAAAAAAATTGTATGTTAAAGCAGGTCCAAGTAGGCAGATTAGCACTACACTGCTCAGCATTTGAGTTCAAAAGAACTGAGATGTAAATCTCACTCTGTGCAATCAGCTTTTCATTGTCGCCACTGTAATTAGGGCAATAAATCTTACCCTATTGCAGGTTCTTATCTGAATTGCCAGAGTAGAGAAACAACAAACATGTGGTTTCCAGAGTCTGATAATGATTTATTTCTGGTATATAAAACAAGCTTACAACCAAATCAGTGATAAAATTATACCACTGAGAGAATACCAAATCTTCTAATTTGCTTACCTAGAGTAGCATCAGCTTCTTCTCTGTTCTCAGAGAATTTTAAGCAAAACAGTCATTCTTATTCCTCTGATTATTGCTATAGAAACTAGTAAAAAATATAATAAACTTATATAATTGGCTAATACCAAAATGGTGTGATTTGTACTAGCCAGGAACATGAACCAAGTAGCAAAAACATACTGATAAGAAAATAGACAGTCTTTGTTTAGCAAGGTCATCTTATAATGTCTCAGTGTCACACATAATTTGATTGGTAAAAGCTATTCTGCAATACATCTAAAAATGGCAACATTGCACAACTAATTGTAATTATACAATTATCCAAACAGCAGTATTTCCTCAGGGCATTACATAATGATTCTTAGTAAAACACAATAATTGTAGAAATATTGGTAATACACGCATAATAATTGTATATAAGACATTGTAATACAACTTATAAAGTATTGTGATTATATAACAGAATACAATAAGCAATGCAATTTATAGCAACAATGCTAATAGAACAGTAGAACCCAGATGCCGACACTCATGCTTATATGATAAGTGCCTGTGCCCTAAATATTACTGTCTGTGACATAGGGCCCCAATCAGGGTGGTGGTCCATGGATAACACAAGGAGCCACAGGATCCCAAGCAGGGCACAACAATAAATAAATCTATAACTGGGGTCAGTACATAACATAAACCGAGGACAATGCTTGGAGACAAACAGAAAAGGCAGAAAAAGAATAAAACACAGTAGAATAAACAAATGTGGAACAGTTAAATTAAACAAATACCTCAGCAACTTAAATAAAATAACCCCTTGTGCCACTCACCCAAAAACTGGAGCTTGAAATTTTTCTTTGCACTCAAGGGGAGGTGGAAAACTACAGGAATACCATTTTGAACATTGCAGTAGCTCCACACAGCCTCATGGCAAGCACTAGCCATCTTTGTTTGGCTACACTGCAAAACAGGAAGCAAACCCTTCACCTCTGTTGGTGGCCATCATGGAAGGGGCACTGAATCCAGAAACTCCTAGCTCCATGTCAAAGTTCAGGCAGCTATCTTTGTTGCAGGTACCAACTTGCTTTAAAGGGCTTCCTCCATAGGCTTCAATGGTGGCCATCTTTGTGAAAGGCAAACATTATTGAATTGAATGGACACTGAAAGAAATAGCTGATTTTGTAAAGAAATTTTATTTAAATAATGGGCAACAAGGATATGGGCTAGCACTGTTTATTAAAGACATCACTAGATGGGCTTAGCTTACAAACTGTTGTACTTTTGACTACAACAATATTTTCTCCACAGCACTCCATCTACTCCATAACATCCCATCTCCTGCATGATGGAAACTCCTTCTCATCCTTACAACTTTTACTCTGTCAAATGAAGCTCTTTCTGGTCATCATCTCCAAGGAACATGCAAATACAAGAGCAAGAGTGTCCAGAGGTGTACCTTCACCCACCTAGAGGGCATGAGGCTACACAACTGAAACCCTCCTGCATGACATACAGTCTCCCTCTCATTGCAGGGAGCATCATCTATGCAAGCAATTCAGAATGATCTTACTTACATTAAAACTATCTCTGCTCAGTCCACAGTCTATACCAGCTTACAGCCAACACCATTCTCAGCCTTGCCTCTGAAGACGCTGTCAACTTACTCAAGCAGTTCCAAGCCTGGATTGCCTTCAGTGGTTGGACTGATCACTTGTGTATTTCCAATGCCTTGTGCTTGCTTCTGAATGGGACTGCCATTACCTGTATTAATGCACTTTCAGAGCAAGTCAAAGGAAATACTGCCACGTGGAGCTCTTCAATAAATCAGTGGAAAGCAGGGAGGGCCTTGATGACTGGAAAAGGGCTACAGTAGTACCCTACACAAAAGTGGCAATAGGAAAGAAGCAGGAAACCATCACTCAGTCAGTCTCACATCAGTGGTAGGGAAGCTGATGGAATCCTACTAAAGGAGACAATGGTGACATTCTTAAAAGGTAGTGAACAGCTGGACTCAAAGCAACATGGCTTTACGGCCAGATTAACCTAATTGAATACTTTGATTGGGTCACAAAACATTGGACAATGGGGCTGCAGTAGATGTGGTGTACCTAGACTTTAGCAAGGATTTCGACTCTGTTCTACAGGAGGCTAATAAACAAGCTGGAGCACATGGGCATTGGGCCAAACATTGTAAGCTGGATCAAAACTGGCTCAATGGAAGGACACAGAAGGCACTGATTAATGGCACACTATCAGAGGAGGTATAGTTACAAGTGGTTTCCACAGAGTTCAGTGTTGGGACCAATACTTTTCAATGTATTCATCAGCAACTTTGCTGATGACCTAAATGGAAAGGTGTACCTATTTGCAGATGACAAAGCTCTGCAGTAGGGTGAACTCAGTTGAAAGCACTCAAAAGATGGAGTCAGACCTTAGGAAATTGAAAGAATGGTCAGGAAACTGGCAGTTGAAGTTCAATGTCAAAAATGTAAAGTTATCCACTTAGGAAGACGCAATCCAGGGATAAATTACTTTCTAAATGAGGGTACAGCTGGCAATAACAAAACAAGAGTGTAATCTTGGGGTGATCGCCATGAATGACCTGAAGGTTGGCAAGCAATGTGAAAAGGCAGCACAAAAGGCCAGTGGCATCTTGGGTTGCATAGGGAGGCATAACCAGGAACAAACTCTGGTCAGAGCCAGTATGGCTATAGATAGCTTTAGGAGTGGCAAGAGTGGTTAAAGAATATACGGTGCTCTCGCTTACACCGAGTCAACTGTAATACTGCAATGATTACAGTACTGTACATGCATGCTACTTTACATGTGCAGTTTGCCCCATAGTCAGCCTTGTGCAAAATGACGGTGCTGACATAACTATGTGTAACAACTCAGTCCCCTGTGGTTACTAGAATCCCATTAGTACTAGTCTTAGGCAGGTAGGAAAAGGCAGCTGGTGGGGAGTGCATTAGGGCTTTCTACATAATGACATAATTGTTTACTCAGCTAGCCTGAGAAGAATGATTATGTCATTCAGAATCTTGCAGCAGCATAGCCATTTTAGAGTCAGCTGCTCTCGGGGAGCTTAGAATGTTCATCTGTATGTTCAAGCGTGGCAGTCATAGTGGCAGGAGGTCTGCCATTGAGGCTCTTTCTTTTTAACATAGAAGATTTTATTAGTTTTCAAAATACAGGCAAGAAGCCACATAATGGATATGCATCAGGATATGCACAGATACATACAGTTCCAAAGGAGCAGTTCACTCACAATAGCCAACTATATGCATAGTCATGACAAATCCTAGGCTAACTATGTAGCATGGCAACTGTCATACCTACTATTTACTACTACTGTTATGCACAAACCAAAGAAGAAAAGGGAAGAGCCAAACTGTGGTACATATAGACAATGTTCAAGTAAGGAAGGAAAGGAGACCAGGTGCAAAGACAACAGCCCAGGATCCAACAAGGGGCTGTTCACTGCCTACTGAGCTGTGACTATGGAATGGCGTTTGAAAAGGAGAGGGGAGGAGAATAAATCCCATCAGGAACAGCCCTGGATGGGGATTACTTGAAAGAGGTAACAGAGTCTTACAGAAGGGTGAGTTAAGATATGCATTCCATTTGTGCTAATAGCTAGACAGCAGACCCCGCCTAGCAAAGGTAAGTCTTTCCATTACCGCCAGCTTAGCAAGAGCATTATGCCAGGCCGAGACGAGGTGGGGAGACTTCTGTCTCCACTGCATTAGTATAAGTTGCTTGGCCTCTAAAAGGGCCACCAGAATCCATCCTCTTTGGGTAGGAGGTAACTGAGATAGGGAGGAGGGTCACCCAGTACCAGCATGAGATCGGAGAGGTCAACAGGCTGACCTAATACACAGGAACAGTCCAATGTCACCGCCAGCCAGAAGGGGAGAGATGTGAACAATGTCATAAAATGTGGAGGATATGTGCCTGCTCTTGCTGGCACCTCCAGCACTCAGCATTCAGAAGAATCCCCATTTCTGAAGGGCAGCTGGAGTCCGATACCAGTGGAGAAGAATTTTCAGCTGGATTAAATAGCCCTTGGCATCCTTATAGGATGCGTGAGCCAGACGGAGCAAACGGGACCAGTATTCTGGGGAGATAGGGTGAGCTAGTTCCTCACTCCAGGCCAACCTACAGGTTTCTGTAGGATCTGGTAAAGAATCTCTCCAGGTGCAGTAAAAGCATCCAGTTAGACCCTTAAAGGTAGGTTTCGTATGTACAGTGGCCAGCCATGATCAGTAGTAGCTTTGGACTAACTGGCTTCTGACGTGGGCAAAACCAATATACTGGCCTAGCTGGGAAGAGCGAGGCATTTACTCTGTTCAAGATCTTTACATGTCTGGTTCCCCAGAACATATGTCTTTCAAGCAGCTGTGAACCAAATATGGCCTGTCTGCCAGGATCACTGGAGATATTTGCAAATACACAGTGCTATACATAGCCTTAGGTCCAAAGCTACTATGCCAGGTGGTAACCCTGTAGCCAGGGAAGTCCAAGACCTCTCTGACCAGTGTTTTTTTTCTGGATGGTGGGTCCCATCGTGGAGTGTGGCCAGATCATAGGGAAGCCTTCACCATCTGTGGATCATGGGATTTTCAGCTTACTCCCCCACCAGCCTGGCAGTGCAGTGCACTCCAGCACAATATGTGCACACTCCCGTGCACACCTGCAGGAGAGTTGCCATGGCTGATCCCCATTGGTTGAACCCTGACTGCTGGAAGGAACTCCCAGTCTCCACTGGGGTCACCAGATGGTGAGTCATGTCCCCCTCCCTTCCAGGGAAGTAAAGTAGTCCTCAGATGCTAAATCCTTCCCTGCCCTGCCAACCCCTGTCAACCTGAGTCATTCCTGAAACCGGGTCACCAGTGTGGCACGAGTATGGCATCCAGCACCTCAACCCTCAGCATCAGGCCAGAAAGGTGCCCTTTGATCTTTCCATGACTGGGAGGAAGGAACAACTAATCTGTGAGTACAGACTTTGAGACTTCTCTGAGGGAGTTGTCTGATGTGTGTGTGTGCCCTAGATAAGGCTAGATCACATCAGTCAGGACCCCCTTTCACCACAGCTGTGCTGAATTTATAGTTAAGGTTGGGTGTCTTTAGCAATTTATTGGGGATTTGAGACTCATTTTGTGTAACCTGAAGGAATGGCAGAGGCTGTTTGGGGCAAAGGGTGGGAGGAACACCATCTAGAGTTTCAGGCAGGGCTAACTGGTTCATTGATGGGCACCAGTGTTCCCTGGGCAAAGACCAAGCACCAGGAGGATTTTAAAGTGTGTGGCACATCCCACAGATATACACTTTGGAAATAGAAATGTGTGGAAAATGTTTAAAGTGTGGCACATCCCACAGATATACACTTTGGAAGAGAGATAGAGATGTTTTGTGGAAAACAGTACTGCCTAGCAAAGTGTCATGCAAAGAAAGTGTGCCTGTATTGCAATGACAAACCTTTGAGGTCACCCTTGCTTTAAGTAACATCTGTAAATAAAGCCATAGTGCAAAATCCAGTTACTGCTTTGGACATTCCACTTATTGCTTTTAGTGTAAACATTATTAGGGCCTCTCAGCAGTTAAGTCTAGCATACACTAACATCCTCTCCCTGGACCTGACTGTAAATAAAAACATTAATTTTAGTATGTACCCCTACCCCCATCCTCTAGATAATCATCCTGGTATACACTCCAATGTTAGGGATGGTACCATGAGTGTAGTTCTGCTGAAAGTAAATTGTATACCATCGCTGTACTTGGCAGTAGTTCTTTTTAAGGGGGGTAATAACTAATAACCAAGGTGGTATGGGGGTTACATATGTATGCACGATAGTCGTGCATGCACAGTATAAGTCAGTGCCATCATGTTGCACATGGTGGCCGTCACTTCAACAGTTGCAAAAGGAAAAGTAGTGCACCAGGAGTGGGTATGTTTATATGCCCACGGAGGAAGGGCTGCATAAACAGAATCACTGAAACTATGCCAGAGCAATGTGGTAGAACATCAGACAGTGGTCCAGTTATGTGCTTCCACAGTGCTCTTATATAAATCTGATAATGGTATGACATCTGTGGAGCTTGGCCCCACAGCCATAAAATCAGACTCAGGAGGAGACTATTAAACTAAAGATGTAGTCTGGGACTTGCTCTTCATCACAGTCATTTTTCATTTGTTTCTAAGCAGTAATTTTTGGTAAATGTACCTTAACCATATTGATCTCAGAGCTGGTAGACTACTTCTGTTTTTCCCTGAGTGTATTAGTTGAGGGTAGTAGCAATCCTGAAGTGGCAGCTGCCGGTGGGGCATGCTCTGAAAAAAGTGGTCCCCATGTTCATCTGCACATTTTAGAAATAACCCCTTTCCTTGTTTTGCTGTAAAAATCCACCCTTCAACACAAAAACAAGGTGTCAGTTATGGCCTCCGACCCACCTGCCCTTTTCATGTCAAGTGAGGAACGACATGATACTTACCCAGGAATCCTTTAGCATCAGTAACAATAGCAGTTAACTGGCTAGGTTTAACTGCCCTGGAGGAATGCCTTTAAGAAAATTTATTTAAATGAGCTTGGGCATCAGCCAATCAAAAATAGGAGGGTAGTGAGGCTGAGTGAGAGCAGCCTGAAGGGCTTAAAAAGTTTTCTCTGTTGACTGAGTAACATTGCCTCTGAAGTGCCTCTCAACTTTCCTTGTTGACAGCCTCCTATTTGCTTATCTTGGTAAAGTTTTCCTCACAAATTTAATTTTTTAGTGTGCTGAGGTAATTTTACATTTTTGTTAAGTAGTTGTGTTTTCACACATTTGCATTATTTTTACCACAACTGCATTATTTTTACTTTATTTTACTACATCTGCTTAAATTATATTTGTTTTTACACATGAATGCTTAATTTTGATGGTTCTTCACTTTTTAATGCAATTTGTGAAGCAACCATTGAATATTTACATTTACCTTATTTTACCTCAGACCTAAGTGGTCTCCCACGAGCATTTCAAATATTGTTGGTTGCTACTGGGTTCTCTGAGGATTGGCAAGGTCAGAGATTCCCAGAATTACAGAAAAATGGACCTAAAGATGTCAGCTGTCACAGGACTGGCTTAACGGCATTCACAGAAACCTGTGCTCAGTTGTTGACTGTTATTGTTGGGTTCTCTGTAGATTGGCTTGGCAGAGATTCCCAGTTCTACAGAATACTGAAAACAAGCAGCGTGTGTTCAACTGTCACAGGACTGGCTTCTCAGCATTTACAGAAACCTGTGCTCAGTTGTTGAATGTTATTGCTGGGTTCTCTATCGATTGGCTTGGCAGAGATCCCAGGACTACCACAAAAAAAAAAGAAAAAACTGTCACAGGACTGGCTTCACAGCATTTACAGAAACCTGTGCTCAGTTGTTCAGAAAGTGTATCAACTGCCACAGGACTGCCTAACAACATCCACAGAAACCTGTGTCTCCATTGTTTGTGGTCTATATCTATTGTCTCTGCAAAATTGGCAATACAACAAAAGAGACATAAAATAAATAAATAAATAAATAAAGCTTCCAAAAGTGCTGATGAAGTTTCTCCCAAATTTAAAAATAATAAGTGATGAACTGGCAAAAGAAAAAGGAGGTATGATCAGGCAGCTGATGAAATGGCCAAAAGATAGTACAAAAACAATCCAGTTGCTCCGGGAAACCTATTAGTGAGACAACAGGGGTTAAAACACAAAGAAAACCACAAAACATATACAGCCACAGCCTGTGCAGGTCTTCCATCTGTGCAGGACATGGCAAAAGTATTTTCAGATCCTGCAAACATGGGGTCTGTGTTTACAGGGGCTAGTGTGTACTCTTCCACGGTCTCTCTTCCAGAGACTGTGAGGGTGTACAGATGGTAAGGAATCATTTTATGAGCCCCTGACAGAAATTTGGAGGGTCTATCACCATATATGTCCACTTTACTCATTTTTTGGAGCTTCCTCTGCTTACCAGGATGAATCCTCCCTTTGCTAAGTTTATCCTAAACTTGCTAGTGCCCTGGACCTCCCTACTCAGGAGTCCATCCAGGATGAGGGACGATGATAAAGATTATAGGGAGATGAAGGTCTCCCACCCCTAAAATACTGATCATGCCTATTTATAATGATGAAATTTAATTAAAATACTTGCCAACTGCTTCAAACCCCCACTTCCATGACAGGGGTTAACAGGCAGAAAGAAAAGAAAGAAGAAAGAAAGAAAGAAAGAAAGAAAGAAAGAAAGAAAGAAAGAAAGGAGTACGTGTCTGCACATCCCAGCCATGAGAGTATAGTGCAGCAGGCAGCTTACGAGAAAGCTGAGTACTCCTGGTCCTTTTACACCCCAGACAAGGACCCCAGAAAATTAGATTTCATAGCAAACTTATAAGCAAAACTGCCCTGGAAGCTATGTAGTATCAATTCCACATGGCAGATGACAACAAGATGCAGAGTCATGGCCCATGTCATCTTTCCAAGGCACTTGCCTGGCTTAAATTAACGGTCTAACCCCAGTCACCCAGTCTAAGGCCATGGACTTTCCTGTGACCAAATCATAATGTTGATTTCCGAACAACTGACCTACTTCCCCAGGAAAATTCCACCTGAGGGCAATAGGGCAGATGTATTTTCCCCAGGCCTTACATTCCCTACCCACTGACTTCTCTCAGTGCAGGAGTGCTTCAGATGGAGGGGCAGAAGAGGCCAAAAAGGGCCACCTCTACAGCCAGCATCTTTATAGTCTATCCTTGATGTGAACAGACCTCATGTGTACCTGAGTGTCAAAGCCTCTATCCCCAGCACAGGTGTTACTGTTGGAGTTGGAGGTACAAACCTTTTAGCTCTGTGAGTGGTGGAGAAGGTCCTGCTCACAAAAGGGGCAAGAGCCTTTACTCCAGTTACTTTCTGACACAAAAGAACACTGGGGAGTGGTGACCAATCTAGTTGTTAAAACCCAAATTCAAGATGGTCTCTGTCACTAGTAAAACAGTCCTTGGATCTAAAGGACTCCTTTTCCAATATACCTATAAGAGGGTCTCACAGGCAGTTTCTCAGGTTTAAAGAGCTAGTGTGTACTGCCTGGAAGCTGCCTCAATTAATTTTAACTTTCAGCTGTAGTCAGCTATCACTTCTTATATCTGAAGTATTTATTCTTTTCTGTTTGCTAATTAGAAGATTTTCCACCTGGCAGTACTGAGGTGATGTGTGGAGCAGCACTCTGTCTGGAGGAAAAAACAAAATTAGTTCTGTTCCTCTCACTACATCAACACTGAAACCACACTGACTATGACATCACTAGTAACCAATGAGAACCATTTCTCACTGCCAGGTTTCACTTTCACATGAAGAAGCAAGGACTTACTCTCCTGGTTACTAGTGATGTCACAATATCCTGCATTTTGATTGGTAGCTTGTAAAAGTCACTGCTCAGGCTGCAAGGATTGTAATGCCTCAAGGTGTTTGGTCTCATTTCTGATGATGTCGTGGGAAAAACAGAACTGACTTTTTTCTCCAGAGTGCTGCTCCACACATCACCCCAGGTGGAAAATCTTCTAATTAGCAAACAGAAAATAAAAGATACTTCAGATACTGGAAGTAATAGCTGACTGCATCTGAAAATTACTATTTATTCAAAGCAGTACACTAGCTTTTTAAACTACCTGCAGGCTTGCTGTGGCCCTTTGGCTATCCTTGGCCCCTATCATCTTTACAAAGTGCCTGGCAGTGGTAGCAGCACACCTCAGGAAGCTGGGTGTCTTTAGCTACACCTATTTTGCAGATTGGCTCATAGTGCCAAAGTCTCCTTGTCAGGTCAAGAGTCCTTTTCCTTACAGGGCTCACTCTGGAGTCTCTGGATTCCGTGGTAAATCCAAATAAGGTCTCATTGGAATTCTCTAGCTACTCACCTTCATATGAGCTCAGCTGGACATCCAGGAAGGATATGCCTACCTTCCACAGGTGAGAGTTCAGACTTTCCCTCAGTGGTAGATTCCTTTGTCCAGGGGCAGCGAGACCAGCCAGCAGGTGCTTGATTGGGTTTGAATCATCAACCCTCACTTGTACAGTATATGGTGCAGTCCTGAGCAAGTCACGTAACTTTGACATTTCCCCAGGCTATTGGGACACATGGCTTCAATGCCTGCAGTGGTTCCAGGGTTCAGGTACAGGATGCAACACTTGCAAGCGTGCCTTACAGCTTGCTGGTCTCAAAAGCAACAATTTTTCAAGCCTGATACCTGTGCTGGAGCAGTTCCTTCAGACTCTGCTTTGGTGGAAGAACCCTGTGAATCTGGCAGCAGGGATTCCTTCCAGGCTCCAAGTCCCACAAGGTGATCACCACAGACATCTCCCTTCTGGGGTGGGGAGCACATCTGGACAGTGCCTCAGTAAGTACCACCTGGACTCTCCAAGAGGCACAGTTACACATAAATCTCTTGGAACTCAGAAAATCTTTCTAGCTCTCAAAGCATTTACTCCTGTCATAAGAGGACAGACTGTACAAAGTCAAACAGACACCTCTGCAATGTTTTACTCAAACATGCAGGGTGGTACCAGATAGTACTGGGTCATAATCTTGCATGCTTAATAGCGTACAACATTATGGCTTACAGTACAGCGCTACCAGTGGCCGAATGGTGCAATGCGAGGTATACTGCTGTGCGTGGTATTACACCACTATCTCCCAGGCAGAGGATAAGACCTCTACTGGGAGTGGTTCACTGACCAGCTGCTGCGACTCAACGGACTGAGCCACAGCAGCAGGAACCTAGGCAGTGCTTCATGGCTGTATTGGCAGTGCGATCTTGCCATGCAGCATAATGTCATGCAACATTATGACCCCATGCTGTACCAGATCAGGAATACTCTGGAGATCTGGTTTCTCGCCTTCTCCTGGGAGTCAGCCTTTCAGCTATTCACCTCCCAGACAGACACAGACCCTGGAGGATGCTCCAAGTCACATCCGTCAAGACCAGGCGAATGGACTCTGAACAAGCACATACTAGCACAGTGTTCAGGTGGGGGCTCACTAGAAGTGGATCTGTTTGCCTCTTTCCTCAACTTCCAGCTTCCTCAGTACTGTCACAGGCCTCCACTTCTGGGAATGCTTCCCTGGATACCTTGATCCTGGACTGGTCAGGAGTTCCATACACATTCCTCCTTCCCTGATACTCAAGTATTGCAGTAACTCAAACAATAGCATGCATCAATAATTGTGGTGGCTCTGGATTGGACCAGGCAAGCCTGGTACCCGCTCCTTCTCTCACTTTCCTGCAGCAGCCCATTCGCCTGCCGCCAACTCATTCTCTGCTGACCCTTACTCAGACAGGATGCATTATACAGACATACACTGTCTTCACCTCAAAACCTGGTCCTTGAGGAGTAGTTTTCATTCTCTCAGTACTCAGAACTAACACAAAAGACTTACGCAGTCAAGGAAACATTTTCCCCTCTGGTGCAAGAGCAAAAGATCAATCCTCTTATAGCAGCAGACCCTCAGCTGCTGGATTACCTAGTACATCTGCAGGCGTTAGGCTTGAATCCCTCTTCCTTAAGCTTCACCTGGCTGCAATTGGCCTATTTTTCAGTGGAAAGGAAAAAAGTCAGTTTTTTCCCACACCATATTCAGCTTGTCAAAGGTCTCTTGCACCTCCAGCCTCCAGTCAGGAGCCCATTCCTTTTGGAGCCTGAATCTCTGCATTGCCAGGCTCCTAAACCACCCTTGAGGCCTCGGTACTGCACATATCAAGTTTGTGACTTGAAACTAGGTCTTCCTGTCGGCCATTACCTCTGCCAGGAGAATTTCAGAGGTACAGGTCCTGTGCACGAGCCTAATTACACCATTCCTCACAATGATTAAACTGAGTTCTGGACCAATAGGAAGTTTCTACCTAAGGTGGTTTCAGAGTTCTTCCTAAAACCAGTCCATTACTCTACCTGTCTTCTTTACTGAGAAATCTACTCCTGGTGAGCAAATGCTCACAGCTTGAATGTCAAAAGGGCTCTCTAGCATATACTAGGCAGTCAGAGGCTCTTCCCTCAGTTGTTCCTCACCTACAGTTATGTAGGCAGAGGAAGACCAGCTACAAGAGAGCTATTTCTGTTTGGTCTCTTGTATTAGATTCTGCTATGAAAAGGCTGGCCATCAACCTCCTGTGTGGCTCAGAGCCCACTCCAGCAGGGCACTACAGCCTCTGTGGCAGCAGCAGCAATGGATATACCACTTCTGGATGTCTGCACTTCAGCACCCGGAAATCTGTGCACACCTTCATGATGCACTGCAGTTTAGATGTGCAGTCCAAATCTGATGCCAAATTTGGCGGGATGGTTCTGCAGAGACTCTTTCTTAAGTAGGTTCTCTGCCAACCTCCCATTTGGTACTGCTCGGTAGTCTGCTATTGTTACTGATCATAAAGGACTCCTGGGGTAAGAAGAAACAAGCATTTGTCAATGCTGAATGTTGATTGTGTTGGTTCATTGAGCTTGCCCACTGCCCTGTGTCACTCACTCGTTCTGTTTCTCCCGGTGCTGCAGGCTGCTCTTTTTGTACTGGGCTCCTGCCTGCCGCACATTTCTGCCCACAAAGAAATCTGCAGCTGTCCCAACAGAGCTCTGTTGAGCTGGGTCACTCCCCCCTCTCACTCGCTCATTCTGTTTCTGCTGGCGCTGCAGACTGCCTTTTGTACTGGGCTCCGCCTCTGTTGGCTGCTTTTTCTGCCAACAATGAAATCTGCAGCAGTCCTTACAGGCCCATTGAGATAGCTCCTCCTGCTCTCTCACTAACCTCCGTTTCTGCGGCGCTGCCTGCGTTGCCACCTTTTTCTGTCCACAAAGCAATCTGCAGTAGTCACGATGGGGTTTGTTGAGCTCGCTCACTCCCCTCTCACTTGCTGGTTGTGTTTCTCCCGGCGCTACAGGCTACCCTTTTGTACTGGGCTTCTGCCTGTGTTGGTACCTTTTCCTAACCACAAAGAAATCTGCATCTGTCCCGACAGAGCTCCGTTGAGCTCGCTCCCCCCCCTCTCTCACTCGTTCATTCTGTTTCTCCCACGGTGCAGGCTGCCCTTTTGTACTGGGTTTCTGCCTGCATTGGCACGTTTTGCTGCCCTCAAAGAAATCTGCAGTCTGTCCTGACAGAGCTTCATTGAGGTGGGTCCTCCCCCTCTCACTCGCTCTTTTCCGTTTCTGCTGGCGCTACAGGCTGGCCTTTGTACTGGGCTTCTGCCTGCATTGTCATCTTTTCTGCCCACAAAGAAATCCACAGCAGTCATGATGAGGCTCCGTTGAGCTGGCCCACTGGCTCTCTCACTTGCTCATTGTGTTTCTCCTGGCGCTGCAGGCTGCCCTTTTGTACTGAGATTCTGCCTGCTTTGGCACCTTTTTCTGCCCACAAAGAAATCCACAGCTGCAGAGACAGAGCTCTGTTGTGGATGCTCACTCCACCTGTCTCACTCGCTCATTCCATTTTCCTGGTGCTGCAGGCTGCAATTTTGTAGTGGTCTCCTGCCTCTATTGGTGCCTTTTTCTGCCTACAAAGAAATCTGCAGCAGTCCTGACAAAGCTCTGTTGAGCTTGTTCCTCCCCTCTCTCACTCGTTCATTCTGTTTCTCCACAGTTGCAGGCTGCCCTTTTGTACTGGGCCCCTGCATGCATTGCTGCCTTTTCTGCTCACAAGAAATCTGCAGCAGTCCCAACAGACTCAGTTCAGCTCACTCTCTCCCCCTCCCTCACACGCTCATTCTGTGTCTCCCGCTGCTGGCTTCCCTTTTTGTACTAGGCTCCTGCCTGCCTTGGCACCTTTTCACTGCCACACAAAGAAATCAGCAGCTGTCCCAACAGAGCTCCCTTGGGAGTTGCTCACTCCCGTCTCACTTGCTCATTTGTTTTCTCCTGGCACTGCAGGCTGCCCTTTTTGTAAGGGCTCCTGCCTCTGTTAGCATCTTTTTCTGCTCCACAAAGAAATCTACAGCTGTCTCGTGAGAGCTCCATTGAGTGGGTCCTCCCCTCTCTCACTCACTCATTCTGTTTCTGCTGGTCTGCAGGCTGCCCCTTGTACTGGCTCCTGCCCTCTGTTGGTGGCTTTTTCTGCCCACAAAAGAAATCTGCAGCAGTCCAGATGCAAGTTTGTTGAGGTAGCTCACTCCCCTCTCTCAGTCGCTGATTACATTTCTGCCGGCGCTGCAGGCTGGCCCTTTTGTACTGGGCTCCTGCCTGCATTGCCGCCTTTTTCTGATCACAAAGAAATCCACAGCAGTCATGATAGAACTCTGTTGCGATCACTCACTGCCTTCTCTCACTTGCTTATTGTGTTTCTCCCTGTGCTGCAGGCTGCCCTTTTGTACTGGGCTCCTGCCTGGATTGTACGTTTCCTGCCCACAAAGAAATCTGCAGCTGTCCTGACAGAGCTCTGTTGAGGTGGGTCCTCCCCTCTCTCACTCACTCATTCTGTTTCTGCTGGCGCTGCAGACTGCCCTTTTGTACTGGGCTCCGCTTCTGCTGGCGGCTTTTTCTGCCCACAAAGAAATCTGCAGCAGTCCTGACACAGGTCCATTGAGCTAGCTCACTCCTCCCTCCTCCACTTATTCCATTTCTGCTGGCGCTGCAGGCTGGCCTTTTTACTGGGCTCCTGTCTGCATTGCTGCCTTTTCTGTCAGCAAAGCAATCCACAGCAGTCATGATAGAGGTTTGTTGAGCTCGCTCACTCCCCCTCTCTCGCTTGCTCATTGTGTTTCTCCCGGCGCTGCAGGCTTCCCTTTGTATGCTGGGCTTCTGCCTGTTGTTACTTTATTTTTCTGCCCTCAAAGAAATCTGCAGTTGTCCTGACAGATCTTCGTTGAGGTAACTCTCTCCGCCTGTCTCCACTTGCTCATTCTATTTTTCCTGGTGCTGCAGGCTGATCTTTTGGTAAACTACTGCCTGCATTGGCACATTTGCTGCCCACAAAAATCTGCAGCTATCCTGACAGAGCTCCGTTGAGGTGGGTCCCCCCTCTCTCACTTGCTCATTCTATTTTCTGCTGGCGCTGCAGGCTGCCTTTTGTACTGTGCTCCTGCCTCTGTTGGTGGCTTTCTGCCACAAAGAAATCTGCAGCAGTCCTGACACAGGTCTGTTGGAGTAGCTCACTCCCTCTCTCAGTCGCTCATTCTGTTTCTGCCAGCGCTACAAGCTGGCCTTTTGTACTGAGCTCCTGCCTGCGTTGCCATCTTTTTCTGCCCACATGAAATCCACAGCAGTCATGGCAGGAGCTCTGTTGAGGATGCTCACTCTGCCTGTCTCGCTCGCTCATTCTGTTGCTCCTGGTGCTGCAGGCTGCCATTTTGTAGTGGTCTCCTGCCTCTGTTAGTGCCTTTTTCTGCCCACAAAGAAATCTGCAGCAGTCCCAACAGAGCTCCATTGAGCCTGGCTCACTCCCCCTCTCTCCTTTCGCTCGTTCCGTTTCTGTCGGTGCTGCAGGCTGCCCTTTTTACTGGGCTTCTGCCTGTGTTGACGCCTTTATTCTGGCCACAAAGAAATCTGCAGCAGTCACAATAGAGCTCCATTGAGCTCACTACTCACTCCCCTCTCACTCATTCGTTCTGTTTGTCCCACCGCTGCAGGCTGTCCTTTGTACTGGGCCCCTGCATGCATTGCTGCCTTTTTCTGCCCACAAAGAAATCCACAACAGTCCCAACAGTCGATCAGCAGATTCACTGCCCCTCTCTCACGCTTGTTCTGTGTCTCCTCTGCTGCAGGCTGACCTTTGTACTGGGTTCCTGATTGCCTTGCTGGCTTTGTCTGCCCACAAAGACATGTGCAGCAGTCCTGACACAGCTCCGTTGAGGTCGCTCACTGTCCTCTCTCACTCACTTATTCCGTTTCTGCTGGCGCTGCAGGCTGGCCTTTTGTGCTGGGCTCCTGCCTGCATTGCCACCTTTTCCTGCCCACAAAGAAATCCGCAGCAGTCACGATAGACCTCCATTGAGCTCGCTCACTCCCCTTATCTCACTCGCTCATTCCTGTTTCTCCCTGTGCTGCAGGCTGCCCTTTTGTACTGGCTCCTGCCTGCATTGGCACCTTTCCTGCCCACAAAGAAATCCGCAGCTGTCCTGACAGAGCTCCATTGAGGTCCTCACTACACCTGTCTCCCTCGCTCATTCTGTTTCTCCTGGTGCTGCAGGCTGCCCTTTGTACTGGGCTTCTGCCTGCATTGCCACCTTTTGCCCACAAAAGAAATCTGCAGCAGTTGTGATAAAGCTCCATTGAGCTTGCTCACTCCTCCTCCCCCACTGCTCATTCTGTTTCTCCTGTCGCTGCAGGCTGCCCTTTTGTACTGGGCTCCAACATGCATTGCTGCCTTTTTCGCCCACAAAGAAATCTGCAGCAGTCCCAACAGAGCTCCATTGAGCTCACTCACTCCCCACCCTCACTTGCTCATTCTGTGTCTCCCCTGCTGCAGGATGCCCTTTGTACTGGGTTCCTGCCTGCATTGCCAGCTTTTCTGCCCACAAAGACATGTGCAGCAGTCCTGAAACAACTCCATTGTGGTTGCTCACTGCCCTCTCCACTTGCTCATTCTGTTTCTGCGGCACTGCAGGCTGGCCTTTATACTGGGCTCCTGCCTGTATTGCCACCTTTTCCTGTCCACAAAGAAATCTGCAGCAGTCACAATAGACCTCCGTGAGCTTGCTCACCCCTGTCTCACTCGGCTCATTCTGTTTGTCCCAGTGCTGCAGGCTGCCCTTTTGTACTTGGCTCCTGCCTCCATTAGCACCTTTCCTGCCCACAAAGAAATCTGCAGCTGTCCTGACAGAGCTCCATTGAGGTCACTCACTCTCCTTGCCTCACTCGCTCATTATGTTTCTCCTGGCACTGCAGGCTGCCCTTGTACTGGTTCTGCCTCTGTTGGCATTTATTTCTGCCCACAAGAAATCTCAGCAGTCCCAACCAGAGCTCTGTTGGCCCCACTCACTCCCCTGTCTCACTTGCTCATTCTGTTTCTGCCAGCACTTCAGGCTGGCCTTTTGTGCTGGGCTTCTGCCTGCATTGCCACCTTTTCCTGCCCACAAAATCCACAGCAGTCACGAGACACCTCTTTTGAGCTGCGCCATTCCCCTCTCTCACTCATTCATTCTGTTTCTCCTGGTGCTGCAGGCTTCCCTTTGTACTGGGCTCCTGCCTGCATTGGCACCTTTTCCTGCCCACAAAGAAATCCACAACTGTCCCAACAGAGTCCGCTGAGGTCGATCCTCCCCTGTCTCACTCCACTCATTCTGTTTCTCCTGGTGCTGCAGGCTGCCCTTTTGTACTGGGCTCCTACCTCTGTTGGCATTTTTCTGCCCACATGAAATCTGCAGCAGTCCTGACAGAGCTCCGTGGCCTCACTCACTCCCCATCTCACTCATTCATTCCATTTCTAATGGCACTGCAGGCTGCCCTTCTGTACTGGGCTCCTGCCTGTGTCACCACCCTTTCTGCCCACAAAGAAATTTGCAGCAGTCACGATAGAGTTCATGGAGCTCGCTCACCGCCTCCTCTCTCACTCACTTGTTTGTTTCTCCCTGCACTGCAGGCTGCCCTTTTGTACTCAGCCCCTGCATGCATTACCAACTTTTATTGCCCACAAAGAAATCCACAGCAGTCCCAACACAGCTCAATTGAGCTCACTCACCCCCTCTCTCACCCGCTCATTCTGTGTCTCCTGGCGCTGCAGGCTGCTCTTTGTACTGTGCCCTGCTTGCATTGTCGCCTTTTCCTGCCCACAAAGAAATCCACAGCAGTCACAAGACACCTCTTTGAGCTGCGCTCATTCCCCATCTCTCACTCACTCATTCTGTTTCTCCCGTGCTGCAGGCTTCCCTTTTGTACTGGGCTCCTGCCTGCGTTGGCACCTTTTCCTGCCCACAAAGAAACCACAACTGTCCCAACAGAGCTCCGTGAGTCGATCACCCCTGTCTCACCCACTCATTCTGTTTCTCCTGGTGCTGCAGGCTGCCCTTTTGTACTGGGCTCCTGCCTCTGTTGGCATTTTTCTGCCCACAAGGAAATCTGCAGCAGTCCTGACAGAGCTCCGTTGGCCTCACTCCTCCCCATCTCACTCATTCATTCCATTTCTAATGGCACTGCAGGCTGCCCTTCTGTGCTAAGGCTCCTGCCTGTCTTTATGCCCTTTTCTGTCCACAAAAAATTTGCAGCAGTCATGATAGAGCTCCGTTGAGCTCACTCACTCGCCCTCTCTCACTCACTTGCTCTGTTTCTCCCTGCACTGCAGGCTGCCCCTTTGTACTCAGCCCCTGCATGCATTACCACCTTTATTGCCCACAAAGAAATCACACAGCAGTCCCAACACAGCTCAATTGAGCTCACTCACTCCTTCCTCACTCGCTCATTCTGTGTCTCCTGGTGCTGCAGGCTGCTCTTTGTACTGGGCCCTGCTTGCATTGTCGCTTTTCCTGCCTACAAAGAAATCTGCAGCCATTCCCAACAGATCTCAGTTGAGCTCGGTCACTCCCCACCCCATGTGGCTCGATCCTAATCTGTCCCAAACACTGATTTCTGACAGCTACTGTGGTCTTCTGCACCAGAGGTGTGGAAACAAATTTCAGCCAGGATGTGAAAAATGACAGCTGTACTGTTCTTAAGGAGGTGATGAATAAATGCCAGTGTTGAAAATCTGGTGAAACTATTACTAATTTGCAAACTTACAAGGGTGCATGAAAACTGTACAACACGCTCATAACACAGTCATTACAAAATTTTCAATAGGCATTTTAGGACCTCTGCTCATGAACAGTGTGTGTGTGATTTTTCTTAATGTCCCGAACACTGATTTCCCACGACTGCTTTATTGTACCAGAAGAGCGAAAAACACATTTTTAGCCAGGATGTGAAAATTACAGCTGCACTGTTTCTAAGGAGGTGTGGCAAAATGGCACTGCTGAAAATCTGGAGTGAAAATATTGCAAAGTTGCGAATACTGCAGTGCATGGAAACTGCGCAATGCAATTAGTAATACACTCATTTATGGACTTTTGTCACCAAATTTTCAACATAGGCATTTTAGGACCTCTGCTAATGAACAGTGGCACTGTCATTTCATAATTTGTCCCAAACACAGATTTCCTACAGCACCAAGCTATTCTGCACGGAACTGTGAAAATACATTTCAGCCAGGATGTGAAAATGACAGCTATATTGTTCATAAGGAGGTGCAGAAGAATAGCAATGTTGAAAATCTGGGTGAAAATATTATTAATTTGTGAAGTTACAAGCATGCATGCAAACTGCACAATGCACGCCGTAATAATCTGTCATTTATGGAGTATCATCACAAAATTTTCAACATAGGCATTTAGGACCTCTGCTCATTAACAGTGCCACTGTTATTTTCTTAATCTGCCCTGAACACTGATTTCCCACAGCGACCACATTATTCTCGCGCTGGAAGTGCGAAAACACATTTCAGCCAGGCTGTGGAAAATGACAGCTATACTGTTCACAAGGAGGTCTGAAAAATGGCAATGTTGAAAATCGGGTGTGAAACTATTGCAAATTCACAAAGTTATGGCGTATGTAGCAACTGCATGATACTGGCTAAATAAAACAGTCATTTTTGACAGCCTGAGCTGCAAGGAAATACCAATGGTATCCTTGTAGCCAGGGAGTCCAAGACCACCTGTGGATCAGTGGGCTTGTGGCTTATGCCGCACTCCACGCAGTCTTACCCTCCACAGGAATTGAGAAATAATCCTGCCCAGCTGTCTGAAGGTTTTTCCACCAAATTTGCAGTATAGACTTTTTCAGAGCCCACCTCATGAACACAGGCACTGTCATTTCACTAATCAGTCCCAAAAGGGGATCTTGTGCAGTGACTGTGAAATCACCTTTGGGGATGAATAACGCCATGACAGTGCAGAATTCATGAGGAAGGTCCCAAAACCTCATGTTAAAATTTGGTGCCAAAATTCAAAAAATGCCTGAGATATGCATCAAAGTTGTAAAACCCTGTTTATTCATTATACAGCTTACGGCATTTCCTCAGCTCACGGTCAGCTTTGAAGAGTGCAGGCGTGTTCCCAGTCCACGAAGATCATCGCACCAGACTCTGGAGGTAAGTATGGGGTGGGAGGAGGCAGGGTGTGCAGTGGGTGGGCACAGGTTGTGGGAGGGGCAGGAGACCACCGAGGTCCGTTCCTTTTACAGGTTAAAAAGAAGACTTGGGGACCATTTTTGATTTTACAGGAGCATCTGGCATGCTGGGTGGGCTCCCAGCATGCCAATGGAGTCTTTTTGGGGGAAGCTGCAGCCGATGGGGATTGGCACCCTGTCAGCACACAACAAAGGGGGTGACATTATGCCAATGGGGACTGGGCATCTCATCAGCAGACAACAAAAGTGGGGGTTACATAATGCTGAAGGGAGTGGGATCCCCTGTAGGCAACATAAACCTTGGGGCACAGAAGCCAATGAGATTGGGGCCCCATCGACAAACAAACATGGTGGGGGGCACATGCTGCTGAGGGATTGGGCACCCCTCAGCAAAGGGTTAATATTGTTTATGAACATGGCGGCAAGCTGCTGCCATGTTCACAAACAATCTCGCACTTGAAAGTTCCACCCAGCAATAACGGTCCCCCTCATTGCAGCAAATGGCTCATGGCAATGATGAAGTGGCCCCTGATTGCAGTGGCTAAACTTAAAAAATTGTGGCACGCTGGCTGAACTAGTGTCAGCAGCAGCATGCCACAGCATTGGGGAAGCTGGCTGCTTTTAAAGGCTGTGGGGTACTATCGAACAGTGCCGCACCTCCACAACCTGCTTCTGGAGAAAGTTGCCGTAATATGTTTCTTAGCATGCATGCAATCAACATAAAATTACTCACCATAGTAATCTTCTTTCTTCCAAGTGGTCCTCTAGCATCAGTAAGCTCCCACCCTTCCTCCCAGTTCACCTGTCAGACGAAGGACTCTGCTCTCAGTTTTCTTATCAGTTTTTTTTTATTAAAGAGCTTTCGTGCTCAGGTTGTTGTTATCTCTTATCAGTTTTCAGACATTTGCATGTTTTTTAATCCTGTTGGTTCATTTTTCGGGCATATGCCCATTTTCTTCAAAAATTCTGAAGCCCTTCAGGCTGCTCTCACTCAGCTCACTGCTCTCCTATTTTTTGATTGGCAGATGCCCAAGCTCATTTAAATAAATTATCTTAAAGTCATACCTCCGGAGCAGTTGCACAGCCAGTTAACTGTATTGTTACTGATGCTAAAAGACCCTTGGAAGAAAGATAACTACTACAGTGAATTATTTTTTCTTATGGGTTTGCATCAGATGTACAGTGGCAGCCATATATGCATACTATTGTTAAACAGTAATCAACTGTATGTGAAAGCTTTTTTTTGAATGTGTACTTTCTTAATGTCAATACCACTCCACCCATTTTGTACTCTGCCTCTGAATTCTGTGCCGAAGTGCATTATTTTAAATTACTAAGTGTTCAGGACAAAAGGCATTTCAAATGAGGGTAGTCACTAATCTAAATTCTTTATAGTTTTGTTTTAAATAGCCATCAAGTGAATTTTGGAAAACAAAAATGGAAATACAGGTAATAAGATGATCATATTTTACAAAATATAAGGAATTCAGATTAGTGTCTACCCTCATTTGAAAGGTCTTTTAGTCCTGAACAACTTTCTGGCTGGTTGTTTTGGTGCACCTGGAATAGTTTTAAAGAAATTTAGATTTTTTGGAATGTGTAAAATTTGCTAAGAAGTCTGTACAGTGCCTTAGGAAGATTCTCAAAGAAAATCAGCTTGGAGTTCTGTCTCCAATGTTTTAAACACACAATGGGTCTGCATGAGTTAAAGGGGACAGGACTTGATTACTTATGTGCAGCTGTTTGAAATGTCTCTATTTTCATAAATTATATTCATGCCTTTAAAGGATCCCTATTTAACTGTGCCTGAATGAAAGCTGAAGCTGTCAGTTGTGTTTTGTTTTATTTTAGATTTATAGAACTGTTGTTTGATACAACTACAGATTAGGTACATATGGACACATGTTGATACATGAACATATTAGGATAACAGTATCTCAATTACAGGGGGTCTGTATTAGGTTTGGGTTTTGAATGTACACATACATTAGTCACTTGTACGGAATTGCAGATATATCATGTTCCAGACAGTATATAAGTTTGACCATTCATGAGTAATACAGACTTATTGTACACCGAGTTTAAGAACAATGTATCAAACAGTATTTTCACTGTGTAAATGTAATTGACACCACTGTGTGAAACAGCTGGTGGATGCTTAATTTACACTAGGTAGGTTGTCTTCGAGCCTACTTTTACTTAGCACATAAATATTTTCATATTTATAAGCGTTAACATTTTTTACTATGTATTGCTTATATTTATTTTCCTTGTGGCTTTTAATCATTGTCATTTACTAATGCTAGCACAAATGCACATACAGCTGGTTTTAAAATGAAGATTTAGTTGGTTTATAGCTTTTTGCAGGGGAGTGAACTTTCAAGTCAGTAACATTTGACCTTGGGATAGCTTTATTTTTAATGGAACTTTCACTGTCTTTATATGGTTATCTTTTCTTTTAATGCAGTTTTAACCAATGGGGTCCTTAACTTTTCATCTGTTTTTTTTGTATGATCTGGGTTGTGATAAAGTATGTTCTCCTAAAACAACTGCCAGTGTTTTCTGATGAAGGATTCTGTGTAATCTGAAAGCTAAAAGCACCTGTGTTCTTTTGTAACAACTCTGTTGGTCAATAAAAGGATCAAAGCATCTGTTTCTGTGGATCTTGTGTTACAAGGACCAATATGGCAACAAGTTTTTCTGTGGCTTCATGGTTTCAGAAATGTTAGTATGAGCTTATCAGTACAGTAACCACAGTTCTGAAACCATGAAGTGACATAGTCAAACTCCATATTCTTGGTTCCATGAACGGAACTGCACAGAATGTTGTCCATACAAAGAAAACAATATAAAACACAACTAACAGCTTCAGCTTTTATTCAGGCACAGTTAAACAGGGATCCTTTACAGGTATAAATATAATTTATGAAAATAGAGACATTTCAAACAGCTGCACATAAGTAATCAATTCCTGTCACTTTAAATTAGTCATAACAAGAGATGAACAAGGTGGTCTGGTCCAGAATTTCATTTAACTGGTGGAGTGATTTGCAAAACTGAGTCTGTTTAGAAGTGCTATAGGAGTTATGCCAAACAAATGTAAATATCTCTAAATGTATACAAGTTACAGATATAAAACCAGTATGACAGTTGTTCAGGATAAAATCACCTTTCAAATGAGCCTATTCATTAAGCTGCACTAATTATTTTTTTAAACTATGACCATCTCATTACCTCAGTTTTCATTTTCATAGGAGGAATGCCAAATGCATGCAATGATTTCTAAAAGTATGTGAATTACACATAAACAAACAGTATGAAAGTTGTTAAGGACAAAATACCATTACAATGAGCCTATTCATGAAGCTGCACTAATTATATTTTTTAAACTACGCCTACTTCTCTGATATAAGGAAGGGTATCAGGAGTGAGATGAGTCTCTATGAAGATGACTCAAAACTGGGGGCAGTGGTGGATGGGGAGGAGGGAGGATGGCCCTACAGGGGTCCTGGAGGTTCTGGAAAGGTGGTCTAGAAAGTGGAAGCTGAGGTTCAATGCAGGAAATGCAAGGTACTGTACCTGGGAGCCAGAAACCCAGGCCAAGTGTACACCCTGGGAGGGAAATGCTACAAGTTTTGATGGCACAGAGGACCTGGGGTGGTGGTGGTTGTCATGATGAACAACTCAGAGACTTGTAGGAGGGCAGAAGCAAAGACCAACAGGATGCTTGGATGCATCACTAGGGGCTCACCTCCAGAAGGAGGAAGTGATACTCCACAGTATAACTGCTTGGAGAGGCCACACCTCGAGTACTGTGTGAAGTTTTGGAGGCCACATTTAAAGAGGGACATTTAACTCCTGGAGACAATCCAGAGAAGGGCAATCAAAATGATTTGGGGCTTGGGGATTGGACCTTTGGGAGGCTTGAAGAGCTAAATATGTACACATTGGAAGACAGAAGGGACCAGGGCACATGATAGGGTCTTCAGGTACATGAAGGGGATAAAGGGAGAAACAGTCAGGGTGCTCCAAAGAAAGGAGGGCAACTAGAGGGCATGGGTCGAAGCTGGAGGGAGATTCAGGGAGAAAGGAGGGGTGCTACTTCACTGAGAGGGTGTGGGGCCATGGAATGCACTGTCCAGGGGCTGGTGGAGGCAGAAATGGTGGAGGGTTCAAGAAGGGGTGGGACAGGTACAGGGAAGGGTTCTGGAAGCAAAAACCAGTTCAGTGAGAATATCCGAGATTGGGAAGGGAGAAGCCAGAGGGAGAGTGGTGCAGCAAGGTCAGCTCCCAGGGTGGGGCTGACCAAATGAGCAGACACCAAAGACCATTAGGCCTATTCTGCTGGCATTTTAGTATGTTAGTATCATCTAACTGAATTTTTGTATTTCTTCACAATTTTCACCTTTTGGATGGGTATATTTAACAAAATCTAATGAGTTCAGATTAGTGACTACCCTCATTTGAAAGGTAATTTTGCCCTGAAAAACTTTCATGTTAGTTGTGTATTGGTAATTTGTACACTTTCTGAGATATTTACATTTGTTTGGCATGACTCCTACCGTGTTCACTCAAAGAAAAAAAATTGAGGCTGTTTGGAAGACCATATTTTACAAAATATAAAGAATTCAGATTAGTGACTACCCTCATGTGAAAGGTCTTTTGCCCTGAAAAACTTTCATGATGGTTGTTTTGCACACCTTAAATATATATCTTTTTTATCATAGGACAATTTTTGTTATTTTCCAGTAGCTCCATACCACAGTCAGTAGATCATGTATATTACAGCATACAACAGAATATTCCTATGTGTAACACATTGACTATGAACATCTAAGAAAACATTTACAGCAGACTACCATGTCAACCAAAAAGGCTACCAATTATCTTAGGCTTACATTCTCACATCATTAGTACAAATAGTAGTATAGCCTTTAAAACCACAGTACACTGTTTCATAAACCTGCATTCAGGAGATAAAATATCAGACATTAGGAATGATTGCCAGTATAAACAAGTCTCTCATTCAATATTTTGAGCCTATTGAGATCAGATATTGTATCGGAAAGTGGCCAAGAATAGAAAGGAGACACAGGTGGAGTTAGCATGGGAGAGTACCTACACACAGAGTGGGGTTGTCATACTCAACATGGAGATCCTCTCTATGGGACTGATTGCTTGGGAGCTAGATTGCATAGTCTGCTTAACCAGGTGGGTTTTGGGGAGGGGTGGGCACATGGCAGAGAGTTGAATTGAGGTATGCTTCCCATTTGTTATGATACAGTGATAGTTGTCCTCTGCCGGCATAAGTAAGCCTCTCAAAGGTGGCCAGCCTGGCTAAAGCAGAGTGTCAAGGGAGATAGCAGGTGGGGAAGGTTGTCACCAGGACATCAATAAAAGCCTTTTAGCTTCTAGCAGAACTGCTAGGACTCACTCCCTCTGTTGTGGCTTGATCTGCTCCAAGGAGGTGGCATCACCAAGTAAAAGCCTGGGATTGGAGGGTCAACAGGCTGTCTTAAAACCCTGAGAAGTCCATTTTCACTGAGGCCCAGAAGGGAGCTAGAGTGGGATATTGCCACAATATGTGTAGGATGTGGGCTGAGCTCTTGTGGCATCTCCAGCATTCAGAATGAGGAAGAATACCCCATTTGTGGAGGGCTGCCAGTATACAGTATCAGTGAAGCAGAATCTTAAGCTGGATCAGCTGGCTCTTAACATCCTTATAGGTGGAGTGGGCTTGACACAGGCAGTGTGCCCATCGACTGATGCAAGGTGGCAGTCAAGATCCCTGCTCCAAGCAGTTCCTACAAGCTTCTGTATGATCTGTTTGTGCCTCCTGCCAGGTGCTGTAGAACTTAGCTACAAGGCCCTGGGATGAGGATTTTGAGTGCAATGTGGAGATCCAGAGCCATTTGGGGCTTGCAGTCTGGGACCAATTGATGGACTGGACTGCAGTACGAGCTACAAGAATTTCCAGAAGTCTTGGGACAGAAGTGAATAGTGAGTTTTAAGCTGTTCAAAGGACATAAGCATGGTGGAGCCAGGTAGACATAGATCCTGATCTATGTGTATTCCATTCTTGGCCCACAGCACCCAATTGAAAGGCTTGTTATCCATCATTAGAAGCCAATTGTGCCAGAGATTAAAGTACCTGAACAGCATCCAGTATGCAGATTTTTGGTTCGAGCTACAGCCATAAGGCCACACTTCCTGGTTTGGCCATAACTGTCATGAGCAAGCTCTGGGAGATCGGTAGGTTGGTCAAGCGTAAACCAAGGGGTCTCCCATAGGACTTGAGCTTCCAGCTGAGCCCACAACACAGGGGAGAAAGTGTGGGAAGAAACCATTTAGTGGCCTGAGTTGCAAGGAAAGACCAATGGTATCCTTGTAGCCAGGGAGTCCAAGACCACCCTAGACCAGTGGGCTTGTAGCTTATGCATGCTCCACCACAGTCTCTTACCCTCCCACAGGAATTGAGAAATAATCCTGCTCAGCTGTCTGAAGGATTTTTCTGACAGGGCAATAGGGAGGTTATTGAGAAGATATGTGACCTAGGCAGGAGAAGCATTCGAATCACAGCAATCTTCCCTGGGAGGGAGAGGTTGACCCTGAGCCAACGAGACACTTCAGTGGTTAGCTGTTCTATGAGGAGAGATGTTCCTGGATTCAATATGTTTCCAGTCAAATGGTATGTGGATGCCCAGGTATGTGAGGTTGCTAGGAGCCCAAGTGAGTTCTAATCCTGTAGACAGTCTTGGGAGCAGACTGTATTTAAAGAGGTGACACTAGTTTTCCATTGGTTAACTTTCAAACCAGAGAGCAAGCGAATGTGTGCAGGATATCTAGGGTTGTGCAGTGATTCCATGGGTACAAGAGTGTAATGAGCAGGTCGTCTGTGTAGGAGGCCGTCAGGAATATATGCTTCCTACGAGATACCTTTGATCTCGCTGGTAGATTGCAGCTTCGGGTAAGAGGATCTAATGCAACCAGAAACAGCAATGGTGACAGCGGGCAGCCTTGCGGGTGCCCCACTGTAGAGGAAAAGGTGGAGATATGTCCTTATTAGTGAGGATGCGAGCTAAGGGCTCATTGTATAGCACTCGGATCCACTGCCTAAAGTGTGGGCCAAAACTGTATTGCTGGAGCACGGCATGCAAGTAGGGCCATTCAACTTAGTCGAAGGCTTTCAAAAATCCATTGCCATTGCAGCCATGGGGGTAGTAAGTGTAGGGCCAGCCACTTAAGGTTAAGGAACAAACAAATGTTGTCAACAGCGGCTCTCCCTTTAGTGAACCCAACCTGTGATGGGTGCACTATGGAAGCAGGACTTCCATCATGTGACTGGCAAGCATCTTAGCTGCTATTTTACAGTCCACTGATATTATTGATATAGGCGATAATTGGCACAGTCCAATTGGTCGTCCAACTTTTGGGAGAAGAGGTAATAGGTGCCTCATGGCATGGTAGGAGGGAGGATACTGGATGTATGGGCCTCCTGGAGAGCAGAGAGCAGTGGGGCACTGATTTCCGAACTCATGAGTTGGTATAACTCAGTGGTCATGCCATCTGGTCCGGGATTTCCTTTTAGTGAGTTGGGATAGTGCCACCTTCAACTCTGACTCTGTGATGGGTTTTCCAAGGCAATCCTCATGTGTTCTGCCAACTGGGAGTTTTGGCTGTAGAGCAGAAGTCCCTCAGTTGGGTCTCCAGCTGACTCTGCTCCAGGGTGGTATGTGACTGGTAAGTTGTTGATAAAACTGTTGCATACAGGTATTGATCTGTTTGGGGCTGGTGATCGTCTCTCGTTATGATTCCTAAGCACGTGGATGCAGGATGCAGCCTGTTGTTTCTTCAGCTGATATGCTAGGAATTTGCCACCTTTGTCTCCCCCTCCCAATATGCATGTTTAGCCTGGGCCATCAGCCACTCTGCCTTTTGGTGTAGCACTATATTAATCGGTACCTTAGCCTGACTATAGTTGGAGGGCTGCTGTGTCAGGCTTGCCTGTTGCAGACATTTTGAACCGGGCCTCAAGCATGAATAATTCAGCTGCAGAGATGGCTCAGGTTAGCTCTCTGGGCCTTGTTCTTTGGAGCTCGCATGCAATGATGCGACCCACAGTACTGCTTTAAAGGCCTCCCAGACCATGGCAGCAGAGGTGTCAGTGGCTTTGTTAAGAGGCAAAAGTAATCTTGGGCAGTGTTCATTACCATTGCTTGGGCAGGCTCCTAACCAATAAGGGTTAGATCACCAACGGGGCTTGAAACCAATTTGCCCCGAGAGGGTATACATGCAAGAAACTGGGGCATGATCAGAGACAAGGATGTTGCTATTTTAGAGGAGGCTATGTCATGAGCTGCAAGTGTTAGCCAGCCAAAAGTCTATGTGGCTATAGGTGGTGTGCACTGACCAGAAGAAGGAGTAATCTCTCCCAGTGGGGGTGGACCCTCCGCCATACATCGATCAGCCCCCATTCTTTCATTACTCCTGTAGTGCAAGCACTGCCTTGAGGTGCATCTGTGGGGCTGGCATAGATTTATCCAAGAAAATATCCACCTTTAAGTTGAAATCCCCCTAACATAATGGGGATGTTGGAGTACCCTGTGGACAAGGACTCAAGGGCTTGATTAATGTCTAGGAAGAGATCTGGGGAGCCCACATTGGGCCCATAGATGTTAGCCAGGATCGTATGTCCTCCTGGGAAGAGAACTGAGCCGCTATCCAGCAGCCCTGAACATCAGTGAATACCTTGTCTGTTACACAGGGAATGTTTTCTGGACAAGAGTGGCTACTCCCTTGGACTTAGTTTGTGCTGAGCTAGCTAGTACAGAACCTAACAAGGATTTTTGAGCCACAATACATTCCTTGCAATGAGGTGCATTTCTTGTATGAGTGCAATATTTGCCTGCAAGGAACGTAGGTGTTTGAGAACCACTGACCTTTTGGTTGAATGGTTCAGTCCCTTAACATTCCATGAGATAAGTTTGATTCCCATCTTAGAGTTCTGCATAATTAGACCCGAGGAGAATAAGTGTGGAGGTACTCACCCCAGGTGTCCAACAAGAGAGAGAGAGCAGGAATGGGTAGAAAGAGTACCTGAGACACGGCCAGAGAAGTCAGCAGAAGATAGAGGTCAGTATAGGCTGATGCAAGGAGATGAGAGCTACAACATCCTGGTAGCAGATAAAGCAGGTAAATATGGGTAAATACAAGCCAGAGAACAACAGTTACAAATGCAAATAGCAATATGTTACAAACACACAAGGAGCAGGAAGAACAACTGCTCAAAGGTAAGCCTAATGTTATATTAGATACACTATCCAAAATCAGTAGTAACAAATCCTAAAACAATTCACTAAGGCAACAGTTTATAGGTAACTGGAATTCACACATAAGTGCAATTTTCCCACCAAGAGAGGTGGTGGTGCACAGCCATGCTGCCTCAGTACCTGAGATGGGGGTTTGGGAGTTTGACCAATATCAGCTCTGAGAGTCCATCCTCAGCTACAATGTGACACTATTGAATTGTCATCCTTGTCCAGAAGGACTACTGGGTGTGACATGCAGGGAGAGGGGTACAAAAAGGGATGGGGAAACAGGAGTAGGGGTTAGTGTTACTGCTGATATTATACAGAGAGGCTAATATCTAGGGTGGGTCCTGCGTGTCACAGGCAGGAAGGTGTGTCTCTCCCAGGAACATGAATCGCCCACCACCAGGGAGGCAGAAAACCTGGTAAATTGCCGTTAGGTTAGCTACCCACAGGGGAAGAGTCTTGGGTGCAGGATGCAGGTGTAGGATGAGCACCTGCCTGCAAGTAAGGCAATTTCCTCCCAGGAGGAGCCCGGCATTTAGAGGTGTGGATAAGGTAGTCATCCACATCCACTGGTGGGCGCCATAATGGGATCATGCAGTACTGTAGCGGTGGGTGGCAAACCTCCCTACTATTTACATAGCGCCTCGAAACTTTACTCATATCAATAAAGGCAATATATTAAGAAAAGAAGAAAAACTTATGGAGGCTGGAGCAAGTCAGTCTGGTGGAGCACCGCCTCTGGTGGGATCTGAACATGCGGTCGGGTTGACTGGACCCTTGGAGACTGCTTTGGCAATCGTTAACAGTCCTGGCTTAATAGGCAGTGTAGCAAGGTCTGTACAGTCTTCTATTTCAGATGGGAGGTGTGCATATGACCCCGTCATTACAGCTTCCATAAGAAGGTCGTCAGGAATGTCCAATGTGGTTGCAAGACGGTGTCATCCTTTGTTTGTTTGGCTGGTGGCACCATCTTTTGTCCTTCAGGCTGCACTATGGCTGCTGTTTGACGGTGATGGATTCTTGTTGTTTAGCCTGGTCCCAGGACCAGACTAAGCAATCTGGGGCCCTAAGTCCAAGAAATTTGGGGCCATGCTCACACAACCATGACCCTTCACCATGACTGTGCCCTTTGCTGTGACTGTACCCCTTGACCATTGCATATCAGTTACTGAAACATAAGCAAAATAGAAACATAGTAACATAGAAGTCAGCAGAGAAAGACCTCTTAGCCCACCTAGTCTGCCCTATTTTCCTACCTACTGTGCCACCATGACCCTACTCGCTCTGTGGTCTTCACCCCCTTGCCTTATTTCTAAGGTCACCTTTGTGTCTATTCCATGCATGCTTGAATCCTGTTACCATTTTAGCTGTTCCAGGCATCCACCACCTTTTCCATAAAGAAGTATTTCCTCACATCTCCTTTGAGTCTCTCCTCAATTTCATAGCATGACCCTTTGTCCTTGAGCATCTTTTTCTATGCAAATGTTACCTTCATGTACCTTTTTAATACTTGTAAGGTATCTGAATATTTATATCATGCCCCCATCCCTCCTTTCCTCCACAAAGTACATATTTAATTCCTTGAGTCTTTAATCCTAGGGCTTCTGATGCAGGCCCTGCACCATTTAGCTGCCCCTTTCTGTACTGCCTCCACCCTATGTCCTTCCAGAGATGAGGCCTCTCAAACTGGACACAGTACTCGAGGTGGGACCTCACCATCGATCTATACAAGGATAACACTATCCCCATCCTTCTGCTGCTTATGCCTCCTTTGTCCCTCAAAAGTGGCATAAAAAAATAACCTAACTAAAATGCTTCAAAATGAATGAAACTAATAATATCGGTATGAAAAATAAAAGTAGTCTGAGTTTTTATCATTTAGAGAACATAATTACTAATTGGCCTGGTAAAAAATTGGGATGTGAATTGTCATAATGTGCACGTCTCCAAATGCCCCAAAAAAAAACACACATGTACTGTATGTGGTTGCAGTCTGGGTGTTATCATTTTGTCTTGTCAGGTAAGGCCCAGAACAGTGTAACACTCCATGGTATCCCTTGAACCATAGAACCACAGATTCTGCTGTGAACTTGATACAAAATAAATGTTTTGAAATTTCATCTACAGTTGTTTGAATATTTTCAAATGTTACTGCAAAGTGTCCTGGAACTTGTTAAGCATTTGGGCTGTCACCCATTTGTGTGCTCATCACTTATCCAGCAATTTGCAGCAGCTGCTTCTTTGAACTTTGCCTTTTGGGTATTATGAGCCAGGATGTGGGGCTTTTGTGGGTGGGATAAAGACCCATCTCTAAAAGAGGCTAGATCATCAAGTGGTGTATGAATTAAGTTGGTAGTTTATTAGAGGAGTCATGAACTTTAGAGATTATATTTCAACGTGAGTGATTGTTGGAATAAATCATTCCCAAGATCAAAATGTGTTATTGATATGTGTGCCAGGATCAATAAATGGCAAGATTTACTGAGGGGATCCTGTAAATACATTCATTTTATTCACCCTGAAAACCACTATATCAAGGTCAGAATTTCAATATACAGGAATTAAAAAGAGTATGATTCTTAATTACACCATTGAAATGCACTGTAGATTTCTTAATTTTAGGAAAGAGATTAAATATAAAGCACACCCATTGAACTGTGGTGTTAATTTATTATATTTAATAGTAAGGTTTGATTCTAAGTGAGGATTGTAAGTGGGGTTGGGAGACAAAGCAAAGAAATGGTCCTGTCACACCTTAAGGTCAGCCTGGCCAGGGCCCTTAAACTATCATCTGCACTTAACACCTAATCGGGAGATGAGAGTTATGTCACAGTTCATTCCTGTCTTGCTCAGATTACTCAGTGGCTGAGTCCTTTACAAATAAAAAATGAAGCTTGGGCAAAAGAAGAGTCTATAATAGTAAATATATATGGGGATTGCTGGGGGCCTCCTGGTAGGCTGGGACCCTAGCCTGTGCCTCTGTTACCTATGCCTTAATCTGGCCCTACCTGGTCCCGCTGTGGTCTAGGGAGGAAAGAATCGGGCATAGGATGCTGCTGTATGCTAGAATTTCCATTTACTGGTCCTGATGATGCTGCATATTCAGGAGATCTGGGGAAGCAGTAGAGCGTGGGGCAGTCCATCTACTAATTTGGTCTCCAGGAGTGCTGCTGCTGATTAGTTGGTTCCCCTGGTGTGTGCATGATGATCTGGGCTCCAAAGCTTTCTGGAGTTGAAGTTCAGGGCATCCAAGGCCAATATTTTGTGAGCCATGCATCGACCTCCTGGGGTGTTTGGCTACAATATCCTTCCCTCCCTTCCCTGGATACATGCATGTGAGCCAAGTGTCGAAAGAGATATTTAAAGCCTTACTGTGCTAGAAATTGCTTTATTGGAATGAAAGCTTTCCTGCGGGCCACCACCTCGGCAGAAAAGGCTCTAAAGAAGAAGATGTTCACCCCACACCAGAGAATTTCTTCCTAATATCTTGCTGCCCATGAGTACACACTTTTCATAGAATATTTGAGGATGTAGGCAATGATAGGTCGTGGCTGAGAGTTTGCCAGTGGGGTCCACTTGGTATCCTATGTGCTCTCTCCATGTCAATTGGGCCATGCCATCTTTCCCCTAACATTTTGGGGATTTCCTCATTTAGAAACTGCTCTGTGTTAGGGCCTTCCAGCCCTTCAAGGATGCCAAGAATTCTGATGTTGTTTCTCCTCCCTCGATTCTCTTGGTCTTCTGCCTTCCGCCAAAGTGTGGCCAATTTAGTGTCATGTTCCTGAAGGCGTTGTAGTATTTTCACATGGCTGGCCTCTGAGCCCTCCGTCCTCTGTTCCACCACATTCATTTTGTCATTGAGGATGTGAGCGTCAGCCACTGTGCCTACTAATGTTGTAGATATTGAATCCACCCTTAAAGTAGCATTTCTAGGAGAGTTGTTATGTGCCGGAGGAGGTGCCTACATCAGGCTGTTGAGAGGTAGTGTCCAAGGCAACAGCAGCCTGCATGCCCTGTGAGGTTGAGAAGGAGGCCATATGGCAGCCAGGTCAGGCCTCTGATACTTTCAGGGAGGTAAGAGAAAGCACACCTTCAACCACAGCTGGTATGAGGCGGTTTCCAGTGGGAAGAGACAGTAGAGGTGTGGTGGGGCAATTGTCAGATCGTGTCAGAGTTTTATGGCCTATACAAGTCTGGAGAGGGTCATGAGGGACGGTGCCAAATGACAATTAGCCGAGCTTCCGAAAGTCAATGAGACCCACCCGGACAAGTGCTCAGCAGTTAAAGAGACATATTGTGGCTTCAGATGGGAGATATTCCCTGGATGGCGGTATAATAGTTGGGATTGATTAGCTGGGAACTGAGCTGTTAGCTTAAGCAGCCATCTTCCTCGGTGTCCAAGCCACGCCCTCCCCACACCTTAAATAATTTTAAAGATATTTAGATGTGTTTGAATGTGGACATTTGCTTAGAGAAAAGCAGCTTTGAGTTCTGTGTCCATCATTCTAAACAGAAAGAAGGGAGTATTTCTTTAACTGTCATAGAGATTTGCAGTCATGGAAAGATACACTGAAAAGTATTAAAATGTGTTCCACGATATTCCCATTTTTCTAGCTAAAGCAAGATGGCTGTAGGCTCTGCCCACAATCATCAAAAGGGAGGTGATTATGCCATTGTACAGTTCCCTGGTGAGGCCTCACTTGGAGTACTGTGTCCAGTTCTGGAGGTCTCACCTTAGGAAAGACATAGAAAGACTAGAGACTATACAAAGAAGGGTAATAAAGATGGTGCAAGATCTGCATCACAAGCCATATGATGCAAGGCTAAAACAGCTCAACAGGTACTCACTAGAACAAAGAAGGGATAGGAGGGTCATGATGGATATGTTTAAATACCTGAAGGATATTGACAAGATACAGGCACAGGCAGTGCTTCAGTTAACTCTATTTTTGGAGTATTTGACTTCCAAACATAAAGCAAAAACTTCCAAAATAAAGAAGGAGGAAGTCATTGACTTCCAGACGTAAAACCAAACATTTGATGACTTCCAAAATTGAAGGCATGGAAGTCAGAAATGATGGATTGTTCTGAAAGAAATTGTATTTTACAACTAATATACTATATTAACATCCATAAATTTGTCCTTCCTAGAATATTGACTTCCAAAAGTGGGATCCTGGAAATATTTTGACTTCCAAAAGTTTGGAATGATTTCCAGCTTTCAATCCCTGGAAGTTTTAGACTTCCACTAAAAATAAATTAACTGAACCCCTGGGCACAGGAGCTAACTTCAGGTAAACAACTGCATCCAGATCAAAGGTCATAACATGAGTCTAAAGGGGGCTAGGTTCAGGAGCAACACAAGGAAGTTTTCTTTTTAGACAGTGTGGTGGAACCTTGGAATGGCCTACCCCACAGGTGGTGGGATCAAAGACAGTCAGAGAATTCAAGCTGGCATGGGACAGACAGTGTGGAAAACTTAACACAGCAGCCTGATTGGCGGGGTGGTAGTATACATGCGCAGACTAGATGAGCCACATGGACACCATCTGCTGACACATTTTATGCTCTATGCCACTCTGTAAAAGCTCTGGTTACTGGAACAACAGCAGTGGGAATGCATCATGCAGTTTTCTGAATCTTTAAACCCTTCATAGTGGACAATGAGTCAAGCTGTAAATGTCTGCAGAAAAGAAAAGATTATTGCCTTGGTCTAGGGACTGCTCCAACAATGTCATCCTTATGTGGTCCAAAAGAAGCTGACAACCTGGATGGACACAATCCAACTTGCACAACTTGTGCGGGAGTCCATATCAATGTTTCAGGCCACCAATGTACAAGCACTCTCCCAAAATACTGTCTGTGCACTCCAGTGGACCAGGGGTTGCAACTAGAGGGATGGAAAATCCCCAATACATCAAACAAGTCCTGAATAGTTGCACTCCAGAAAAAAAACAATAAAATCCAGTAGTCAAATCCAAAGGTATTTTATTCAACTGCTTGCCATGAATGGATGCTCACCAATTACTCAGTGAAGCTAGTCGGTGTCCACCAAAGCACTTTGCCTGCTAATGAGGCTTCATCTGAGGGATTTGACTACTGAGTTTATTATTTTCTTCTGGAGTGCAACTATTCAGGACTTGTTTATAAAGTCAAGGACCTCGGTCCTTACAAATAGTTGCACACACAACATGTGTCCAGCAGCAACAAGCAATGATAGACAAGCTCATCACAATTGTCAATAGTTTACACCTGAGCTCAACTTTTCTTCTGCTACCCCTCTCAATTAGAGATGTGCTGTAGTTGACAAAATTTATATCCATGGAGCGAAGTTCTACCTGCCTCAGCATCTCTGACTATGCCCACTTCACAAAGTTTAAATGCAAAAGTACAAAATCACCTGCAAATTGTGCAATTTCACTGCAAACAACAAACATTCTGCACTTCACAGTTCATGGTGAAATTCCACATTCACAGATCAATCTGCACTCAGCAAATTGTGCTACATTCATGGATCAAATTTAACAAACTTCATCCATCTCTACTCTCTGTGCTCTGCAACCACCTCAACAGTGGTCTTATCTAACTCCACCTTCTCAAAAGCCTATTAGATGCCAGTGGTGTAAATTCAGAGAGCACACTCTTGCAGAAAGGTAAAGTATGACAACAGAAATAACAGGAATTGAAGACATCCACTGCAGCATAATCAACCACATGTCCACAGCTACTCTCAAGATACAGGAAACTAGACAAGATTCCCACTGGATTAATCAACATTGATGGTTAGATAGTCATTAGGAAGGACAGAATCGATAAATGGAGGGGTTGCCTCTTCTATATTTCTGAACACCTCAAGGCCTCTGAATCAGCATTGCATCCATAAACCACGTCCTCTTGAATCTGTCTTCATAAGCCTCATCCTGAGAGACAAGAAAACAATCACCCTTAGTGCTTCTCCTCCCCAGCATCCCTCCCCATGAGCTTCTTACATTCCTTGACCTTAAGAACTCCCCTCTAGTAACTGGAGTGGATCATTACAAGTGACTTCAATTTATTTATGTAAGAGTTTAACCAGGAAGGAACACTGAGTAGAGTATTGCTCGATTCCAGATGCATCTTGGGGAGAAAGGGAGGGAGAAACAGCACAATATACTAAAATACAATGAAATAAAACAGAGGTAGTTGGTTCCCACCATGCCACATTGACAGTGAAACGTCAAAGTGTGGCAGGCAAACGTCACAATGTTGACAGGAGAAATTTTACCTGTCAGACATTGTGTGTATCTTCCTGACATAAAGTCTCCACCACTCATTCACACTAATGGGATCTACGCCAGAGAAACTAGGACCCAGCGGGAGCAAACTTTTCAAGAGGGTCGCCGCCACAGATGGAGCCACGAGGAAGCAGCACCTGCAAGCCATGGCTCATGCAGTAAAACTACCTCGGCATCACCCTCCAACTGCCTCAATTCCTTTTTTCCCGCCATCAAGTGTGCTTCAGTGATGATGTCTCTCACCCGCCTGAGTCAAACTTCAAACTAGCAGCATAGTTTTCAGTTTATTGTTTTATAATTTATCTTCAAAAGTACTGAGTAGATTTAAATGTACATTTATTGATTAATAAAAGAAGTCTTCAACCCTCCATTGATGGAGTCGACCATGAGCGGGTCAGGTGACGGTAGGGAGACTTCGTATGAAAGCTGTTCAGTCAGCTGGGCTGGGTCTGGTCTGCCGCCTCCCTGGAGGGTGGGTCTGACAATGGATGGTCCAATGCTCAGGAGATGGGTGGTTCCTTAAGCATAAAAGAAAAGGTCCCATTAGGTGGTACTGTTCGGCCTTGAGTTCTTCTTCAGCGCACAAGTCGAGAAAGAGAGGCATCACTCGAGGTCACCTTCTGATATATCTGCGTGTCGATGGTCAGTCATTGGGGCTAGGCACCGGTCTCCCTCTTTCAGCGCCATTGTTTTCGTCTGTTGTCCAACCTCGTTTACATTGGAGCCCATCCTGTCTATTGGATGGGTCTCTGATGAGCAGTTTCACCAGTGGACTGCTCTTATGGAGCAATGGCTTGGAGGTTGGTCAAGCTGCCTGGCCCAGTCACTCCAGGGCCTTTGGGCTGCTCGAGGGGCTGGGTAGGGCAGTTGGACCTTCCTAGTCATGCGGCGCCTTCTTCGGTGCTGTCGACTCCATGCTCAGGTGTTCCCCTCACATGGCTGCGGTGCAGGGGTCCACACCGATGCCGCTATCTCCTGTTAATCTTCCTTCTTTTCCTCAAATCACATTTTCTGAACCTTGGGATACTCTTGGAGCCATCTGCGGTGCCAAGGGCTCTGTCTGCACCATCTACAGTGCCGAGGGCTCTGTCGGTGCGGTGGTCTTTGTTGGCACCATGTGCTGGGCTGTTTCTGATGGCACCGACTTCCTTAGTTTCGTGCCGTGTTCTTTTTGCACCGACAGCTAGGCGGCGCCTGCCCAGCCTCCAGGGCTTTTCACCCAATTTCTTTTCTCTCTCTAATTTCCATTCTGATTTTCACTCCTTTCCTGTCCATACAGTCCCCTGGACTATCAGGAGATGATTTTGAGCCTGACCCAGATCTTCATCTGGGTGATGATGTTGAAGGAGCAGGGATTAATCCTGCTGCAGAGCCTGTGGTCGAAGACCTTTCTTTAAGTTTCTGCTGAAATATTTAAATTCCACTCTTTCTCTCAGACTACAGAAATCTATCCTGAGAAACTTTTAAGACTCCAATACCTACATGTCCCGGAGATCCCTATGGATTTAACTCCTGTGGTAAAACCTTCTTTTGAGACACTTTCTCAGATGGTATGGAACAGTCCTGTTCTCATCCCTTCTGTGGCTAAAGTCCATAGATAGGAAGTATGCTTCTCCCAGGATCGATCCATATTGGCCTCACAAGCTTTTGCTGATCCCACTGTAGTCTTAGCAGAGAATGAAAAGCCTGTCCTCCTGCAGGCATCTACAGCCCAGCCTATCAATAAAGGATCTTAGAAGATAGACAACTTAGGTAACAGAGTCTTTGCTGTCTCCTCCCTGGGTATGCATATTGCCAGCTACCAGGGCTATTTTCTTAATATGAGTATGTTCTTTGGCATTCACTCAAGCAAATAATAGTAGCTCTGCCTGGTGGGAAACTAATTCAGAGCTACTTCACACCATACCGGGCATTGAGTCCAATAACCAACAGGTTAAAACTGCCATGTATGCTTTCAATACTGCTTCTTGAGCAGCAGGCATTTGTACCCATTGCCACTCTTGGCTACGTGCACTGGCTTCTGAATGATGTCCAGCAGCAGGTCATGGTCTTACCTTTCGATGGTATGTATCTGTTCGGACCCCAGTTGGAACAAGCTCTGAGGCCACACAGAAGACTAGGTCAGCCATTAAGACAGCTCGACCTGCACCTGCCCTCTCTGGGGGTGTTAATAAGTGTCAATTTCACAACTATCAGTCCTTTTGGGGCAAAGGCAGAGGGTTTAACAAAACCACACCCCACAGCCACAAAAGAAAATGCAACAGAAGGCACAAGGCCCCAAAGTGCCCAGTGCCACCTTCTGAGTTCTTGGCCCAGGTCCCACTTCAACTGCCCAAGGGGACTCTTCCTCAGTGGTGGGAGGACATCTGACTCAGTTCTATGACCGGTGAAGTCTATAACATCAGACAAATGGGTCCTCTGGATAATCTGCGAGGGTATTCCCTCAGTCTTTTGGAACCCCGGATCATCCTCCCAAATGACAGCCCAGGCTGTCGGCAGTATAATCAGACCTTCTTGCTTCTGAGGTGCAAGGCCTTTTGAACAACAGGACAGTAGAAGTAGTACCACTGGATCAACAAAACACAGGTTTCTACTCCCATTACTTTCTAGTTTCAAAGAAAACTGGAGGCATGCACCCCATTCTGGATCTCAGAAAGTTAAACAAATTCCTTCACAAGGAAAAGTTCAAGATGATATCTCTAAGTACCTTCTACCTTTGGTTCATCAACACAATTGGCTAGCCTCCCTGAACATGCAGGATACCTACCAATACATTATTATACACCCAAAGCACCACAAATACCTGAGGTTTGTGGTGTTGGAGTCAACATTATCAGTTCAGCGTCCTGCCCTTTGGGCTATCCTCAGCGCTGTGAGTTTTACAAAGTATTGTGCAATTCTCTACAGCGCATCTCAGGAAAAATTGGAATTCAGGTGTTTCCATATCTGGACAACTGGCTTCTAGCAAACCCCTTCTAGGCAAGGAACTCTAGACACCATAGCCAAGGCTTCAGACTTCCTCATGTATATGGGAGTCCTGCTAAATCACAACAAATCGTAGTTGAAGCCCTCCCAGAAACTCCTTTTCATAGGTACTCTTATGGATACCTCCTGCAAGAAGCTTTTCTCCCAGAGGACAGAAGGAGCGATATCCTACAGATGGTCCAATACATCAGAGAAACAGCTCGGTTCGAGCTATCTTGATGCAAAGGATGCTGGGTCTCATGGCATCCTCGGTGTTCATTGTACCCCAACATGTCTCCACATGAGAACCTCCCAGTGGATGCTCAGTACTCAGTGGTCCCCAACCACTGACCCTCAGTCCTTTCCCATCAAGGTGACAGAACCTCTAAAGAGGTCACTCATCTGGTGGTCGCAGGAGGACAACCTTCTGGAGGGTTTCCCTTTGCTCCTCTGGATCACCAGATCTCCATTACCACTGCGCATCCTGATAGGGTGGGGAGCTCTGCCAGAATCTCCACACCCAAGGTGCGTGGACTCAGGATGAGTCCTGGTTTCCTAAATGTCCTGAAAATGAGAACCATCCTCTATGCAGTCCAGGCCTTGAAGGACATACTCTATCACAAGAACATTCTCCTTCAAACGGACAACAAAGCAGTGATGTATTACATCAACAAACAGGGCGGTACATACTCTTACCCATTATGCAGGGAAGCTATGAGAGTGTCGGAATGGTGCCTGGAGCACAAGGTTCTAATCCACGTGGTTTACCTACCAGACATGCAGAATTAACTGGCAGATCATCTCAGCAGAATGGAGACAGATCCTCACGAGTGGTCTCTCGACTCAACTATCACTCAGTCACTCTTCAAACAGTGGGGAACTCCAGACCTGGACCTTTTGCATCCCCACTCAACGCAAAACTGCCTCTTCTGCTCCAGAAATCCAGGACCTGGCATTTTCTGTCAGGATGCGTTCAGGCTGCAGTGGAAAAATTGCTTTCTATCACCTTTCTTCCTCTTCCTCTAATTCAGAGGTACTTCTCAAATTCGAGTCTCAGGGAGACAGAATGATTCTCATTGCTCCTTCTGGCCTCGACAGATATGGTTCCTGCTACTCAACAGTCTGTCGGCAACCCTTCTGAAGGCATTTTCCCTTCAGACAAACCTTATGACCCAGTAGCCCATGGTCCATCCCAATCTGAAGGCACTTCACCTTCATGCTTGGCTCCTGAAGAGATAAAGGTGAATAGGTTCAATGTTTCCTGTAGGGTTTCAGATATTCTCTTGGCTGCGTGTAAACCAGCCACTAGAAAAGACCTACACAGCCAAATGTAGCGTTTCTCTCCTGGTGTGCAAAATCCTTTTTGAACCCTTTCCTACCCACCAAATAAAGTCTTGGAGTACCTTTTAGACCTCTCAAATTCAGGTCTACAGTACTCTACTGTCAAAGTTCATCTCTGTGCCATTTCAACTTATCAAGAGCGGTACATTCCTTGTCTCTGGCTCAGTTACCTGTAGTTAAGATGTTTCTTAAGGGTATTCTGCATACCAAACCTCCTATCAGACATCCAGTCACAGCCTGGGATATTAACCTTGTGCTAGACATGCTCACTGGAAACCTTCGACCTCTTGTTACCTCGCAGTTGAAGTTCCTCACTTGAAAAACAGCCTTTCTGGTGGCCATCACTTTGGCCTGTAGAGTTTCTGAAATACATGCTCTGGTCACAGACCACCCATACACTGTATTTCACAAGGACAAGAGTACTTCTTAGGACTCACCTAAGTTTCTTCCTAAGGTTGAATCAGAATTTCATCTAAACCAACCTCTAGTCCTACCTACCTACTTTGCTAACTTTCAGAATGAAGGGAACGTACTCTTCATTCTTTAGATGTTAAGAGAACTACAATTTTATCTGGATAGAACAAAAGAAATTTGCAAGGCTCAACAACTGTTTCCTTCAGTGAGACCGGCTGGGTCAACTTGCCACTATTAGGTGCATTTCAGTATGGCTGGTAGCATGCCTCCACCACTGCTATTCTATGGCACAGGTTAAATTAGAAGGCAGAGTGAGCGCTCACTCTAATAGAGCAGTTACAGCATCTCTAGTGGAAATCTGCAACGTGCCATTGCAGATATTTGCAATGCTGACTACATGGAGCTCAGTGCATACTTTCATTAGGCACTGTGCTTTAGATGTCATGCCAGG
Source organism: Neoceratodus forsteri (assembly GCA_016271365.2). Lineage (NCBI taxonomy): Eukaryota > Metazoa > Chordata > Ceratodontiformes > Ceratodontidae > Neoceratodus > Neoceratodus forsteri. Next base: position 275,354,804 of record CM057459.1, on the reverse strand, counting down.
CGACATCTGTCATTTAGTAGGACTATTCTTAATGGACTTCTGTCCTAAGTATGTGAGCTCTTAGTTTCTCCTGCCACCTGTCTCGTGGGTTTATTAGCTCGGTACTCTCCCAGTAGTGTGAATGTGGTGGAGACTTTATGTCAGGAAGATATGGAAGTGCATTACCTACTGTAATTCTTGATCGTCTTGGATGAAGTCTCCACCACTCATTCACATGCCCACGTACCATCCCCTGAGCCCACATTTCTGTTTTGGTCTTCACTCCCTCAATGGCTGGGCTGTGAAGACTGTAATTGTTAACCCTTCTTTCATGGGTCATTTGGACTATCTTATGTCCGATTTTGTTAGGTTAGCCCTCTAGGTTAGTTACGCTGCACCTCCTCAGAAAAAAGCTACTGAGGCAGTTGGAGGGTCGATGTTGAGGTAGTCTTTAATGCTCATGGCTCCATCCCTGGCGCTGACCCCTTTGAAAAGTTTGCTCCCACTGGGTCCTAGTGTGAATGAGTGGTGGAGTCTTCATCCTAGAAGATCAAGAATTACAGTAGAGTACGTAATTTCCATTTCTTCTCGGGGGCTGTGCTCCCAACCCCCACTTCTTATAATTACTAACTCTGAGTCAGAGTTATTTTGAAGGTGGGGTGAAGGATGGTGAAAGGCGAAATCTCACCTTGGTCCCTTACAGCGGCAATCTCAAAACCTGTCAAAATTGTCATTATAAGGAATTTTGCTATCTTTCTTTTGCCGTGCAAATGGTACACCACTTGAATTTGAACTGGCAGTCTGATCGGGCAAATGAAGCCAGAGAGGCCTTAGCCAGGGCTGGTCTACATCAAATCATCATACAGACTACCCCACCAACTACAAGACTAGCTATGAATCATGATTCATTGTTTCCAACCCCTCCTACATGCTTGCCTCTATCATCCTCTCAGATGCTCTTAGTGGCCACTATGCTTTCTTCTGCCAGTGGTCTGCTAAGGGCCAGAAACCTGATCCCAAGTTTATCCTCACCAGGCACCTAAACAAGCTGAACCCTGAAGAGTTCTCAAAGGACCTCCATGATGTGGACTGGTTATTCACAGAACATATCACCAACATTGATGACACTTTTGACATGTTCTGTAAGTCTTTTCTTTCCATTTGTGACTCTTTCATTCCCTTATGAAGCTCAGAATCAAGGGTCAAAGAAATGAATGTCTCCCTCCTGAGCTCATGAGGGCTAGAGACAAAGCCTGGGCTAAGTTTAGAAAATTTAGACTACCCAACCCCTTCTAGAATTTAAAACTCTTTGTAATAAGTGGAGTTCAGCCATCCATGCTGCAAAACTAACTTCATTAACAAAAGGCAACTCAGCTGCCATAACCTGAAACACACCTGGTAGACTTTAACCTTTTAGGAAGAAACAGGAAAGATGACCCCATGTCCCTGTTTAGGGATGACAGACTCATTTGCCTGCACTGGGAAATTACGAACCTTTTCAACACTCATTTTGGTGACCTGGACCAATAGAAGCCCGTCATCTCCCACTACCTGGAAACCCTATGAACCACATCTTTCCATCTCCTGCTTCCTCCATCTCTTCTTCAGGCACCCCAAAATTCTACTTCCACCTACTATCCCTTAGAGAAGTCTCCACCTAAATCTGGAAAAACAATCCTAGATTGTCTACTGTGAGTCCCAATGGGGTTGATTTACACATCCTTAAACTCACTTGGGCCCCATCACCATTCCCTCACAGACATTTTCATTACTCTTCTGCACTGGTGCATTTCTGAGCAATTGTAAGAAAGCCATCATAAAGCCGCTGCATAAGTCTGGCTCAAAATGATGTTGGAACTATCATCCCATATCCATTCTATCCCTCTCCAAGATCCATAGAAAACAGTGCTAGATGAAACTAGGCTTTTTCTTGACAAGTACAATCTGCACACTTACTCTCAAAATGGTTTCTGGTTTGGACACAACACTGAAACTGCCCTAGCCTGCATCACCAGCTTGATAGTTAAGACAAATGATGAAGAATTTATACAGGAGCTGTCTTCATTGATCTCACAAAGGCCTTTGATCGGGTCGAACACTACATCCTCCTCTCATCCCTTTCCTCCCTGTATTTCTCAGAGGATGTGTTCAGATGGTACAAGGACTATCTCGGGGGCCACTCCATAAAACTGTTATCGATGATTTCTCCTCTGAACCCTGCCCTATCAAGTATGGAGTCCCACAGGGCTCCATCCTGGGCCCTGCTCTTCTCCCTAACCATGAATTCCTCCCAGAAATCTGACAGTCCACTGATCTCATCCTTACGTGGATGATGCTGCCCTTTATTGCCAGGACAAGAGTCCCTCCATCCTTCATGATAAACTTCAATCTGACATTAGTAGGCTACATACCTGGTTTACCACCCACGGCCTTGGTCTCAATTCCAAAAAACAAAAGCTATGGTTTCTCAGGCCCCAAAATGTCAACATTTGCTTTCCCCTCAAGGATAACCTCGGCACCCATACTGAGTGGGTCTCTGTGTTTAAATATTTTGGCATTTACCTTGACTGCCACTTTACTTTTAGCACTACACCAACCTTCTAATCAAAAACTCCATCAGAGGCTTGGTACCATATGTGGAAAGGTGCCTGGTATTTGTGTTCATATGCTCACTGTTTTCTAAAAGTCTATGGCAGTAGCATATCTGTCTTTCTCTGCTTTTTTATCTTTCTGTAGTGCCCCATTTTCAAGTTGGCTACGGGCACAAAATGGGTGCTTCTTTACTGTATTCTTCATTTTCTAGCAGTCTATAGCTTTTATTTTTTCCTTTCTGCTGTGCCTAGAACAAATACCAGCCTTCCCTTGTCTCATCCACTGAGGTACAGTGTGTTTCAAAATCTTAGCTCAAGCACAGGAACTTGAGCTGGAGCTACTGAACCTGCGCATTAGACCGTGGGTGTAGCTGCTGTTCTTAATGTGTTTTGTGTTTGTTTAGAAAGCTCTGCTCCCAGACTATTAAATAAAGTACACTGGGATAAGGTCTGGGAACAGGTAATTAAGCATAAGAACCATTAAAAGTATAGTAGTTTGAGTGTTTGAAGTATAGATACACCACAGCTAATCACGTCTGCTATTGTTTCAGTGTGCAGCGCTGTACAGAGCACCTTGGACACACTGACTCAGTCTTGGGTGCACATTCCTTTGTAAATAGCTCAAATGCAAATGTTATAAAGTGGTTTTAATGCCACTGTGTTGAAAATTTGAGTTGTGGTTATAAAAAGATATGAGTACACTTTTAGAGTTTAGAGCATGACGTTTACAGCATGAAGCACCTTAGTGGGCAGTTAAATTCAGAAGTTATGTGCTCCATGCTGTGAGACTGCTAAATATTGCACAGTCTGAGACATTGTGAGCGCAGTCTGCCATATTATCCCCAAAGCTAGTGCTGTCTGTGTTTTTGTTAGTTAGCATAAGATAGTTTAGCCCTTTTTATTTTGGGTTGCTCCCATGAACAAACAGCCTTTCACTATTAGAACCTGAAATTCACTTCTACCTGAAAACACAGGGACTGGGTGTGGTGCTCACACTGAGGCTGTTGTTTCTGCTGTCTCCTTAGGAGGCAGCCGGCCGTTCCTTCACTTAGTTATAGTTGGGAAGGGGAGGAGCCACCTGTTCCTGCAACAAAGCTGTTTTTCTGTTATATTGTTTTGTTTTATGAACTTTAACATTAGCAAACATGTATGAAGGTAATTCATTCAGTTGAGCTCATGGTATTAAAATAATAAAATTATTGTGGGCTTTTTGTTGTAATAGTTGGTTTGAGGAGGAGTCAGCAATAGTCACATGTTCATGCTTTACTATAAATGAGGTATCCTTTCAGGAGACCTCAGATTCATCTTAGGATCAGCGGTTACTGACCCCTCTGTTTAGGTCTGCTCCTTTTCAGACCTGTAGCCAACTCTATGTGCTAGTGAGGTGACTATTGCTGCCTGTACCTCAAGAAAGCAGGAGGTGAATACTATTTGATGTTGTTTTTGTTCATTTTGTATTTTATTTGCCAAAATGCAGTTGATTTTGATGGCTTTTAAGTTCTTGTTTGTCTGCAATAAATTTCTGGTCTGGCAATTGCCTTTCCAACACCTTACATCTCTGTGTCAGTGTCCATCAGTACACCCACAAACCACGACACCATATACAAGTTAAAACAATACATGATCGCTAGCACGGGTCCCTTCTCACTAACAGTTTTCTGCTCCATGTTCTTGACTATGGATCCCCAATATACAGACCCTCCCTTTCCTTTAAAAACCTCAGTAGCTAAGGCCACCTAGCACAACATAATGGTTTGTCTCTGGCCTCTCAGGTATACACACCACTGCAACCTCTACAGGCAGTTAACTGTCTCCCTCTCTCTCTTTCTCTAGAAGACATATTCAACTACAAAATCTTCTATTTCCTCTACAAAGCTATCTGGGGCCTTCTTCCTAGCAGAGTTACCAACATCTTCCAGAAACCCATCAACTCCAGACCCACCCAGCTCTCCTCTTACTCCTACCCCTTTTAGCACACTTCCCACGGTCAGCACTCCTTTCCTTCAAGGGTACCACACTTTTAACAGCTTTCCCCACAGCCTAGCCCTATGTCCACCTCTTTCCTCCTTTAAAACCAACCTTAAGCAAGTCATCATTGATAAATTCTCCTATTGTACCTAGTTTTAACCTCTCCTATCCCCCAGTCTGGTTTTTCTTCCATCCTCCCCTCCTGTTAATTCTCTCATATCTCATCTGCTCTTTCTACATCTGCAATCTTCTCTCCTCTTGATCACCATGCACTTATAAAGTCAAAGTTCTCTGCCCATTTATGTGCCAAAGGTTTCTGTTTGCATTATGCAATGTTGCTTGCTTGCATCCACATCTGTAACTTTGTTTATTCATTGTTGTATGTATTTACTTTGTTAATATGGCTATGTACGACTTTGTTGTATATATTTTCATTATTATTATGCAACTGCAACTGGACACTTGTGAAAATGGGCAAACTGTGCTCACATGCTTTCCAGTACAAAAAATTAGAATAACAAGCATTTGTCAATGCCGAATGTTGGCTTGCTGGCATCGGCATTGGTATCTGAGAGTTAGAAATGCAAAATAGGAATGGCAGTGAAATATTGAAGTAATGCCAACACCCACCCAGAGACTGAAAGGTGTTGGGAGTGTGGCTTTGGGTCAGCCATAATGCTGATGCCAATCCACCTCACCCTACCCTGAGAGAGCGACAGGTGTCGAGTGTGCATTGGGGTCTTCGGCCTTTATGCTCACACCATTCCATAAGAAATTAACAGAGATGGGTGCAATATGAAAGAATGGGGTGAACGTTAGGGTGACAGAACCCAAGGCACACTTCAATGCCTGTCAGTGGCTGTAGGGTGGGGGTTGGTGGTGGAATTCGTGAACATTATGGCCATCGAACCCAAGTTATGTCCCGATGCCTGTCAGTCTCTACAGGGTGGGAGTATGGTTGAAACCTTAAATCCCTGGGTGTTTGTTGGCATTTTCATTCAAAATTTTCAACAGTGGCTTTTGGGACCCCACTTCATGAACAGTGGTGCTATAATTTCATTACTAAATCTTGAAAGGTGATTTTGCACAGCAACTGCGGCATTGGGAACCACAGGTGCGGAAACACATTTTGGGCAGCATGCAAAAATGACAGCTGTACTGTTCATGAGGAGGTGTAAAAATGGCAATGTTGAAAATCTGGAGAGAAAATATGAAAAAGAATTGACTTACGAGGCATACGTAATACTACGCAATGCGCCCGTAATGTGGTCATTTTTTAGATTCGTTTTTCAAATTTTCAACATGGGCATTTTGGTACCTCTCCTTATGAACAGTGGCCCTGTGATTTTGTTACTCTGTCCCAAAAGTTGATTTGCTAATGAACCACACCCATTGTGTGCCACGGTGCAAATACATTTTCGGGCAGGATGTGAAAAATTACATCTGTACTGTTCATAAGGAGTGTCAAAAATAGCAATGCTGAAAATCTGGAGTGAAAATATTAAAAGTCTCAAAGTTACAAGCATGCATAGCATGCGCTTGTGACATAGTCATTTTGGAATTTTTCACCAAATTTTCAACATAGGCATTTTGGGACCTGTGCTCATGGACAGTGTCACTGTGATTTTCTTAATCTGTCAGAAACATGGATTTTCCACAGCGATCACGTATTGTGTGCCACATGTGTGAAAACACATGTTGGGCAGGATATGAAAAATGACAGCTATACTGTTCATAAGGAGGTGTGAAAAATTACAATGTTGAAAATCTGGAGTGAAAATATTAAACATTCTCAAAGTTATGAGCATGCATGGAAACTGCACAACACATGCTCATAACACAATCATTTGTTTGGAATTTTTCACCAAATTTGCAACATAGGCTTTTTGGAGCCCACCTCATGAACAGTGGCACTGTCATTTCATTATTCAGTCCTGAAAGATTCCTCACAGTGACTGCGAAATCACCTTTTGGGACCAAATAACAAAATGACAGTGACTGATTTCATGAGGGGTCCCAAGAACCCCATGTTGAAAATTTGGAGCAAAGGTCAAAAAATGGCTGAGATATTCACCTAAGTTGAAAACGTCCCTATTTATGCCATTATACAGCTTACCAGCATTTCTTCAGTTCATGGTCGGCTTTGAGGAGTGCAGACATGTTCCTGTTCCACTGAAAATCATTGTGCCAACCTCTGGAGATAAGTATGGGGTGAGGGTATGTGTGGGGAGATGGGGTGTGCAGAGGGTGGGTACAGGTTGGGAGGGGCGCCGCAGACAATGAGGGACTGTTTTCTTGTTTTGCAGGGAAAAAAAACTTTAGGGGAAGGTTTTGTTTTACAGGTGACACTAAGACATCTGGGCACACTGGGGTAGGCTTTCAGTGTGCCACCTGGGTTTTTGGGGAGGGACTGGAGCCGACCGGATTGGGCACCCCATCTGAAAATAAAGCATGTCTGTGTTGGGGGCTGATGCCAAGGGACTGAGCACCCTGTCGGTAGAAAAATAAAACTTGGGGGGAATTATGCAGATAGGGATTGGGCACCCCATCGGCAAACAAATTGAACTGGGAGGGGCATGCCAACAGGGATTGGGCACCCCAAAGTCAGCTTTCTAGGGATTGTGAGAGACAGACAGCGAGAGCCGCTGCCATGTTTATTGAAATGTTTCACCAGGAATAGCACGTAATGGAGGTGTGTCAGATCTACTGCTGCAATGATGAGCATGTCTCTCATTGCAGCGGTGGATTCTTTCAAGTCGGTGGCACTTTCTGAAACTACTGTCATCAGCAGCATGCTTACTGGTTGGCTGCTGGTGACAGCCGCCTAAAGCATCCCTTGGATTCACCACCACACTGACACACCTTTGAAAGTGCTAGTACAGCGTTACTACCGCAAAAATGTTGCTTAGCATGCACACAAGCCAACATAAAATTAACTTGAAATTGAAATGAAAACTAGCAATGCCCAACAAACTAGGGTCTTTTTGGGAAGCAGAACACGTTGACTGCCCTCTAATTCTCACAATTTACACAAGTAGCATCCTCCAACTATCAACTCTGGCACCATCTCACTTCCATGGGCAAATGTGCCTGTCATCAGATCACCATTCCTAGCAAACTATGTCCCAGTGAATATTGAGATTGGTCCACACATGGCTTGGTAACACTGGAGCAGAAATCTCAGCTATCAATACTAATATGGTAAACAGCAAAGCTCTTTGTCAATGAAGTCACCTGGAGAAACATTTGGTAAAGTACATCATCACAGCAAATGCCACTACAGTACCTATCACAGGTGTTGTCCACCTCAAGCTGCAATTTGGCTCACAGCAAGCTACTGTCAAGTTTTGCTTGGTACCTGATCTTCAACCATCAGTGATTCTTGGCATGGTCTTATTCAAATCTCGCAAGGTCATTCTAGAGTTTGCCTTAAACATACTGTCACTAGTCTCTTGAGGCAATTTTGAATGAGACATTAAACCATGGTCCCATCTGCCTGTTCTGGTGGTAGTTCAGGTGGATATTAAAGATCCCAGGACAAGTTGTCAACTTTGTGAATGAAATCTTACAGTACACACTGCAAGCAAGCCCATTCATTGACAGTGTCAACAAATGGTACTGTAGTGCTTACTGTAAGCTGTCATTCTGTGACAGCTCAGTCAGAGGGCAGACATGGTGGTGTGCAGGTGGGTTGTGTTGCCCGCTGCCTTGTTGGCCATGCTGGGACTGGGGTGTGGGGTGGGTTAAGGGGTCCCTCAGTGGGTGGGGGCCTACTAGACTGTCAGGGCAGTTTCAGGATTATCTGTTAAACATGGTCAGGGTTTGGGTACAGGAGTGAGGTACCACTGGACTACCAGGGAGATGTTATTACCGATATTTATGCTATGATTAGGGTTGGGGAAGGGAGGGGCCACTTGACTACCAGGGATGATCAGGGCAATTATTTATTTACAATATTGGGGTTGGGGAAGAGGGGGACCACTAGACTACCAGGAGGAAGGGTGAAATATCTTATTATATGCTCAGGGATGGGAGGAGGGGCACTAGACTACCAGGAAAAAGGGGTGACATATTTTATTATATGCTTGTGGATGGGGGCACTGGACTACCAGGAGCTCTGCCAGTACACCCTACGGTGGGAACATGGTAATGGACTGGCCTGGGAGTTGCAGGGCACCTGGCACATCCTGCCAGGTCTATCCCTGCAGACCATATGCAATTGGGGCCATAATGACATTCAAATGGCCCTATTTGCACCTTGCATGCATTAATGGCCCAATTTGCATATGCTGATCTGAATATCCGGAATTTGCGTTCGGCACATCCAAGGGCTGCGCTGCACATCCCATTCAAGTATTCAGACCATGCAGGGTGATGTGCCGGCACATCCTTGGCAGCCCCATTTGCATCACCTGCATCTTTTACTATATTCACTTGGGATGCATGATCGTGCATCTGGTTTGAATATAGCAATGTTGCACTCTGGTGCAACAGTTACACAGAGCAAGCCCTTGAGCCCTTTAGGTGCAGTCTGAATATCTGGGCCAACAAGTGCAATCCAATGCACATCTGTGAGGTGAGAGCAGATTTTGAGGTGGAGGTGAATCTGCTTCATCAGAAACAGGGAACCTCGCAGCAAGCCCAACAGGTGTTTTTGTAAATAAGCAGGTAGCGATCCCTGGGTGTGCACTCTCTTTCTACCCCCACCACTGCACTCCAGGCTTTTTGAGAGCAGAAATTCCAGATTTTCCATAGTTAAGTCTGGTAGGGTAATGCCCCATTTTTATGGCTGTGGGCAGAGCCTATAGCCATTTTGCTTTCTGTGGCTTGAAAAACAGAGTTTCGTGGAACACATTTTTGGGGCTTTTCAATGTATCTTTCCACATCTACAAATCACTATGACAACTGAAATAAAATAATCCCTTCTTTCTATTTAGAATGTTGGAGACATAACTCCAAGCTGCTTATCAGATGGCCATTAGGAAACTGAAACAGCTTGTTAAATATTGTTGCCTATTAAATTGGAGATTTGTTTACCTCCTTGAAATGTAACAGCTTGCACATTTAAATGAGTAGCATTTAAAATTTTTGCTACTAAACATCTGTTGGGAATGAATATCTTTCAAGAAAGAGTCATACCTCATAAATGTTACCCTTTCCTAGCAAATTTTGTAAAGATTTACACTGTTTTAACCTCTCAAGACCTATCTGATAAAGTGCCAGGTCTTCAGTGAAATACTCAGACTAAATACATAAATTTATTTTGACAGAAATGGCTGCGGCCTGTTTCCCAAATATAACAGATGAGAGCTACTGAGATCGTGTGTGTGTGTGTGTGTGTGTTTGGGGAGGGGTGGAGAAACAGTTAAACTCGCAAGAGAGACCTCATCTAAAGAATTAACTGTTGACAAACCATGAGTGATACAGAAACAAATTATCTGATACCTTTCATTGGACCAACATAGATGTAACAAAAGAACTTATACCATTTATAAAATTCCTGATCAAGCGATTGCAAACAGCAGACTGTTTTTGTTATTTTATAATATGATATTCTGAGTGTGTATTTACTGAGCTGCTGGATCAGGGCCTTTATAAAATAATAACATTTAGTTAACTCTCTCAAGATTCCATCAGGTGGACAGAAAAAGTGTATAAGAATTTGTCTGAAAACTAACAACTATAAGTTGCAAAATATAATTTGTATATATATATATATATATATATATATTTGCAATAAATTTGTTTACAGGCATTACTAGTATCTTTTGAAAGATTGTCTGACTTGTGATTACTAATTTTGAGTATAGTTTATGAAATAACGAGCTTGATATTTGTTATTTCATATAGTCCCCATTATACCTTATGCATAGCATATAAATCCAAATCATTCCAAGGCCATTGTGACGTATAATATTAATACTGAGCAGCAAATCAGAGCTCTTTTCCTAATAAAGGCTGCTGATATAATAAGTAAAGAACAAAGTCACAAATAAGGAACTATTGGCTTATGGCAAAATCTACAGGGATTTATACATGGATTTGGTTCTGCCTTTGTGGGAAAACACATGGAAAATGAAGGTTTCTTACAGAGTAATGGTTATTTGGATCTGGAGCACTGAATATTTCTTATTCTATATTTTGTATCCTGGATAGAGCAAGGGAGATGATACATCTCGTTGTCACAGGGATGTTCATTTACACATTTTGCACTGTATTTACTCAGGCTGTCATGAGATTAGATGCAATATCTTGTTTTCAGTGGGGTCATGATTTTACCATTTGTATAATGTATTTATTCAGGCTACCTAGTCCAGGGCCCCGATTTCAAATGAGATACACAGTGCATCCTAGTGGAAAGAGAGATGTGCTGCACAGCTCCAACAATGTGCAGCAGCGATATTCAAATGTGTGGGATGTGCTGTCCTCAAGGGAATGGGGCCAGGGCACACACAAATGGTATGCCATTCAAGTCGAGAATTCCATGCATATGCTGTGCTTGTAGTATATTCAGTGGGAATGTGCCCTCATAGTTCAAGCACCGCCCACAATTAGGCCATGAATAACTGGCCTAACCCAGCCAGCTACCCACAGGCAGGCTGCAGATGTGCACTCAGGTGCACAGCAGCCTAGCAGCCCTGGTGGACTAGAGGTACCCTTTTCCATCCCCAATCTAGCCAACTACATCCCTGAAGAGCTCCATAGTGTAGAGATGCCCCAGACCCAATTGCACCAGAGGAAAACATGGTCCTTAACCATAGTCTAGAGGACTCCCATTCACTGCCCTTGTACAGAGGCACCCTCACTCCCCCATACCCAACCTGTTGCAAAGACACACCCCTCCACACCCTGCCATGGCCAGCCATTGACTGCACTGAACCCAGGCTGGGGACTTTCACTCTGGAAAGACCCAACTAGCTGTACCGTGCATTGGGGAACCATGCCAGTTGCAGATCCACCAGTGTATGCAGCTGTGTGTATGTCCCTGGCATACTGAAGAAAGAATTTACGTACCTCCAATGCATGCCTTGCTGATACTGTATCTTCCTGCTGTCATACACCACTGCAAGTCCACACTGTTTCCTCAGGGTAACATGCCACCCTCCAGACTTCTGAAGTATCCCGGGTGCCATAGGGTGTGGTATTATGTAATGCCATTTGTAGTGCACACTTCAGGCTATAGACAGTTCATCTGCAGTTCCCCAACTGTATAAGCAAATGGAAAGTCAGCTGTAACATGCCTGTTTTAGGACCTGTGTGAGTGGATACAGCATCGGCTGTCACCCACACTGAGCAGTGCAGTGGCACCGGGATGATGAATCCGCATGCCAGTGCCTGAGAGTATGGCCAATGGATGTTATCACCCACACAGCTCATGCCTCGTATAGCACATTTCAGCATCCTACTGTGAGTGCTCCACCACCTGCTGATAGAGTAGTATGATCCCATTACAGAGCCAGTCATCGCAATGGGATGTGCAAGGGGGCAGGAGAGGGGTTTCTGTGCACTGTTGAGGGGGTGGGGCCACTACACTATGGACATAGACTGTAGGTGTATTCAGGTGCAATTAGGGGATGGCATTGGGGTCCCTACAAATGGAACTGATAGAGCCTGAACTCTGGTATGATTAGGGCTGGTGGAATGGGTGGTGGGTGCCACTAGATCACCAGAGACTTCAGGGCCTGTCCCACATGTGAGTGATTGGGTCAGGGCTAGGGGCAAGAGCTGCTCCAGCTCATTCATCCCATGCCAACATTCAAAGGGGCTGGCAATGAGCATGCATAAGGCCCCTTTGCACCTGCATGCTCAATTAGTTCATTTGCATTCTTGGGTTGAATATACGCCCTTGGGGGCTGTGGATCATACCGATTCCCCTGGAAGATATTCAGTCAAGGCCACCCTGGATGCACCTGACTTGGCAGCCACCTGCACTGCGACTCCTTGTACAGGGTCACATTTTCAACAGGAACGATGAAGCCAGCCAGGATGAAGCACAGTGTCACAAGTATACTGCATGACAAAAGGGATCAACTCCCTTTGAAACTGCATTGTTTACTGCAGTAACTCTACTGCAGAATTCTGCAGTGTAGCACTTCATCCTGGTGGGTTTCACTGTATGCACACCCTGTACGGTGGCGCATTCTCTTTGAATATTGTATCAGTGCCAACTGGCTCACCCTTTTGTGCTACACACCTTTCTGCTCATGCATTGATCCGGCACTTAATATATCCACCCAGATGTAAAATATTGTTTTAGTGGGTTCTGATTTTACACAATGCAGCATAATATTGTGTAGATGTGAAGCACCACTGAAAATAAGATGCCATTTCTTCTGTGAACTATCCAGGCTAAATATATAGCAATCAGCAGGCATATTCAGGAAACACATTGTAAAATGTGTAAAGTAAGACCACATTTAAACTGCCTCTCCACAGATCTGCATTGTGCAATTCATTAGAAATAATGGGTAAAAGCATCCAAAAAGCTCTTCACAGCCATATCAGCTCTGACCAGGGTTTGTTTGAACTGTGACAGGGCCTCAGCTGAACTATCATAAATAACTGGACCAGAGTCTCCATAAAGTTTAAGCTTGGCAGGATACAAAATTTGGGCTCTAATAGATATTTTCTCCTTAAGCTGCTGTCTCTTCGCTTACAACTAGAGGAAAAATTCTATTCCATGAAAATCAGGTGACCATCATAACTCAGTCCACCCTTCTTCCAGGCAGTAAACAAAATTAAAACCTGGTATTGTTGTCTAGCATGAATAATAATTGACAGTGGATGAGCCACTTGCTCCTTCAGTTGGAGCAAGCAAGTTCTGAGCTCTCTCTATATTTAAAGGCACATCATCTGACATGTCCAAAACTGACCTAATAATATGTTTAACACAATCTACCATCGAAGGAAGAGTCTTCCATCCCCTCATGAAGACCATGAATACAAAATTGTTCCTGGGCCTATTCCCAATGTCTTTGGCACAACTTTCCAACTCCTGCTCCTTTGTAAAGATACAACAGAACCTGATTATGAAGGAAGTTTTAGCAGTAAGGTCCTTAACTTGCTGTGCAGTCATTGAGATCTTTTTATCTAGATTTCTCATGTGCCTCTTGAGGATGGCAAACGCCATCTCAATCTTTTCAACTGTCGTGAGCACTTGTTGGACTATAGTATCTTCAGCTAAAGGTAGTCCAGGTCGCCTTCATATTCTGGCTCTCTAGAACCTTCCAAGGCCAGAGACTGCAAACAAGGAGATGGGGCTGAGGCAGAGTTCACAGCCCTAATCTTCTGGATTAACATTTCAGAGATTTTCTTCCATGCTGTCCCAGTTTTAGAATGTCCTGACCTGTTAGGCATTGTATATTAAAGCAAGCAAGTATTCCCAAACTAAATTGCCTTAAAATAGTGCAGAATGGTTGGTTAAAATTGGATCAGTGAGGAGAGCAATGCACTCAAGCTGCTGTCATCACTGTGACCAAACCAGAAGTCTACTTGGGACTTTTTCAATTCAAGTGACTGCCTATGGGTTGCTGGAATTGTCCAGCATATATGGAAGCTGTACTACATGGGTTGTCTTGGAAATCAGGCCTAGTCTTCCTAGACAAAGTTATTATCTTCAGCAGAGCTTTTCAGTGCACCTGCAACACTTCAAAGAAGTGTTTGGCTCCTGACAAGCCAACTTCAAGCTTCACTCATAGAAGTGTTGTTTCACACAGCATCAGTTCATTACCTGTGACATGCTGTTAGTTCTCTAGGCATCTCTTCAGGCCCAGACCAGTTCTCAGCAGTCAAAGACTATCAAGAACCTAGAAACCTCAAAGATCTTATAGCTTTCCTAGGCTTGTATGGATATTACAGAAAGCACATCTGTAGCTATGCCAAGATTGCAGCTCCACTGAATGCCCTCGCCAAAAAGGATGTGACTATACATGAACTTCCGAATGCAAAGAGGACTTTTAAACCTTAAAAGACAAACTGATCTCTGCTCCAGTATTGGCCTACCCAGGGTTTGACCAACCCTTCAAACGCTTACACAGATGCTAGTTCCTTTGCAATGGGTGCTGTGCTACAGTATGTCAAGTGCAATATGGAACAGAACATGTATGGTTTCTATGCCAGGCACTCCTTTTCCTTAGCTGAGCACAACTATGGCATCACAGAAAAAGAATGTCTTGCCATGGTATTTGCCATAAATAAATTTGACTGTTACCTTTGTTATTACTCCTTTGATGCTATCGTTGATCACTCTGCCCTAAGATGGTTGTTCAAAATGAAGGAGTCAATAATCAGATTTGCCTGATGGAGCACCATGCTGCAATGCTGCAACTTTGAAATTCAGTACAGACAAGGCTGGGTTCAGGCCAATGCTGATGTGTTAGCCAGAGATGGTATCCCTCTGCATCATCCTCAACAGACATGGAATCCTGCCTGCAGGCTTCTCCTTTCCATGCCACAGATGTACCTCTTGTGGACACTCCCATAGCACCTCAGGTTGTTTTGCTGTTCCTAGCTGCTTCTTCAGAAAAACACACATCCTCACTTACTGCACACAGCCAAAGAGCTTTTCCCTCCTCTGCATCTGCTTTCTCCTGCCAACTGTCAAAATGCAGCAAACAGCAGATTGTCAATTCACAAACATAATCACTTGCTTAGTCTGAAATCTACCATACCAGAAGCAACATCACCAGGATGTACTTTTCCTTGCATCACAATACTTCCTCAGTGATGGTGTGCTTTTCTATAGCTGGACACAGAAAGCAAGGGCCATCACATGCTATTTGTGTCAGCCTCTCTAGTTACTAAAGTTCTTCACTCCACTCATGCCTCCTGCCTTCTGAAGGTCATACAGCAATTCACAGAACTCTTGAAAAGACAAGGCTCCACTTCTTCTGGCCTCAATGAAAGTGATCTGGGAGTAAAAATTATGGATGACCTCAAATTCACCCATCATATCAATGCAGTTATTGGATGGGCAAATAAGATCATACTAGGTTACTAGGTGTATTAGACACAAGAAGGCTAGAGCCAATCGAGAGTGTCTCCACTACTGAGTGGATATATTATGTTTGGCCTTTAGTCCAGCAAAGGTGATCATCAAGTCATGTTTTAAACAGTGAAACATTTCCTACTTCAGCAATGTTATGAGGCAAGTTATTTCATAACCTAGCAGCCCTAATGGTAAAATAGTTGTCCCTTTTCAATGTACAGTCAAAGCCACTTATAACGGGCATGTTTGTGCAGCTGAATTATGCCCACTATAACAAGTGGGTGCTATAACCATTCTGACTGAAAAATACAGTACCATTAGCGCTATAGTAAAAAACTGCAGCATGCGATATCGTAGTTAATTCCCAGTCACCCAGTTTTGTCATCTCCAACATAATCCCTCTGCAGCGCAAACCAGAGCTGCATCACTCTATGTCCATGACAGTGGTCTCTTTGTGTGCATCTCCCCTACCCCTGCTAACATGTCCCTGACATGATCCCCCTGCTCCTGCGGGTGTCCATAAGCAGTGCAAGCCACGAGCGCATCACTCGTCCAGCAACCAGTGCCCTCTTCTGCAGGTACATTTTCATTTATATCATGATCACTCATGTGAGCCAGTATGCAATATCATAGTTAATTCCCAGTCACCCAGCATTGTCTTCTCCCAACATGATCCTCTGCAATGCAAGCCATGAACAACAGACAGTGGTCTCTTTTCTGTACCCCCTGCTCAGGTAAACTACTAATTACAGCACTGCTTACAAGGTTTGATTATTGCTGGCACTGGAAGGGGTTGATTTGAGTAGGAGGGTTGTGTATTTTTATGAGCCACTACTGTAATTACCACAAACAAGGTCCGATTATTGCTGGCACCTCTGTCAAACTGCGAAATCTGCCCAAAGTAGCAGGCGGGCAAAGATCAGTATAAACAGCATTTTTCTATTGATTTCAATGTAGTTGGCTTTTGGTTTCAAAATCTGCCCGATAAAACCGACTGGCCGGATTATCCGTGGGCACTATAAGTGGAGTGCACTGTATTTGTTTTGGGATCGCCAGTTGCTTATTATGATTCCTGAAGTTGACATTTCTGTGAAAATATTTGAGGTTGCATTGAGCCATAAGTGAAGGATTATGAAGGTTCTATACAGTTGCAGTAAATCACCTATTCTTCTTCGCTCCTCCAAGGTAACCAGCCCAGTACTTTTTACCTATCTTCATATGTTAGATGTTTCAACTTTAAAATCAGTTTACTAGCCCTGCACTGCATGTTTTCAACAAGATTTATGTCCTTTTTAGATGAGGGTTCCAGAAAGGGAGCAGAAATCTAGGTGCGACCTACATATGTTCTGTATAAAGGGAGGATGCACTGCTCTGTTTTTGGGTTTTTACAAATGATCTCTTAATGCAGTTAAGCAGCAGTTAGCAGTTTGTGTGATTTTATTGCAATGGCCTGTCTTGGTAAATGTATTATTAATTATGATTCCCAGGTCCCTTTCCTTACAAACTGCTCTTAATTTTTGGTTATTTAATGAGTATATGTCGTTTGGGGTTGTTTTTCCCCATGTGCAAAACCACACATTTATTATGATTTAGGGACATTTAGGGTCATTAGTTGCCACTTCTTTATGATTTGCAGGTCTTTTATCAGAAGATGTTGTTTATGTATAGTGTCCACTTCACTATTTATTTTTGTATACGTCTGCAAATTTTGCAATGTGATTAGTAATGAAAGTGTTTATATCATTTATAAATAGATTAAATAGTGTAGAGCCAAGAACAGATCCCTGTGGCACACCACTGGTGACATCCCTAAGCTAGACAATTGTTGTTCCATCCTGACTATTTGAGTTCTTCCAGATAGCTAATTATTTACCCATCTAATAATTGGGGCACTTAAGCCTATGTTATATAATTTCTCAATTAATTTCTATGGGTACTTTCTTGAATGCTTTCTTAAAATCTAGTAATATCACATCAACAGGTATACTATTATCTAGACTGTTCCGTATGTTGTTATAAAGGAGATTAGGTTAGTGGTATCCCCATTTTGCACCTGGAGACAAGCAACTTGTTTTTCAGTGTGCCTTCCTGGTGAAACATTTCAACAAATAAATAAACATGAGTGTTCCTTTGTAATCTATGTTGGTGACTAACTGTGAAACCTAGGTTAGCTAGCTCATTCTCTGTTCTACTTTTTATCAGTTGTTCCATTGTTTTGCTTAATATTGAGGTTACGCTAACTGGCCAACAATTTTGTATATTTTGCTTTTGCCCATTTTATGGTTGTAGGCAGAGCCTACAGCCATCTTGTTGTCTGTAGCTGGAAAAACTGAGTTTCAAGGAAACATATTTTGAAGTTTTCAATGTATTCTGCCACATCTACAAATTACTATGCCAATTGAAATAAAAAAGTCTTCCTGTTTAGAAAGCTGGAGACATAACTCCAAACTGCTTATCAGATGGCCATTAGGAAACTGAAATAGCGCATTAAATATTGATTGCTATTAAACTGAGATTGCTTACCCGCTCAAAATGCAACAACTTCAACATTTAAATACTTAGCATTTAAACATGTTCTTGCTACAAGCTTCAGTTGGGCAGGTATTGTTTTTCAAGAAAGATTCTTGCCTCATAAATGTCACCTTTTCCAGCAAATCTAAAATATTCACAGTTTCTTTAAGACACTAACTAATAGCACTGTGTCAAACATATGCCAGGTCTTCTGTGAACTATCTAGGTGAAATGTGCAGCAATCAGCAGGCATTTTTACTATGCTTTTGGGAAAAAATATATTGAGCTACAGCAAAGACACAAACACACACACACACACACACACACACACACACACACACACACACACACACACACAATAACAGCAGGGTTCCTTAGAGAACCATTCCATCAGCACTCTTAAAATAGGCAATGAGTTATTAGCCTTTTAGCCCTTCAATAGATTTATTATTGCAGTACAACTATATTACCACATTTATTTCTTAAGCCCAAAGCTCTATTTTGTGGAACTTTAAGTAGTAATAGGAAAAATGTCACTGTACCAGATCGTATATATTAGAGTTCATAATTTTTTCCAACAGTTCTTTCATGGCTCAATTGCCTAATCCAGTTGTTTTAGAAAGGTTTCAATTTTCAATTTCAATTTCAACTTTATTTTAAAAGGCGCTTTTCTTAAATCAAAGCGCCTGTACAGATAAATATGACAATAAATATAGTAAATCAAATCAACAGAAATCCTTAAAGCTATATTAAAAGGTGGGTCTTCAACTCCTTTTAAAACTAAGAGACGGTCGGCAGTCTCAGACCTGACGAGGTAGAGAATTCTCCAGGGTAGATGCCATAAAACCAAAAGATCTAGCACCAGATGTTTTCAAATGTACCCTGGGAATTCTAGCAATCCCCGCCAGTGGATCTGAGGGGCGAGAGGGACTATAGGGGCACAGGAGCTCTTTCAGGTAGGTAGGTAGGTTCTCTAGGGAACCTTGCTGTTATTTCATTACTCTGCTATTAGCACCCAAATAAATATTTTCAAGTTTCCCAAGTGGAGGTTTCATGAGCGGACACCAATTTTTATCTAAAGTTAAGGTTACTATATACATCATCTTCATGGCCACAACATCAATATAAATACTGCAATCTTATATGTTATAAAACAATAAAGAAATTGTTTAGTGGAAGTTCAGTTTACAGTAGATTTCCTTTAATTTTTCTTATCCTATATTTTGTATTTTGATAGTGCAGGAGATGCTACATCTCATTATCATTTACACATTTTGCACTGTATTTACTTAGGATGTCCTAGATTAGATGCAATAGTTTGTTTTCAGTGGGGTCATGATTTTATCATTTTTATTATGTATTTATACAGGGTAGCCTAGTCCAGATGTAAAATATTGTTTTCAGTGTGTTCTGATTTTACACAGTGCAGCATGATATTGTGTAGGTGTACAGTCTCACTGAAAATGAGATGCCAATTCTTCTGTGAAAAATCCAGGCTAAATATATAGCAAATATATAGCAATCAGCAGGCATATTCTAGGAAAATACATTGTAAAAATGTATAAAAGGAAGACCACATTGAAACTGCCACTCCAGCAGATCTGCATTGTGCAAATTCATTAGAAATAATAGGTAAAAGTACCCAAAAGCTTTCCACAGCCATTTTGGCTCTGTTTAAATATAGGCACTACAGTTGATATTCTCCAGTCCAGATATTAATGACTTATTAATCATTGCTGTAATATGTTTGATTAGGGTATCTGCTGTTTAAAGTAACAATTTAGGACTTAACTATCAGGTCCTGCTGATGATTGTGCTCACAGTTTTTGGAGTGCAGTTCTACATTCTTGTATTCTTATCAGAGTAATGGTGGAAGTACTAGGTGATTAATTGAGCTATCTGGTTTATTATTAAACACTGTACAGAAGTAATAATTAAATGCTTCATCAATAATTTTCTCATCTGTTATACTGCTATTTCCAATGGTAAATTGGCCTCTATTACGTATTGGATTTTTCTCCTGTTAACATAGGCTAAGAATGTTTTATTATTATCCTTAGTGTGGGCTATTTTGAATTCTATTCTATATTCTCTTTCTTAATCCTTTAACGTTCTTACTCTTTCCTATATGTAGAGTAGTTCTTATCTGAGTTACATTTTCTTAACCTAGAGTATGCTTTTTGTGGTTTTATTTTTTACTTGTTTAGTTAACCAAAGTGGATTCTACCTTTCTTATTGCGGTTTTGTGTTGTATGCACTAGTTCACTTTCAATGGTTAAAACTGTTTTCGGGAATTCCAAGATTCCTCTGTCAATGCATGGTTCATATTCCTGTTCCTTTCTATACTGTTGAGACAGTTATTTAAAGTTACAAAGGCAGTTCTAGTATAATTTTTGATGTATTGTATATTGTTGGTTTTTGTACTTTAATATGGAGTTTACATTTGACTACATTATGATCACTTCCCCTATTGGGCAATCAGTTTCAATACAGTAAATGAAGTCAGTATTATTTGTGAGAATAAGGTCTAGAATATTATTCCTCTAGTGGGTTGGGTTACTATCCGTGATAGGCCAACACTAGTCATTGCATCAATGGATGCTCTTTACAACTACTATTCCAATAAAAATTCTCAAGTAATACCTGGGTAGTTGAAAGCACCCAGTATTATAACTTCACCAAGTTCTGCCATTTCTATTATTTCTTTAATAATGTTATCTTTTTCATTGGTTGAACCTCGATCTGTAGTATATTCAACCATTATTTTTTACCCATTTTATTAATTGTAACTTTGAGCCATAAACTTTCTGTATCAGTCCCTCTCTGGGTGATGGAAATACCTGGATGCATTCAATGCTGTCTTTAAGTTAGATATATACTCCTTCGCCTTTACAATGTGTTCTGCCATTTGCCATTAAAACAGTTTAGTCTCAAGAGACACTAGGTCATGCTCCCATTGAACAGATCTTCTGTAAGGCCACTTATTGATTACTGTTCACAATTCTGGGCCCCCAAATAAAGATGACATAACTCATCTTGAAAAATTCAAAGAAAATTTACCAAACAAATAAATGTGCTAAAGAATAAGGAATATCATAACCGACTAGAATCACTAAATCTAATGACCCTGGAAGCGTGATGGAAAAGGAGATTTGTTGCTCTTATTTGATGTCATCAATGATCTGTACCAATTTGTGGAGATGAGATTTATTTATGAACAGAACACAATGGAAGTTAGGGAGCATCTGCTGCAATTACAAATGTCCAAGTATAATACAGATAAAAAGGGTAATTTTTCTCACAGTATGTTATGCAGTTTGGAATAAACTACCACTGACCATAATTATTAGTGAGAACAAAGAAACATTTAGGAACAAATTACACAAATGGATTCTCAGCAAGAGAAATCAATTTTGTTAGGTGAACAAGGATGGAAACTATAATGGTATTCTGCCTCCAGTTCCCTGACAGACCACAGTATGAACACGAACAAGGACATTTTCCAATTTGTCAAATCCTGCCAGCCCTGCTCACAAATAAAGTCTCCTCAAAACCAACAAAGGCACACCTTATTCTAATGCCTGTAGTCACAGAACCATTTCAAAAGAGTTAGCACAAACATTATTGGAACTTTACCAACATGCTCTACTCTGGCAACAAATACATTCTTGTTTTGTGGACTACCTTACCAAATAACTAGAGCTAATGGTACTACAAGACATTAAAGCAGCTACAGTAGCAAATGCCTTCCTCCATACAATTATTTGTCATCATGGTACCTCCTCATACCTGCATTCAAACAGAGGCACTATCTTTCAACAGTTGTTTGAGAAACTTGCAAATACCTCAACATAAGAAAGATTTACACAACAAGCTATCACCTGCAATGCAATGGACAAAGTGAAAGAATAATGTCTATCCTTCCAAACACTATATCCACATACCTGGATGAAATTCACAACACTTGAGACTGCTTTGATCTTCCTGGACTATATCTTCACCATTGATTCTTATGGATGGGTTCTCAGCTGAAGGTGATTGGATCCTGCAGGAGCCAAAACTCTTCAGGAGGACCAGTGCTGAGGTAGACTGCGTGCATGTGTGGCATCATAAGAACTACTCTTGTGCTGCATAGCCTATCTCAGCAATAGCCCCAACCACCTCCATTTCTTTTTCCCACCGTGGAGTGTGCTTCAGTGACAACAGTGCTCACCCGCTGGGATTCAGAACTTCAATGTTTATATGACACAGTGTTCAGTTTCATCTCACTTATAGTTTCAGTTTAGCTTTTAGCATTTGTTATTACAAAAAAAAAAAAGAGAAAAGAAACTTTCCTCAGCCCTGCCAAGGAACAGAGTATGACCATGGATGGTGATAGTGATGGTAGGGAACCTCCTCAGGCAGGCTGCTCTGGCAGTGAGGCTGTGTCCAATCCACCTCCTCCCCAGGAGGAAGGAGTTCAGATGATGGGCATTCCCATGTTTTGTGGGAAGATAGTTCTCCTGCTCAAAAAAGAAATGGTTCCATTTCCAATCTTCGACAGAGGCCCAGCAATGTTCAGTCTTGAGTTCTTCCTCTTCCCATCAGAAGGGAAGAAATGGTACCACTGGAGGACACCCTCTGGTATGTCTGCTATGAATCTTGCGGCCAAGAGCGAGGCCTTCTCTGATGCTGGCTTCTCCAGCCTCTCCTGCTCATAGTTGCCCAGTGTCTCGGGCCTGGAGCCCTTCACTGTCTTCTCATGGGGACTCCAGTGGGCAGTTTCACTATTGGGTGGCTGTTATGGAGCATCTGGCCTGTTTGTGACCTCCTCAGACCTGGTTCTAGGCCCTTTGGGGCTGGGGACCTTGGGCTGCAGTCTGGGTTTTAGGCCAGACAGAGTGTTTGGCTCTGCCAACAGATCCTGATCCCTTGGTGGTTACGCGTTACCAATGCTGGTTCCACTGGCATTCCTCTCAATCAAAGAAGAACTTTCGACAGCACGGTCTCCATTCGTCCGTGTAGAGATGAAAATCCAAAGATGCAAGTAAGGCACATCAGGCATAGATTATAAAGCAAAGACAGCTCTTTATTGAGGTAATCCAACAAACATATCCATGAAATAAAATCTAACAGGAGGATGGGTGAGACACCCTTCCACAACAGCGGATTTTCTCACGACACTAAGCACTTTCTCAAGGCTGATTCAGTGCAAGTAATGAGTGCAATTTATATGAAGAGTTAGTTTTTAAGTTCTTTTAGCCGATGTTGCACCTGTGCTCTTTTAGCCCATTTTTCTAAATATTTAAATATTTTTGCATAGTTAGCATACCTATTTATCTGTACTAACCGTCACCTTTCCATTCCCCCTGTCCTCTGTTCTCTCTCACTTTCCTCCCCTTGCTTCCAGCACAAGTCGCTTTTAACATTACCACATCTGATGCTCCTTATAGTTTTTACATATAATTCCTTTAGCCTTGTTGCCTATTACTTTTATTTAATGCAAGTTTTTATCTCTCTATCTGCACCATACCTTTTACCATATGATGCCTTTTAGAACACGGTCATTGTAAATCTTTTCATACAAATTGCACTCATTACTTGCATTGAATCAGCCTTGAGAGTGTGTGAGTCACGAAAATGTTTGCCTGTTGTAGGAGGGTGTCTCAACCATCTCTCCTGTTGGATTTTATCTCATGGACATGTTTGTTGGATTACCTCAATAAAGAACTGTCTTTGCTTTATAATCTACGCTTGATGTGCGTTACTTGCATCTATGAATTTTTTGCATTTTGACAATGTGGATGAACGGAGACTGCTGCTGAAGTTCTTCTTAGTGTAAGTACTTTGTCCATTTTCTACTTTGGCTCCAGTCCTATCTATGCTGTGTAGCAGCCGCTCTTCGGATTGTTTGTTGTGCTATTCCCCTCAGTCTGTCTCTCTGCAGGGCCAGCCCAGATACAATCCAAAGATACTAGTGCACAGCCCCCACAGCATAGCATATTTAAACTTTCCTCTGCCAAAATTGCCTATATTTACTTTA
This sequence comes from Neoceratodus forsteri, assembly GCA_016271365.2. Taxonomy (NCBI): domain Eukaryota; kingdom Metazoa; phylum Chordata; order Ceratodontiformes; family Ceratodontidae; genus Neoceratodus; species Neoceratodus forsteri. The sequence continues at coordinate 275,330,746 of CM057459.1, read as the reverse complement.
AGATCCATGTGAGAAGTGGGTCCTTTTAGTTTCAGACTGGAATTCCAATTTGAGTAAGCTAAATCACCAATGTCAAGGTGAGACCCTTCGATTTAGTCCCTAACTTTCCAGTGCCTCAGTGGCTACTAATTGACTCCTTTTATACTGTGCTCCCATCAAGGATTTTAACAGGTGTTTCAAAGGTAGCATGCAAAGAAGGAGCACCACAGACTCCCTAAACTTAAACAAATCCAAAATAGCATGCTCAAACCTTTTATGTTCAAACAACATGAAGTCTTGCTGTATTCTGACATATGCAGTTAGCCCAAGCACTTGAAATGCCCTGGAGATGAAAGAGTTAACTCTATGCAGAAGCATAGATCATTGAGCTCAAGCTTGGATTTCAAACCTCTCTTGGTGCTTCAGAGTGTAACTGTCAGATTCTTTACTCCGCCTAACTGTGAAGTCGTTCGGTGCTCCTTCACTCGGTTTGGTAAAAGATTCCTGAAAGTGTCGGTTTCACCAATTTATCATTTTTTGGTTTTCAGGTCTCTGTCTATGGTACAGTAAGTGTGTAGATAGGTAGTGAACTGTTTTGTTATTTTATTATGTGGAAATTGTAATTTCTTCTGTTCCCTAGCAGTTGGTCCAGTTGGGAACTGACTGTTTCTGTCTGAATCTTTCCTTTTTAATTTGTAGTGGTGTGCGGTTCTGATTGGTTCCAAAAAACACAGACTTTACGGTTTCTTTCCACAACCCGTAACACGGTTGGTTATGGATCGAGAGTATTACCTGGCATAAAAGCTGTTAAAGGTAATTTTGTTAGTCTGGCCATGTCTGAGAAATCCAAGAAGAAATCAGACCCACTGGGTTTCACATTGTGGTGAGTGTGGGAGGCTTTGCTAAAGCTGATCCTCACCTCACCTGTGTTTATTGTCTGGGGTTTGACCACCTTAAAACAGACTGCCAAATCTGTAAAAGTTTCCAAAGCCACTATGGATAAAAGATTGAGTAGGTTAAAGGAAAGGAGGCCGAGGATTCCGCTGACCCAGATGCAAGCCCAGTTCGGTTGGTACGAATCCTGAGGGAGGTGCCCACTGATCTGGGAGATACCTCCTCGGCAAAAGGAGATCAGATTCAGAGGGGTCAGTTCTGGTGAAAGAAAAGAAATCAGCTGGTTCAGATCCAGACTGCGACTCTAACCGCTGATGAGATAGCCAAATCGAGCAAGTATTGTTCAGTCTTTCGATCGGTTCCCCCCCAAACCGACAGCTTCAGCTAGGCAGTCGGTTCGATCGGATCCTACTCCATCGGATTGTAATCCAGATGCCGATTATGAATTGGAGTGAGAGGGGATGAAGACTATCTAGAACAAGATGATGAGGATGATAATGATTTAGAAGGTCTGGATGTGCCCATTGAACTGGACATCTCCCCAGACAGACCCTCCAATGTCTCCCTCCCAGGCTTTCTGAGTCCCTTCCCACTTTCTGTTCTACAAAAGGTGGCTGAAACCCTCCAGATCCCTATAGTAGAAGCTGCAGAGGAGGAAGAGAGCCTGATTTTGTCGAGATGATGGACATCCCAGAGTCTAAAGGCAGTCTATTCCTCTGCAAATCCTTGGGAAAACAGACAAAAGATTCTTCAGACACCAAACTCTTTACCTCCAGTGAACAAAAGAATGGACAGGAGGTACATGTTGTCAGGCTCAGGTATGGAGTTTTGTACAATCATAGCAGCCATGTTAGTAGTGCAGGCTGCAGCCTGTGACAGGGCTAACATACCTTGGCTTCACACACCCCAGATAAAGACTCCAGGAAGGTGGATGCAATGTCCAAAAACAATATTTGGCATCCTCCTTGAGACTTAGGCAGGCAAACTATATGGTTGTGCAGCCAGGTACCAGAAGTCCAGGTGGGATACTGTTCTGGAACTGGCCAAACAGGCTTCCCCAGCTGGCCAAAGAGCTGGAGGAGGTGGCTGCTGATGGAATTAAGGCATCCAAGGTACAATTCCATGCTGCTGTGGACACAAATGATGTGGCATCACAAGTCATGGCTACATCTGTGTCTCTCAGGAGATCTGCTTGGCTCAGATGTACTAGTTTTCACAGGACATCCAGGCTAAGGCCATGGATTTCCCTGTAGTAGGTAATTCTCTGTTTGGGGAGCAGACAAAGGCCCACATGAAGAAAATGGATGAATACAGGACTATTTACAGGTGTGCTCAGGCCAAGGAAAGGCAAGCAGGGTGTAGCCAAGCATTTCAGATTTGTACACCAACCTGACACACTGCTACCCCTCCCCACTGTTGTTCATGCCTGCCTCCCCAACTTGAGTCCAGTGTTCCTGGCTCCAATCAGATATTTCAACACTAGACCTGCTGTCTGTCTGCGCTGCTAGTGTGGTGCTCACTGCCTTGGAGGCATACTGACTGCTGCAGTTCAAGACCATGGCAGAAATTTCTTCTCTGTCCCTGCAGGTAGGCAGATTCACTCCACTTGCCACTCCTCATGAAGTCTTCATTCTTTAGCTGACTCTGAGTCTGTTCTTCCATCTGCTGCTCTGCAGGTCTTCTACTGCTTCTCTCGCCCCAGTACAACTGAACTAATAGTATGGCTTCTAACTTTGCTGGGGCATTTAAACTTGCTGCCCAAGACTTGCCACACCTCCTACCAGATGCCACAGCCAATCACTATGTAGGCAGACCTAATTGATACCTTCAGCTTTAACATCTACTGTCCACTCTGCCACCACCACCCCAAAACAAAGCTGAAAGAGAAAAGAAAAGCCTGCGAAACCAAACAAAGGAATTTAAATGCAATGGACTAGAGGGCAGAGCAATGCTGGCCAGCTTGTTTGCTACCCCTGCTACTAAACTTGGTACACCATGGCTTACTTGGAGTATCAGTAGCTAGCCTTGAAGGCAAGCCACTCTCAGAGGCAGCAGTCTAGGGGCAGAGGCAGGCCCTTTCCACGGCCTTTCTACCAAGCCCAGGCCTCCCTCCTTCCCACAGAGGGTTTTTTCTGAGGGAGAGGCAGGAGGGATGAGCAGGGCTGCATCCTCTTCCCAGTCCAAGGCTCCTGCCAAGCAGACACCCTGATGTGTCAGCCGGGTTGACTCCCCAGTCCAGAAGGAGGAAGCTGGCTTACTACTTCAGGCCTGGAAGTCTGTTGCCTCAGACAAGTGGGTCCTGGAGGTAGTAAGCCTGAGGATTAGCCCTCAGTTTCAAAAATTTCCAAAATGAGGGTCAGGTCTTTTCCACCTGCAAACATCTCTGAAACCATTGCTTTAGAAGCAGAGGGTTCCTCTCTGCTGGCTCTCAGAGCCATGGAGAGTTTCATCCACACAGGGCAAAGGTCTGTATTCCAGATACTCTACCCCTAAAAAGACAGGGAGTGGTGACCCATCCTAGACTTAAGGTATTTGAACAAACACATTTTAAAACCAAAGTTCAAAATGGTGACTTGGGAGTAATTCTTCTTCTAAGGCCAGGAGACTGGTTAGCTTCCCTGGACCTCAAGGATGCCTACTTCCATATTCCCATCAGGTGCTCCCACAGAAAGTACCTCAGGTTTGAGTTGTCTTCAGGCCATTATCAATTCAGAGCTATGCCTTTCAGTCTAACATCAGCTCAAGGGTGTTTACAAAGTGCCTCGCAGTAGTAGTGGCCTTCCTCAGAAGGCAGGACATTTCTCATTTCCATACCTGGACAGCTGGTTCATTGTAGGGCAGTCTTCTGACCGGTCAAGTCAGTTCCTACAGGTCACTCAGGATCTGCTCAGTTCCTGGGGTTCCTTCTCAATCTGCCAAAGTCAGTTCTAGAACCAGTACAGCTTCTCACTTTCACAGGGATAGAGTTAGATACTGTTCAAGCAAAGGCATTCCTTCTACTTGCATTCAGGCCCTTATAGTTCTCGCTTCTTCTTTTCATCCTCTGGGTTCTCGTCCAGCAAGAGATTTTCTTCAGCTCTTGGGCCACATGGCAGCTTCACTGCAGTGGCACAAGGGGCCAGGTTCCAGATGAGGGACATTCAATTCCATCTAAGGTCCTTTTGTCTCAGAAGAAAGACTCTGTTACCAAACTGATTCCAGTGACTCAGACTCTGGTCCAAGCTCTCCAGTGGTGGCTGGACCAAGACAATCTCAGGCAAGGTGTCCCATTCTCACAAACTCCCTTGGTGGTCCTCACCACAGATGCTTCTTTGTTGAGTTGGGGAGCTCACCTGGGAGCCCTCATAACACAAGGGTTTGGTCCCCAGAAGAGTGTCTTCCATATCAATCTTCTGGAACTCAGGGCACTATTCTTGGCCCTTCAGGTTTTCTTGGACTCAGTGAGGAACAAGGTTGTTCAGGTCAGGAGAGACAACGCCACCACCATGTGCTACATCAACAAGCGAGGGGGCACTCGGTCTATGGCTTTGTGCATGGAGGCCATGAGGTATGGTCTGGCCTTCTCCTCAAACTTCCTAACAGCAGTCCACTTCCCAGGGAAGGACAATGTGCTAGCAGATGCCTCAGCAGAATCTCCCAGGGCTATCATGAATGGACCTTGCACACGATCATCCTGAAAGTAATCTTCACCAGGTGGGACACTCCAGAGATAGATCTCTTCACAGCCCCAGATAATCATCAACTTCCCCAGTTCTGTTGCAGACCTCCAGTCCTGGGGACTGTTCCCTGGATGCTCTGATATGGATTGGGAAGGAAAGTTCCTTTATGCCTTTCCTCCCTTTCCCTGTTATTCAAGGTTCTAGTCAAGATCAGGTCACAACCCTGCACAGTAATTCTAATTGCTCCAGACTGGGCCAGGCATCCTTGGTATCCTCTGTTGTTGTCCTTAGCAGTCTCACTCCCCTGTCTCTTCTCAAGAGACACAATCTCTAACCTCCTCTTGGGAGGATCTGGTACCCCAATCTCCAGTTTCTCAATCTCAAGGCCCGGCTCTTGAAGAGTTAAAGTATGCAGGCCTGTACCTCTCTCAGGAGTTTTAGACATCCTCAAGGGTTCTCAGAAACCTTCTACCAGGAAAACCTATAATTCCAAATGGAAAAGATTCAGCATTTGGTGTTCACACGGATATCCTGCCAGATGCTGCAGATATTGCCAGTCTTAGATTATCTGGTTCACCTTAATGGCTTAAGCCTTAGGCCAGCCACTTTAAAAGTAAATCTAGCAGCTATTTCTGCATTCCTGTTAGCAGGGAAGGGCTCTTCTCTGGCATCCCACCTGTCTTTGGAAAGTTCTTTAAAGGTCTGATTCATATCAACTCTCCTTTAGAGAGCCTACCCCAGCTTGGGATCTCAATATTTGCATTGCTCAGCTTATGCAGCCACCCTTTGAACCTTTGGCTTCAGCCAAGCTTAAGTACTTGACCTGGAAAACTGTGTTTCTCATAGCTGTCACTTCTGCCAAGCAAATTAGTGAATTTCAGGCCCTGTCAGTTGAACCTGATTTTATCTCATTCCATAGTGATAAGGTGGTCCTCAGCACCAATAGGAGGTTCTTACCCAAAGTGGTCCCAGATTTCATCTGAACCAGTCCATGTCCTTCCTGTGTTTTTCACTGTTCATTCTTCTTCAGGAGAAAGAAGGTTACACAGTTTGGATGTTAGAAGGGCACTTAGCTATTACATAGAGCATACTAAGGCACATAGGAATGACTGTCTTCAATTGTTTCTCACTTATGGTGAAGTGGGAAAGGGTATTCCAGCTACTAAAGAACTATTGCCAGGTGGATTGTTGCTTGCTGTATACAATTCTGTTATACCAAGCTAGGCAAATACCTTCTTCAGGCCTGAGGACCCACTCGACTGGGGTACAGCAGCTTCTCTGGCTGCTGCGAGATATATACCTTTACTAGAGATATGCAAAGCAGCCACCTGGAAAACAGTCCATACATTCATCAAGCATTACTGTCTGATATCCAGGCTAGGAGTGATGCTAGGTTTGGTACAGCAGTACTGCAGAGCCTATTCCTAAAATAGGTTCAGTACCTTCCTCTATGGAGGTACTGCTTGGTAGTCTGCATATGTCAGAATACAGCAAGACTTCATGTTGCTTGAAGAAAAATTACTCACCTTAGTAATTGTGTTTCTTCTAATGGAGTCTTGCTGTATTCTGACATCCTCCCCCACCTCTCAGAACCTAATTTTTGGTTTGTGGGCTGGCAGGTACAGTGTTGCACCTCAGGGTGTACCTTACATCCCTCCTCTTAGGGTGGGGTTGTTGTTGTTCTATGTTTGTTTATATATTACTATATATTATTCACTACCTGTTTTTTATCTTGGGTTCTCATCTTGAGTCTTTGGGACCCAAATTTTTACCTGTTAGTTCATTGTTTATAATTTCCACACTAGAAGTGTAGTTAGTTAGTTGCTCGTACAAATCTGATGGTTGTGCTCTGAAGCACCACAGACAGAGGTTTGAAATCTGAGCTTGAGCTCAACGTTCTATGCTTCTGCATAGAGTTAACTCTTTCTTCTCGGGGCAGTTCAAGTGCTGGGCTAACTGCATATGTTAGAACACAGCAAGACTCTATTAGAAGAAACACAATTTCTAAGGTGAGTAATTTTTTCTTACTTCACACTGGAATTCACATTTCTTCTAAGGGGTTCTGCTAGGTTGTGGTAAACAACATACAATCCAAAGATACTAGCACACGCCACCTCCCTCCACACACAGCAAAGCACATTTAAATGTTCCTCTGCCAAAATTGACTATATTTACTTTAAGCTCCATGTGAGGAGTGGGTCGTCTAGTTTGAGACTGGAGTTCCAATTTGAGTAAGTTAAATCACCAACATCAAGGTGGGACCCTTTGATTTAGTCCCTAACTTTCCAGTGCCTCAGTGGCTACTAATTGACTCCTTTATACTGTGCTCCTTCAAGGATTTTACACAGGTGTTTCAAAGGGAGCATAGAAGAAGGAGCACCACAGACTCCCTAAACTCAAACAAATCCAAAATAACATGCTCAAACCATTTCTGACACTGTGTCTGACTATGTCTGTGTTGCCAGGATCTCTCAGTGCTGTATCCCTTCCTTGGATTTCATGCCGATGCTGAGACCCTTGGTATGGGCCCTGCACTGGCTCCTCTTCTGCTGGTGCTGACTCCAATGCAGATCTTTCTGGGAGTTGTGCCAGTGCCAGCTCTTTTGGTACTGGTGACAACCCTGGCACTGGCATTGGTGTCACCCATTTACTGGACTCTGAGGATTGGGTTAGGTGTCTCAAGATCTACACCTCTTCCAGCACCTCTTTCCTAGAGGAACTGGAGAAGGAGGAGTCTGACCCTTACCTCATTATCTCTGAAGGCAGTGATGAATCTTTCTTCACACTGGATTCCTCTAATTCAGGTGCCCTCCTTTTCCACAGGAGGACCTCTCTTTTCAGACTTTGCTTCATAATATCGTGCTTCTCTACTTGAGACCTCTGCCCCAGCTCTAGGTAAGTGTTTACATCTCAGTGGTTTCATGTCCTAACATTCCAGTTAACTTCACACCTACTATTCCTATGGCCTTTGAAATGCTTTCAGAGGCTGTGGTCTAGACCTGCTACCATTCCATCTATCCCTAGCAGATTGACAGAAAGTACATTGCCCCTAAGGAAAGGTCAATCCTTGCTTCTCAGCCTATTGCTGACACACGTGACATTTTAGCCAAGAATGATAATGCTGTCCTTCCTCAGGAAGTAACAGTCCAACCCATGAAATAAGAGTCCCATAAGAGTGACACAATAGGAAGTGAGCTATTGCTGCAGCCACTTTGGTATGCTTATAGACAGTACCAAGGGCATTTTCTCAGTATGAGTATGACCTTTGTACTTCTCTTAAATCTTTAGCTGAGACCCTGTCAGAGTCAGAAACTAAGCAAAGATATGGCGAACTGTTACTCATGGTATAGAATCTAACAGTTACCAGTTGAAGACAGCCTTGGAGGCACATGATGCTGCTACTCTTGCTACTGCTGCCACTACTTGCATCAGGAGACAGGAGAAGTTACTCTCACATGGGGATGGAGAAAGAATCTCAGATTTAGAGGTGGGTAGCCAACTGGGAACAAGTGACCACCAAACAGTGTGGTTCACGATAAAACACAGCCATACAATCAAGCCATACAAAAGCAAGAGTATTGGACTTTAGGAGGGCTGACTTTGGGAAATGAGACAGTGCCTTAGAAAAGCACTAGCAAACAGGCAAGAAGGAGGGTGGAGGAACAATGGGGAGTAATCAGAACAACCATCACAGAGGCAACAAGCCTTTGTGTAAAGCAAATCAATAAAACACAACGAAGGAAACACTATGGTTCTCAAAAGAGGTGGCAGGAAGGTTAATGAGAAAAGGATAGCATTCAGGAAATATAAGGAACACAGAAGGAGCAGGACAGAGAACTTTATCAGTTAAAGCAGAAAGAGGCTGGGAAGGCAGTCAGAATAGCAAAGGCCCAAACCGAGGAAAGGATAGCCAATTCTGTTAAGAAGGGATAAGACTTTCATAGGTACATTAGGGAGTGAAGAAAGACCTAAAAGGGATACTGAGGCTTAATAAAGGGAGGAACATGGGTAGAGGGGACAGTGAAAAGCAGGGATACTGAATGAATATTTCTGCTCAGTATTCACAAAGGAAGAGGAGGGGAGTACCTAAACCAAACAAGAGAAACACTCTGAAGATGGGGGTCGATACCAGTCCATTTACAGAAGAAAGGGTTCTGAAAGAACTAATAAAATTGAAGGTGGACAAAGCAATGGGGCCTGATGGGATTCACCCAAGAATTCTAAAAGAACTAAGGTAGAACTAGTGACACCGCTGACTCTCTTTAACAAATCTTGGGAGGATGGGTTGGTACCTGAGGACTGGAGGAGGGCAGATGTGATTCCTCTTCACAAAAGTGGGAGCAGGACAGATGCAGGAAACTACAGACCAGTTAGTTTGACCTCAGTGGTAGGAAAATAATGGAATCACTTCTGAAGGAAAGAATTGTTGAGTACCTAGAGGACAGTGGGGCACAGGACCCAAGGCAGCATGGATTCACGATGGGAAGGCCGTGTCAGATGAATCTAATAGATTTCTTTGACTGGGTGACCAAAGTAGTAGACCAGGGAGGGCTGTGGACATGGCCTACCTAGATTTTAGCAAGGCATTTGATACAGTCCCACACAAAGATTAATACACAAGTTAGCCAGCCTTGGAGTGGCCCCAAGGTGGTAGCCTGGATAAAAATTGGCTAGACAACAGGACCAAAGGGTAGTAGTAAATGGAGTGCACAGTGAAGAAAGGAGGGTTACTAGCGGGGTGCAGGCGTTCAGTACTGGGACGGTCCTTTTAATGTCTTTATAAGTGACATTGCAGAGGAACTGGAAGGAAAGTATGTCTCTTTGCAGACGACACAAAGATCTGCAACAGGGTTGATACACAAGATGGAGTGGAAAGGATGAGAAGGACTTGGCAAGGTTGGAGGAATGGTCAAATGTATCGAGCTCAGATTCAATGCAGAGAAGTGCAAGGTAATGCACATGGAAACAAAACCCAGGGAAGAGTACACAATGGGGGTGAGATACTGACAACAGTAAAATGGAAAGGACCTGGGGTAATTATATCAGATGACCTAAAGGTGGGCAAGCAATGTGAGAAGGCAGTAAGGAAGGCTGGGGGATACTGGGATGCATAGGAAGAGGCATCAATAGTAGAAAACAGGAAGTTGTTATCCCTCTGTACAGACAGTTGGTGAGACCCCATCTGGAGCACTGTGTGTAGTTCTGGAGACCCCATCTCCACAAAGACATAGACAGAGTGAGGCTGTCCAGAGGAGGGCAACCAAAATGGTGCAAGGTCTGCACCAGAAGACATATGAAGAAAGACTAAAGGAGCTTAATATGTATACCCTTGAGGAAAGAAGGGAGAGAGGGACATGATAGAAACTTTCAAGTACCTCAAGGAATCAACAAAGTCCAAGAAGGTAGCATCTTTCAAAAAAGAGATGTCAAGAACAAGGGGCATAATTTGAAGATAGAAGGGGACGGCTCAGAGGTAATGTGAGAAGTATTTTTCATGGAGAGGGTTGTGGATGCATGGAACAGCCTCCCTGAGGAGCTCGTGGAGTCAAGGACAGTGGGAGAATTTAAGAATGCATGGGACAGACATAAGGCAGTCCTAGTGGGGGTAGGAGGAAGTAAGCTGTTGGTTAACTAGGATCTGCAGCTTATCTGTTAATTAGGAAAATGGACAGACTAGGTGGGCCAAGTGGTCCTTATCTGCCATCAAATTCTATGTTTCTATGTTTCATGTTTCTTGGCTTCAGATATCCATTTTTCCAAGGACACCCAGCAGCAGGTCATGAATGTTCTTTTGATGACTCTTAATTGTTCGGTCAGCAAGTGGAACAATCCCTTGAGGCTTTCCAAAGACTCATACTGCCATCAAGTTTACTAGACCCACCCAGCCCATCCCTAGAGAGGGTGAGGTAGGGTTTTACTATAATAAGTAGCCCTTTGTGGCAGGGTAAGGGTCATCAAGTTTAGACCCCAACCTCCTCAACATCAGATGACACACCAATAGGCACAGGCACTGAAGGCACCTAGTGCCACCCTCTGAAGTTCCAGCCCTGGCTATGCCTCAACTGCCCAAGGCACTCCTCTCCTTTTCATTAGAGGGTGTCTGACCCAGTTTTATAATCAGTGAAAATATGTCACTTCCAAAATGTGGGTCCTGCATATCATCTGGGAGGGTTACTTGCTGAACTTCAAAGAAACCCTCTGAACAACCCACCAAAAGGCAGCAATGCTTATCCACTGCCAGATCAGACCCTCTCACTTTGGAGAAAGTGAATCTTTTAATTTTTTTTAATTATTCTATGTATCCTCTAGGGAGCCTTGTAGGTGGCTCAGGTCCCTCCTCAGAGGGACTCAGTCTCTGGCCCCATCTTCCCCACCTGACTATCCCAGTGATCCCCATAGGCTACCCCCATGACAGAGCCAGGGTGAGGAGTGCCAGATTCCCCCACCCTGGAGACCACATCCAGATTCCAGGTGTTGGGATGGATGCTGGTGGGGCTATCACTGAGCCTTCCAGCTCCATTTTTTCCTGGTTCTCTCCTCCCCGCTGACATCGGCTTGAGCTTCCCAATCCATATCTCCTACCAGCCATCACTAGAGAGCGATCAGAGAGAGGGACAGCTATCCTTCCCTCCCTAAAAGAGGAGAGCAGTCCTCTGACACTCAATCCCTCTCTCCCTGTTGACACCCTGTGGCCTGGGCTCATTCCTGAACCGAGGTCACCGGCGTGGTGTGAGGTGTTCAAACAACATGAAGTCTTGCTATATTATGACAATTGCAGTATTTTATTTAGCTTTTGTTGACCGGGTAAGTGCACTAGACAAATCCTGCCTATTTTCAGAGCACGACCGGGGAGGGATACAGATGAATGCCAACTGACTTTTGAAACCATGACCGCAGGTTAGAACTGCTCTGGAGGTGAAATAGTTAACTTTCCATGCAAGCATGGAATCTTGAGCGTGAGCTCGGTTAAGGAAGCTCTGTCTGCTTTCTTTCAAACCCAAACCGTCAGATTCTTTACTCCGCCTCACTGAACAGTCGCTCCGAGATTTCTCCTTTTGCTCGGTTCATTTTCGGTTTTAAAGTGTAAAAATACTCAGTTTTCGTCTGAAATTAACCGCAACCATTCGGTTCAAGCTCTGTCTGTGGTAATGTAAGTAATAGATAGTTCTACATACAAAATTCTGTGGAACTTGTAAAACATTTATCGTTCGGTTTGAACCGATCAGGTTGTATTTTAAATCTCTAGTCCTTTTTAGGGTGCGGTTCCTGGTTCTTATCGGTTCTAAAAAACAGATTTCATTACGGTTTTTCCATGACCTGCGTGACACGGTTGGGAACCGATAGGAGAGTCTTGCTTGGCAGATTGCCATACACGAGCAAGTTTGGTTAGGCTGGTATAATGTCTGAGAAACCCAAAAGAAAACCGGGCCCACTGGGTTTCAACACTGTAGTGTCTGTGGGGAAGCCTTTGCCAAGGCTGACCTCACACCACCTGTGTTTATTTCCTGGGGTTTCACCTCGATGCAGACTGCCAGATTTGCAAGAATTTCCTGCTGCCACCGTGGAAAAGAGAGTTGGTAGGCTCAGGGAAAGGGAGGCCAAAAGTCCGCTGACCGGATGGCCGCCCGGTTCAGTGCCAACCGAACTGGAGGAGTGCCTCTGACCAGGGCGATACTTCCTTGGGCAACGAAGAGCTGGCTCGAGAAGCCAGTTCCTGCAAAGGACTAGAAAGTCTGCTGCTGTGGAAAAAGTTCCTTCCCAACAGCTCAAGAGATAGCTAAAGCAATCCAAATTGTCCAGTCTCTTTCCCCAGTTCCTGAACCGGCACCATCTGGGAGACGTTAGGTTCAACCAGTTCCACCAGTTCAAGATTATGATTTTGAGGAATTTTATGAACCATGGGAGGGGAAGAGGAGTATGAGGAGAGTGAATATGGTCTGGAGGATCTGGATGCTCCTATTGAACTGGATATCTCCAGACAGACCTTTAGGGGTTTCTCCTCCAAGGCTTTCTGAGTCCCCTTCTCACTTTATGTTTTATAAAGGTTGCTGAAACTCTTCAGCTCCCTGTTGAGGAAGCTGTTGATGACCAGGAAGAGCCTGATTATGTAGAAATGATGGATATTCCAGAATCTAAGAGACTGTCTATTCCTCTTCACAAATCTTTTAGGAAGCAGACAGTAAAAGTTTTAAAACTCCTCATTCTATACCTCCTGTAGATAAAAGAATGGACAGAAGGTATACTATCAGGTTCTGACATGGAATTCCTTAACAACAATGCAGCCATGTAGGGTAGTGCAGGCTGCAGCTGTGACAAGGCAAATATTCCCTAGCTTCACACCCTCCTGAAAAGGACTCCAGGAAGATTGATGCTATGACAAAGAAACAGTACATGGCAGCATCCTTGGGACTCAGACAAGCAAATTATATGGCTTACGCTGCCAGATACCAGAAATCCAGATGGGATACTGTGCTGGCTCTAGCTAAACAAGTCCCTGACCAGCTTGCCAGGGAGCTGGAACAGGTGGCTAAAGGTGGTACTGAGGCATCAAAGGTGCATTTCATGCTGCTGTGGACTCTAATGATGTATCTTCAAGAGTCATGGCTACATCTGTGGCACTTCACAGAATGGCTTGGCTCAGATGCACCACCTTGTCACAGGATACCCAGTCTAAAGCTATGGATTTTCCTAGTGGTTACAATTCTCTGTTTGGGGAGCAAACAGAGAATTACATGAAGAAAATGGATGAATACAGGACCACTTATAGAGGTGCAGGCCAAGGAAAGGCAGGCCACCCTCAGAAGCAGCTTCCCAAGGGCAGGGCAGGCCTTTCATAGGCCTTTTACCAGGCTCAGGCCTCCTCTTCTCCTATGCCCAAAGGGGATTCTTTAGAGGGAGGGGCAGACGGGTTCAAGCAGGCCTGCTTCCACCCCTCAGCCCAAAGCCCCTGCCAAGCAGGCACCCTGATGGGAGTAGCCAGGGCCGCTTCTCCCTCTACCTGTAGGGGCAGGCTGGCTTACTTGTCCAGGACTGGAAGTCTCTCACATCAGACAAGTGGGTCCTGGAAGTAGTAAGCCAGGGACTGGTTCTCAGCTTCAAAAATTTCCGAAGATGGAGCCAGATCTTTTCCTCCTGCATCTCCATCAGAGGCACTCGCTTTAGAGTCAGAGGTCTCTACCCTCCTCGCTCTCAGAGCGTGGAAAGGGTTCCACCCCTACACCAGGGCAAAGGTTTGTACTCCAGGTACTTCCTTACCCCAAAAGACAGGAGAATGGTGGCCCATCCTGGATCTCAGATACCTAAACAAGCACCTTTTAAAACCAAAGTTCAAAATGGTGACTCGGGATCATTTTATCTCCCTAAGGCCAGGGACTGGCTAGCGTCCCTGGACCTCAAGGATGCCTACTTCCATATTCTCATCAAAGCTCCCATCAAAGTACCTCAGGTTCAAGCTGCCCTCAGGCCATTACCAGTTCAGATCAATGCCCTTTGGTCTCACTTCGGCTTCAAGGGTATTCACCAAATGCCTGGCAGTAGTAGTAGCTTGCCTAAGAAGGCAAAAGATTGCCATCTTTCCTTACCTGGATGATTGGCTCTTAGTAGCCAATCCCCAGATCAGGTCAACCCACATCTTCAGATAACTCAGCAACTGCTTACTTCCTAGGTTTCCTTCTGAATCTCCCAAAGTCAGTGCTGGAGCCTGTCCAGCTCCTACCCTTCATAGGCGCAGAACTGAACACCCAGGAAGCCAGGGCCTTCCTCCCCTTAGACAGGGCAAACACCCAAGTCTCCCTGGCCTCCTCATTCACCCTGCAGGTCTCTCGACCAGCAAGGCATTTTCTGCAGCTCCTGGGACACAGGCTGCTTCCACAGCAGTAGTGCAAGGAGCAAGATTTCAGATGAGGGACATTCAGTTCCATTTGAGGGCCTTTTGTCCCAAAGAAAGGATCCTCTTACCAAGTTGATCCCAGTAACTCGAACCCTGATCCAAGCCCTACAGTGGTGGTGGCAGGATCAGAGCAACCTGAGACAAGGAGTCCCTTCGTCACCAGCCTCACTCATTAATCCTTACTACAGATACATCCTCTTGGGGTGGGGCCCACATGGGCGACCTCACTACCAGGGACTGTGGTCCCCACAGGAATCTCTGCTCCACATCAACCTGTTGGAGCTCAGAGCAGTTTTTCTAGCACTTCAAGTTTTCTCCAAATCTGTTCAGAACAAAATTGTACAGGTCAGAACAGACAACACCACTACAATGTGGTACATCAACAAACAAGGGGCACTCAGTCACGGCCTTGTGCACCGAAGCCATGAAGTTGTGGTCTCTGGCCTACCTCCTGAACACCTCCTTATGGCAGTTCACCTCCCAGGCAAAGACAATGTCCTGGCAGATGCTCTCACAGGATCTCTCAGGGCCATCACGAGTGGTCCCTGGATCCCTGGTTCTGGGAGTGGTATTTGCCAAATGGGGCACCCTAATAGATCTCTTTGCAGCTCCAGACAATCATCAACTTCCTCTTTGCTGCAGGCCTCAGTCTTGGGCTCAGTCCCTCTGACACCTTAGCTCTCAGTTGGGAAGGGAAGTTTCATGCCTTCCCCTTCCCCTTTCCTGTTCAAAGTGCTAGTCAAAATCAGATCCCAATCCTGCAGGATCATTCTGATTGCCCCGGATTGGGCCAGGCAACCCTGGTATCCTCTCGTCCTGTCCTTAGCAGTCCATCCTCCCCTGTGCCTTCCCAAGAATCACAATCTGTTAACCTGTGCCCAGGGAAGGGTTTGGTACCTGAACCTCAAGTCTCTCAATCTTCAAGGCCTGGTTCTTGAAGAGCTAGAATTTGCTGGCCTACCTCTCTCAAGGTGTAATGGATATACTCAAGGCTTCTAGAAAGCCTTCACCGGGAGCTACTTACAACTCCAAATGGAAAAGATTTTCCATATGGTGCTCGGAAAAGAATATTTCCCCAGACTCTGCTGATCTACCCACAGTTCTAGATTATATGGTCCATCTAAACACTTTGGGGCTGAGACCAGCTACCCTGAAGGTACATTTGGCAGCTGTCTCTGCCTTTATTTCAGCAGGTAAACCCCTCTCTTTCATCTCACCCTGTATTTTCCAAGTTTTTAAGGGTTTGCTTCACACCAACCCTCCATTCAGGGACCCTGCCCTGCCTGGGACCTCAATGTTTGCATTGCTCAGCTCATGCAACCTCCCTTTGAGCCCTTGTCTTCAGCTGAGCTTAAGTTCTTGACTTGGAAAACTGTGTTTCTGGTAGCTATCACCTCTGCCAGATGCATAGTGAATTACAAGCGTTGTCAGTGGAGCCAGACTTCATCTCCTTTCACAGAGATAAGGTAGTCCTTCGGACTAATAGAAAGTTCCTGCCTAAGGTGGTTTCAGATTTCCACCTTAATCAATCTATTTCTCCAGTTTACTTCACTGACCATTCCTCCTCTGGTGAGAGGAGGCTGCACAACTTAGATGTGAAAAGGGCCCTTAGTTACTACATTGAGCGCACCAAGGGTCACAGGGTTTGACTCCTCCAACTATTCCTCACTTATGGTGAGGTTGGTAAGAAACCTGCCACTAAAGATCCATTGCCAGGTGGATTGTCTCTTGTATCCAATTCTGTTATGAAAAGCTGGGTGGGTTCCCCTCAGGCCTGAGGGCTCACTCTACCAGAGGTACAGCTGCTTCTCTGGCTGCCACCAGAGACATCCCTATTTTAGAGATATGTCAAGCAGCTACCTGGAAAACAGTTCACACTTTTTACCAAGCATTATTCCTTGGACATCCAGGCTCAGGTATGCTCCAGTTTGGCACCAGCTGTCCTTCAGAGCCTATTCCTAAGTAGGTTCTGTCCCTCCTCCATGGGGGTACTGCTGTAGTCTGCAATTGTCATAATATAGCAAGACTTCATGTTGTTTGAAGAAAAATTACTCACCTTAGTAATGTTGTTTCTTCTAATGGAGTCTTGCTATATTATAACGTCCTCTGCCTGCCCTCTCAGAACCTTGTTTTGGGCTGTGGGTGAGCATCACAGTGTTAGCACCCTATTTTTGCCACCTTGTTGTTTTGTTCACCCTCCTTAGGGTGAACTTGTGTTATTTCATTTTTGGGTCTCTTGACTTGAGTCCTTTTTCGAGACCAAGAAGTGTGTTTGTTATGTTAGTAGCCAGTTGGCTAGTGTAGGTTTACAGCTTCCACACAGAGCCTTAGTGAGTTTGCTCGTAAAGATCTGACGGTTTGGGTTTGAAAGAAAGCAGACAGAGCTTCCTTAACCGAGCTCGGTGCTTAAGATTCCATGCTTGCATGGAAAGTTAACTATTTCACCTCCGAGACGAGTTCTAACCTGCGGTCATACTGCAATTGTCATAATATAGCAAGACTCCATTAGAAGAAACAACATTACTAAGGTGAGTAATTTTTTCTTACATCCAGTGCCTCAACCTCCAGTGCCACTGGGCTGGCCAAGATAGCATACCTTTTGAGCAACAGGGTAGTGGAAGTAGCCCTGGAGTCAGAGCAAAATACAGTCTCCTACTCCCACTACTTCCTTGTTCCAAAAGTTAGGGGCATGCACCCCATGTTAGATCTCAAAGCTCAAAAATTCATTTTCTGGGAGAAGTTTAAAATGATCTCTCGGGGACCTTACTACTGGTTCTCAAGTCCCAGATCTGATTGGCCACCTACATGCATTTCCAAACACCCCGTCACCACAGGTTTCTTCACTTCATGGCTCTGGGTCAGCATTACCAGCTCCGAGACCTGTCCTTTGGGTTATCCTTGATGCCACAAGTCTTTAAAAGTACTTTACCATTCTTGCTGCACACCTTCAAAATCCTGGGCTTCAGGTCTTCCCTTATCTGGATGACTGGCTTCAAGACAGCCCATCCAAACTGGACATGGAACAAGCCATTTCCACAATGTCTGAGTTCCTAACCTCCTTGGGAGTTTTGCTGAATATGGAAAAGTCTCAGATTCAACCATCTCAGCAATTACTCTTCATAGGAGCCCTATTGGATTGACCAGAGCAAGGACCTTTCTTCCAGAGGACAGGATACTAAACATCCTACAGATGGCACTCTTCATCATGAGGAACAACTCCATCAAGGGACCTCTGCAGTGAATGCTTGACCTCATGGCCTTCTCAGTCTTTAGAGCCTCTAGCATCACTGCCCATGAGAACTCCATAGATGCTCAGCTCTCAGTCGTCTCTGACAATGCATCCTCAGTCTCACCATAGTCATGAAGCTTCTGCTCCAATGGCTTACATGGTTTGCTTCAGGAGGACAATCTCCTCCAAGGTCTTCCTTTCTCACTCTCAGACCCCAGATCACCCTCAACATGGATGTGTCTCTGTTAGGTGGGGAGACCATTGTCTCAGCCACCATACTCAGGAGTTTGGAGCCCTAGAATCTTCTCTCCACATCAATATTTTGGAGATGAGGACAGTCCTGTATGCTCTCAGGACCAAGTAGACTGTGTCCTGACCAAATAATCATTGATTCAGACTGACAAAAAAGACAGTCATGTACTACATAAACAAGCAGGGCAGAGCACACTCTTATCCCTCTGCAGGGAAGCTATGAGAGTGTGGGAATAGGGTCTAGAGCATAAGGCACTGATCCAGACAATCTCTTTGTGGGAATCAAAACATTCTAGCAGACCAGCTCACTCATACAAAAGTGAGTCCTCATGAGTGGTCACTAGCCTTCACATCGCACAGGTTGTCAATAATGAGTGGGGCACCCACAAGTAGACCTTTTGCTTCCCAATCAATGCAAAACTGCTTCTATTCTGTCCAGAAATCAAAAACATGGTGTTTTTGTCAGGATGTATTCAGGCTGTGGTGGGCAAATCATTTTCTGTGTGCATTTCCACCTCTTCCTGTAATTCAGAAACTACTGCTCAAACTGGAAGCCAACAAAGTCAAAATCATTCTCATTTCACCATATTGGCCTCAGCAGATATGGTTTCTCTGCTCAACAACTTGTCAGTTGCCCATACGAGACCTCTCCCCTGCAGAAAGGCTTTCTGATGCAGAGTTCTCGCTTCATCCTAATCTGCACTCCTCCACTTCTACACCTAGCTCCTGAAGAGAGAGGAGGCGAACAGGTTCAAGATCTCTCAGAGGGTGTCTTAGATTCTCTTGGCTGCCCATGAGCTCTCTACCAGAAAGACTTACACCATCATATGAAGACAATTTTCAGAATTTTTTGGCAATTCCATTTAGACCCATTCAAATGTCCACCTGATAAGGTTTTGGAGTATTACTGGACCTCTTAGATGCTGGTTTACAATACTTTTCAGTCAAAGTCCATTTATGTGCTCTTTTGCCATATCATAAGCCCATCATGAACCTTACTCTGGGTCAAATGTCTCTTTCAAGAGATTTTTGAAAGGTATTTTTACTCCATGCCCCGGTACAAACACCTGTTGCTGCCTGGGACATTAACTGTATTGGACATGCTGACTCATAAGCCGTTCAAACCTCTGACTACCTGTGATCTCAAATTCCTGACTTGGAAAACTGCATTTTAATGACCATCAACTCTGCATGAAGTGTCTCTGAGAAAGAGTATGCTCTGATCACAGACCCCTGTACACTGTCTTCGATAAAGACAAGGTGGTTCTTTGCACTCACACCAAGTTCTTGCCTAAAGTGGTCTCGGAGTTCCACTAAACCAACTGCTGGTGCTGCCTACATACTTCTCCAATTTCCATGATGAGGGGGAATGCATTCTCCTCTTTGGATATTAAATGAGCCTTCAGATTCTACACTGACAGAAACCAGGGACACCTGTCAGTCCAGCCAGCTCTTCGCCTCTGCTCACCCTAAATCAACTGAGTCAGCCAGTTATGATCAAATGCATCTCTGCATGGATAGTTGTTGCCTTTTGCAGTGTTATTCTATGGCACAGGTCAAGCTGGAAGGGCAAGCATGCCCATTCCATCACAGTGGTTGTGAGCTGCTACCTGGAGCACAGTGTACACTTTTATTAAGCACTATGCAATAGATGCCCATGCGAGACAACATGCTTCTTTTGGTAGGACAATCCTAAGTGGACTCTTGCCCTCAGTGAACTCTGATTCCTACTGCCCTGCCTGGGATTTTATTGCTTGTGCTTGGTATTCAACAAAGCAGTGTGAATCAATGGTGAAAATATAGTCCGGAAGATATAAAAATTACATACTTACCATAATCATTGGTCTTCTTGGACATCTTCACCACTGATTCACACTCCCACCCAACTTTCCAACTCTTCCTGTTGCTGGTCTTCACCCTTCTTGTTTGGTTGGGCTGTGTAGACACTGTTATTGTTGCTGATCCTTATTTCATGGGTCTCAAGACCTATCTTATGGCCTTATTAGATTAGGCATTCACTTACTAAAGTGGTTGGGGGCCATTGCTGAGATAGGCTATGCAGCTTGAGACTAGCTCTTGTGGTGCCATGCATGCACACAGTCTACCTCGGCACCAGACCTACTGAAGATTTTTGGCTCCTGCAGGTTGCAGTAGATGTGCCTGGGTCAATGGCAAACTCTCACTTCTAACCCCAGTAATACTCAGGTATTCATAACTTTCTGCAGTGTTCCTTCAAATTAGAACTGCCCGGAAGAATAGAACACATGCAAATGATGGAACTCTTTGCATGTGACAACTTTTCAAATGCTGCCTTCAACTAACTACCTTAGTTCTAAAACCCTCAGATTTCACTCTCTGCCTGAAAAGTCTAGTCACTCAGAGTCTCGCTCTTCAGCTTATTCCTGTGACATGAAGAAACTTATAAAATATATAAGTATCTTTTTCTTTCATTTGCTGCCTTTTACTTATTGTAATTTGTATTTAAACCTTATTTAGTGTTATTTTAGTATTTTTATTGGTTTCTCTGGGTTGGGTATAACCGGTGGGGAACTGAGTTATTTTAGTTAATTTCAGGGTATACTGACTAAAAGTCCCATTAGTTTAGTTTAAATGTATTTCAAATATTTATTTTCTTAACCACTTTATTGGTTACTGAACCGCTAATCTAGGTTCAATTTCTTCATCGGTTCCAGTTCCCATCGGTTCATTATCGGTTCTGGAACCGACCGCAACTGCTAAACTTTTGTAGAAATGTAAAATTATGTAGCAGGTCACTTTATTAGTTTCCGATAAAATGTTAGAGAAACCAAAAAGAAAAATGGTGAACCTGGTTTTAAAATTGTTCTGATTGTGGGAAGTGTTTGCTAAGGCAGACAAACATAGTTTATGTGTGGTTTACTTTGGTTATGATCACCTTAAGGAAAATTGTGACATCTGTAAAGCCTTCCCAGAAAAAAAACAGTGGAGAAACAACTGGAATGGCTAAAGAAAAACTTCCTCCACCTAAGGGTCCCTCTGGCTCTGACCAGCTGATACTTCTTCTGCTGTGGGTGAAACCACTACAATAATTGCCTCAACCCCTGAGACGGTTGATAAGTGCACTAAGAGTCTTGCTGAACCAGCTGACTCCTGCTCCTCTAAAAAGACTAAAAACTAAACCACACAGAACCCCCAACTGAGAAAAAGGGGACTTATGTGAGTGCTCTGACTTTGCCTTCTCCCAAGGAATAGATCAGGCCTTTAAAGTGGTACAGGCCTTAAGGTCTTTTTCCCACTGGCCATCAGCCACCTGTTCAGGCCCCAGCTGGACAAACTGGCACAAGTAAATCCTCATTCATGGAGGAGGAGGATTATGGTAATGTGGGAGGAGGAGGAATGGGAACTTACTGAGCCTGAGGTATTCTTCTTAGCAAGATTTCGGCTTAACTCCTAGAACCTCTGAGGATTATTCCTTACATTTTACTTTTGTGAGAAAGTGACTTATGCCTTGGATATCACCACAGGAAAGGAGATAGAGGATGAAGAAGAGGTGGAATACCTTGAAATGATGGGGTTAACCTCCACAAAACACTTCTCTTGCCTGTCAATAAATTTTTCAAAAAGATGCACTGAAGATTTTACAGACCCTAAATCTATCCCCTCTTGATAAGGGCTAGATAAGAAGTACCAACTGGAAAGGGAAGGGGTATAGTTTCTGTTTTCCCACCCTGACTATCAGGGGTGGTGCAGGCAGCTGCCTGTGATAAGACTAAGGCACCTCTGGCTTCGCATCCACCAGATAAGGACTCCAGGAAGATTGACAGTATGGTCAAAAGGATACTTGTCAGCTTCTTTGGCTATGAGACAGGCAAATTTCTAGGCCTATGCTACCCAGTACCATAAGTCTTTATGGCAGTCTATACTGGCCATGGCACAAAAAGCCCCTTCACCCTTGTCTGATGATATGGCAGAAACTGCCAGATTTGGCTTAGAGGCAGCCAAGTATCAGTTCCAAATTGCTGCTGATACCAATGGCACAGCAGCCAGATGGATGGCAAACACTGTTGCTCAGAGATTTGCCTAGCTAAGAGCCACAGATCTACTCAGGACACCTAGACAAAGGTTCTAGACTTCCCTTTGGAAGGAAATTCACTCCTTGGTGAATCAACAGTGGCTTATATGAAGAAGATGGATGAATATGAGGCCACCTTCAGGAGCAATTCTGCTAAGGAGAAAGCTTCACCATCCACCAGACCCTACGGAATGGGAGGCAGGGCAGGTCCTTTCACACTAGGCCCTTGTTCCATGAATTAGCTGCACTCCAATACCAACAGAACCACCAGCAAGGGTACTTCAGAGATAGGGGCAGAAGTGGTTCCAGGCAGGGATCTCAAGCACAACCTCAACCCAGAGTAAACAAACACCCTGACATGTCTTCACAGGCCTCCTCCTCATTATCTGTTGAGGCAGACTGTCTTACTTCCTCCAGGCTTGGCAAAGAATTACCTCAGACAAGTGGGTCCTGGAGGTAGTGAGTCAGAAACTGTCTCTGAATTTCAAATCCTTCCTCTCCTGAGAACCATGGAGTTCAGTTCACCCTCCTCACTGAAAATAAGCTGCTGGAGGCAGAGGTTCAAAACCTGCTGCTGTCAAGGGCAGTGGAACCTGTCCCAGTTCAATAGAAGAAAGGGTATCTATGTCAGGTACTTCCTTACCACAAAGAAAAATGGGGAGTGGTAGCCTATCTTGGATCTCAGGGTGCTAAACAAGCATTTTGAAAAACCAGGGTTCAAAATGGTAACTCTGGCACTGATTCTGCCAACACTCCAAAAAGAGACTGTTTGGCATCACTGAGCCTAAAAGATGCCTATTTCACATCCCATAAGGGAGTCCCACAGAAAATACCTCAGGTTCAGACTCCCATCAGGGCACTACCAGATTTCAACCCTGCCTTTTGGCCTAACTTCAGCCCCAAGGGTATTCCAAAGTGCTTGGCAGTGGTTGGCACACCTTTGAATACAGGGTGTCACAGTATTTCCATACTTGGATGACTGGCTGGTGGTAGGAAAATCACCAGACCAGGTCAGACAACATCTGCAAACCACCCAAGGGCTGCTGGAGTCCCTGGGGTTCTAATAAATCACACAAAATCAGTACTTCTACCTACACAGGTGCTGCAGTTCATAGGAGCAGAGATCAACACCCTGCAGGGCAGGGCCTCGTGCCTGGACTGGATAGAAGTCTCCAGCTGATTGCAAACTCATTCAGTCTGTACAGACAAAAAACTGCAAGGCGGTTCCTACAGCTCCTGGGTCACATAGCCATTGGCCACAGGCATAGTACTGGGCTCCAGATTCCAAATGAAGGACATCCAGTTCCACCTAAGGGCACACTGGTGCCAGAGAGAGATCCTCTATCAAAGCTAATTCTAGTAACAAAAACTTTGTTACAAGCATCTCAGTGGTGGAAAGAGGAATACAACCTGAGGGAAGGGTTCCTTTTCAGCAAGAGTCCCCATCAGTTGTTCTCACAACAGATGCTTTCTACTGGGGTGGGATGCCCATTTAGGGGACCACTCAACCCAGGGCACTTGGTCAAGTGCAGAGTCACTGCAGCACATAAACTCACTGAACTCAGAGCAGTGTTTCTAGTACTAAAAGCCTTCACAACACTGGTACAGGGAAAGGTGGTACAGGTCAGAATAGACAATACCACCACAATGTACTACATAAAAACAGGGAGGCACAGGCACCAGGTCGGGTCCTCTCTGCACAGAGACCATGAAAATTTGGAGCCTGGGTTACTTCTTGGGACTTTCCTACAGGCTGTCCATCTGCCAGGAAAGGAAAACACCCTAGCAGATGCTCTGAGTTGAATCCACCAGGCTCATCACGAATGGGCCCTAAATAGGCAGGTTGTGAAAGTAATCTTCAGGAGGTGGGGATCCCCAGAGATAGACTTGTCTGCATCCCACCAGAACTACCACCTGCCACAATACTGTTGCAGACCACCAGATCAGGGCACACTACCCTGGATGCTTTGGCCTTGGACTTGTCAGGGAAACACCTATATGCTTTTCCTCCCTTCCTCTGGTGTACAGGGTGTTGCTCAAGCTCAGGTCTCAGTCAGCATCAATGATTTTGATAGCCCTAGACTGGCCCAGGCAGCCATGGTACTCTCTTCTGCTCTCCATGTCTGTAGGTGAGCCAGTACATTTCCTTGGGCACAACCTGTTAATCTCCAACCAGGGAGACTCCTGTATCTGAATCTCTGGTCCCTCAAACTTAAGGCTTGACTCCTGAAGACCTAGAATTTGCACATCTAAAACTCTCTGAACAAGCGGGAGCCAAAATTTTTCAGAGGGGTCAGGCGCCGATACAGGACCACGCATGCATGGCACCACACAAGACTAGGTCACGCCTGTGAAGGTTATCTCAGCGTCGACCCTCCAACCACCTCAGTTCCTTTTCTCCGCCATTGCGTGCTCTTGGATGTCGACTTTGCATGTGTGCGAGTCAAAATTTTCAGTCTATACAACAGAAGCTTTTAGTGTTTAAGTTAACATTTTAATAGTAGTAATTTGTTATTTTACGAACAAGAAAAGAAGATTATGAAGAAGAAAAGAAATTTTCACCTGCCATCAATGGAGTCATCCATAGATGGTAGCAGGACAATAGGAAGACTTCATTTGAAAGTTGTTATGGCAGAGGAGCTGTGTCCTGTCCACCACCCTTTGATGAACATGGGGGTCCGACTACAGACAGTCCTGTGCTCAGGGAAGGATAGTCCCCGAAGCCTGAATTAGCAGTTCAGGATCCAGCTCTGCTTCACCTGGAGCTCTTCCTCCTCGCTGGAGAAGAAGAATCAGTGCCGCTCGAGGTTGCCCTCTGTGCGTCTGACAAGGATTGTTCATTGGGAGGGTGATAGGCCTAAAATGACTTTGGTGGGTTCCCCTGGCCCCACTCCTAACGACTGCATTCTTCAACCCTGGACTCCCTCTCTGTCCTCGTTGGAGCTCGGTGACAATTTCACCTTGGGGCCGCTCCTATGGAGTAGGGGTTCCACTTATCCAGTTTTCCTGACCAGTGTTCCTGATTTGGGCCTCTGGGCCTCAGAGCCACTGGACCAGAGTCGAGTCAATTGGATCATGATGAGCGTGGTGCCCTCTTGGTGCCTGCACCATCGTGTCAAACCCTCGTGCATACCCCCTCTCTCTTTCCATGCAGGGGCCAGCACAGGTACCATCTTTTTTCCTTCTCCCTTCTTCTCAGGATTCTCCATTGGCATCCTGGAGCAGTGCCTGATGCCAAGGGTGGCACTGCAGGTCAGGTGCCATGGCTGCTGGCTTTGGCATTGGTGCCATAGCTAGCACCGCTAGTGTTTGGGTTGGTGCTGGGGTCGCACCGTGGTTCAGCAGCTGTTGGTCGGTGCTGTACTCAGCACCCGTACTTGGCACTGTTGGCTCTGCAGTGGTGCCATGGCTCAGTGCCATTTGCTATGTGTGGTGCCATGAGTGCTGTGGTTGCTGCCATGGTTGCCGGTGCCACTGGCAGTGCCATGGGTGTCTCCTGGAGCTGCAGGCAGTGCTAGGCTCCCGCGGGTGCAGCGGGTGGTGCTGGGCACCTGCAGGTTCTGCAGGCAGTGTCAGGCACCCACAAGTGGTGCCACAGGCACTCATGGGGTGCCATGGGTATCTTGGGTGCCATGAGGTCCATAGGTATCATGGGTGCCATGGTGCCATGGAGTACCACAAGTATCATGGGTGCCATGAGTGCCATGGGTGCCATGGGTGCCCTCAGGTGCCACTGCTGCCATGGGGACCATGGGTGTCATGGGTGCCATGTTACCATGGGTGCCATGGGTGTTGGGGTGCCCTCAGGTGCCATTGTTGCCATGGTGCTGGAGGCACCTGCGGTACTGCCGCGGGTGCTCTCTGGTGTCACCCAGGTTAGCATAAACACTGCTTGGTGCCCTCCTGTACCATGAGTGATGCTGGTGCTGCAGGGTGCCAGTTGGTGCTGTCCAGCAGAACTAGTGACAGATTTCCTTCTGCAGACATCTTCTTCCACGGGACTTGTGGCAGGATGTTTCCACAGAATAAAGTCCTGTTCTGCAGATTGTTTTCCACACATGTTAGTGGGTAGCAGTCTACATGGGATCTTGTGACATCCAGAGGTTGTCCGCTGATGGAACTCTTCTGTTCTATTCTGCCAGTGAAATCTCTCATTCTGCTCAGCATGTTCTTGGCTCCCTACGTGGTGCCAAGCTTCTTGACATCCTTTCTGGTGGCGGAGTCTCTAGTGGTTCTTACCTAGACCTCCCTTAGGGGTCCTTCTGGGGTAGAAGTGCATCTAGATGAGTCTCTCCCGTCCTTCTGGTCAGTGATACAGTGGATGACTTATATACTGGGCACACCCTCTCTATCATCAGAGTCTGTGATGGAAGATCTTTTCATTAGTTTCTCAGTAATGGGGTCCACCATAGTATTTGGACTGCATCCGTGGACCATATACCTCTGCGTCTAGAATCTTTCAGTTGTCAAGACAATTACACTCTGTGGAACATTCTAATTCAAATGGTCGGGAGCTGCACAGACTCTTCCACTCCTTTGATAGGGTATATAGCCTCCTTCTGATACTGCCCTTCAGTGGCTTCTTCAGCACAGGTGGTTAACATCTGTTCAGCTGTTATTATTAGTCGGTCATGATTTCAGTTATGGATGCTCAGGCTCCTCCTGCCCCTCAGAGGGATGACATCTTCATCATTTTGTATCAGAAATCCTTGCGAAATAGTAGCCTGAAACCTTGTCAAATTCGGACTAATGGTAAAAAAAAAGGTTAGAATTATCACAGTACAGGGCCTGGTCGAAATTATTGGATACCACACTTTTGGATCTGGTCAGATTCCACCTCAGCCCCTGAGGAGGACATCTCTAAAACTATGGTAAAGAGTACCTGATTTCTTCTACCCTTAGGGGCAGTCCGATCCAGCAGAAGTATGGGTCATCTCTTTTCTCTAAGAGATTTCTCTTATTCCAAGATATTTCCTAGACCTAGGCAACTGCCCAGTCTGTTGGTCCCCCTTTTTTTTGTCAGGCTTTCTTCTCTTGATCAGAGCCTCGCAGCAACAGAAGTGACTCTCAGTGAGTCGGAACTCAGGTTCCTGCTTCGCTTGCTTCAACTAACAGGCGACATTTCCTTTCCTGACCATAGGTCAAATAGGTATTTTCTGAGATGGCTTCTCAAATATTCACACCTTCAGTTCCTGCGCACTGGTTCCATGCCAGTCTCTCACAAAGCTATTCTCTCCAGTGCGTGGCGGAGCTGTGCGGTTTGTTTTTCTGCAAAGCAAACTAGGTCCTTCCTACCCCTTCAGGGAGGCCAGAGTGAGTAGTGCCTCATTGCATTGAGTCACTTCTGCCACTATTCAGTCACTTTCAATGAATGGGTTAGCCCTAAATTGGTCCTGCTCGTCCCTCCTCAGCACATTTGCCTCTATTTGCCTTAAATCCAACCCCTATTTTTTTCTGTGGAATGTCTTTCCGCAGCAGATATATCCTCCTGTACACTTTTCCTTTCTTTCCTGAGTTCAAAGACTGCTACTACAGTTGTATACACAGAGGCAGGATGATTCCTTTTGGAATATGAAGTGGGTAGGATCTGTTTTTTCTAGACCACCACAAAGGTTTTAACTTGTGAATGGACTTCCATTAGGAGGGTTTCAGTGACTAAGTGGAAACCTTTCTCTTTGATGGGCTTACCCACCGGACCCTCTTTGCTCACCAAGGAAGGAGTTCAAGTGCTCTTAGACCTATTGTTCACAGGTCAGCCATACTTGGTAGTGATGGTTTCCATCTGCACTTTTCGGTCTACCCTGAACCAGTAGACTTTATCTCCGGCTTTTCAGCTCCTGGCATCCTTTTGCGTTATATTAGTACATGTCTTTGACACTATTAATTTTGGTCCTATACCAAATTGTGTGGCCGATTTTTGCCACTCTTCTAGTGTGGTTATGACTTACTGGCAGAGTTTTATTTTGTGTCCATTGCAGTCGTCTGCAAAGTGGTGAGTTACAACTCAAGCACTTATCTTGTAAGCACTATATTCTAGGTGCTCTTTCCAAGACACCTCTTTTATTAGCAGGACAGTCCTTGGCATCCTTTCTGAGTGAACCTTATCTCCTCCACCCACTCAGGGTTGTTGATTTTAGCTCGGTTCTCTCATTAGTGTGGATGAGGATGGAGACTTAGTCCAGGAAGACATGGAACATGCATTTCTACCGTAATTATTGATCTTCTGGACAGTCTCCATCACTCATTCACACACCCGCCCACCATCCCCTGGGTTCACTCATTTTCTTCCTGGTCTTCATGATCCTATGGTTCAGGCTGTGAAGACGTTGTTTCTTGACCCTTCTTGCAAGGGCTATCTGGGCCCTCAGGCCCAGAAATTCAGGTAAGTTATTCTCATTAGTTACACTGCAACTCCTCAGTCAAAAGGTATTGAGGTAGTTGGAGGGTCAATGCTGAGATAGCCTACACTGACACAAGCTAGTCTTGTGGTGCGCGCATGCGTGGTCCTGTCTCAGCATCGAACCTCTCTGAAAATGTTGGCTCCGCTGGTCCTAGTGACTCTGGAGCTATCCCATTAGTGTGACTGAGTGATGGAGATTGTCCAAGAAGATCAATAATTATGGTAAATACGTAATTCCATTTCTGAGGGGTTGCAGGAAGCCTTCACTAAGAAAACCTATGCTTCAAAATGGAAAGGTTTTCTCGCTGGTGCTCAGCCAAGGATTTGGTGCCAGCATAAGCTGGGGTTCCAGCTGTTCTTGATTACCTCTCTCACTTACATTCCTGGGACTGCAGCCCATCACCCTAAGGTTCATCTGGCTACAGCATCTGCTTACACTGCTGCTGAAAGAAGTGTGTCAATAGCTACAGACCTTCTCTTTAGGAAGTTCTTCAAGGGGTTGGCCCATCTGAATCCCCCTTATAGGGAACTGGTGCCAGCATGGGACCTCAATGTGTGCATAGCTAAGCTCATGGGACCTCCTTTCAAGCCCATGTCCTCAGCTCATCTAAAGTATGTCACATGGAAAAATTTTCCTAGTGGCAATGACTTCTGCAAGAAGAATCAGTGAGATTTAGGTCTTTGCAGTGAACAGGACTACATTTCATTCCACAGGAATAAGGTAGTCCTGAGGACAAATAGGAAATTTCTCCCTAAGGTGGTTTCTGGATTTCCACCTTAACCAATCCATTACCTTACCTGTCTTTTTCACTGAGCATCCCATCTCTGGTGAAAGAAGACTTCAAAAATTCTGGATGTCAAGAAAGCTCTTAGTTACTACATGACAGCCACTAAGGGCCATAGGCAGGACAGAAAACAGCTGTTTCTGACTTACGAGATGGGGAAAAGGTAACCCAGCATTGAAAAGTTCCATTTCTCAATGGATAGTCCAGTGTATCCAGTTCAGTTACACTAAAGTTGGGAGGAACCTCCAACAGGATTGAGGGCCCACTCCACAAGAGGGACAGCTGCTATCTTAGCAGCTGCCAGAGATGTTCCATTTGTGGACATCTGTAAAGCAGTTACCTGGAAACAGTGCACACCTTTATGAAGATCCACAACCTGGATATTCTGTCCAGGGATAATGCTAGGTTTGGCACAGCACTCCTACAAAGTCTGTTTCCAAAATAAGGTTGTGTACCCACCTCCAAAGGCTTGCTTGGTAGTCTGCAGAAAGTTAGGAATACCTGAGTATTACTGGGGTTAGAAGAAACAAGCATTTGTCAATGCTGAATGTTCACTTGCTGGCATTGGCATTGGTAGTGTGGGAGTTAGACAGCTGCATAATAGGAATGGCAGTGAAGTATTGAACTGAAGTCAACCCTGCCACCACCCTGCAGAGTGACAGGCATTGGGGTGTGTCTTTGGGTCATCAGGCATATGACCATGCCATTTCACCACCCCACCCCTGCAGACACTGACAGTGTCACGGTGTGCCTTGGGGTTCTTGGACCTTATGCTCACCCCATTCCATCAGAAAATACGATGAGATGGGTGCTGTGCAGGAGAATGGGTGAACTTTGGGGCCTAAGAGTCCAAGGCACACCTCGATGCTCTCACTGGCTGCAGGGTGTGGAATGGTATCAGCATTACAGGCAAGAATCCCAAGTCACACTCCTGATGCCTGTCAGTCTCTACAGGGTGGAGCATTATGGTCGGAAACCTTAGCGTCTCAGGCGTTCATTGGCATTTCACTCAAATTTTCAACATGGGTTTTGTGACCCTCTCCTTATGAACAGTAGCAATATCAGTTTGTTAGCCAAAACTGATTTTGCACAGTGACTATGCCATTTAGGCACCACAGGTGCAACAACACATTTCGAACAGGATGTGAAAAATGACAGCTGTACTGTTCATAAGGAAGTGTGGAAAATGCCAGTGGTGAAAATCTGGACTGAAAATATTAGAAATCCATGAACTTACGGAGGTGCGTGGAAACTGCGTAATGGTCACTTGTAACACAGTCATTTTATGGACTTTTTTCACCAAATCTTTCATAGCCATTGTAACACCTCTGCTCATGAACAGTGTCACTGTGATTTTCTTAATCTGTCCAGAACATTGATTTTGCACACCGACTGCGCCATTGTGCACTACATGCACAGAAACACATTTTAGGCGTGATGTGAAAGTGACAGCTCTGCTGCTCATAAGAGGTGTGGTAAAATGGCAATGTTGAAAATCTGGAGTGAAAATTGTGAAAATTCACGAATGTCCGGCGTGTGTAGGAACAGCGCAACGCATGCTCGTAAAACAGTCATGTTAGAATTTTTTCACTAAATTTTAACATAGCCATTTTAACACTTCTGTTTATGAACACTGTCACTGTGATTTTCTTACTCTGTCCCAAACTTTGATTTTGCACACACACTGACTGTCCATTGTGAGCTACACAAGGCGGAAACATTTTGGGCCAAGCTAAAAATGACAGCTGTACTGCTCATAAGGAGGTGTGGTAAATGGCAATGTTGAAAATCTGGTGTGAAAATATTGAAAATTCGTGAACTTATGAGCGTGCATAGGAACTGCAGCGCATGCTGGTAACACAGTCATTTTAAGGAGTATCGTCACCAAATTTTTCAGCATAGGCATTTTAGGACCACTGCTCATGAACAATGCCACTGTCAGTTTCTTTAATCTGTGTGGAACACTGATTTCCCACACTGACCGCTATTCACAACAAGTGTGGAAACATATTTGTCCAGGGTGTGAAAATGACAGCTGTACTGTTACAAAGAGGTCTGAAAAAAAATGCCAATGTTAAAAATCTGGGTGAAAATATTGCAAATTCGCCAAAGTTCTGGCGTGCACAGCAACTGCGCAATACACGCTCGTAAAACAGTAATTTGTTGGATTTTTCCACCAAATTTGCAACATAGGCTTTTTGAGAGCCCACCTCATGAACACTGGCACTATCGCTTCGTTATTCGGTCCTGAAAGGTGATTCCGCGACAGTGACCGCTAAATCACCTTTGTGGGCTGATTAACGCCATGGCAGTGACAGAATTCATGAGGAGGGGTCCCAAAAATCCATGTTGAAAATTTGGTGGCAAATTCAAAAATGCCTCAGATATGCATCAAAGTTGAAAAATCCTATTTATTCCATCAAACAGCTTACCGGCATTTCTTCAGCTCACGGTCGACTTTGAGAGTGCAGACATGTTCCCGGTCCACGAAGATCGTCGCTCTGGACTCGGAGGTAAGCATGTTGTGGGGTGTGTGGGAGGAGTGCTCAGTTGGTGGGTGCAGGTTGTGGGAGGGGGCCAGGAGACCGCCAGAGGACCATTTCCTTCATTACAGGTAAAAAAAAAAGACATCGTGGGACTTTTTTATTTACAGGGCAATGTGGCATGCTGGGTGGGCTCCCAGCATGCCAACTAATCTTTGAGGGGGCTGCTGTAGCCAACAGGGGATTGGGCACCTGTCGGCACCACAACAATGGGGGTTGATTATTCCAATGGGGATTGGTCACCCCGTCGGCACACAAACAAAGGGGGGACATTATGCTGATGGGGATTTGCACCCGTCAGCAGACAAGAAAAGCAGGGGGGCTATTACATACTGCCGACAGGGAGTGGGCTCTCCCATTGGCAAGATACATCTGGCACTGCAGCCGATGGGGATTGGGACCCCGTCGGCAAACAGGCGTGTTGGGGGCACATGTTGCCAGTGGGATTGGCACCGCCTCGGCAGGAGAGAGTTAACATTGTTTGTGAACAGGCGTAGAAGCTGTCACCATGTTCACAAACAATATCAGGGCTGCAGGTCCCACCCTGCAATGACGGTCGCTCCCTCATTGCAGCGAATGCTGATGCTGCAATGATGAGGTGGCCCTGATTGCAGCGGCTATTTTCACAAGTTGGAGCAGGTTCCAAACTAGTGTCACCAGCTGTGTCCCCAATATTGGCCTCAACAGTGCCACAGCTCCAGAACCTGCTTGACACCAAGCTGCGCAATATGTTTCTTGCACTGCGTGCAAGCAAACATAAAAATTACCTATAGTAATCTTGTTTCTTCCCAGTGATGCTCAGGTATTCATAACTTCCCACCCTGCCTCCCTTCTAGAACCTTTAGCTTCTACACTACTGTATACTGTACTCTCAGGGGTATATATGGCACTTTCTGGCACAATTTTGATAAACAAGGCTCATGTTGTGTTTCCCCTTTTCAGGTTACTCTGACATTTTTGGAGGTATCTGTTATGTTTCCCCCTCCAGTTGGAGGCTTATTTAAGAGGTATTAGGTTAAACTATTATCGTTATTGATTATTACTGATTATTAAGACTACTCAGTATTTATAGTCCTTTGGGGCCTGCCTTTCTAGGCATCCAGAAAATCTGAGGGTTTTAGAACTAAGGCAGTTAGTTCAAGTCAGCATTTGAAAAGTTGTTACTTGCAAAGAGTTCCATCATTTGCATGTGTTCTATTCTCTCCAGGCAGTTCTGTCTTAAAGGGACACTGCAGAAAGTTATGAATTCATTAGTATCACTGGGAAGAAACAAGATTACTGTGGCAAGTATTTTTTATTTTGGTTATGACTTCCTCCAGACAATGACAATGCTGGGCCTTGGACAATCTGTTGCTTCTGTGACTCACTGCCATGGTCATGCCTCGGACTTGGTATTCTCTCTGGGGCTTGAGATTACTAACCTTAGGATTGATCCGGTCTCCTGGTCGGATCACCACATGAGTGGAGTTCTCGTTTGGGCCTCCCCATAGTTCTTTCCCGTTGAAATGGTCTGCTACCACCCTTTGAGGATTTCCCCAGAGGGACTGTCAACGTTGGTGTATTTTTCTGGTGTGAGTACTGCATGTGCAGTGGGGTTGAGTGAAGTAGTGATGGCCTATAATAGTGCTGTTACCAAGGTTCTCAACACCATTGCACTGATCCATACATGACCCAAGTCTTCTCATTTGAGATCCTCGTGGTTTGATGGGTCTCTCAAGGAGATGAAGACCAAGGGTGGAAGTTGGAGCATTGCTGGAGGGGGACTCAGAGTGAGGAGGATAAACTGGTTTTGAGAATTCACTATAGTGAATATCAAAGGCAATGAACCATAAGAAGGTGGAGTTCCTGTCAGGGAGATTGCTGCAGGAGGAACTGACCAGCTCTGCTCTTTTAGACTGTTGACACGCTACTTCATCCCATCTGTCTGCAGCCAAAAAGCAGCTTCAGTCACTCAGTACAAGTAATTTACTCAGTTCTTCTCTGACAGGGTGTCCTCCATTCAGTCGGAGAACCCTCCAGTGGGGTGAGGTCAACCCTGCAGTGGTGGACCTTGCATACAGAAACACTTGTGCTATTGTCGGGGTGATTTTTGGCCAGTGGGCTGGCTGAGGTTATTGAGATCATTTAGAAGCTGTGGCCAACTTTTTGTGAACTGGACACTGGCCTGACTTATCTCTTGGTGGGATGTGTTGGGTCCATTAGACCAGTATTTCCCAAGATTGTCCTGTGTTCACACTCAGAGGGGCTTTTCCTAACACCCTGAAAGAGGCACTGGTGAAGCCCTTCTGAAGAAACCATCACTCAGCCCTGATGTCTTGGTCAATTATCGACCCATCTCCAATCTCCCATTTCTAGGGAAGGTTGTTGAGGTGGTTTTGCAGCTAAGGCACACCTTACGGGCTTTGACATCTACCAGCCATTCCAGTCTAGATTTAGGTCAAAGCATAACACTGAAACAATGTTGGTCAGTATGCAAAAAGATCTCCACAAGAGAGAGATGGGGAGACCGGTCAGTTCTCATTCTTCTTGATCTTTCCTCAGCATTTGACACTGCAGACCATGTAGTGCTACTGGATCTCATTGAGAGTTCTGCGGACTCACTAGTACTGTCATCAACTGGTTTGAGTCTTTTCTTATGGGCAGGATGCAACAGATACTGATTGGGAATTTCTCCTACTGCCCAAAGTTCCTGCCTTGTAGAGTTCCTCAGTCTTGATCTTGTACAGTAGTCTGTGTAGTTCACGGTGTATATGCTCCATCTGGGTGAGATCATTAGATGTTACAGTTTGGGTTTTCATTGCTATGATAACCAGCTGTATATAGCCTTTGCTCCTGGGACATGCTGCTCATTGGAGGTTCTAAACAAATGTCCAGCTGAGATCCAAGATTGAATGTCCTCTAACTGGCTGAGACTTAACCCCAACAAGACAGAGGTACTAGTGTATTGAGCATGGTTGCTATAAGGTCAGATCCAGGCTTGTTCCTGGGTAACACCCATTGGTAGATTCCACTGAGGTGAGAAATCTGGGCATCATCACTTGATGGCGGTCTGACACTTGAAACTGAGGTGTCATCCATCATACAGAGTGGTTTCTACTACTAACGAATGTCGCCCAGATTAAACCCTAATTCTGTCTGGTGACCTGCCTTCACTGGTACATGCCTTTGCAACATCAAGGCTCGACTGCTGTAATGCTCTTTATTCTGGGATCAGTGGAGAATCTCCATTGACTGCAGCTGGTGCAGAACACAGTGGCTAGGTTACTGACAGGCCTTACCAGGTCATGTCATATAACCCCAGTCCTGTGTAAACTACACTTACTGACTGTTAGATGGAGGATCACCTTCAAGGTGGGCTTGTTCACCTACAAGACCCTATACAACTCTATCCCTGGCTACCTGACTGGCCTCCCTTACTCCTGTCCACCCTGTGTGCTCATTCCAATCCTCCACTGAGGGCCTTCTGGCAATCTCAGGCTGAAGACTTTGGTAGACTGTGTATTTGGGGTTGCAGGCCCGGCCCTCTGGAACTGTCTTCCAGGACCTTTGAGGGAGGCTCCATTGGTAGAGTCTTTTAAGTGAGGTCTAAGAGCACACCTTTTAGAGAGGCATTTGATAGCCAGCTATAGTTGGTTTTAATAATTATTAGTCATTACTATTTATTGACTTTCTGAATTGTATTTGATCCTTGTTTTTAATTTGTGTATTGTATGTTTTCACACCTCTTCTTTTGTGAAGCACCCAGAGCCTATGGGATTGGGTGCTCAAAAATAAAACATTACTTACTTACTAGCACCTCTGGCTGAGAACCCGTCACTGTGAATCAATGCTGACGATGTCCAAGAAGGTGAACAGCTATGGTGAGTATGTGCAGTAGCTTTTATTTCTTTTTATTCAGTTTGCCTACAATACAAGCCCTTGTGTCGACAGCACAGAGTACACACCATTTTTCCTGGACCACTGATGCCACCCAAGAATGGCATTGGACAAGGATAGCTCATTGCTAGCTGTTTCAAAGTCAGCTTCTTCATACATTATTCCTCTATTGGAACAGCCTGAACTTTTTTATTTTAGTCTTTGGTAACCGGGTAAGGCCACTAGGCACAAGTGCTGTTTTCGGGGCAACCTGGGAGCACTGGGCTGGCTCCTCCTGGGGCTCCACTTTATGCATTCTGGGACAATATTAAGGAGCTCAATGGAAAACTTGCCCCCATCCCAGATAGCAGTCAATGGCAGTGTCATCGCTGACCCCTTCATATTGCTGAATGCCTCAACACGAATTTCTCAGATCTCAGCTCTGTCCTACCTACCCACTTCTTTGACCGATTATTCCTTCAATCCCTCCGGACTGGGCGACCACCATTTCATTTCCGCACAATATCCCTCCACATAGCCAGACCTCTCCTACTAAAGCCCCTCTCCAGCCACACAATCCCAAATGCGATCTAATCGACTCCAGGATTCTCCTGCTAACACTGGATGTCATGCTAGTCCCTCTTACTGACCTGCTAAACTGGTCCCTTTGTCTTGGTCAGTTCCAGAGCGCTTGGAAATCAGCTGAAATCACCCCAATTCATAAGAATGGAATCGCACAATACCAAATAACTACAGGCCAATCTCCATCCTCCCCCTCTCTCTAAAGCTCTGGAAGAAACAGTCTACACCCAACTCATGGAATACCTCACCAAATACAACATACTGTGTCCAGAGCAGCATGGCTTCCACTCTGGACACAGCACTACTCAGTCCTGCTGGAGTTCTCACAACATACACTCTGCACTTGACTCTGGTGACGTTGCCGAGCCAGTGTTCATACACCTGTCTAAGGACTTTGACACTGTGTGTCACCCCTCCTGCTCGACTCCTCCATAGTTTGGTGTTCTCATCTGGCCCCTTGCCTGGTTCTCTAGTTACCTCTGTGATAGATCCCAATGGGTCAAGATAAACAGTACCCTATCAACTGCGCTAACTGTTCACTCGGTGTCCCCAGGGGTCCATCCTGGGCCCTACTCATTCCAGTCTCTTTCAACACTCCCAGTACCTACTCATGCAAAATGCTCTTATGCCGATGATGCGTCCTTTTCACCTCCCACCTGACCCTACTGCCATCACGGACTCACTTCAGATCATTTTGAGTCAAGCTGAAAAATGGTTCCATGACCACCGCCTGGTCCTGAACCTCAAAAAACTAAATCCATGCTTTTGCCCATCGTCAGAGCACCACCAGTAATTCCCCCTTCACATCCTTCCCAGCACCAAACACCCCATCAAACAAGTTACAGCATACAAATACCTGGGCATCACCTTCAACTCAGCACTCACCTTCCACAAACACCTCAAAACCCTGTCCACTGCAGCAAACACCGGATTGGCCTCCTATACCACCACAGACTATCTCCCTCAGGCTGTTCTCTGGCTGGCTATCACCTCTTCTGTCCTGTGCTTGGTGGACTACAGGCTTCCTATCTATGCTGTGACAACACCGCCCTTTCTAATGTACAGACCTCAATAAACAAGGCCTGTAGACTCCTGACAGGTGCCCATAGCAGAACTCACACATGCCAACTCTACTCCTCCTCAAATCTACTTTCCTTTGAGGAGTGCCTGTGCTCACACACCTGCATATTGGCCAAAAACACTTCTTGGGCTCTTCCTCCTGGGGTTACCTCGTTCCTAAACCAGCCTCCCAGAAGATTGCCACCGAAGTGCAGCCAAGGCCACCTTTCAGTTTCCGAGCTAGGACTCCACTCACCCAAAGGCCCTTTTTACAGAGCACCCTCCTGGTTTAACTCTCTCCCCCTCCATATCACCAGCATCCCCAAAATAGGCCCTTTTAAAACTGCCATCCGAAACACCTCATGGACACTTGGATCTGTAGGTGCCCCTGACTGTCCTAGAGACAGCACTCTTTCCAGCTCTCTGTTATGACAATGTCCTCTTGGACTGCCCCCCACCCAAGGCCATGGTCCTCACCTCCCCAGGTACCTGCTACATAGTTACACCAGAGCAGACCTATTATATTGCCTTGAGAATGTTTGTCTATTCTGAAATTAATTGCAAACCAATTTTCTTAAATCTATTATCTGAAACTACTGTGTATATTTCTTCTGCTGTACCACATCTGTATCGTCCTCCTTGTCTCTCACTGTCACATGTTGTCTCCCTTCCTGCGATAAGGTGCCTTTGTAAATGAGTCTCTGACTCAAAGGTTGTAAATTCAATTTATAAATAAATAAAATAAAAAAGTGACTTGCTTACAGTCACACAGTATGCAAGTGGAGGTTGTGAGAATCAAACTTAGGTCTGGTCTGCTGGATGTACCAAGCTCATTCACCTCATTCCTCTTGTTAGACATGTTGCAATTACCACATTGGGACAGAGAAATCTGCCATGCAGAAAATGTCAGCAGACAAGTCACATGCACCTTCATTTTCTGTGGGGACATTGTCTACTTCTACTGACCTGTCTTAGTTCTGGCACCACAGAGAAACTGCTCTGTCTTTGGACTGGCTCCTTATACATTGAGTAAAAGCTTCCTCCTGTTCACGTCCATCTGTGATGCAAGTCCGATGAAAAACTTTTGCTTAACAAAATCCACATAAATTATCTGAAGCATGGGTTCTTGAGTAACACCCTCCCAGATTATTCCAGTCCTCCAAGTAATGAAGCTGCACGTGTACATGCTATCCTCTCAGAATCAGAAATTCTTCCATATAATTTGCAACCAGTTCAGTCAGATTTGCAGTCTTCCAACTCTTTCCAGCCAGATTCTGTGGCATCAGCCCTTCTGTCAGATGACATCCCTTGGGATTCTCAGCCTTCTTCTCAGAACTCTTTCATGCATGTGACTGTGTACCAGATTAAAGAGCCAGTGTATCAAAGTTACCTTAAAAATATTTTAGTCACCAGCTGTAAATCTTGTATACTAATGTGGCCAAACACTTATTCTGGCAGTATATGAAACATGAAGTCTTATTTTTCATTTTATTTGAAATAGTGGGTGTGTTTGTGGTGTTGGAAGCCATTTGTCCTCATTCACTCCAACAGTGATACTGTGTGAGGAACAGCATCAATCTAACCTGCCTAATCTGTGATGAGTGCCCCCACACGCACAACCACATTGTGCCAACAGAGTCTGAACTCTGTTGTTTCCTTCTTACTGAATGCCAGCACAGAATATAGACTTCGAGGCTATGTT
This sequence comes from Neoceratodus forsteri, assembly GCA_016271365.2. Taxonomy (NCBI): domain Eukaryota; kingdom Metazoa; phylum Chordata; order Ceratodontiformes; family Ceratodontidae; genus Neoceratodus; species Neoceratodus forsteri. The sequence goes on along the minus strand of CM057459.1, from coordinate 275,291,867 downwards.
ATCAATATTATTAAAGAGGAAATATACAGTATCTCTTGGGCATTGGGGTGGGGAAGTGAAACATCCATGTCGCTATTTGGTGAGCATTGCAAGGATAATAGAAAGGAAAATGAACATAAAAGAATATGGCCAGTTGCTCAGTACTCACAGTGAAGCACTGCCAAGTCCAGTTGTAGTAAATATAATTTTATTCAGCTTGCTACAGTACAACACACAAATCTGAGGTTCATGGATAAACTCCCAGGTTATGTGCTACTAACAGAATAAAATTACAAAGTAGTGCAACTGACTTAACAGTAGTTCATAGTCTGTGATGTTTATGTGTTCTTTGAAACTAGCTTGATTTTCAGCAGCAGTAGTGTGTGTGTGTGAGCACTCTATTTTATCTGGAGAATGGTATATACTGGTAATCTACATAACCCCGCTTATCCAGAATGCACTGATCAATGCCAGAATCGATTGGATAAGCGAGGTTTTGGATAATTGATAGTCGCTATTACCTCAATGAAATTAGAGATACTGGTTCTCAAACAGTATTGTGCTGTGTTTTCATTTATTTAAATACCAATCTGATCACTGCATTTTTCTGTCATTTCACATCCTTATCACTTTCTGCCTGAGTTGCTCAGAGTGCAGTCTGGAGTGGATCAGCCACTGGATGCTTTGACTCTGGATTGGTTGGGAAGGTTCCTTTACTCTTTCCCTCCTTTTCCTCTGGTCTTCAGGGTGCTACTGAAGCTCAGGTCCCATTCAAGCGTCCCTGATCTTAATAGTCCCGGACTGGCCCAGGCAGCCATGGTACTCTGTGATGCTTTCAATGTCAGTGGCCATGCCAATACAGCTACCTCCGATATACAGTCTATTGACTTCCAACCCAGGGGACCCTGTTGTGCAGACCTTAAAATCCCTCAACCTCAGGCTTGGCTCTTGAGGTGCAGACTATGCTGGTTTGCAACTTTCTGAACCAGTACTTCATATTCTAAGGAGCTATAGGAAAACCTCTACTAAGAAAACCTACTCCTCTAAATGGAAAATATTTTCAATTTGGTGTTCCTCTAGGATTTTACTCCATTACAAGCTGACATTCCAGTTGTTTTGGATTATCTCTCCCATGTGCATTCCTTGGATTTGCGCCAAATTCACTTAAGGTACACCTTGCAGCTTTGTCTGCATACATTTCTGCTGGTACTACAGTATCTTTTGCCTCATATCCTATTTTAGAAAGTTCTTCAAGGGCCTGACCCATTTGCACCCCCTCACAGGGCCAGTGCCAGCATGGGATCTTAATGTTTGCATTGCCAAGCTCATGGGACATCCATTTGAGCCTATGGCTATGGCTCAGCTCAAATATGTCACTTGGAAGACAGTTTTTCTACTGGTAATCACTTCTGCCAGAAGAATAAGTGAATTGCAGGCTCTGTCTGTAGAGCAGGATTGTATCTCTTTTACCAGGGATAAAGTGATACTGAGAATGAACAGAAAATTCCTACCAAAGGTGGTGTCTGATTTCCATATTAACCAATCCATCATCCTACCTGTCTTCTTCACTGAGCACTCTAGTAATGGTGAAAGAAGGCTTCATAATAACCAGCGTGAAGAAGGCCCTTAGTTACTATACCACAGCTACTAAGGATCACAGCAGGACAAGAAACAGTTGTTTCTGACCTATGGGGATGCAGGAAAAGGTAATCCAGCCTCTAAAGGTAAATTTCTTGTTGGATTGTCCAGTGTATTCAATTTTGTTATACAAAGGCTGGTAGGAGCCCCAACAGGGTTAGGGCACATTCTACCAGAGGAACAGCTGCCACCTTTGCAGCTGTAAGGATGTTCCACTGGTTGACATCTGTAAAACAGCTACCTGGAAGACAGTACACACCTTAACTAAGCATTACAGTTTAGATATCCAGTCTAGAGAGGTGATGCTAGGTTTGGCACAACAGTCCAGCAGAGTCTATTCCTAAATAAGTGTTCTGTGCCCACCTCTTGTGGTACTGCTTTGTAGTCTGCAGAAAGTTATGAATACCTGAGTATTACTGGAGTTAGAAGAAAAAATACCTTAGTAATTCTGTTTCTTCAGTGATACTCAGGTATTCATCTTCCTCACCTCCTTCCAGAACTCAGCCTCTGCACTCTGCATGCTTTCGCTACCGTATAAGGGTACATTACAATTTGTGCAAGCATCATCTCATAGTAGTCCAATTTATAAAACAGGTTTTTGGGTCTTAAACCCTTAGAGTTTTTCCGACATTTTAACTCTTTAGGTTTTTGGTGTTCTTGACTCAAGTTGGAGCTATCCCTATTTCAATTGGGTCAACCTTTTAATTATCTCTTTTGAATAATTTAACATGTTTTTACTTTAGCATTGGTCTATTCAGGCTCCTAGGAAATCTGAAGAGGTTTAGAACATTGACAGTTACTATAGGGCAGCATTTGAAAAGATTGTCACGTGCAGATGATATTATCATTTGCATATGTTCCATCTCCGCGAGTTCAACCCTTCAGGCTTACTGCAGAAAGTTATGAATACCTGAGTATCACTGAGAAGAAACAGAATTACTAAGTCGAGTAACTTTTCTTTCTCCCAAGGTGGTGTCAGACTTCCACTTGAATCAGTTCATCATTATGCCAGTCATTTTCCTGGGCATTCCAGTTCAGGGGACATAGGCTGCATAGTTTAGATGTTAAGAGGACTATCAGTTATTATTTGGATCATTCTAAGAATCATAGGCAGGATAGTACTCAGCTCTTCTTGACTTATGGAGAGGTGGGCAAGGCAAACCTGCCTTGAGAGAACCATTGTACAATGGATTGTTGCCTGTATTCAATTCTGCTACAGAAAAGTAGGCAAACAGCCTCCTGTGGGCCTTGGGCTCTACAACAGGTACAGCTGCTTCTATAGCAGCTGCAAAGAGACATTCCTTTGTTGGAATTTGTAAAACAGCTACCTGGAAAACTGTTCACACTTTACCAAACACTATAGCCTGGATACCCAGTCCAGAAGTGATGCCAGATTTGGTACAGCAGTACTGCAGAGCTTGTTTGCTAAATAGGTTATCTGCCTTCCTCCAAATGTTCTACTTGGGTAGTCTGCATATGTCAGAATACAATAAGATTTCAGTTTGAAGAAAACATTACTTACTTACTTATTACATATTACTTACCATACCATTGTTTCTTCCAAGGAATCTTATTGTATTCTGAGCTCCCAACCTACCTCCTACTAGAACCTATGGGCACTGCATTACAGCCGTCTATCCTGTTTAAAACCTGTGAGTGTTTTTGATTGGGGCATTTGTGACTTGTTAGTGATGCCCCCACTTTTAAATAAAGGGATTTTTGTTTTCAGATTTACAGTTTTGGGGTTTTCTGGGGTTTCTCCCATTCCCCTGGGGCTCTGGCACACGGCGGTACATGCACGTGAGGCACGCACACATCCTGGATGCCAGCTCAGCCCTTCCTCCTCCATACACGCCACCCCTGCTGACTACATACCCCACCAGACCTTCACCCAATGGGGACAGGACTACAGGAGGGCAACAACCCTCCCACCACCCGGAGGAGATCAGCTTTGCATCACACTCGATCCGCTCCTCACACCTATCATTGAGGCACAGGTCAGGAAGCATAGGAAAAACCAGGAGCAGTTGTAAAATTTGCAAAAAATATCTATTTACAGTAGCAGTAACATAAAATATAAACTTGTTCAGGATAACTATTCTGAAAGAAGAATAAACAGCAGATTCATCAGAGTTTTCCTTCAATCTCTATGTGTTCATCTGTAAGCAATTGCAGTTCTGTCTTATAAGTCCTTCCAACCCCCATTCTTAATAAGCATCTTCCAAAGTGTTCTTGTATGTTTCAGGCAGGTGCTGGCAGGAACACAGTGTGCCTGAGCTGAGGTCCCTTTTCCAGCTCTTCTGCGACAGGCTTAAAAATTGCACTAAGGTAACCCCTTGATTTTCCAATAGCTTTTTGCAGTCATCTCAAACTATAATTATATACATTTCAAAAATTAACACTATATAATTTCTAAACAAAGGGATCCAATACAGTATCCATTACATTTCCACATAATGATTTGCATATATTTTATATTAGCAGATATGCAAGGGAGAAAAGACAAAAACAGCAAGGGAGGGTAGAGAGATAGTGAGAGGCAAAGAATTGTGACACTGTCGGGTGATCAAATCCTAGATCTCATGGGGAAATTTGGTTGCACAACCAGACAGAGAAGAGACAGGAAAGGAAAGAACAGAACAGATCCCTGCATTCAGACTCTTTCCATAACAACTGGGACAGGGTCCTATTCCACCCTGTCACATACACCCCTCCTTAAGAAGGAACCTGTTTTATCAAACAGGTTTCCAAAACTTTCTGTTAATTCTCTAATAATATTAACTTCTAACATTCAGAAATTAAACACATTTGCAGTATCCTTTTCTGTAACAGTACTGCAAACAGTAAAGTTTCAACTCACACATTTGTTTTTCATCCTTCAGAACCCTCAATTCCTGATCCATATCTTGACAGAAAATCAGCATTGCTATTCTCTTTACCAGATTTGTGCATCACGTTGAATTTAAATGGCTGTAATGCCAGATACCACCTTGTGATTCTGGGATTTTATCTTTCATTTGGTTAAGCCAAAGAGAGAACTGTATTCTGTTATGAGTACAAAGTCAGTTCCTAGTAAATAAAAGTTAAAGAACTCCATGGCTCACTTTGCTGCTAAACATTCCTTTTCAATGGTGGAGTACCTTTTCTCTCTGTCATGCAATTTCCTACTTATGTATAGAATCGACATTCTGTCCCATCTATATTTTGACTCAGGACTGCACCTAGACCTACCTTTGATGCATTTTGTAACAAAATGGTTTCTCAAAGTCTGGGCTTCTTAAAACAGGGGCTGAATATAATGCAGCCTTAATGGCTTGAAAAGCTGCATCACACCCTGGGGACCAATTTACATTATTTGGGTACCGTTTTCTTGTGAGTTCTGTGAGGGAGTAGCTAACTCAACAAAGTTGGTAATACATCTCTGATAATAACCAGCCAGCCCTAAAATGACCTGACATGTTTATTTGTTTTAGGAACAGGGCTGTTAGTTACAACTTCTGTTTTAGAGATTTCTAGCAACTTCTCCATTTCCCAATACATAGCCCAAATATCTGATTTCCTGCATGCCCAATGCACATTCAGTAGGATTAATAGTCAGACCTGCATTTTGATAGCTTGGACAGCTGCTAGTTGGTGTTCCAGGTGGCTTTTCCAGTCTGAACTGTACACCACGACATCATCCAGGTATGCAGTACAATAACTAGTGTGAGGTGATAAAATGACATACTTGTACTGCTGGAATGTAGCTGGCACCATGTAATCCAAATGGCATGGTGGTGAGCTGATAGAATCCAACAGGAGGCAAATGCAGTTTTGTCTCTGGATTCTTTAGCTAAAGGTATTTGCCAATAAGCCTTGGTAAGATCGGGTACTGATATACATTGCACTGCCCAGTCATGTCTACTAAATCATCTATTCTGGACATAGGATAACTGTCAAATTCTAACACTTGATTAAGTTTCCTAAAATCAAGGCAGATTCTAACACCCCTTCTTTTTGTTTACAATTACCATTGAAGATGACCAAGCACTCCTTGACTGTTCTATGATACCAAATTCTTCATTTTTGTATTTCCTTAACCATGTCAGGTCTTAACTGCTCTGGTAACCTGTATGTCTTTTGCCTAATAGGTGGAGCATTCCTTGGCACTATTACGTGCTCGACCCTTTGCTCGGCCTGGTAATGTGGTAAAAGTACTGTCAAATGTCTTTAGCACATTATGAATTTCTGTAGTTTGTTTTGAGGTTAAGGAAACATTCACCTTTACAGCATCAGCAGTTATTCCAGTCTATCATAAGTTACATCAATATCTTCTTTAGCAGTTTCTGATAAAACTAGCAAAGCAGCTTTTGGCATTTTTTCAACTCATTTCTTGAGGAGGTTAGCATAGTATATCTTAGCAGGATTTTTCCGTCATGGGTCTCAGTCTCATAGTTAATAGTGCCAGTATGTCTAAGCACTCCATAAAGCCCTTGCCACTTCATTAACAGTTCATTTTCTGTTGTGGGTAACAGTAGCAAAATCTTTTCACCTGGCTCAAAAAATTGTTCTTTTACCCAGTGGTCATAATATACCTTCTGCTGGTTTTGTGCCTTTTCTTGATTACTATGGGCAATTTCAACATATTTTGCCAGCTCCTTTCTTAGGGTACACATATAAGACATTATAGATTGTTTCTGAGGAGGGTTATCTTCCCACGTTTCTTTTATCACATCCAATGGCCCTCCTGGCTGCCTACCATACATCATTCAAATGGAGAAAACCCTGTTGATGCCTGTTGCACTTCTCTGTAAGCAAAAAGTAGATAAGGCAAGTATTGGTCTCCAATCTTTTCCTTTCCTTTTACAAACCTTTACAACATGAGTTTTAGGGTTTGTCTGTCTGATGGTGATAGGGAGGATCTTATGGCAGTGATACCTAGAAGTCTGTACAGCTCCTTAAATAATGCAGCACCAAAATTGCTTCTCTGATCAGTAATAATTTATTTAGGTATGCCCACTCTGCTGAGAGTTTTACAAGCTCTGCTGCCACTTTTGAAGCTGTGACAGTATGCACTGGAACTACTTCTGGGTATTGAGTAGCATAGTCACATACCACCAGGATAAATCTATCACCCTTTTTACTTTTGTCTAAAGGACCAACCACATCCATTGCAATTATCTCAAAGGCACATCTATCAGGGTAAGGGCACCAGGGCACTTTGTCTTTTCTAGTGACTGGGGCTACTTTCTGACACTCAGCACAGGAATTACAATAGGTAGCAATATCTTCATGAATTCCAGGCCAGTAAAAATCTATACATAAATCAGCAAGGGTGCGATCCCCTCTGGAGTGACCAGCCATAGGACTATCATGTGCTATCTGCAATAACTCTGTTCTACACTTCTGTGGTATAACCAGTTGTTCTGTTTGTTCCATGTCTGAGGTTTAACCCAAACTCTGTACAGTAACCCATTACATTTTTAAACATTGGTCCACTCTGTTTTGGTTTCATCCCGAGGTGCTTAAAATAACCCTGAGAGAAACATGGTTAGCTTGTTCTGAACGTAAATCACAATCAGTAATCGGTTTAGTTTCAGCATTTTCATATGTTAACCCTTATGTCCATCAGTCATTTGTTGCCAAAGTTTCTTCAGGCATTGTCTTTCTTTTCTGGATTTCCAGATCTTGGAGCTGTGCTCAAACAAGTCCAAATCAAAGTCACTGAAAGGAAAAGTGCCCCAACCATTTGAGATTTTCTTGCCTGAGCTCTTGTTACTACTGCTGCTGAAACTTCGGGTTTAGTTCCTCTGAGATCAACTCAGTAAATCCTGGACAGTCATTTCCAATAATCACAGGCACAGGTAACTTAGGTACTACCCCACTTTCATTTGGTGTGACACATCCCTAATGGTCAGAGTGATTTGGGTGGTGGGATAGTATTGAGTGTCCCCATGGATGCAGATGACACCAGTACCTGGTCCCTTTGCACAGTGTTTTCCCAGCACTTCAACATGCACTAGGGTCTGTCTGCTTCCTGAATTAATGAGTCCCTTTATAGTCTTATCCCCATCTTCACATCTGTTAAGTACTGCCCAATTGCTAGGACAAATCTGCTCCAGTGTCACTCTTCTTATGGCAATTTCTTGCATTATAGACAGCTTATTACAATTATAGCAAATAACGTCTTTGGGCACATATTTTTTACCCCACCAGAGTTCTGACTATATTTGAAGTTTAAATGGGGAAAATGTGTCTTACTGGTGCTTGGCTGTTATCTCACTGCTGTGGCATTTGTCTGGCTATTTTGTAGTCCTCAGCCAAAGAAACAGCCTTTCTCCCACTTTCTGGTCGATGTTCCTTTACCCAAAGCTTCACATCTGTAGGCAGGATGTTAGTGAATTGCTCCATGCAAATGTGCCAATGATCTGTGGGACTGTTTTGGCCTCTGGTTGGAACCATTTTGTCAGAAGTTCTCTGAGTCAGGAGAAGGTTTCTCAAGGATTGTCGACTGAGTTGTACTTCAGAGATCGAAATCTCTGCCTGTAGGTCTCGCCTGAGATGTCATGCCTTTTCAGGATTTCGCTTTTCACCAGATCATAGTTTTCTGACTGTGCAGTGTCCATATTGCTGTAGGCAAGTTGGGCTTCCCTGTCAGGAAGGGTACCAGTATGATTGTCCATTGCTGCTTTGGCTATTGTCAGGCTGTGGCAACTCTTTCAAAAGTTGTCAGGTATTCCTCCACATCATCCGAGGGACACAACTTTGTAAGTTTAATGGCTTTTAAGTTGCCTGTGTTTTGTTGCTCATCTGGATCTGTGCCAGATCCTCTGCCTTTGATAGCTTGCAAGGCATCCAGCAATTGATGCTCCCATCACTATATCTCTTCTCTCCTCTGCTTCTCCGTCTCTTTTTGTTGTATAGCCTACCATTTGAAAAAGTCCATCAGGCTTTCTGATTCTGTCACTGCCTCCTCTTTTGCCATAGCTTGTGCTGGCTGTACAATCTCACTTGAACTTCTTTCTCTGCTAGTTTGGCTGCCATTCTCCTGGTAACCACTCCTGGATTTGCTGCTGCAGAATCCATACCTTTCTCTGTGCTTCCCTGTTACTAGGTCCAGTACCCACACACAAACTCCTGGCTTAGAGTATGAAAGGCATAAATCCCACTTAGGCTGACACCATCTGCCATTGAGGCACAGGTCAGGAAGCATAGGAAAACCAGGAGCAGTTGTAAAATTCGCAAAATATATTTATTTGCACTAGTAGTAACGTAAAAAAGAAACTTGTTCAGAATAACTATTACAAAGGAAGAATAAACAGCAGATTCATCAGAGTTTTCCTTCAATCTCTGTGTGTCCATCTGCAAGCAATTGCAGCTGTCTTATAAGTCCTTCAAACCCCCATTCTTAACAAGCATCTTTCAAAGTGTTCTTGTATGTTTCAGGCAAGTGCTAGCAGGAACACAGTTTGCCTGAGCTGATGCCCCTTTTCCACAGCTCTTCTGCAACAGGCTTAAAAATTACACTAAGGTAACCCTTTGATTTTCCAATAGCTTTTACGATCATCTCAAACTGTAATTATATACATTTCAATAATTAACACTATATAATTTCTAAACAAATGGATCCCAGTATCAGTTACATTTCCACATAATGATTTGCATATATTTTTATATCAGCAGATATGCAAGGGAGGAAAAGACAAAAACAACAAAGGTGGGTAGAGAGATTATGAGAGGCAAAGAACTGCAAGACTGTTGGGGTGATCAAATCCTAGGTCTCATGGGAAAATCTGTTTGCACAACCAGACAGAGAAGAGACAGGAAAGGAAAGAATAGAACAGATCCCTGCATTCAAACTCTTTCCATAACAACTGAGACAGGATCCTAGTCCACCCTGTCATGCCACCCCATGCCAGCACTCCAATGGCCCAAGGCTGTTCCCGAACCCGGTCACTGGGCACACAAGGTAAGGCATTGAGTGCCTCAACCCTCAGCACCACCAGGCCAGCTGGGATTACTTGTTTTGGAGGGTATTGGTTATTTATTAGGATACTTTGGATAGCGTGTCATTATACATGCTCCATAAGAATTTGATAGTTGCATGATGTATTCCAGGGACAGTGGTTTGAAAAATGAGCTCAAGCCTAGCATTCTATCATTGGCATAGGTTCTATTACCCATTTAGGCTCTGGGGCAGTCCTATGGTTAGACCATACTGCATATGTCAGAATGCAGTAAGATTCCCATGGAAGAAACAAGATTACTATGGTAAAGCATTTTTCTTCCAGTCTTCTTCTAGAGAAAATCCAGCTTGGAGGAGCATAAGCTCCACAGTCTGGATGAAAAAAGCACTAGTTACTAATTAGATCACAAAAGGATGTCAGGTCCACTAACACTCAACATTTTGTTACCTGTGATGAAGTAGGAAATGTAAACCGGCATCCAAGAGAACCTCTCTCACTGGATAGTTTCCTGTATTCAGTTCTGTTATGACAAAGCTGGCAAACTGTCATCTAGACACCACAGGACACACTCTACAAGTGGTACTTCCACCCCTGAGGCAGCAATGAGGGATAGCCCTACAGGAAATCTATAAAGCAGCTGTCTGAAAACAATACACACTTTACAAAGCACTACTGTCTGAACATACAGTCCAGAAGAGATGCTAGCTTTGGCACTGGTGTCTTGCAGAACCTTTTCCTAAATAGGTTCTATATCCAGCAACCAAATGTACTGCTATGGAGTCTGCTCTTGTCAAGCAACTGTGAGGGTTTCTTGGGGTTTGAAGAACAAATTACTCACGGTAGTAATGTTGTTTCTTCCAAGGGCTCCTCACTATTCTTAACAATTCCTAATCCATACCTCCTTCCAGAACCTGGTAAAAGGTTCAGAAAAGAATCAGTTCTTATCCACTTGCCTGAGTATTACTTGTTACAGGGCCTTTATAATTGTTGCTAATGGTTTGTTTGTTTATTTATTTTTCAAAAATAAGTTTGTTTTGCCTTGTTTAACTGTTTTTCAATTTTGGTAAAATTGAAAAAAATAGTATATATTTAGCTAGTTTTTGTGGTCAGAGCTCAACTAACCTTAGAAATATATCTGACATTAAAATACAGGTGAGTGTGACCACAGAGAGCACATTTTGAATTTAGTTGCAAATTCCATAATTTGCATACATTCAGAAAGCTTCAGGACTGCTCATTCCAGGAAATGATTGTTGTTGTTAAACTTGGTGAGGAATTGGGGATCCTTTGGAGGAAACATTATTATGGTGAGCCATTTTTCTTTCTCCCTGCCAGGCAATATGTACCCTTGGCACTATCCAATCTAACTCCACTGTGCAGATGCTTCCATGTGTAAAAGATGCAATGCATCTTATTTTGAATGAATACACTGTCTTCTGCAATAATACACCCCTGTGGATGTAGGCAGAAGCAGGTATTGTCTATCATTTATCTAACTATGTTAAATTTTCTTCATTGGCACACACTTGTTTTTTCTGTGTTGGGGCATTTGCATATTCCACTTTTAAATTTCAAAGAAATTACATATCTTCCTGGACATAAAGTCTCCACCGCTTATTCACATTAATGAAGTACGTGAGGCGCTTAGGACCCAGTGGGAGCCACAAATCTTCAGGAGGACTGGCGCCTAGGTAGATCCATGAGGAAATGGCACCACGAGCTTGGCTTTGCACCATATGGGCTACCCTTGGCATCAACCCTCCAACCGCCTTTAGTTCCGATTTTCCACTGTCAAGTGCACTTCAAAGACGACATTGTTCACACGCTGGGAGTCAAACTCACATCTATGTGACAGCAGCTATGGTATAGTCTTTCAATTTTGATTAGCCCCACAGCAGGCACTTGGGTTAATATCCAATACTGACACTGCAGTGCAGCATGAGGGGTGCTGCACCCTGAGGTGCCGCCTTTCAGATGAGATGTTAAACCGAGGTCCCATCTGCCTGTTCTGGTGGTAGTTTAGGTGGATGTTAAAGATCCCATGGCACTTCTCGAAAAGAGTAGGGACATTTTTATTTGAAACATAAAACAAAATCATACAAACAGTAATTTATATCACATGATCATGTACAAAAAAATCATAAAAAAGAATAGAAAACCATAAAGAAAAAAGAAAAACAGGATCATCACATGTCATGGGTATTACTGTGGAATATGAGGAAAAAAGAAAGAAAAAACAGTACTAAAGAAAAACCTTAATTGGCTGGCCAGCCATCAGATTTAAAACCAACTCTGCATTTCCCAATCACTATGTTCCATAATGTGTTAAATTGTATTGTAGAAAGAGAAGTTCTTTCCTTACATACAAAGTGTGAAAAACAACAACAATATTTGTTGAACAACTCTTTTGGGAGACTTCTTTTATTGCAGTAAATGACACAATGCGCTTGCCACATGTAGTATTTATACATCAAAATTACCCTAAGTGTACTCTTATTATATTTCCAGAGAACATGGGTATAAGGACTAAGATCAAAATCTCATATGTTATGGAGGTCAGTCAAGGGTCTTTCCAAATATTTTGTAAGATAAGCCAAACTTGTTCAGCAAAGGGACATATTATGAAAAAGAGTTCTAAGGTCTCCAAAACTTAATGGCATAGAGGCCTAGGACACCATCATTCTTCTAGTGCCTTGTGTTTTAAGTTATTCTACCCTTAGTTGTCCATGACAGGATAACCAAACAACATCCCACATCTATTTTGGGATTTTGTTGTCTGTCAGGTGACAACAGGCTTCTGTCATATCCATTTCTGAACAGTCTGGCAATATTGTACATCCGGATCATCCGGAGGCTCCCCAAAGGTCGAGAGGGCTGGAGGACCAAAGCCTCCCCACTGCATCACCATAGGTAGGCTGCACTCAGATCCTGGCATTCTTCTCGATAGGCAGAGGAGGGCCCGCCGATGCTGTGCGTTAGCTCCCACTGCCCCCACCACCACCCTTGGTCAGCACTGCCATTTATAGGTGCAGGCACATGACAGTCAAAGCCAATCAGCCCTGTTTGCCACTTGCAAGTTATCATGTCCTGCCACAAACAGATGCTACTGCTATTACTCAGTTCTAGTGGCCCTTACTGCTTTTAAAATAAAAATGTCAACAGTTTCTCCAGCCTCTTCTCCTGCCTTACTGTGCCAACATGCTGCATTCCTTACTCCTATGCCTTCTCTTACAAATTCCACTCTCCTCTCCTCCAGTACCCTATCTCCCAAATCCCCATTTAGGTGATTTCTCACCCCACCACTCTTTCCCCATCCACATTCTACCCCAAGAATTACCCCTCCCTGGCATGCCCATTTCCTACCATCCTCCCTCCTACCCCACCCCATCTCCTATCCCTACCCTTTATCCACCCCACCTACCATCCCCAACCATTCACCCTGCATTACTCCACTCACGCCTTATTAAATCTTGATGCTCTCCTCCAGTGTTTAAACCTCCATTCTACACCCTCTAGGTGCACTTCAGGAAGATGCAAGCAATCCCTTTCCTCTCTATAGCCCTATTGCTCCTGCTTCTGGAAGGTGACATACATCCTAACCCTGGCCCTTTAGTGCCCAAACAAACCACACCCACACCCCAGCCCTCAGCCACCTTTGCCCTCGGACTCTCTCCTAAGGGCCTCTGCATTTTCACCTCAACTCCTAGAGCCTCCTCCCAAACTAGATTCCTCTCCATCTGGGCCACCCAGTACCAATCAGATGTTCTCTGCATCTCAGAATCCTGGCTTTCCATCAAATCCTCAACTCATCTCTTGCCATCTCAAACTACACCCTGTTCCACCAGGATCATGGTAAGTGAGGTGGGGCATTGCACTGTACATCAAGGACTCCATTACCTGTTCTGTTATATTCAAGGAAGCCTGCCCTTCATCCCACAAATCGATAGTTGTGCAACTATCCTTTCCTTCAACCAACCCCTCATGTGGGGTTCTATATGCCTGCTAAAGACCTTGCCTGACTCCTTATCGAGGCCATCTCGGCAATTTTCTGCACCTCAAATGACAAACTCATAATGCTAGGTGACTTCAATCTGGACGCTCTCCTCCTCCTCAACAAAACCCACAGCCCTGAGGATAGAAGCTCTAAATGTCTCAGCTTATCCAGGTACTAACCAGACTAAACCACTGGACCCAAAGGCATACCCTGCTGGACTGGGTTCTATCCACCCATCCCTACAGGATTTCAGCATCAGGCATCCTCTCTGATGCCTTTAGTGACCACTGCTTCACATTCTTCATCTGCAAAATCCATTCCCCACACTCTCACCCAAAATTCATATGGTCTCACCCCATACATCTCCTCAATCAATCTGCCCTGCAGCAGGACCTTAAGCAACGCCGACTGGCTACCTGTCTATTCTGGCCAGATGTTGACCACACCCTATTCCATTTTGGCAAGATCTTCCAAACCTTCTGGGACCTCCATGCCCCCTCAGGAAAGCTAGAGTTAAACAGTTCCATCACCCTTAGATCACATCAAACCTCATCGCCTTATGTTGCTCAAGGGACATTGCATAGAGGTGATACAAACCTCCCATGCCACTTAGTACCTCCAATCTTACAAACACCTCAGAAACATCTGCACTAAAACTATTCAGCAATCCAAATCCTCCTACTTCAAAATGCAACTCACACAGAACCATAATTCTCCAGGCCCTTCTGGAAGGTGATAAAGTCCCTATTGTCCCCCTTTCTAAGCAGACCTGTCCCGTCCTTAACATCAATGACAACCTGGTCTCAGATCCTGCTTCATTGCCAAACTCTTCAACTTGTTTTTCATTTTCTGCGCCTGCCTGACTCCCTCTCCCCACCCGACCCCCCAAATCCACCCCACTTCTGCCGGCTTCTGCTTTTCTCCTTTCTCATCCCTGGAAGTCTACAATGCACTCCCTCCCTTAACCAGTGCAAAACAAGCCCTGATGGCCTGCACCCAGGCTGCTCTGCATTTCTGCCTCAGCCATTGCTGCACCATTGACATGTATGTCAATGGTGCAGCCGAATGATATCTTAACCTCTCCATCACCACAGTCACAGTTCTCTCTGCTTGGAAACTAGCCAAGATCCTCCTTCTACACAAAGGCAGTGATACTTCCCTGCCAGGAAATTATAAGCCCATCTTGCTCCTCCTTCCCTCGCCAAAATCCAAGAATCCCTGATGCTGTCCAAACTGACAAATTTCCTCTCCTCCAACTACTCTCTCTCCCTTTCAGTCAGGTTTTGGGAAACACCACTCCACCGTCACCACGTTGCTATGAGTAAAGACTCTGTCCTCTTTGCTTTGGACAGCAGCCAAACCACCACCACCATTTTATAGATTTGGCAAAAGCCTTCAACTCAGTCTCCACCCTGCTGCTCTGCAAACTCAGCTCCTTTGGCCTCACCCAACTAGCCATCAAATGGTTCCTCTTACCTCCAGAATAGGCAGCAGTCCGTACAAGAGGAGACACCCTGTCCTCTCCTCTTCTAATCCTGCAGGGGGTCCCACAGGGATCCATCCTTGGTCCCATCCTCTTCTCCCTTTCATAAATGACCTCCCTTCACCTGTCTCTCTTCTAACATGCATCTGTATGCTGATGACACGATCATTTATGCTTTGGCCCCTCCCACAACAGTGTCCTCCCAGACCTTCAAAATGACTTCAACAGAGTCCAGTCCTGGTTCCTTGCAAACCAGCTCAAACTCAATACCAAAAAGCTGTCACCATGGTCTTCAGATCTAGACAAAAGCTGGCATCTCTACCAGTCCCATCAGCAATCTCCACCCTGGACAGCCCCCAGAGATGGTCCCTGCTTTAAAATACCTAGGCGTCTGGCTGGACAGCCACCTCAACTTCTCCACCCACGCTGAGGCCGTCTGTACTAAACTCTAGTCCAAACTTGCCATCCTCTATTGCCACAAAAGCCAGTCTTCCACTTACACCCGTAGTGAACTCATTCGCAAAACAGTCTTGCCAGTTCTAGACTACGTGACATCATTTACGGTATAGCTCATACTCATCCCTCTCAAAACTTGACATCCTATTCAACTTGTTCTGTCACTTTGCCACTGCCGCCCCTCACTCACCCATCATTGTTGCCTCTATGCTACCCTCGCCCTGGGCCCACTCTCACACAGGAGAACCATTCACAGCACCTCCATCATAGCTAAATACTGGCTAGGCTCCTTGCCCTCTACCTTACTTCCGACATTGCACTAGCCAATCCCTAGAATACACCATGCACCACAGGGACGCTTGCACTTTTCTCATCCCACACCCCGCTCAGCCACGGGGCAGGCACCTTTTCCTACTAGCTTCCCTCCTATGGAACAACCTTCCACCCAACCTTCGCCAGGCCTCTTCCTTTCTGCCATTAAACAACTCCTCAGGATCCTCCTTCCCATCCCTGCCTAAGTTGCCCCATGGTACCCTCCCTACTAGGGCCTAACCTTCTCTAGGAGGCCTCTTACAGTCATTGTGTACATGTCCCCACTTATGGTATTGATTTTCCTGCTTCTGTGCTGTACTATGCCTGTGCTTATTTATACCGAATTATAAATGTGATTGTCTGTACAGTGCCTGTATATTACATTTCTGTAACGTCAAACATCTATAGTACACTGTATTTCTATTGGTTGTACATATTGTCTGTAGTTGTTGCTATTACTGTCTGTAACCAAAATTGATGTGCCTCTGTATATTTCTGTGTACACCTTGTACCTGGGTCACACCTGGAAATGAGCTTCAGCTCAGTGTGCCTTTCCTGGTCACCAATTTTAAATAAATATACAAATATTGGTTGTTCAAAAGAATATCTGAGATAATACACTTAAAGAGGACATTAACCTCCTGGAGAGGGTCCAGAGGAGGGCAACAAAATGATTTGGGGCTTGGGGACAGGACCTATGAGGAGAGGCTCGAAGAGCTAAATATGTACACATTGGAGAGAGAAGGGACCAGGGGGACACGATGGAGGTCTTCAGGTACATGAAGAGGGTAAATAGGGGAGGAACAGTCAGGGTGCTTCAAGGAAGGAGGAAGGGCCACTAGAGGCATGGGTGGAAGCTGGAGGGAAGATTCAGGGAGAAAGGAGGAGGTGCTACTTCACTGAGAGGGTGGTGGAGCCATGGAATGCACTGCCTAGGGGGCTGGTGGAGGCAGAGACAGTGGAGGGGTTCAAGAGGGGGTAGGACAGGTACAGGGAAGGGTTCTGGAAGCAAAATCCAATGCAGCAAGAATATCCAGAACTGGGAAGGGAGAAGCCAGAGAGGCGGGGGACAGCAAGGTCAGCACCCAGGGTGGGGCTGACCAAACGAGCAGACATGAAAGACCGTTAGGCCTATTCTGCTGGCATTTTAGTATGTTAGTATAATATGGACAAAAAGGCTTTTTGAGAGAAAGAGCTAAGTAATGCCAAAGTAACCCTCCATTGTCATAAATTTGTTATGCAAGGTTTCAGAAACCCAGGGATTCCTTTAGTATGAGTAAACATAGGGACATTCAAAGACCTAAACCTCATTTGTCCTGTAAAGTCAAAACCATGAAAACCAAAATTAAACCACTGTAACCTTTTGTCTGTTATCAATCTCGTCAAGTTTCTATAAATAAAAGTACTATCAAAAAATACTATGGGGTTAAGCATTCTAATCCCTCCTAGAGTATAATCATTGTATGTGTAAACCCACTTAATGGGGTTTAAGCAACTGCCCATAGTCCTTGAAAATATATTTGTAGTACACATGGTTCTAGGAAAAGAGAATAGGAAAACATTTGACACATGTAAAAGCTGTGGTGCTATTAATGTTTTCACTAAAACAACTCTTTTTTGGATATAGTTTATTCTTCCAGTGTTGAAGTAAACCTTGACATTTGTCAAGTGCTTTCCCAGTTATCAGTAGTGTCGTTCGCTGTGGTCAAATGTGAGTCTGAAAATAGTAATGGGGTCTTTCCGTACTGGTATGATAGACTGAGGGCAGAGCAGTGTTGTCTGGATATTGGGTTAATTTGAAAAAATGACTTTATCATAATTTAATGTAGCTCCTGACACAGCTTCATATGCATGAAGTGTCTCTTCTATAAAGGGAATCGCTTCTGTAGATTGTGTACTAAGACAAAGATCATCAACATATGCACTTATGGTAGTCAATTCGGAAGTCCTGGACTTGTTATACCTGGGATACTACTATGCATTTGAATCTTTCAATTAGAGGTCAATTGCAAAAGGTACAATATTGGACTTAAGAGCATCCTTGATGGACCCCTCACAGAATACGGAATGTTGTACTTATAGTTTTATTTATGTATGTTGTTATCGTAGCAGAGCTATATAGTAATTTTATCCAAGATGTAAATTTAGCGGAATCCCATATGCATGAAGTGTATCAAATAGCTAATCATGATTGACCCTGTCAAAGGCCTTCTGTTGATCAAGGGATAAGATCCACAGGATTGGCCTTGAGTTGTACCTAAATCCATTACATCATGTAAAAACTGTAAATTATGAAAATAGAATGATTCAGAATACTGCAGGATTGCACAGAGAGATTATTTTCTGAGCAATGCATGACAACCTCTTGGTTAAAATGATGGAAAGAATTTAATAGTCCACATTTAACAAACTAATCGGTCTCCAATTTGATAAAATGGTACGGTTCCCTTTTTATGGAAAGAATAACTAGTGCTTGGGAGAACCTAGAAGGGATATGTGACATCTGTAATAAAGAGTTAAATAATATAGTAAGGATAGGGCTCAAATGCCCTTGAAAGTTTAAAAAAAATCAGCAGTTAGACCATCTTCTCCTGGAGAAGTACCAGGTGTTAGTTTTGATATAGCTTGTGTTACTTCCTGTAGGAAATATCTGTTATTAAAAAGGAGGTATCAGATTCAAAGAGATGCAGTATGGATAAATCAGAAAAATAATCTATGGCCTTATGGAGTCTGTCGGTATCCCAAATTGATTATATAAATAATCATGTACCATCCTCTGAATTCCATTTTTATCTGTCATTAGGTCAGATTCATCAGGAAGCAACAGGTTATCCACCGTAGATGCTTTTACTCTGGCTACACAGCTGTGAAAAGTGTCTAGTGTAGGTTGCCTACCCTGAGTGCCAAATTGGGATTCCAATTTGAGACTTAAAATCTTTTGTATTGGTATTTAGCCATTTCTGCCTTAGTGTTCTGTATTTGAGCTGATAAATCAATATTCTGTTCCTAAACCTGTGAAATCAATGTTTGTAATTGGTTGTGTAGTGTAAGATACTGGCCTGTTTCTATTTTTCAGAGATGCATACATATGAATAAATTTCTAAAATCTTTTGAGTCTAACCACCAGTCAATCATATCATCGTATGCTTCTATAACAGAAACCTGGGCTTTAATAATTCATTCCATTGAGTTATGAGGTCAGAATTATTTAATAATGAAGTGTTTGGACACCAACGAGAAGGGTGGTACGAAGATCAGTACCTGGGAAAGAAATACAGGAAGCTGCTAGATGATCAGATGTTTCTATAGGGGTAGTAGTGGATTGAGAAATAATAAGATTCTTGGATGTAAATAAATAATCTATTCTAGAAGTAAGCTGACCTGTAGAAAATGTTCTGCCTCCTGGCATTATTGCAGCTGAAGACATTTCTTGAAGGTTTGCTGTGGCACACATCATTAAACAGGCCATATCATCAAATATTTTCTGGGTCTTACATCCTCTATCCAAGGGAGAGAGGCTAGAGTTAAAGTCTCTCCCAAGGATGACAGTTTTTGTTTGTGGAGAAATGGTTGAATTAATTTGAAAGGAGATGTTCTACCAGCAATGCTCTGTAGCGTATATATGCAGGTAAGATGTAGATTGAAATTATAGAAAGAAACATCTATCAATATGGATCTCCCAGGTCTAAATCTATAATTCATTGGGGTGAAATTCTAAACCTCTAAATAGAATAGATACTCCAGCAGAGGTCCTATCCTTGGGACCAAAATGACAGCCCCGGACCACATTTGTTTAGCCTATTGTAGCTGATATGAGGTTTTGATCGTGTGTCCTGAAGAAAGAATATATTATTTGGCAGCTGTGACAGTATATGCAAAGTAGTACCCAGTTTTTAAAAGACTTAATACTGCTGACATTAAGAGTTAAGGCGTAGAACATGATCCATAACCAAACAAGACAAAAGGAAACAGAAGCATAATGTAAACGAATGTGTTATCCCTCCGGTTTCTGTTTGAACTTATGTTTTCCTCTGGCCTTTTTGATTTAGAGGTTCCTGTTGAGACTCAGGAACCTCATCTAAAATCCCTGAAGTAACAGATGAAATATCAGACTCTGCCTCATCTTCACCATATCACTCCATTGCTTACGTTCAGATAAAATATTAAATTTGTTCCGTGTAACAATGGGTGATACCGTAGTATGTGAATTTGTTTTTTCTGGGTTCACCTAGACTTGCCAGGGGTACCACTTCCATAGGCATTTCTTTGGGGGGTAACATGGATTCATGAAGGAGGTTCCCAAGCTTCTCATGGGTTATGGAGCGTGCTAGTCGTGCGCTTCCTTTATCAGGAGCCAGTTCAAGGCCCATAGAGGAAGCTGTATGTACTACATAGGGATGTTGGAATTCTGGTCTGATTGTGGGGGTACCTTCAGTGTAGAGTCCTGCTTCCTACCTAGCTTGCATGACTTTTGACTGTTGAGCAGATATTAAAATATCTTGATCTCGCATGGCCCTGTCCAATCTGTTCCGAGCAGCCCAGGGCAAGAAACATAGGTGTGGCCTGATGCCTCACACGGTTGCAACGAAGGGATTAGGACATCCAAGACTACATGGCCATATTCGAGGCATAAATTACACCTGGTAAATTACAAGTAGAAATGAGGTGGGTCTGGCCCCACACTTATGACACGTCTTAGGCTGGCCAGGATAAAATAAATGCCCTATCCCTGCCTATGTGGAAGCTACTAGGAGGTGTGAGATCCCTGTGTCAGCGTGTTGTAGCTTTACTTTGATCCGCCAACCCCTGTCCACACTAAATCTTCGTCAAGAATAGGTAACGGACTTTGTAAAATTTCACATTTCTGCCTCAGCCAGTACTGAACATCTTTTATATTGACCCCTCATTCCTAAATACCAGGGTGATAGTTTTGACCGTAAGTTTGGTCAAGGGGATAGGGAAGAAATCTTGCCAGTCAGGTAAATGCTTAAGTGCTTCATGCTTCTGCCAAAACTTTTCTAAAGTAGCATTATTTCAAAACTAATGTCATAAATGTTCTCGCCTTTATATGAATAAAGGCAAATAAATCATATGGTGGTATACCCAAGGAAGTCACTAAAATATGATGCAAAACATATTTTCTATCAGGAGAAATTTCATTAGTCCCTGTGTACTTTAGGCAGACTACGTTTCACCGTTGTGCAGGTTCATCTACTTGTTTAAATAAATCAGTCATATAAAAAGAGGTTTCCGTATTAGGGTCAGTAGAAGTGTCATGTAAAGTGTTCAAAGGTAGAGAGAGGAATGTCAGTCGTATCTTCAGTGTGCACACCCTTGTTTGCTAACGCTGCAGAGGTAGCCTTAGAATGAGGCTGCATAGTAGATTGTTGTGAAGACTCTGAAGCCAAAACCACACTGGGCTGAAAAGAGTCAGAATTTCCTTAGATTCCATTTTAGAAGCTGATGCATTAGGTACATGTACCGTGGAGACTGAAGGGTGAAAATGGAGTAACATCCACTGATGTAGTTAAGGGAAGATGTTGGAGAAGTTGTCTTAGCTGATTACTGCAAAGTAATTTGAGCAGTCTGGATGATTTCTGCAGCTGAAACAGGCGGGTGAAGACCAGCCTTTATTCGGATTAGCTAGCTAACCTGCAATGTGTAGCGCCAAGGCTGGAGCCCAGGTAGTGTCATAACAGGAGGTCCAGAAAGAAAACCAGAAATGCTATCCTGCAAAGTATTCATAGTGCATTGAATCTGAGGTGCATTTAGAAAAGGCTCAGAGGATTTCGCTGGAAGGTATTTCCTATGAAGTTTGGAATGAAACAACTGGAATATGTATACTTTTATCTGAAACTAGTAGCTAGAGGTTCGACTCCCAGTTCAGCAAGAGGTGGAGTTTTAACTGATGGAACCAACAATATTAACAGAAAGGCTTTACTATTTAGTATAGCATTTTGTAACAATTGTTCCTCCTGTTCAGGTGTTAGGGGTTTAAATCAGACACAACATCAGACACCAACCTTGAAGATGTATTGTGCTCCAGAAACTGTTCTTGCCCAGAAGTTTGAACCTTTGCAGGATCTTGAACATTTTCAGAAGGATCATTCAATAAAAATCACAATGTCTTCCATGTCTGAATCGCTACATTCCTTGTCGACCTCTGTGGTAGGAGCATTATCCACCAATGCACTAGAAAAATCATTCCCTGCCTTCCTCACCTCAGTGTTGTCACCAGCATACTCCCTATCCGCCATCTTGGAAAATGGTGACAAGGTTCCCCTACAGTTCAGTGGGAATTTCCCCAGAGCCTGGTCAATTTCCCCAATCACTAAATACCACCAACAGCTTATTCTGGTTCAAAGTCAGTTGGCATTCATCTGTATCCCCTCCCCAGGTCGTGCCTAAAATAGGCAAAATTTGTCTAGTGCACTCACCCGTCAACAAAAACTAAATAAAAATGTGTTTTATTAGTTTTATTATTTCTTGTCAGTTTAAAGAACAATAAATAAGTAGCTTTTAATAAGTAATTTTCATCAGAAGAGGTCTTCAGCCCTCCTTTGATGGAGTCAACCATGAGCAGGCCAGGTAATGGTAGGAGACTTCACATAAGCTGTATTGTCAGCAGGGCTGGGTCTGGTCTCGCTCTCTGCAGAGGGAGTCTGACTACAGGCAGTCCAGTGCTCAGAGGGATGGGCAGTCTTCCCAAAGCACAAAAACAAGTGGTCCCATTCTCAATCCTCGTTGAGGACTCGGCACCATTCGGCCTTGAGATCTTCTTCGGCCTCCTGGTGAAAAAGCAGCACCACTCGAGGTCACCTTCTGGTATGCCTGCACGTTGCTCATCAGTTACCGGTACCAGGGCCAGACTCTGTCCCTTCTGGGGTCTTCTCCAGCTTCTGTTTCTGGTGACAGGCATCCTCAACTCTGGAGCCCTCCCACTCCTGGGAGGTCCTCCAGTGAGCAGTTTCACCATTGGCCACTCCTATGGAGCAATGGGTTTGGCAGTTGTCTTGTCTGCCCAAGCCAGAGAGTCTGTCACGGGGCCTTTGGGCCTTTAGGTTTCAGACCTCTGGGCTGGTGTATGGGCTTCCCTAGTCCTCAGCACACTCCTTTGGTGCTGTCGATGTAATGCTCTGGTGTTATCTCCCTCATGGCTATGGCGCAGTGGTCTACACTGGTGCCTTTATCTCCTGCTGAATTTCTTTGTCTCTCCTCAGTGAGTCGGGGGTTCAGAACATCTGGCTCAGTGTCACTGGCTCTGATGCCAGCTCCTCCAGTGCCGGTGCCGCTTTCGGTGCAGCGTCCTGTGCCTGTGCCACCTGTGTTTTCAGCACCACCTCCTGTTATGCACTGGGAGTGCCTGCGGTGCGCCTTATGTGACACGGGTTTTGACCCTGACTCGTAAAGCTCATCCTCCTTCTTTTCCTCCCTTTCTTATCTATACAGTCCCTTTGGGACTAGTAGGAGATGATATTGAGCATGATCCTGATTTTCAATTGGGGTGACTTTGATGCGATTCCTCCCTAGGAGTAGTGAATAAACCTACTCTTACAGTACAGCAGAGCCTCTGGTTGAGGACCTTTCTTTTAAGTCTCTGCTTAGAAACATGAATACCACTCTCTCTCTCCAGACTTTGGAGATTGATCCTGGGAAATTGCTGCATCTGCAGTACCTGCACATTCTGGAAATTCCTGTGGAATTGACTCCTCCCGTGCAACCTTCTTTTGAGACTCTCTCACAAATGGCGTGGTATAATCCGGCTTATTCCTCTGTGGCTAAGTCCATAGATGAGAAATATGCTCCTCCCAAGGATCGTCCCATTCTGACCTTGCAAGCCTTTTGCTGGTACCATAGTTGTCCTGGCAGAGAATGACAAGGCCGTTCTTCCACAAGAATCTATGGCACATCCAATAAACAAGGAATCTCAGAAAACCGACACTTTGGGAAAGTGAGTCTTTGCTGCTTCCACCCTGGGCATGCGCATTGCTAGCTACCAGGGCTACTTCTCTCAGTATGAGTATACACTCTGGCATTCACTTAACTCATTATACCCGGGAAGCCATTTTGTATCAGGAGAATCAAAGGATGGTTCAGACTTCATACGGAGCTATTGGGTACAATGAGTTAAAGCCATGGTAGAAGCTCTCCAGATTCAGATGTTAACACAGAGCTTCTTCAAATCATTATTAGAGGCATTGAATACAATAATCAGCAGCTTAAAGTTGCAATGGATGCCTTGACACTGTCTCCAGAACAGCGGCAGCGGCATATGCACCGATCGCCACTCTTGGTTTGCACACCTCAGGGTTCACAAATGATGATCAACAGAGAGTTATGGCTTTGCCTTTTGATGGTATGTACCTGTTTGGTCCTCAGGTCGAGCAGGCACTAGAGGCCACACAGAAGACTAGAATGGCCATCCAAATGGCCAGACTGCCAACCGCTGCCCCTCAAAGGGTGGGAACCGGCATCAGTTTCATAACTGTCAGTCCTTTCATGGTATAGGCAGAGGGGCTTTAACAGAAACCAAACCACTCAGCTGCAAAAGAAAACATAGCAGAAGGCACAGGACCCCAAGCACCTAGTGCCACCCTCTGAGATCCCAGCCCAAGTTCCACCTCAGCTGTCTGAGAGGGACTCTTCCTCAGCAGTAGAAGGTGTTTAACTCAGTTTTACGACCTGTGGAAGTTAATCACATCAAACAAGTGGGTGCTCAGAATAATCCACAAGGGTACTGTCTAAATCTTTCTGAAACCCCTCGGATCACACCCCAAATGACAGCCCAAGCTGTCTGTCTCTCAGTCAGACCTTCTTTATTTATTTATTTATTTTATTTTAGTCTTTGGTAACTGGGTAAGGCCTACTAGGCACAAGTGTCTGTTTTCAGGGGCGACCTGGGAGCACTGGGTGGTTAAGTGACTTGCTCAGAGTCACACTGTATGCAAGTGGAGGTTGTGAGAATCAAACTCAGGTCTGGTCTGCTGGATGTGTCAAGCTCATTCACACCTCATTCCTCTAACCTCCAGGCTATACTACCAGCCCAGATTGCTTCCGAGATCCAAGGCCTTCTAAACAACAGGACAGTAGAGATAGTTCCATTGGATCAGCAGAACACATGTTTCTACTCCCATTACTTCCTAGTTCCAAAGAAAACAGGCAGCATGTGCCCTGTTCTCAATCTCAGGAAGTTAAACAGGTTCCTTTACAAGGAAAAGTTCAAGATGATATCTCTCTGTACACTTTTACCTCTAAATCATCAAAATGATTGGCTGGCCTCCTTGGACATGCAGGACGCCTATCAACACATTCTCATGCACCCAAACAACCACAAATACCTCAGATTCATGGCACTGGGTCAACAATACCAGTTCAGAGTCCTATCCTTTGGGCTATCCTTGGCGCCTCAAGTTTTTTCAAAGTGCTTTGCAGTTCTTGCAGTGCATCTGAGGCAGCTCAGAATTCAGGTGTTCCTGTACCTGGACGGTTGGCTTCTAACAAGTCCCTCCAGACAGAAACTCAGGAAGCCATGGCTATGGCTTCAAATTCCTCAAGTCCATGGGAGTCCTGCTAAACTTGGGAAAGTCACAGCTACAGCCTCCCAATGGCTTCTTTTCATAGGAGCCCTTCTAGATACCTCTAGCACAAAAGCATTTATTCTGGCAGACAGAAGGAGCGACATCCTCCAGATGGCTCACTTCATCAGAGAACAACTCGATTCGAGCTCTCTCAATGCAGCAGATGCTGGGTCTCATGGCATCCTCGGTGTTCACTGTGCCCTGGCTCACCTTCACATGAGGACTACTCAGTGGATGCTCTGCACTCAGCAGTCACCGACCATACACCCACAATCCTTTCACATCAAGGTGACGGAACCACTGAAATGTTTACTCACCTGGTGGACTCAGGAGGACGACCTTTGGGAAGGTTATCCCTTTGCCCTCTAGAGCCCCAGATCTCCATCACCATGGATGCATCCCTATTGGGATGGGGAGCTCACACCCAGGGTTGCTGGAGTCAGGACGAGTCTCAGCTTCACATAAATGTTCAAGAAATGAGAGCCATCCTATATGCAGTCTGATCCTTGAAGGACATACTCTGTCACATGATCATGCTCCTTCAAATGGACAACAAGGCAGTGATGTACTACATCAGCAAGCAGGGTGGAGCACACTCTTACCCTTATGCAGGAAGCGATGAGAGTGTGGGAATGGTGCCTGGAACACACAGCTCTAATCCAGGTGATCTACCTGCCAGGAGTACAGAACGATCTGGTGGATCATCTCCAGCAGAACGGAGACAGACCCTCACAAGTGATCTCTCGATACAAACGTTGTGCAATCACTCTTCAAAGAGTGGGAAATCGAACCTGGACCTTTTGGATCCCCACTCAACACAAAACTGCCTCTCTTCTGTTCCAGAAGTCCAGGACTTGGCATTTTTGTCAGAATGCATTCAGACTGCAGTGGACAAGACGCTTTCTGTACGCATTTCCTCCTCTTCCCTAGTTCTGAGCGTGCTGCTCAAACTGGAGGTGTGGGGACAGAATGATTCTCATTGCCCCATTCTGGCCTCATCAGATCTGGCTTCCATTAATCAACAGATTGCTGGAAACTTCTCCAAGACAGCTTCCACTTTATATGAACCTGCTGGCCCAGGGCCCTGTGGTCCATTCAACCTGAAGTCCCTTCACCTCCATGCCTGGCTCCTGAAGAGATAAAGGTAAGCAGGTTTAATGTTTCACATAGGATCTCAGATATTCTGTTAGCTGCCGCCAAACCAGCTACCGAAAAACTTACGGCTAAGTTGAAGCGGTTCTCCATTAGGTGTGCAAATTCTTCCTGGAATCATTTTCCTACCCACCAAAGAAGATCCTAGAATATCATCTGGATCTCTCAAACACAGGCCTGCAATACTCGACCATCTCAGTGTAACCCCCTGCAAATGGGGGTTCCCAAAAGAATCTTCCAGGAGCTTGCCTGAATGCTCCAAGCCTGGGGGTGTTCGGCATCTGAGCTGCTTAACTGTGGTTGCAAGTGAGTGCTATTTGAGTCTCCACATACTGTCTCTTTCAGAGCTGTCTGCTTGCAGACTAAATTAGTTTGTATTGGGGACTGTGTATTTAATGATCAAATCCTGCCCGAGCTGTGGAGTAATTGCTCCATTTTGCGGTCGCTGAAGGTGCAAAGGAGCCCATCTGAAAGCTGTAACTGTTTGCCTGCAATCATTTAAAGCATTAGCAAAATTGTGTTTGTCTAACCTGCCTTTATTGCAGCTGGGACTCGGTGTGTGTTACCTCTCCATTTTGGACCTAAACTGTTGTGCTGGGCCAATTGGGTTAAGGGAGACCTAAAATGGAGCCTGTGGACGAATCAGAACTTGGACTCTTCATTTGAGCCAACCACAAGGGATTGTATGGGCAGTGACTCTGGGAAATGTAGTTTTGACCTTGGTGCCTTTTTCTACCAACATAGGGAATCTAATTGTGAGTGACAGCTGAATCAGCCAACAGAATAGTGTGGAACTAAGAAATGCCCTGCTCTGTGACTGGAAAGATCAGATCAGTTGTGGCAGTGAAGAGAGAAGGAGCTGTGCTTCTGCAGTGTATAGTTTCCACAGGAAGTGCATGTGAGGCCCAGAGTTTCGGTCTGCAGCCTTTGTGAGTGCCAGTTTGGACTGAATCAGAGTTGTGAGGAGAATGAAGCACTAGAAGTGTGGAAACCAGGCTCACCCTGTAGAAAACTGGAGAAATTGCTGAATCAAGCTCTGTCTGTCAGGAACTGAAGCTGCTGTGTGTGCTCCGGGTATTTTGCAGTAGTGCGATCAGGATAGAGGAGCAGCCTGCCTGATATAGTACTTTTCTGTTACATATAAATGTGCGTAGTGCTTGTGGGGAATCGCTATTTCAAATCCCCTGTATAGTGAATTGTGATGGAAGCTGGAAGTAAACCCAGCTTAATTCGACTACACCGCTTGCTATCAACTGCAGTGAGGTCCAGTCACAAGGACCTTGTCCTCATGCTGTGCTCTTCTGGCAATCCAGAGGACATTCTCCATCAGATCCTCAGCTTGGATGTTGTGAGTACAAATCAGGGTATTCCCCTGCAGCTTGTTTTTCAATCACAAGTGTGTCATCTAATTCTTGTTGTTTCACGGTTTCATGGACTGAGCCCTCCAGCTCCAGATTACAATAATAATAATAATAAACTTTATTTATAATGTGCCTTTCAAAATCAAGGTGCAGTACATGGTTAAAATAATTTCACAATAAAACATCATGATAAAATAACCAAAACAGGTTCAGTCAATCCACATCGACACCATCCCCATATTATGCCTTATTCCATAGATTGGTCTTCAATGCTTGTTTAAAGCCCCCACAGTCATGCACTCCCTGACCCAATGGGGTAGAGAATTCCAGAGGGTCAGTGCCATGAACATGAAAGCCCGGCCCCATAAGATTTTAAACCACCCTCAGAATCTCCAGCAACCCTTCGTTGGCCGAGGTGGAGCAGTCGCCTGGGAGGTAAGGGACCAGAAGCTCTTTCAAGTAGTCAGGCCCAGTCCGTGTAGGGCTTTATAAGTCAGTAAACCAATTTTAAAGGTGATCCACCACTGCCAGTGTATTTCCCGCAGCATCAGCGTCATGTGGGAAGAACAAGGAATCCCCATCAGCAACTGGGCTGCGGAGTTCTGCACCAGCTGTAAGCGCGGATATCAACCCCAGGAAGCCCAAAGTAAAGGAGTTGCAGTAATCCAAATGCGAGGTCACAAAGGCATGGATCAATGTAGACAGGTCCCCGGATGGAACAAGGTGCTTGATCCTAGCGATGTTCCTCAGATGGTAAAAGATAACTTAACGACAGCCGACACCTAAGAACGTAATGTCAGCGGTCGTCAAGAATCACCCTAGGTCGCACCTGTTCAGAGATAGGGAGCTCAACATCCCCAAGGAATAAACCTGTGGGATGATTTGCTCCTCACCCCCTATCCGGTGACCAGGATCCACAACCAGCACCTCCATCTTCCCAGAATTCAACTTCAGCCCGCCTGACCTCATACAGCCTTGGATCTCGCCAAGGCAGTTATTAAACACCGAGAGTGCTCCATTCTGGTCTGGTGCAAAGACAAGTAGAGCTGGGTATCATCGGCATAACAATGAAACTCCAGCCCATACCGTCTTACAATGTCTCAGAGGGAAGCATGTACACTGCAAACAACATGGGAGACAGCACTGGGCCCTGAGGCACCCCACAGGACAGAGAGGTACAACTGGGTGTTGTGCATATATTTCTTCTACAGGCCCCATCCATCTGCATCTGCCGCCAACCCTGGACAATGGACCTGGCTAGCCGCCTCCAACCTGGGTACCCAGAGTGTGACTTTTCAGACCCTGTATGTGTGCACAGTACTGTGATTTAATGCCACCAATTAACCTGATTTCTCCCTCCCGTGTTACTGCCCCTAAATAAATCAGATTTGTTGTTGTTATACTATATACTGTCTGTGGTGTTGACACTTATGGAAACAGTATTGTGTTTTGCTGTGTATGTTGTTTAGCCTTGTTTTACAGGGGCCCTCGAGAGACGTGCTGCAGAATCAGTCTCAAGGGAAAGTGGTATCTATATGAGTGAACAGTGTGCATAAGTGGGCTATTGGGGCTGTAACTCTGGGGTACTGTGTGAGCCACTAGAGGGAATAAAAGGGGTCTCAGTGTCCCAGAGGGCTGTGACCAAGCTGGTCTAACCACTACAAACCCTGACTTCTGGGTGGAGACACCCACCATAGGACCTAGGCCCTCAACCTGTCCGTAGTCAAACAGGTAGAGGTAGTAGCCCTTGGGATAGCGCCACCTAGGGGTTACATCTTGGAGGCTTACCACAGGGATTTTTTGTCCTCTAGTGGCCACATTTATGAACCACTGTTAAAAAAGTAAATGGGTACCCTGACAGAAGTGGCTGTGCACTGGTTGGTGGAGTGGTGTACTGGGAGTAGATCAACCCCCCAAATGCAATGCTTATCCTGGACATCCCCTGGGAATCAATACAGACACTGTAGAGGAGTACTTTCCAAGGTGGAAGGTTTACAAAACGCTGTGGCGGTGGGTTGACATGCTGATCTGCTCACCGACACTTTCATGGCCCTAGTAGAGTATAAGAACCCCATAGATAGCTCTGAAGTGCCACAGACTATTGCCCCAGAAGGAGCCCTCACTGCCTGGAGAGTGATAACTAAGGACAGTAAAGACCCGGGAGAAATCAGCCCCTCTCACTATCTGAGAAATTTGCTAAGTTGTTGCTGGAGGAAGGGAAAACTGTGGAGGACTTAAAGAAGTTATTTCTGCCACCTGGGGTGTTCCTCCCCAACACTCCCTCCCGCTCCAGCACCCATTATTGCCCCTCTTTCTGTGGCTGAACTAATGCAGGCTCCTATTTCTGCACCTGCCATTAGTCATGACTCTTATCGAAGGTTGAGGATCTTCTCTGGCACCCTCCCCACCCTCAGGGGAGGATGATTGGGACACCTGGATAGATTGTGTTGCCCCGGATACCTGAATGGCAGTGTGCGGAGGCTGAGAAATGAAAAAGAATCATAGAAAGTCTGAGGGGTCCTGCCCTAGAGGCCATTAAATTTTGAGGTCCACAAATCCTGATGCATCTGCCCAGAATAACCTATCTGCACTTGAAGGCAATTTTGGGAGCATTGAGTCAGGGAGAGCTTGATGTAGAAATTTCAAGGTACAGAACAGTGGCCAGGAAAGTTTTCTGCATATGTTACTCATCTAGAAAGAGCTCTGCAGAAGGCTTACCAAAAAGGTGGGTGGCCGCCAGTGACTTAAACCTGTAAGGTTGGAGCACCTACTACAACATGCAAAGCATTCTGAATTGCAGCTCCTTCAATTAAGGCTCCCAGACAGAAGGGTAACCCACCGGACTACCGTGACTTAATAAAAGAACTTTGCAAGGTTGAAGATGAGGAGGAGGATTTTAATTCTGGAGTGAGTGCAGCCAAAGTGATCACAGAATCGGAAGGTCCTTGTGAAGTGGGGACCAATGAGGATGTGCCACCATGGGGTGAACTGCTGAGAGAGTTCAGGGAAATAAAAACAGTCTCCTTATGTAGGCCACTTCTGCAAGTACAGGCCTCGACCCTCATCCGACTGCATCTGCTATGGGGGTACCCACCCATGCATCTCCTGCTGACAACAGCTCAAACTCGATGACCATGAAAGTGGGGAAATTGACAAGATGTCTCCAAATGCTTATCATGCTGCAGACAGAGATGGCACCAAGGTTTCCAGTTAGTAGTACCCCTGCCCTGGCTCCCAGTGTGGTGCCTTAGCCAGCTCAAACTCCATAAAGTATGTTTTGCTATACTTGTGGGAAGGATGGGCACATGAAGAGAGAATGCCAGTCCCCAAAAGACACAGACAAAGTTGCATATAGGCTACAAGGAGAGCTTCAGAGAATAAATAAGTGGTTAAGAGGTGCACAAAATGATCCCAGTGAGGGCCTCAAAATGCTAACTCCACATCCCTTTGTGGCAAGGTCAGTTGCCCAGGCCCCTGCTACCACCTCTCCAGACTGGTCCAGAATACTGGGTCCCTCCATGGAGACCACCGTAAGGTGAATGGAGTGTCTACAAGAGCTGTATTAGGCAGTGGCTCCCAAATGACAATTATGTTCCAAGACTGGTATCAGTAGCATTTGTCTGATGTACCCTACAACCATTGAAGGGATGCATGTCTGGGGGTTAAGGAGAAAGCCTACCCCTACTCTGGCTATATATGAATTTGGCTGTCTTTTCCCACCTCCATGGTTGGAGTGGCTGAGCGAGTAGAAACCCTGGCCTTAGTGTGTCCCCCTACTGACTGTATGATGATCCCTCACTAATTGGAACTAATGCACATATGTTTGGATGGCGAGCACAGTTGTGTCATGAAAAACAGGGGTCCCGGACTGGTAGAGCTCTAAGAATTCTGACCTTGATCAGGAAGGCCTATGATGCCCAGAGAGATGCTGACAAAGTGGAACCAGAGGAACCGGTTGAGTTGTCTGGAAAAAGGAACCTGAGTCTCTGATCCTGTCGCCAAATTCCCAGTGTACCTTACAGGAGAAGTCCTATCAGAAATGTCAAGAATAAAATATTAATGTTGGATGCACCAGGCGATGGAAAATTGCCGGAGGATTGCTGGTCAAGCCTAGTATTTTGCTTGCTAGAGCCCATGCTTATGCGAGAAGGGTAATGGTTCAAGTTCATAATGTGTCTGACAGAGAGATTCGAGTAAATAGAGGTTGCACCTGGCTAATATGCATTGTGCAGATACTGCAGTGCTACCCAGTAGCAAGAGTTCGAGAAGAATGACAGAGCAACGCCTGACTTGTTTGATTTCAGTGACTCCCTGTTGCCAGCTGAATGGAAAGTGAGGATCAGTGAGAAGCTTGCCCAGAGAGACTAGGTGTTTTCTTTAAAGGAATGGGATGTAGGATGCGTGCAAGGAGCTGAGCACCATATCTGGCTGCATGATGAAAGGCCATTTCGTGAGAGGTCTTGACACCTGGTACCTGCTGACACAGATGATATTAGACGGCATCTGCAAGAGATGCTTGCTGCTGGTGTAATACAAGAACCAGAAGCCCATATGCTTCACCTATCGTGGTAGTGAGGAAAAGAATGGGATAGTAAGGATGTGTGTGGATTATTGCACCTTGAACCGTGGACTATTCCTGATCAGTACACAATGCCCCGCATTCAGGATGCCTAAGACTGCCTGAACGGTAGTAAGTGGTTCTCAGTGTTGGATCTTTGCAGTGGGTACTACCAGATCCCGATGGCCCTGAAGACCATGAAAGACAGCCTTTATCTGTCCGCTTTTGGTTTCTATGAATTCATGAGGATCCCTCAAGGGATTTCAGGTGCTCCAGCCACTTTTCAACCACTGATGGAGCGTGCGGTGGGGACATGTACTTGTTAGAGTGCCTGGTGTACCTAGATGATTTTATTGTGTTTGGCAGCTCATTGGAGGAACATGAGAGCAGATTGTTCAAGGTGTTGGACCGACTGGAAGATTTTGGCCTTAAATTATCCATCAATAAATGTCAGTTCTTCCAAACCTCTGTAAAGTATGTGGGACACATAGTATCCACCAAGGAATAGAAACAGACCGAGTAAAGATGAGGCCTTGACCACCTGGCCACAGCCCCACAATCTAAAAGAACTGCAAAGATTTCTGGGATTCTGTGGTTACTTATTGCCGGTTCATCAAGGACTATTCAAGAGTGATTTGTCCTTTACTTAATCTTACTCAAGGTTACCTCCTACTAACAAAAATATAAGAGGTCGGTTTCTTCTGAGCCTGACAGAGTGTATTTCCATCCTAATGAAGTATTTGGAGCCAGAT
This sequence comes from Neoceratodus forsteri, assembly GCA_016271365.2. Lineage (NCBI taxonomy): Eukaryota > Metazoa > Chordata > Ceratodontiformes > Ceratodontidae > Neoceratodus > Neoceratodus forsteri. The sequence goes on along the minus strand of CM057459.1, from coordinate 275,258,658 downwards.
GGACACCTGAGTGTGAAGCTGTTTTACATGAGATTATATATCAACGTATCCACGCCTCTGTCCTTGCCTATGCAGATCCAGCGAAGCCCTATGTCTTGCACACTGATGTTAGCCTGCAAGGCTTGAGGGCTGTATTGTACCAAGAGCACGAGAATGGCCTGAGACCAGTGGCCTTTGCCAGTAGAAGCCTGACCCCATCCGAAAATAACTATCCTGTACATAAGTTAGAGTTCTAGCTTTGAAGTGGGCCATTGTTGACCAGTTCCACGAGCACTTATATGGGGCTAAGATACTAGTAAAAACTGACAACAAAACCTTTGACCTATGTGCAGACTTCAGCCAAGTTGGATGCCACTTGCCAAAGGTGGCTTTCTGCATTATATACATATGACTATGCTGTTGAATACAGAGCAGGCCTGAACCACATAGATGCTGATGTTCTCTCCGGAGGCCTGTTCTCCGGAATGACTGGGTCAGACTGTCAGAACCTGATATTCAAGCAGTCTGCCAAAGTTTGACAGGGAGGAACAAATGTCCACAGATGCAGTGAACTGTATAGTGGATTTTTGGGACCCTCTGAGAATTGCATACCTGCTGTTTATTGCCACTTTTCTGCAATAGACATTGGTGCACTGCCTCAGTTGGACAATGACAGTATTCAGCGGCTCAATCCCGAGATCTCATGATCAAATCAGCTTTAGAAGCCCTCTATGCAGGGAAAGATGTGTCCAAATTACGCTCCACTGATTTGAGAACTGCATTGTTTTACAAGGAAGGTCCTAAGTTGAAACTGATCATTAGACTGTTATACAGAGAAACAGTAGACAGAGGGGACAAATAGACAAACAACAACTAGTGCTGCCCACTGCGTTTTGAGACTCAGTACTGAGGTCATTACACAACCACAAGGGCACCTTGGTATAGACAGAACACTTGACTTGGTGAGATCCAGATTCTATTGGCCTAAGATGGGGCTGATGTTGAGCAACACATTCGAACTTGTAGTCACTGTTTACAGAGGAAAGCTCTGCCCCAGAGGGCTGCCACCCTTGTTAACAATCACCACTAGTGCCCCATGGAGCTGGTCTGTATTGATTTCCTGAGTTTGGAGTCAGATCAAAGAAATATTAGTAATGTGCTGGTGGTCACTGACCATTTTATGAGATATGCCAAGCTTTCCCACCAAGGACCAGAAGGCATCCACTGTGGCAAAAGTACTTGTAGAAAACTTTTTGTTCACTTATGGGCCCTACAAAGAATCCATTCTGATCAAGGGAGAGACTTTGAGTGTCATCTGATCAAAGATATGCTTTCTGTGGGGAGGCAAAGTCCAGAACCACCCCTTACCACCTCAGGGGACCCGCAGCCTGAACGTTTCAACTGCACTTTTCTAGATAAGTTAGGCACCCTCCACCCAAAGGACACGCCTAGATGGAGCCAACAAATTAGCACCCTGGTACATGCCTACAGCTGCACCAAAAGTGATGCCCCTGGGTTCTCCCCTACCACCTGATGTTTGGAAGATAAGCTCGACTGTCGGTAGATGTATGTTTTGGAATTTCTCCTATTGGGGTTCAAGCTTTGTGCAAAAATTAAAGGCCCAACTAAATCATGCATACCAACTGGCTCAAACCATGGCTGCCAAAAGAAATCTCCAACAAAGAAAGGCATGATAAAAGGTGAAAGCACAGGAACTCCAGGAGGGAGATTGGGTATTGCTAAGAAATCTGGGACTGCATGGCAAACATAAGATTGCTGACAGATGGCACCATCTTCCTCACATTGTAGTGGGCAAACTAGATGATCTGCCTGTGTACAAAGTAAAGCCTGAGAATAATTCAAAAGACGTGAAAACAATGCATAGAAATCATTTACTACCCATTGGACAAATCTTGACTGAGTCTGAACCCCAGAAAATGCCCCCTCTGGACCAGTGACTAGAGCTGCTGCTAAGCAAAAATCAAGAAAGCCTGCACCTACAGAAGCTGAGTTAAAGTGATCCCTCCACAAGTCCCAGTTGAACATGACTGTCAGTCCATGTCAGAGGAAAGTGAGTGTGGCTACCCTTCTTACGAACTGAGTCAATTGTTTTGGGACAATCCCTAGTCAATCCTGGAGATGAAGCTGGGCCTTCTGGACTGTCTAAGCCCAGCTTTGTCCCTGGAGCCAATGCTCCCAGAAAGTGAAGTGCAAAGCATCAAGTCAGATGATATGGAATCATTGTGTATGGTTGAACTGTTCGAGTTTTAGGGGAGGAAATGATGGACTGGGACAAACTGGTGATATACCAGAACAAGAACAGTGTGTTGAGTGCCCTGATAATTCACTGTCAGTGTCAGAAACTTCCCATGTGAGCCAAGTGTTATGGACTCACAGATTGTAACTCCTGGAGCTGAAAGTGCCCCAAAGTTCTAGCCTCTCTACCCTAATAGAGACTCCCCTGACAAGTGAGGACAATGCTGAAAATGAGGCTCAGGGTGCAGAGACAGTAACAGTTCACCCTAAAAGACTGGTCGAGCTGTAAAGCCTGTGGTGCACCTCAGTTATGATTCCCCTGGGAGGCATGTGGACTTGCCTCTCAGTGTTGTCCATAAAGGAGTGCATGTGTCCCGAGCTCATTGCCCAAACTGAACATCAGTGCTAACTCCAATTTACTTGTGTTGCCCCTAGGTATGTGCCCCTGCCCCATCCAGCCCCAAGGTAGCTGATGGGGAAGGGCCCCTTCAGGTTTCATGTACAGGAGGTAATAACCTGAGTTATGGTACAATGTGTGTATAATATTGTGAAACAAAGTGATGTACTGAAAAGTTTCAGAAATGTGTTTCTGGTAAAGTGATATATTGACTGATAATTACATGTATAGCTTAATGTGATACTGATGTAAATATATATGGTTGTATTGAAACTTATGGGGTACTTACTTGACGTGGATGCCAAGCCTTTCCAGGCCAGGAAGGGTGTAACCCCCTGCAAATGGGGGTTTTCAAAGTCTTCCAGGAGCTTGCCTGAATGCTCCAAGCCTGGGTGGTGTTCGCATCTGAGCTGCTTAACTGTGGTTGCAAGTGAGTGCTATTAGAGCTCCACGTACTGTCTCTTTAAGAGCTGTCTGCTTGCAGACTTAATTAGTTTGTATGGGGGACTGTGTATTTATTGCTCAATCCCTCTAAGCTGCGGAGTAATCGCTCCATTTGCAGGTTGCTGAAGGTGCAAAGGAGCCCATCTGAAAGCTTTAACTGTTTGCCTGTAATCATTTAAAGCATTCAAAAATTGTATTTTGTCTGACCTGCCTTTATTGCAGCTGGGACTCTGTGTGTTACCACTCCATTTTGGACCTAAACTGCTTTGCTGGGCCAATTGGGTTAAGGAGCCCTAAAATGGAGCCTGTGGACGAATCAGAACTTGGACTCTTAATCTGAGCCAGCCACAAGGGATTGTATGGGCAGTGACTCTGGGAAATGTAGTTTTGACCTTGGTGCCTTTTTCTACCAACATAGGGAGTCTTATTGTGAGTGACAGCTGAATCAGCCAACAGAATAGTGTGGAGCTAAAGGAAATGCCCTGCTCAGTAACTGGAAAGATCAGATCAGTTGTGGCAGTGAAGAGAGAAGGAGCTGTGTGCTTCTGCGGTGTATAGTTTTACGTGGGAAGCGCATGTGAGGCCCAGAGTTTCGGTCTGCAACCTTGTGAGTGCCAGTTTGGACTGAATCCGAGTTGTGAGAAGAAAGAAGCACTAGAAGTGTGGAAACCAGGCTCACCCTATAGAAGACTGGAGAAATTGCTGAATCACGCTCGGTCTGTCAGGAACTGAAGCTGCTGTGTGTGCTCCCGGTATTTTGCAGTAATTGCGATCCGGATCGAGGAGCAGCCTGCCTGGTATAGTACTTTCCTGTTACATATAATTATCTAAGTGCTTGTGGGGAATCGCTATTTCAAATCCCCGTACAGTGAATTGTGTGCTGAAGCTGGAAGCAAACCCCAGCTTAATTCGGACTACATCCATTTGCTATCAACTGCAGTGAGGTCCAGTCACAAGTACCTTGTCCTCATGCCCTGCTCTTCTGGCAATCCAGAAGGACATTCTCCATCAGATCCTCAGCTTGGGTGTTGTGAGTTCAAATCAGGTATTCCCCTGCAACTTGTTTTTCAATCACAAGTGTGTCATCTAATTCTTGTTGTTTCACGGTTTAATGGACTGAGCCCTATGGCTACGGATTACAATTGGGAGTTGTGCATATATTTTCTTCTACAGGGTCCCATCCATCTGCACCTGCCGCCAACCCGGCAACGGACCTGGCTAGTCTCCCCAACCTGGGTACCCAGAGTGTGACTTTTCAGACCCTGTATGTGTGCACAGTACTGTGATTTAATGCCACCAATTAACCTGATTTCCCTCCCATGTTATTGCCCCTAAATAAATCAGATTTGTTGTTCTTATACTATATACTGTCTGTGGTGTTGGTACTTATGGAAGAAGTATTGTGTTTTGCTGTGTATGTTGTTTAACCTTATTTTACAGGGGTCCTCAGAGACGTGCTGCAGAATCAGTCTCGAGGGTAAGTGGTATCTATATGAGGAACAGTGTGTATACATGGGGGATTGAGGCTATAGCTCCAGGGTACTGTGTGAGCCACTAGAGGAATAAAGGGGGTCTCAGTGTCTCAGAGGGCTGTGACCAAGCTAGTCTAACCACTACAAACCCTGACCTCTGGGTGGAGACACCCACCATAGAACCTAGGCCCCTCAACCTGTCCGTAGTCAAACAGGCAGGGGTAGTAACCCTGGTTAGCACCACCTAGGGGTTACATCAGCATACCGTGAGCCTGTAAACTCTGTGTCTCTGGCTCAGCTACCTGTGGTCAAGCGGTTTCTTAAGAGCATTCTGCATACTAGGCTACTGGTCAGATGACTGGTAGCAGCCTGGGTCATTAACCTTGTGCTAGACATGCTCACCTATTAACCTTTGAGACCCTAGCTACTTGTGAGCTGAAGTTTCTGACTGGGAAGACTGCCGTCCTTGAAGCCATTACTTCCACTCGCAGTGTCTGAAATACATGCTTTAGTCACAGACCCTCTGTATACTGTATTTCACAAAGACAAGGTGGTTCTAAGGACCCACCTTAAGTTTCTACCAAGGTTGTCTCAAAATTTCATCTGAATCAGCCCTTGGTCCTTCTAACATACTTTGCGAACTTCCAGAATGAGGAGGAGCATACCTGCATTCTCTGGATGTGAAGAGGGCTTTGCGGTTCTATTTAGACAGAACTAAAGGAATCTGCATGTCAAAACAGTTGTTTGTCTCCTTCAGCATGCCCTGGCTGGGTCAGTCTATTGCTATCAGATGCATTTCAGCATGGCTAGTGGCATGTCTTCGCCACCCCATGGCACAGGTCAAGCTGGAAGGCAGAGTATCGCACATTCTACCAGAGCAGTTGCGGCATCTCTGGCAGAAATCCAGAATGTGCCCATTACGGAAATCTGCAATGGCCACTTGAAGCTCAATGCACACTGTAAAGTACTACACTTTGGATGTCCATGCCAGGCAGCATCAGTCCTTTGGCAGGACAATCCTTAATGGATTTCAAATAACACGAAGTCTTTTGTATTCTAACATATTGCAGTGATCCCCAACCTTTGAACTGCCCCGAGAACAAAGAGTTAACTTTCTATGCAGGGCATAGAATGCTGAGCTCGAGCTCATACTAACATACTAACATACTATTTGCCAGCAGATTAGGCCTTATGGTCTATCGAGTCTGCTTCGAACTTTAGATCCTTAGTTGAGTGCGAGACCCTCCCATCCCTTGTGCTCCAGAAACCCGTATCATCCATCCCCAGCCCCTGGGACAGGACATCATCTGATACATCCACTTTCTGTGTCTGTCCCATCCTCTCTTGAAGCCCTCCACTGTGGATCTCTGAACTAGCTCACCAGGCAGTGCATTCCAAGGGTCCACCACCCTCTAAGTGAAAATCTCCTCCTCTTTTCCCCCTACCCTTCCACCTTCCAACTTCAAACCATGCCCTCTGGTGATACCTCCCTGCTTTAGTCTAAAGATCCCTCCATGTTTACCCTATTTATTCTCTTGAGGTACTTGAAGACCTCAATCATGTCCCCCCTCTCTCTCTCCTCCAGTGAAAACAGGCAGAGCTCCTTAAGTCTGTCCTCATCGTCAAATCCCTAGCCCTCGTATCATCTTTGTTGCCCTCCTCTGTACCCTCTCTAGGAGCTGTATGTCCCTCTTTAAGTGTGGTCTCCAGTACTGTACACAGTACTCAAGGTGTGGTCTAACCAGTCCATTGTACAGTGGCAGAATCACTTCCTTGCTCCCTAGAGGTGATCCCCCTACGATGCATCCCAACATCCTGTTTGCCTTGCTAGCCGCTCTCCTGCACTGCTCAGAGTTATTCATACATGCATCCACCATGACCCCTAGGTCTTTTCCCCTATTGAGGCCCTCCAGCCTCCCTCCCAGGGTGTACCTGTGTTTGGTTTCCCTACCAAGATGCAACACCTTGCACTTGGTGATATTGAAATTTAATTTCCATGTGTGAGCCCAGCTTTCCAGGGTGTCAGGTCCTTGGGGCCAACCTCCCTCTTCTCCCTCAACTACTGCTCCCATCTTGGAGTCATCCGGCGAAGAGACTCATTTCACACCTATACCTCCCTGATGTGTCCGATATGTATGCATTAAACAGGATCGGACCCAGACCCGAGCCTCATGGTACCCCATCACCAACCTCTCTAGGGTTCGAGAGCTCCCCACAGACCACTACTCTCTGAGTGCGTCCAACTAGCCAGTTTTCAATCCATCTGACCATCAAAGGGCCTACTCCTAACCCCATCAGTTTCTCCACCAGACCATTGTGGGGACAGAGTCAAACGCCTTGCTGAAGTCCAAGAATAATACATCCACAGGCTTACCCCTGTCCAGTTCTGATGTTACCCATTCATAGAACTCCACAAGGTTGGTTGACATGATCTACCTAGCACAAACCCATGTTGCCGACTATCAGACCTCCACCTCCTCAAGTACACCCCAATCGTTCCTTTAGTATACTCTCCATTAATTTTCCCACCACGAGGTCAAACTGATGGTTCTATAGTTACCTGGTACTTCCCTTGACCCCCCTTTATGGATTGGTACCACATGTGCCTCTGCCAATCCCTAGGTACCTCCTGTCTCAAGTGACCTGCTGAAAAGCTCCGCCGGTGCAGCCAGTATGTCCGCCAATTCCCATAGTACTCTCGGATGAATGCCATCCAGCCCAGGAGATTTGTCTTTCTTTCTTTCAGTTGAGGTCACTGTCTGCAGCCCTTGAAACTCAACCATCAGATTCTTTACTCCACTTCACTGAACAGTCGCTCCGGAGATTTCTCCTTCAGCTTCGATTCGAAAGTCAGATAAAGTTTCAGTTTTAAGTCGTTTTTAAACCGAAAAGTTATCCGCATAGTCTGTTCAGTCTCTGTCTGTGGTGCCGTGAGTACTAGATAGGAATTATTCTGTTTTCTTGTGGAACTTGTAAAAGTGTGGCTCAGTTCGGTCCAACCGCCATTTGATAGTGAAATCTTGTGTCTTGTGTTTTACTTAGTGTGTGGTTACCGGTTCTTATCGGTTCTAAACGTGTTTTAGTACGTTTTTCCAATACCTGTGACACGGTTAGGAACCGATAAGGAATCTTGTCTGGCGGTTGCCATAAAAGGGTAAGTTGGTTAGGTTGGTCATGTCTGAGAAACCCAAGAAAAACCAGGCCCACTGGGTTTCAACACTGCTGTGAGTGTGGGAGGTCTTTGTTGAGGCCGATCCCACACCACCTGTGTTATTGTCTGGGGTTTGACCACCTCGATTCAGACTGCCAAACATGTAAAACTTTCCTAATCTACCCTTGAGTAGAGATTAGGTAGACTGAGGAAAAGGAGGCCTAGAAGTCTGCTGACCTGGAAGGCCAGCCTGGTTCGGTTCGACTGAACCAGAAGGAGTGCCCTCTGACCAGGCGATACTTCGGCAAAAGGAGAGCCGATTCTGAGGGATCGATTCCGACAAAAGAAACGCTAAAGACAAATCATCCGTTTGGATCCAGAGGTTCATGTTCTGACCACGCAAGAGATAGCCAGAATGATTCAGATTGTGGAATCGCTCCACCGGTTCCTACTGTTCCGGTTCCTTCTGGCAGGGGTTCAGTTCGGTTGGTTCCCCTGGTTCAAGATTATACCCTTGAAGATTTTATGAACCGAATTTGAAGAGGAAGGGAATTTCAGGATGATGATGGTGAAAGTGAGGGTCTGGATGTGCCTGTGGAACCAAACATCTCCCCAGACAGACTTTCGAGTGTTTCCCTCCTAGGCTTTCTGAGTCCCTTCTCACTTTATGTTCTACAGAAAGGTGGCTCAAACCTCCAGCTTCCTATGGAGGAGGCTGTGGAAGATCAAGAGGAGCCTGATTATGTAGAAATGATGGACATCCCAGAGTCCAGGAGACTGTCTATTCCCTCCACAAATCCTTTGGGGAAACAGACACTAAAAATCCTAAAGTCTCCTAACTATGCCTCCTGTGGATAGAAGAATGGACAAGAGGTATACACTTTCAGGCTCAGACATGGAGTTCTTATACCAGCAATGCAGCCATGTTGGGGTAATGCAGGCTGCTGCCTGTGACAAGGCAAATATTCCCTTGGCTTCCACCCCCCAGAGAGGACTCCAGGAAGATTGATGCCATGGCAAAGAAACAGCACATGGCATCTTCCTTGGGACTCAGGCAGGTGAATTACATGGCCTATACAGCCAGGTACCAGAAGTCCAGGCGGGGACACTGTACTGGCACTGGCTAAACATGCCTCCCCAGCTAGCCAAGGAGCTGGATGTGGTGGCTGCAGATGGGATTGAGGCATCTAAGGTTCAGTTTCATGCTGCTGTGGACTCTAATGATGTGTCATCAAGAGTCATGGCTACATCTGTGGCTCTTCGGAGGGGATGGCTTGGCTCAAATGTACTAGGCCTCTCTTGGGACACCCAGGCTAAGGCCATGGATTTTCCTGTAGTGGGTAATTCTCTGTTTGGGGAGCAGACAGAGAATTACATGAAAAAATGGATGAGTACAGGACCACTTACAGGAGTGCTCAGGCCAAGGAGAGGCAGGCAACTCCTCAAAGACAGCAGTCTAGGGGCAGGGGCAGGCCTTTTCAAAGGCCTTTTACCAAGCACAGGCCTCTTCTTCCTTTTCTCAGAGGGGTTCTTTAGAGGAGAGGAAGAAGGTGATGAGCAGAGCTGCATCCACTCCTCAGCCTAAAGTCCCTGCCAAGCAGACACCCTGATGGTCCTGCCGGGTCGACTTTCCTATTCCAGTAGGGGCAGGCTGGCTTTCTTTGTCCAGGACTGGATGTCTATTACATCAGACAAGTGGGTCCTGGAAGTAATAAGCCAGGGACTGGTTCTCAGCTTCAAAACATTTCCAAAGATGAGAGCCAGATCTTTACACCTGCAAATCTCTCGGAAACCCTTGCCCTAGAGGCAGAGGTTTCTCTCTTCTAACCTTAAGAGCCATAGAGAAAGAGTACCTATCCTACACTGGGGAAAAGGACTGTACTTAGGCACTTCCTGACCCCTTAAAAGACAGGGAGTGGAGACCCATCCTAGACTTAAGATATCTAAACAAACATCTTTTAAAACCAAAGTACAAGATGGTAACTCTGGGAATAATCCTTCCTCTTAAAGGCCAGGGGACTGGCTAGCCTCCCTGGACCTCAAAGATGCCTACTTTCACATTCCCATCAGGTGCTCCCACAGAAAGTATCTCAGGTTCGAGGTTGCCCTCAGGCCACTTTCAGTTCAGAGCAATGCCTTTTGGCCTAACCTCAGCCCCAAGGGTTTCACAAAGTGCCTGGCAGTAGTGGTTGCCTTTCTAAGAAGGCAAAAGATTTCCATTTTCCACATCTGGATGATTGGCTAATAGTTGGTCAGTCTCCAGACCAAGTCAAGTCTCACCTCCTGCAAGTAACCCAGCAAGTGCTCACTTCTCTAGGATTTCTTCTCAACCTTCCCAAGTCAGTTCTCAAACCAGTCTAGCTTCTTACCTTTATAGGGGCAGAACTAGACACACTCAGACAAGAGCCTTTCTTCCTCTAGAAAGGGCAAGGGTTCTTATGGAACTAGCCTCTTCCTTCAGCCTTCAGGTATCTCGACCAGCAAGGCATTTCCTCCAACTCTTGGGCCACATGGCAGCTTCAACAGCAGTGGTCCAAGGGCAAGATTCCAGATGAGGGATATTCAGTTCCACCTGAGAGCTTTTTAGTCTCAGAGGAAGGATTCCCTACCAAACAGATCCCAGTGACTCTGACCTTGATCCAAGCCCTCCAATGGTGGCAGGATCAGAACAATTTAAAACAAGGTGTTCCTTTGGCTACTCAGCCTTGTTCAGTGGTCCTTACCATGGATGCTTCCCTTCTGGGCTGGGGAGCCATCTGGGGTCCCTCACTGCCCAGGGGCTGTGTCCCCAATAATCCCTTCTCCATATCAATCTCCTAGAGCTCAGGGCAGTTTTTCTGGCCCTAAAAGTCTCTCAGTCAATACAGAACAAGGTGGTTCAGGTCAGAATGGACAACACCACCACCATGTGGTACATCAACAAGCAGGGAGGCACTTGTCCACGGCCTTGTGCACAGAAGCCATGAAGTTGTGATCACTGGCTTATTCCTGTGACCTCTCTGGTAGCAGTTCACCTTCCAGGGAAGGACAATGTTCTAGCAGATGCACTGAGCAGGATCTCTCAGGGCCATCACGAATGGTCCCTGGACCTCAGGTGTTGAAAGTGGTTTTTCAAGGTGGGGCACTCCAGAGATAGATCTCTTTGCAGCCCCAGACAATCACCAACTCCCACTCTTTTGTTGTAGACCTCCAGTCTTGGGCTCAGACCTCCTGGATGCCCTGATTCTGAATTGGAAAGGAAGTTTCTGTATGCCTCCCCACCGCCTCCTGTTCAAAGGTTTAGTCAAAATAAGGTCTCAATCTTGCAAAGTGATTCTCGTTGCTCCAGACTGGGTCAGACAGCCCTGGTACCCCTGTTGCTATCCCTAGCAGTCCATCTTCCCTGTCTCTTACAAGGAATTACAACCTGTTAACATCCTGTCAGGGAAGATTTGGTACCCCAATCTCCTGTCTCTCAATCTCAAGGCATGGCTCTTGAAGAGTTAAAGTTTGCAGATCTGTTTCTTTCACAAGGGGTTCTGGATATCCTCAAGGCTTCTCGAAAACCCTCCACCAGAAGACTTATAACTCCAAATGGAAGAGATTCAGCATTTGGTGTTCTAAGAAACATATTTCTCCAGACACTTCTGGATTGCCTACGGTTCTGGATTATATGGTCCATCTTAATGGCCTAGGCCTCAGACCAGCTACTCTCAAGGTACACTTGTCAGCTGTTTCTGCATTTTGTCTGTGGGAAGTCTTCCTCACTATCTTCTCATACTGTGTTCTGTAAATTTTTAAAGGTTGCTTCACACCAATCCTCCTTTTAGAGACCCTGCCCCTGCCTGGGATTTGAATGTTTGCGTTGCTCAATGTATGCAACCTTTTTGAGCCTACGTCTTCAGCAGAGCTTAAGTACTTAACTTGGAAAACTGTGTTCATGGTAGCCATTACCTCTGCCAGTGAATTGCAAGCCCTGTCAGTGGAACTTGATTTTATCTCATTTCACAGGGATAAAGTGGTCCTTAGAACCAATAGAAGGTTCTTGCCCAAAGTGGTTTCAGACTTCCATTTAAACCAGTCTATGTCTCTTCCTGTTTTCTTCACTGATCATTCTTCCTCAGTAGAGAGGAGGCTACACAGTTTAGATGTTAAAAGAGCCCTTAGCTACTACATAGAGCATACCAAGGGTCACAGGTTTGATTCCCTCAGTTGTTCCTCACTTATGGTGATGTGGGAAGGCAAACCTGCCACCAAGAGATCTATTGCCAGGTGGATTGTGTCTTATATACAATTATGCTATGAAAACTGGGAAAAACTCCACCCTCAGGCCTGAGGGCTCATTCCAAGAGGTACAGCTGCTTCTCTGGCTGCTGCCAGGATATCCCTGTTTTAGAAATGTGTCACAGCCACCTGGAAAACAGTCCATAGCTTTACCAAGCATTATTCTCTGGATATCCAGGCTAGGAGTGATGCTCGGTTTGGCACAGCAGTACTTCAGAGCCTATTCCCAAAGTAGGTTCTGTCCTTCCTCCTTGGAGGTACTGCTTGGTAGTCTGCAATATGCCAGAATACAGCAAGACTTCATGTTGTTTGAAGAAAAAATTACCCACCTTAGTAATTATGTTTCTTCTAATGGAGTCTTACTGTATTCTGACCTCCCTCCTGCCTCTCCTCTCAGAACCTGTTTTTGGGAAGTGGTGGGCAGGTGCAGTGTTGCACCCCAGGGTGTTTTTTGTTTACTCCATCCTCCTTTTGTTTGGGTGCTGATTTATTACTGTTATTTGTATTAGACCGGTTTTTGGTTTTTGGGTTTCCTGACTTGAGTCTCCTTTGGAATCCACAACTTTTTCTGCCAGTTGGCTAGTAGAATTTTACAATTTCTTTTTTTTAACCAATTATTTTACCAGGTGAACACACTAGCTGAAAGCTTGTTTGCAGGTGCAACCGGAGCACAAGGAAGTTAAGTGACTTGCTCAGGGTCACACAGTATGCACCTAGGGGCTGTGGATTCAAACCCAGGTCTCCAGATTTGCAGCTCAGAGCCTTAACCCACTGCACCATACTGCCTCCAATTTCCACTAGAATTTTTAGTTAGTTGGGCTCGTAAGAATCTGACGGTTTGAGTTTGAAACACTCCAGACAGAGACTTCAACTGAGCTCGAGCTCAGCATTCTATGCCCTGCATAGAAAGTTAACTTTGTTCTCCAGGGCAGTTCAAAGGTTGGGGATCACTGCAATATGTCAGAATACAGAAAGACTCCATTAGAAGAAACATAATTACTAAGGTGAGTAATTTTTCTTTCCATCCTAAAGTGAGCTCCTTTCTTCTGCCACCCATCTCGGGATTATTCTAACTCAGTAGTCTCCCATTAGTGTGAATGAATGGTGAAGACTTCATCCAAGAAGATCAAAATTGTATGTAATTTCCATTTTTGACTCCTGGGTCAGTCAGTCCTGCAACTCCCATATTGCACTCCCTTTTTCCCTGCTGGAGGTAAAGATGGTGGTGAATTCACTCCAGATTCACATAATGCTTATCTGGTAGCATGCAGTTACACTTTTAGGGAAGTCTAAATGTTACTTTTTCAGATTTGGCACAATTGCCATCTTTTTTGTTTGTTTATTACACATTTTGCCACCACCAGCATTCCCAGACCATCCACCTGGTCATGGACCCTCCTTCCACTCCCATGTTAGCCTTGGACCACTCGATACCCCTGGCTTACCCCCTCAGGGCTGGATTGCAGCCATACCCCCACAGTGCCGCAGACAACAGGATAGGTCGAGGGCTAGGCCTGGGAGCTGATAGAAGTTGAGGTGGGCTTCATTAAGGGTGGCTAGCAGCTTCTTTTTCCCTGGTATACGGGAACAGGGATGTGCAATGATGTCCAGCATCTGCCCTGCCCCTGAGCTATGTCAGTGTCAGTGTGATTTGTACACCCAACCTCCGCTAGGTGTCCATATCATGCTGAGCACTCCACTCCTCCCCAGAGAAGGAGAGCATTTGATGGACACTCAATCCTTCTCCCTGGCCGACCCCTGGTGACCCTGGTCTGTTTCTGAACCCTGGTCACTGGCATCACATGTAGGCAACCTGCCCTGAGCCAGTGGGCCAACAATTTGCATCTTATTGACAAGGGAGTCCCAGTTTGAATTTCCCCATTTCTTGTATCTACTAGAGACATGCTTAAGGCTGCTGCCTTATTTTTTCTATCATTTTCCAACTCCTGTCTGGCTAGGTACATAAGACTGATACTCTAAATTCACCTACTATTGTGCTACCTAATATTTCCAGCCCTTAGGTTTTATATTGTTAGTTGGGTTTTATTGTATTTATTTTATTTCCTATATCCTTTTCCTATTCCTTCAGGTTAGGAAATAGCTAATCCTCCTTATATTTCACTCTGCTTTGTTTCTCTCTTGGTGAATAGAACCAATGTATGAGTGAGCCAGCAGCAGTTACTGGCTAGCAGATGTGGCACCATATGGGAGTGTGCAGGTGCTGTCACTACTTGATGTTGGTTCCCTCCAGCAAACATTTGCCAATGTGTGGTCCTAGTGCCTCAGGGCCCAAGACCCATTAGTTTGAATCAATGGTGAAGATATTCTGGAAGGTCAACAATTACTGTAAGTATGTCTTTTATTTGTCTTCAGATTCATGTTCTGAGTTGATCAGTGGTGGAACCGGCACTACCAGAGAGGACTGCATTGGTTTGCCCCTCTTACCTGTTGGTCTGTGCCATTGCCACCAATGCAGTCATTCCTCTTTGTGTAGGTTGACCTTGTGCAGGTGGTCTTGTCTAGCCTTCCCTCAGCAGGGGTCTCCTATGCATCCCTGCAGCACAGGCTTGAGCCATTGGAGCCCCAACTCCCACTCTCTCTTTTGGTCCATTTCCACCTCTGTCCAAATTTCCAGAGATCATGGTCCCTCTGGTGCCAGTCACCTGGACTGAACACAGAAGGGCAGCAGACACCTTGTATCACTACCATAGGTATGCCAACTGGGTTCATTTCCAACATGGTCTGCTGGCATTATCCCTTCTTCATTCAGCATTTCAACTCTGTTCACAGCCCTTCAGAAGGCATAGAATCATCCATGCATATGACCTCAGCCTCTGAGTACTCTCTGTACCAGAGTTTTCTGGAAGTCATATTGCAGGCGCTGGTTGTGGACACCACTACAGGTTGCAGTACTGTGCCCTTGCAGCAAAGACTCCTATTAGATTCTTCCTCCTTTCCCAGACTGGAAGCCCTCTGCAATGCCATCTGTCATTTTTGCTACCAACTCTCCTCTCAATACTCATAACTGTTCCCTCTATTCCTCTCTCTCCATCCTTCCACTACCGTGTCTTTGCCAGTCCAGGTGTGCCTCCCTTATTGCTAAATACTGGTTTGGTCCCTTCCCTCTACCTTTCCTCACTCATCATTCCTGCCCCATCCTCTTCTTACTCTTTCTGGTCCAGGATTCCCATATTGACTCCATTCCCCACCCTCCTCCTCTGCTGGACAAGCTGCTTTCTCCTCCCCTCCCTCCTCTGAAACTAGCTCTTCTCTCCCATTGCCTCTCCCTCACTTCCTACCTTTAGATGCGAGTAAGGCATCTTTCTGCTCCCTCAGTTCCTGCTTACCCTTGACTTTCCCATCACTTTCTTCTTACCCCCTTACTTGGACCTCCATTATTATTGCTAACAGTGATTCCACCTTCAGTCTGTCTATGGACCCCACTAGTAATGTCACCTACCCCATCAGGCACTGAGCATTGTAACTATTTATAACCCCAGTATTTCTTCAATATTCTTAATGCTTGCAGTCAGCCTCAATGTTGAACTGCCCAGAGAATGTAAATGATGGAACACTCATTGGCTCATGTCGCTATTCAAACTGCTTCCTTGCCAACTGCTACATTCTATAATACTCAAATTTCATTCTCCACCTGCTCAGTAAGATGTCCCAGAGAGCCTCTTGAAGTATTGCTAAACCATGAAAACTTGAGTGGAAAGTTTTATTTTTCATCTGCTGCCTTTATTAATGTCTTTATTTAACTTTAGTCCTATTTTAGGTTAATTTGTTTTCGTTTTTACCTCAGTTTGCAGTTCCTTTTCAGATCCTCAGAACCGAGAGGAGCCAGGGTTGTTACCCTTATCTCTCTTTTTATTTTACTAAGTTATCTATTGGGTCCTTTATTTACTTTACTTTCTTGCTGTTTTCTTTGGTTTGAAAACCTACTGTTTTCTGTCTAGCGGTTGCTTTGAACCATTGTTACTTTTTATTTATTTGTTCTAGGATTACAAATACCTTTGAGCCAAGGCTCTTTACAAAGGTTCCACGTCATTGGTACAATTGAGACAATCATAAGCAAAGATAACAGTTTATAACATAAAAAAAACACATTGTCTTGTAGATGAAAAAGAACAATAAGGTGAAACTTTGGGAAGGAAAGGAAAGGAGGAGGGTGAAATCAGGGAGATAAGCAGATGGGAGAGAAGGGAGATAGATTGGGGGACAGAGAGAGGAGAGGAGAGGTGGAAGGTGGATAAGAATAGAGGTAGTACAGCGGGTGATGTTTGTCATGAGCCAGCAGGGGAGGTGAAGATAGGAAGGGGGTGCTGGCAAAGTGCAGGTAGATGTGGGTCCAAAAGGCATCTTCAGCTATGGAACCAAAAGATATGTTTAGCCACAACAGTCACAGAGGTTGGAGGCAGTCAGTGTTAGGGCGGAGGCAGAGTCTTAAAAGTGCTGAGTGATAGTGAAGATGAGATGTCGCTGGGAAGACTGTTGTACCAACTAGTGCCCTGGTAAGCAAAGGATCTTTGGCCTTGTGTTGTGCGGCACTGCGGGACTTTCAGAAGCTGAGGTTTCGATCCTGTATATCGGGTGTGGATTCTCAGTTGTATGAGGGCACAGACTCAAGGGGCAATGCCCAGCAAGATTTTCTTAGTAGTAATACAAGTTTGGTGTTTTATTGATTGGCAAGATTCAACCATCCAGTTTGAGAATAGAGGTCACAGGTGTGAGTTAGGCGTTGGGAGCCAATGACAAGTTGACAGGCCTTGTTGAGGCGGTGAATACACGTTGAGTGCGGTAGTTGTAGCAGAGCCATAAATGATAATGCCATAATCAATGATGGATATAATGGAGCTCTGGACAGCGACAGTGAGGGCTTCAGGTGTCAGGTGTTTCCTATGATGGAATAGCAGGCCTAGCCGGGGTTAGCGGCTTTGGCGACATGGTCGATGTGGGCAGTGTAGGAGAGGTGAGGGTCAAGGGTGATCCCGAGGTATTTAAAGTTTTGACCTGTTCCAGTGCGCACCTTGTCTGGTGATAACGGAGAGTTGGAAGTGCTTATGTTTATTATGGGAGCTGCTGAAGATCATGGCCTTTGTTTTTATGATTAAGGATCAGTTTGTTCTTTGTGAGCCAATTCTCAACTGAGGAGAAGCTGAGTTGGAGATTTTCTTGCAGTTTCTTTGGGTCCTGGTGTGTGGCAAGAATTATTGCATCATCGGCATACAGGGTGATATGTTCAGAGCAGGAGTCCGGTAGGGTGTTAAGGAACAGGCTGAAAAGTACGAGGCCCAGTATTGAGCCCTGGGAGACTCCAGAGAGGACAGGTCTGGAATCAGAGTGCACATCTCCAATTTTTACACGCTGGGTGCAGTTTCAAGATAGCTTTTGAACCAAGAGATTGAATCATTGGAGAGACCAGCATTTTTAGTTGGCTCAGCAGAAGGGAGTGGTGGACTGTATCAAGGCTTTGGTCAGGTCGATGAAAATAGCACCAGTTAGTTGTCCATTGTCAAGGGAGCTGTGAATGGAGCTGGTGAATTCAAGTAAGGCAGAGGATGTACTATGACCTTTTCTAAAGCCATGTTGCTGTTTACAGAGAATATTATAATTGTACAGATGCTCAGTAAGTTGGTCCACTAATATACGTTCCAGTGCCTTCGATAGGGAGGCAGAATGGAGATAGGGCGGAAGTTCACATGGTCAGCCTTATCACCACTTTTGTGAATTGGGGTAACAGTGGCCATTTTCCATTTGTCTGGGAATTGGCTAGAGGAAAGAGAGAGATTAAAGATCTTGTGAGGGGCCAATACCTCCGTCAAGCGTTAGGGCCAGTAGCTTGAGGTCAAGTGTGTCATTGCTTGTTCTAGATTTGCTGATGGCTTTGGCAATGTAGTTTCGGACTTGATGTTTCTTTAGTGCTTTAAAAGTAGAAAGGTGGATGACAGGCGTGGTGGAGGAGTTGGGGATGGAATTGACACTCTTGGAAGAAGTCAGAGGGAGAACACTGCTAAGGTCAGTGAAAGCGATGTTGAAAGTGTTCTTAATAGTTTTAGAGTCGAGTGTAGTGTGTCCATTTATGTTGAGTATGTTCGTGAAGATTTTGACTGCTTCCCAGTGACATCTTTAATGTTTTTCCAGAAATCCTCCCATTTCCCAGGAGTTAGTGAGAGCATTTTATAGTAGTCAGATTTCTGTTGCGAATGGATTTGGTGCAGTCGTTCCATGCCCGTTTATAATTCTGGATGTCGGAGTTGCTTACGGAGTTTCTAGCCAGTTCCCAGAGGTGGTCCCTGGATTTAAGTTTTTAGGAGGTCTCCTGACAGCCAAGCGTTACTGAGTGATTTAACTTTATGCTTTTGAGGGGGGCAAATTTATTACAGGCTTCATTGAAAATGTGAATAAATTGCTCCAGTGCAGTATTAGTATCTGTTGCCTTGAAGATGGGGGACCAGTCCTGCAGACTGAGGTGTGATTTGAGGGGAAGCTGACCACAGGGTAGGACTCTGCTGGTGATGATTTTGGAGGGGCTTATAGAATTTGTTTGACCAGGTACAGCTGATGGGAGAGTGGTCACTGAGTGAGTCAGGGAGGACTGAGGTTTTGTGATCCGAGAGGGGTGGTTGGTTAGGATCCAGTTGAGTAGGGTGCAGGTCCCAGTTCTGTAGTTCTTTCTGGTTGCATAGTCAACCATTTGAGTCAGGTTAGCTGATATAACGGAGTCCTTAAATGACCCACATTCAGCTGAGAGCCAATTAATGTTAAAGTCACCAAGAAGGATGATTTCGGAGTCCGATGGGTGGGATTTGACAAAGTCGAGGACAGCGGTTAGACCAGGTCCCTGCTCTTTAGAAGGTATGTAAACAGTGACAACTGTGAGGACCTTATTGTGGAGCCTAACAGGAGTCTGATGGGAAGAATCTGAGCAGGTGTTGCTGGAAGATTGGAATCAATGGGGTGTCCTCGGAAAGAGTCTTTCACATATAAGGCACACCCTCCACCTCTTTTGGACTTCTGATCAACCCGGAAGACATTGTAGCCAGGAAGGGTGATTGCCTGTTCAGGAATCTTTGGGGTGAGCCAAGTTTCAACTACTGACAGAATATCCGGTTGTGTTGGGTGGTAAAGGCTTGCAGTGCATCAAGCTTCGGAAGTAAACTGCAGATGTTCAGGCACATGATTGAGAGAGTGCCTGCTGGTTTGTTTTAGTTAGAGGTGTGTGGTCCGGGGTTAGGGTGAACAGTCCCTGATAGCAGCAGGAGGAGGAGCACAAGTTTCAGGGTGCATAGGCAGAGTTCAGTCAGAGAGAGGTTGCGTTCTTTTAGTTTCTTTAAAGTAGCTTTCTTCCTGTGGTCGTAACCAAGAGAAAAAATGTATTTCTGGGTTTTCTAACTATGTCAGAAAACCTAAAAAGAAAACAGGACCAACTGGTTTTAAAAATGGTTTAGAGGGCGGTGAAGTGTTTTCTAAAGATGACAAACATGATTTGTGTTTGTTTTATTTAGGCAAATCACACTTCACTGCAGATTGTGACAGAGTGTTGGTGTTTTGAGGTGGAAGACTAGGTTTGCTGGCAAAGGCACCTAGCTTCAACTGAGCTCTGTTCTTCTAGGTTTTGCTTATGGGGCAGGAGCAAGGAACAAACATTATTAGAGCAAGGAAAAGATTAAAGCTTCTTTTGGCTAGGCAGATTTATCGTGTGTTACTATTTTCTTTGTGCTTACAGGTTTTGTTACTGTTTTTGCTTACATTTTACTGCTTTATTGTTCTCTGATTCAAACTGCTGTTGCAGGGTATTCTTTCTGCTGCATTGTTACAGGGTGAGCCTACAGGTTTGTTACTGTTTTGTACTTATAGATTACTGCTGTAATCTTCTCTGATTCAAATTGTTTTTGCAAGGTATATCTTCTGTTACTGCTTTATTTTTTCTCTGTAGCAAAGTGTTTTTGGAGGGTATATCTTCTGTGAAATTGTTGCAGGTGGTACTTACAGGTTTTATAGTTTCGTTTATCGTTAGGTAAGCTTTCAGGGCTACAGTATTTGTTGTTGGTTGATTGTTTCTGCTCTTACCTCCTTGTTTCTTCTGTCCATGGTTCTTCATTTTCCGCAGGGAAGGCCCAACCACCCACCCCATCCCCAACCACCTCATGCCACACTCCTTTATAGAGTAGCACAGTCATGACATTTCCTGCAGCAAATCAGGAAGGTGAGGATCAGAGGTATCCACACAGTGACCTCATTTATAGGGGCACAATGAATTTAACTTGTTATAAAAATTCTACAAAACAAACAAACAAAAAATGTATTTAAAATATTTTACTTTCATTTTCCTTCTAATTACTTGGACAAGGTTATAAACTCAGCAGCTCAACTGGAATGTTGTAACTGCAGGAACTGGGGCACTTTCCAAAGGGAAGTTATACAGGATTTAGGATGCTGTCCTACATGCTGGACCATCGAATATCTAAGGGCTCAGCTCCAGGCAGCATGGGCAGAGATTGCATGCCTCAGATCACATATTCAGGAGGAAATATATTACAAGAAACTCCAGCCATTTTCCCAACAGCCAACTGAAGCACCTCGACCACAGAGGGTAGTTGATCCAGGAGGTTGGCACATGGTTAGGATTGGCAATCGGTGCCCATCACTAAATGCTCACCAATGTATCACCTCCACAAACCATTTAAAATTACAAAACAGATATCTTCCTCTATCTCTAAAATCAAACAAAGAGGCAGAGGACACTGCAGAGCAGGACACTGCACACAGTAGCTAGCACTACAAAACTCACCCAAAAGAGGAACCAAAAAAAGCAAAAGGAAATCCAAAACACTTCTGATCATAGGTGACTCCATGATTCGGGAGTTGATACCTACCTCCGGTCGGAGGTGATGTCTCCAGGTACATCAGCATGGAGAGACACTGACCACATTGCTAAAATTGTGCAGGAAGCAGGAGAAAACATTGACATCCTGGTACATATTGGGACTAATGATCCACCAGCTGGTCAGTTGTGAAGACCAAGGAATACCTGACCAGGCTGAGAGACAAATTGTCATCCATTTCATCTGGCATCTCTTCTCTGAGATCCTGCCAGTCTGGGAGAGGGGCAGATGGACGGAAGGTCAGAGAAGGGAGATACAGGAGCTAAACATGTGGCTCAAGGGCTGGTGCCAGGAAAAGGACACAAATTTGTAGGTAACGGGCAATAGTTTTGGGAGTGAAAATTTTTAAATTCAATGGACTGCATCTGACTAAGGAGGAGTCAGTGCAATGGGCAAAAGTTTGATGTTCTTTGCAGAATATTTAAACTAGCAAATGGGGAGTGGGTGCAGCACCCGATATATCAAACAGGAAGAACACCCTCCCTCAGTTAGTGCTCAAACAGGAGTTTAGCATGTTTGAAGTTCATTTGCATCACCAGATAAGGAAAAGATCCAGTTCCAGATACTACACGCAGGAGAAATGCCAGACCTCACCCAAAACTAACATACTGAAATCTGACCAATGGAAAATCATGTACACAAATGCCTGCAGTCTGGGAAACAAGATCCCAGACCTGGAGGCAACAATGACAGAGGCTAAACTGGATACAGTAGCCATTAATGAGACATGGTTCACCAGTAACCACACTTAGGATACTTCAGTACCCAGCTAGGTACTGTTCAGAAGAGACTGAGGTGCAAAAAAGGGGGCCCTTTATGTCAATGAAATTATCAAAGCTACAGAAATTCAGAATACAAATAAGGAGCCAGAAGAAATGTGGATCACCCTGGAAACAGGAAAATGGGACAGCCATATAAACCGGAGTTGTCTACAGGCCTCCAGACCAGGAGGAGGACATAGACAAATTACTGTTAGAAGATATACAAAACATGACAGCTAAAGGGAGGTTTGATAATGGGAGACTTCAACATGCCAGATACAGATTGGTCAATACCTGCAGGAACATCCACCAGAACTAGACACATAGTAGGTTTCCTGCAGGGTGAGGGCCTCAAACAACTAGTACAGCAACCCACAAGAGACAGGGCTATCCTGGATTTAGTACTGACTAATGGGAAAGGATCACAGATCTTCAGGTAGAAGGTCACCTAGGATCCAGTGACCATCACATGGCATGGTTCAATTTGGCCACTAGAACTAAATCATCCCATGCCAAGGCAAAAATATGGAACTTCAGAGGCTGACTTTGATAAGATAGCCAACAGAGTTAAACTAGCCTGGCAAGAAGAACTACAGGTGACGGGGTAAAGGCAAAGTGGGCAAGCATTAAGGATGCAATACTTGAAGCAACATTCCATTGTGTTAGGGAGAAAAGCAAGAGCAAAAGAAGGAGGAAACCACTTTGGTTCTCAAAAACAGTAGCAGAAAAGATCAGAGCCAAAGGTTAGCCTTCAGAAAATATAAGGGAACACAGTGGGACAAAGGTAAGGAGGCATACCAAACTTCCCTAAGGGAAGCAGGGAAGGCAGAGTGGCAGGCAAGGTCCAAACTGAGGAAACACTAGCACAAACCATAAAAGAAGGGGACAAGACTTTCTATAGATACATTAGTGAAAGGAGACAGTCCAGAAGGGGTATTGCTAAGATCAAATGGGATAATGGGGAGTGTGTGGAGGAGGACCAAGGAAAGAATCTATCCTAAATAGATACTTGCTCAGTATTTGCTGAGGAGAAGGTAGGGCAGACCCACAGCTCAGCTTCCAGGGACATAGGGGAAGGAGGTGTTGCACAAGTCCCTTTACAAAAGAAAGGATCCTACAAGAACTTGCTAAGCTCAGGGTGGACAAGGCAATAGGACCTGATGGCATCATCCCAGGGTACTAAAGGGGCTAAGGGTGAAACCAGCAGAGCCAGTGAATCTCTGAGCACAGGAGAGATCCCAGAAGACTGGAGAAGGGCTCATGTGATCCTGCTCTACAAGAGTGGCAGCAGGGAGGAGGCAGGGAACTATAGACCAGTCAGTCTTACCTCAAGAGTGGGCAAGATTATGGAGGCACTCCTTAAGGAAATGATAGTGCAACACCTGGAATCCATAGAAGCACAGGATCCAAGACAGCATGGGTTTACAACAGGAAGGTTCTGTCAAACTAATCTCATAGATTTCTTTGACTGGGTAAGCAGAGTGGTGGACCAAGGGGTGCAGTTGATGTCACCTACTTTGACTTCAGCAAAGCTTTTGATACTGTTCCACATAGATTGATTAATAAGCTGGGTAGGCTTGGGGTGGGTCAGAGGTTGGTCAACTAGGTGGGAAACTGTTGGTGGGCAGAAAACAGAGAGTGGTGGTAAATGGTATACAGTCAGAAGAGATGCAAGTCACAAGTGAAGCACCTCAGGGATCAGTCCTGAGGCCAGTCCTCTTCAATATCTTCATCAGTGACATGGCAGATGGACTGGAGGGTAAGGTTTGTCTGTTTGCAGATGACACCATGATCTGCAACAGAGTAGATGATCCAGATGGGATGGGCAGAATGAGAAGAGATCTGGATAAACTGGCAAAATGAATGGAAGAGTGGCAACTGGGGTTTAATGCAAAGAAGTGCAAGATCACACACATAGGGAAGAGAAACTGTGAAGCTGTCTATAGGTTGGGAGAGAGTTGCTGGCATGATCGCAAAGGAAGAAAGAGACTTAGGCATCATCATCACAGATGACCTGAAATCATGCAAGCAGACCACTAAAGCAGTAGATAAGGCTAGAGGGATGTTGGGGTGTATTAGTAAGGGTATCAGAAGTCATAAGAGGGAGGTAATAATCCTTTTACTAGTCACTGGTTAGGCCCCATCTGGAGTACTGTGTGCAGTACTGGAGTACCTACAAGGATATTACCAAAATGGAGCAGTCCAGAGAAGGGCAAGCAAAATGGTGCAGGTACTGCATCAGAAAACGTATGAGTAACTGGAGCTCAATATGTATACCCTAGAGTAAAGGAGGGAGAGAGTGTTATGATAGAAACATTCAGACATCCTAAGGACATTAACAAGATGAAAGAGTCTAACATGTTTCAATATAAGAAAAATAGGACAAGAGGACACAGCATGGGATTAGAGGAAGGCCAGTTAAGGGTAATGTGAGGAAGTTCTTTCTCACAGAAAGGTGGTGGATGCATGGAGCGGCCTACCTCAGGAAGTGGTGGATATGGATATGAATAAAGTGCAGCACTTCAAATAGGCATGGGATAGGCATAAGGGAGCAATACAGATGAGTATCAATAGATAGACCATTGACAGAGTAAAGGCCTATGTGCTTTCAAGGTAGACAAAATGGGCAGACTGGATGGGCCTTGCGGTCCTTGTCTGCCATCAACTTCTATGTTTCTATGTGTTTAAATCTGTAAAACCTTCCCTGAAAAAATAAAGAAAAAAGGCAGAAAGGTTTAAGAAAGCTCAATTGTGCTTACACAACTGGATGAGATGTATGCTTGTGTGACTTTGATACATTGTGGCTGTTCGTCTTTCTATCCATGTGATATAACACCTGTGGGGATACAATGCAAGGAACCCTAGAGGAGGAGGTCCCCCCTCCCATATGTACCGAGGAATAATTCCCATGGCTAAAGGTAGCTTTGGAAGAAGTCCAAAAGAATATCCAAAAGGGTATTGAGCATCAAGAGGCGAGAAATCAGAATATATCGAGACTGGAAAAGTAAGGAGCGAGATGGAGATGTGAAGGACAGAGAAGAATGAGATATGATGAGTACAAAAACAAAATGAAAGTCGACAAGATGCAGAAGGGCAGACTTCCTAAAGAGATAGGGAACAGTAGGGCCATCATCTGACTCTATCCAACAGCAGTCCTAGCTACAGAACCTAAGTAAAGCACTAACCCTGTCTAATATTATATGACCAATGGCATGGGAGGAAATAAACTATGGAACCTAAGAAACTCCAATCCTATCTAATATTATGACCATTGGCACAGAGGAGAGAAACCCCTTTGAGGAGGAAACCTCTTGGGATCCAAGGCCTAGGGTCGATTCCTCCAGGTTGAAGGACGCTTGAGTAGTAATGGCTCAGCTACTGCAATTTAGAGTCATGGTAGAGGGAGGAGGAAAATATTCCAATTTAGAGGAAGCTGTCGCACTGTCCCTCTAATGGGACAGCCTTGAGGGTGACGAGTGATGTCTCTGCAACTAGTCAGCCAAAGCAAAAGAGGAGAGAGATGACTACTGAGACACTCAGCTAGCCTATGTGAGCCTATGAAACAGATCAGGTGAGCCACAGCTGGTCAGATAGAGAATGCCAATGCAGCCAGCCCCAAGCCAAGGGGCAATAGACATGGAAGGCATGACTCCAGGGGGAGAGCAGGTTGAGTTGAAGTAGCATGAACCCAAGAGGGTTATGCTTGAGTAGTCGATGTGAAGGAAAAGGCCAACAGAGAGGTCGGATGAGCAAGAGAGACCTTGAAATGGTCATGAGGATACTGATGGTGAGAATAGCCACAGGTGTGTAGCAGTTCAATGAGGTAGCATAAGACCTATTGAGAGGTATGCTCGATTAATCGATGTGAATGAGTAGACCCTGAGGTTAGACTGAGCAAAGGAGAACCAGACTCGTGTCATGAGAAAGCTACCCGGCAAAGTATAGAAAGGATGAGATTCGATAATAAAGGAGGTTGACACAAGTAGAGGAGCTACAAGGAGAGTGGTCCGAAAAGTATGACTGGGGAGGAAGAGACAAATAGGTACAATGGTGGTGGGGTAGGGAACACACCGAAAAAAAGAAAAGAAGACAAAGGAGAGAAGGCAGGGGACCACGGTGCCGAGTACCAGGTGAGCTGAGGCAGAATAAAGTACACAAAAATATGCAGCAAGCAGTGAAAAAGGCACCGGAGGAGAAACACAGCGAGGCAGGAAGCCTGGACAATTAACCTCCAAGGATTTAACCTAAATAGGGTCCCAACTGACTGCTCCAGGCTAATGCTCCAGCACCAGAGAGCCTTCCCAATCAACATTTCCTGAAAAGGGAGGCATGAGCAAAGAGAGATGTGGTAGCAGTGCAATGGGACTATTGTTCAAGATCCAGGGCAGTTGGCAGTCAGACATGTAAAATGGAACAGCAGAAGCCACTGAAAATAGTGAAAATGGTCATGAAAGAGACAGCACAACTATCTGGTCTGGAGGATTTGAAAGAGACAGTCTGATGGAGACCCTAGTGAACAAGCCTAGGGTTCATATAGGAGTAGGCAGGGGCCACGGGAAGACCACTATCATTTCAGTGCCACCTCTATGACATCCACTGCAACCCTTAACAAACCCCAAAGGCAAAGGGCTTCAGGCAGTTACTGAGATAAAGTTTGGTGTAATGAGGAGCCTTGCAACCCTATGAATCAGCTGAAATGACGCAATGGGATCCAAGGCTGAACAAGCGGCATGAACTGTAGTAGAGCACTAAGAACCACAGCACCAGGAGTCCAGTGGGCTGAAGGAATCAGGGCTCCAGCGGAAGCAGGATGGGTCAGAAAGAGAGAAAGAAGATCCCAGCATTCCAGTGGCATGGAGAGCAGGGGCGAGAGACAGACACACTGAGCATGGGGCAATCCATCCAAGTGGGGGACTGGACATTGAGAACAGCAGCAGCAGTGGCAACATGAAAAAGGGGCCACTTGGGGATGAACAGCAAGGCAAGGTAAGCTGAGACAATGACACACCAGGGAAGTGGAATGGGATGGCAACAGAAGGAGGGGTAAGGGAAAATTGAAGAAGCAATGGAAAGAAGGGGAAAGACAGGAGGGAGAGAATGAGTGGGGATAAGAGAAATGCAGGGATGATGGAAACGGACGGGAATGGTGCGTCAGACATAGAGATGGGAAAAGGAAATCTGTGGCGGAGGTGTAACAGAAATGAAAAGAACAGCCTGAAGCGAGGGAGGGTGGTGACTTAGCAACTATAAAGAAACAAATCCTATAACAGTCAAGGAGGAGTGGCCTTTAAGGTCTGATGGGGAGTGACATTGTTGCTCCACCCATTGAACCTCAGGCTAAATTCTTCCCAATGTCTTTCTCATCAATTCCGGAAGGGTCTGAACAACCCAGTACTCTGATTATAGCTAAAAAGATAAAAATATGGATACCAAACCAACTGCTAAGAAAGGGAACCTTCTAAGATAAAAAGAACCAGGGATACAGCCACTGAACCAGCTCCGGACAAAAAGAAAACAAAAACAAACTCCTGAACCTCCTGCTGATGCCTAAGGAGCTCCCAGTGGTGAACCCAGTAATGCTCTACAGCCGAAGCGATAGTACTCGGCCTTGCAGGTCTTACAGGCACTTCAGGCTTCAAATCCTCAACTTTTGACACTGGTTTCAATGGTTCTGGCTTCAGTTCTGACTTTGGTTCAGCAGTCAGTACCCCTAGCAAGACAAAGTTTAGTTCTGCTTTCCCATGTTTTGAACAATAAGAAGAGGATGAGAAGAGAGTGAAGGAGATCCTATTGGGCCAGAGGTCTCTCCTGATCCTGAGTTTGATTTCTCTCAAGGTCATAGACACAGAAACATAAACTTTGATGGCAGATAAGGACTTCTTGGCCCACCCAGGTTGCCCATTTCCTACCAACTGGATAAGATGCAGATTCTAGTTAACCAACAGCCTACTTCCTCCTACCCCCCACTATAATTGCTTTATGTCTGTCCCATACATGTTTGAATTCCCCACTGTTTTAGACCCCACAACCTCCCAGGAAGGCGGTTTCATGCATCCACAACTCTCTGTGAAAAAAATCCTAACATTGCCTCATAGCAGTCCCCTCTGTCTTTAACTTGTACCTCCTTGTTCTTGCACATCTCTTTTCTGAAAGATGCTACCTCTTGGACTTTGTTGATTCCCTTCAGGTACTTGGAAGTTTCTGTCATGTTCCCCTTGTCCCTCCTTCTGTCAAGGGTATACATATTAAGCCCTCTCAGTCTCTCTTCAATGGTTTCTGATGCAGACCCTGTACCATTTTAGTTGCCCTCTTCTGGACTGGATCCATCCTGTCTATGTCCTTGCAGAGATGGGGTCTCCAAAACTGCATGCAGTACTCCAGATGGGGTCTCACCAACTGTCTGTACAGAGGGATAACCACTTCCTTTTTCTACTTGTGATACCTCTCCCATGCATCCCAGTTCCCCACCGCTGTCCTTACTGACCTCTTCACATTGCTTGCCCACCTTTAGGTCATCTGATATGACTACCCTCAGGTCCCTTTCCATTATTGTTGTTGTTAGTACCTCCCCTGCCATTGTGTACTCTTTTCCTGGGTTTTTGTTTCCCAGGTGCATTACATTGCGCTTCTTTGCACTGAATCTAAGTTGCTATACGTCTGACCATTCCTCCAACCTTGCCAAGTCCCTTCTCATCCTTTCCACTCCCTTTGTGTATCAACTCTGTTACAGATCTTTGTGTCATCTGCAAAGAGGCATACCTTTCCTTCCAGACCCTCTGCAATGTCACCTTATGAAATTAAATAGGACTGGGCCCAGTACTGAACCCTGAGGTACTCCACTAGTAACCCCCTTCTTCGGAGTGAGTTCCATTTACTATTACCTTCTGTGTCCTGTTGTGCAGCCAGTTTTCTATCCAGGCTACCACCCTGGGACCCACTCCCAGGCTGGCTAACTTGATTATTACTCTTTGTGCAGGACTGTGTCAAATGCCTTGCTAAAGTTTAGATAGGCCATATTCACAGCCCCTCCTTGGTCTATTACTTTGGTCACCCAGTCAAAGAAATTGATTAGATTCATCTGACATGACTTTCCTGCTGTGAATCCATGCTGCCTTGGGTGCTGTGCCCCAATGGCCTCTAAGTACTCAAAATTCTTTCTTTCAGAAGGGATTCCATCATTTTCCCTACCAATGAGGTCAAAGTAACAGGTCTGTAGATCTTCCTGGACATAAAGTCTCCACCACTCATTCACACTGATGAATCTACACCGAGGCGCTAAGACCCAGTGGGAGCAGACTTTTATGGAGAATCAGTGCCAGAGGTGGAGCTGTGAGGAGGGTGGCTGTGAGCTTGGGCTCATGTGGCAATGATTATTTCAGCGTTGATCCTCCAACCACCTCAGTTCCTTTTTTCTCACCATCGAGTGCACTTCAGTGATGATGTCACTCGCTCACGAGTCAAACTTCAAACTAGCAGCATAGTTTTCAGTTTATCATAAGTGGTACTTATTCAAGATAAACTACAAAATTATAATTTATTCTTAATAAAGAAAGAAGTCTCAGCCTACATTTACAGAGTTGACCATGAGCAGGTCAGGTGACGGTAGGGAGACTTGGTATAAGCTGTTCCGTCAGCTAGGCTAGGCTGGGTCGGTCCGCCACCCTCTCTCTGGAGGGTCTGACAATGGATGGTCCAATACCCGAGGGAAGGGGCGGTTCCCCCGAAGCATAAAAAGAAAATGGTCACATTCTCATCACGTCTGTCTCGAGCTCTTCTTCAGCCCTCAGGTCAAAAAGAAAAAGGCATCACACGAGGTAGCTCTCTGGTATATATGCACATCGATAGTCGGTCATTGGGGTCAGTTGCCAGTCCTCCTTCGAGCCACCAGTTTATGGTTCTGGGCACTGACCTCTTCGACATCGGAGCCCTTCCCGCCTTCTGGTAGGGCTTCAGATGAGCAGTTTCATCAGTGGGCCGCTCTGATGGAGCAATAGGCTTGGAGTTTGGTCCAGCTGCCTGGCCTGGTCACTCCGGGGCCCTCCAGCTCTTCGGGAGATTGGGTAGGGCAGTTGGGCCTCCCTAGTTGTGCGGCACCCTCCCGGTGCCGTGACTCCAGGCTCAGCGTTCTCCCCCCACATGGCTGTGGCGCAGGGGCCACACAGATGCCACTATCTCCTGGTATTCTTCCTTCTTTCTCCTCAAATCCTAGTTTTCAGAGCCCTGTGTTGGTTTCAGCACCATCGCCATCGATGGGTCGCTCAGTGCCATCCTCAGTGCTGATGCACCTGTCGCGCCATTCTCGTGCAGTTGAGATTGTCAGCACCGTCCTCGGCGCCATTGAGATTGTCAGCACCGTCCTCAGTGCCATTGGGTTTGTCGGCACTGTGGCTTTCGCCTGTCGCGCCCATGCGCCTGGCGCCAGTCAGTCGGCGCCATGCCTTCTTTGGCACTGAGGCTTGGTTTTACATCTGCCAGTCTTCAGGGCTTCTCCTCTGTGAATCCTTTTCCTTCCTCATTTCCTTCTGATTCTCACTCTTTCCCGTCTATGCATTCCCGCCTGGGCTGTCAGACGATGATGTTGAGCCTGATCCAGACCTTCGACTGGGTGATGATGTGGAAGGAGCAGGACCTAATCCTGTTGCAGAGCCTGTGGTCAAGGACCTGTCTTTTAAGACTCTGCTGAAAATTTTAATTCCACTCTTTCTCTCCAGACTGCAGCTATTGATCCTGGAAAGCTTTTAAGGCTCCAATACCTTCCATGTCCCGGAGATCCCTATGGATTCAACTCCCGGTACAACCCTCCTTTGAGACACTTCTCAAATGGTATGGAATAATCCCATCTCATTCCTTCTGTGGCTAAGTCCATAGATAGAAAGTATGCTGCTCCCAAGGATCGACCCATTTGGCCTCCCAAGCCTTTGCGGACCCTATTGTGGTCCTGGCAGAGAATGATAAGGTCGTCCTCCTCAGGCTACTACAGCCTGACCTATAAACAAAGAATCTCATAAGATAGATACTTTAGGTAAGTCAGTCTTTGCTGCATCCATCCTAGGTATGCGTTTGCCAGATACCAGCTTATTTCTCTCAATATGAGTATGTTCTTTGACATTCGCTCAAACAATTGGTAGAAGCTCTCACCGAGTCAGACACTAATTCAGAGCTTCTTCAGACCATAACCAGTGGTATCGAGTAAAAACAACTATCAGGTTAAAGCAGCTATGGACGCTTCTGATACTGCCTCCCGGACAGTGGTGGCAAGTATTTGTACCTGCCATCACTCTTGGCTGCGCACTTCAGGCTTCACGAATGATACCCAGCAACAGGTCATGGTGTTACCATTTGACGGTGTGTATCTCTTGGTCTTCAAGTGAGCAAGCTCTAGATGCCACTCAAAGATTAGATCTGCCATTAAATTAGCTCAACCTGCTCCGCCCCTTCTCCGTGGGGTGTTAATAGCGTCAATTTCACAACCGTCAGTCCTTTCAAGGCAAGGGCAGGGAGGTTTTAATAAGAATCAAGCCCCCAGCCTCAAAAGAAAATGCAACAGAAAGCACAAGGGCCCAAAGCTCCCAGTGCCACCTTCTGAGTTTCTGGCCCAAGTCCCAACTCAGCTGCCCAAGGGGACTCTTTCTCAGTGGTGGGAGATCATCTGACTCAGTTCTACAACCGGTGAAAGTCCATAACTTCGACAAATGGGTCCTCTGGATAATCCGCGGGTATCCCTCAATCTTTAGAGGCCCCTCCGATCGTCCCTCCAAACGCCAGCCCAGGCTGTCAGTACTTCAGTCAGAGCTTCTCGCCTGACATACAAGGTCTTCTGAACAACAGGGCAGTAGAAATAGTTCCACTGGATCAACAGAACACAGGGTTCTACTCCCATTACTTTCTGGTCCCAAAGAAAATGCATGCGCCCCATTTTGGACCTCAGAAAATTGAACAAATTTCTTCCCAAGAAAGTTCAAAATGATTTCGCTAGGAACTCTGTTACCTTTGCTTTATCAATATAACTGGCTAGCCTCCCTGGATATGCAGGATGCTTACCAGCATATTTCTATTCACCCAAAGCATCACAAATACCTAAGGTTTGTGGCTTTGGGCAAGCATTATCAGTTCAGATTCCTGCCCTTTGGGCTATCCTCGGTGCTAGAGTTTTACAAAATGTTGTGCAACTCTGCAGCGCATCTCAGAAAGATCAGAATTCAAGTGTTCCCATATCTGGACAACTGGCTTCTAGCAAGCCCTTCCAGACAAGGAACTCTTAACACTGTAGCCACAGCCTCGGACTTTCTGACGCCTATGGAATCCCAAATCTCAAGAAATCGCAGTTGCAGCCTCCCAGAAGCTTCTTTCATAGGAACTCTTCTGGACACCTCCTGTGCAAAAGCTTATCTACCAGAGGACAGAAGGAGTGATATCCTGAGATGGCCCAATACATCAGAGAGAACAGCTCAGTTCGAGCTATCTCGATGCAGCGGATGCTCAGTCTCATGGCATCTTTTGTGTTCACTGTACCCTTAGCTCGCCTCCACATGAGAACCTCTCAATGGATGCTCAGTACTCAGTGGTCCCCAACCACTCACCCTCAGTCCTTTCCCATCAAGGTGACAGAACCTCTGAAGAGGTCTCTCACCTGGTGGTTGCAAGAGGACAATCTTCTAGAGGGTTATCCCTTTGCTCCTCTGGATCATCAGATTTCCATTACTTCTGACAGGAGAATCACTGAATTACAGACTTTCTCAGTGGAACCTAATTTCATTTCATTTCACAGGGATAAGGTGGTCCTTCAAACCAACAGAAAGTTTCTTCCCAAGGTAGTATCAGACTTTCATTTAAATCAGTCTATGTCATTGCCAGTGTTTTCACTGACCATTCTTCCTCTGGGGAGAGAAGATTACACAGTCTCAATGTAAAGAGGGTCTTAGTTACTATGTGGAGCATACTAAGCCCCATAGGAATGACTGCTCTCAGTTGTTTCTCACTTACAGAGAAGTGGGAAAGGGCAAACCTGCCACCAAGAGAACAATTACCAGGTGGATTGTCTCTTGTATCCAGTTCTGCTATTCAAAGCTTGGGAAAGAGCCTCCCTCAGGCCTGAGGCTCATTCTACCAGAGGTACAGCTGCTAGAGATATACCTTTAGTGGAAATCTGTAAAGCAGCCACCTGGAAAACTGTTCACACTTTACCAAGCATTACTCTCTGGACATTCAGTCAAGAAGTGATGCTAGGTTTGGCACAGCAGTGCTGCAGAGCTTGTTCCCAAAATAGGTTCTGTGACTCCCTCCTCCAAGAGGGTACTGCTTGGTAGTCTCTATATAGTCAGAATGCAGCAAGACTTCATGTTGTTTGAAGAAACATTACCATAGTAATGTTGTTTCTTCTAATGGAGTCTTGCTGTATTCTGACCTCCTCCCCCCTGCCTCCTCCTGGAACCTAGTCATTTTGGGATGTGGATTGGCAGGCACAGTGCTGCACCCCAGAGGTGTACTTGGCATGCCTTATTTTATTAAAAGTTCTTCTAGTTTTTATTATGAATATTTTGGTTGTTTCACTACCAGCTTGAATTCTTTTAGGTCTCGACTTGAGTCTTTTGGCCCTAAAAATCTGTTTATTGCCCTTTGGCATAAAAATTTTAGAGACATTTCTAATTATAGTTAGTTAGTTTAGTGCTCATAAGAATCTGATGGCTACACTTCAGAGTACCACAGATAGAGGTTTGAAAACCGAGCTTGAGCTCAACGTTCTATGCCTTGGCATAGAGTTAACCCTTTACTCTCTGGAGCAGTTCAAGTGCTGGGGCTAACTGCATATAGTCAGAATACAGCAATACTCCATTATAAGAAACAACATTACTATGGTGAGTAATTTTTTCTTTTTGTATGGCTTGTCTCCATGGTTGTGCTTATTGTGAACCACACTGTATGGTTGTTGCTTGTTCCCAGATGGCTACTCACTTAAATCTGTGATCTCTCTCCATTTGAGAGTACCAGGTCTAATATTGCTCTCTCCTGAGTGGATTCCAACACTAACTGTCTAAGGCATACCCCTGTAGGGCATCAAGAATGACCCTGCTCTTGGATGTGGCAGCAGTACATGTTGTCCAGTTAACATCTGGCATATTCAGGTCCCCATCAACAATATCTCCACTTTTTCAGCCATTCTGAGAATGTCTTCTATAATTTTCTTGTCCATTTCCTCCCCTGAGATGGGGGTCTGTATACAGCCTCTGTGCGGTTGTGATACCACTCCCTGTCTCCAAGATGACCCACAGTACCCTCTCTGTCGCCCTCTTTCGGTGAAGAAGAAAGAAAAATCAAAACCATAAGTATTTTTAGTTTCTTTACTGCCTCTATTAATTGTTAGTTTACATTTAGTTTATTATTGTTTAAATTGTTGTTTTCTCGTTCTCATGGTTCGGCATAACCGTGAGGGATCCGAGTTAGTTTTAACTTTATTTCAGTTCTCTAACTAAAGAACCTGGTCATTATCACCAAATTTTGGTCCTAAAACTTTACTTGCAACCGCTTTTATCGGTTACAGAACCACTGAACTGGTTCATATTTCATCTCCTCTCTTGGTTCCATCGGTTCCCTATCAGTTTGGAACCAACCGCAAAAAAAAAAGGGAAAACCTTTTTCAGTTGTTTAAATAACCGCATTAGCATTTGCCATTTAGCGGTTGAGGTTTTCACTTTATCTTTCACCATGACTGAGAAACCTAAGAAGAGAACTGGGAGCCTGGTTTTAAAAACTGTTTAAAGTGTGGAGATGTGTTGTTATGGCAGACAAGCACACCTTATGTGTAGCTTGTCTGGGTTTTAAACATTTGGACCAGGAATGTGAGATATGTAAAACATTTCAGAAAAACTGTTGAAAAGTGCCTTGAAAGGCTTAATAAAAGTTTCCTAGGGTCCCCAGGCTCTGACCAGCTGGACACCCCAGTCTGTCGTGGTTGAATTAATGAGTGCTTCTACCCCTGCCCCGACACGGGCAAAAAGGGCAAAAAGAGGGAAAGAACTGGCTGACTCTCCGGTTCCTTAAAGAAATTAAAGAAGCTCAGGCATGCAGAACCCTCTCCTGCTAAACCATGGACTTCTGTAGCAGCCTGTAATGCCTTCAGCTCAGGACATAGCCCAGGCATTTAAAATTATTCAGGATCTGCAGAGCATCATCCCTCAGCCTCCTGCCCTTCCCAGGGCCCCATGTTGCTGCTACTGTGTTGCCCCCTGCTCCAGAGCAACACTATTTTGAAGAGGATGATAAGCCTTATGAGGAGGATGAACCTATCCCCAGAGGTGTCCCCTGAGCAGGAATTTGGCTCGCCTCCCAGAGTGTCTGAGGATTTTTCCTCCCATTTTTCTTTCTATAAGGAAAATGGCAGATGCTCTGGATAGTGCCACAACAGAAGAAGTGGAAGTTGAGGAGGAGATTGAGTACCTCAATGTGATGGGTTTAACACCCACAAAGGCCCTTCTCCTCCCAGAATATAAATTCTTTAAGAAGGATGCTATGAAGCTCCTGCAGACCCCAAATTCTATTCCTCCAATTGACAAGTGAATAGATAAAAATACTAGCTGGACAGGGAGGGAGCTGACTTCTCTTCTCCCACCCTGATCATCAAGGGGTAATACAGCAAGCTGCCTGTGATAAGGCTAAAGTCCCTCTGTCCTCACACCCACCGGACAAGGACTCCAGAAAATTGGACAGTATGGCCTAAAAGGGCTATTTGTCAGCTCCTGCCATGAGACAGGCTACTTTTTCAAGCTTATGCTGCCCAGTATCAGAAATTCCTGTGGCAGTCGGTACTGGCAATGTCCATGAAGGTCACCTGACCTTGTCAGATGACCTGGCAGAAACTGCCAGGTTTGGGCTAGAGGCGGCAAGTACCAGTTCCAAATGGCTGCTGATCTAAATGACACTGCAGCCAGATGGATGGCTAATACAGTGGCTCAGAGGAGGTTTGCTTGGCTTAGGGCCACAAACCTCACTCAGGATACTCAGTCAAAGGCCCTGGATTTCCCATTAGAAGGAAATGTGCTTTTGGGGAGTCCACAGTGGCTTATATGAAAAGGTGGATGAATATAAGGCTACTTATAGAAGTAACTCTGCTAGAGACAGAGCTTCTTCATCCACCAGGCCCTATGGAAGGGGGCTAAGGGTCATTCCTTTTATCAAGACCCTTTTTCCAGCCAGTAGCCATGCCCTAATACCAGCAGTACCCCTCAGGGCTACTCAAGGGGTAGGGGTAGAAGGGACTCTAGGCGAGGGGCTCAGCCACAACCTCAACCCCAACCTAAACAGAACCCCTGAGATGCAGGCTGCTCATCCCTACCTGTTGGAGGCAGACTGTCCCATTTCCTCCCTTCTGGTCAACCATCACCACAGACAAGTGGGTATTGGAGGTAGTGGGCAAAGGTCTGTCTCTGCAGTTCAAATTTCTTCCTCAAAACCCAGGGTTTCTACCTCTCCACCCCTAGCACAAAACTCATTGCTAGAAGCAGAGGTTCAGAAGCTGCTTCAGCTCAAAGCAGTGGAACTAGTCCCTGCAACCCTGAGAGGAAGAGGTTTTACTCCAGATACTTCCTAACAACAAAGAAAAATGGGGACTGGCGGCCAATTTTGGATCTCAGAGCTTTAAATAAGCACCTGAAAAGCCAAAGTTCAAAATGGTCATTTTGGCTTGGATTCTGTCAACAATCCAAAAAGGAGACTGGCTGGCATCTCTGGACTTACAGGACATTTATTTCACATCCCATAAAAGAATCTTACAGGAAATATCTCAGATTCAGACTCCCATCAGGTCATTATCAGTTTGCAACCCTACCCTTCGGCCTTTCCTCGAGACCATGGTGTTTACAAAATGCCTAGCAGCATTTCTAGGTGGCATTTCTTCAAGACAGGGAGTGACTGTCTTCCCATACCTGGACTACTGGCTGGTAGTGGGCAAACCATCAGAACAGATCACAACTCTCTAAGGCTCACACAGGATCTTTTGAGTCCTTGGGTTTCATAGTAAACCAGAAAATCTGTCTTCACCCCTACACAGACTTTGCAGTTCATAGGGCACAGATCAACACCCCTACAGGCCAGGGTCTTTTACCACTAGACAGGGTGCAAAGTCTTCAGGCCATAGCAAACTCCTTCAAGTTGCACGGTCAAAAACAGCCAGACAATTCCTGCAGCTCTTGGGTCATATGGCTGCATCCACAGGCACAGTGCAGGGTTCCAGGTTTCACATGAGAGACATCCAGTTTCACCTCAGGCTCATTGGAGTCAGAAAAAGATCCCTTTTAAAACTCATTCCAGTGACAAGGCCTCTGTTACAAGCCCTCTTGTGGTGGAAAAGGAATCCAACCTAAGGCAGGAGTCCCTTCCAGAAGGAGGATCCTTCACTGGTCATCACAACAGATGCATCCTTCTGGGCTGGGGTACCCATCTAGGGAGCACACAACTCAGGCTACCTGGTCAGGGCAGAGTCCTCTCAGCATATAAATTTGTTGGAACTCAGAGCAGCGCTAGCACTAAAAGTTTCTCTACACTGGTAATGGGCAAAGTGGTACAAGTCAGAACGGACAATACCACCACTATGTATTACATAAACAAGCAGGGTGGCACCAGATCAGGTCCCCTATGCACAGAAGCCATGAGAATTTGGGCTCATATTCTCTAAAGGTGTCCCTGCAAGCCATCCATCTGCCAGGAAAGGACAATATCTTGGCAGACACACTGAGTCGGATCAATCAGTCCCATCACGAATGGACACTGAACAAGCAGGTGGTGCAGGTAATTTTCAGCAGGTGGGGCGCTCCAGAGATAGACTTGTTTGCATCCCACCAGAACCACCAGTTGCCTCAGTATTGTTGCAGGCCACCAGCCCAAGGCACAATCCTCTGGACGCCCTGGTACTGGATTGGTTGGGCAAGTTTTCTATGCCTTTCCCCTTTTCTCTAGTTTTCAGGGTACTTCTGAAGCTCAGATCCCTCTCAGCTTCTTTTGATATTGATAGCTCCAGATTGGCCCAGGCAGCCATGGTACTTCTTCTGCTTTCCATGGCAGTGAGCGGCCAATAAGCTTGCCTCTCGGGCACAATCTTCTAACCTCCAATCAGGGAACAATGCTGTTCCCACATCTCAAGTCTCCACCTCAAGGCATGGCTCTTGAGGAGTCAGAGTATGCAGGCTTGAACCTTTCTGAAGCTGTATTAAACATCTTGAAAGGTTATAGGAGGCCTTCCACTAAGAAAACTTATTCTGCTAAGTGGAAAGATTCTCTTTCTGGTGCTATGGTAGAAACATCACCCCAAATGATGCAGGGGTCTCAGTGGTGTTGGATTATCTGACTCATTTACATTCACAAGGTCTGCAACCCAGTTCTTTAAGAGTTCACCTTGCAGCAGTATCTGCATACTTGTCTGCTAGGACAAAGGTGTCTGTAGCATCAGATCCCATTTTCAAAATATTTTTCAAAGGCCTGATGCATTTGCCCTCCTTACAGGGCACCAGTGCCTGCTTGGGATCTTAATGTATGTATAGCCAGATTGATGCGGGCTCCTTTTGAGTCCATGGCTACAGCCCATTTAAAGTATGTTACCTGGAAAACAGTCTTCCTGGTAGCAATTACCTCAACAAGAAGAATCAGTGAGCTTCAGGCTCTCTGTGTTGAGCAGGACTACATTTCCTTCCACAGGGATAAAGTAGTCCTCAGAACAAATAGACAATTCCTTCCCAAAGTGGATTCATATTTCCATCTGAACCAATCAATCACCTCTGCCTGTCTTCTTCACAGACCATACAAGCTCTGGTGAAAGAAGGCTTCACAGTCTGATGTGAAAAGAGCTCTCAGCTACTACATGACAGCTACTAAAGGCCATAGGCAAGACAAGAAACAACTTTTCCTTAAATATGGGATGTTGGAATGGGCAAACCAGCCTCAAAAAGATCCATTTCTCGGTGGATTGTCCAGTGTATTCAATTCTGTTACACTAAAGTGGGTACAGAGTCCCCAGCTGGGCTGAGGGCTCATTCAACAAGAGGAACAGCTGCCACTATTGCAGCTGCTAGGGAGGTGCATTGTTGGACATTTGTAAAGCAGCTACTTGGAAATCAGTACACACCTTTCAAAGCATTATAATTTAGATATTTTGTCCAGAAGTGACGCTAAGTTTGGCACAGCAGTCCTGCAAAGTCTGTTTCAAAATATGTTCTGTGCCCACCACCAGGGTACTGCTTGGTAGTCTGCACAAAGTTATGAATGGTCTGAGCATTACTGGGTTAGAAGAAAATGACTTATCATAGTAATCTTCTTTCTTCCCAGTGATGCTCGAATTCATAACTCCTCCCATCCTCCCTTCCAGAACTTCAGCCTCTGCATTATGCATGCTAGTGCCACATAGCCATACCTTCTGGGTACACTTTTCTATGCTAGACAGATTTTAACAGAGTTTTCTGTTCTCTTAATAGTTTTTCTCACTGTATGGTGAACACCATTATTATATATAGATATAGTCCCTCCCTTGGAGGTTTTTTTAAGTAAGTTGTTTTATTAGGCTAATCCTAAAAATGTTTTAATTAATTAGTTGTCAGATTTTTCAATGTTGCCTGACTTCAGGCTTCTCACAAATCTGAAGGGCTTAGAACACTACAGTTGGTAGAGGCAGTATTTGAAAGATGCTCACATGCAAAGAATTCCATCATTTACATGTGTTCCATCTGTCCGGCAGTCCAACCCACCAGGCTGACTGCACAAAGTTATGAATGTCTGAGCATCACTGGGAAGAAAGAAGATTACTATGGTAAGTATTTTTTCTTTCTTGGCATTGAAGTCAAGCTGCCAGATCCTGGACCACCTCCTAGCTTTTCCAGATCTTCCTGTAGGTCCTATATCCCTTCAGCTGTGTCCACTCTCCCACAGAGCTTGGTGTCATCCACAAAAGGCACATTTTGCCCTTAATGCCATCTCTAATGTCATTGATACAGACATTGAACAATACTAGCCCCAGCACCAAGCCCTGCAGGACCCCTGGTTAGCTGTCTGGTGCCAGATAACTCCCACAACCACACTCTGGGTTCTGTCCTTCAGCCAGTTTTCCACCCATCTGGCCATCTTTTCCAAACCCAGAGATCCACCAACTTCCTGATCAACCTTTTGTGGGGCACAGAGTCAAAGACCTTGCTGAAATCAAGATAGAGGTAGATAGATAGATGTCTACTGCTTGGCCCATCTACTGTTTTAGTGACACAGTCAAAGAAGTCAATCAGATTTGTTTGACATGATCTCCCCATGAACCCATGCTGTCTCACATCCTGGAGACCATGCTCCTCTAGATATTCCACCAACCATTCATTTAGTATGATCTCCATGAGCTTGCCTACAGTGGAGGTCAGACTGAGTGTTCTGTAATTCCCTGGGTCATCCTTGGACTGCTTTTGTGGAGCGGCACTTCATGTGCTGTTCTCCAGTCCTGTGGTACTATGCCTGTCTCTAGTGAACTATTAAATAGGTTCCCAGTGGCACTGCCAGTTCATCAGCCAGTTTCTTTAGTACCCTTGGAGGTACTCTATCCGGCCTGGTGATTTGTCCGCTTCAGTACCAGCAGACCTTCCTCACTCTGTCCTCCTTTATCACTACATCTGTGTTCCCCCGCCTCTCTTTTCCTTCTGAAATCACTGGTCTGTCCTTCTCCTGGTGAAGATGAAGTAGAAGTATTCATTTAGTATCTCTGCTTCAAACAACATGACATCTTGCTGTATTCTGACAATATGCAGTTAGCCCAGTACTTGAACTGCACCAGAGAGGAAGGAGTTAACTCTATGCAGAAGCATAGAACGCTGAGCTTGAGCTTGGTTTTCAAACCTCTGTCTCTGGTACATCTCAGTGTAACTGTCAAATTTTTACTCTGCCTAACTGAGAAGTTGTTCGAGATCTCTCCTTCACTTCTGTTCGGTGCAAGTAAATATCGGTCAGTTTATTCAACCATTTTATTGTTTTTTCAGTGTTGAATCTCTGTCTACAGTACAGGTAGTGTAAGTAGGTAGATAGTGAATTAAAATTATGAAGAAATTGTTTTTGTTTGGTTTCCTATCAGTCGGTCCAGTTGGGAACCGAAATCTTTCTGTGAATTAGTCTTGTTTGAATTTTTCTTGTGGGTTCCTGTTCATATCGGTTTCAAAACTAATTTTTTTCATTTTTCCAGCCCATGACACGGTTGGTAACCGATAGGACAGTGTTACCTGGCTTGAAAGCCATTCAGGGTAACTTTTTTCAAGAGAAAGGCCATGTCTGAGAAACCCAAGAAGAAAACTGGTCCCACCGGTTTCAACACTGTTCCGAGTGTGGGGAGGCTTTTGCTAAAGCTGATCCCCACCCTCAATGTGTGCATTGTCTGGGGTTTGACCACCTTAAAACAGACTGCCAATTTGTAAAACTTTCCTAAAGCCACTGTAGAAAAAAGTTTAAGTAGGCTGAAGGAAAGAGAGGCTAAGAAATCCACTGATCCGATGGCCAGCCCGATTCGGTTTCAGCCAAACCTGAGGAGGTGCCTGCTGATAAGAGCGATACCCACTCAGGCAAGAGGACATCCGATTCGCTTGAAGAAGAGAAAGAAGTCAGCCAGTTCTGATCAGGTGCCACATGTTCCAACCGCTGAAGAAATAGCTAAAGCGATAACCATAGTCCAATCGCTGCTTAGTTCCATCCGAACCGACACCTTCAGGAAAGCGATCGGTTCTGATGGTTCGACTCCATCGGAATTTGATCCGAGGTTTTTATGAAGAATGGGAGGAGATGAAGATTACCCAGAGGAAGACAAAGATGAGGATGTTTTGTAGGCCTAGATGAGCCTATTGAACCGGACATCTCTCCAGACAGGCCTACCGTGTCTCCTCCCAGACTTTCTGAGTCCCCTTCCCACTTCATGTTTTACAGGAAAGTAGCTGACACTCTCCAGCTACTGGTTGTGGAAGCTGCTGAGGAAACAGAAGAACCTGATTATGTAGAAATGATGGATGTCCCAAAGTCCAAGAGACTGTTCTATCCCCATCACAAATCTTTGGGGAGACAAACTCAAAAGTTGTTGCAAATGCCCCTTCCATACCCCTGTGGACAAAAAGAATGGATAGGGAGGTATATGCTATCAGGTTCAGGTATGGAATTTTTCTACAATCATTGCAGCCATGTTGGGGTAGTGGGCTACAGCCTGTGACAAGGCAAACATTCCTTAGCTTCACACCCCCAGACAAAGATTCCAGGAAGGTGGATGCCATGGCCAAGAAACAGTACTTGGCATCTTCCTTGAGGCTCCTCAGACAAGCCAATTACATGGCTCCACAGCCAGGCACCAGAAGTCCAGGTGGGATACAGTGCTGGAACTGGCTAGAAGGCATCCCCAGCTAGCCAAAGAGCTGGAGAAGGTGGCTGCTAATGGAATTGAAGCATCCAAGGTACAATTCCTTGCTGCTGTGGACTCTAATGATATGGCATCAAGAGTCATGGCTACATCTGTTTCTCTTCAGAGATTTGCTTGGCTCAGATGTACTAGCCTCTCACAGGATACCCAGGCTAAGGCTATGGATTTCCTGTGGTTGGCAATTCTCTGTTTGGGGTGCAGACAGAGTCTTACATGAAAAGATGGATGAGTATAGGATGGCTTTCAGGAGTGCTGTGGCCAAAGAGAGGCAGACCACTCCTCAGAAGCAGCAGTGTAGGGCTGGCAGGGGCAGGCCATTGCAAAGGCCTTTTACCAAGCCCAGACCTCTTCTTCCCCTTTCAGCTGAGGGATTCTTTAGAGGAGAGGCAGAAGGGAGATGACTAGGATGCAACCTCCTCCTTGCCTAAGACTCCTGCCAAATAGACACCCTGATGTGTCAGCTCGGGTCACCTCCCCTATTCTTGTAGGGGCAGGCTGGCTTACCACTTCCAGGCCTGGAAGTCTGTCACTTCAGACAGCTGAGTCTTGAAGTGGTAAGCCAGGACTGGCCTCAGTTCTCAAAATTCCCCAAAATGAGGGCCAGGGCTTGTCCTCCTGCATCAACCTCAGAAACACTTGCCCTAGATGCAGAAGTGTCCTCCTTCTAACCCTCAAAGCTATAGAGAGGGTTCCTACACATCACAGGGCAAGGACTATATTCCAGGTACTTTCTTACCCCAAAAAGACAGGGGAGTGTGACCCATCCTAGACCTAAGATATCTAAACAAACACTTCACAAAGCCAAAGTTTAAAATGGTGACTCTTGGAATAATTCTTCCCTCTCTGAGACCAGGGACTGGCTAGCCTCCCTGGATCTCAAGGATGCCTATTTCCATATACCTATTCGTTGCTCCCACAGAAAATTCCTCAGGTTCAAGTTGCCAGCAGGCCATTATCAGTTCAGAGTTATGCCATTCAGCCTTACCTCAGCTCCAAGGGTGTTCACAAAGTGTCTTGCAGTGGTGGTAGTCTTCCTCAGAAGGCAGGGCATCTCTGTCTTCCCATATCTAGATGACTGGTTAATTGTAGACCAGTCCATAGACCAAGTCAAGTTGGCTCTGCGGTTACCCAGAATCTTCTCAACTCTCTGGGGTTCCTTTTGAATCTTTCCAAGTCGGTCCTTGAACCAGTACAGCTCCTCACCTTCATGGGGTAGAGCTAGATATTATTCAAGCAAAGGGCTTCCTCCCATTCTCAAGGGTAAAGGCACTGATAGAACTGGCTTCCTCTTTGACCTCTAGTGTCTCATCTAGCCAGGCATTTTTTCAACTCCTAGACCACATGGCAGCTTCCACTGCAGTGGTTCACAAGCAAGATTCCAATGAGAGATGTTCAATTCCATTTAAGAGCTTTTGGTTCCAGAAAAGAGACTGTCTCACAAAATGATTCCAGTGACTCAGATTCTGTCCAGGCTCTCCAGTGGTGGTTAGATCAGGACAATCTCAGGCAAGGTGTCCTTTCTCAGTCAGACACCATCACTGGTACTGACCACAGATGCCTCTCTCCTGGGATGGAGAGCCATCTAGGAGCCCTGACTGCGAGGGCATTTGGTCTCAGCAGGCGTCCCTCCTTCATATCAATCTTCTGGAACTCAGGGCAGTGTTTCGGCCCTTCAGGCCTTCCCAGAAATGGTCAAAAGCAAGGTGGTGCAAGTCAGGACAGACAACACCAGCACAATGTGGTACATAAACAAAGAAGGGGCACTCAGTCCACGGCCTTGTGCACAGAGGCCATGAAGATATGGTCTCTAGCTTACTCTCTTCAGGCTGCTCTGATAGCAGTGCTTCTTCCAGGGAAGGACAATGCCCTGGTGAATGCCTTTAGCAGGATTTCAAGGCC
This sequence comes from Neoceratodus forsteri, assembly GCA_016271365.2. Classification (NCBI taxonomy): domain Eukaryota; kingdom Metazoa; phylum Chordata; order Ceratodontiformes; family Ceratodontidae; genus Neoceratodus; species Neoceratodus forsteri. Next base: position 275,214,747 of record CM057459.1, on the reverse strand, counting down.
ACTACAAATGGACCCTGAATCCTCAAGTACTTCAGGTAATCTTCAGGAGATGGGGCTTTCCAGAGATAGATCTCTTTGCAGCCCCAGACAATCATCAACTTCCCCATTATTGCTGCAGACCCCAGTCTTGGGGACTGTTCCCTGGATGCTTGCCTGTTAGATTGCACAGCCAGATTTCTCAATGCCTTCCCTCTCCTCTGATCTTCAGAGTTCTGGTCAAGATCAGGTCCCAACCCCTGCACAGTGATCCTGGTGGCCCCGGATAGGACCAGGCAACTGTGGTACCTCTGCTTCTGTCTCTAGCTACATTTCTTCCCTTGATCCTACCCAGCAGGCACGACCTGCTGACCTCCTCTCTGTGGAGGATCTGGTATCCCAACCTTCACTCCTCAAGCTCAAGGCTTGGCTCTTGAAGAGCTAGAGTATGCAGGGTTGCATCTGTCCCAGGGGCTATTGATATCCTTAAGGTTTCTAGAAAACCTTCTACCAGAAAACCTTACACTTCCAAATGGAAGAGGTTCAGTATTTGGTGTTCTCTGAAAGACATATAGCCAGATGTGGCAAGCATTGCCACAGTTCTGGACTATCTGGTCCACTCAATAGTTTAGGCCTTCAGCCTGAAACCCTGAAAGTCCTTTTGGCAGCTGTTTCTGCTTTTCTTTCAGCAGAGAAGGGTTCTTCCCTGGCATCTTATCCTGTTTTCAGTAAGTTCTTCAAGGATTGGTTTACCTAAACCCTCCCTTTAGGAGCCTACTCCATCCTAGGACTTGAATATCTGTATTGTACAGCTTATGCAACCTCCCTTGAACCCTTATATTCTGCTTGAGCTTAAATACTTGACTAGGAAAACTGTGTTCCTAGTGGCTATCACTTCTGCTAGGAGAATCAGTGAATTGCAGGCCTTGTCAGTGGAACCTGATTTCATCTCCTTTCATAGGGACAAGGTGGTCCTCCAGACAAACAGGATGTTTCTACCTAAGGTGGTTTCAGATTTTCATCTGAACCAATCTGTGTCTCTGCCTGTCATTGTCACTGATCATTCTTATCAGGGAGAGAAGGTTACACAGTTTAGACATAAAAATGGCACTTAGTTACTACATAGACCATACCAAGGCCCACAGAAAGGATACCACCCAACTTTTTCTGACCTGCGGTGAAGTGAAGGGTAGACCTGCCACTAAGAGATCTATTGCCAGGTGGATTGTCTCTGTATCCAGTTTTGTTACTCAAACTAGGAAAGAGCCACCCTCAGGCCTGAGGGCACACTCGACATGAGGTACAGCCTCTTTCTTGGCAGCTGCCAGGGATATTCCCTTGGTGGAAATCTGTAAGGCAGTCACCTGGAAAGCAGTTCATACATTTACCAAGCATTACTTCTGGATATCCAGGCTAGGAGTGATGCTAGGTTTGTCATGGCAATACTGCAGAGCCTGTTCCCAAAGTAAGGTTTTCTTCCTCTCCAAAGGGGTACTGCTTGGTAGTTTGTATATTGTCAGAATATAGCAAGACTTCATGTTGTTTGAAGAACAAACTACTCACCATAGTAATGATGTTTCTTCTAATGGAGTCTTACTGTATTCTGACCTCCTCCCTGCCCTCCTCTCAGAACCTCTTTTTGGGATGTGGGTTAGCAGGTACAGTGCTTCATCCCAGAGGTGTACCTTGTCCCCTGCCTGCCAGGTGGGGTATTTTTCTTTAATTTCTGTTTAAATAATATTTTATTTTTATTTATTTAGCTTTTGTTAACCGGTAAGTTCACTAGCCATAAATGACTATTTTCAGGCAAGACCCGGAGAGTACAGACATGCAAAACTTAACAGGATAACAAATTATAAGTGCTTTACATACAATGAGTTAAAGAGGATACAATATATCAGAACATACAAAGTAAAGCTTTACATACAATGAGTTAAAGGGATACAATATATTAGAGACATACAGAGTAGACTATTCATTTCATAGGTACCTACCTATGTAATGAATAGAGAGGACCTGGACAATAAATTATCAGGTGACATATCATATGAACAGAACAAGGTACACAAAACAAAAACAGGTAATACAAAAGGAAGAAATAACCATTGAGAGCAGGGTGTCATTAAGAAAAACTTCGTAAGTGAGGAAGAGGGGAGCAAGCCATGAAATTAGATTATATGAGTGTATGTAAGTGTAGGGAGATGCCTGCTGGTAAGATTGTATATCGGCAGGGAAAGGAAGCCGGACAGGCTGAGGCAATAAGAGGGTTATATAGGTGAGGAAATACTATTGTATGGCCTGAGACATCAGTCATTAGGTAGGGTGAAAGTAGGAACAGGTATCAGCAATCAACAGATTTGAGTGCAGTTTTCTCTTAAAGCATGTGGGAGCTAGAAAGTCTAATGTCGAGGGAAGGGAATTCCACAGCTGTGGAGCCACATGCTCAAATGCAACAGTTCCTTTCCTAGTGCGGCACCTCGACAACTTCAGAAAGGATTTATCAGCTGATCTTAGACCATGGAGTGCATCCTGAGGAACAAGCATAGCTGCAAGACACCTAGGGGTTTGATTTCAATTATCGAATCAATAAGAGAGCCAAGGTAGTATTTCCTACTAGCTAACGGACACACCCAACCAAGATCATTATAAAGCTGACAGTGGTGTTTAAGCCGAGGAGCAGAAGAGGCATAGCGACATATGTCGCTATAATGTAATATCCCATCTGAGTAGGCTGGTTTTATGAGCAGCCACAAATAAGGGAGCCCTAAAGGATAGGGTGGGGAGCAGAACCCTTCACAATGGCCATTTTAGCTGATGGCATGAGCATATAACTAGTCTTATATGCAACACCCAGTTTGGAGTTGACAGCTCTGCAAACAGACTGTACATGAAGATTAAGATCAAGAGATTGATCTGGCAGGATGCCCAGGTACTTGAAAGAGGTCACACATTCCAGTAATTGACCTTCTAAGTCCTGCACCATCAGTGCTGTTGTGCAAGCCCGAGCTTTGGAGCCAATCCAAGCAGCATTGCTTTAGTTTTGCTAGTGTTGACAGCCAGTTTGTGGTCGGTAGCCAGTTTTGGATATTGTTAAAGTCAGAGGAAGGGTTGTGTTGATAGTGTCTATATTAGTAGAACTTGTATAGATGACAAGATCATCAGCATATAGAATAGCAGAGCAGGGTTTTAGAGCAGCTCCAATGTTATTTATATAAGAGAGAATAGGAGGGGCCCTAGGATGGAGCCCTGAGGTACACCAATGTTAATGGTGTTACTGTTCGATAGAGAGGAATTCAATTTCACCACTTGAGTTCTATTTGTTAGGTAGCTTCATACCAGTCAACAAACAGAGGAGGAGAAATGCATTGTCAAGTGAGGAGAAAAGCAAGTGTGATCAACAAGGTCAAAAGCCTTTGTGAGGTCCATAAAGACAGCACCAGTCAAATTGCCATTATCCATTTTTGAAAGAGTGTCTGTGGTGAATTTAAGGAGAGCAGTTGTTGTGCTATGTCCTTTCCTGAAGCCATGTTGATATCCAAGAGCAAGCTGTGCTTAAGTAGATAGTCAGTTGTCTGAGTTGCGACAATTTTCTCCAGGATTTTGCTCAGTACCGAGAGTATGGCAATTGGTCTGTAGTTCATGACAACCTTAGGATCCCCTTTTTAAATACAGGTGTGATCCGAGTAGCTTCCAGAGGTCAGGGACCATTCCACGGAAAGTGATAACGATAAATTTTGGCCAGCGGTAATGCAATAAGGGGAGCAGCAAGTTTCAAGAGGCGGGGTTCAAGGAGTCTGAGCCAGAGCTGGTATGATCAGAGATGGACCTCAGGAGCTTCAGGACTTCCTTTCTAGACACAGCCTTAAAATAGAAGGAGGAGTATAAGGAGGCACAGGGGACAACACTTCCAACTTATCCAGACAGGTTCCCATGAGGAGTGGGAGGACACTGCAGTGGATCGAAGGAAGAGGTATATTGGGAGAGATCAGAGAAATGCAGGTTGAAAGAATTAGCTATGGTTTTTGAGTCATTGCAATGCACATCATTTATCAGCATATCACCAGAGGTAGTTGTCTGTGAGGATCCTAGGAAGGATTTGATGTGTGACCAGAATTTTCTGGGATCATTGGCCAAGATTAATCAGCAGGTCTTTACAGTACTTGCTCTTAGCAGCTCTGACTTGTCTTTTACATAAATTCCGTGGTGCACGGTAGCGTTGAAACCTGTTTGCTGGCCTGATGTTTTGTAGCGCTCCAGAGTTTATCTGTAAGGTGCAAACTTTTGAGCAAGTCTTTGTTTAGCCATCTTGTTTGTTTACCCTCACTCTCCAGGTGATCTTTGAGGTATGTTTACATTGAACCATAAGGAATTTAGTGATGAAGAGGTTAAGAACATCCTGAGAACAGTGTGATAGATAGATCTCCAACCAATCAATTCTGGAGGCGTCTATACAGAAACACCTCTTGGTCTAGGTGAGCAAAGTTTGTGAGAGTGATGAGACATGGTGGAGGAGATGGAGGTGCCCCAAGGACAGGATGCAGAAAGTAAGAGAGTGGTCAGTTAAGGCATCAGCAAGAGTACCAGCGGCTGAGATGTGTTCAATCCAGTTTACCAGCACCCAATCCAATAGTGTGCCTAGTGGTGATGAAGACAGACCCTAGTCGGCACTGTCACCATCTGATGCAGGTTGTAGCTATGAGTCAGAGATCGAAGAAAACTGAGAGCTGCCCCAAGCCAGTTTAAGTTTAGGTCCCCTAAGATGACAACCTCATTATGATTAAAATTCTGAGAGGTATTTTCCAACAGGTGCCCTAGACCAATCCCTCCCCGCTGAGGGGTTATATGCGCAGATAACATGCAGTTTCTTGGCTCCCAATGCAAGGGTAGCATGCAAGTATTCACATACCGATTGAGCATCTGGGATAGCAAGAAGAGAGACAGTCAGATTATTTTTGAAGTACAGAGTTACTCCACCATCACGTTTGTTCGATATCCTATCCCTTCAATAATAAAGAGTAATTTGTCAGGGAGCAGAGAGAGTCAGTAACCGATGGTTTTAGCCAGGTCTCAGTGAGACAGAGGATATCAGGATTGTACAGTTTGACCCATGACTCCAGTTCCACTAAGTGACACATCAAACTTCTTATATTCAAGTGTGCAATTAACAGCCCATGTTTGACATACTATGTATGTTATCTGCTGAGAAATAAGCATCTAGTGGTCCAGGATTTGTCTCTATATCCCCAGATAGCAGAATGGCAATGATGACAAGGAACCACAGCCCCACATTTAGGAAAGGATGGGATAATTTATTTATTTATTTAAGAGATTTACCAGATTAGCATACTGAGCGGGATCCGCTCATTTCCAGATGCGACCTGGGAGTTCCAACATCCATACAAACATACAAATGAAGCATAGGCAAGAGATGCAATACAGTAGGTACAGAAATGAGTGCAATAAGCAGGGCCCCTACTTTTCTGTGGCACAGTGGGACCAAGTTCTGCGCAAGACTACCATTTGCCGCAGAACTTGCAGGCGGTGGTTTGTAATTTCATGGAAGTTCTGCGGCACTAACAAACTACCATATCACAGTGACAGCTTGTCATCCTGACTTCACTTTCATGGCAGTGGTTATAGCAATCAGGATGGTGGAAAGCACAGTAACACTAGTTCAAAAATAACAGAATTATAAAAATAATTGTATGCCTAAAAAGCAAAACAAATGTCTCTGCCTTAAGGTCCTAGCCTGTTGCATAAATGACATGTGCAGAGGGATCTTATGTGATAAATAAGGTATTTCTATATGCATGCTATCTATCCCACTAATGAGGTCTCCACTGTCTATCACTTATAAATTTGTATGTGCTTTCTACACCACTCATGAGGTTCCCACTGTGTATCACTTATATATTCATATGCAATCTGTAACATACATACAAATGTGTGTGTGGTGAGAGACAAGATACTGTGTGTATATATACTGTATATATATACCTGTATATATATATATATATAAAAATATATATATATATATATACATACATACACACACACACACACACACATACATACATTTTTTTATTTCCATGAACTTGCATCCTCATTCATCAGGTCCCATCAGAAATGGAATAGAGGAGTTAAAGCAAAACTCATTTTTATGTCAACCTGCTTTCCTGACACACTGCGTAACACCATCAGACCATGACATGCACGTGAACCGATTGTGAGATAGAGCTCTCCAGACCAGCACAATGTGTCCACCATGTGACAGAACACTGCACCATACCTTCACAGGTTCTGAGCAATGATGTCTTCTACCAATCCTTGTCCTGCCCAGCCAGCTCCCAGAGCTAATCTCTGAACCTGAGTTGGCAGCATGGAAACACAGCATGCTACCCTCTGGCCCAACAGCTGTCCCTGCACACAACATTTCTTCATAACTTTAGGTAATTCTATCAACCAATGACAATATGTAATAAATAACCCTGGCAAAATGCATACAGTACAATTATTTATTTAACAGGTCTATTCTTTCAACAGGTCTACACATTCTTATATTCAATTTTTCTGGGCATAATTACTTTATTTTCTTAAAAATTACGTTTAATTTTACCAGTTATTCATTTTAGATGGCATCTCTATACCTTAAAGGCACAAATAGGTCTGTACAAAGTGAGGTATGGACTTAACAGGTCTGTGCTATTGAAAAGGTGTTGTTTAAGTTGGCCCTAGTGCAATAATGTAAGACTGAAAATTGTATTGGGCTCTAGTGCAGGTTGAACAAATATCACCATGCCTGATGTGCTGTGCCACCGTCTCTGGCAGTGGGAGCTGTGGTAGATAAGTGACTGTTCATTTCTGTTGCAGATTGCAGCCATTTCATTAGCTAATGTATGATGTTATAGCAATGACAAAACATAACATTCTGAGCATATAGGGGTTTAGGATATATAAAGAGGGGAAGGAACCAGATTCTATGGAAAAACAGAAATATTAATTAAAAATCAACAAGAAGAGGAATTCTAAGCACATAAGTTCTCTGATAGATTGAAGTTTCACAAAATTTGCGGCTGCAGGAATTCTAGGGGCCTTGACAATAAGGGAAACATCTGTCCAGAAAATGTTACAGGCTGGACTATGCATTGGGAACTTACATACTATCTTGATTCCGAGTCCCTGGGTTACTAAAGCGTGAGCAGGCAGAGAACCATTGGCGCAGGCAGCAGTTAAGGACACTTTTACAGTTTAGGCACGGCACGAAGCCTCTTGCTAGCAGAACTGGGCTGCAGGTTACAGTTACAAGTGTGTCTGAGAAATGGCCCAGCAGGGAGAGTATTTATGGTCCTGGGGTGGCGGGCAACCTAATAGCAGCAGGGAGGTCATTCCAGAGTTTGGGCAGTCTATATTTGAAAGCAGAGTGCCCTTTGTGGTACGCCTGAAAGGGATATGCAAAGTCTCGAGTCTGAGCAGCAAGCTGGCCCAAGGGTTGTGAGGGCAGGGACTACTGCCCTCCCACATCTCTCCCAGAGATCACATGGGTCTCGGAGCCCCCCGAGCAGCAAGCCAGCCTGCAAGCAGGGTCATGAGGGCAGGGGACTACTGCCCTCCCCCATCTCTCCCAGAGATCGCACGGTCTCGGAGCCCCCGAGCAGCAAGCCAGCCCACAAGGGTTGTGAGGGCAGGAGACTACTGCCTCCCCATCTCTCCCAGAGATCGCATGGATCTCGGAGCCCCCGAGCAGCAAGCCAGCCCGCAAAGGTACGACAGGCCAAGAGCCACGAAGCTGAAGCATTTGTTTTATATATCACCTGTATTATAAATCACCTGTACGAGCAGCTCAGGGACGCCTGGAACAGCGCTGACAAGGTCTTCTGAATTTAAATTGGCAGACGTGTTTAGATAGTTTTTGTGTACTGCTTTCTGCTACATGCACTGTGGTTACAGGGTTTAGCCCCTGGTTCCTTAATTGAGCCAAAATCATTCAGCAGCCACTGTTAAACTGTCTGTTTCCTTAAAGGACCTGGTTGTTGTATTTTAGCAATTGTCCTAGGCACAATACTGTAAGATACCCCTGAACTGCATATAGCAGCCCACACTGTAACCCTCAAATTACTATTGCGTGGGTCTGTCTGGTACAAACTTAACCACTGCCTGTGCTTGCTTGTAACCTCAGCCTTAATGTACCAGTAAAAGTAAATAACTACCAGATAGCAATCCCGGCTCAAAAGGTACAGCAAACTGCTTGTAGAACCAGGCTATCTCTCCTCTGCAGACTGTGCTCTTACCAGGTCTTGCTGCCTGCTTGATGGGCATCCCGTAATAGTTGCCTAACTAGCGTGGAGCAGGCACTTTTGGTGGAGGCAAGTATGTCGGTTGCCATTTTCCTCTGTTACACGCCGGAAAGTAAATTCAAACCTTAGTCGGGACCCTGTGTTTCTCCTCGCAGGGGACTAAAATTTAGCAATTTAAACCTGGTCTCAACCAAATTAAATAAATAAATAAATAAATAAATAAAACAAAAGGAGAACATATTTTAAGGCTCACAAAGGAAGGTATATTTTTAGTAGTTTACTTGGGGACAAACCTCAGCAACGCAAGGTAGCTCAAATTACTCTGGTGAACTCACAACGCCTCCGCTTTCATGTATAAATAACGCCTACCTTCTTCTTCTCCCACAGCAGGGTCGTGAGGGCAGGGGACTGAGGGTAAGAAGTCCAAACGAGAGATGGTGGCTGAGCCTGGCTTTTCTCAGTAGGTGTGTTTAGGGGTGTGAGGGGACGAGACTGAGTAAGAGACAGGGATATTTGGGTCATTTTGGGCAGGGTGGATGGGGGTAGTGAGATAGGAGGAGTGACAGCTGTTAGCAAAATTAAAATGTACAGGAGCATTTTTTTTTCTTTCACTTTTATCAGTAGCAAGCTATAATCAGTGACAGCGGCCTCTGCTGGAGAGATCTTATAACCTGCAAGTCTGAAAGTGGGCTGATGAGTTTTGAGAGTCACCTGACCTCTCCAGTTACCTATAAATTAGAGAGTCGACCAAGGGTGGTGGTGGGGGTGGTGGGGAGTGCAGCGCGAGGGCAAGACCTGTCAGTGCTGTTCCAGGCATCCCTGAGCTGCTTGGCCACAGGTGATTTATAATACAGGTGATATATAAAACAAATGCTTCAGCTTCCTGGCTCTTCGGCCTGTCGTACCTTGCAGGCTGGCTTGCTGCTCGGGGGCTCCGAGACCGTGCGATCTCTGGGAGAGATGGGGAGGGCAGTAGTCCCCTGCCCTCATGACCCTGCTTGCGGGCTGGCTTGCTGCTCCTGGGGGCTCCGAGACCCGTGCGACCTCTGGGAGAGATGGGGAGGGCAGTAGTCCCTGACCTCATGACTTTTATGAACCGGAGTTTGAGGTGGAGGGGGAGTTCAAAGATGATGGTGATGATGGCGAAAGTCTGGATGTGCCTGTGGAACTGGACATCTCCCAGACAGACCTTCTGGTGTTTCCTCCTAGGTTTTCTGAGTCCCTCCCACTATCTGTTTTACAGAAAAGGGCTGAAACCCTCCAGCTTCCTATGGAGGAGGCAATGGAGGATCAGGAGGAGCCTGATTATGTGGAAATGATGGACATCCCAGAGTCCAGGAGACTATCTATTCCCCTTCACAAATCCTTTGGGAAGCAGACACAAAAATGTTAAAGTCTCCTAATTATGTACCTCCTGTTGACAGAAGGATGGACAAGAGGTATACAATATCAGGCTCAGATAAGAAGCTTTTATACCAAAAATGCAGCCATGTTGGAGTAGTGCAGGCTGCTGCCTGTGACAAGGCAAATATTCCTTTGCTTCATCCCCCAGACAAAGACTCCAGGAAGATTGATGCCATGGCAAAAAGCAGTACATGACATCTTCCTTGGGACTCAGGCAGGCTAACTATATGGCCTATACAGCCAGGTATCAGAAGTCCAGGTGGGACACTGTACTGGCACTGGCTAAACAGGCTTTCCTCCAGCTGGCCAAGGAGCTGGAGGAGTTGGCTGCTGATGGGATTGAGGCATCAAAGTACAATTTCATGCTGCTGTGGACTCTAATGATGTGTCATCAAGAGTCATGGCTACATCTGTGGCTCTTCAGAGGATGGCTTGGCTCAGATATACTAGCCTCTCACAGGACACCCAGTCTAAGGCCATGGCTTTTTCTGGTGGGTAATTCTCTGTTTGGGGAGCAGACAGAGAATACATGAAGAAAATGGATGAGTACAGGACCACCTACAGGAGTGCTCAGCCAAGGAGAGGTAGGCAACCCTCGAAGGCAGCAATCTAGGGGCAAGGGCAAGCCTTTTCATAGGTCTTTTACCAAGCACAGGCCTCTTTTCCCTTTTCACAGAGGGGTTCTTCAGAGGGAGAGGCAGAAGGAGATGAGCAGGGCTGCATCCATTCCTCAGCCTAAGGCCCTGCCAAGGAGATACCCTGATGGGTCTGCCTGGTCGACTCTCCTATTCCAGTAGGGGGCAGGCTGACTTACTTTGTGCAGGACTGATGTCTGTTACCTCAGACAAATGGGTCCTGGAAATAGTAAGCTAGGGACTGGTTCTCAGCTTCAAAAATTTCCGAAGATGAGAGCCAGCTCTTTTCCACCTGCAGGTCTCTCAGAAACCCTTGTCCTAGAGGCAGAGGTTTCATCTCTTCTGGCTTTAAGAGCCATAGAGAGAGTTCCTACCCTACACTGGGGCAAAGGTCTGTACTCCAGGTACTTCCTTATCCCAAAAGACAGGGAGTGGTGACCCATCCTAGATCTAAGATACCTGAACAAACATCTTTTAAAACCAAAGTTCAAGATGGTGACTCCAGAAATAATTCTTCCTCTCTAAGGCCAGAGGACTGGCTAGCTTCCTGGACCTCAAAGATGCCTACTTTCACATTCCCATCAGGTGCTCCCACAGAAAGTACGTCAGGTTCAAGTTGCCCTCAGGCCACTATCAGTTCAAAGCAATGCCCTTTGGTCTAACATCAGCCTCAAGGGTTTTCACAAAGTGCCCGGCAGTAGTTGTTGCATTTCTAAGAAGGCAAAGATTTCCATCTTTCCATATTTGGACGTCTGGCTCATAGTGGTCAGTCTCCAGACCAAGTCAAGTCAGACCTGCAAGTGACCCAGCAGGTGCTCACTTCTCTAGGATTTCTTCTCAACCTCCCAAGTCAGTTCTCGAACCAGTGCAGCTCCTTACCTTTATAGGGGCAGAGTCTGGATACTGTCAAGCAAGAGCCTTCTTACACTGGAAAGGGCAAGAGTTCTTATAGAACTGGCTCTTACTTCAACCTTCAGATATCCTGACCAACAAGAGCATCAGCTCTGGGCCACATGGCAGCTTCTATAGCAGTGGTCCAAGGGCAAAATTCCAGATGAGGGACATTCAGTTCCATCTGAGGGCCTTTGTCCCAAAGAAGGATCCCCTACAAACTGATTGCAGTGACTGGCTCTGGTCCAAGCCCTTCAATGGTGGCAGGATCAGGGCAATTTAAGGCAAGGGGTCCCATTTGTCACTCAGTCTCATTCAGTGATCTTACCATGTATGCTTCCTTCTGGGCTAAAGAGCCCATCTGGGGGCCCTCACTGCCCAGGAACTGTGGTCCCTCAGGAATCCTTTTCTCCATATCAATCTCCTGGAACTCAGGGCAGTTTTTCTGACCCTGCAAGCTTTCTCCAGTCAGTGCAGAACAAGGTGGTTCAGGTCAGAACAGACAACACCACCACCATGTGGTATATCAACAAGCAGGAGGCACTGTCCACGGCCTTGTGCATGGAAGCCATGAAGTTGTGGTCCCTGGCTTATTCCCTGCAGACCTCTCTGATAGTAGTCCACCTTCCAGGCAAGGACAATGTGCTAGAAGATGCACTGAGCAAGATCTCCTAGGGCCATCACGAATGGTCCTTGGACCCCTAGTGTTGAAGGTGATTTTTCATGTGGACACTCCAGAGATAGATCTCTTTGCAGCCCAGACAATCACCAGCTTCCTCTGTTTTGTTGCAGACCCCAGTCTTGGGCTCAGTCCTCTGGATGCTCTGATTCTGAACTAGGAAGGAAATTTCTATATGCCTTCCTCCTTTTCCTCTACTGTTCAAAGTGCATTGGGCAGAAGTTTGACGTCTTTGCAGAATATTTAAACTAGCAATGGGGAGAGGGGTAGCACCATACATCGAATGGGAAGAACACCCTCCCCCTCAGCTAGTGGTCAAACAGGAATTCAGCGTGTTTGCCGTTCATTTGCATCACCAGGTAAGAAAAAGGTTTGTCTCCCATACAATGCACAGGGTAATGCCAAACTTCACCCAACAACTAACACACCAAAATCTGGCCAATGGAAAATCATGTACAAATGCTCACAGCCTGGGAAATAAGATCCCAGACCTGCAGGCAATAATGTCAGAGGCTAAACTGGACATAGTAGCAACTAGTGAGACGTGGTTTACCAGTAACCACACTTGGGGAGACTTCTGGCTATGTATTGTCTAGAAGAGACCAAAGTGCAAAGGGGGGAGGAGTGGCCCATGTTAATGAAAATATCAAAGCTACAGAAATTCAGAATACACATCAGGAGCCAGAAGAACTGTGGGTCACCCTGGAAACAGGAAATGGGACAGCCATAAGAACTGGGGTTGTCTACAGGCCCCAGACCAGAGGGAGGACATAGACACATTACTGTTAGAAGATATACAAAACATGACAGCTAAAGGGAGGTTCTGATAATGGGAGACTTCAACATGCCAGATACAGATTGGTCAATACCAGCAGGAACATCTGCCAGAACTAGACTCATAGTGGATTCCCTGCAGGAGGGCCTCAAACAACTGGTACAGCAACCCACAAGAGACAGGGCTATCCTAGATCTAGTACTGACTAACAAAGAAGGGATCACAGATCTCCAGGTAGAAGGTCACCTGGGGCCAGTGACCATCACATGGTATGGTTCAATTTGGCTACTACATCTAAATCATCCCATTCCAAGGCAAAATATGGGACTTCAGAGGAGCTGACTTTGATAAGATGGCCAACAGAGTTAAGCTAGCCCTGGCAAAAGAAACACAGGTGAGGAGGTACAGGCAAAGTGGGCAAGCATTAAGGATACAATACTTGAAGCAACATCCCATTGTGTTAGACAGAAAAGGAAGTGCAAAGAAGAAGGAAACCACTTTGGTTCTCAAATACAGTAGCAGAAAAGGTCAGAGCCAAAAGGCTGGCCTTCAGGAAATATAAGGAACACAGCGGGATGAAGATAGGAGGCATACCAAACTGCCCTAAGGGAAGCAGGGAAGCAGTAAGGCAGGCAAAGTCCCAAACTGAGGAAACACTAGCACGAACAGTAAAAGAAGGTGACAAGACTTTCTATAGATACATTAGTGAAAGGAGAAAGTCCAGAAGGGGTATTGCTAGCTTAATGGAGAAAAGGGAGCATGTGGAGGAGGAGGACCCTGTAAAGGCATCTATTCTAAATAGATACTTTGCTCAGTATTTACTGAAGAGAAGGTAGGCAGGGCCCACAGCTCAGCATCATGGACACAGGGGAGGGAGGTGAGCACTACTCCCTCACAAAAGAAAGGGTCCTACAAGAGCTTGCTAAGCTCAGGGTGGATAAGGCAATGGGACCTGATGGCATACATCCCAGGGTACTTAAGGAGCTAAAGGAGGAACTAGCAGAGCCATTAGCAGAATTGTTTAGTGAGTCTCTGAGCACAGGGAGAGGTCCCAGAAGACTGGGAAGGGTTTCATGTGATCCCGCGCCACAAGAGTGGTAGCAGGGAGGAGGGGGAACTACAGACCAGTCAGTCTTACCTCAGTAGTGGGCAAGATTATGGAGGCACTCTTAAGGAAAGGATAGTGCAACACCTGGAACCATAGGGCACAGGATCCAAGACAGCATGGGTTTACAAAGGAAGGTCCTGTCAAACTAATCTCATAGATTTCTTTGACTGGGTGCACCAGAGTGGTGGACCAAGGGGGAGCAGTTGATGTCCTACCTTGACTTCAGCAGCAAAGCTTTGACACTGTTCCACATAGAAGATTGATAAATAAGCTAGGTAGGCTCGGGTGGGTCAGAAGTTGGTCAACTGGTGGCAAACTGGTTGACTGGCAGAAAACAGAGAGTGGTGGTAAATGGTATACAGTCAGAAGAGATGCAAGTCAGAAGTGGGTACTCAGGGATCAGTCCTGGGGCCAGTCCTATTCAACATCTTCATTAGTGACCCGCAGATGGACTAGAGGGTAAGGCTTGTCTGTTTGCAGATGACACCAAGATCTGCAACAGAGTAGATGATCCAGATGGGTGGGCAGAATGAGAAGAGATCTGGATAAACTAGCAAATGGTCAGAAGAGTGGCACCGATTTAATGCAAAGAAGTGCAAAATCATGCACATAGGGAAGAGAAACCCTGAAGCCACTTATAGGCTGGGAGGGGAGTTGCTAGCAGTCACAAAGGAAGAAAGAGACTTGGGCATCATCATCACTGATGACCTAAAATCATCCAAGCAGACCTTAAAGCAGGTAAGGCTAGAGGGTGTTAGGGTGTATTAGTAGGGGTATCACAAGTCGTAAGAGGGAGGTAATAATCCTCTGTACAAGACATTGGTTAGGCCCCATCTGAGTACTCGTGGCAGTATTGGAGGCCACACCTTCACAAGGACATTAACCAAATTGAGGCAGTCCAGAGAAGGGCAACCAAATGGTGCAGGGACTGCATCAGAAGACATATGAGGACAGATTAACGGAGCTCAATATGTATACCCTTGAGCAAAGGAGGAGAGAGGTGATATGATCGAGACATTTAAACACCTTAAGGGCATAAACAAGGTGAAAGAGTCTAACATGTTTAAATATAAGAAAAATAGCAGGACAAGAGGACACAGCATGAGATTAGAGGGAGGCCATTAAGGGGAATGTGAGGAAATTCTTTTCACAGAAAGGGTGGTAGATGCATGGAATGGCTTACCACAAGAAGTGGTGGCTATGAATACAGTGCAGGGCTTCAAACAGGCATGGATAGGCATAAGGGAGCAATACAAATGACTATGAATAGATGGTCACTGACAGAGCAAAGGTCGATGGCACATTTATAAAGTAGAAAAAGAAATGGGCAGACTGGATGGGCCTATGGGTCCTTATTCTGCCGCCAACTTCTATGTTTCTATGTTTCTATGTTTCTATGTTCTAGTCAAAATAAGGTCACAACCTTGCAAAGTGATTCTGATTGCTCCACACTGGGCCAGACAGTCTTGGTACCCCTGTTGCTGTCCCTAGCAGTCCATCTTCCTGTCTCTTCCCAGGAATTACAGCCTGTTAACCTCCTCTCAGGGAGGATTTGGTACCCAATCTTCAGTCTCTCAACTCCAGGCATGGTTCTTGAAGAGTTAGAGTATGCAGATTTGCATCTGTCTCAGGGGTTCTGGATATCCTCAAAGCCTCTCAAGCCCGCCACTAGAAAGACCTATAACTCCAAATGGAAGAGATTCAGCATTTGGTGTTCCAAGAAGCAGATTTCTCCAGACACTGCTGAATTGCCTACAGTTCTGGATTATATGGTCCATCTGAATGGCCTAGGCCTCAGACCAGCTACTCTCAAGGTACACTTGTCAGCTGTTTCTGCTTTTCTGTCAGTGGGAAGTCTTCCTTACTGTCATCTCATCCTGTGTTCTGTAAATTTTTCAAGGGATTGCTTCACCAATCCTCCCTTTAGACATCCTGCCCCTGCCAGGTACTTAAATGTTTGCATTGCTCAACTTATGCAACCTCCCTTGAGTCTATGTCCTCAGCAGAGCTTAAGTACTTGACTTGGAAAACTGTGTTTTTAGTAGCTATTACCTCTGCCAGATGTATCAGTGAATTGCAAGCCCTGTCAGTGGAACCTGATTTTATCTCCTTTCATAGGGATAAAGTGGTCCTAGAACCAATAGAAGGTTCTTGCCCAAAGTGGTTTCAGATTTCCACTTGAATCAGTCTATGTCTCTTCCTGTCTTCTTCACTGAACATTCTTCCTCAGAGAGAGGAGGCTACAGTTTAGATGTTAAAAGAGCCCTTAGCTACTACATAGAGCATACCAAGGGTCACAGGTTTGATTCCTCCAGTTGTTCCTCACTTATGGAGAAGTGGAAAGGTCAAACCGCCACCAAGAGAACTATTGCCAGGTGGATTTTGTCTTGTATACAATTCTGCTATGAGAAACTAGGAAAGATTCCACCCTCAGGCCTGAGGACTCACTCTACTAGAGGTAATAGCTGCTTCTCTGGCTGCTGCCAGGATATCCTCTCCCAGAAATTTGTCAAGCAGCCACCTGGAAAACAGTCCATACCTTTACCAAGCATTACCTCTGGATATCCAGGCTAGGAGTGATGCTCGGTTTGTACAGCAGTACTTCAGAGCCTATTCCCAAAGTAGGTTCTTCCTCCTCCATGGAGGTACTGCATGGTAATCTGCAGATAGAATACAGCAAGACTTTATGTTGTTTGAAGAAAAATTACTCACCTTAGTAATTGTGTTTCTTCTAATGGAGTCTTGCTGTATTCTGACCTCCTCCCTGCCTCTCCTGTCAGAACCTAGTTTTGGGAAGTGGATGGGCAGGTGCAGTGTTGCACCTCAGGGTGCTTCTTATACGCCCTCCTCTTTTGTTTGGGTGTTTTGTTTTATTGTTATTCTTGTTTGATTGGTTTTTGGTTTGGGTTTCTGTCTTGAGTCTTCCTTGGGAATCCAAAACTTTTGTTGCCAGTTGGCTAGTAAAATTTTTACAGTTTCCACATAGGGTAGTTAGTGAGTTTTTGCTTGTAAGAATCTGATGGTTGGGTTTCAAAGGGTTGCAGACAGAGACCTCAACCAAGCTCGAGCTCAACGCTCTATGCACTGCATAGAAAATTAACCCTTTGTTCTCCAGGGCAGTTTAAAGGATGGATCTAACTGCAGATAGTCAGAATACAGCAAGACTCATTAGAAGAAACACAATTACTAAGGTGAGTAATTTTTCGTAGTGGTGACCCATTTTAAACTTAAGAGTTTGGAACAAGCATCTCAGAAAGCCAAAGTTCTGGATGGTTACTTTGACAATGATCCTCCCAACTCTGCAAAAGCGAGAGTGGCTGGCTTCACCAGATCTAAAGGATGCATATTTCATCATCCCTATAAAGGAGTCTCACAGAAAGTACCTCAGGTTTGACTACCATCAGGACACTACCAGTTCTCAGGCATGCCTTTCAGCCTAACATCAACACCCAGGGCTTTCACAAAGTCCCTGGCAGAGGTGGTGGCATAGCTCAGAAGGCAGGGCATTATAGTATTCCCATACCTGGATGACTGGCTAAGTCATAGGAGAGTGACCTCAACAGGTGAGAGTGGCTCTTACAGGAAATCCAGGATCTCCTGGAATCACTGAGATTCTCAATAAATGTCAAAATGTTTGTCCTGGAACCAGTTCAAGTACTGAATTTCATAGGTGCAGAGTTGGACACCATAAAAGGAAGAGCCTTCCTTCCCCAGGAAAGGGCAGACAACATAGTACAACTCCAACTTGGCCTCCAACATTTCTTCTCAGAAGCCAAAGCATGGTTCATTGCACACAAACTTGCACTGAATTATAAAAAAACTAAAGCTATGGTCTTCTCAATCTCCAAAGCAGTCACAGGGACTTTCCACTACAAGAACTTAACTATAAAGGAACCACACTGGAATAAGTTAAATCCTTTAAGTACCTGGGTGTTGCCTTGACTCCTCCCTTATCTACCACGAACACATCCATCTACTAAGCAAGGCCATCAGTTCCAGAATTAGACTCTTATACAGGCACAAACGTTGTATGCCACCTGAAGCACCGCCTAGCGGTGTCCCTTCTATCCTCTCCCTATTGACTACGGATAGTCTTCTATGATGGGGCCAACAACACTGCTCTTCACTGTATCAAGACTGCCCTGAAGAAAGCTCACATACTGCTAGCTGGTTGTGACAGGTGGATCCATACTCATGACCTCTACAGGCTTACAAATTGCTTAATTTCGACAGCAGGCTTAAATACCACTCATGCCTGCTTACTAGGAAAATTTCCAACAAACTCTCAACACAAGGGCTTCATAACCTAACTCTGCCTGCTACCCAACCCAGGGCTTCCAGAAGCTAATCGAAGCCTACTACTTCCTGACTGTAGGACATCCCTTGAGCAATGAGCCTCTTCTACAGGGCACCCCATTGGTGGAATGGCCTGTCTGCTCTTATCTCTTCGAACTGAAATTAGCCCCTTCAAATCTAACCTAAGAGAGTTTCTCCTACCCTCCTGTACCTGTGACTGTGCCTAGCCCTCCGGCTTTGCCCTCCATTCCATTGTAAAGGTTACCTCTGACTGGACAAGTTGATAACAATTCCTGGTTTTACCAATATTGTTTTACTCTCAGTACTACATTGTATATTATTGCCATTATTGTTTTATTCTCAGTACTACATTGTATATTATAACTCTGCATATCTGTGTTTTCCATGGTAGACCCAGGTACTTCCACTACCCTCAGACCTTGTTGTATCCAATAGTGTTCACGCTGTTGTACATGATTTTCTATTCATTGTTTTATTGTTACATTGACATGAAGCCTTGCAAAAGAGTCTCTGACTCAAAAGTGTGTAATTCGATTCTTCTATAAACAGAAAAACAAATGGCTGGAACTTTCAAGGTAAACTTATCAAAGTCAGCAAGACCCTTTCTGCAACTTTTGGGCCACATTGTTATAACAACAGGCACAGTTATGGGGTCCAGGGTCCTGATGAGGGATATCCAGTTCCATCTCAAAGCACATTGGTGTCAGAGAAGGATCCCTTTCAAAGCTGGTGCCAGGTACCAGAACATTATTGCATGCCTTGCAGTGGTGGCAAAACAGTCACAACCTATGAAAAGGAGTTTCCATTCAACAGGAACGACCTTCCTGATACTCATGACAGATGCATCCCTGCTGGGTTGAGCATCTACAAGAGCACACAGTGCACAGCACTCTGGTCCCCTGCAGAATCTCTTCTGCATATAAACCTGCTGGAATTAAGAGCAGTCCTGTTAGCACTTCAGTCTTCACATCAGTGGTGACGGGAAAGGTGGTGCAGGTCAGAACAGATAATGCCACCACCATGTGCTATAATAAACAAGCAAAGGGAAACACGGTCCAGCCCCTATTCACAGAAACGATGAAGCTATGCAGTCTAGCTTACTCACTACAGGCTTCACTGGTAGCAATTGATCTGTCAGGGAAGGACAGTACACTGGCAGATGCCCTCAGCAGAATCAACCAAAACCACCACGAATGGTCTCTAAACAGGCAAGTATTAGAGGTGGTCTTTCACAGGTGTGGCACTCTAGAGATAGACCTATTCACCTCACAGGACAGCCACCAGTTGCCAACTTTTGCTGCACGATCCAGAAAAGGGACAGTTACCTGGATGCTCTAGTGCTGGACTGGTCAGGAAGAATCTATGTGCATTTCCATTCCTCTAATTCTGGGTCAGCAATAATGATCCTAATGGCTCCAGATTGGAACAAACAGTCATGGTACCCACTACTGCTGTCACTGTCAGTGTCTCCTCCCATACGCCCCTCTGGGAGACACAACCTCCTGGCCTCCCCAAGGAAGGATCCTGTACCGAACCTCAGGTCACTCAGACTCAAGGCCTGGCTCTTGAAGACTTAGAGGTGCTGGCCTACAGCTTTCTGGGAGCATCTTCAATATCTTGTGAGGATCTAGAAAACTGTTAACCAAGAAAATGCATGCTTCCAAATGAAAAAGGTTTTCTTTGTGGTGTAATGATCACAGCATAGCACCTGCCCAGGCAGGGTTGCCAGCCCTGCTGGACTACATCACATATTTACATTCATTAGCTTGCAGCCCACTACCTTTAAAGTCCAGTTAGCTTCAGTTTCAGCCTTATCTCGACTGACAAGTGTGTCTCTGTGGCATCAAATCCTATTTTCAAAAATTATTTAAAGGATTGGGCACATTTGCACCTTCCACATAGGAACCAGTGCCAACATGGTATCTTACTGGTTGCATTAACAAGCTCATGGAGCCTAAATTCGAGCTTATGGCTATGACAGATCTGAAATATATGACTTGGAAACTGTCTTTCTGGAGGCTATGACCTCAGCCAGATGCATTAGTGAGTTTCAGACACTATGAACAGAGCTAAACTATATCATATTCCACAGGGAAAAGTGGTATTGAGGACAAATAGGAAGTTTTTCAAAAGTGGTCTCCGACTTCCATCTAAATCAATCTATCACTTTATCAGTTTTCTTCACTGAACATTCCAGTTCAGGGAATGTAGGCTCCATATCCTGGATGTAAAAGGGCATTGAGTTACTACTGTACATTACTCATACTAAGCTTCACAGGGCAGACATCAGCTGTTCCTCACTTATGGGGATGTGGGAAAAGGAAAGGCATCAACTAAAAGGATTATTTCACGCTGGATAAGGCAATGCATTCAGTTTTGTTACATTAATGCTAACAAGGAACCCCAGTAGAATTGAGGGCACACTCCACTAGGTGTACATCTGCAACAATTGCAGCTTCAAGGGACATTCTCCTACTGGAAATTTGTAAAGCAGCTATCTGGAGTATAATGCACACTTTTACAAGCACTATTGCCTGGATACCCAGTCCAGAAGTGATGCCAGGCTTGGCACAGCAATTCTGCACAGCCTAGTCCCAAAATAGGCTTTTGTGCCCACCTCCAAAGGTATTGCTTTGTAGTCTGCAAGAGTTAAGAATATTGAAGAATTTCTGGGTTAGAAGAAAAATACCCACCTTACTAATTTCTTCCAAGATATTCTTCAATATTATTAACTCACCTCCCACCTCCTTTCCAGAACCAATGGCCTCTGCATAACAGTTGGGTGTCTGAGTTCATGGGTTCAGAACATGTTGTGTTATGAAGGGTTTTGAACCCAGATAGGTTTTGTTTATCTCTTTAGTCCTATCTGACTGTTAGGGACTCTGTTGTGGGATTTTTCTGTTGTAAAAATGTTTTATGTATGTTCTCATTATATTAGTTAGGGGTCTAGCCCATTGGCTGTTCACAAAATCTGAGTGTCATAGAACATAGCAGTTTGTAAGGGCAGTAGTTTGAATGGGGGCATGAGCCAACGAGTGTTCCTTTCATTACATACTGTAATGCTTCCATCCTCCAGGCAGTTTAACTCTGGAGTCTGACTGCAAGAGTTAACAGTATTGAAGAATGCCTAGGAAGAAACAAGATTACTAAGGTGAGTAATTTTTTTCTTTTACAAGTGTCCATTTGTTATTGTGTTACATCATGCTGTTGTTTTTCACTTGGTATCCATGTGCTCCTATGTCTGTAATGTTGCCTGTGTAACTACTTTCTGATGTACTATAATTTTTATCCTCTGTATTCACCCTTCCCTGTTTGCACCTGAAAATAAGCCTTGACTTAGAGTGCCTTTCTTGGTTACCAATTTTTAAATAAATACTGTATATATCTAACTAACTAACTAAATAAATAAATATGTAACTTGTGCCATGGGATCCATTCAATCTTACTCCACTGAGCAGCTGCTCTGTGTGTGGAAGGTTTACCATGTACTTGCTTGATCATTATACTAGCTTCACACAGGGTGCGTCCCTCTGGTTGCAGAGAGAAACATGGCATGTGTTTTTACTCATGTTGGAAGTTTGTGGTTGCTATAGCTCTGTAATTCTCTCTGCTTTGAGCCTTTGCCCACTGAGCCTGGAGCATGCTGAAGGTGATAACCAGATCTTGGCTCTTTAGGTATGTTAGTCCTGCAACTCCTATGCTCCTCATTCATACTTTTCTCCCATCTGTCATAGAGAAAGAGAGTCATGGTTTTACTCTTGAGTTTACTCAAAATCAACCTGGTAGCATGGAGTTATTCATTTTGGGAGTCCAGATGTCATTTTTCTATTTCACATCCCAGGAACTCTCAGTATGCTCACTATTACAATAGTCCAGCAGGTCTGAGCTGCTTTGGAGAGTGGAATTTTATGCAAATTAGATAACAATGGAATGACTTTCCAATCTCTACTCTGTGGTCAGCTCCACTCCACCTTCTAATGTCACATTTATTTCTATGCCTGAGGTATCAAACCTTCCATCATCTCCTGTTTCTCTGCCTGAGGAAGAAGTCACCTCAATGAGCTCTCTTCATCTAACTTTCAGTTTAGGATGTTTTTGCCATTTTACTTTATTTCTCATAGTAGTTTTTTCCTTTTCAAATCTCTGCACTAATTAAGTGTTGTTTTATTTTCTTTAACTCAGTAATGTTTTATTGATAATTGTAAATATTACTGCAAATCATTTGTTACAATCTAAGCATTTCAGACATATTATTCACAGCTGATATAATCTATCAGTGATCATTCAACCATCAGATCTTCAAAATCAGTAAAAAAACTTGCCAATTATCATATTATAAAACATCTGGTAGTAAGAAAAGGCAAAAGGCTTTTTCATCCATACAAGCTCTTGGGAAATTTAACAACTTGGTGAAACATAAAGTTAACAGTAAATAAATGGTCTAATTGGTGCAACTGCCTCCCCCTTGTGGTAAAGGGTCTATAACTAAGTCTATCAGCAGATCAGATTCTGAAATTTAACCTAACATCTGGGATCTAGTCTCCGTGCCAGCCTCCTCAGCCTGTCCATCACCAGCAGTCCCCTGTGCTGTTTGGAGAGCTATTCTAAATGGCAGTGGCGTCACATATCTACAAACTTTTTCTGACTCCAATCTGAGTGTATATGTTATTTTCTCCATGTGTTTCAGCTCTTCTATTCTAGAACACCATTGTCCTATTGTAGGGGATATAGTGATAACTATTTAGCTGTAATACATTTCAAGGCTGCAACTCATAAAATCTGGCCCAGGACTACCACCTTCCCCTCATGGAAGATATAGTTGGGAAACCTAGGGCTAGGTTTGTGAAGGTATATGAGGAACCCCAGTCATCTGTTGTATAACCCTTGTACTCAGTGCAAGAATTCATCTAACTTGGGGCAACCCCAAAGGATATGGTAATGTGTGCCCTTAGGTTCACCACAAAGCCTCCAGCACACCTCTGTCATAGTGGGATTAAAGTGCTGCATGATCATGGGAGTCTGAAAAAGCAGGTCACTATTTTCTATTTGAATTCCTTCCATGAGGGGAAAGATGGACCTGCCAACCCCATCTCAATCTACCCACCCAGCTGTCTCTCTCTGATATTGTTGTACCACTTTCCCACTCCCAGTGTGTTCTGATCTCCTCAAGAGGAAGTGTAGTGGAGGAAGAAATTATTTTGTATAAGACCGAGACATATCTATATTGGTCTCATATCATAACAGCTGCACCAGTAATCATCTAGGGGTGATCTTCTCTGAATACATGTTGTAGGTTGTCTGCTGTATTATTAAAGTTTCTGATCTGTAGGTATCTGTAAAAGTCCTCTTTATGGAGAGAGAATCTGTCCCATAATGCAGCAAAAGTAAGGCATCCTGTTCTGGCTGTGCATTGATGGAAGGTAGTGAGACCCTTATGTTACCAATAAGCATACCCTGGGTCCATCCTAGGAGGAATAAAGAGTTTTCATGTCGAATGATAGAAAGAGGACCTAGCTGGTTTGGGGTGTGTGTGAGTTTGTGGAGACAAATAAGTATCTGCAGGGAGTGTCTGACCCATGGATTCATCGAGAGGGCCCATGTGTAAGGGTATATAATGCTAGTGGGCAGCGGCCATAAGGCTTCACCTAGTAAAGTGGCTTCTTCCATTGTGTACCACCCTGAGTCTGTCCTCTGTTTTGCCCAAGCACGCAGCTGGCTCCCTGCACTGCTAAGTAATACCGGACATGTGAGAAAGTCCCAACTCTCTTCCCGAGGCAGGTGCCTAGAGGACTTTAATAGAGAGTCGGAGTTGTTTACCCACCCAGATATAATGTTGCACATCCCTATTTAGCCTTTTCCAAAATGGTTTGGTATTGGGATGGGGAGGATCTGGAATAGGAACAATAGTCTTGGGAGGACATTCATTTTATCATCTGTACCCATCCATACAAAAAAGGAGTAGAAGTGTCCACCTCGCAAAGTCTGCCTGTAGCATGTTATAGAGCTTGAGGTAATTATTACTGAATAGTCAAGCTGGTTCAGCAGAGATTAATATGCCCAGGTATCTAAATGTGTTTCTTTTTAGCCCACAAAAGGGAAGGTTTCTATAAAGCCTCATATTGGTACTCCACGAGAACCATAACTTCGACTTGGGAAGGTTGATTTTATACCCCTCAAATTCACCAAACACCAGGAGTGCCTCTAGAAGGTGTGGGAGAGAGGCCTGGGGGTCACTCAAAAAGAGGGAATCATCTACGTAGAGTGCAGGCTTTGTTCAACTCCTCCTCCATCACCCTCCTAATCTCAGGTTTAGTATTGATCCAAATTGCTAAAGGTTCTAAAGACAAGGCAAAGAGTAAGGAGGACAGGGGCAGCCCTGTAGGGTGCCCTTTAGAGGGAAACAGTCCAACAGAAGGACATTAACTTGTTCCTCGCTTAGTTTTCAGTATAGGGAAGAAATAACTGAGATGAAATTGTTCCCAGGCCAAACTTGGACAGAGTGGGGGACATAAATTTATTTATTTATTGATTGATTGATTGATTGATTTACCTTTGTTTACTGTAGACACAATGAGCCAAAGGCTCATTTTCATGCATGACCTGGAATGTCCAGTCCACCCTGTCAAATGCCTTCTCGCATCCATGCTAATAGCCAACTGAAATAGGGTGGAGTGACACTGGGCTGAAATAATATTTAAAATTGTTGGATGTTATCTTGCAGAAACCTGGCTGAAATAAACTCTGTTTGGTTAGGATGGACCAGTGGAGAAATATAGTTCTGGAGTCAGTCTGCCAGGATCCCTGTGAAAATCTTCATGTCAACTGGAAGTAAAGATATTGGGTGATAAGACCCACAGAGTTCTGGGTTCTCACCTGGCTTAGGGACAACAGAAATTTGTGCAGGTTCCAGGACAGGGGAATGTTCTGCTTATCTCCCAGTATCTCATTACATGTGGCTAAATGTTTTGCTTATCTCCCACTATCTCATTAAATGTGGCTAAATGTTCTGCTTATCTCCCAGTATCTCATTAAATGTGGCTAAATGTTCTGCTTATCTCCCAGTATTTCATTAAATGTGGCTGCTAGGAGTTCAGTGATCTGAGAGTGAAATTGTTTCAAAACTCAGATGAAAACCACCTATCCCTGGCGCCTTTCCATTTTTAAGCCATTTAATTTAGGCTGCTATTTCTGCTTGAGTAATGGGGGCATTATGGTTTCCTTTGCTGTAGTGTCCAAAGATGGGATGGGGAGACTATCTAGAAACTGCTGTACCTTAATTTGAGGGAGATTAGAGTCATAACGCTCTGAATAAAACCTAGCAAAGCTGCTTGACTATTCTAGCAGGGCAGATGGTAGAGGTGTCACCCTCTGTCTCCTTAAACCGAGTGACTACCCTGTTAGCCACCTCCTTGTGGCATTGCCAGGCTAGTAGCCTACCCACCTGGTTTCCATTTCCATAATATTTCTGCCTTGTGTATCTCAGCTATCCCTTCACCTTGGTGTCTAACAGCTGGTTTAGCACCTTTAGTTTCTGCTGTAGGTTTGTCTTACTTTGCTCATCCAAGCTATCCTGATGCTGGGATTCCAGTTATGCTATCTGATTCTCTAGCCCCAGTCTGATCATTAATCTGTCTTTTTTAGTTGGGCTGAATATCTGATTATTTCACCCTTAGACAAGATTTCAGGGTGTCCCACCTAATACCCTCCCTAGTGTTTCATGGGGTTATTTTGAACAAAGGATTTAATAGTGTCTTTAATAAGGTCCTTAAAGTCCTCCCTAGTGAGCAAACTAACATTAAGTCTCCAGCAAGTCTCAGGGGCTGTTGTGGTGTGTCATCTGCAAAGCTACCAGAGTATGGTCAGATAAGGTAATATTCTCTATATCACATCCCTGTATTTTCTGGATCCAATTGGTCGATACTAGAAAATAATAAATTCTGGAGTAACCCTTATGCTGTGGGGAATAATAGGTATAATCTTTATCTCTCAGCTGTATGAAATGCCAACTTTCTACCAGTCCCAATTCCTGACAAAGTTTCAGAAGGAGCTTCCTGCCCTATTCGGGTCCCCGGACCTCCGCATTTATCCAACCCAGTGTTAATAACATCATTAAAGTCTCCCATTACCACCAAGCTATGCGAGTCTATCACACTTTCCTTCAGGACTGTTTGCAGGAAGGGGAGTCTGAAAGTCTCCTCATTTGGTGTGTACAGGTTTACCAGCACACAGCTGTGGCCACGTGCACAACCCTGACCAGGACAAATTTTCCCGGTCGGTCTGTGCTTTGACTCCACCAAAAGGCATTACGGTGCACTCAAAATTGCCACCCTTTATGATGTGGACCTCTTCATAATGAGAGGCATAAACTTCCCCACCTATGACCTTCACAGCTTAATATGTTCAGCTGCTGTCAGGTGGGTCTCCTGAAGGAAGGCCACCATCACTTTTTGGCATTGTAAATCCTGTAAGACCCTTGCCCTTTTAACTGGACTATTGATACCTCTCACATTAAATGTAACTATCTTAAGATCAGCCATATTTACATATAGCATACCAAAAATATCCTGACTGAATGGGGGAGGGGCAATGTGCCTGCACCTATAATCAGACTTAATGTAAAACTGTGACTTGAATAATAAACAGCTTTACAAAAGAAATAAATGCATCCCTCAAAAACATTATAAACCTTAAACAAGAATCTTCAAGGTGAATGTACCCCATACCACACTCGTCCTGTATTGGTCACTAGAGTGTGGCAAAGGATCCTAAAGCAATTGGATCCTATGTTTGGCACTGACCTGAGGCTCTCCTGAGGACCGAAGTGCCAAAGGGTAGTATACAAATTGTGCACCTTTCTAATGCTTTTAGAGATGATGAAAGTTCAAGCAGTCCAAAGCTACAGTTCATTCATATTCCACCACTGTGGGTGTATTTTGGGGCAACCCCTCAAAGGAGAGTTAATACTCTCCCTTTCATAGGATGGCAGGGGCCTATGAATCTGTTTTGCTAAATTGCCTCACTCTGAGTGTGGGGCGTGACACCTTGGCTCCTCAATTTCAGCTGCAGTGTCATCCCTCAAAGTCCATCGGGTGCCCCCAGGGAGAGACAACAAAGCGCCACTAAGTGGCAGTCCATATCAGTGACTCATCGGGGCCAACTGTCAACCCATTCATAAAGGGGGGTGCTGTAATTTAAACAGATAGCATCCTTCTGGAGTGCAAGGCTCCAGTGCCTCCAACACGGGTTAAATTGTTTTGTGAAAGGAAAAACATTTAGAGGCCCATCACCAGTGGTCACACCCAATGGGCAAACAAAGCTGGCCTCTGGGGCCTCCCAACTTAACCTTATATAATACCAGGAGAAGCCAGTTACTGTAACATTGCCTTCCAATAAGCTGTCAAGTACTCTTACCACCTTGGTCCATGTGGTTATTGAAGGAGGCATTAGTCAGATCTACCAAGAAGGTGACTTTTAAAACCTCAGCACCCCATGGCCACTTACTTTGCCGCCAGAGTGATCATCCCCAGAGAACTCTACCCCAATGTTCTACCTTAATTTACATTTTCATCTGTTCATGTTAGGCACCCCAGGACCACTGAGAGGCTGCCCCTAGGATGCAGCGAGGCCTTCTGGTCTCTCATTCCTCTCTCCCCACCCTCTCCAGAGCCATCAAAACCCCGATCGCACTCAACTTCATATATCCACAATTATTCATACTGAATAATAATAATATACTTTATTTAAATTGCGCCTTTCTGAAACCAAAACGCATTAACGATAAACTTCTTAAAACAATAAATAAGACACAAATACATTAATAGTGAATTCATAAAATATGTTACAACATCTTCATCAAGAAAATGCTGACAACCACAAATGGGTCTTTAAAGCATGTTTAAATTCCTCCACAGACGCAGCACTGAAGTGGATGGGGTAAGAATTCCAGAGGGTTGGGGCCACATACATAAAAGCACAGGTCCCCAAAGATTTCAAATAAACCGTCCGAACCTCTAGCAACCCCTCATCTGCCGAGCGGAGTGATCGCTTAGGCAGTAAGGTACAAGGAGCTCTTTCAAGTAGACCGGCCCAGTCTGTATAGGGCTTTATAAGTCAGAAGACTGACTTTAAAGGTGATCTGCCACTGTATTGGCAGCCAGTGCAGTTCACACAGCACCGGAGAAATATGACAGGCACGAGGAGTACCCATCATCACCAGGACGCAGCATTCTGCACGAGCTGCAAGCGGCGGATATCAACCCCAGGTAGCCCTAGATAAAGGGAGTTGCAATAGTCAAGGCGCAAAGTCACAAAGGTGTGGACTTATGTAGGCAGGTCACTGGACAGAACTAGGTGCTTAATCCTGAAGATGTTCCTCAGATGGTAAAAGGATGATTTGATGACTGCTGACACCTGCGATCGTAATGTCAGCCCGCTGTCAAAATCACCCCAGGTTCCACACCTGTTCAGAGGCTGGTAGCTGGAAGCCACCCAGAAATAATCCTGAAGGTAAACCAGCTCCCACCCTCTATCCGCGAGCCTGGATCCGTGACCATTGTCTTCTCTGAGTTCAACCTCAACCAGCTCGAATTCATCCAGTTCTGGATTTCAGTGAGGCAGTTGTTAAATACTGAGAGAGCTCTATCCTGGTGCGGCTAAAAGATAGGTAGAGCTGGGTATCATCAACATAGCAGGAAACCTCAGCCCATGCCTTCTTTCAATGTCTCCAGGGGCAGCATGTACACTGCGAACAAACAAGGGACAACACCGAACCCTGAGAAACCCCACATGACAGAGAGACTGGGCCAGAGGAATTTATCACTGACACCATCCTCTGAGTTCTGCCAGTGAGGAACAATCTAAATCACCTGAGAACTGTACTAGACAGTCCCAGATGAACCTCAGGTGTTTGAGAAGTATCCCATGGTCTACAGTATCAAACGCTGAAGAGAGATCAAGAAGAACCAAGATAGAATGGCTCTTTCGATCTCTTGCCATCAAGAGATCATTAACAACCAACTAGTGCAGTCTCGTACTCTGCCTCTTTTGAAACCAGACTGAGTGGTTCATAGATGTCATGGATGGTCAAATGGTTCTCTGGTTGTACAGCACTACTTTGTCAATCAACTTCCCCATGAAGGGAAGATTAGAGATTGGTCTGTAGCTAGCATGGCAGTCTGGGTCCAAAGAAGCTTTTTCAGGAGGGGCTTATCACCGCCTCCTTCAGGGAGCTAGGAAACTCACCTGTCTCCAAGAAGCACCAGACTATCCATGCTAGGACTGGGCTGATAACATCACAAGAACCCTTTATCAGGGAAACTGGCCTGGATCCAAACTACAGCATGTAGGGCGATACCCTGGACAATCTGCATGACATCAATGAATTCTGGTCGGTCAAAGGAACTCCAGAAGGGCCCAGAGGCAGTGACCAGGCACTGATCCATCACTTCTCCCATACAGGATGCAGATTGGAGTGACACCCTGATGTCAGCCACCTTAGCCACAAAGAAACGAGCAAGCTCTTTACATTCTACTTGTGAAAAGGTTTTGAATCTGCAGGCACAGCCTGTCTACAGTTCGAAGGAGCTGAGCTAGTTGGTTCTGAGCAGCCACAATCTCCCAGATAGGAACTCTGTCTTCTTACGGAGATTGAGGAATGATAGACTTGATAATGTTCCATCAATCTAAGATGGTCGGCATCAAGGGTGGATCTCCACCAGCAATGCTTTTAATGTTCATCCTTGTCGCCAGATCTCCCTCAAGGTCCCATCAAACCATGTGGATCGAGGGACTTAAGGGGAGAGGATGAACACGGACTGGGGCAATGATATCCAGAGCCTAGGGAGATGGCTTTATTATAGGCCAAGACCAAGGCATCCGGATCATAGCTCATGCCTGAAGCTCAATAGGTCAAGCACTGCCACCAGGCCCCTCAGAGCTTACATCTCGCAAAGAGCAGTACCTGTCCATCTCCACAGGGGTAGGCCTGCAAAGGGAGTGCAAAACTGAACCCCACGGTGTAATGATTGGACCATTCGACAGGTTCCACCCCAAATTGAAGGCTTCAACTGAGAAGGAAGACCAAGTCAAGGAATGACCACCTTTATGGTGGCAGAAGTAACAACTTGTGTAATGCCCAATGAAATCATCAATTGGAGGAAGTATTGTTCAAATTAGAGAGTTCACATCGACTAGGCATTGAAGTCACCCAGGACCATCAGCCTGGATGACTTGAATGACATGTCGATGACTTAAGTCCGCTACTTCCTGCAGAAACTGCTTCTCATCACCTGGTGGACAGTAGATGAGAGCAATTATACAACCCACACCTGCACTACAGTACACTCGAATGACCTCCCCCACCAATGTCAAAGGCAAGGCTTCATCTGTGACAGCTGCAGATAAACTCCCCAGTATGTTCACTCACTGCAGAAACAGATGAACAGTCCGTATGTAGTCCCTCAAGCTAGGTAAAATGGCCTCAGTGTGATAGTCCCGAGATTGCTCAATTTCTGCAGTGTCTCAGTCTGTGAGGAGCTTGCCAAAGAACCCATCGCAGATGTTCGAGTTGATGTATCCATATGCAAATGGACTGAGTCCCACAGATCGGAAGTGTTTGGGTGATCTTCTGCCCCATTTTCTTGGTCTTGTCTGCTGCCATGTTCGACTCAGTAAACTGGATTTCTGTGTCTGGTTTGGGTTTTGTGCGATGATTATGTTCAGGGAGGACAAAAATGTTCAGTTGCTGCCAGGTCCAGAAAATGCTGGAGTCCCTTCTCAGTAAGTACTCTAAGTCTGGCGGGATATGCTACATAGGCTTTGTAGCCTTTCTGTTGCAAAGAGCGAGTCACCGCTAGGACCTGTCTGAGCTGGGCCAAGAGCTGGGGTGTATAATCATGCTCAAAAATAATCACATGTTGCCAAAGATGACTTTCTTGGCCCAAGTGGTTCTGAGGATGTCTTCTTTGACTCGAAAATCTAGTAAAGCAAGAACTACTGAATGGGATGAGCCTTGGGGTCCCTGGGTGATGGACCAAGGAGCAATGGGCCCATATCAAATTAAGTGGCTTGTCTTTGGCAAACTCAAGATCTCGGTCTGGAAAGATTCCATAAAGGTGAGCATATTTCCGATTCAGTCCCTTCTGGTTGCCCATATATGCGAATGTTGTTGCACCTGTTGCAATTCTTGAATTCTTCAATTCGGTATTCCAACAATATTTCTCCTTTACAGGTCCATAAGTGCGGAGTTGTTGTCATCTGTAGTCGGTGTAGTCAGTGAAGGTTCTTTCAATGGCTCCTGTTCTTCCAGTTAAATGTTCAAGCACCTTGCTCCAAGGTGACCTGTGCTCCCTCAAGAACTGGTTTGTTAACAACAGATTGGTCCTTAACATGGATAAGACCAAGGCTATGCTGTTTGGTCCAAAATCCCTGGGACATGCTAGAAAACAACACCTGCACATCACCTCCATGTCAGGTGCTAGACTAGAGGTAGTTGAGTTGTTAAAATACCTTAGCCTCACCCTGGACCAGGGCCTCACCCTCAAGAACCATGTGGACCAAGTTACAAAACCTTACATGGAAACTAGGCACCTCTACTGTCTGAAAACCAGCTGATACCAGAAGCCAGGGTCTCCATCGCCACCAGCATCCTCCTCCCGACAATCACCTATGCTGCCCCAGTACTACAGGGAGTAGCAAGGACCGAGATGAACAGACTACGGGCCCTGTATAATAAGGTGGCTCAGTTCACCACCCAGCCTAACCCTAGGAATCACCACTGCGACATGCAATCGCATCTAAATTGGCCTCCCTGGAAGTCCATCTCCAGTACCTCTATTATGCCAAACCTTCAAATTAATTAGCCAATCCCCTCCCAGCCTATCTGGACTCATTAGTGAAAGACCAACCCCAGTCCTTCCGCTCAACAGATTGCACTCTCCTAGCAGTCCCCAGAGTAAGAATCAAGGTGGGAGGCAAGTCCTTCACCCACACTGCACCCACCCTGTGGAACTCCTCCTCCGGGATGCAGGAAGAATCACAATTAAAAGTTTCCACACTAGGCTCAAGGCTCACACGATCACAACCTCCAAATGCCGCTGCTAGGTTTCGGGGACCACCTCACGATCATCCAAAGACCATAGTCCAACATTAACCTCTTGAGTAAACTGCACTCCTCTTGAGTAAACTGCACTATGAAAGTGGCACTCACCTCCTCTGACATCCTTGGTGCCTAGTCACTTACTCTGCCACCCCAGTACCCACCACAAATGCAGGCCGATCTCAGCATATGTAACCAGCTGTCTGTATATTTCTGTACAATTTGTGTCATATTGTATAATTGTAATTTTATTGTGTTATTTACCTTGCCATGTAATCCTGGGTCGCCTGAAAAGGGACCTCTGGGGCCCAGTGGGCTACCCGTCACCAAAATTGAATAAATAAATAAATAAATAAATATTGCAGCGATCTTCCATTGTCCAGGTGTCCAAGCACTCCGGGTCACTTGCACTTTTTGCAATGTAGCACAGAGTTGTTTGAAGTAGTTATGTAGTCCTGTTTATCCGTGGCTGCTAGTCACCAGACCTGTAGTTGGCAAGGCCATGGATGTGCAGGCGAATGGGTTGAGAGTAGTCCACAGTGTTTTGTTATGCTTTGGTGGCGTCCAGACATCTTGTCTTTTGATTTATGTTTGGAAGACATTCTCCAAGTCAGATTAATGTTCGTGGAGGCTGATAGAAGCAATTTTCCAGCTGATGTGTGGATTGTTTCAGCGGTGGTTCGGATCGCTCAGCTTAAGCTGCCATCGGGTGGTGCTCTCACTGAAGTCCGCTTTGTTTTATTTTTAAAACTTTTCTCCAGTTCCAAAGCGTTCCCAGGAACTGGAGAAAATCATTTTCCTCATGTTGTTTTCCTTTGGAGGCCACACTAATGTCAATATCTTTATTAAAAATAATAAAATAATATCACTTTCTAGCTGATTTTCAGTTGTTATTTCCTCCGGTTTCCAGATCTTCAGCAACCAAAGTGCCATTGGTGCTTTATAATTTACTTGCATTTAAACCTCTTTAAAATATGTTTTTGTTAGTGGTTCATGTATCTTTAAGAACCAAACCACAAACACTGCTTTTTCAGCATTTGGGAATTGCATTTTGTGGGTTTGTAGTGATTGGCATGTCTGACAATCCCAAAATGAGGACCTACAGGCTACAAAAACTGTATAAAGTGTTTTAATCTCCTGGCTGAGGCAGACTGCCACGAGTTGTTTTAAGATCACCTTTCTCTGACTATGAGCTTTGCATTAAGTTTTTCCTAAAACTCATGAAAAGAGGGGTAAAATTGGTAGACTTAATGACTTCTTAGTCCACCTGTATGTCACCTAAGCACACAGAAGAGGGTTCATCCTTTCATAGTAAGCAGAAGGATAAGCCTGCTAAAGATGGTTCAGAGTTCAAGGTGTCTGAATGTGGGATCCCTGAGTCCAGTAAACATAAAAGATCCTCAGAACAGTTACAGGAGATGGTACCATGGAAGAAAAATAAAACATGTCTCTGTCCCTCCTCCCAAGAGGGAAAGGAGCCATCAGAGGACAAAATACAAATGCCCCTGTGGAGGACATGGCATTTTCTCCAGGCCTTCCAGACCATGGGTTCACTCATGGGCAAGATGGTTCTCCTCCCAGTTCTGGTTCCTACCCTGGTTCTGGAGAAGCAGAGGCCTGAATTTTATTATGATGAAGAGGAGGAAGAGGTGGAGTCTATTGAACCCGATAGTTCTTCTGAGCAAGAATTGCCTCTCATCCTGGGCCAGGATAATTTTTCCTCACATTATTCTTTTGTGAGGCAGGTTGAACACCTTAACCTTTCCACCCAGGAGACTGAGGAGGATGAGGCTGAAGTAGAATGTTTGGACATGATGGGGTTAACTCCTCCCAAGAGGTTGCTCCTTCCAGTGTATAAACCTCTTAAGAAGGCAACTTGTAGAATTTTACAAACTCCCAATTCCACCCCAGGTGTTGACAAACAAATGAATAAAAAGTACCAGCTCGATAAACAGGATGCTGATTACCTCTATTCCCATCCTGACAAGCTGCAGACTGTGATAAAGCAAAGGTTCCTCTCTACCCAGCCCCCAGATAAAGATGCAAGAAATCTGGATAGCATGAGAAAAAGTCTATACATTTGCAGGCAGCTTACATAAGTATACTGGCCAGGATCAGAAGGTTCTATGAAGCCCATCCTGGCCATGAGTGAAAATGCTCTGGTGACTTGGCACAGGACATGGTAGCATCCAAGGCTGTCTTAGCAGTGTCTGCTAAGTACCAGTTTCATATGGTGATGGATACCAATGACACTGCCTCCAGAGTCATGGCCCATTCAATATCCCTAAGAAAGTTTGCTTGGCTCAGGACTACAAACCTATCCCAGAATACTCAGTCAAAATTCTTGGGTTTTCCATGTGAAGAAAATTCGCTATTTGGTGACAAGGCAGAAGCATACATGAAAAGGTGGAGGAGTACAAAGTCACCTATAAAAGCAACACTGAGAAGGAAAAATCCTCCATTTCAAGAAGTCCTTATGGAAGGAGGCAGGGATAGGGATATTTTCTTGTGGTTTCTCACCTGTGATTTATCCCAGTTAATGGGTTTCTTCAGAGGCACAGGTAGAAGGGCCCCAATAGGTGCTGACCCAATCCCAGTGCCCAAAGTTCAGCCCAAGCAGAACCCCTGATGAGTTTGTCCAGGTCACCCATCCATTGCCAGTGAGGAGTAGGATGGCTCACGTTTTCAGGAATTTAAGAACATCACCACAGACAAGTGGGTCCTGAAAGTAATGTGCCAGGGGCTCACCCTGCAGTTCAGAAAGTTTCCCAGACTACAGGCTCACAGAAACTTTTCATCTTCCACTCCAACAGAAAGGACCCTGTTGGAGCTAGAGGTCAAAAGTTCCTGCAGGCAAACGCAGCAGAAAAGTCTCCCCATCATAGTGGGAAACAGCCTTTACTTAAGATACTTTCTCACCCACAGGAAAACTGGGAGGTCAACCCATTTCGAACCTCAAATATCTGAGCAAATAACTCAAAATGGAAAAGTTCAAAATGGCAACCCTGGCTACAGTGATACCATCTCTTTAGCAAGGAATGGCTAGGGTATCTGGACCTGAAAGATGCCTACTGCCATATCAGGCTCAGTCACTGGATGTATTTAAGATTCAGGGTAGGGACTGGTCATTACCAACTGGCAGCCTTTCCTTTAGAATCTAGCCAGCCCACATGGTGCTCTCAAAGTGCTTGACTATGGTGGCAGCACACCCTCAGGAGACAAGGAGTGCTGGTTTTCACTTACCTAGATGACTGGCTGGCCACAGGAAAATGCGCCAAGACACCAATGCCCCACCTCCTCACTCGTGTACCTTGAGGATCTGGGCTTTCATAAACACCCAAAAGTCCTAGAGAGAAACAGTACAAGTTCTGGAATTCATAGGAGAAGAACTGGATGCCCTTCAAGGAGGGTCTCCCTCCCTCAAGACAGAGTGAGAATTCTCATCAGTCTGGTAACGTCCTTTGTCCTGGTCAGCCTAGGTCAGCAAGAAACTTCCTTCAGCTATTAGGCCATATGGGTTCCTCCACTGCAGCAGTGGCAGGGGTAGGTTCCAAATGAGAGACATCCAGTACCACTTAAGGGCCCACTGATCCCAAAAGTGAGACCCTCTTGAGGCTGGAACCTGTCATAAAGTCTCTCTTAAGAGCACTGGACTGGTGGAAAGAAGCAAGCAACCTCAGGGATGGTGTGTACTTCCTGCAGCAGTCACACACAGTTGTTCTGACAATGGATGCTTCCCACCTAGGCTGGGAGCTCACCTAAGTGACTGGACAATAAATGGGAATAATCTCCCAGGAATCCCAGGAGCACATAAACCTGCTGGAGTTCAGGGCAGCTTTCCTGGATCTACAGTCTTTCTCTCCCCATTTCAAGGGACAGTCAGTCCAGGTCAGGACAGACAACACCACTACCATGTACTACATCAACTAATGGGAGGTACAAGATCCTCAAAGCTATGTACTGTACAGAGGCAAAAGATCTGGAATCTGGCTTACTCCCTGGAGGTGCAACTTTCAGCAGTTCACCTGCCAGGAAAAGACAAGGGCCCGCTTCAAAGCCCCGAGAGTGGCACACGGTGTCTGCGCCCATATGAATGGTGCAAGTGTCACCTGTGTCTGACAATACCCTGAACTATTCTCAAAGGCAGCCTGTGTCATCCGCAGGCTGCCTGCCCTGAACTGAGCTTGCACCACCTCTGCACCCACAAAAGGGCCGCAACACAGCACAAGGGGGCATGTGGCAGATTAAGCTGCCACAGCCCCCCACTTGGGATTCTCCATAACTCTCACAGCGAAGAACTTCTAAGTACTTTAGACCAGCCAGGCTGGCTTAAGGTTACTTAGACAAATCCCCTGGGAGAGTTGACTGGTGTGCTGTATGGCAGTGATGTCCCCAGCAGTGCTGTACTAGTGCCCCCATTGTCCCCATAGGTCAGTTCATTATACTACTCCTCCCAAACCCCAATGTCTTGGTATTCCCATAGTATCAGCATCCCCCAATCCTTGCACCCAATTTACAGCCACTGTCCTTGTTTCCTGGTGATCTAGTGCGCCACCCCACCCCAGTAGGCAATGCCCACCCCCACCACCATCCCAAACGGAACCTGGTACCGGCACAGTGCTCCTTTCACCTCTACCACCGGCCGCCATAAGAACTGTCAGCGAGTTCCCACTGTAGCAGTAGCAGCTCACTGACAGTACATTTGGCAGCAAGGCAGCTGTGGTAAGGGAAGCTGTGCCAGTCACCAGTTCTGTATAGGATGTGGGGTGGGGTAGGTACTACCTGCTTGGTGGGGGCCAGAAGATCACCGAGAACATGGATTGTGGTTGTGCAGTTGGCAGTGGAATCGGGAAGGGGCAGATGTTTCTACAGGTTTAACGGGACATCGGGGTTCAGGGTGGGTAGGGGGCTTGGTTCTGGTGACATGGGGTACCAGTGGGGATCTGCTAGCCAACAGGGCCTGGCTAGAGGGTGCATAGCTGCCCCCCAGCTTGCAGCAAACCCTCAGGATGCACCTTCTGTTTACTGCATAGCCTGAGTCACCGCAGCTGCGGGATTCTGCCACTGGGACCCTGCCCAATAGAGAATTGGGTGCAGTTTCCTGGTGCACCAGGTAGCGATGCAAGCTGCCTTGAAGACAGCTTGTCAGTCTAGGGCTCTTTGAGAATCAACCCCAATGTCTTGGTGGATTCCACAGCAGAATCAGTCAGACATCACAAATGGACCATGAACAAACAGGTCATGGCCACAGTGTTCAGGAGGTGGGATACACCAGAGATAGATATGTTGCATCCTGAGAGAATCACCAGCTTCTCCTGTTTTGTTGAGGCCTCCAGCAATGGGCTTGGTTCCATCAGATTCCTGACTCTAAACTGGTCTTTCTTCCTTTCCTCTCTTGCTGAGAGTACTCTTGAACTGAGAAACCAGTATGCAATTATGATCCTAATTACCAGGCATATCTACTACTTCTTCTTCCTTGCCCTCTCCCCAAAGCAAAGCAAGGCAAATTGTATTTCTTTGGTGCCCATTCTCAGAGGCTCTGGTGCCTTACATTAAATCATAGCAAGTACAAAAGACAGCAATTTACAGATAAAACAATAAAACAGTAATGAAGCTACAGCAGTAATAATCAGAAACAGACTAGTTGTCTTTCCCACATATTTAAAGATTACGCCTGACGTCCAGGTAGAAGGGCATCTGGGATCCAGCGATCACAACATTGTGTGGTTCGGCATAGGTACAGAAACTCACTCAAGTCATACTAGAACAAAGGTTTTGATTTCAAAATGTTGACATCACTGAAATGGGAGGATATCAAAAGAGCTCTGAAGACAATGGGGAAGGAGAGGAGGAAGAACAGTGGGAGCATCTAAAGGAAACCTTACTGGAAGTAACAAACCAGTGCATCAGATTGGTATCCAAAGGCAAGAAGGCGAAAGCCACTGTGGTTCTTCTGAGCAGTGGCGGAAAGGTCAGGCAGAAAGAAAAGGGTTCAGTAAATATAAGAGACTCAAAGGGAGAAAGACAGGTCGGAGTACCTAGAGTGTCTAATGGAAGCTGGAAAGGCAGTAAGAAGAGCAAAGGCAAGGACTGAGGAAGTAAGTAAACAATCCCAGCTCGATAGCTGCATAAGTGTGCTCACTGCAAAAAATACCAGTAGAAAACAAGCAACAGCACCACTCAATTTCCTGTTCTTGATGATGAACTAGGTTCAAAAGAGGTTATGGGCCAAAGCAGTGGCAGTTTCTTGCTTTGTGCACCTTATTAAAGCTGCTTGTTTGCACATTTGAATTGAGTGCTGCAAGGACTGAGGAGGTTTAGCTGAATCAGTTAAGAAAGGGACAAGACATTTTTAGAGTACGTCAGCAAAGGGGAAACAAGGGGTGGGATTGCAAGGCTCAAAGGAGAGGAGGGAATGCAAGGAGGGTGATAGAAAAGACAGAAATACTAAATAAATATTTCTGTTTAGTATTCACAGAAGAGGGTGAGGGACAGGGCCACAGCAGTACAGCAGTTGCCAAGGGGTGAAGAGGTGGATAGTAGTTCATTCACAGGGAAAAGATTCTGGCAGGAGCTCACTAAATTGAAGGTGGACAAAGTGATGGGACCAGATGGTATACACCCAAGGATATTAAGAGAACTGTGAAGGAGACAGCAGAACCTCTGGCAAACATGTTCTTCGAGTGATTCAACACGGGTGATACCAGAGGATTGGAGGAGGGCACATGTAGCACCTCTACACAAATTCAGCAGCAGGGAGGAGGTGGGGAACTATAGGTCTGTCAGCCTCACCTCAGTAGTGGGGAGGATCATGGAGACATTGCTTAAAGAAAGGATTGTGGGGCATCTAGAAGCCATCCAATGGTGAAGTTATCATATTGGGAGACTTCAATTTAAATTGGTTATCCACTGTGTCTTCTTCCTACAAAGAATCAGTTTTATCTTATGACCTTACCTAGATTGTCCAGTCTCCTACCAGACTTGACGTCCAAAACTGGGACCTCTACACTAATTGACCTCATCTTCACTAACCGCCCTAATAACCTCTCCCATGTCAAAGTGCTCCCAGATACATGAAGTGACCACTCCCAGTTACTTGCTGGTGGTCAAATAAACTTCCCCAGTCCCCCAAAGTCTCCTTCCAAAGGTGCCTCAAAAGGGTCCTTCTCCACCTCAAAGCTTACCTCACATGCTGTGAGTGGTCCCCCTCCATACTGCCCAGTCTGTAGACGCCAATCTTTCCTATTTTATCTCCAACTTTAATGTTGCTTTTGACATCTTTTCCCCATTCTCTCAGCAAATAGTGAAGCACCAAGACACCCCTGGATCTCTCAGTCACTGCTAGACCAAATGCACCTCAGAGATAACCTCTGGTATAGAGCTCTGGACACCCAACTCCCCCAGGACAGACAGCAGTACAGAGAAGCAAGAAACTAATGCACCTGGGCCATCTGCCAAGCCAAAGCTACTTATTATAAACAAGCTCCCTCCTCTCCTGGGATCAGGGCAAACATTCTGGAGCAATATTAAAGAACTCAGCAGGAATGTTGTATCCACTGCTCCTGCCCAGCTACTAGTTGATAGGGTTGTCACCCAGGATCCTACTATCATCTCCGATGCCCTTAATGCCACTTTCTAAGACCTCAGTCATATCCTCCCTGAATTTCTTCAGTCCAATCCAAAATTGCTCTAAGGCCAAATCTGCCAACACAGATGCTCCTCCTTCCAGCTGCGAATCATCTCCTGCAGTGAAGCAAAACACTACCTCACCAAAGCCATGGCGAATTCTCACTTTAGCAGCAACTCCCTGGACCTCAAACACCTCTGACTTATGCTGGATGAGACCCTACCCCAGCTCACCAAAATTCTTAATCTGTCATTATGTCTCAGCCAATTCCCCTGGAAATGTTCAGTAATAACCCCTGTCCTGAAGAGTGGCGACACACTTCCAAAATAATTATCGCCCATTTCGATCCTACCCCCATTTCCAAAGTACTCGAAAATATTGTTCTGGACCAGCTCACAGACTACTTATCCAAGCAAAACCTGCTCTATCGTGAACAGCACTGCTTCCAGAGAGCCACAGCACCACAACTGCACTCTTCTAATATACATCTTTTATACATGAGGCCCTGGAACAAGGCAATCTGGCTGGGGCTATCTACATTGACTTGATCAAAGCGTTCAACACCACCAGTCATGCACTGCTTCTCCACTCCCTTCCATCCCTGGGCATCTCCCCTGAAGCCACTTCTTGGTTTAAAGATTATCTCCCTGGTAGAATACAACAGGTCAAAACTAACACCACGGTCTCCTCCAGTAGACCAGTCCAATCAGGGGTGCCCAAGGGTCTATACTTGGCCCCTTACTCTTCACCCTCTTCCTGAACTCCCTCCCTGAATCCTGTAGTGGAAACTACTGCTCTACGTGGACAATGCTGTAGTTTTGGAAACACCTCCACCTAACTCCTTCAATTTTCCTTCAGGGTTTCTTTGGGGAACTTGAAACATGGTTTTCTGACCACTGCCTAATACTGAACTACAAGAAAACCAAATCCATGATCTTTGCCCACCACCAGAGCCCACACAGTAGCTCCTGTTAACAATCACAAACTCCCTGGGCATCCCTTGAACTTGTCACCTTGTTCAAGTACCTGGGTGTCATGCTGGACACCTCCCTTACCTACCACACCCATATTCATCACCTCCTCCTCCAATAACTCCAGGCTGAGGATGATCTACTGCCATAAACACTGCCTACCTCCTGAGGCCATCTGATTCACTGTATCTTCCTCTGTCTTATCCCTGGTGGACTTCAGCATTGTAATATATGGGACTGCAGACCAAACTGCCCTCAATAAAGCTTGCCTCTTGGTCTCAGGATGTGATCAATTAACACATACTTGCAAGCTTTACAAGCTTACAAACTGGGTAAACTTTGAAGGTAGGCTTACTGTAAGTATCACTTCAGAAGCAAACCCTCCAGCCTCCCCCTCATCCAAATAATCCCCTACAGAAGAGCTTCCAGATGCTCTGCCAAATCTCTCCTCCTAGTCTCCCACTGTAGGACATCCCTTGGTCAAAGGTCTTTCCGCTATCGTGCCCCCCTCTGGCTAAATAGCCTGCCATCCACTATCTCCTTGGAACCCCGTCTTGTCTGCTTTAAACTGGTCTAAAGACCCTTCTCTTGATTACTCCACCTGCAACTGCACTCATCCCAACATCGCAATGTGGATTTGTCTGCCCCTCCCCAAGGCTCTATATACCTTTTCCTGGCTAGACTAACACCTCTCATCAGCAGTGTGGCCTGACTTGCACATTAGTTCTCCTAGAAGCTATCCTTCTGATGCTTTATCTGTTGTAAGACTGCCTATTGCTTTTATCTACAATTTTGTACTGTGATGCTACCTCAGCTGGGTCACTGGCCCTAAATTGCATGTACCTTCTCAGCTTTGCCTCTGTTTATTTTCCTACGCTGTTTGTATTCTTTTATTCCTGATGTGGAGGCTTTGCAAATTAATCCTTGACTCAAAGGGTTGTAATTCTGATTGCCTAATCAATAAAATAAATCAGAGCCCAGAACTGAACACAACATGGACTCACAGTTGGGGGTCATGTCAGACAAATCTGGTTGATTTCTTTGACTGGGTGACAAAGGAAGTAAATCAGGGTGGGGCAGTGGACATTGCCTACTCTGATTTCAGCAAAGCTTTGACACCATCCCACATAGGAGGCTGATAAACAAGCTGGGTAGGCTGGGCATGAGGGACAGGGTGGTAAACTGGGTTAGAAACTGGCTAACAGACAGGAGACAGAGGGTGGTGGTAAATGGGGTGCAGTCCAGAGAGGGGGTGACCAGTGTGGTGCCTCAGGGATTGGTCCTGGGCCAGTTGTGTTCAATATCTTCATTAGCTTACATTGCAGAGTGGCTGGAGAGACAAGTATGCCTGTTTGCAGAAGACACCAAGATCTGTAACAGAGTTAATACCCCAAAAGGGTAAAGAAAATGAGGAGGGACCTGGGGAAACTTGAAATATGGTCTGAGGACTAGCAACTGAAGTTTAATTCAAAGAAGTGCAAAAGTATGCACCTGGGACACAGAAACTCTGGGAAAGCTACAGGATGGGGTGAGTTGCTGACAGTCACAAAGAAGGAAGGGACCTTTGGGGTTATTATTTCAGATGACCTGAAAATGTCAAAGCAGAGTACTAAGGCAGCTGGGAGGGCCAGTGGCATACTGGGGTGCATAGGCAGGGGTATCACCAGCAGAAGGAGGAGGTAGTAATGCCATTATATAAAACCAGGATCAGGCCTCACATGGAGTACTGTGTGCAGTTCTGGAGGCTGCACCTTTGTAAGGACATTGGCAGGCTGGAGGCAGTCCAAAGAAGGGCTGCTAAGATGGTACAGGGCTTGCAAAACAAGACTTATGAGGAGAGATTAAAGGACCTCAATATGTACTCACTGAAGACAGGAGCGATAGAGGGATATGACAGAAACAGTTAAGTACCTAAAGAGTATAAACAAGGTGCAGGGAGAGACATTTTCCATCACAGGAGGAGTAGAGGAACAAGGAGGCATTACATGAAATTGTCAGGTGGGAGGTTAAGAGGGAATATGAGGAAGTTCTTCTTCACACAGAGGGTGTTGAATGCATGGAATGGTCTGCCTCAAGAGGTGGTGGGAGTGAACACTGTGGATGGATTCAAGCATGCTTAGGACAGGCATAGGGAACCAGGAAGTACAGCTGTAGGTGGGTCAAAAGTAGTAATTCAGTACAAGGGTTTACAGGCAGACTAGATGGGCCAAGCGGTCCTTATCTGCCAACAATTTCTATGTTTCGTGTCTGGGTAAGCTAGTTAAAAAGATGGGTCTTGAGGCAGCCCTTAAACACTTCAACAGAAGAGGCCTCCTGATGGCTAGTGGGAGCGAATTCCACAGGACGGGCCAGTGACTTTAAAGGCCCTGTCACTGGTGATTTTAAACCTCATCCTGGGACTTGCTAGGAGGCCCCTAGAAGAGGAACAGAGGGAGCGGACTGGAGCAGCGGTGTTAGGAAATCTGACAGATAGCTAGGGCCTAGTCCATGGGCTCCTTAAAGGTGAGTAAACTCACCTTGAAGATAACCCTCCATCTGACTGGCAGCCAGTGCAGTTCACACAATACCAGGGTTACATGGCAGAACCTCAGAAGGCCTGTCAGCAACATCTCAGCTGCATTCTTCAAGAGATGCAGCCAGCAGAGGGTGCCTCCTGACACCCCAAAGTATAGGGCATTACAGTAGTCAAGCTGGGAAGTTACAAAGGCATGAACTAGAGTGGGCAGGTCCTCAGGCAGAACTAGGGGCTTAATCCTGCCAATGTTCCTCAAGTGGTAAAATTACTTTGAACGATGGATGACAACTGAGATCTCAAAAGTTAAACCACTGTCCAGTAACTCACCAAGATCATGCACCCAACAGGAAACCATCAACGTGTAGGCCCCAGGAAACTCCAGTTGCCACATTGCAGGCAATCCTATCATGCCTAGGTCCTGCTCCCACTATTGGAACCTCCATCTTGTCAGGTTTCAGTTGCAGCCAGCTGGAGGACATCC
The DNA here is from genome assembly GCA_016271365.2 of Neoceratodus forsteri. Lineage (NCBI taxonomy): Eukaryota > Metazoa > Chordata > Ceratodontiformes > Ceratodontidae > Neoceratodus > Neoceratodus forsteri. The sequence continues at coordinate 275,170,979 of CM057459.1, read as the reverse complement.
AATCATTGATCTCAGCCAAGCAAGAATTTAGCACGTTCACAGCAACAGATGTTCCAGGGGCAAAGGATAAGTACAACTGTGTATCATCTGCATAGCAGTGAATACCAACACTGTACATCCTATTGAGCTCACCTAGGGGCAGCATGTATACCTGCGAACAGCACTGGTGACAAATCGATCCCTGAGGAACTCCACATGACAGGAACTTCAGGAGGAGAAATTCCTCATCACCACCCATTGCTTCCTTTTGGTGAGATAGGACTCAAACCAGAGCATGACAGTGCTGGTGAGTCCACAGTACTCTTTCAAATGGTAAAGTAGCACAGAGTGATCAACACTGTCTAATGCTGAAGAGAGATCTAGGATATTGAGAACTGACCCATTTCCTCTATCCCTTGTCCTAAGGAGGTCATTATGCACCCAAACTAGAGCTGTTTCCATGCAGTGCCTAGCTCAGAAATCTGACTGGAATGGCTCATAGATATCAAAGGTTATGAGGCTCCTCAAGCTGTCTTGCCACAATCTTCTTGACAACCTTACCCAAAAATGGAAGGTTGGAGATAGGTTGATAATTCACCAAGACGCCAGGGTCAAGAGATGGTTTCTTCAGAAGGGCCTCACCAAAGCCTCTTTCAAGGAATCTGGGAAGACCCCATCTGACAATGGAGACCGGACAATCAGGTGAACACTGGTCCAACAGAGTCAACACATCCCATTAAGAAATGTGTTGGCACCGGGTCCAGTTCACAGAATGTGCTTCAGTTTTGAAGTAACGCCGATGACCTCAGCCTCCTCCACCAGTTTAAACTCCTCCCAGACAGGCAGAGTGCTTTTTCTACCTCCACGGTGATCACTGTGAATCGTAGAATGATTCACTGGTGAAATTCTCTGCTGGATGGAGGACACTGTCAGAGAAGAGTTGAGCAAACTCATCACGAGAGTGACAGAAAAACTTTTTGGCTGCAGGCGGCTGGATGTAAAAGCCTGTTCCTAGACTGAAAAAGTACTGTTAGTCAACTCTTCCCTGTAGCAATCTCCTGGACAGAAACTCTGCCTTCTTACAGTTTATTGCTCCTCTGTACTCACCACAGTGGGCACTGAGGGCCAGGTTGTCCTCCTCCACCCCAGTTTTCCTCCAGCAACGCTCCAACTTCCACCCTTACTCATCGCCTTGAGCTCCCGGCCAAACAAAGGGACCTCAGTGAAAAGATTTGGGTTTGTACATGGCCGGTGCAAGTGCATCTAGTGCTGCGTGCCAACACCTTGTTATAGGTGACTACTGCCACATCCGTGCCACTGCGACATGCAGCGTCTACACACTAGATAGATCAACCACCACCAGAAATCCCTCTGGGACAATCCTCTTGAAGGGTGGTAGCTGACCATTTCAACAGGAAGAGGGATCTGGGGACCCAAATGAGAACCCTCACTAGGCAGTTATCAGATCAAATGACCTGAACAATCTTGAGGTTTCCTACCTCACACCACAGTAAGAACACCTGAGAACACCAGGTCCAGCATATGGCTGCCTTGTTGAGTCATGGGAAAGACCTCTTGTGTCAGGCCCAAAATGACATCATCTGGAGGAGGAGGTTGGAACCAAGCCCAGAGGAATCATCATCAGCTTGGGTTGAAGTCCCAGAACTAAACACCTGGGGAACTCCAACGCCCTGATAATGAGATCCACCACCCTGCAGGAACTCTCCTTCTGCCCCTGGAGGGTGATAGACCAGGAGGATCCTGCAGCCTGCACCCGGACTCCCCATACTGCTACACATTTAAAGGACCTGGTAGTTCCCACTGGGTGCACAGTGAAGCCTAGCTCAGATCTAGAACAGAGGGTCACTCCCCGCCCCAGCATTCCACTCTAGGGCAGTGCACCACAGAGTACCCGGGGCTACTCCATAAGTGCGCCCGCATCGCCACCACCCAGGTCTCCTTGACACAAGCCAGATGGACTATAGAAATCAAGTCCGCCATAACTGCAGTCTTGTTTCTGATTGAGCTGGCATTGCAAAGCACTGCCCTAAGGGGACTGGTAAGTGCTGCAGCACCTCTGGCTGTCTGCCCACTCGGTCTGGTGGAGCCTGGGATGGGAACCAAACACATCTGGCATCTCTCCAGGTCCTGTCTAAACCCCAGGCATCTCCTGCACCCAACTACCACTACCCTGTCCACCTCTAATGAACCCCAGGCACCCCGCTGGACTGACCATTTCAGCTCCCTCCCAATCCCAGTGCCCTTGTCAAGCAGCCTATCTGTCTCCCACTGAGGAACAAATTGCTAAGCATGTCTCATATCTCAGGATTTCCTTCCAAACCTCAGGTCCCTGTGCCTCAAGGCACGGTTTTTGGAGAGCTAAGGTACTCTGACTTTAACCACTGTGAGGAAGTTTTGGAAGTCCTCAGGGTCTCCAGGAAATCAGCAACCAGAAAACCTCTGCTTTCAGGTGGAAAAGGTTCTCTGTGGTGTTCTCCTAAGCAGCTCAGCCCTTTTCAAGCAGATCTGTCCTCAATCCTAGACTACCTAGTCCACCTTCAGTTCCTGGGCCTCAGGCCTCCAACTCTTGAGAAGCATCTATGACAGTGTCTGCTGATATTTTGGTAGGTAAGGAGGAAAGGTGGCTTCACATCCCATTTTCAGGAGGTTCTTTAAATGGCTTCTGCACCAGTGTCCCACAGTCAAGCAACCAGTCCCCCATGGGATTTCAACCTGTGCATAGCAAAGCTCATGGACTCCTTTGAGCCCATGGCTACAATTGATTTGAAGCATGTCACTTGGAAAACAGTGTTCATGGTGGCCATAATTTCTGCCAGATGGGTGTGTGAGCTGCAGACCCTCTCTACAGACTCAGTCACATCATCTTCCTTAGGGACAAGCTAGTCCTAAGAACAAATACAAAATTCCTTCCTAAGGTAGCATCCTAATTTTACCGGAACCAGTCCATCACCCTTCCAGATTTCTTTTACAGCAAAATCCTGCTCTGGAAAGTAGAGACTCCACAGTCTGCATGTCAAGTGCACTTAGGTACTACCTGGATTGCACCAAGGAACTCAGGTTTTCCTTTCGAGCTGTTTCTCAATATGGTGAAGTGGACAAAGGTGACCAGCCTCCAAGAGAACTTATGACTTACTGGATAGTCTCCTGTATCCAGTTCTGTTACAGCTAAAGCACAAACTGCCGCCACAGGCCCTCAGGCCACATTGCATGTGTGGCATCTCTGCCTCCGCAGCTAGAAGGGATGTCCCCTGCTAGAAATTTGTAAAGCAACTATCTGAAAACAGTACACACCTTCACAAGGCACTGTTGTCTGGACGTGCAGTCTAGAAGGTATGCCAGATCTGACACTGCTGTCTTGCAGAATATTTTGCCTAAATAGGTTCTTGTACCTAGCCTCCCAAGGTACTGCTTCATAGTCTGCAATTGTAAGCATAGTAAGGTATTCTGGGCATGAAGAAAAAATTACTACCATAGTAATATTCTTTCTTACAAGGGATCCTTCACTAATCTTAACACACCTACCTTACCTCCCTTTGCAGGACCTGGAAAAGGTTCCCAAGAATCAATTATTTTTCAGTCTTCACTTTGCTTGTGCATTACTTTTCATTGCCTACCACCAGTTTTGGAGTGTTTTTGATGCATAACTTTAGTCTGCCATAATTTGTTACAGTACAGTAGGGATCAATCTTTTGGGAGGGTTTTGTTTTATTTAGTTGAGTCTAACTAGCTGGTGGTCACTGCTCTCGTAGCTATTGAAATAAATCTGATATTAAAGGGCAGAGTGTTGCATGACCTTGCAGCAGAGATTTGAATTTCATTCCATTGTTCTCTAATTTGCATACAGTTCCACTCTCTGGAGCAGATCAGATCTGCAGGCTGATTACATTAGTAAGCATATCGATGGATCCTTTGGAAGAAGCAGTATTACTAAGGTAAGTATTTTTCTTTTGGCAAAATTGCTATCTCTTTTTACAATTGGGGGTGTCTCAGTTTGAACTTCCCTTTTGCTGCTTCTACCAGAGCCAGGATTGTTGCCATTTCCTTATACACTCTGTTTGGCTGATGATAAGAAGTTGTGGCTTGTTTTAGACCCACTACCATTGTGCCACCTAGTATGCCCAGTCCTTAGGCTCAAAGTTGGTAGAATGGTTTTATTTGGTTGTTTATTTTATTTTATCTTATTTTAATTCTTTGTAACCAGGTAAGGCCCACTAGGCACAAGTGCTCATTTTCAGGAGCAACCAGGGGCACTAGAGAGGTTAAGTGACTTGTTCAGAGTTACACAGTATGCAAGTGGAGGTTGTGGGAATCAAATCTAGGGCCTGCTGGATGTACCAACCTCATTCACAGCTTGTTGCACTAACTTCTAAACTATACTGACATGAATTCAAGATGGCCGCCAGGCTGGGCGCATCGCTGCTTCCCTGAAGAACTAGTTCTATTTTTATTACTTTTATTTTATTCATATTTTATATTTGTATTTTATTTTATTTGTGTTTAGATTCGATCTGGTGTATGCTTCTGTGTTCGCTGCTTCCGTATTAGTGTTACCATTACCCTCTGAGTGCATGGACTCGTCTGTTGCTGCTAATGTTACCTTCTTGAGCGCTTTGACTACCTGTTGTAGAAGTGTTAGACAGTGCCGCTTTGTGGGAGACGCCAGCTGTTTTTTCTTTTTGGAGTCTTGGTGGTTCTGGCTGAGAGTCCGTGTGACTTAGTGGAAGGAGTATAATTCTGGGTTATCAGTTTATGGACGTCATGGTCGCTGTATGTGGAGTGTCATTATGGGAAATTTTTTGAGCTTGACAGCATTTTTTCTTCTCCTGATTGTCTGGATGGTTTTTCGACTTTGGTACTTTTGTTTCACTCGCTTGTTTTGGATATTGGAGGGGCTCGAGAACTCAAGCTCTGTTTTAGCAGGGTTGTGAGTTGTTAGTACTTTTCCACATTTTCCCACAGTCTGAGGCGGGATTTGTGATTTTTTTCTCCTAGCTTTTCTGTGAAGAAGTGTTTTGGTTGAGGGAAAAGTGAGGAGCTAGCCCTAAAGGCATTTGGAGGAGCTTTGGATATTGGCTTTGCTGAAGAGGAGACGGAAGATCTCGGATTGGGGCTCTGTTGGAGACTGTGAGCCCTTTGAGTTTTATAACTTTTAGGTGGTTTTTCCTGCCTCTGTTTGCTCTGGCCGGCGCCTCCTGGGTGTTGCTACTCCACAGGGTTGGGGTGTTTCCCAGTCAGGAGCTGAGTGGGACTACCGCCACCTTGGACCATGGAATGGGCTGCAGTAGTGGCTCTTCTCGTGGCCCTTTGGTGAGTGGCAATAATTTTCGCGGGGTTTCAGCTGGGAGTAAATAAGATTGAGTCTGCTCGATCCTTTTTGGATATAAACTTGCTGGATTTTCTGAACTTCCTGGATCTCCTGTGGACTAATTTTTCCTCCGGATTGTGCGGCTGCCACATTTATGGACCTGGACTGTCTTGGACCGTTATTGTATCTGAGAAGCTGCTGTTTTGTCTTCTGTTGACTCTGTTCTGGACTTGGTGGTGAGAGGACCCTGGGTCCAACATTTTGTTTATTTATTTGTTATTTGTTTTATTTGATACTGTGGGGTCAGGATATTCGTGGCTGCTTGGCCATTAGGGTTGCGCATGAGCAGTCCGAAGTGCGCCATTCTGGCGATATTCAGCAGGAGGCAGTTGCGCCACCGAAACAGGCTGAGCAACAGCGCAATGAAAATGACGGGCATGTGCAACCGGCGGGGTGATCCCTGCATAAAGAGCGCAATGCAATATTCAAAGGGTTGCACAATGCGCAACAGCGGAACAGCCAGAAGTTGGCGCCACAGCAGAAATGAGCCAAAATAAAAGGCTCAAGGAAGAGGTGCAAGAACGCTACAGAGATGCCAAGTGAGACAGACAGAGAGAGACAGACAGTGATAGTCCAGAACAGGGCAGGCAAGGGAAGTTGTGTGGGCCATAGGCTGCAGAGGCCAGCGGGGTACCGGTGCAGTGGAGGTAGCAGTCAGGACAGCGGGGTAACAGAGCAACATCAGCCAGGGAGATGGACGGTGCCAGCTTCCACATGGAAGCTGTAATGAGGGTGAGAATGCATGCTGCGGGGGCGTGGCCATGGAAGGCCCGTCGGCAGTACACCCCAACAGGCAGTACCGGTGTCTGCATCAGCTTTGAGCTGCACACAGATGTAGAGATCGTGCGGTACCGCCTGAACAGGGCAATACTGAGACGGCTCTGTGAGCTGTGCAGTGATGTGATGCAGGCACCTCACGACGGAGTCACGCTCTGTCGGTGGAGACCAAGGTGACAGCCTGCATGTGCCTGCCCACCACGGGCACCTTCTAGAGGCTGACAGGGGACACCACAGGCATCACACAGTCGGCCACGCCACGCATCCTCACCCACTCCTCAGCACACTGCTGCCACATGCTGCGGAGCATCCAGTTCCCCAGCACCGCTGCAGAGCGACAGCAAACATGCAGGAGTTCCACAGGGGCAGCACGATGCCTGACATGCTAGGGGCCATAGACTGCACCCATGTGGCCATTTGCACGCCACCCTGGCCCCGATGGGGCTGCATATAGGAACAGGAAGGGCTATTCCAGTGTCAACTGCCTGGTGGTGTGTGATGCCACTGGGCGCATAATCAATGTCTGTGCCACACACCCTGGTGGAGCACATGATGTCTTTATATGGTATCAGTCCACACTGTGCCATCAATTTGAGAGTGGGGACATCCCCACAGGGCCATCTAGTGGGTGAGTACGCATGTAGGAATTGCAAACGGGGCAAGGGTGGGAATGCCACAGGTGCTATGGTAGTGGCACACAGGGATATTGGCAATATGGACCTGAACATGATACTCATCTCCACCATCTCCACACAGGTGACAGCAGATACCCACTCCATCCCTGGCTGCTCACACCATACCGGGCCCCATGACCCCATCGCAGTAACACTATAATGAGGCGCATACCGCCACACGCAACATCATCGAGCCGGTGTTTGGGATGCTCAAGGCACGCCTCGATGCCTAGACACCACCAGCGGTGCCCTACAGTACAGCCCTCAAAGGCCTGTGGGATATTCCTGGCCTGTTGTATCCTGCACAACATGGCCAAAGACTGTGGGATAGCCATTCAGGTCGAGGAGGGGACAGCAATGGGGACACCAGCGCACCGTGATGATGGTGATGAGCAGCCCTCTTGGACGGGCGGACCCCGACTGATCCGGCAGGCCCAGCTGCACCGGGACACCATCACGGAGGAGCATTATGCATGACACAGGTAAGTCAAGGGGCCATGTGCAACAAACACTGTCCTGGCACAACCCACAGGCACACAGAGTAACACACCAGGGTGCATGACGGCAAGGGAGTGGAAAGGACCAGGCACACAAACACACCATCAGGAGGGCGTAACAGTCATATGGACACACACACACACACACACACCAGGTACAAAGCATACATGGGCAGGTGCACAGCAAGCAGGAACAGACATGGCAAACACAGATCCACAGACCACACCCACCACCTGTACTGTCCAAGTACGTGTGTCAGATGCTGGGCACCCTGCACCTTGGTGTACAGTACAATGTAGGCATCATCATGCACACGCACCTGTGGACAGCAGTCAGGATGGTGTGCAGGTGGTCTGTATGTCGGGCGTGATGCAGGGCACTCCACCAGTGCACTGCCCACCATGACGACATTGCACACAGGGCAGCACCAGACAGGGCCCACACTGAGAGACAGGTCAGTCATGTTGCACTGCTCCACGGCCACCGCTGATGCGCGGGCGGCCCCGCCGCGACCCAACAGCACTGGCAGGCTGAGCAGGGGCCACATGGGTGGCACTGATGGACCACCAGGGTCCCACTGCATGATTACTACCTTGTCCACACTGAGGTCTGTAGTATGCCAAACATACCTGCACCAGGGGTGCTCGGATGCCCACAGCAGAACCCGGCCGACAGGCTTGGTGTCGCACAATGCCGGAATGGGGAGTGGAGAGCGACCTGTGGGTGTGCGGTACAGGGCACCTGCTTGGTGCCTCAATGCAGCCTACGCAGCCACCAATGCCTGGGTCTGCCTGTCAATGGCGGCGTCACATCCATCTGCATATGGACCATCTCTGCAAGGTTCAGAGCACAGTCCCTGCTGTGCCACTCCACAGCCACGCACAGTGCCTCCACGGACGCTGTAACCCGCCTTTGCTGCTGTACTGATTCCCGCAGCAGGGGGTGCTCTTCAAATGGTACTCTGTCACAACGGCATCCTGTCCCCAGGGTATGGAAGGTCCTGATGCTCAACACCCCTTGAGGGTGGGCACTGTTCACCAGGACCAGGAATGGGATATCAAAGGGTGGTGGGCATGTGCCACCACTGGACACTGTACCCCCAGACCTGGTGGGTGACTGCTGCTGCTGCCCTCCAACCGCTCAGCCCCAGGGACCACTCATTCCACTGCTGTGGCCGCAACAGTGCCAGACACCTGCACAGCCACCGTGCTGCCCCACCGGTGCTGACAGGCACAGCCTGGGACTGTGCGACATGCTGGCACACACACGTTGGAACCAGCTAGCCCAGGGCACGATGCTGGCCTGCTGTGTGTCCATCATGGGACACACACATGTCACTGCCCATTGCAGTCCTTGCATCATCAATGGTGCAGGTACGGACAGCCACAGTCACAGCGTGCTGGCATGCTTGCATGCCAGACTGCTGAGACACAGTCTGTGCACCCCCACACCCGACTCACCGACACCAGAGTTGGCAGCCCGGCGTGCATGCTGGTGCAGTGCATGCTGGCTGGTGACAGAGGTGGATGGATCCTCCTCCATGTCCAGCAGGTCTTCCTCACTGCCTGGACCCACCACCACCATCCCCTGAAGATGAACAGGATCTGTAACAGAAAGTGAGGACATGTGAGTGCATGAACAACCTCCCCCAACACCACCACCACCATGTCATACTGCAGTGATGGGCTTCCACCTGTCTGGAATCCACCTCCTGGTATGCCCTCAATAGCACTCCACTGCATTGATGCAGCCAGTCGGTCCTCAGCCGGGTCAGTTTCTACCACCGCTGGCTGGCCCCCGCCTGTGCCAGCACGTGCCGCTCCTGAGGGCTGCCACCTTCTCCTTCACCTCCGCGTGTCTGTCCCATCTTTTTGCATTCCTGCATGGAGCACTGGTGGCTTCCATGCAGGTTCACTGTCCGAGCTACCCCTCCCATGCAGCCACATGGGCCTGAGGGGTGCCCCGCCATCCACTCAGTAGTGATCCTCCTCCAGGTAGGCCTGGAAGAGGGCCTCTGTCTCCACCGTGGTGAAGTTGGGCCTCCTCCTCCCCACCATCCTCACCCTCACCTTGGCTCTGCTCGGTCATGTCGATCTGTATGGATGGAAGTGGACACCTGTCACTGTGCAGTCTACAGCGTTATCCCATGACCATTGTCCAGAACATTAGACAGCATGCAACCCACCTCTCACCTGCAGTAACCGACCTGGCCAGCGCAGCCCAATGTCGCACATTTATAGCGCAATGCATGCAAATTAGAGTGGAGCAATCAATGAGATGCAAATCATGCCACTCGCCTTTGAATGGCTGATCAGATGATTTGCATGTGTCAGCTGAATATCGCACCGCTGCACTTTGCGCAATACGTTGAGCTGGCTGAGCCAATGGCACATATCTGTGACTGTGTGGTACACTGCATTGCGCATGCCCAGGTAGCTTACGCAGGCGTCTGCCACACTGATGACATGCTGTGTGCAATCGGAAATTCAGGGCCATGGCCACCATTGTGCCAATGGTGCTACAGCACTGGTCACCACATGGCACAGTGGCAGCACTGCCAATAGTCCACTGTGGCACTGGCACACAGGTGTCCGATCGCGCAGGACATGTGGACGTCCGATGCGCACTGTGCGTGGCCTGCACCACTGACCCATGACCTTGTGCACCACCTTTGCCCCCTGGCGCTGTACGTCTGCCATGTATGCGGCTCTATCGCTGTTCGGTGACAAGCGCGATGTGAAACGATAAGCGCTGTCCGAACAGCGTGATAGGCAGTGATGGAGTTGTATTGGCGAACATTTCCATGTGGGTTGCCGCACTGCTGAGCCATATTGCCACCGGTACAGTTTGACAATGGCACGCAGGAGAGCACCACCAATGGGGGCTTTGGGAGTTAGCCAACCTGGTGGCTGTGGTGGAGCCCCACTATGGCTCACTGTTCGAGGGTGTGCTCGCAGGTGCCACACACCCATGTGTGGCAGCAGGTCACCGCTGCCCTGGAGCAGGCCACTGGGCAGAGGAGGACCCCTGAACAGTGCAGGCACCGCTATGGCGACCTGCAGAGGAGGGAGCGTGCTCTGCTTGTGCACCTCAGGTCACGTGCCAGGAGGGGCATTGTGCCCAGGCCAGGTGGGTGTGCTGTGTATGCACCGGTATTGTCTGCATGGGTGACTGTGTAATGTAATCTGTGCATGGGTGTGGGTTGGGCTGTGGTTTGCTGTGAGGGTGTTTGCAGGTGTGTGCTGTTTGGGTCTGGATGTGTGGGCAGGCACACTCAATGGGGCAAGGGCTGTCTGCTTTGGGATCTCACTGATGTTTTTCTCCTTTGTCTCCCACAGGTGTGGAGGAGCAGAGGCAGGCACGGCTGAGGCATGGGATGGCGGTGCCAGGGTGGCAGGCGGAGGAGGGTGCAACAGCCACAGCAGCAACAGCAGCAGCCGCAGCTGCAGCACCTGATGCAGCGCTTGATGAGGGTGAGTGTCATTACAACATGGATGCTATTGCATGCTGTGGGGGCACGCCACCATCCATGGACAACAGTGCCATGCACGTGACGTGTGACAGTCAGCACTGTCCAGTGGCACTGCATGTCTGTGAGTGCATCACTGGTGGTCCATGCATGCACTGGGCACATGGCTGTGGCACCACCTTCCCACGACATAGCACGCCACTGGACAGCCTTGGCTGTGCTGTGCTAAAGGCATGGTGGGTGTGTGCAGTGGCACATGGCTGTTGCTGCCTGGTTGGGCTTGTCTTGTGCACGGTCACTGTGAGTGGGTGCAGTCCATCACAGGGTGGGCACTGGCTGTATGCCATGCATGCTTGGTGGGTTTCAGGGTTGGTGGACAGTCACAGCCATTGATTCTGTTCCCTGCCCTAGGTGTCCGGGTCCTGCACAGGATTGAGTGGGCTGTCCACTGCATGCTGGAGGTGTCCACGCGTCCCTTAGCCATTCTGCAGGAGATGCACCGGAGGGTGTCAGTCACGGAGGAGGCCACGAGACCAGGGGCAACCTGCTGCTGTGCAGCCTGGAGGACAGTAGCTGTCCCACACCTACCCCTTACCCTTCCTCACACCCTGCCTTCCTCACCAAGTTCTTCACCTGCCCCTTACCCACCCCTACCTTGTACCCATACCCCCACCCTTTCTTGTATATATCTCTCTGTACATAGTTTATTGTTGTGTGTTCATATTGATATTCTTTCATAAATCTATTTTGTATGAATACTGTAGTGGTCTCTGATTTGCAGCTGGCTATGGGTGCTCAGTTGCAGTGGTGTGCATGGCATCTGGTGTGGTATTGTCCTGGGTTTGTGCGTGTGTTTGCATGGGGGAGTGTCCCTGGTGTGGTGGTGGCTTTCAGCGGACTGGCCGTGTGCTGCCACACACCGCTGGGTGCTCCTGGTGGGTCTGGCTTGTATGGTTCGGTGGTACACATGGTTGCATTGTGCCGGGGGCTGAGGAGTCCCGCAGTGGACGGTCACAGTCACTGCTCATGGGTGGTGTCTTGGGGTCACACTGCAGGGTGTGCTGTGCACACGGGGTGCTGCTGGACACTGTGGTGGTCCGTCCCTTTGATAGTAGCGAGTCTCAGCTTGCCAAGTGGGTGTGCTGCAGTAACCGCGGCGAGTGCTTTCTTTGCTTGTCCCCATGGGCCGGTTGATATTCCGTCCCTCCCCAGTTATGCTGTTCTTGGGGTGTGGGGTGCATTATTAGTTCTGCAGTGTGTCCCTGTGCCCATCTGTGGCGTGGGTGTGGCCTCTGCCTACCTCCCTGGTTGTGCTGTTCCATTGCTATGCTGCTGGGGTGTCATTGCTTGCCCTATGGTACTCTGGACTGCTCAGCTGGGCTGGCCTTGTTGCGCTATTGCACATGTATCTGCTCAGCTTCCTCTTCCTGGTTGCGCTATGGCGCATCATATCTGCTCAGCTTCCCTCCTGGTTGCGCTATGGCGCGGTTTGTGCGATATTCAGGCGTTGGCTGCTTGCATAATTGACCTTGCTCCATGTTTGAATATTGCGACAGAGTGCGCATGTGCTAAAGTAACTTGCCTGCTCTTGCTGTTGCGCACTTTTCGGCGCAGTTTGAATATCCGCCCAGTGTGTCTTTCTCCTGGTTTGGGAGAAGGACTAATTTTTATTTCTCCCTGTTGTGAGAGAACTGGGGGAGGAATTTTAATATCTGTTAGGCAGTTAGAGTGCCTTTTACCCTCGCTCCCGGTGGTGAGAGGACTGGGGTAGGAGGGGTTGGTTTGCTTTAACATATCTTTTGTGGTTTTGTTATAATTTATTGATCTAATTTGTTTATTAGTTAGTTTTAGATAGTTAGTGAGGTTATTTTGAATATTTTGGGTGGTGGGTTTATTTTTATTGTTTAACCCTTTGAGAACAGAATATGTGTGAACGATATAGATTCTGGATGTATATATCGTCCACAGTCTTCTAAGGGTTAATTTGGGTAAGCAGCGTCATGTGCTGGCCTTTTCCTCCATGGTGGTACATTATTCCCCTCCTCTCTTCCGTGCCTCCACCTTTTGCACCTCCCTACAGTTCAAGATTTATCAGCATTGTAGGGCATTGGGGATTGCTCGTGGGAGGGTGGAGGGGCGGTGCGCGAACACGGGGGAAACGAGCGGAGTCACCGTGGGTTAAGCATATCCAGAAGGCACCCTGGGCAAAATGGAATCCAGATCGGGTCCTCCCTGTCTGGTCTCCATACCCAAGGGCACTACTAATCTCAGTAGGCAGATAGGTCCGACAACCTCTGAGGTTTGTCCAACTCGGCGGTGTTATGCAATGCCAGGTCTGTTAGGAATAAAACTGCTATTATTGCCGACCTTATCGGTTCGGCTGATCTGGCTTGCATCACTGAGACCTGGCTGGAAAACTGAGTGCGATTAGCTGCTGTTCGATACTTTGCAACTAAGGTGGCTGACATCAGGCGTGACTTGTAGTCCCACAACCCTAAGGGTGATGTGGTGGGAGTGCGCGAGACACAGGACCTCGCTTCTCCTGGAGTTCCTTTTGTCGACATCTAAATTTGGATATTATGAGGATCATCCACAGTGTGCGCCTCACAAGCTGCGGCTTGGATCCTGGACCGACTACCCTAATTTTGGGTTGTGTAGACATCATTGGTCCAGTTCTGGCCAAATTGTCTGGTGCTCCTTGAGTCGGTGAGTTTCTAGCTCCCTGAAAGAGGCGGTGGTGACACCTCTCTTGAAGAAAGCTTCCTTGGACCCAGATTGTTTTCCAGCTATGGACATCTCTAACCTCCTTTATTGGGAAGGTTATTGAAAGGTCGTAGCTGCTCAATTGGATGACCATTTAACCATCCATAATATCTAGAATCCTTCCAGTCTGGTTTCCGTAAAAGCGCAGTATCGAGACTGCTCTGGTTCGGGTGCTAAATGATCTTCTGAGGGTGAGAGATCAAAGGAGATGTTCTATCTTGGTTCTCCTTGATCTCTCTTCAGCTTTTGACACTATGGATCACATGGTGTTGCTAGCACACCTAGGGCAAATTTGTGGAATGTCTGGAACCGTTTTAAATGGTTCAAGTCATTCCTCACTGGAAGATCACAAAGAGTTGTGTGGGGATTTTTCCTCCGGCCCAGTCTCTTTGTTGTGTGGAGTGCCTCAGGGTTCTGTGCTGTCGCCATGTTATTTGCAATGTACATGCTGCCCCTCATTATAAGACAGTATGAGCTGAGGTTTCACTGCTATGCAGATGATTACCCAGCTATACCTGTCTTTGCACCTGATCAGGATGGAGCTCTCTGTATTTTAATAACTGTCTGGGAAATCCAAGACTGGATGGATTCTAGTTGGCTAAAGTTGAACTCGGAGAAAACTGAGTTTTGATCATGGACCAGGTGGTCAGATTGAGAGGTGCGTGTGCTGGTGGCGTCTGGAATTTTTCTGGCAGTGTGTCACCACCGCCTCTGAATGGAGTGCGAACCTTGGGGTGATTCTTGACGATAGCTGACTTTTCAATCTCAAGTGTCAGCCATCGTCAAGACTTCCTTTACCATCTTAGAATATTGCCCGGTTAAGCACCTTGTTTCGTCTGACTCTCTGTCAACATTGGTCCACGCCTTTGTGTCCTCGTGCCTTGACTGCAACGCCCTTTACTTTGGGCTTTCTGGGGTTGAAATCCGCCGCCTACAGCTTGTGCAGAACGCAGCAGCCCGGTTTTGACTGGGACAAGCAGGTCCTGTCACATTACCGGTGAGCGCGCGAGCTGCACTTTCTCCCAATACGGTGGCGGATCACCTTTAAAGTCATTTTATTGACTTTCAAAGCCCTTCGCGACCTGGGTCCATCCTATCTGAAAGACCTGCTGGTTCCTTACTGCCCTGGCTGATCACTCCGCTTGGCCGACATGGGGTTGTTAGAGATTCCAAGAGTGAGTTTGAAATCCTCTGGCAGCAGAGCATTTTCTCATACTGCACCCACTCTTTGGAATTCTCTACCATGCGGTTACGGGAATGATCCTCCGTGGAGATTTTCAAGAAGGAATTGAAAACTCATGTTTGGAGAATGGCCTTCTTGGAAGGTTAAATGTATTGTAAAGTGTGTGAAATTTATTGTAATTTATTATGTTTTATGATATATTTTATAATCTTTATGGTTTTGATGTTTGTATTGTATGTTGAAGTTTTTATTAATTTGTTCAGCCTTGATATAGTGAAAGGCGCTTATATAAATAAAATTATTATTATTATTATTACTGCCAGCCACTATTTACCATATCATTTTCCCATCCCTTAGGCAACAAAATATCTAGTCCTTTCTTTTATTTCTCTCCATGTTGGTTCTCTCCTGCACAGAACTGAGTTACGCCACTGAGTTAACAATGGTTATTCGCTGGCAAATACAGCACCTCACGAGGTGAGCAGGTGCCATCAGTAGCCAACATTGGCTCCTCCATGCAAACAAATTGCTTCCAAGGGTCCTAATACCTCAAACCCAGATCCTCTGAATCAATGTTGAAGACATTCTGAAAGATCAACAATCATGTAAGTACATAATTTTGATTTACAAACTTACTGTAACTGTTGATCTTCCTAAATATCTTCTCCACAGACTACATAGAAACATAGACTTTGATGGCAGATAAGGACTGCTTGGCCTACCTAGTCTGCCCATTTCCTTCCCTATTGGATAAACTGCAGATCCTAGTTAACCAACAGCCTACTTCTTCCTACCCCCACAATATTGCTTTTATGTCTGCCCCATGCATTCCCCATGCTCACTCACCATCCTCCACATTCACTCCAGTATTGTTATATTGATCTTCACCCTTGGCACTTGGTTTGGGCTGTGAAGAGAGTGTATTGCTGGATTGGTGGCCCTTCTTACATTGGGTCACCAGGGCTATCTTATGACCTTAGGTTAAGTGCATAAATTACTGATAGATTTATGCTGCTCATCTCCTCAGTAAAAAGGGTACTGCAGCAGTTGTGGACTGGTGTCGCTGTATACCAGTGGGCTCATATGATGATGTGCTCATGGGGACTACTTATTGGCTAGCTGTCCATAACAGTTTTGGCTTCCATGGGGTCCTAGCACCTCTGGCTCAAACCCATTAGTAGTAATCTAGGAGAAGATATTCAGGAAGATCAACAGTTAAAGTAAGTGCATAACTTACAATTTTCATGGTACCTTTGCAATGCTGCATATGTGGACATCTCAGTAGATGCTCAGTATGCAGTAGTCACGCATCAATGAACTACCCAATGCAGGTGACAAAATCCTTGGCTTGCTCACTTCTGTTGTGGTTTGTGAAGGAATAGAATGAGAACCTTCTCCAAGGCTTCCTTTCTGTAACACTCCACATTGTCTATGTGGTATTCATAACAACTGGGTATAGTGCACCTTACCAGGAGAATAGCACAGCTTCAAGCTTTACAATGTCGAGCATATGAGGATTCCAAGCAGCAGCAACTCCTCAGTTCAGCTGTGCCATTCAAAGGAACAGTCCCACTTTAATCTTCTTTCAAAATCTTCAAGATTTCAAGCTTTTCTCTTGGGGCTGGTTCCAGGGAGCTGCCATAAATGAAAATAGTGCCTGTTAAACAGTGACTTTCAAATCAACTAACCTGTCTTTCCCATTTCCATTTGTGGACTGGGAGCCACTTCTCATTACTAGGGTGTTTTAACAGTCTCTGTTTACTAAAATAAAAATAAAAAGGTGTCACAATTATGTATATTTTTGATTATTTTTGGGGTAGTGTAGAGTTTCTGGGGTCTTCCTCGGCTCTGGTGTTGGTTCCACCACCCTCCCAGCTTCAGCTTTGTTACATTAATTTAACAAACAAAAACACTGTTTCTGGTATTTTTTGCCCTTGTGTTTCAAAGCAAATGGTCTTAGGAGGCTTTTTCAAACAACATGAAGTCTTGCTGTATTCTGACTATATGCAGTAAGCCCCAGCACTTGAACTGCTCCAGAGAGGAAAGGGTTAACTCTGTGCCAGGGCATAGAATATTGAACTCAAGCTCAGTTTTCAAACCTCTGTTCCAGGCACCCCTCAGTGTAACTGTCAGATTCTTTACTCCACCTAACTGAGAAGTCACTGAGATCCTCTCCTCTGGTTCAGTTCAAGTAAAATTGGTCAGTTTTATCAACCGTTTAATTATTTTCAGTATTCTGATCTCTGTCCATGGTACAGTAAGTGTATTTGGTAGGTAGTTTAGAGTTTTGTTGGTAGAAATTGTTTTTGTTCGGTTCTTCCGGTCGGTCCGTTGGGAGCCAAAGCAATTCTGTATTGCTTTTTCTGGTAATTTTTTCTACCTTTTGTATTGTGGTTCCTGGTACCTATCAGATCCTAAAAAAACAACATTTCTTCATTTTTTTTAACTGACCATGAGGCCAGTTGGAACCGATAGGCAGGGCCCGATTTTTCTGTGGCACATCGGAGCAAAGTTCTGTGGTAGGGTTTTATTTGGTTTAGAACTTCTGCGCGCCAACACCACTCCCTGCAGCAATTTGAGGCAGTATAGTGCAGTGGTTTAAAGCTCTGAGATGCAAATCTGGTGGCATCCAGCAGACCAGACCTGGGTTTGAATCCCACAGCTTCCACTTACATACTGTGTGACCCTGAGCAAATCCCTTAACTTCCTGTGCTCCCAGGTGCGCCTGTAAAAAGCTTTCAGCTTAGTGTGCTACTCCTGGTTAAAACAACTAAAAATATCAAATTCTCATGCACATTTTACCCTTAATTTTACCCTTTCCTTTTGGTTTTTCGCCATATCTGACACAATGCAAGCTCGTAACACAGTCATTTTATGGACTTTTTGTCACCAGATTTTCCACATAGCCAGTTTAAGACCTCTGCTTGTGAACAGTGCCAGTGTGATTTTCTTAATCTGTCCTGAACATTAATTTCGAAAACCACCACGCCACTGCACACTACATGTACGAAAACACATTTCAGGTGAGATGTCACAAATGACAGTTGTACTGTTCATAAGGAGGTGTGGTAAAATGGCAATGCTGAAAAATCTGGAGTGAAAAAATTAAAAATACTCAAAGTTATGAGTGTGCGCTTCTAAAACAGTCATTGTCTGGAATTTTTTCACCAAATTGTCAACATAGGGTTTGAGGACCTACGTCATGAATGTAGACACTGTTATTTTCATTAATCGTTCCAAAGGTGGTTCTGCGCTGATACCACAAAATCACCTTTCGGACCGAATAACAAAATGACAGTGTCACAGTTCATGAGTCCAGTCAAAAACACTATGTTGAAAATTTGTGAAAAATTCCAACAATTGCGAGATAAGCTCCAAAGTTGAAAAAACATTTATGCCATTATACAGCTTACGGCATTTCTTCAGTTTGCGGTCAGCTTTGAGAGAAAGTACAGACATGTTTCAGTCCACAAAGATCGACGCACTGGGCTCCGGAGATAAGTATGGGGTGGGGGTGGGGAGGTGTGGGTACGAGAGGGTGGGCACGGGTTGGGGCAGGGACCAGAGAATCAACGAGGGACTTTTTTTCTTTAGGTCTTTTTTTTTACTTTTTAAATACAATGGGGACTCTTTGCCATGCTGGGATGGTCTCCCAGCGTGAACCAGGCAGTTTGGGGGCAGTGTAGCTGACTGGGATTAAATTCTGTCGGCAAAGGGAGACTTTTGTCACGCTTAGGGTGGCTCCCAGCATGGAATATGCAAGTTTGTTTGGGTGGGAGGCAGTGAAGCCGATGGGGATTGGGCACCCGTCAGCAAAGAAGACTTTTGCCATGCTGGGGTGGGCTCTCAGAGTGGCATAAGTAAGTTTGGGGGCAGTGGAGCCAACGGAGGATTAAGCACCCCATCTGCAAAGGACTAAGTTTGTTCTGTGGGAGGATGTGAATTCTGTGGGTGCCTGTGAATTCCACAGGTGGCCACAAATTCATAGGTAATTCCATGGTTTGCCATGGCCGCGAATCGTGGAAAACTCGGGCCTTGCTGATAGGTTTGTAGTTGCCTGGCTTAAACGCTGGTAAGGGTAACTTATTTCTTTTAGGCATGTCTGAGAAACCCAAAAAGAAAACTGGTCCCACTGGGTTTCAGCACTGCACCGAGTGTGGGAGGCCTTTGCTAAGGCTGATCCCCACCTTGTCTGTGTTTATCTGGAGTTTGACCACCTCAAAGAAGGCTGCCAAATTTGCAAAAACTTTCCCAAAGCCACTTTAGACAAGCATTTAAGTAGGCTGAAGGAAGGGAGGCCTAGAAATCCGCTGACCGGATGGCCTGCCAGGTTCAGTTCCGACCGAATCTGATGGAATGCCACTGACCTGGGCGATTCCTCCTCTGTAAAAGGACAGCTGATTCTGTGGAATCAGTTCTATCTAAGAAAGCACAAGTAAGCTGGTTCGGATCCCAGTTCCTATGTTCCGACCGCTGATGAAATAGCTAAGCGATTGCTATTGTACAATCGCCTTGCCCGTTCTGACCGAACCGACACCACTCCAAAATGATCGGTTCAGTCAGAAGTTTCTGCTTGAATATGACCCTGAAGCATTTTATGAGGGTGCTTGGGAAGGAGAAGAAGATTATAAAGAAGAAGATTATGAAGGCTTGGATGAGCCAGTAGAGCCTGACATCTCCCAAGACAGGCCTTCTCATGTGTCTCCTCCCAGACTTTCTGAGTCCCGTCACATTTCTTGTTCTACAAGAAAGTGGCTGATATCCTCCAGCTTCCTGTGGAAGAGGCTGAACAGGATCAGGAGGAACCTGACTATGCTGAGATGATGGATGTCCCAGAGTCCAAAAGGGTGTCTATCCTCGGCATACAGTAAATCCTGGGAAAACAGATACAAAAATTCTTCAGTTTCCAACATCCATACCCCTGTGGATAAAAAAATGGACAG
Organism: Neoceratodus forsteri; assembly: GCA_016271365.2. Taxonomy (NCBI): domain Eukaryota; kingdom Metazoa; phylum Chordata; order Ceratodontiformes; family Ceratodontidae; genus Neoceratodus; species Neoceratodus forsteri. Next base: position 275,151,307 of record CM057459.1, on the reverse strand, counting down.
GAGGTATACATTGTCAGGCCCTGGGATGGAATTCCTTACAAATCATTGCAGCCATGTTGGGGTAGTCAAGCTGCAGCCTGTGACAAGGCTAACATCCCCTGGCATCTCATCCCCAGATGAGGATTCCAGGAAAGAAACAGTACTTGGCATCCTCTTTGGGGTTCAGGCAAGCTAATTACATGGTATATACAGCCACATACTAGAAATATATGTGGGATACAGTTCTGGAGCTGGCTAAGAATGCCCCTTCCCAGCTGGCCAAGGAGCTGGAGCAGGTGGCTGTGGATGGTATTGAGGCATCAAGGTCCAGTTTCATGCTGCTGTTGACTCAATTATGTACATTCTAGGGTTATGGCTACATCTGTCTCCCTGAGGAGATTTGCTTGGCTCAGGTGTACTAACTTATCACAGGATACTCAGACCAAGGCCATGGATTTTCCTGTCATAGGTAATTCTCTGTTTGGAGAACAAACAGAGGCTTACATGAAAATGATGAATGAATATAGGACCACCTACAGTAGTGCTACAGCAAAGGAAAAGCAGGTCACTCCTCAAGGCAGCAATCTAGATCTGGCAGGGGCAGGCCTTTTCAAAGGCCTTTTACCAAGCCCAGGCCTCCTCTTCTTTCCAGCAGAGGGGTTCTTTAGGGAAGAGGCAGAAGGGGATGACCAGGACCCCATCCTCCACTCAGTCTAAGCCTGCCAAATAGACACCCTGATGTGTCAGTCAGGGTTGCCTCCTCAGTTCCAGTAGGGGCAGGCTGGCTCACTATTTCAGGCCTGGAGTTTATTACCTCAGACAAATGGGTCCTGGAAGTAGTGAGCCAGGGACTTGCTTTCAATTTCAAAAGGTTCCCAAAAACGAGAGCAAAGTCTTTCAGTCCTCCCTCTCCCTTGGAGACAAAGGCCTTAAAGGCAGAAGTCTCCTCTCTACTACTTCTGCAAGCAGTAGAAGGTACCTCCCTATCACAGGCGAAAATAACTGTATTCAGATACTTCCTTACCACAAAAAGACAGGGATGGTGACCCATCCTAGATCTAAGATACCTAAACAAACATATACTAAAGCCAAAGTTCAGAGTGGTGACTCTGGGAATAATTCTTCCTTCTCTGAGACCAGGAGACTGGCTAGCCTCCCTGGATCTCAAGGATGCCTGTTTCACATACCTATATGACATTACAACAGAAAGTACCTCAGGTCTGAGTTGCCCTCAGGCCATTACCAGTTCAGAACAATGCCTTTCAGCCTAACATCTGCTCCAAGGGTGTTCACCAAGTGTCTGGCAGTAGTGGTGGCCTTTCTCAGGAGACAAGGCATCTTACTGTTCCCCTTACCTGGACGACTGGCTCATAGTGGGTCAGTCCTCAGACCAAGTCAAGTCAGCTCTAGAGGTCACTCAAAAGCTTCTATACTCCTTAGGATTCATCCTAAATCTAGAAGTCTGTTCTGGAACCAGCCCAGCTTATCTCATTTATAATGGTGGAGCTGGACACTGTCCAGGCCAAGGCCTTTCTTCCTCTTCAAGGGTTCAGTCCCTCATCACCCTGGCTTCCTCTTTTCATCCATTAGTGTCTCAGCCAGCCAGGCACTTCTTACAGTTGCTAGGCCACATGGCAGCTTCCACTGCAGTAGTGCAAGGGTTTCAAATGAGAAATATTCAATTTCATCTAAAATCTTTTGGTCTCAGAAAAGACCCTTCTCCAAGTTAGTTCCAGTGTCTCAAATTCTAGTTCAGGCTCTCCAGTGGTGGCTGGAGGAGGAGGACAATCTAAGCCAAGGTGTCCCTTTCCTCAGTCAGGTTCCAACAGTGATTCTCACCACAGATGCTTCCCTACTGGGATGGGGAGCCCATCTGGACCAGCTTACTGCTCAGGGAACATGATCTCATCAGAGTCTCTCCTGCACATAAATCTTCTCAAACTCAGAGCTGTCTTTGTAGCACTTCAGACATGCTCAAACATAATTCAGGGAAAGTGGTGCAGATCACGACAGACAACACCACAACCATGCAGTACATCAACAAGTAGGGGGCACTCGGTCCTCAGTCATATGCTCGAAGCCATGAAAATACAGTCACTAGCTTATTCCTGCAGGTTTTTCTGATCGCTGTGCATCTCCCAGGGAAGAACATTGTACTGGCAGATGCTCGCAGCAGGATTTCTCAAGGTCACCATGAATGGGCTCTGAATCTCTAATTCTTCAGATAATTTTCAAGAGGTGGGGCCCTCCAGAGATAGACCTCTTTGCAGCCCTGGACAATCATCAGCTTCTCCTATTCTGCTGCAGACCCCTTTTGGGGTCTGTTCCTCAAGATGCTCTACTGTTGGATTGGACAAGCAGGTTTCTGTATGCTTTTCCTCCTTTTCTCTGATATTCAGAGTTCTGGTCAAGATCAGATCTCAGCCTTGCACTGTGATTCTAGTGGCTCCGGACTGGGCCAGACAGCCTTGGTACCCCTACTATTGTCAATGTCATTGACAAATCCACTTTGTCTTCTCAGACAATACAATCTTATCACCTCCTCACAGTATCCTCTGTATCACAACCTTCAGACTCTCAGGCTCAAAGTTTGGCTCTTGAAGAGCTAGAATATGCAAACCTGCATCTTTCCCAGTCAGTCTTGGACAATCTTAAGATTAGTAGGAAGCCGTCTACTAGAAAAACTTACAATTCCAAATGGAAGAGATTTGGTTTCTTATGTTCTCAGAGGCATATTCAGCCTGATTCAGCTGACATTGCCACTGCTTTGGACTATTTGATGCATCTTAACAGTTTGGGCCTCAGGCCTACCACTCTCAAAGTGCATTTGGCAGCTATCTCTGACTTTCTTTCAGCTGGGAGGGCTTTTCCTAGCCTCCCATCCAGTTTTCAAGAAATTTGTCAAAGGTCGGGTTCATATCAATCCCCCTTTGGGACCCTACTCCTGTTTGGGATCTGAATATCTGTATTGCACAGCTTACGCAGTCCCCTTTGAACCATTATCTTCAGCTGAGCTGAAATAGACTTGGAAAACTGTGTCCACGGTAGCCATTACCTCAGCTAGGAGAATCAGTGAATTACAGGCCTTATCAGTGGAACCTGATTTCATTTAATTTCACAGGGATAAGGTGGTCCTTTGAGCAAAGTTGTCAGTCTATGTCATTGCCTGTATTCTTCACTGACCATTCTTCCTCTGGGAATAGAAGACTACACGGTCTTGATGTAAAGAGGGCCCTTAGTTATTATATAGAACACACTAAGGCTCATAGAAATGACTATTCACAGCTATTTCTCACTTATGGAGAAGTGGGAAAAGGTAAACCTGCCACTAAGAGAACTATTGCCAGGTGGATTGTCTCCTGTATCCAGTTCTGCTACTCAAAATGGGGAAAGAGCCACCCTCAAGCCTGAGGGCTCACTCCACCAGAGGTACTGCTGCTTCAGTAGCAGCAACTAGAAACATACCATTAGTGGAAATCTGTAAAGCAGCCACCTGGAAAACTGTTCACACATTTACCAAGCATTATTCTCTTGCCATTCAGTCAAGAAGTGATGCTAGGTTTGGCACAGCAGTTCTGCAGAGCTTGTTCCCAAAATAGGTTCTGTAACTCCCTCCTCCAAGGGGGTACTGCTTGGTTGTCTCATATAGTCAGAATACAGCAAGACTTCATGTTGTTTGAAGAAAAATTACTCACCATAGCAATGTTGTTTCTTCTAATGGAGAACTGCTGTATTCTGACCTCCTCCTGCCTCCCTCCTAGAACCTAGTTGTTTTTGGAATGTGGGTTGGCAGGTGCAATGCTGCACCCCAGTGGTGTATCTGGGTCACCTCTTCTTTTAGGATAGGTTTTTTGTTATAATTTTAAATATATATTGTTAAGTTTTACTGCCTGCTTGGATTCTTTTTGGGGTTCCCGACTTGAGTCTTTGGACCCTAACAATCTGTTTATTGCCTTTTGGCACAAAATATCTAAAATAATTTCCACTTAATAGTTAGCATAGTGCTTGGAAGAATCTGATAGTTACACTGAGGAGTACCTGGGGCAGAGGTTTGAAAACCAAGCTTGAGCTCAACATTCTATGCCCTGGCATAGAGTTAACCCTGTCTCTCCCGGAGCAGTACAAGTCCTGGGGCTAACTACATAGTCAGAATACAACAAGACTCCATTAGAAGAATTTTCTTTTCTGCCTCGGCACCTTGAAAACTTTTGTGCAGCTACTATTCAGCCATGGTGATGGTTGGGTGCATGCTTCTTCTTCAGCTTGTTTTCATTTGCTTGAATTTCACATGCCCAAAGGTGCACACAATAGTTCAGCATGTTAGCGCATACAATTGCCTGTATTCTGAATTGTGCTAATGACTTGCCAGCCCCAAGTGCCGCATTCCTGTGCTTAGCATCCTAACATCACGTAGGTCATTGTGGCATCGGTGCGTGCCTGCTGTGAATGTGCATGCCTTGTCAGCTCCCTCTAGCTGAGCTGATTCATGCCTGCAGCTTCAGTTTGAGAGCACATCAGTGCAGGCAAGCTAATGGTGCTAATTATTTTGCTCTGGTAGACAATATACCTTAATACTTTGGCATTCACAATTATAAACATATACGTGGTACCATGGCTTATCAGAGACCATTAATTATGAAACAATGTAAGACCTGCACAAGGTGATGAGGCCCTCCACCAGGAGTTCCTATTGCCCTCATTGTTTTGCTCAGCATAATATTCCTTCGGTTCCCCAGCTGGTCTTCCAAGCTGAGGAGGGGGTACCTGGTTCTCAGTTGGCAGTGGCAAGCATATTATGAAATATCACTTTTATTGCTTCTGGGTGAGCTTTTGGGCCCTGATGTTCAGCAGGACATCTCAGCAGTTACACCTGGCCCCAGTCTGGGCCCCTCAAGTCAGAGGAGTTGCACAGGCATGTCCAGGTGCATTGCAGTGAGAAAGGCTGTGAAGACAGATATTCAGGCAGATCCTGCCCTGACTTCTTTAAGGTCAATATGAGAATTTCAGGGATCTTGGGAAAGCTCCTGACCTTTACAAAAAAAAAGTTGCTCTCTGTAGAAGAGGACGTCCCTCTGAGGAGGAGGAACAGGAAAGGAGGTGAATGGAGCCCAGGTAAAGGTTTCTGATTCCTCCGTATGACAACAAGTCCTTGTCTTTTGATAGCTGAGGCATGTAGATCCTTTCAGCTAAAGAAGGAACAGTCTGTGGAGACAGTGGATGTTAATCTGAGTTTCTTCACTGTGTCCAAATTATTGAGCAAGACTGGGCTGGTGTGGATCAGAGAAAGTTTCCTACAAAACCAACATGACCTTTCCATTTTAGAGGAGGAATTTTGCAGGTGAGAAGCAGTCACTGGTGGACAAGGCTGTCTATAATTCAATAAAACACACAACTCTGCCTATCGAAGGCTATCTGGCCTTAACAGATTCCCATGACAAATGGGTGGATGCCACATGTGGGAGGATTTCCTCTAATGGCACAAAAGGATGTCCTTCTTACACCTCTTGTATTATTGTCAGACTCTTGAACTTGTGGATCACTATTCTGGGCAGTTTTGTTCCTCCTGATTTGGTAGGAGCAGGCATTTTAAAGTTGTTTGCCCTGGCCTCCATGTTTCTAGGTGTTTTTACAGTGCAGAATTTGTGTAGGTTGGTCTTTTCAGCCTACCACATTGTTTCAACCATGCAGGGCATATGGCTTAGGCACGGCCACTGATCAAACTTCAGAATCTAAGCTGTTTAATCTCCCTTTGAGAAAGGCTTGTTGCTTGGTTCTAATATGAATGTGCTTCTAAGGGAACTTTGGTAACCAGAGAATAGAGAGCCCTCAGGTAACAAGGGCTACAGTAATAGAGGGCCCTGGCCAAACACCATGCAGGAGACCCAACACAAAAAGCCTGGTACCTCACTATGTGGCTACATGGGCCCATCCCTGCCCCCTTCCTTGGTGGAAGACTACAGGAATTTTACTCCAGAGGGACCCAAAACAACATAAAGACGCCTTGGTTTTGAAAATTCTAGACCTGGTTTATGCCATAGATTGTCAGCAATCTCCTCAAAGGATGTTTTCTGCTATCCAGGTCTCCCAGGACCTTATAAGAGACAGGCGGTGTCAGAAACCCTGAACCTCCTCATCCTTCAATTGGGGCCGTTGCACCAGTCTTGCTAAGTGAACAAGATCTGGGTTTCTACTTGATCTATTTTCTAGTCCCCCAAAACAATATCGGGGGGTCAGGCCCATCTTGGATCTAAAACAAGTGTTCGCTTTAGCAGTATGTAAACTAAAATTGGAACAAAACAGGAAAGGTTAGTATGGTCCCTATACAGGGATGACATGTACATTCATGATGCACTCCATATTCACAGCATTCAGGTGGAATGTCTGTGGTCAATCACCTGAGCTGTTCAGCTGGGGACTTCTAGCTCCCATAGATTGGATAGAGGTCTACCTTTGCCTTCTAGGTTCTCAATACTGTGCCAACATTCCCAATACAGGTGCTTCCCTTTGGACTTGCAACAGCCCCAGGGGTTTCTCAAGGTACCGATAGTCCTGGTGGCTCAACTTCAACAGGAGGGCATGACATTCCTCATTATCTGGGTGACTTACTTGCTTGTGTACTGATGTTGCCCTTGGCAAAGAAGATGGTCCTCAGGACTCTGGAATGTCTGAGTCCCACGGCTGGGTGGTGATCTGGGAAAACACTCTCTCGAGCCATCTCAGACCTTAGAACACCTGGGGCAGTCTTCAGTATGAAACAAGGGAGGTTCCCTCTTGCTTTCCCAAAAGGAGTCTTTATTGACAGAAGTTCAGGGCTGTGTATCTTGGACCTCTTGGCAGCAGCAACTGCCTAGTCCCATGGGCTTGCTTATATGTGTCTCCTTTCAATGGAATTGTTGTCACCTCTAGATCTGACATGGAAGATTACCAAGCCAGATGCTCCCTCTCCCTCAGCTATGACACTCCCCAAGTTGGTGGGTGAGTGTACAGAATTGGAGCAAAGGTGTTTCATTGGAACTCCTCCCAGAACTGATTCCAATAATAGATGCCAGTCTCATGGTTGAGTGGCAAGCCTGAACCAACTACCCATGCAGGCAACTTGGTCAGTGCAGGAACAGCTTTTCCACTGGCAGTGTTCTGAAAATGAGGGCACTTTATCTGGATCTCTTCAATTTCAAAGTCTGCTGCAGACCAAAGTGACAAAAAAAGAAGAATGTTAGTCAAAGCTGTCTCACTGGCATACATAAACAATCAAAGTGGCAGAAAGAACAGGGAAACGGCAAGAGAGGCTCCAATCTTCTCAGGTGGGCAGAGGAGACTCTTTCTCGCTCTTCTGTCAGTAGTCCTCCTGCCAATGGAGCTGCTCATTCAAGCAGACTGGAAAAGCCATGAAAATGTTCACTCTGGGAGTGAAGTTTGAACCGGGGTGTTCAACTTTCTGTGCAACAGGTTCACTCAGATCAATCTGTTTGCATCCAGCTACAATGCTCAGACTCAAGGTTTCAGCCACTATCAGTGTCCATAGGTGGAAGCAGTGGATGCTCTGACTCAGGAGTGAATTTCAGCAGACCATATGCCTTCCTCCACTGCCTCTTCTCCCAAGGTCATACAAAAATAAGACACCCAAGAGGAAGTTTCCTTCTAGTAGATCAGGAGTGGCCAAGAAGATCATGGTTCTTGGACTTAGTGAACCTAGCTCTTCAAACACCCTCTCATCTTCCAGTGCATGGAGACCTTCTGTCTCAGGGTTACATTCAGCATCCAAATCCAGGAGCGATGTAGCTCATGGCCTGGCTCATAGAGTAGGAGGAGGATCTTAAATTTAGGTTCCTCTAAGAAAGTAGTGGATACTTGGATGGCTGACAGAAATCTTCTTCTTTCACAGCTTACACTCATGTATGGATCACCTTTTGTATTGGGCCAAGGGGAAGAGTCTTAAGCCTCCACTGCCTCAGTTCCACAGTTTTTGGATTCCCTGCTGGAAAGATGCAGAAAGGGTTGGCATTGAGAACGTTGAGAGGTCAGCATCCCTCTTGGAGCTTCCTTGGATTTTCTCTATGGGCTAATGGAGAGGTTATTCATTTTCTGTGTGTGAACAGCAGGAGTCATCCGGTGTTCTGATCCTGGTTCCATTGAACCACCCTGAGTGGATCTTGGGCCTAAAAGTTCTCCCGGACTCCCTCAGTGACCACTTGCCCATTACCTTCCACTGGTCAAATAAGGCCTCAAAGCACCAGCGAAGGTAATAATATCCTGAATGCTTAAAAGGGTCAGCAAAGTCCCTTTAAGCAATACCTTCAACAGCAAAATTGGCCCCTGCCTAACCTCTAAAGATGTTGACACCGCGTTGGACAAATTCATCAAAATTTTCAATGAAGCCTGTGATATCTTTGCCCCCATTACTAAAAAGAAAAATCAGTGGTTCTCATAAAACATGGGTTACCCCTCCTCCTTGCTGTGATGCATGCCAGAGACCTGCTCTGGTATAACAGTTCTCGTGACAGCCAAAGACTTGCAGAGCTATAAGGCAGCACGTAATAACTGTACTTTTGCTATCCGCCAGGCCAAAGCCAGTTCCTTCAAGTCCAAACTAAACTCCTCCTGGGAGATGGTCACAGATTCTGGAAAATATCAATGAGATCACAGGGAAATGTGATACCTCTGAACCCTCAGTGCTGAACTTTGAAGGATCCATTACACAAGATCCCAAAACCATCGCTGACATCTTTAACACAGCTTTTACCGACCTCAGTGCTGTGCTTCCCCAACTTCCATAACCCTGTGAGTGACACTATAATAAAACCACCACAAACACATCCAATGAATCACGCCCCCTTCTACCTCAGAGTAATATCCAAGTTGAGGAAAAAGGTACCTCTCCAAAGTACTGGGGAAAACCAGGAATAGTGCTGAGGGCCTGGATCTAAAACTAATCTCCCTGGCACTAGGCAATTGCTAGCACCCCTCACCAGAATTATTAACCTATCCCTCACCACAGGAACATTCCCTAAATTATGGAAAGCATAGTTGTTACCCCTGTCTTCAAAGTTGGTTGTAAGACAAGTCATACTAACTACCATCCTATCTCAATTCTTCCACCAATCTCAAAAGCCCTAGAGCGTATAGTCTCGATCAGCTAGTAGACCACCTCGACAAATATCATCTACAATGCCAACAGCAACATGGCTTCCATAAACTCCACAGTACTACAACAGCCCTCCTGGAGTTCATGGGGTTTATTCATGATGCCTTTGATCATTGGCACTTGTGGGGCAACCTTTATAGACCTCACCAAGGCCTTTGACACTGTCAACTACGACCTCCTCCTAGCCCAACTTGAGGCAACAGGGCTATCCCCGATTCATTGCACTGGTTCTGTAGTTACCTCACAGGGCATGAGCAATGGGTAAAAATATCTGGTGCCCTCTCAGACTCGTTGCTAGTGTCCACTGAGGTTCCCCAAGATCCATATTGGGCCCCCTGCTGTTTAGCCTTTTCTTAATAACCTCCCACTAGCCTGTATACACAAAATCCTTCTCTATGCAGATGATGCGGTTATTTACTCTAGCCACACTGACCCTACCATCCTAGAACAACATCTTCAACATGACTTTAACAATGTGGAGGACTGGTTTGATCATGCTAAGTTGGTTGTCAACCAAAAAAAACAAGACTACGCTTTTGCTCCTGCCCACAACTGCCACAAGACATCAACTGTTAACATTCTAAGCAAGCAAAACATAGCCATAGAAATGGTCCAAAACTTCAAATACCTGGGGCTCACTCTGGACCGCCTCCCTACATTCTCTACCCACATAGACAGTGTTGCCTTATCTGCAAATAGGAAGCTCGGTCTTCTATATAAACACTGTAACTGCCTTACTGACAAAGCCCTCCAGCCTGTCATCACCAGCTCAGTCTTCTCAACTATTGACTATAGTCTCACCATATACAGTGCCGTGCCTGACACTACCCTTAAACGACTTGCCACTACACTGAATAAAGCCTGCAGGCTTGCACTAGGGCTCCACACTAACCCATACCTGTAATCTCTACCAGCAAATGGGATAGCTAAATCTGGCTGAGAGGACCCGCTACCAAGTCTGTTTACTAGCCAAAAAGCAACCCTAGGCCTATTACCACCAGGAAGCTGTTCCTCCTTCATCTGACTGAGCCTACTAGGACTACCAGGGCATCCAACAATCTCTCCATCAAGGTCCCCTTCCAGTGCATCTCTCAATGGCAGAGATCCTTTGAATACAGAGCCCACTCTGGTTTAGCTTGCTCCCTCCTGAGCTAACCACTGTCAGTGTAATCGGCCCATTTAAATCATTGCTCAAATATCACCTTTATAGCCAACAGGTATGCACCTGCTTCCCTAACCTCCACTCTGTGTCACTAATAATGAGTACACCCAACCCAGCACTTCTCTACTACCTACCTGGTTCTCACCCCCCTTCTCACGCCCACCCCTCCTTTCCATTTCACACATTCCCCAACCCACCCATCAAACTCCTCCACACCTTCTGCCTTATCTCCCCATCCCCCCACCCCCATTCGACAAAGTGACCCATAGCCTGAGGTCACTGCCACCCCACTCCACTACCTCTACCTATTCCCTTTCCTCCTATTCAAGGCCTACTGTGCTGCCTAATGTACCTTTCTTCCTCTAATTCAATTATTATAAATTTTGATATTAGTACAAACAGCTGCAACAATTGTTCAAGTCTATGTAAATATGTCCCTTCAGCATTCTCTGTGTTTCGCTTCTGTAACTTGTGCTGTGTATCTTGTTTTCCAGTATGCCTGACGTGGAACCTTTGTAAATGAGCTTGTAGCTCAAAGGTTGTAATCCTAGATTTCAATAAATAAATAAAAATCTAAATATGGTGCTAAATGCTCTTGTAAGGAGTTTTTAAATCTGCTGTTTTCCATCTTGTTGGATGTGCTGCCTTACAAGATGTGTTTCTTGGGTTGCTATGTGCTCAGCCAAGAGATTTGGTGAACTCAGACCTTATTCCACAAGGAGCTATACTTTTTCATGCATAAGGACAAGGTGGTACTCAGAACGGTTCCATCCTCCATTCTAAAAGTGCCCACGGCTTTCTATGTGCTCCAGGAAATATGCCTTCAACCTTCTGTCCACAGCCATCTCATCCGAGAGAGAAGGAGTTGCACAGGTTGGAGTTGCATTGGGCTGTAAACATATACAGTACCTAAACAGATGCCTAAGTTCCAGAAATCAGATACGCAATTTGTTCTCTTAGGAGCGCCAAGCAGGGTCAGGAAGCCTTCAAGGCCAGACTAACTAGGTGGATGAGGGCATGCATTGATAAGGCTTATATCACAGAAAAGAGGAGGTCTCTGACCGTTATCTAGGCCCTTCGACCAGGCCTGTGGCCATGTCTCGGTGGAGAGAAATGAAGCATTGGTTTTAGAGTTATTCAAGGCAGCTACATGGTCTTCTGTCCACACATTCGCAAAACTCACAAGTTGCATGTTCAGAGTTCTGATGTTTGCAGAGTGTTTCAGGCAGCAGTTCATAAGTGATCTCTTCGGTACTTGTTTCTTTCTTATGGGATAATATTTTCCCTCCTCCAGGTTGTTCTGGGTACTGCTTCTAGAACCCACGTGTTATGAATACTTATCGACAATGTGGAGCGCTACAGAAAGAAGAAATTTCTTCATACTTTCCATGATTTCTTTTTCTGTTAGCTCCAACATTGTCAATGGGACCCACCCATGAGTCTTGCTTCTATGGGAGAATATTATCCAGTATTCCAATGGAGGATGTCCTTTGTTGGATCAAAACCCCTTCTATGACATTATCGGCACATCACTCTTTTTTCCTGCTGCGCTGTATTCCTGTTTATTATTAAAAAAATGTTTTTATTCAGTCTGAGACCAAACATGTTAACAGGTTTAGTTGTCTATCACTAAAGTTTTTTCCTTGTTGTAGGTAGTCTCACTGCATATGATTTTGTCTGCCAAAGTTCTTCGTTGAGTTTGACAACACCAGACTACAGAAGACTGCTGGTGCAGAAGGTGTTGACCTTTTTCCACAAAAGGACCAACTCATCAAACCTTGTGTCCATATGGAGGATGCATTGTTTTTGGTCTGCCATAAGGTAAGACAGTTTCTATTTACAATGCAGAAGGAACATTACATGCAAGCAATTAGTTAATGTTTTCTCTTATAAAATAGTCAACTATGGTAGTTTATTGAGGCACTGCGAGGTCAGTAGTGATTGGGCAGTTGCTGCTGCTTGGAACATTCATATGCCCAGCATTCTAAAGCTTGTTGTGCCATTCCCTGATAGGGGTGTGCTATACTCAGTTGTTATGAATGCCTATTAACAATGTTGAGCTAACAGAAGAGGAAATTACGGTAAGTCTAAAGAAATTTCTTCTTTCTTCCCAACAGAGCAGCAGAAGACCTTTACCACAGATGTTTCCTTAGTGATATGGGGTGCACCATGTCAGACTCTGCAAACTCAAGGCATTTAGTCAGATTCAGAGTCATCTCCACATAAAACTGTTGGAATTGAGAACTGTCTTATATGATATTCAAACCATATTGGACGTAGTATACCAGAGTAGTATGTTTCAAAATGGACAATAAGTGTGTCATGTACTATTTCAACAAGCAAGGGCACACTCCTACCCACTCTGCAGAGAGGTAATTTAGGTTTGGGAGTAGTATCACATAAATGGAACTCTTCAGGTGACCCATCTGCATCACCCCCACAGAGACAAAATGCCACACTTCTGCACCAGAAATCCATAATTGTGAGCTTTTTCAGTATGTGTTTTGTCAACTGAGACGAGTCAATTTCCCTATGCCTTCCCATCATTGCCTTTCATTCAGAGATTGCCTCTTTGGCTGGATGTTCATGGGGTAAGTTGATTCTGATAGCCCATGCTGGCATTTAGAATGAACCTTTAACCATGTTCCATGGTTAGCTGGGGCTCTATGATGTCGAGTTGACAACTAACTCGTCAACTGGCATCACAGCACCAGGATCCCTGCCGACTGTGAGTTGTGGTTGGTAGGGAACCATGCACAGCAGGGGCTGTTTTTTTTGTGAGGTGCTCTGCTCCTCACACCCCCATTCTTATAGATACCAACTCAGGTCAGAGTTGGTTTGGGAAAGAAGGTGCAAGATGGGGAGAGTTTTACCAGGTCCCAAGTGCATCCCCTACAGCGACTTGGTGCTGTTGTCGGCAGTGACGTATGTTGCTGTAGGGATTTCTCTGTGGGAAGTGTATACCATCAGCTGGTACATCCCATACCTCAGTCACTACATCTCCTGATCTGGCTCTGAAGTGATGGAAATCTATGGAGAAGCTATTCTTGAAGATTTATCATTCTGGTAAGTACTGTAAGTTTCTTATTTTCCAAGATTAATAGCTACAGTAATTCCATCTTGTAGTACTGTTTAGCTGACTGTAAAGCAGATACAGTGATCCCATTTCATTTTCTGTATATGAAACATTGTAATGGACTACTGTTATATTTTACCCCAGAGAACAATGACACAGTGAGAGATGGACTACTGATTGGATTCTTAGTTGGCCTCCCCTTGTCATCCTTTTGGAGTTCTGATTGTGATGAGAGATGAGTTGAGAAGATCCTGTAGGAGGAGGCAGAGATCCCAAGCATATAGGTAACTACAGAATTCACTTTTTAATTTACTTTATTTCTGCTAGAACATTGTAATGGATAAATGGCCTCTAACAAGTGGTTAAAATGAGAAGGACTAATCAGTAGAAAGAATCCTACTTTGTCATGCATATGATTAAACAGATGCAATATAGAGGTATTAACTTACAGAAACTTCACACTGGTTTTCAGAACTCACTTCAACTACTGCCTATGGCACAGACGGTTTGCTATAAATGGGCTCAAACCCTGCAATCATTTGTGTCTTGTGCAAACAAAAGAAATAGTCTTCCAATGATCAGTCTTAACCATTGATTCCCACTAGTGGTTCTGTGCCAGTGGTACTAGAATTCCATGGGGACAAAATGTTAGAGAGGGCAGGTGATACAGTAGGCACCACATGCAGGCCATTATGTGATAATGCACATACCTGCTGGTATGCAGTGGCACCAGCCCCAACCACCTCAATTCCTTTTTCCCATCCTCAGGTGTGCATCAGCGAGTGTCGCTCACCTGTAGGGAGTCAGAACGTCATCATTTATATGACAACAGCATTCAGTCCTTTAGTTGTAGTGTTTAAAATTTGAGATTGTCATTGTGGGGTCAGTTTAGTATTTTACATTGATATTTCCATTTCTCTCAGCCCTACTAGTGTGAATGGTCGATGACCATGGAGGATGGAAGAAGCCAGAATAGTCAGGTTGTTCTGGCAATGGAGCTGTGTCTGGGCAAAACCCTCTCTGTGTGGGTGTGCTGACAACAGGCAGTTTAGTACCTGGGAGGAAGGTAGCCTTCTGGAAACAAAGAAAGTAGTCCAGATCCTGCACACACTCAACACTGGAGTTCTGGCAATTGCTCGACCTCGGCCTCTTCCGTGCTCACAAGAAGGGTAAGAAATGGCAGTGGTCATGTTCACCCCTGTCAAGTCTGTTGTGAGACATCCAACTTCTGTGGACTGGAGTCCCCACTGTTGTTGCCAACGACATCAGGGATGCCTAGGCCTGCAAGTTCATTGACTCTGCTCTGGATCTTCCCTCTATTTTCTACTGAGGAGCCCAGTCAGCAGTTTAGTTATTGAGCAACTTTTATGGAGCACTGGGTGCTGCATCTAACTCATATGCTGCTTCTGGCTCCTGACCCCTTGGGGTCGGTTGGGGCTGGCACCAACAGCAGTGCCACTGGGTCTGGATATATGTTTGCCTGCAGCACCAGTATCCAGGCTTGTGCCATGGGCAGCACCACTGATGTCTATCCCACTTGTGGTGTTGCCACTGTCATTATCAGGAACAGAACAGATACAGTGCCATCACTGGTCACTTCCATGCTAGGTGGGTTGTCTATGCCAAATGCAGCATCATGTGTGATATGAGGTTGGGATCCTTGGGGCCTGTCCAAGAACTGCATGTGGCATCAGGTGAATGTCACATGTGCTTGCGGCGCTGGATGCCCTCCCAGTGCCAGCCATGGCATTGGCCATGGTGCCTCCTCTGATGATTTTCTTTAGACCACTCTATTATCCCCTAGTGAGAGGGTGGAGGGAGATGAGTCAGACTCTATTTTTATCCTCTCTGATGGTGAAGATGATGACTCATTTTATGGTCCAGAGGTCTCAGAATCAATCCTTGTGCTTGTTTCTCAGGAGGACCTTTTCTTTCGAGGCTTTGCTCAGAAATATGCATTCTGCATTTAATTTTGAGCCACAAAACCTCTGACTAGAGCTTTTAAATGTGCTTCATATCCTGGCCAGTTTAATTCCCCTATCCAGCCAACTCCAGAGACAGTGTAAGAAGTTGTTTGAAAAGTCTGCTACTGTGGCAGCCTTTCTCAAGCAGGTGGACAGAAAATATGCTGCTCCCAGAACTAAGCCAGTGTATTTCACTCAGCTTATAGCTGATGCCATTGTCATTCTCACTGACAATGGCAAAGACATAGTGCCCATGGAGATTACTGTGCACCCAAAACAAGAAGTCACACAAGGTTGACACCACTATGAAATGGGCATTTGCCTCGACTACCCTTGGCATACGACTAGCTTAGCGAATGGGGTCACTTCTCTAAGTTTATATATCCTCTGGAGCAACTGAAGTCTCTTGCAGAGGCCCTGCCAGATTCAGAGCTAAACAAGAGATGTTACTTACTGTTGAAAAGGAATGGAATCTAACAGTCACCAGCACAAAGCATCGATGGATGGTTATGATGATGCAGCAGCTTGCTCTACTGCTGGAGGTATCTACATCAGGTGGCATGAATGAGCAGTTCAATAGCACTTATTTGTTAGGACAGCAGGTGGATCCATCTCTTAAGGAGTCTAATTAAACTAGATTGACTCTTAAGACTTCCCGACCAGCCTCCTTTTTACCCCAAAGGGAAGAGCTATACTTGGAGCTACGCTCCCTATCACCCTATCTCTTGTTGCTCCACCCCAGACTACCTAGCACTTATCTTTCTGTTCTTGCACTTATGACACTGTCAAATCCTTGACTGCTCACCCCTTTCCCCACCCCTCGCTCCACTTATGTCACCCCTACGATGGTTTTCTTTTGTATCTGTGTCTTCAATATATACACCTGTATTGTTAATTGTGCATTGCTATTTGACACTGACTGTTTGCTACTGTGCTAGTCTATATACATGTATTGTCTTTTGCTACTAAGTTAACCTCCTGACCTGTATTGTATCTTACCACTGCTTGCTTCTATGTTAACCTCCTTGCACCCACTTCTGACACGGAACCTTTGTAAAAGAACCCTTGGTTCAAAGGTATTTGTACTCCTAATAATAAATAAATAAATATAAAAATATTTGGCGGTGAGACAGAAAAGAGCCTGGAGCCATATAGTCTGTCTCCGCTTTAAGCGAAACCATCGGATGGATCAGTGTCCATTAGATACTGATCCAACTTCTTTAAAAACTTCAGATAAGTCTGATTCTACAACTTCCTTTGGCAAGGCATTCCAAAATGTAACCGTTCTCTGAGTATAAAAAACTCTTCTGCTGCTTTTTTGTTTTTGAGCTGTAGCTTTCTTTCAAACAACATGAAGTCTTGCTATATTCTGACATATGCAGTGAGTCCCAACCTCCGAACTGCTCTGGAGGTGAAAGAGTTAACTTTCCATGCCAGGCATGGAGCGCTGAGCTCGAGCTCGGTTGAAACTCTGTCTGTTGTTCTTCAAACTCAGACCGTCAGATTTTTACTCCGCTTCACTGAACAGTCGCTCTGGAGATTTCTCCTTCTGCTCGGTTCATTTTGTCGGTTAAAGTATTGTTTTCTCGGTTTTCACCAAATTTAAACCGCAACCAGTTGGTTCAGGCTCTGTCTGTGGTATTTGTGAGTACTAGATAGGTTTTACATTAATTCTCTCTGTGTGGAACTTGTAAACAGTTTTATCGGTTCGGTTTGAACCGATCAGGTTGTTTAAAATATCTTAATCTGTGATTTAGAGTGTGGTTACTGGTTCTTATCGGTTCCTAAAAAACGGATTTTATTATGTTTTTTCCACGACCCATGACACAGTTGGGAACCGATAAGAGGTCTTCTGGCGGTTGCCATAAACGGGTAAGTTTGGATAGGACTGGCACTATGTCTGAGAAACCCAAAAGAAAACGGCCCACTGGTTTCAACACTGTAGTGTGTGGGGAAGTCTTTGTCAAGGCTGACCCCACACCACCTGTGTTATTGTCTGGGGTTTGACCACCTCAGTGCAGACTGCCAGATTTGTAAAATTTTCCTGCAGCTACCCTGGAAAGAGAGTTGGTAGGCTCAGGAAAGGGAGGCCAAAAAGTCCGTTGACCCGGATGGCCAGCCAGGTTCGGTTCCAACCGAACCAGAGGGAGTGCCCTCTGACCAGGGTGAGACTTCTTCAGGCAAAGGAGATCCGACTCTGAGGAGTCAGTTCCAGCAAAGGACTAGGAAATCAGCTGGTGTGGAGCCAAAACTTTCCTCTCCAACCACTGAAGAAATAGCCAAAGTGATCAAAAATTGTCCAGTTGGCTTTCCCGGTTCTGCCCGAACCGGCACCGACAAATGAGCGCCTGTTCGGCCGGTTCCTCCAGCTCATGAGTATGATTTAGAGGATATTATGAACTGGAGGAGGGGAAGAGGAGTATGAGGAGAGTGAATGTGGATTTGAATGTCTGGATGTGCCCATTGACCCAGACATCTCCCCAGACAGACCTTCAGGAGTGTCCCTCCTAGGCTTTCTGAGTCCCCTCTCATTTTATGTTTTATAAAAAGTGGCTGAAACCCATCCAGCTCCCTATGGAGGAAGCT
The DNA here is from genome assembly GCA_016271365.2 of Neoceratodus forsteri. Lineage (NCBI taxonomy): Eukaryota > Metazoa > Chordata > Ceratodontiformes > Ceratodontidae > Neoceratodus > Neoceratodus forsteri. The sequence continues at coordinate 275,133,398 of CM057459.1, read as the reverse complement.
GTGGATGATCAAGAGGAGCCTGACTATGTGGAAAGATGGACATCCCAGAGTCTAGGAGACTGTCTATTCCCTGCATAAATCTTTTGGGAAACAGACATTTAAAATTCTAAAACTCCTCACACTATACCTCCTGTGGATAAGAGAATGGACAAAAGGTACACATTGTCAGGCTCTGATATGGAGTTCCTTACACAACAATGCAGCCATGTTGGGGTTATGCAGACTGCAGCCTGTGGCAAGGCAAATATTCCCTTGGCTTCACACCCCCGGACAAGGACTCCAGGAGGATTGATGCCATGGCAAAGAAACAGTACATGGCAGCATCCTTGGGACTCAGACAGGCAAATTATATGAGTTATGTTGCTAGATATCAGAAATCCAGATGGGACACTGTCATGGCTCTAGCAAAACAGGTCCCTGGCCAGCTTGCCAAGGAGCTGGAGCAGGTGGCTGCTGATGGTATTGAGGCATCCAAGGTGCAATTCCATGCTGCAGTGGACTCAAATGATGTGTCATCAAGAGTCATGGCTACATCTGTGGCACTTCGCAGAATGGCTTGGCTCAGATGTACTAGCCTGTCACATGATACCCAGACTAAGGCCATGGATTTTCCTGTTGTGGGTAATTCCCTGTTTGGGGAGCAGACAGAGAATTACATGAAGAAAATGGATGAGTATAGGACCACCTATAGGAGTGCACAGGCCAAGGAAAGGCAGGCTACTCCTCAAAGGCAGCTTCCCAGGGTAGGGGCATGCCTTTTCATAGGCCTTTACCAAGCCCAGGCCTCCTCTTCTGCTTATGCCAGAGGGGTTATTTAGAGGAGAGGCAGATGGGGTACAAGCAGGCCTGCTTCCACCCTCAGCCCAAAGCCCCTGCCAAGCAGGCACCCTGATGGGGTTGCCAGGGCCGATTCTCAGCTACCTGTAGGGGCAGGCTGGCTTACTTTGTCCAGGACTGAGAGTCTCTGACATCAGACAAATGGGTCCTGGGGTAGTAAGCCAGGGACTGGTTCTCAGTTTCAAAAGTTTCCAAAGATGAGAACCAGACCCTTTCCACCTGCAAATCCATCAGAGGCACTTGCCTTAGAGGCAGAGGTCTCTTCCCTTCCTTGCTCTCAGAGCTGGAAAGGGTTCTACCCTACACCAGGGCAAAGGATTGTATTCCAGGTACTTCCTTACTCCAAAACAGACAGAATGGTGGCCCATCCTGGATCTCAGATACTTAAACAAGCACCTTTTAAAACCAAAATTCTAAATGGTGACTCTGGGAATTATACTACCCTCTCTAAGGCCAGGGACTGGCTAGTGTCCCTGGACCTCAAGGATGCCTACTTCCATATTCTCATCAGAAGCTCCACTGAAAGTACCTCAGGTTGAGCTGCCCTCAGGCCATTACCAGTTCAGAGCAATGCCCTTTGGCCTCACCTCTGCTCCAAGGGTATTCACAAATGCCTGGCAGTAGCAGTTGCTTCTCTAAAAGGCAAAAATTGCCATCTTCCCTTATCTGGACGATTGGCTCATAGTAGGCCAGTCCCCAGACCAAGTCAAGTTACACCTACAGATAACTCAGCAACTGCTCCTCTCTAGGTTTCCTTCTGAATCTTTCAAAGTCAGTTCTAGAGCCTGTCCAGCTCCTCACCTTCATAGGCACAGAGCTGAACACAGAGAAAGCCACAGCCTTCCTTCCTTTGGACAGGGCAAGGACCCTGGTCTCTCTGGCCTCCTCATTCACCCTGCAGGTGTCTCGACCAGCAAGGCATTTTCTACAGCTCCTGGGGCACATGGCTGCCTCTACAGCAGTAGTGCAGGGGAGCAAGATTTCAGATGAGGGACATTCATTTCCATTTGAGAGCCTTTTGTGCTCAAAGGAAAGACTCTCTAACCAAATTGATACCAGTGACTCAGACCCTGATCCAGGCCCTACAGTGGTGGCAGGAACAGAGCAATTTGAGACAAGGGTTCCTTTGTCACTCAGTCTCACTCCTTAATCCTTACTACAGATGCATCCCTCTTGGGGTGGGAGCTCACATGGCGACCTCACCACCCAGGGGTTGTGGTCCCTCAGGAATCTCTGCTCCACATCAATCTGTTGGAACTCAGAGCAGTTTTCTAGCACTTCAAGCTTTTTCTAAATCTGTTCAGAACAAAGTTGTACAGGTCAGAACAGACAACACCACCACAATGTGGTACATCAACAAGCAGGGGCACTCGGTCTCGGCCTTGTGCACCAAAGCAATGAAGTTGTGGTCTCTGGCTTACTCCTGAACACCTCCTTATGGCAGTTCACCTCCCAGGCAAGGACAATGTCCTGGCAGATGCTCTCAACAGGATTTCCCAGGGCCATCACGAATGGTCACTGGACCCCTGGTCTTGGAGGTGATATTTTCCAGATGGGGCACCCCGCAGATAGATCTTTTGCAGCCCCAGACAATCACCAACTTCCCTTTTTGCTGCAGGCCCCAGTGTTGGGCTCAGTCCCTCTGGATGCCTTAGTTCTCAATTGGAAGGAAGTTTCTCATGCTTTGCCCCTTCCTCTCCTGTTCAGAGTGCATGTCAAAATCAGATCTCAACCCTGCAAGATGATCCTGATTGCTCCAGATTGGGCCAGACAACCCTGGTATCCACTCCTACTGTCCTTAGCAGTCCATCTTCCCTGTGTCTCCCAGAAATTACAACCTGTTAACCTGTGCTCAGGGAGGGTTTGGTACCCGAACCTCAAATCTCTCAATCTCAAGGCTTGGCTCTTGAAGAGTTAGAGTTTGCTGATTTACACCTCTCCCAAGGTGTAATGGATATTCTGAAGGCTTCTAGAAAACCTTCCACCAGGGCTACTTATAATTCCAAATGGAAGAGGTTTTCCATATGGTGCTCTTGAAAGCATATTTCCCAGAGTCTGCTGATTTACCCACAGTCCTGGATTATATGGTCCACTTAAATACCTTAGCTGAGGCCAGCTACCCTAAAAGTGCATCTGGCAGCTGTGTCTGCTTTTATTTCAGCAGGTAAGCCCTCTTCTCTTTCAGCTCACCCTGTATTCTCCAAGTTTTTCAAGGATTGCTTCACTCCAACCCTCCATTCAGGGACCCTGCCCCCACCTGGGATCTTAATGTTTGCATTGCTCAGCTTATGCAACCCCCTCTGAGCCTTTGTCTTCAGCAGTGCTTAAGTACTTGACTTGGAAGACTGTGTTTTGGTAGCCATCACTTCTGCCAGGCGCAAGTGAATTACAAGTTTTGTCAGTGGAGCCTGATTTTATCTCCTTTCATAGAGATAAGGTGGTCCTCAGGACTAACAGGAAGTTCTTGCCTAAGGTGGTTTCAGATTTCCACCTTAATCAATCTATATCTCATCCAGTGTACCTCACTGACCATTCCTCCTCTGGCGAGAGGAGGCTGCACAGCTAGATGTGAAGAGAGCCCTTAGTTACTACATAGAGTGTACCAAGGGTCACAGGTTTGACTCCTTCAACTGTTCCTCACTTATGGTGAGGTTGGTAAAGGAAACCTGACACTAAAAGATCCATTGCCAGGTGGATTGTCTCTTGTATCCAATTTTGCTATGAAAACTGGGTAAGGTTCCTCCCTCAGGCCTGAGGGCTCACTCTACCAGAGGTACAGCTGCTTCCCTGGCTGCGGCCAGGGACATCCTATTCTAGAGAAATGTCAAGCAGCTACCTGGAAAACAGTTCACACTTTTACCAAGCATTACTCCCTGGACATCCAGGCTAGGAGTGATGCTCGATTTAACACAATTGTGCTTCGAGCCTATTTCTAAGTAGGTTCTGTCCCTCCTCCATGGAGATATTGCTTTGTAGTCTGCATATGTCAGAATATAGCAAGACTTCATGTTGTTTGAAGAAAAAATTACTCACCTTAGTAATGTTGTTTCTTCCAATGGAGTCTTGCTATATTCTGACCTCCACCCCACCTGCCCTCTCAGAATCTCTGTTTTTGGGATGTGGGTGGGCAGTGCAGTGTTGGCACTTAGTAGGTGCCCACCTTGTTGTTTTTTCACCCCTTTATTGGGGTGACTTGGTGTTGTGTTTTCATTTTGGGTCTCCTGACTTGAGTCTTTGTTTTGGGACCAAAAAATATGTCCTATGTTTAGTAGCCAGTTGGCTAGTGTAGGTTTACAGCTTCCACACAGGACCTCAGTGAGTTTAGCTCATAAAGATCTGATGGTTTGAGTTTGAAGAACAACAGACAGAGTTTCAACCAAGCTCGAGCTCAGTGTTCCATGCCTGGCATGGAAAGTTAACTCTTTCACCTACAGAGCAGTTCGAGCAGTTAAAGGTTGGGACTCACTGCATATGTCAGAATATAGCAAGACTCCATTAGAAGAAACAACATTACTAAGGTGAGTAATTTTTCTTGTTTGTCATGGTTCCTGAAGTTTATGTCTCTCATGTTGAATTCCATATCTAAAGTAATCCTTATTTCATCTCTAATGATTTTGAACATTTGCCATAGGCCCCTAATCTTCCGGTTTCCAGTAAATAAAGTCCTAAGATGTCCAGCCTTGTTTCATAAGGCATGTTTGTCAGCCCTGAAACCATTTTCATAGCTCTATGTTGGATCTTTTGCAGATTTGCAATATCCCTTCTCAGAAAAGGTTTCCATAGCTGGGTACAATAGTCCAAAAAGGGTCTGATGTAGGTATCATACAATGGCATAACACAATCCCTGCCCTACAAAGAAATGCCCTATAGATGCAGCAAAGTATTCTATTTGTCTTCTGTAATACCTCAGTACAGAGTTTACTAAAACTTAAGTCCTTATTAGGATGCCTAAGTCATATGCTTTGTCTACAGTATATAGTGTGTAATTCCCTTATGTTTTGTGTTTATATTTTATTTCCTATGTTCATGACCACACACTTTTGATTGTTAAAAGTTAAAGTTTATTAAGCAGGAAAACCTCCATTGAGCAAGTTCATTTATAAGGAGGTCCTGAGAGGGACACTTAAGGTACATACAGCATACACTGGTGCAACAATAAACAGGATGAACAATGCAGTGCAAAGATGGTTAATAACACCGTAAGCAATCAAAGAGACATAGTGCATATAATACAGTGGATGAGGATCATCGGAAAATTATACAGTAAGGCCAAAAAGAAAAAAAAACTTGCAACATTTGTACAGTATAAACAATCCCATTAAATTCAGGTACAAGTGCAGTAATCATAAGTACAGACATTGATATTTACCATTAAATTGCCTGTTCAAGGATAATGGAAGCTTGTCAGCAATAGATATCATACAGGGAAGGAGCGTGGGACAGACAGGATAAGAGCATGGGTCAGGCGGGAGATAGAGGGTGACACGGGTGAAGGAGAGAAGGAATGGGATGGATGGAAAGCATTGGTGAGAGTACTGAAGGAGTGAGGTGCAGAGAGGGACCACCACCCTAATAGACACTTTACTACAACAGACAAAGCAGAAGAGAGAGGAACTAGCAGGATGTAGGAGCTGGGTCATCAATGGAGGTGGCATGCAAGGGAGTCAAGTATTTTGCTGGTAATCAAATTTTGAAAATATTTAGAAGTACCAAATTTTGCAATTTGAGGGTAAGTTGGGCTTTGTTCCAAGTATCTGGGAGTGCACTGCTGCTGGCCATTTTGCCAAAGTGGGAGTGAGAGTTAGGGCATCCACATGATGTAGGAGATACTCCAGAGGCAAACAGAGCAATGGAAAAGGCTGGATATATATATATATATATATATATATATATATATATATCCTGTTAGACATAGTGGTAGAGCAGGGTAGGCAGCCTGTAAAACTCCAGTTAAATGGATTTCACACTGTCTCACTCTGTTCTCAGTCTCAGCTGAGACTGAAGGATGACATCATTTTTGAACTGTTGCAGCTGCATAAGCCACACTGGAATGTTGCAGTTGGAGGTTAGACTAGAATGTTTGGGAATTTGAAGTCAGTCAGTAGAGTCTGTGTAGTCTGTAGAAGAGGTGCTCTGCTGTAGCAGGCCCTCAGAGCTCTAAGCTCTGTCAAGAGCTATTTTTTAGTGTGGGTGTATGTTCTCACCTGAAGAGGAACACAGGAAGTGCAAATTGAGTGGTGGAGATCACTTTCAGTGGTTCAGGGCCCCATCCCTGTGGGGATGGGGAAGGAATCAGCCTGTTTCAGGAAACCCTCCTTGTCTGGCTAGGAGAAATGAAGCTGCCTGATTTAAGTTCGAGCTGTGGCAACCAGAAGTTCTGGACGAGATTTCCTGGAGGAAGAAACGCCTGTGGGCACCTGCAACCAAGAGGTGAGTTCGCTCATCTAAAGGGCCATATGTTTTGCCTGAATCAAGATGAAACTAAAGTGGCTGTTATTGTGGGGTCAGAAAAAGACAACCAGGTACAGTTTGGAAGATGTGGGATTGGACTGCTTAACTCTGTGTGGGGTCTAGAGTAATGGACACAGCCACTTATTAAGTATGTTCAAGTTCAGCACAAATGGGATGTAAAGACAGTAGACTGAATGTGAATACATTTAAAAGAATCTACACAGCAAAGTGTTTTAAAGGATGAGGCGTTACAGTCCAGAGAAATGGCTGGGTATGAATTATGGGAGCGAGAGGTGGGAGACCCCCATCAGTAGTAACCAAATTCACCCCATGGGTTTACTTTGGGGCACCTGTTGCTTTCTCTCAGGTACTTGGCCAGTGCCTGAGGAAAGTACCAGATGTGGGATTGATGAGGAAGATTCCCTGATGGAGCAGAAGTTCTCATCGGTGGTTTAGGAAGCCACCAGTAAATGTTTCCATGCTACATGGAAAGTGTCCAAGTGGCTGGCAAGGGGCCGAGTCAGAGAAAACCCAGAGTAGTGTACAAGTTTGGGCTGTGTGTCCAGTATGTTTCAGAGCCTGAGGGCTAAAGTGAATGAGGATGTGTTCTGATCTCCATAAATCTGCATTACCAGGAGTGTAGCCCGTGGGAGTCCTTCTATGCTATGTTTATTCTGTTGGATGTGAATAAAAGCCACACTTTAGAATCCCACTTCTGGTATTGGACATTACAGTTATTGCTTCCTTGTCCAGAGTTACTTGGGTGCCCTGTGCAGAGTAACCAAGCCTAGCCAGTGTGCCGGTGACATATTCCTCCCTGAACCCAGCCCGCCAGGTAGAGCTGTCAAGATAGAAATGGCATACCTGGGTGGGGGTTACAAAAATGGAGGCACCGCTGAGGATTTGGGTTTGGAATTTAGGGAGGAATGTAAGAAAGGTCGCCGGACAATGGCTAGCATTTTGGTATCTGGCAGTGGGTAGCCAAAAACAACTGAAGCAACATTTAACTGATGGCCGCTGTATGCTGTTATTCATGTGCTGCTATTAAAATGCCAACTGTTTACCAAGGAGCAGTAAAGCCTGAGAGTTATGCCCTTGTCCTGCATCAAATTACAGTGGTTGCCAGCATTTAAAAGTGTTTGTGACAAAAAAGTGTGGAAAACTGTGGGTAGCAAAAGGAAAATTGTGCCTAGATGTTAGAAATGCTTTCTGTGTGGACCGAGAGACTTGTTGTGCTTAATGGCCATAAAAAATGGTTAAAATGGCTCCCACCGTGGAGTCAGTTGAAAAAAAGTGTGGTTTTGCAGTTTAAATTTGCCTGCTTGATGATGTCATGAGGAGAAGAGCATTCAAGAGGAAAGAGGCTCATTGCATGGCGTCGGTGATTGGTGAAACTGCAATCATTCCCACCCCTGAAGTCTCTGTAGAGCGACTGCACAGCATTGAGAGGGAGGGTGGAGGAACTGACTTAAGAGGAGAGTGTCGCGGTGACTGAAAGCACTGTAAAAAGTTAAAAATGGACTTTATGATTAAATTTGGGCTCAAGCCGCATCTCGATCGACTAGACTATGAGTGTGGTGTTCAGAGGGATGATCGGCAGGACTGCCAACCCTTCCTTCCAGAGGCCTCCAAGACTGGCTGCAAGCTGTTTTCCATCGCAGCAAACAGCTACTGATAACAGTGAGTACCAACAGAAATAATTGCTCAAACTGTGTGATGTCACCAAAAGCCAGCCGAATCTGTGTGCAGCAGTATAATTGCTTTACAAAGAAGGACTGTGTTAAGTTTTACCAGCAAAAGCAAGCATTCTAAGCAGTCAACTGTGAGCATAATTATAGGTTCAGCGTCAGTATAATTTTAAAGCCATGTGAGAGACTATGAGTTGTATCAGATATGCAGCAAGAAATATAGGTAATCCTGCGCTATGAAATACTGAGGCTTTAAGGGACTGTAAGCTAGAGCAATGTCTTCAGTGAGTAAAAAGTCCGTGGTAAATCATATAAATGTGCTAGGAAAAAGAACAGTGCAAGTTTGTGCAGTTTGAGCAAAGTTATCAGTAGAGTGTGTAAATCGGATGCGCGGTGGCTTGACCCAGTTACAGAATGTTGATATGTAGGAGTGCTGCCGCCACCATTACAGGTGGGGTAGCAATGTAAACACATCAGCAGAGGAGCCATTTTGAAAGAGAAAGATAAAGAAAGTTTTCAGTGATGTGGGACTTGAAATAACAGTAAGTGTTGTTTGTTTTCTCTGCAGTTATGGCTTCAGGACCAACCTATACCCGGATCATGCCGGGCTGTGATAGCAGTAGAAGATAACAAGTTAAGGGCATTAAGAGATGTTACTACGGGGATGACTGCCTCTATATGGCAATTCCTGGATATCCAGTGTGAGTATGTGTGATGTACTTAAATGCTGGAAGGAGCGTCTTCATGGTACCTCACTGTTTTGGGTGCCTAGGAAATATGGTTTATTTAAAGCATCTAAGATTCATTTGGCTCCCACATAGACAAAAGTTCAAGAATCTGAAGTTGGCAGCACACAACACCAGGCGGAGCCTGTTGGAGAAGGCCCCTCAGAGTGTGGCACAAAGCAAGAGGAACATATTTACAGAAAGAACAATGTGCTGATGTTTCAGAGTCTGAGTCACAGAGAGACATTTTGGGAACAGCATCAGTAGATCCTTGGAGAGAGGGCCTAGCCCAAGTCCCATAGGTGAAGACGAGATGAGGGAGGCCTTTGAATGGGAGGTTTCGACCTCCACACCAAGTGAAGAGTGGACAGTCTCAGGAGTGAGGACAACTGCTCACTCCTGGGCACAGATTCTCAGTGAGGAAGAAGAAGAGGGAACCTATGTGACCTTGTGAAAAGGAACTGGTACACAGCCTCAAGCTCTTGCCTCAGAGGAGCATGGAAGAGAGTGGTGATTCCACTGCCCTGGCCGTGCAAGAAGAAGCCAGGGATTCATTTTTTGTGTTGTTAAAATTGCGTAGCTGGCATAACCAGGACTGGCCACCCCCAAGCCAGGCCAGAGGTCTCAAGTTGACCAAAGCTAGTAAAGAGGAAAGACTGGTTTGTAGGAAAGCAAATTAAATCCATGTGATGTCCTTTTCTACCTTTCCTCGGAGAGTCTGGGAGGAGATTGAAAAAAGCAGTAAATCCTGGATTTGGGAAGAAGCAATGAAATATGTGCATCCTGGTGCAAACAAGCATGTCAAGAACAGAATGTTTCAAGAAAATACAGCCAGTGGAAAAGAGGCAGGACACTGTTTATGGACACTGTTCAATTGTGGATGGAGAGGGACATGAAACCTTCACAGTGTGAATTATGAGTGCCCAGATGGGGCAATAATTCCAGCACCTGACCCATTGTGCTATTGGACACAATGCAAAGATCTTCCTGCGAATGTGCCTATGCCTACCAAATGGAAAGCAGAACAGTGGTAGCCAGTGCTGCCACTCCTGTCATTGCCGTACCTATGTTGTTCTGCCAGTCTGGACGCTCCAGGACTCAGGTGCCCCACATTCATCAGTTCTGCAGTGTACTGGCATTCCAGAATCCATCAACTGGCCCACCAGATGACTTCAGATCCAGAGAGGACACCAGCCCAGCTGTATCCTGATTCATCACCTGGGTATCAGATGACTTCAGACCAGCTGTTTTCTTTTTTTGTTCCTGTCCCAAGGTTCCATCTCCAGAGATGACATCACCCAGCAGTTTCCAAATGTGCCCTCCTGTCATTTCCCAGAAGATGTCCACCCAGCTGTTTCGGAAGAATGCTGCCAGAGAGTCTTTGGCTGAGAACCAGGTGTGGTACCATTTTCATTCTACAAGGGACTGGCAAGTCCAGATTTTTCTATTTTATGACATTGCAGTACACACCTGCACTAGCAGACTCAGCTGTTTGAACTGTCCTCAAAGACTCTCCCTTCAGGACTTTGGCCTGCTAGAACTGTGCTTCATGGGGCTCCGCCCAGGAGAGACTCTTTATGGACTTGTCTTCTGGCACTGTGGTCACTAGATGGAACGTTTAGGGCACTCCATCCCCAAATATTGTGTATTGTAAATAATGTCATTGTTTTCTACTGTTTTCTAATGTTTATACTGTTTTTCTACTTTTCTAAAAAAAATTGTTTTCCGATTCTCCAGTGTTTAGATGGTAGGGGTTTTAGATAGACTGTGTATACAAATTAGAGTGTGTTGTCTTTCTTTTTCTTGCAGGTGTTCCTAAAAAGATAGAAGAGAAGACAAGAAGAGGAGGAGGGACTCAGTGGAGTTCCTCAGTAGTACTTTAGAGTATAGTGTTTAAAGTACTGTTGTTGTTGTTGTTACTGTGTGTAACTTTTCCTTCCACAGGTATGGTTGTGGGAGTGTGGAGTAATGCATAGTTGTGGATTAGCTCCTAGTGTGTGGTTGCATGGTGTCCAGGGTCAGGAGGTCCCTATTTGTTTTGTTTGGGAATTTTAAGTTAGAGGCAGACAGGTTTTCCTAGAGGGCTAGGGAGATAGACAGGCTGTGGCCTGAACAACCATAGGGACTGCAGTACTGATCTCATAGGGCTATGCTCTGGACAGTTCTTCCAGAACCACTGGGTACCCATAGTCAGTGGGTAGAGTAGAGGCTGATGCATCAGCCGATGGCCTCTGGCCCTTAGTGTTGCCTGTCTGTGCCTAGCACATGGTAGGAGGGGCCTGATCACCCTCCATAGGTAGCACATAGGGTAAGATGGCCTAGGTCGGGTAACTAATGACTGCGGCCATTCATTTTCCTGGCCCAGAGTGAGTGAATATAACCCTCCTGTTACCCAGGTTACAAGAACCCTAGTTAGACGTAGTGGTAGGCAGGGTAGGCAGCTTGAAACTCCAGTTAAATGGATTTCACACTGTCTCACTCTATTCTCAGTCTCAGCTGAAACTGAGGGATGACATCATTTTAGAATTGTTGCAGCTGCATAATACACTTGAATGTTGCAGTTGGAGGTTAGAGTAGAACATTGGGGAATTTAAAGTCAGTCAGTAGAGTCTGTGCAGTCTGTAGAAGAGGGGCTGTGCTGTAAGCAGGCCCTCAGTGCTCTATGCTCTGTCAAAGAGCTATTTTTTTAGTATAGGTGTGTGTTCTCACCTCAAGAGGAACACAAGAAGAGCACATTGAAGTGGTGGAGACCACTTTCAGTAGTTCAGGGCCCCATCCCTGCTGGGATGGGGAAGGAATCAGCCTGTTTCAGGGCAACCCCCGGTCAGGCTAGGAAGAAAAGAAGCTGCCTGATTTAAGTTTGTGCTGAGGCACCAGAAGTTCTGGACGAGATTTATTGGAGGAGAAAACACTGTGGGGCACCTGCAACCAAGAGGTGAGTTTGCTCTGCTAAAGGGCCATGTGTTTTCACCTGAATCAAGATAAAACTAAAGTGATTGTTACTGTGCGGTCAGAAAAGACAGCCAGGTACAGTTTGGAAGATGTGGGGATTGGACTGCTTAACTCTGTGTGGGGTCTAGAGTAATGGACACAGCCACTTATTAACTATGTTCAAGTTCAGCATAAATGGGACGTAAAGACACTAGATTGAATGGAATACATTTAAAAAGAATCTACACAGCAAAGTGTTTTAAAGGATGAGGTGTTACAGTCCAGAAAATGGCCTAGTATGAATTATGGGAGTGAGAGGTGGTAGACCCCCATCAGTAGTAACCAAATTCACCTCTACAGGTTTACTTTGGGACACCTGTTGCTTTCTCTCAGGTACTTGGCCAGTGCCTGAGGAAAGTACCCAGATGTGGGATTGATGAGGAGATTCCCTGATGGAGCAGAAGTACTCATAGGTGGTTTAGGAGCCACCAGTAAATGTTTCCATGCTATATGGAAAGTGTCCGAGTGGCTGGCAAGGGGCAGTCAGGGAAAACACAAAACAGTATAAGTTCGGGCTGTGTGCCCAGTGTGTTTCAGAGCCTGAGGGCTAAAGTGAATGAGGATGTGTTCTGATCTCCATAAATCTGCATTACCAGGAGTGTAGCCCGTGGGGTCCTTCTATGCTTTGTTTATTCTGTTAGATGTGAATAAAAGCCACACTTTAGAATCCCACTTCTGGTATTGGACATTACAGTTATTGCTTCCTTGTCCAGAGTTACTTGGGTGCCCCTGTGCAGAGTAGCCAAATCTAGCCAGTGTGCCGAGTGACATATTCCTCCCGAACCCAACCCATGGTAGAGCTGTCAAGATAAAGCAGCATACCTGGGTGGGGTTACATATAAAATGGAAGTTTTAGCAGAAGGGCTTTGTAAAGCCATATGAGAGAGTGGGAAAGCTGTCTCGTGGACAGAAGAGCACAACCAAAGAAACGATAAATTGCAATGATGAGTGTGAGTGTGGGTATTTGTGATGAAGTGACTTGCCTATGGCAGAGTATGTCGAGTGAATGCAGCAGGATAGAAACATAGAAACATAGACTTTGATGGCAGATGAGACTGCTTGGCCCACCTAGTCTGCCCATTTCCTACATACAGGATAAGCTGCAGATCCTAGTTAACCAACAACCTATTTCTTTCTGCCCCCCACAATAATTGCGTTATGTCTGGCCCATGAATTCTTGAATTCTCCCACAGTTTTGGACCCTGCAGCCTCCTCAGGAAGGCTGTTCCATGTGTTCACCAGCCTCTCTGTAAAAAACACTTCCTCACATTGCCCCTGAACTGCCCCCCATTTTCAAATTGTGTCCCCTTGTTCTTGCACATCTCTTTTGTGAAAGATGCTACCTCTTGATCTTTGTTGATTCCACTGAGGTACTTAAAAGTTTCTATCATGTCCCCCCTTTCCTCAAGGGTATACATATTAAGCTCCTTTAGTCTCTCCTTGTATGGCTTCTCTTGCAGACCCTGCATCATTTTAGTTCCCTCCTCTGGACTGCCTTTATCCTGTCTATGTCCTTGCGGAGATGGGGTCTCCAGAATTGGATGCAGTATTCCAGATGGGGTCTCACCAACTGTCTGTACAGAGGGATAACAGCTTCCTGTTTTCTGCTGGAGATGCCTCCTCCTATACTTACCAGTATCCCACAGCCTCCCTACTGCCTTCTCACATTGCATGCTAACCTTAAGGTCATCTGATATGATTGCCCCAAGTCCCTTTCCATTTTTGTTGTTGTTACTACACCCCCATTGTGTAATCTTCCCTGGGTATTTGTTTCCCAGGTGCATTATTTTGCACTTCTTTGCATTGAATCCAAGCTGCCATACTTCTGACCATTCCTCCAACCTTGCCAAGTCCCTTCTAATCCTTTCCACACTTCCATGTTTATCAACCCTGTTGCAGATCTTTGTGTCATCTGCAAGAGGCATACTTTTCCTTCCAGTCCCCTGCAATGTCACTTATAAAGACATTAAAAAGGACTGGACCCAGTACTGAACCCTGTGGTACCCCACTAGTAGCCCCTCTTTCTTCAGAGTGGACTCCATTTACAATTACCTTCTGTATCCTGTTGTCCAGCCAATGTTTTACCCAGGCTACCACCGTGGGACCCACTCCCAGGCTGGTTAATTTGACTATTAATATGTTGTGTGGGACTGTGTCAAATGCCTTGCTAAAGTCTAGGTAGGCCATGTCCACAGTCCCTCCCTGGTCTACTACTTTGGTCACCCAGTCAAAGAAATTAATTAGATTCATCTGACATGACCTTCCCACTGTGAATTCATGCTGCCTTGGGTCCTGTGTCCCACTGGCCTCTAGGTACTCAACAATTATTTCCTTCAGAAGTAATTCCATCACTTTCCCTACCACAGAGGTCAAACTGACAGGTCTGTAGTTTCCTGCCTCTGTCTTGGTTCCACTTTTGTGAAGGGGAATCACATCCACCTTCCTCCAGTCCTCAGGTACCACCATCCTCCCGTGATTTTTAAAAGGGTAGTCAGTGATTTCACTAGTTCTCCCTTAATTCTTTTAGAATTCTGGGGTGAATTCCATCAGGCCCCATTGCTTTGTCCACCTTCAGTTTTAGGAGTTCTTTCAGAACCCTTTCTTCTGTGAAAGGACTGGGATCGACCCCCCTATCCAGAGTGCTTCTGTTACTTGAATTAGGCACCTCCTCCTCCTCTTTTGTGAATACTGAGCAGAAATATTCGTTCAGTATCCCTGCTTTTCATTGTCCCTCTGCCCACCCACCGTCCATTCTATTCAGCCTCACTATCCCTCCTTTGTCTTTCTATGCTCCTGATGTACCTATGAAAAGTTTTATCCCCTTCTTAACTGAGTTGGCTATCTTTTCCTCAGTTTGGGCCTTTGCTATTCTGACTTCTGTCTCTGCTTCCTTCTGGCTTAACTGGTACAGCTCTCTGTCCTGCTCCTTCTGTGTTTCCTTATACTTCCTGAATGCTATCTTTTTCCCTGACCTTCCACCACCTCTTTTGAGAACCATAGTGGCTTTTTCTTTCATTTTGATTTATTTGCTTCACACAAAGTCTTGTTGCCTCTGTGATGGAAGATGTGATGTTTCCCTTGGTTGTTCCACCCTCCTTCTAGCCTATTTGCTAGTGCTTTTCTAAGGCACTCTCCCATCTTGCCAAAGTCAGCCCTCCTGAAGTCCAGTACCCTCACTTTTGTATGGCTTGACTCTGCAGCTGAGTTTATCATGAACCACACTGTTTGATGGTCACTTGTTCCCATATGGCTACCCACTTCTAGATATGAGATCCTCTCACTGTCCCCATTTGAGAGTATGAGGTCTAAGATTGCTCCCTCATGAGTGGGTTCCAAACTAGCTGTCTGAGGCATGCCACCTGTAGGGCATCAAAAATGGCTGTGCTCTTGGATGTGGCTGCAGCAAATTTGCTCCAGTTAACATCTGGCATATTCAGGTCTCCCATCAACAGTATCTTCCTTTCTCTGCCATCCTAAGAATGACTTCTATCATATCCTGTCCATTTCCTCCCCTGACATGGGGTCTGCATACAACCCTGTGCGGATTGTAGTGCTATTTCCAGTCTCTAAGGTGACCCACAGTGCCTCCTCTCCTCCCAGTTTACCAGTGCCATTTTTAAATCCTGGACGAGACCTATGTTTGTACTTTGGGGGTAAAATGACATTTCAGCCAATATACTATAAATGCTACATGTCATGTTTATAATGGCAGTTATAAAACAATTGTCTTGAAAATGTAGGGTCAAAATAAAAAAAGAGTGAATGTGTGAAGAGTTAATGTGTAAAGAATGAATGAATGAAGACTGAATGTGTCAAGAGAGAATCAATATGTACTGAATGTGTAAAAGTGAATGTGCCAGGCCCTGCACTTCTGTAGCCAGAGTCTTCTCATAGCTCATGGACCAAAGAGCCCTGCACATCTGCTTCTGTTAATTCATCAATTAAAGCTTCAGCTTTTCTCAGATCTGAAACAGCCCATCACACTTTACAGCTGCATCAATACCATCATTTTGCAGCAATACTGGCTCTGACCAGAGTTTGTTTTAATAGTTTTATATAGATGAATTCCTAAATACTTAATGCACTTATCTGTCCATGATATTCCAAGAGGAATCACAACTCTATTAAAATCTGCAGTTTAAGAAAACAATTGTGTGTTTTCTATAGTTATTTTATACCCTGACAGTTTCCCAAAATCTTCATCAACCTTCAAAAATAGCTTTTGCACTTGTGGTGTAAAATGACATTTCAGCCAATATACTATAAATATTACATGTCATGTTTATAACGACAGTTATAAAATGACTGTCTTAAAACTTAGGGTCAAAATAAAAAATAAAAGTGTATGTGTAAAGAATGAATGATTGAATGAATGAAGACTGAATAATGTCAAGGTGGTTTACAGTGGTAGTTATCGAAAGTTTCCTACCTAGAGTTACCTCGAGGTACCACCGAGTAATTTGCATTGACTGTAATGTGATCCTGCCTCATTCTGCCCTCAGTATACCTAGGTATACCTCAGTACTGCAAAACTTTTCTATGACTACCACTGTATGTCATAACAGTGATTAGCAGAATATGATTGTTGTTATGGTGAGTGTACATTGCCGAAAATGAATTTGGAATGCACACTTGCAGCAGATGGGAAGAGGGTGCTTGAGATATGAGTTTTTTTAATGCAGGGGCTGTGCCCTCCACACACCCCACTAAAGGATTCTCAACTCCAGGGGTGCATGTTGGTGTGGGTGAAGTACATAAAAAAATCTCGCCTACTAGCAAAAAGTACCTTGCTGCACCAGACCCAAACCCTGCACCTACCAAGCGACCACCTCCCCACCATGCTAGCGGACCAGCTCAGCAATTGCCTGCTACACCCTCTCACATACCTTCTTTCCCTTCCTCCCCTGTATGCATGTATATCGTGTACTTCCTGTCACCCTCCCTCGCCCATGCAGGTATTCACTTGCTACCCTGCCAGGTAGCCCTGAACACAGATGCCTAACTGAGTCATCATTTTGTAAGCACTTAATCATGGCACTGCTCAGGGGTATACTGTCAAGGGTGAATCAGTATGTACTGAATGTGTAAAGAGTGAATGTGCCAGGCCTTGCACTTATGTAGGCAGACAGAGTCTTCTCATAGCTCATGGACCACAGAGCCCTGCACATCTGCTTCTGTTCATGCATCAATTAAAGCTCCACCTTTTCTCAGATTTTATATAGATGAATTCCTAAATACTTTATACGCTTATCTGCCCGTGATATTCCAGGGAATAATATCTCTATTAAAATCTACAGTTCAAGTAAAGCAACTGTGTGTTTTCTATAGTTATTTTATACCCTGACAGTTTCCCAAGATCTACAATGATTTTTAAAAATAGCTTTACTAGAATTAATAGGGGGTCTGAAATGCTGAGTAGTATATCATCCACATACAAAGAGCAGACATATTCTGTACCCTTCTAATGTTATTCCTTTGAAACTATCTTGCTTTAATTTTATCAAGAGACCTGGCTTGGCATGCCTAAAAGTCCTCATCTACACATGCTGACCTGCATTATAGAAACTATGAATGCCTGCACAAGGCTGTGCACATAGCAAAAGCCAACTATTTCAGGGGTAAGCTGAATGACACAAAGTCATCTCCAGTTGATTTCTGGAAAATTCTCCACCCTTTCCTAGGTTCTGCCTCCTCCACCATGATGGTCTTCTCCAATCCCACGGCTCAGACCCTTCCCTGACTGCCTCCTCCATAAATCACTTTTCACCACCTGCACACTCCCCGTGGACCACCTTCTGCCTCTAAGCCCTTGCCCTCATCTGCCAACCTGATTCCTCATCCCTCTGACCTGAGCCCCCCATGCCTCCAATAGGTTCTCCCTCCCTGTCACCATTGTAGATGTTCTCCATACCCTAGAAGCTCTCACCCCTCAAATTCTGCCTGAAGGCCTTGATCCCAGACTTCTGAGGATCCCGGCCCCCATAGCCTCCCTGCTCACCCACCTACCAACCACAAACCATTAGTCAGTGTACTCTTCTGACCACTTGGAAATTAGCCAAGGTCATCACTCTCCACAAAGGTGTGGAACCCTCCCTACCGGGTAACTATAGATCCATATCACTCCTACCCACTCTGTCTAAAATCAAGAAAAGCTCATTTCAACCAGTTTAAATTCCTTCCTTGACTCTTCCAACTCCTGAGCCCATTCCAATCTGGCTTCTGTCATGCCCATCCACCTCCTCCTCCCCAATTCACCTCATGAACCATATCTAATCTGCCATTGACAAGGTCACATTACACTGGCGATTTTGTTGATCTCACCAAGGCATTCCACTCAGTCTCCCAACCTCCTTCTAAGCATGCTATCATCCTTAGGGCTCTCCATCCTCCACAGCTTGGTTTAAGTCCTATCACACTGGTAGAAACCAGTACATGCAACTCAGCCAGCCAAGTCTCCCACCCTCCCATCCTATCAGCATCCCCAAGGCTCCAGTTTTTTGCCCTTTCTCTTCTCCATCTTTATCAATGACTGCCCCTCCATCTGCTTGCCTATGCACATTTACATGCCGCTGATGGCATGGTCATCTCTGCCTCTGGATCTTCTCTCACTGCCACCCAAACATCTATTCAAAAACTTTTACAAAAGCATTAAAGTGGTTCAAAGCAAATGACCTGAGGTGCTACCAAGAAAACCATCACTATGGCCTTTGACCCTCCCAGCGCTTAGTTAGACTACCATCTCCCCTCTTTCTTCTACCTGGATGGCACCCCAATAGACGCAGTCCAGTCCTTTAAGTACCTAGGGTCTTGCTGGACCCAAGCTAGACTTCTCTGAACACATTGACTCCATACACATAAAACTCCAGCCCAGACTGGGTGTCCTTTATAGAATCAAGAACTGCATCTCTCCCCTATCCAAAATAACTAGTTACTAAGCTCATTCTCCCACCTTTGACTATGTAGCTGTTGTGTATAGCTCTGCCCCAATCCTCCCTCTCCAGACTTGACCGCCTCTTCAGTGCTTTCTGTCACTTCACCTTAAACCTCCTTTCCACCCATCACTGCTCCTTGTATTCCACTCTCAGACTACCTTCCCTTGCTAACTGCTGCCTTACTCACTGTGCTGCATTCATTGGCAGAGTATTGTCCTACCTCCCTCCTACCTACCTTTTGGATCTCCTCTCCCTCTTTCTTTCTTCAGGCTATGGCCTCAGGTCAAGAGATAGTTGCTCCTTCCATCTCCCTCACTCAATCCCAAGTGGGCAATGCAGCCTTTTCCTACAGACTACCCAGCTCTGTGTAATCAACTCTCCCAATCCATCTGCCTTGCCTAACTCAGTCCACACTAAAACAACAGCTGCCTTTTGGGCAGCATGCGTTATAAGTGGGCAGATAGATCTCTTAAGCCGAAGCCACCAGCAGAGCACCCCTCGCCCTTAATTTTTAAGTTCTTGAATTATCTGGAGCAATTGCATTTCTTTGCCAAAATTAGAGAGCTGCACAAGCAGGTGGGAAGGCAGTAAATTAGGGTCGCAAGATTTACCCGCATCCGCTTGGCAGAAAAGGCTTCATTTCACCCGCTAGTAACTAAATTAATAGCAGCCAGCATGAAATTCGGATGAGATACCCGCAAATTAGGGGTAATGGTAGCTGGCACATGGGTGTCCTGTGAAGAACCAGATGCTGCTATCAAAGGACTTAAGGTTGCCTTCCCAATCTATTCAAAGAGGTTTGAGAAGCTGGAGTAATAGGGCACTATCAATTAAAATGAAACAAAAGAAAAGAAGTAGAAAAGTCATCAAAGCTGTCCCTAATACAAAGTTACAGTTATTCCCACACGTATGTCAGTTGCAGAAAGCACAAATGATACCCAGTATATAGACTTGACAGCACGGTGACCAGCAGTAAAAATGTTGTTTTCTCCAGGAAAGCAGATTCTGTGGGGCATCTCCTCAAGTGGTATCTTAACCTGGGAAATGGGTTATGGACAATACGCGAATGTTTGAAGATCCGGGCTGATCTGGAACTCTATCCCATTTATGAATGAGGAAATATCCCTGTCCTTAGTTTTTCTCTTTTTTAATCCCTTGGAGCAGCCAGTATACAAAGTGAATTTCTCAGGAGAGTAGCCTTGATTCTTGATATGACTTTGGTACAAATGCCACTAGAGGGCTCCTGAAACCTTTACAATGTCAGAAAAGCCAAGGCTGACAGAATTGAAGCTGCCACATTGATGTTAGTGGCGTGAGGAGCGTGGCTGTTTAAATGATAAGAAGGCGTGGATGAATTTCATTCTAATTGACTTCGATCTAGGCACTGTCGATGGCATTTAGCCAAAACCCCAAGACACTGTTTAAAAGACCGAGGTTTGTTTTTTTCTCCTTCTCTAAGGAACAGCATCATGAAGTAAATTGCGTAGGGCACACAACAAGTGAGCCCTAAATTTGTAATTTTGTTGTTCATTTCAAGCACTTGATGCATAGCTACAAAGAGACAAGATATAAGGGCAATGATTCTAAAATAGAAACAAAGGAACTAATTGTAAGGAGAAGGATGTCTGCTTGAGTTCAAAAAGTATATAAGGGAAGACTCCCTAAGCTGTGTGTATTGCAGAATAGTAAATTTATGGGATTATTAGATATTCCTGTCTTTACCTTTATATTTAGTACAGAGTAATTAAACCTGGGGCACGGATGTGCAGACAGGGTCACGCTCAACCTATATAGAATAATAAGGACTAGGAAGGGTTGAGCAGGAATCAGGCTGCCTATCAATGCTTTATAGGATTTATATATAAAGGTAGTAATACAGAGAATATTGTTAGGTGTTAAGATAGTAATTTAGGACAGAGAGAATAAAAAGTGGACTGAATAGTTAAAGAGGGTCCAATGAAAGCAACTCGATTTAGAGTCCCAGAACGCTTGGTTAAAATGTGTTACAAATGGTGGAAAACATGGAGGGATATTGATTGGGTCAGGGTGCTGGGGGAGGCGAGCTTTAATGAGGTGCACTGCAGATTGTAGTTTGTAGTTATGAGGGTGGGAGGGAGGGTAGGAAAATAGTCTAGCATAAGTACCAGATTATGCCTATTTAGAGAGGCTGGGTTTTAGGAAGTGGGATGGGAGGGAGATCTGGGAGAGGGTCTGGTTTGCTCGGGTTTACCTTCTAATGTTTGGACAGGATTAAGGCTTGCAGAACGAGGGCCCAAAGATGTACATAGATATGTATATATAGTCTATGATCAGTAATTTAGTTTTTCCACATGGAACGTTAAAGGAATTGGCGAAGGTGAAACAATACCAAGTTAAAGCACTTGCAGTTGTTGAGTCGGACATTACCTTCATTCAAGAATCCACTTGCTGGTTTTGGAAGAATCCCAAATGAGAAAGCAACAAATAGGGCAAGTGTTTGCGGCGAGGAACTACACAAGTTGTGGGGTGATGATCTGGATAAAGCATAAAGTTCCATTCATACCAATTAACATTATCAGAGATGCCCGTGGGAGATACATACTAGTTCAAGAGAAAATATATGCTACCAAGTACTGCTGGGAAGTATATATGGGCCAAATACTGATTCCCCTAGTTTTTACATGGAGTTAATCAATATTTAACCCCTTTTGGCAGTCCCTATGATTCTGGGAGATTTAAATTTGGTATTCGACCCTAATATGGATCGTACAAATAATAGATTCAAAGGGCTCTCTCAGCCCAAAGGGCATTAAGAGACATGTGGGACAAAATAGGGTTGTGTGATGTATGGCACGCTACACCTGCTAGAAAGGTGCTATACATTCACTCGTCAGTCCATGAAACGTACTCTAGAATTGACTACATTATGATTTCCCAGCAATTACTCATGGGAGTAGTAGGATCGACTATACAGCCTGGACCCCCATCAGACCACTCCTGGTTACATGTCAGCTCTGCTTAGCCAAAGTTTTGAAAGTAGAAGGGCGTTGGAAAATCAATAACAAATTCTAAAGGACCCAAATGTGGCAAAACTTATTAGCAACCACATTTCACAATTTCGTCTACGAACCTCAATACGACTGGAAAGCCTGATATGGAGTGAGGCACCTTAAAGGCCTATCTGAGAGGAGTCCTAATCGGATTGCATCAAGAGGAAAAGAATAAGAGAGCGGAAATTAGCACAGCTCCTTAATCAGATAAGAATGATAGAAAGGCGCATGTCCCCTATACCTCGGAGCAAACTCAGCTGGAACTTATAAAATTAAGGAATTCCTATTCAGACCTTCTGAGGTAGAGGGCAGAATTCCAAATTTTGAAATCAAAATCTACCTATATTGATCAGGGGAAAAGGCAGGTCACCTTCTAGCTACCCGAATCAAGCAGCAGGAGTCTGCTAGATTCATTGCCTCTATCTGGTCCTCCGATGGACTGATAAATACCCAAAAGATATTACTACAGAGTTCCAGAAATTTTTACGTCGTTGTACAGTCCAAGGACTGACCTCCCCCACTCAATGTAATGGACTTCTATCTAGCGAGTCTCATCTGCCTTCTATCTCAGAAATACAATGAGCGGCATTGTGTAACCCTATAACAGAAGAGGAGATTCTAACAGCAATAGACAACCTTCCCTAGATAAGTCCCCTGGCCAGACGGTTTTCATCTAATTTTATAAAACATTTGCAAAACAACTAGCCCTCTACTCCTCTCATTGTTTCAACAGATACTTGCAGGCAATAGTACAGATGATACGCTATTTGAGGCACTGATAATTCTGCTGCCAAAGCCTGGAAAGATCAGGTGCACATGGCCAACTACAGGCCCATATCTTTACTTAATCAGGATGTTAAAATCCTGAGTAAGTTGTTAGCGAACCGCCTCAAAGGGGTACACCCTGATTTAATAGGAAAAGCAGCTAGGCTTCATGAAGGAGATCAGCTAAGTGACCATATACATACCCTGGCACATGTCTTCTTGGTGTCCAGGGATGCTGAATACCAGTGGCTTTGGTGTCCTGGACGCTGAGAAGGCATTTGATAGAGTAGATTGGACTTTCCTTCTCAGAGTATTGCATGCATCCGGTTTTCCTTCTGAATTCCAAAATTGGATACAAATACTTTACAAGGCCCCACAGCCAGAGTCATGTGCAATGGATGTATCTGGGACTATTTCCTTTGGGTTGGGCACTAGGCAAGGTTGTCCCCTATCCCTACTACTCTTTAACCTGTACTTAGAACCACTCATCTGAAGGTTGATTGCTAGCCCTGAAGTCCAGGGATCACCGTGCAAGGTATGGAAGTCAAAGTTTCGCCTCGCCGATGATCTTTACTTCAAATCTCCAATCCCGGAAATCTATTCAACATTTATTACAAATTGTTAAAGAATACAGCTGGTTCTCCAATTATAAATTGAATGTAGATAAGACGGTGGTTTTCCTCTAAATCAGAGAGTGCTGAAGCACGAAGTTAATACATTAGGCCTATCCTGGGAAAAGAAATCAATGAAATATTTAGGTATCATCCTCACAAGAAATGTCACACAATTGCAAAAGAAAAATCTAGATATATTATTGCAAGTCATCACCCAAGATTTAAAGAGGTGGTCCGTCTCCCATTAACTACCTGGGGTAGAATCAACCTCAATAAAATGAATGTCTTCCTCGCTGCATTATCCATTAAGTCTTTTGAATATATGGTTGCCTCAGTCATGGTTTAGAAGGTTCATAGCATTATCGCTAATTTTATTTGGGCAGAAAAAGTGCCCCAGCTTGGCGTTTCATAAACTAAGCGCCCAAAACTTAGAGGTGGCCTTCGAGTGCCACATACAGGCCTTTACTATTGGGCCAGTCACATAAATAAATACTTGAGGTGGATTAAAGTAAAGATCCAGAAGAGCCCTATGAATATAAACCCTTTGGGTAAAAATAGAGCTAGCCCTAATCCGTTATTACAAACTTTCCCCAGAGGCATTGCTTTGTGAGACCCAAAAGCCTTTCAAAACAGCTTAGCTCGACACCCATTGCAACATCTGTAAGAGTGCACTCCCAGCTATGTAACCTCATGAAGTACAACCATTGTGTAGATTTGGAGCAGCCATTGATAGGTAACCCCAATATTAAAGTAGAAGGAAAGGTTCTTGCTCAAAATGGCTTCCACAGGCCAAGGAGGTCAAACTTACATGTTTTTGGAATGAAGCCAAAGGGAATGGCTCTCATCACCAGAAATTTTAGACAAGTTGGGAATCCGGTCCTTAACATTTTCAAAGTTTACAATTGCGTCACACCCTTATTAGGGTTATTGGGCGAAGTCTCAGCCACCCAAGAGTCCTAATTTTGGGGTTAACCTAGTACAGGTAGTAGGTCTCCCACATGCCGTGTCGAAGGTTTACAATGCCTTATATGATTGCATCTACCCCAGACCCTTGACTGTCAGATTATTGGAAACTCCTTCCTGAGATACCCATTAATTGGGAGGCACTTTGGCAAGGGTGTCATAAATTCATAGTACAGGACAAACTCCGACTAATGCAGTTCCAGATTTTACACAATCTATACTACACTCCCAAAAAATGGTTACATTTGGTATTGTCCCTCGGCTAGTTGCACAAGGTGCATGCATAGGAAGGTAACCTATTGCATATCTTCTGGTTGTGTCCCAAAGTAACCTCCTGTGGATGCAAATTCAGCAAAAATGGACCCCCTGTTGGGGCTTACTGATTTATTTACAGAGAGAATCTGTCTTTAGGAGATTATTTGGGAATCCCAATAACAGTCCATAAATATCACATGGCATTAATATCCATGTCGGTGAAGAAATTGGTATTAAGGCATTGGAAGGACAATGAGGATATACAGTATCATATGTTGAATGGCTGAAGGAACTACTGTCTAATCTTAGTGTGGAAAAAATGATAGCTAGTCTGTCGAACAAAATGGATAAGTTTAACAAAATCTGGGCCCTGCTATTAACTCTATATTCTCTTCAGACAAGTTAAGGTAATGAATCTAAGAGAGCAAGGACAAGAATGAGTCACCACTCAGGAGATGCAAACCAGGTGGGGAGGGGTGGAGGGAGGAGGTGTGGTTTTCTGAGGGGCTTGTTTTCTTTTCATTAGATAGAGTGGATAGGGGAGGGGAGGGGATAGAAAATTGTTCCAGTTTATGATTTGGCTGAGAACATGTATCAATATTTTTGTGCTATGTGACAATGATGTGTCAAATGTTAAAACTCAATAAACTTTGAATTATAAAAACAAAAACAACAGCTTAAGTATCACACCTCCCCCCACCTATCACACATCTGCCTGACTTATTTTGCTTCTTATGGATGCTGTCACCCCATTCCCTTACCCACTATCTCACTCTCCCTCCTCTACTGTATGTTTCCCTAGCCTTATCAACTGGCATGACCATGTTTGAAACTGTGGTCCTGACTCAACTGCTACTCTCAATACTTCCAGATGCTACCCCAATTCCACCTCTCTGGTCCTCTTCTATGACACCAGCCTTAGCCTCATCAAATGGCAGTGACACTTGTGCACTGTGCTTCCACCTCACTTCCTGCTCCTGATGAGCCTCAGGTCATTTGCTTTGAACCACTTTAATGCTTTTGTAAAAGTTTTTGAATAGATGTTTGGGTGGCAGTGAGAGAAGATCCAGAGGCAGAGATGACCATGCCATCAGCGTGCATGTAAATGTGCATAGGCGAGCAGATGGAGGAGGTCATTGACAAAGATGGAGAGAGAAAGGGGCCAAAACTGAGCCTTGGGGGATGCTGGATAGGATGGGAGGGTGGAGGACTTGGCCTGGCTGAGTTGCATGTACTGGTTTCTACCAGTGTGATAGGACTTAAGCCAAGCTGTGGAGGATGGAGAGGCCCTAAGGATGATAGCATGCTTAGAAGGAGGTTGTGGGAGACTGAGTGGAATGCCTTGGTGAGAACCCTTCTGAATTGCACTATTTAAAATTCATATTGTATTTATGAATCATAGAATCACAGAAGCTTGATGGCAGAAAAGGACCATACCGGCCCATCTAGTCTTGCACTAGTTATGCACTTATCTTAATCTGATATTGTATATTTGTAATCAGGGTCCCACTGTTCCCTGTATGGGACCACTAGTGAACTGTATGTCTCATTTTTTGTACTATTGCAATTGTTTGACATTTTAATTGTACATCCTGTGCTTACACCACTCCTCTTTTCCCAGGTCGCACCTGAAATGAGCCTCAGCTCTGTGTGCCTTTTCTGGTTACCAACAGTTTAAATAAATAAATAACTCACTTAGAGAATTTCCTTGCTAGAGGTCAATAAATAAATTGAATAATAAAGGGAAAGGAACAATTCTAGCTAGTCTTTCAAATGAGTTTGAAAAAGGAGGATTCAGTTATTTTGGTTAATACTGCAGTAGAAGTATCATTACACAATGTTCTTACCCAACTAATAAATTCATCAGGAGTCCATGCATTTTGAGAATTTCAAACAGATATGGCCAGTGTACCAAGTCAAATGTCTTTTGGCATCAATGGCAAGTAGACTCATGGGTTCATTAATTTTTCCAGCCTGTTTAATAGTGAAAAATATCTTGCAAGTGTTATTTTCAGCTACCCTACTGCTTAAAACATGCCATTCTGAATGAGCTTCTTCTAATCTTTTAGTTAGCATTTTAGCCATGATTTTAGCATCTGTATTTATTAGTCTTGTGGTAAAACAATAATAAGCCCTTGTCTAATAGATGTTGGTAGAATTTTTTATTATGAGATTCTTTATACACTTCTACAAGATTTGGAGGCAGTCTATCTACAAAAGCAGAATAAAAGTTAAATGTAAATCCATCCAAACCTGTAGCTTTGTTTTTCTTAAGTGATTTGATAGCTGCATTAATTTCACTGACACACCTTTCTTCAGTTCTCATCTTGCTCATTTCTTGTTTTATTTATGCCTAATCCTTCACAGAATCATTTCAAGGTCACATTGGCATCAAAGTTTTGGACTGCATATGGGGTGGAATGAACGTTTCTGAATTCTTTATACGGTTTATTTTAATTTTATTATTTGGTTGTTTTTTCACTCCTTCAGAGGAGTGCTCCAATCCTGTCATCCTAATGTCTGCCAGAACTACCTGTTACCATCCCCCACCCCCAGCAGAGTCTAGAAGGGTCCCCAAGCCCCACTACAGAACAGATCCAGCTGATTGGGTGCAATGCCTGTGATCACTCCTCCTCATCCTGCCACCAGTGTTTCCTCCAATTTTATCCCTAGAGATGTGACATGCACCACATCATGGTGCATGCCTTATGCTCCTGTGCAATGTGAAACTACATCTGTCATATCCCCAATCAGTCCTGGCACTGAGTTGCCTTTCCCCAGCTTCTGTCAGGGGCCAGGCAAGCTGTAGGGTCAGGTCCCCCCGAGAACAGCAGTCCTGCTGATGGTTATTCCTCCTCCTTGGTCAACCCTCCAACAGCTTGGATTCGATTCTGAACCTGGGCTGTCAGCATTGCAAGTGGTAGTGCTACCACTGAACCAGCTGGTCAGCAAATTATTTGGCTGTTTATTCTAATTGCTAAAATTTATTTGCTTTGAAACCAGAATCAACTTAGCTAACTTCAGCCTTCCTACATGAAAAATCTGCTTCAACTCTTAGTATTTCATTCTATTCTAGCTTTCTAGCTCCCTCCCGTCATTTTCAAGCCCGGGAACAGCGGACATACATGCAGAGCTTCAGGTGGTCGTGAGGGCTGCATAGGTAGTCTCCCCTCCCTCCCGTTGTTTTCAAGCACGGAACAGCGGACATCGCAGCAGAGCTTCAGGTGGTGGTGAGGCTACACGGGTGAGTCCTCCCTCTCCCTCCCATTGTTTTCAAGCACCGGGAACAGCAGACATCGCAGCAGAGCTTCAGGTGGTCGTGATGGCTGCCGGAGTAGTCCTCCCCTCCCTCCCGTCGTTTTCAAGCACCGGGGAACAGTGGACATCACAGCAGAGCTTCAGGTGGTCATGAGGGCTGCACGGGTAGTCCTCCCCTCCCTCCCATCGTTTTCAAGCACCGGGAACAGCGGACATCGCAGCAGAGTTTCAGGTGGTTGTGAGGCTCTGCAGGTAGTCCTCCCTCCCCTCCCATCATTTTCAAGCACCGAGAACAGCGGACATCACAGTAGAGCTCCAGGTGGTCATGAGGGCTGCACGGTAGTCAATCCCCTCCCTCCCATCATTTTCAAGCACCGGGAACAGTGGACATGTAGCAGAGCTTCAGGTGGTCGTGAGGGGCTGCAGGTGGTCCTCCCCTCCTCAGTCATTTTCAAGCACCAGGAACAGCGGACATCGCAGCAGAGCTTCAGGTGGTCATGAGGGGCTGCATGGGTAGTCCTCCTCCCCTCCCCATCATTTTCAAGCGCAGAGAACAGCGGACATTGCAGCAGAGCTTCAGGTGGTCGTGAGGGCTGCATGGGAAGTCCTCCTCCTCCCTCCCGTCATTTTTCAAAGCACCGGGAACATGGACATCAGCAGAGCTTCAGGTGGTCGTGAGGGCTGCACAGGTAGTCCTCCCCCCTCCCTCCCCATCATTTTCAAGCACCGGGGAACAACGGACATCGCATGGTACCTACCAGGATAATTTTCGGATCGCAGTCTCAATCCGGTGGCTCCTTTGTCGCGGAGGCTCTGCCCTGCCCTCCACCACCACCCTTTGGTCGGCATCCCAATATATAGGCTGATTTGTGACCACATGATCACGAAACCCATCAGGCCACTTTCCCATCTGCAGCTTATCTTCCTCCACCACTAGAGGCCCTATCACCACCTTTTTTACTCTCCTGTTTTCTTCTCCTCCTCCCTGTCATTTCTGTCATTCTCTCTCCTGACCTGCCACTTATTTTACCCCATATCTACACTGCCATGCTCCCACTTATCCTCATCATGCTACTCCTGCAATTTATCCAGCCATCCCCACCCCACACTCATAACATGAAAAGGGGACATAGTGCGAAACCTTCTGTCAATTTTCTGGCTGGCACTCCCAGCCCTGCCCCCACTGCACCTTCACTACCAGACCCTTCAATGCCACACCACAAAACTATCCCAAACTCCCCCACCCCCAAAACTTATATAGACACAACCACACGCACTGCTGGCGTCATCTCCCACAGCAAGTTACCCACTGGAACCCCCTTTCACCTGCCAACCACCCTCCACATCCGCAGCAAAGCAAACCCTCCCCATTTTTTCCTCCTATCTGTCCCCTCTACTGAAACTACCATCACCCACCACCAGCCACGACAGCATAAATGCCAAAGACCTACTACTCGAATATACCGATACCGACTCAGGTCACTTATTCTTTTCTACTGCTGACAGGTAATATCCACCCAAACCCTGGCCCCCAGCTCACTTCATCAACCCATCAATCTTCTGGCCCAAACCCTGGCCTCCAGCTCCGCCTCATCAACCCATTGATCTCCTGGAAAAGGCCTGTGCATTGCCTCACTTAACATTTGCAGCCTACAAAAAAAGGATTCCTTTCAGGGCTGGGTACTCCAGTACAACCCAGACATCATTGCCCTGACTGAAACCTGGCTCCCCTCTGTCCCTGACTCAGCCATTATGCTGCCTGGTTACTGCCTCTATCGCTCCAACCGTATGGGAAAGCGAGGGGTGGCTGCGCAACCTATCGAGGACTCCCTCCACGGGCCACCCTCTCCCCGTTCCCACACTTACATCCAGGGCCCAGGCCCTAACCTAAAAATTACCTAGGTAGGTCTACATCCCTCTCCTCCTCACCACGGCCTATGTCCCTCCCAGTGACCAGAAGCTAGCCTTCAAGCCATCATGTCCCATCTTGCCACCCTACCCCGAAACAAGAAAAAAATACTAGTAGAGGTTTCAACATTAATTGGCTGGCCAAAACAGCCGCGTCTTTCAACAATGAGGCTGCTGCCTTGACCTCACCCAGGTCGTCAAAACACCCACCCGTTTCATGCCCGTCACGGGACATCAACCCTACTTAGACCTAGTTTTCACAAACCACCCCACAAAATAACAAACACCCAAGTCCTCCTTGACACCCTAACCCACCACTGCCAGTACTCTGCAACTGGTCTGGTACCCTCCCAAAACCGTGCCTAAAATTATTTCCTAGCGTAAACTAAGGCCTGGCAATTTACCCTTTTCAAGGCCCACCTCAGACATTGGGACTGGACACCTCACTAATACACTTGACCCTGACCACGCCCTGGAACTGTTTGACAACATCTTCAACTCAGCCTGTGACAAGTTACTCCTTTGCCAAAACTATGACCAAAGGAATCATGCCCCATGGTTCTTGGATCACCTCCAAGGCCTACTGCATCAGCGTGATGCTCTATGGCATCTGGCCAATGAGACCCAGCGGCCTCAGGACAGGCAATGCTATCGAGGCCCAAACAATGCACATGGGCCATACGCACACCAAGGCAAACCATTACAAAGCCACCTTAACCTCCACCTGGGAAATGGCGCAAGTTCTGGGAGAACATAAAGCAACTCTGTGGCAAAATCCAAATCTACCACCTGACCAAATACTCGTTGATGGTAACCTCTCTGTTGACCCTGCCAACATAGCCATGACCCTAAATACTGCTTTCTCTGATCTCTCCCATATATTGCCCCTAACTGCCTACGCCCCGCGGACCGTATCATCTTCCATCCCCACCTACTGCACTTTCTCACGTATGTATCCTTACTCTGGATACAGCGAAACCCTACCTGACTAAAGCTTTAAGTAAAAACCACTACAGTCACGACTCCCTAGACCTTAGACTTCTCCGCCTCACCCTCCATGAAATCCTGGCCCCTCACCCACATTCTAAATCGCTCCCTCTGCCAAGGAAATTCCCCACCCACTGGAAGTCAGCCTATATCACACCTATCCATAAAGGTGGTGACCGAACATCCATAAATAACTACCGCCCCATCTCAATCCTTCCCCCCTGTCGAAGGCACTAGAACGCATAGTCACCGACCAACTCACTGAACACCTGAATAAATATAACCTTCTAACCAAACAGCAACATGGTTTTGAAGGCCACAGCACCACTACCGCCCTCCTACAATTTACCTCCCATGTCCACTCTGCCCTGGACCAAGGCCACCTCACAGGTGCCATCTTAGTGGACCTATCTAAAGCATTTGACATGGTCAACCATGCCCTATTACTAAATACCCTGGCCCCATGGGTCTCTCCGATGACTCCATAAAATGGTTCACCAGTTATCTCTCAGACAGAACCCAGAGAGTCAAGGTAGGCCATGTCCTATCACCCTGCCTCCCAATCCGATCCGGTGTTCCACAGGGCTCCATACTTGGCCCCTACTTTTCAACCTTTACCTCAACTCCCTCCCATCCTCTTGCTGGAAATCTGCTCCTGTATGCAGATGACACGGTCTTATTCACCTCAGCCGGCTCCCCTCATACTCCACCAAACCCTCCAGCATTCTTTCCATGAACTGGAAGACTGGCTCACCTCCCACCTTCTTTTATCAACTATAATAAGACTAAAGTCATGATATTCGCCCATTCTCAAAACCCACACAAACCCTGTGCCCACACTTCCTCATGGCAAACCGGACCCCTTAGAACAAGTACACAACTTTAAATACCTAGGGATCCTCTAGACCCGCCCTCAGCTTTAATCAATATATCCTACACCTAACAGCCGCTCTAGCTCCAGGCTAAGTGTACTCTACCAGTATAAACACTGCCTCACCCCTAAGGCACTACAACTTGTCGTAACTCTTCGATCCTCTCCTGCTAGACACGGCATACTAATTTACAGTGCAGCGCCCACAGCCCTAAGCAGACTCCAGCTAGTGCTCAACAGAGCCTGCCGCCTAGTCCTAGGATGTGATCGTCTCACTCACTCATGCTCCTATACAGCAGCACAAATTGGCTAAATCTGGATAACAGAATCAGGTACCACACCTGCCTTATGACCAAAAAGGTACTACTAGGCCTTACACCACCCTCCCTACTCCAAATTATACTCCCAGCACCACTAAGCAAAACAACCCGAAGTTCAAGCAGCGGCTTCTATGGGTGCCCATAGCGGACCTCCCAATACCAGCACTTTCAACTAGGGCCCCTTCTGGACAAACTCCTCCCTAACCATATAATTGAAGAAAAAGGCTGGGCCCATTTAAATCAATACTAGGGAATACCTGCAGTTCTCAAATAGATATGACTGCCCTTGACACCTGACCTGCCTTGCCTCCTTACTATAAGCAGCAAATGTACCTCAAAGCATTTATGAAACATGACAATCAGCCTCTTTCTGAATCTCTCTGATGCTTTTCTTCTCCTCACACCTGGCTGTGCTAAATTACATGAAATTCTCTGTTAGCCTACTATGTAACAACTATGTAACCTGTTTCTTATATTTCATGTTATTTCATGTTGCTATGTAATGTCCTGTCCCCTGTACAATTTATGTATGATGTGGAACCTTTGTAAATGAGTCTCTGACTCAAAGGTCTTTCTGAATATCAAATAAATAAATAAATAAAATAGATTTGACCATTTCCTCCAGATTTTGTCACTATTATTATTTTCACTAGTTCCTGGTTCAGTATCTTGATTTCTTCTAGTTGTTTTTAAATTTCTTTTTTTCTTTCCATCTGACAGATAGAAATGAGAATTTCAAACAACATGAAGTCTTGCTGTATTCTGACATATGCAGTTAGGTCCTGCCTTTCAACTGCCCGGAGAACAAAGGTTAAACGTTCCATGGACAGCTTGGAATGTTCACTGAAGCTTAGTTGAAGCCCTGTCTGCTGTTGTTTAAACTCCAACCATCAGATTCTTTACTCCACCTCACTGAACAGTCGCTCCGAGATTTCTCCTTTGCTCGGTTCAAAAAGTCTGTTAAAGTGTCATTTTTAGCTCTGTTTTTACCAAATGCTGCTACTGAATCTGTCAGTTTAAGTCTCTGTGTGTGGTACCGTGAGTACCAGATAGGTTTTCTATTTAGTTTCTGTGTGGAACTTGTAAATTGTGGATTGGTTCTGCTGAACTGATCAGTTCAGGTAAAAAAGTTTGTGAATTTACTTAGAGTGTGGTAACTGGTCCTGATCGGTTCTAAAAAACAGATTTTATTACTTTTTTCCAAGACCCGTAACACGGTCAGGAACCGATAGGGGAGTCTTGCCTGGTGGATTGCAGAAAAAGGGTAAGTTTTGGTTAGGGCTGGCCATGTCTGAGGACCCCAAGAAAAACGGGCCCACTGGGTTTCAACACTGCAGTGCGTGTGGGGAAGTCTTTGCTAGGCTGATCCCACCACCCCTGTGTTTATTGTCTGGGGTTTGACCACCTCCAAGTCAGACTGCCAAATTTGTAGAATTTTCCCAAAGCTACCCTGGAAAAGAGATTAGATAGACTGAGGGTAGGGAGGCCGAGAGTCCGCTGACCCAGATGGCCAGCCTGGTTCGGTTCCGACCAACAGAAGTCGTACCCTCTGACCAGGGCGATAGTTCTTGGCGGGCAAGGAGACCCGATTCTAAGAGTCGGTTCCGGTAAAAAAAAAAAAAGATAAATCGTCCGGTTGGGATCCAGAAATTCATACTCCAACCGCCCGATGAAGATAGCCAAAGGCGATAAGGATAGTGCAATCGCTAACCCGGTTCGGCCGAACTGGCACCATCTGGCAGGGGTTGGTTCAGTCGGTTCCCCGGTTCCGGATTACCTTGGAAGAATTTTATGAACCGGATGAGGAGGAGGGAGAGTATGAAGATAATGATGATGATGGTGATTATGAAAGTCTGGATGTGCCTATTGACCCGGACATCTCCACAGACAGGCCTTGAGGCCTTTCTCCTCATAGGCTTTCTGAGTCCCTTCCACTTTATGTTTTACAAGAAAGTGGCTGAAACCTCCAGCTTCCTATGGAAGAAGCAGTAGAGGATCAGGAGGAGCCTGATTTTGTTGAGATGATGGACATCCCAGAGTCCAGGAGATTGTCTATTCCCTCCATAAATCTTTTGGGAAACAGACATTTAAAATTCTAAAGACTCCTAATTCCATACCTCCTGTGGACAGAAGAATGGACAAGAGGTATACTCTTTCAGGCTCGGACACAGAGTTCCTTTCCCAGCAATGCAGCCGTGCTGGGGTAGTGCAGGCTGCTGCCTGTGATAAGGCAAATATTCCTTTGGCTTCACACCCCCAGATAAGGACTCCAGGAGGATTGATGCCATGGCAAAGAACAGTACATGGCAGCATCTTTGGGACTCAGGCAGACTAACTATATAGCCTACAGCTAGATACCAGAAGTCCAGGTGGGACACTGTGCTGGCTCTAGCTAAACAGGCCTGACCAGCTTGCCAAGGAGCTGAGCGGGTGGCTGTGGATGAGATTGAGGCATCAAGGTGCAATTTCATGCTGCTGTGACTCCAATGTTGTTTCATCTAGAGTCATGGCTACATCTGTGGCCCTTGGAGATGGCTTGGCTCAGATGTACTAGCCTATCACAGGAAACCCAGGCTAAGGCCATGGATTTTCCTGTCATTGGTAATTCTCTGTTTGGGGAGCAGACAGAGTACTACATGAAGAAGATGGGCCAGTACAGGACCACCTACAGGAGTGCTCAGGCCAAAGAAGAGAGAAAGCCACTCCTCAGAGGCAGCATTCCAGGGGCAGGGGCAGGCCCTTTCTAAGGCCTTTTACCAAGCCCAGGCCTCCTCTTCTGCTTTTGCTCAGAGGGTTCTTTAAAGGGAGAGGCAGACAGGGGTATGAGCAGGCCTGCTTCCACCCTCAGCCTAAAGCCCCTGCCAAGCAGACACCCTGATGGGTCTGCCCGGCCAATTCTCCAATACCTGTAGGGGGCAGGCTGGCTTACTTTGTCCAGGACTGGAAGTTTTTAACATCAGACAAGTGGGTCCTAGTAGTAAGCCAGGGACTGGTTCTCAGCTTCAAAAAATTCCCAAGATGAGAACCAGATCCTTTCCACCTGCAAATCCATCAGAGACCCTTGCCCTAGAGGCAGAGGTTTCTTCCCTCTTGGCTCTCAGAGCCATAGAAAGGTTCCTACCCTACACAGGGGCAAAGGATTGTACTCCAGGTACTTCCTAACCCCCAAAAAGACAGGAGAATGGAGGCCCATTCTGGATCTAAACAAGCACCTTTAAAGCCAAATTCAAAATGGTGACTGGGAATAATTCTGCCCTCTCTAAGGCCAGGGACTGGCTAGCCTCCTTGAACCTCAAAGATGCCTATTTCACACTCCCATCAAGTGCCCACAGAAAGTACCTCAGGTTTGGAGTTGCCCTCAGGCCACTATCAATTCAAAGCAATGCCCTTTGGCCTAACATCATCTCCAAGGGTGTTCACAAAGTGCCTGCAGTAGTGGTTGCTTTTCTAAGAAGAAAAAGATCTCCATCTTTCCATACTTGGACGACTGTCTCATAGTGGGTCAGTCTCCAGACCAAGTCAAGTCACATCTTCAGACAACTCAGCAACTGCTCACTTCCTTAGGATTCCTCCTAAACCTTCCAAAGTCAGTTCTTGAGCCAGTACAGCTCCTCACCTTTATAGGGGCAGAGCTGGATACAATAAGAACAAAGGCCTTCTTCCCTGGACAGGGCAAGGACACTAATAGAACTGGCCTCTTCTTTCACCCTTCAGGTGTCTTGACCAGCAAGGCACTTCTTGCAACTCCTGGGCCACATGGCAGCCTCTACAGCAGTGGTCCAGGGCAGATTCCAGATGAGGACATTCAGTTCCACTTAAGAGCCTTCTGGTCCCAAAGAAAGGATTCCTTACCAAACTAGGCCCAGTGACTCGAACTCTGATCCAGGCTTTGCAATGGTGGCAGGATCAGGACAACTTAAGAAGGAGAGTTCCTTTTGTCACTCAGTCTCATTCACTAATCCTCACCACAGACGCCTCCCTCTTGGGCTGGGGAGCCCACTTGGGGATCTTACCACCCAAGGGCTGTGGTCACCTCAAGAATCTCTGCTTCACATCAATCTCTTGGAACTAAGAGCAGTGTTTCTGGCACTGCAAGCTTTTTCCAAGTCTGTACAGAACAAGGTGGTCCAGATCAGAACAGACAATACCACCACAATATGGTACATCAAAAGCAAGGGGGCACTCGGTCTATGGCCTTGTGCACAGAAACAATGAAGTTGTGGTCTCTGGCCTATTCCTGCAAACTTCTCTAATAGCAGTTCACCTCCCAGGGAAGGACAATGTCCTAGCAGATGCTCTCAGCAGGATATCTCAGGGCCACCACGAATGGTCCCTAGATCCCCTAATTTTGAAAGTGATTTTTCCAGATGGGGCACTCCACAGATAGATCTTTTGCAGCCCCAGACAATCACCAACTTCCTCTCTTTTGTTGCAGACCCCAGTCTTGGGCTCAGTCCCCTGGATGCTCTGGTTCTGAATTGGAAGGAAGTTCCTATATGCTTCCCCTTCCTCTCCTGTTCAAGGTGCTAGTCAAGATCAGGTCTCAACTGTGCAAAGTGATTCTGATCGCTCCAGACTGGACCAGACAGCCATGGTATCCACTGTTACTGTCCTTAGCAGTCCACCTTTCTCTGTCACTTCCCAGGAATTACAACCTGTTGACATCCTCTCAAGGAAGGATTTGGTATCCGAATCTCAAATCTCTCATTCTCAAGGCCTGGCTCTTGAAGAGTTAGAGTTTGCTGATCTGCATTTCTCTCAAGGTGTTCTGGATATTCTTAAGGCTTCTCGAAAGCCTTCCACCAGAAAAGACTTACAACTCCACATGGAAAAGGTTCACTATTTGGTGCTCTGATAAGCATATTTCTCCAGAATCTGCTGGGTTGCCTACAGTCCTGGACTATATGGTTCATCTCAATGGCTTGGGACTTAGACCAGCTACACTTAAAGTACATCTGGCAGCTGTTTCTGCCTTTTTGTCAGTAGGCAAGCCCTCTCCTCTTTCAGCCCATCCTGTATTTTGTAAATTCTTCAAGGGATTGTTGCACCAATCCTCCCTTCAGGGACCCTGCTCCTGCTTGAGACCTTAATGTTTGCATTGCCCAGCTTATGCAACTCCCTTTGAGCCTTTGTCCTCTGCAGAGCTTAAGTACTTGACTTGTAAAACTGTGTTTTTGTCACCATTACCTCTGCCAGGCGCATCAGTGAATTGCAAGCCCTGTCAGTGGAGCCTGATTTCATCTCTTTCCATAGAGATAAAGTGGTCCTAAGAACTAACAGGAAGTTTTTGCCTAAAGTGGTTTCAGATTTCCACCTTAATCAGTCTATGTCTCTTCCTGTTTTCTTCACTGACCATTCCTCCTCTGGGGAGAGGAGGTTGCACAGCCTGGATGTAAAAAGATCCCTTAGCTACTATACAGAGGCACCAAGGGTCACAGGTTTGAGTCTCTCCAGTTGTTCCACACTTATGGAGAGGTCAGTAAGGACAAACCTGCCACTAAAGATCTATTGCCAGGTGGATTGTCTCTTGTATACAATTCTGCTATGAGAAATTGGGTAGAACCCACCCTCAGGCCTGAGGTTCACTCTACTAGAGTACAGCTGCTTCCCTGGCTGCTGTCAGGGATATTCCTATCTTAGAAATCTGTCAAGCAGCCACCTGGAAAACAGTCCATACATTCACCAAGCATTACTCTCTGGATATCCAGGCTAGGAGTGATGCTCGGTTTACACAGCAGTACTTCAGAGCTTTTTCCCAAAGTAGGTTCTGTCCCTCCTCCTTGAGGTACTGCTTAGTAGTTCGATATGTAAGAATACAGCAAGACTTCATGTTGTTTGAAGAAAAATTACTCACCTTAGTAATGTTGTTTCTTCTAATGGAGTCTTGCTGTATTCTGACCCCTCTGCCTCCCTCTCAGAACCTGGTTTTTGGGGTGTGGGTGGGTGGTAGCAGTGTTGGCACCTAGAGATGCCCCTTTCTCACCCTCCTTTATTTTGGGTGTGTGTTGTGTTTTGTTTTTGGGTTTTCTGACTTGCGTCTTTGCTTTGAAACCAAAAAAAACCCTTTTTAACAAATTTAGATGCCAGTTGGCTAGTATGAGTTTACAGTTTCCACACAGAGCATGGTGGTATGGCTCGTAAAAGATCTGATGGTTGGAGTTTAAACAACAGCAGACAGAGGCTTCCCAAGCTCGAAGCTCAGCTCCATGCCCTGCATGGAAAGTTAACTCTTTGTTCTCCGGGGCAGTTCAAAGGTTGGTGATCACTGCATATGTCAGAATACAGCAAGACTCCATTAGAAGAAACAACATTACTAAGGTGAGTAATTTTTTTTTTCCCTACCCCTAGACTTGTCATCTTGGTCACTAACCTAGCAGGCAAAATATTTTAGGGCAGTTAACATTTTGATGGCTGCTATTTTACCAGACATGGTTAGTTTGAGCAATTTCAGCAGTTGCATTCTGTTCAGAGTGAGGACAGTACCGGTTTCAAGTTCATTTCCCACAATTGGGTGATATTAGATATAACTCTGATTCCTAGATAGCTAATCTACTGAGGATGAGTGGGGTCCATGAGGTGCTACCATAGGGCAAATGCAGTCCTAATTTAGATGGAGGACTTCAGTCTTAGACTGATTGATTTTGAGGCCTGAGACTTGTGTGAAGCAGTGGAGGAGAGTCATCAGGGCACAATGGAGGTGTCTACAGAGACTAATGGAATGAGAAGGTCATCTGTGTACATGAGGATGGTGTATTGATTGGCACACATGGGTATCCCTGGATTCCTGCATGACGATGGATAGCAGCAGCTAAGGGCTTAACTGTCAACATGAAGAGGAAGGGAGGGTGGCAACCCTACTGCATGCCTCTGGCTAAGGGGGTGGCACCTGAGAACAATGAGTTGGTGGCACGCCAGCAGATGGGAAATAGGGGGAACAAACCCAGGCCGGAAGTCTAGGTTCCAGTCTCAGATGGGCAAGTACAAGGTGAAAATAGTCCCATTCAGTGGAATCAAAGGCCTCTTTGAGCAATGGTCACCACTGCTGCTGGTGTGGAAGGGCCATTTGTCATATGGATAAGATTAATAAGGGAGTGTATGTGATCTGAGCTATGCCAGCCTTGGACAAAGCCCATCTGAGAGGGGTGAATGAGTTGTAGCAAAAGAATAAAGCCTGTTGGCTAGTGCTTTAGCATAAATCTTGCTATCCACATTTATTAGAGAAATAGGCCAGTAGCTAGTTGCTAAAGTAGGGTCTTTCCTCATTTTGGGAACACAGTTATTATTGTTTCACAGAAAGTCAAAGAGAAGGTTCCAGTCTTTCTGCCTCCAGATAGACCTGTGTGACAATGGGAGAGATTAATGGCTATAGAACTTGTCAAAATTCAGTGGGATACCGTCCCTCAAGTGTTTTGCTGGTGTATAGAGAGCATTGGTCTTGGGAAATATCTGCCCTAGAGAATGGGGCATCTAGCTGAGCAGCTTGATGAGGAGTAATTTTAGGCAGTGCTAATGAGTCTAGTGAGGATTTGATTGTTGTAGGATCCCTGGTATGTGGAAAGGAATAGAGGGTGGCATAAAAGTCATGCATAATGGAGTTAACCTGCTTTGGGTAGTACAGACCATACCTGTGGGGTCTTGTAAACCTGCAATGAACCTTTTGATCTTCTATTTCCTAAGTCTATATGCCGATAGCTCCCCTCCTTCCCACTCCCAGTATTTATGTCTGAGCTGAAGAATTGAAATTTCAGCCTTCCTGGACAACAGAGTGTTGACCTCCATCTGCAAATGAAGGATGAGTGGAGAGTCAGTCTGGGAAGGGTATGCCATAAAGCACGCTTCTGCTGCATGCAGGTCTTGTGCAAGTTGATGGAGCTGTTGCTCTTTTCCTCCAGCTGGTTGCAGAGTGGCCAATAATTTCCCAATGGATTATGGCCTTGTATGTCTCCCATTTAGTCTCTGCTGAGATGTCTGCTATCTTAGTCTCAGCAACAAATAGTGTGCTTCTTTGTGTATCCAGTGGATAAAGTCCAGGTCCCTAAACAACAGGGATCAATACTCCATGATGGGGACTGGGGCAGTGGCTCCTCCCAGAGTAAGTGTATTTAGACTGGAATGTGGTCTGATATAAGCATGGGGAGAATAGTAGAATCCACCACCATTGACGTTAGTGAGGGGAGGAGTGCCAGGTATTTAGCCTGCTGTGGTAGCCATAAACAACAGAGTAATAAATTGTCACAGTCTCAGGGTGGAAAACCCTCCAGATATTGTGAGACCTTGGTGCTACATAAGCTGATGCAGAGCTTGCATGCTTTGGAGGTGTGTGGATGTAGGTATTACTTCTATTGATACAAAGAGCAAGACCAATGCTGACATCTCCTCCTAGTAGCACTGGGGCACTGTCTGAGTTAAGTTCTGCTATTTCTTGGGTGACATTCTGAAAGAACCCCAGGTCATCCTCATTAGGGTATATACAGTACATTGTGGTTATATTAAATGCTCACTGAAAATAGAAACTGGAGTTAAAATCTATGTTTTGACCTTAGGTCTTCTTCAGGAAATATTACAAACCCACTGACTCTCACAGTTTCCTCCTCCACAGCTCCTTCCATCCTAAACATGTCAAGAATGGCCTGCCTTATTCACAGTTTCTTAGACTTTGCAGATTATGCAATGAAGAAGATAATTTAGCTGAGCAGGCCCAAATACAGTAATGCATAGTTTTTATCAATAAAATGCATAGTTTTTTTATCAACAGTGGATACCCTATAAGCACAGTGGACAGAGCACTCTCCGGGTCAGTAACATGCCCTGTAACCTCAACCCCAGCAGGAAGGATACTGTCGCACAAGAATAACGCTAATTCCACTAGTGCTTCCTTTTCATCAGAGTACACCTTCTCTTCACAGGATCATCACCAGTAACTTTTCTATTTTGCAAACTGACCCAGTCATTGGTGCTTCCTTTACAGAACCACCTATTGCTTCCTACCGCTGGCCACCCAACCTGTGAAATCTCCTAGTAAAAAGCAGCCTACCTGCTCCCAACAGCCTCTCTACCAGGTACCAAATCTTGCAACAGAACCCGCTGCTACACCTGCAAATTTAATTCCAGTGTAACTGAATTTGGGGTCCCACAGGGGTTTTCACATCACCAAGGAGCCCTCCTGTATCTCCTGTAATATGGCATATTGTATTCTTTGCAGGAAATGTGCAGCTATTTACATTGAGAGACTGGTAGATGCTTTGTTGACTGTTTCAGGAACATTACAGGGCAGTCAGGAATGGAAACACTAATAAATCCATTGTATCCCACTTTATTTCCAGGGCTACAGTGTCAATGGCCTTTCTGTTTGTGTCCTTCAGCAGGGCTTCTGGGATTCTGGCCATTTATTTATTTATTTATTTATTTATACATCAGTTTACAACCTTTGAGCCAGAGGCTCGTTTCCAAAGGTATCAACAAAGAGGACAAAACGCAGTACAACATTTAGTTACATCATTGTAGATAACAGCTTTTTCATCATCATAGCGGTCCACAGTTTAGGCAGATATATGCAGTACTTTGTTTACAATAACAGTGTTACAGGTTTGGTATTGACAGGTTATTACAGTTATTCAGATAGGATTGAGAGGTAAGCATACATTGGTTTAGCAGACAATTAGTCTTGAGCAGGTACTGCTAGGTTAGTAGAAAACAGGTGGCTATGGGACAGGGTAGGTGATAGGTTAGGAGGCGGAGCCACTCTGGGAGTTTGTCAGTAGTTGTTGTGAAACTATTCAGAGGGTTTGTCGGGTACAATGAGCTGGAACACCTACAGCTGGGGCCAAGCACAGCTATGCATGTTAAATAGCTGACTTGATGCGGTTTTGAAGCTGGAGATTGTCTGGTATCGGTGATGGAGCTGGGGAGAGTATTGTACCAGGAGGGGCTTTGTAACAGAAGGACCATTGACCATGTGTAGTCCTGGTTCTAGTGACAGACAGGGTGGCCTTGGAGGAGCTACAAGTTTGGACTTAGGGTTGAGCTAGGTGGATAGAGGCTGTCAGGCCAGAAGGGATAGTCCAAGGAGTGTTTTTTAGTTATGAGGCAGATTTGGTATCTGAGCCATTTGTCCAGGTTAAGCACCTTAGCCAAGTCATATAGCTGGCAGGTATGGGTTAATCTGGTGGCTCCCATAATTAATCTACAGGCCTTATTCAAGGTGAGTCAGATTTTATTGAGGGAGGTCGTGTCCGTGGCACCATAGACAGTCAGGCCATAGTCCACAAGGGACATGATTGAGGAGGTGACTGCTAGTCGGAGGGCATCGGGGAGGCAGTGCTTGTAGCGATAAAGGATACCTAGCTGTGTATTTGTAGCTGAGGCTAGAGTATCAATGTGGTCGTGGAAAGTGAGGGCAGAGTCAAGGAGACCCCAGGTACTTGTACAGGCAGACTTGTTCAAGAGGATGCTTAGAGCCAGGGAGGATACGGAGGGAAATTACTGAGTTTGTTTTGGGGATGGCAAAGAGCATGGATTTGGTTTTTTAGATTGACTACAAGTCTGTGCTCTTTGAACCAGGCTTCAGCATCATTGAAGGCTAGTTGCAAGGTGTCTTGAAGGGAGATGGGGTTTCGTGGGTGGCAAAGATGATGGCATCATCTGCAGCAGGATTTTACCTGCAAGCTCTGGGCATGGTATTGAGGTACAGTGAGAAGAGAAGTGGACCTAGGATGGAACCCTGGGGACACCAGATCAGATGGGACGTGTATTGAGAGGGTCCCATTAATTTTAACATGCTGAGAGCAGTCAGACAAGTAGCTGGACCACCAGGAGACCGGGCCATGCGCAAAGCTGTGTGGTTGAGGGTATCCAACAGGAGGGGTGGGAGACAGTGTCAAAAGCCTTTGAGAGGTCAATAACACTGCCCCTGCTAGTGAGTCCGAGTCCAGGAGGAATGAAGAAAATTTGAGAACTCAATAAGGGCAGTGCTGGTACTGTGACCTGCACAGAATCCATGTTGTTCATGGCAGAGGATGTTGTATTTGGTCAGGTAATCTGTGATTTGGGTAGCCACCAGTTTTCCAAGGGCTTTGGAGAGGGTGGAAGGATGGAGATGAGCCGGTAGTTCCCAGCTGAGGACCTGTCACCTCCTTTGTGTATGGGCGTGACTGTGGCTGTTTTCAGGCTGTGAGGGAATTGCCCCAGGCAGAGGACTTGTTGAGCAGGGTAGTTAGGGGGGCAGGAGCCTGATCCAGGACCCGCAGAGGATACTGGGGTCCAGGGAGTCGCTACCAATATTATTGCTCTTAGAGCTTGAAGCAGGTGGCCTAGCCTCCTGGGGAGTTACCCTGCATAACTGGAAGCCAGGACATTGAAAGTCAGGGGCGGGTAGGGTTGAGGGAGGGTCAAAGAAGTCTCTGGGGAGGACCGAACTAAGGTCTGTGAATGATGTGTTGAGAAGTTGGCTATGTGGGCAGGGTCGGTGGAGATAGAGCCTTCTATGGTGATCTGTGAGGGGAGGAGAGCACACGCCCCATTTAGTTGTTTAATGTTGTCCCAAAACATTCTGGTGCTCCCCAGGAGGAGGTAGCGCAGCCTGATAGTGATCGGCTTTTGCTTTCCTGATGGCCCATGTGCATTTGTTTCTAGCGGCATTGTAGGCCTGTCTGTCCGCAGCACAGCCTGTTTCAGATGCCAGGTGCCACAGGTTATCCCTGTGTTTGAGTAGTTGCAGCAGGATGGGGTACCCAGGGGCATTACGAA
Source organism: Neoceratodus forsteri (assembly GCA_016271365.2). Lineage (NCBI taxonomy): Eukaryota > Metazoa > Chordata > Ceratodontiformes > Ceratodontidae > Neoceratodus > Neoceratodus forsteri. The sequence continues at coordinate 275,090,059 of CM057459.1, read as the reverse complement.
CTTTGGTGTGTGCTGTCATGGGAGCGAAAACGCTGCAGGCATTATTGAAGGTTTGGGTGAAGAAGGTAAGTGAGTCAATATCAGGGGCATGGTGTATGGGAGACCAGCTAATTTGGGCAAGATGTAGCTTAAGGCCTTTTAGTCCACCTGGTCTGGGCCGCCGATGTAGAGTGGATGAGCCGTGGGTTTGGGAGTGGGGGTGGCCCAGTGGAAAATGATAGGAGAGTGGTCACTAATAGAGTCCGGAAGGACCTGGGTATCATGGATTTGTAGAGGTGGCTGGTGATGACCACATCTAGCAGTGTGCTGGTACTTTCTTTGTGTTAATTCTGGTGGGTTGGGAGACTAGTTGGGACATGTCTATGGCTGCAAATGAGTCACGGGTGGTGTTGATGGAAGAGCTGAGCCAGTTAACATTCAGGTCACCCACAAGGACTTGGTCAGCTGTGTGAGGTAGGGTTGAGAGATAATCAGTTAAGCGAAGCCAGTGCAAAGTTTGGTTTTAGGGGAATGTAGGCAGCAGTGAGATAGAGGGACCCCTGGAGGTTGGGAGTCAGTTTGAGGTTAGGGCCTGTGCCCTGTAGGCGAGAACAGGGGCAGGGAGTGTCAGTCCAGTGAGAGATTCCCTGGTGTATCTCACAACCCCCCTTCTACCTACATGATCCTCCCTGTAGAGGAGTACCCTGGAATAGTGACAAACGAGTCTGGAGTGGATTTTGATAACCAGGTTTCCACCACCGTGATGACATCTGGCCTATGCGAGGTGACCCAACATTGGAGGGAATCTAGTTTTTCATCAGGCTGCATATATTCATAGATGCAATGCAGAGCCGGGTGACCCTGTAGGAGGGTTTGAGGGAGCTGGGCCAGGGTTTGGATGAATATTGCCTGTCAGAAGTAGTAGTATAACCACAGCCCTGGCCAGGGATGGTAGAGGATGAGCTTGATAAATATGCCGTGGGAGGGGGGCTTTTGGGCACAAGGGGTGGGCAGGGTTTTCCAGGCTGTGAAAGTGAGGAGGATAAGTCTCCAGTGGGCGCCTGAGGAAGTAGTAGTAGGGAGAGGACTGGGGAAGGTGTTGATGACTGGGGCAGATGATGAGAGGGTGGCAGGCTAGCTCCAGAAAAATAGCAGGATCAGGTGCCATTGTGCCTGGGGGGTATTAGGTTGGTGAGACAATGGTGCCAGAGTGAGGATGATAGGAGGCATTGTAATAAGAGGGCTAATATATTGCTTGTGGTTGCAGCTGGGTGGTAGGTTGAAGTTGTTTTGTGTCACTCGGCAAGTGTGGATGCCACTTTGGAATAGTGGTAGTGACACGGACTCTGGTGGCCAGGTACCAGGTTCAAGACCAATTCAGGGCAGTTGGTCATGGGACCTAGGTGAGAGCCGTGCTCCACATTCTGGGGCCAGGACACAGGGTATGTTTGGGACCAAACAAGGGTGTTTAATAGCGACTCCTAGTGGCCGCTTTCAATGAAGGCTCAGCCGTGATGGCAGGAGATCCAGGCAGTATTTAGTACAGTGTCAGGTGTGGGAGGGAGCGGGCAGAGCCTCTGTAGTCAAGGAAGACAGGAAGAGGGATAAGTAGTTGGAGGAATCCAATATAGGTGGTCAACCAGCATGGGCTTGGGGTGGAAGGAGGGGTCCAAGAATAGGCTAGTTTAGGATTGGGTGTGGAGGTGGAGAGGGCAGAGGGCTGGGAGAGAAGGGAGGAGGACAGGTAGTTAGAGGGTCCAAGTATAACAGGGAGAGGCTTTCTGAATAGAAGAGCTAGAGGCAGTAACAAAGGGTCCCTCTAGTGGCTGGCAGGTATAACCTGCAAAAGGGAAAATGGGGACTTAGTATTTCAAACAGCAGGAAGTGATGTCATCAGGCAGGGACTATAAAAGGGATGGTGGTGGCTGGGGTGGGTGGGGCAGTTGATGCGCATAGTGTGTTGACAGGCTAACCCCCTCACAAAGGTGCTGGTAGAGGTTGTTTAAATTACCTCTGCTAGCACCACCGCCAGTGTTTCAGCTCCAGGAGGGAGCTCTGATGTTTCGGTCAGGCAGCGGGTTGCTTCAAAAAGAAAAACATGGAAACCAAGATGATCATCTGCCTTGGCTCCCAGAAGAACTCTGGTTTAAATTATAGACTTATTTTCCACTAACATCTTTCAGACCTTGTTTTCCTAAAGTCTGTTTGTATCTGTACACATTTAACTTCTTTTCATTTTCACCATTTGTCTCCATCTCTGTCTCCTTCCCGACATTTGTCACCTTTCAACCTTCTTACTAGGTCCTGCTAATTAGTCCCACCTAGGGACTTCTCCAGCTAATTTTCTCCTATTATGCCTTGTCTTTCTCATTAGCACCCTTTGTTTCTGACAGATTCTCTCCTAATCTTGCCTTTTTATTACTTCTCTGAGCCTTCCCTTTCTTCTTTCCCCACATATATAGCCCTTATTTTTCCTCCCCTCTTCCTTCACTAACTTAGTTTTTTTCTTTAGATATTTCCTAACCTAAGGTTGAAATGTAGATTTTAACTCCATTTTCTATTTTCAGCATGCATTTAATATAACCATTTTGTTTTGCTTTCAGACCACATGCTGGACGCAGCACCTTGTCTTAGTTTTACATTTTGTGTATACAGTACATTACCTATGAGGATAGGACCCAAGGCTATACACTAGCACAAATACCCAGTGTCCATGTGGGTCACTGGCTACTTCTGTTGATGTCCATCTAAGGGACTGGTGAACCAATATCACCACTCCCCATTTGCCCATGGGTGCAGAGGTATGGAATTCCTGCCCCACCAAATCCCATACTAGCCCAGCATGACCTGCTGTCAATTTCCACCCTGCAAAAAGGTCAGGTGGGACCTGAGACATTTTTTCTTTTTGGGGGGTCGAACCCCCTTATTCTCAGACTCCTGCCTAAGCTGCCCCATGCCCAGGTTGCCTGGGCGGGGCCACCAAGGGACTCCTCTAATGGACACTATTGCCAAGCCTCAGCTTACTCCCCAGGATTGGGGCTATGGGAGCAGGACCCCTGGCAGATGTCGGAGGCAGTGGGCAGCGGGGTGAAGCAGGTCTTCATGCTGGGGTGGTGACTTTTGTGGATGCTTGCTGCCCTGGGGCAGGGACGGCAATGACATCCAGTGTCTGCCCCACCCCACAACATTACACCCCAGTCATGCTGGTACCCCTGGCCTCTGCCAGCATTCCGTAAGCACCAGACACTCTTCCACACACTCTCCCGATTTTAGGCTGAAAGACCAACTTTAGGAATTATATATAAATAAATTTATATCCTATCTTAAAATTTTGGTCTTTTTCGCTTTTCTGAGGACCTTTAAGTATCATAGTACTGCTTCTCAATTATGTGACACATATTTCACTTTGATTGTAACACTGTGATTTTATGTTTAAATTGCACCTCATGTACTGTCACTTTAATAAATTTTGTTATTTAAGAGGAGTGTCACTGTGTAGCAGGACAAACCCATAAGGAGGCACGTCAGCGTGAAACTGGTTGGGTGGTCTTCCATGCTTTTATCCAATTGCTTTCTCATTTCTTGATATGCTGTGAAGCTGAATAAAATTGTACCTACAACTTTATCCCTGTGAAGGTGCCATCTTTTTGCTCTCGCCTCCCTAGAGAAGGAGAGCAGTCCCTAGGATGATCCATTCTCCCCAGCCATCCCTCTGACTCCTGGTCCATTCCTAAACCTGGGTTGTCGGCATCGCTAGCAAGGCAAGGCAAGTTTTATTTTTAGGCACCCAATCCTGGAGGCTCTGGGTGCCATACATAAATACAAAACTGTTCATTAAAATAAGACACACATAAATAAAGCACTAATCAGACCATACAAAACACAATTTAAAAATAGCAGCGGTCATTAACAAGGCTATCCTGCAGAAATATATTTATAGACAGCATCAGAGAAGGCCTGACTGAACAGGAGGGTCTTGAGGTGGGCCTTAAAAACTTCAACTGAAGGGTCTTCCTTACAGATGGAGGCAGCAAATTCCACAGGATGATGCTGGCAACACTGAATGCTCTGTTGCTGGCAATTTTAATCCTCGTCCTGGGAATCGCAAGGAGGCACCTACAGGAAGAGCGGAGGGAACAGACCGAGGTAGCAGGCATCAGAAGGTCCAACAGGAATCCAGGGCCCAGCCCATGTAGGGCCTTAAAGGTGAGCAAGCCACCTTGAAAGGATCCTCCATCTGACCAGCAGCCAGTGCAGTTTGCGCAGTGCCAGGGTGATGTGGCAGTATTTAGACTGCTCGGTCAGCAACCTGGCAGCTGCGTTCTGCACAAGCTGCAGTCTGCAGAGGATACCTCCTGAGACCCTGAAGTAGAGTGCATTACAGTAATCAAGCCTGGACATTACGAAGGCATGCACCAAGGTGGGGAGGTCCTTGGGCAGAACTAAGGGCTTGATCCTGGCAATATTCCTAAGATGATAATAGCTGGTCTGAACAATGGATGAAACCTGAGCTTCAAATGTCAATCCACTGTCAAAGGTAGCACCAAGACTGCACACTCTAGAGGAAGCAGAAATCTAATCACTGTGTTGGCAGGGCCGGTCTGACCTGATCCTTTTAAATGCAACAAGACTTGTTTCCTTTCATTGGACTATTGAGCCCCTCAACATTCCAGGTGTGACAGATAAGGTCACCCATGATCTAACCAGGGAGGCTTGGAGATGGGGCAGATCATAGAAAAGCAAAAGTGAAAGGCTGGTAGATTAGGGGCTCTACAGGGCAACTTGACATCTGGTCACCATTTGTTTTCTTAACCAGGTGGCAAACCATGTGGAGTTGTCACCTAAATTTAAGATCAATGCTATCTGTCACAGATAGCTGGCATAAATATCTCTTCAATTAACCACAAGAACAATATTAAAACAACTGTGTAAACTAAGTGGCAGTATAGTGCAGTGTTTTAAGGCTCTGAGCTGCAAATCTGGTGACATCCAGCAGACCAGACCTGGGTTTGAATCCCACAGCTTCCACTTGCATACTGTGTGACCCTGAGCAAGTCACTTAACTTCCTTGTGCTCCCAGGTCGCACCTGTAAAAAGCTTTCAACTTAGTGTGCTACTCCTGGTTAAACAACTAAAAAAAATAAAAAAAAATGAGTGAAGCAGTACACTGGGTGAAGGAGTCTCAGGACCGTGGCATAAAACAAATCAAGATCTGCTAATCTACACCTAAGAATATGGCAATTCTGGGATATTATATAACATGACACCATATGGTGAGATAAAAACAGAACATTAACCTATCATTTGTCATATAGTCAACTTTAATGTCCCCACAGGCCCTTAAGGTTGAATCAAGAACATTTAAATGTGTATTAGATAACCCCAAGCACAAAAAACCCTGGCAAGTGCCATTTGCTTGTATGCATCCAGAGTCAAAGAATAGGGCAGTTGAAGTATATATGAATCATCCCTGACCAAGATTGGCATCAAATTGTGCCAGCTAGTCTCACCAACTCCCCCATCATCAAGGTAAGTGTTGGTGTCCATGATATAAGAGCTGCATAGTTGGGGAGACGAGAGGCAGCTGAGGAAGTAGCATGGTTTGGCATAGCTGTCATGGCCCATAACTTGAGCAGTGTATGTACCAGTGCAGCAGGTCATAACAACTGACAAGTAGTCTACTAATAATTAAATGAATGAAACCAGTACAGTAGCAATGATTAAGCAATAGGCAGTACATGAAGGTCCACATTTTAGTTCTCAGAGATAGGGGTTGTCACAAACCCACTCCTGGAGGTCAGACCCACTGAGCTCACAGTGCCCACCCTTAAGTGGAATCTGTAACAGGGCAGGAACAGGGATACCCTCCTCATGCTTTTAGAAAGCCCACCGAGGTCACAACTGCTCTTCTGCAGTGAGGACCCAGGGCATCCCTCTAACTCTGGATAAGGGCACAATAACAGTCTCAAGTCTTGTGGCCAAATATGTACCCTTTCTTGGCTAGTACAGAAAGGAGGAAGACCTAGGTGTCACACTCTCTGGGGTAGCAGTATAGCTTGATTTGGCCTTCCTCCCTACAGGACATGCAACACCCTGGTTCAAAATCCCTGCAGACTTGTCCCTGAGACTTTGGTATTCTCCCTATCCTTCCAGATCCCTTACAGACCCTTTTACTCAGTTACAGTACTAGCCACAGACACTGCCAGCTATTTCCCGAAACTTGTGATGTTTCCAGATATATCTCCTGCTTTCTCCATTTCCACAGTAGGGCAGCAGAGAGAAACTCTTTAGAAATTTCGCAAAATATCTGGAAATAGCTGGCAATGTCTGTACTACTAATTGTGTTGAGACACCTTTTGGCAATAACAGTTTTCACAGATTATTAATACTGTCCCCAATTCACACACAAATATATATATATATATATATATATATATATATATATAAATCTCACAGGCAAATTTCATCAGGAAAATAAATGTTTTAATAAAATACTTAAATAAATAAAGTTACAACTAAAAAGAGAATATACTAATTTGAGTTACAGTATGCAGAAACAAAATGGGGACAATAAATACAGAGAAATGCAATAAAACTTTTAGTTGAAAGTCTGCCTTATATTTGCAGTAAACTGAAGTCCAGAAATAGCGGATGAAGGTTTTAGTTTCCTTTAGTCCTTGGCAGCCACACTGAGTCTCAGCAGTCTGGCTTCTGGTGTGTGTCAAGCAAAGTGTCCAGATGAAAAGTATATGTAAATGCCCTGTTCTTACCCCAGGAGTCCTTTAGCATCAGTAACTTTAGCAGTTAGCTGGCTAGGTGCAACTGCTCTGGAGGTATGCCTTTAAGAGGATTTTATATAAATGAGCATTGGACAATAGCCAATCAAAAAGCAGGCGGAGAGTGAGCTGAGTGAGAGCTGCCTGAAGGCTTAGAATTTTTTCTCTGCTGGACTGAGCAGCACTGCCTCTGAGTCGCCTCAACTTTCCTTGTTGACAGCCTCCTAGCACTTATCTGGGTAGTTTTCCTCATAAATCAGTTTCTTTAGTGTGCTGAGTGAAAGTTTTACATTTTGTTAGCACCACGCTAATTTTCTATTTTTAGCTCAACTGCGTGTATCTTCCTGGACTCAAGTCTCCACCACTCATTCACACTAATGGGACTACACTGGAGGTGCTAGGACCCCAAGAAAGCTAAAATCTTCAGGAGGGCTGGTGCCAGGATAGGACCATGCATGCATGGCACCATGAGACTAGCTCATGCCTGTATAGGCTATCCCAGCGCTGACCCTCCAACCGCCTCAGTTCCTTTTCTCCCTCCGTCGAGTGCACTTCAATGTCGCCATAGCTCATCCGCTTGGAGCTTTGTCTTCATCTATACAACAGCAGCTATAAAACCATTCAGTATTCACTCAACTAACCTTTTAGTGTTCTTTTATAAAAAAAGGAGAAAAGAAGAAAAGAAGTAGAAGATCTCGCTCTACCATCAACGGAGTCGACCTCTGACGGTAGCAGTGACGGTAGGAGACTTCGCTGAAAGCTGTGATGGCAGTGGGCTATGTCCAGTCCACTGCCCTTTTGGATTGGGTGGTCCAACCACGGGCAGTCTGGTGCTCAGGGAGAGGACAGTCCACCTGTAGCACAAATGTAGTGGTTCCAGGACCCAGCTACGCTTGACCTCGAGCTCTTTTCTCCCTTTGGTGGAAGAAGAATTGGTACCTCTTGAGGTCGCTCTCTGGTATGTCTGGTATGATCTTCAGTGGTGGAAGTGGTAGGCCTGAACCGAATCTGGTGGGTTCCTTTGGGCCCCTCTCTTAACAGCCATGATCTTCACACGAATCCGTCCCTGTCCTCGATGGGGTTCCAGGAGCAGCTTCACCTCTGGGCCACTCTTTTAGAGCAAGGGTACGCCATCACCTAGTCATCCTGGCAGCGGTCCTGGTTCAGAGGCTGGCCTTAGAGCCGTTGGACCGCTGCTGAGTGTTGGGCTGGAATGTGCAGTGCCTCTCTGGTGCCAACGCCATTGATGCCGCCCCTCATGCCTACCTCCCTCTCCTTCTCCTTATAGGGGCCAGCACAGGTACTGATTTCTTTCTTCCCTTATTTTCTTCAGGTCTGGCCCAGCAGCATTTCAAACAACATGAAGTCTTGCTGTATTCAGACATAATGCAGTTAGACCCAGCACTTGAACTGCCCTGAAAGGAAAGAGTTAACTCTATACAGAAGCATAGAACATTGAGCTCGAGCTCGGTTTTCAAACCTCTGTCTGTGGTACTTCCCAGTGTAACCATCAGATTCTTTACTCTGCCTAACAGTGAAGTCGCTCCGAGATTTCCTCTGCTCGGTTCGGTAAAAGTAAAAGCGCTTCAGTTTAAACTGTATATTTTTTGTTATTTTTGGATTTCAGCCTCTGTCTATGGTACAAGTAGTGTGTACATAGGTAGTGACTGTGTTTTATTTCTGTGTAAAGTTAGAAATTGTTCTTTTCCTCAGTTTCTTTCCGGTCGGTCCAGTTTGGAACCGACCCTGTTACATTCCGCTTAATTTTATTTCTGGGATTATAGTGGTGTTCCAGTACTGATCGGTTTCAAAAGAACCATATATAGAGGTTCTGCCAAGTGTAAAACTGCCTCTGTGTGGGGAATATACTATTTTGCCTGAAACTGTTTAAAATTGCTATAACATTTGTGTTTGTTTTAACCTGGGAGCCCTGCTTGTCTCATTACAGGAAGCAGGAAGAGAGTAGTGCTGTCCCCACCTTTTGACTGCCTACTAAACACTAGTACAGTGTTTTATTTACTTTTGGCACCATTTAAAGCTCTGCAAGCTCTACATACTACCTCAGGGCATTATATTAATATTTTGGGGCACATTTCGCAACTGTAGTTATGACACATGCGACCTCCCGGAAAACAACTTCCGGGTCAGCAGGGAGTTAAAACCGCCCCTGCAGCGAGCAGGGCAAGCGGTGCAGGGCGCGATTCTCCGCAGAGACACGCGGCACGGCTGTGTCTGCTGGGACTTTGGGAGATAAAAAGTTTTCCTTGATAACATCATTTACAAGGTAACCATAATGAAGATATGTACTGGTTGTAATATGTATGCCAAAGGGAGGTTGAATTGGGATTTATGTGTTTTAAGTGTTGTAAAATAAAGAGTTTAGAACTAGAGATTGCTTAATTAAAGGAAAGAATAAAAGTACAGGCAGATATATCCTCACTAGAGCAATATATAGACAATGTGTGGATAGTATGACTGAGTTAAATCCACAGGATCAATATAATACAGATACCCAGAGCCATGGATATGAAAACCAGGAGGAGGAATCGAATAAATGGTACTTGGTTAATAAAAACGAGTAACAAGAGTGGTAGAAGAAATATTGGGGACCTCAAACATTTTAACACCCAATAGGTTCAGTGTACTGGCATTGGAAGATCAGGAGGGTATTGAATTCTAATATAGCAAAGAAGAAACGGATTCTACGATTCCCCAAAACAGCAAGGGTCCATGACTATAAACTAAGTTACAACTCCCAGCTGCTACAGAATCAGGATGTCCTTTATAGGAGACTCAGTGTTAAAATACACTGTTACCATACTTTGCAAAAATAGAAATTTACACACTACAGTAAGTGCCCTATCAGGGACAGGTATAGGGGACATAAAACAATGTTACCAGGACTTATGGAAAATACCATCAGACCAGTGACATTTCTTCATTTAGGGTAAATGATGTGGGAAAAGAAACATTTTGGATATCCAGTGAGATTTTGAGGAGGTTGGGCAAAAGATTAAAGCAAACAAAGGTAGTTTAATTATATCAGGGCTCCTACCAGTACCTAGAATGAATGATACACTCGGCAGGAAATTCAAAGGCTAAATGGTTGGTTAAAATGCTGGTGCCAGAGAGAGATCAGCTATTTGTAGATAATTGGCAAGATTTTCAAGGACATCATTTGTTTGCTAGAGATGGATTACACCTTAATAGGCAGGGTAAAAGGATTTTTCTTATAAATTAAAAAATTGATGGATGAAAATATGGTACATTTAAACTAAATGAGAGGGGCAAGGGATAAAACATTAGGGGTAAAAAGTGGAGCAACTGGGATAAAGGCTCAGAAAACTTACAAGCATAGTATACCCAAATTAAATTTTATCTTAGTTAATGCAAGAAGCTTGAATAATAAAATGGAGGAACTCCAGCTAGTCTTGCATGACATGGATATTCATATTTGTGGAGTAACGAAACTTGGTGAAATCTTGAAGATGGATGGGGAAAATATACCAGGAAATACCTCTATATAAAAGATTGGTAAACCAATGGGGGAGTAGCCATCTATGTGAAGGATGAAATAGTATCAGAGAAGAAGGACACATCTAGATGGGAAGGTAGAGAAATTCTCTGGGTATCAATCTCTCCATTTACAATTCATTCATTGAACTGGGACTAGTTTATAGAAATCCATCTATAACAACAGAGGAGGATTTCATGATGTTAGATTTTGTTAACAAATTATCAGAATGGAAGAATGTGGTCCTAATGGGTGATTTCAAGTTACCTGGTATAGATTGGGTTAATCTGGTCACAAAAACTAAAAGAAAATGATTACTTAAACACATTTAACTTAGCCAGTATGAAACAGTATGTAAGGGAAACACTCTGATAAGCACATTCATAGATACATAGATACATAGACAGTGTCGGCAGATAAGGGCCTATGGCCCACCCAGTCTGCCCATTTGAGCTTGTAAGTTCAGTTTATGTTTTCCTAGAAGTCTGTTGCCCTTACCCCTGACCTCCAGAATTCCTTTATGTCTATCCCATGCATTCTTAAATCCGTGATTGTTTCAGCCCCCACCACTTCCTACTGCAGGTGTTCCACTTGTCCACCACCCGTTCTGTGAAGAATTCTTCCTCATGTTTCCTCTGAATCGTCCTCCTCCAACTTCATCCCATGCCCTCAGTCCTGGAACATCTTTTCGCTTAAAATAGTGTATTCCTGCACCCTGTTCCTCCCTGTGAGATACTTGTATGTCTCTATCATATCCCCTCTCCTCCTCTCCTCCAGGGAGAACATGTTCAGTTCCTTCAACCTGTCTTCATAGGACTTGTGATGCAATCCATGCACCATCTTTGCTGCCCCTCTGAACCTTCTCTACCCTGTCTATGTCCTTACGTAGGTATGGTCTCCAGAACTGTACACTGTACTCCAGGTGGGGCCTCATAGTGTCTTGTATAGCGGAATTATGACCTCCTTTTCCTGCTGGTGATGCCCTGCCTATACATCCCAGCATCCTATTTGCTTTACCTGCTGCCTTGTCACACTGTTTCCCTACCTTGAGGTCATCAGAGATGATAACCCCAAGATCCCTTCCTGCTTGGTGCATGCTATATCCTCACCCCCAACTGATATATTGTGCCAGGATTTTGTGCCCCATATGCATTATCTTGCACTTCTTTGCATTGAATTTCAACTGCCAAACCCTGACCATTCTTCAAGTTTCTGCAGGTCCCTTCTCATTCTGTCTACCCTCTGGTTTGTCTACTGTTACAGAGCTTTGTGTCATCAGTGAACAGTGAAATTCTGCCTTCTAGGTCCTGTGCAAGTCACTGATGAAGATGTTGAATAGGACCGGTCCCAGCACTGATCCCTGTGGGACCCTACTGGTCACTCTTCCTCTGTGGAGTGACAGCCATTTACTACCACCCTCTGTGTCCTGCCACCCAGCCAGTTACCTACCCACCACACTACTGTCCTGCCCACACCCATATTCCTCAGTTTGTGTAATAGTCTTCTAAGTGACACAGTGTCAAAGGCCTTGCTGAAGTCCAGATAGGCCATGTCCACTGCCCTCCCTGATCCACCTCCCTAATCACCCAGTCAAAAATTCAGTGAGGTTGGTCTGACATAACCTCCCCTGGAGAAACCATGCTGCCTTGGGTCCTGTAGTCCATTGACAACCAGATGTTCCACCAATCTCTCCTTCAGTAGTGCTTCCATGATCTTCCCCACTACCGAGGTGAGGCTGACTGGTCTGTAGTTCCCTGCTTCCTCTTTGTTCCTGCTTTTGTATAAGGGACTACATCTGCAGTCCTCCAGTCTTTGGGTACCTCCTGTTTCCAGTGATCGGCTAAACAGGATAGCCAGAGGTTCAGCCACCACCTCTCTCTTAATTCTTTAAGGACCCTGGAGTGCACCCCATCTGGCCCCATTGCTTTATTAACTCTTATTTCTTCCAGTTCCTTCAGGACCCTTTCTCGAAGGGACTTGTGTCCATTTCTGCACCATTCTCACCCCTTGTACTCCCTTCAGACCCATTACCTTTCTCTTCCTCAGTAAAGACTGAGCAGAAATACCTGTTCAATATGTCAGCTTTACTGTTGTCATCCTCCACGCGCCCCCATCCTCCCCCTTCAGTCTCACTATCCCTCCCTTTGTCTTTCTTTTTCACTTATGTACCTGTAAAGGTTTTGTCCCCTCTACCACTGATTTTGCAATGTGTTCTTCTGTCTGAGCTTTGGCTTCTTACTGACCTCCCTGCCTCCCTTGCTTCTCCTGGTACTCTCCTATCCCCTCGCCTGTGTCTTTTCTTGATCTAGTCTTAAGTAATATGGGGAAAAGTTAAACAACTGCCAGGTTCTGACACCCTGGGCTCTAGTGACCACCTAATGGTTAAATTTGATTACATAGGGACAGTAAGTCAGAAAGGGGAGCTACTATAGCATATAATTATAATAGGGCCGATAAAAGGGCAGGCAGAGAGAATTGTCAAACTGGAGTTGGGCAGCAGATTTTAGGGTGCATCAGTAGGTAAGATGTGGAATATCTTTAAAACAAAATTATGGGCCTGATCCATACATTTGTACCAATGAATAATAAATATAAATCAGTTAATAATAATCTTCCCCTGGATGACAAGAGTAATTAAGAAACAAATAAAGGAAAAACAAAGCTTTTAAGAAAACCAAATTAATAGGAGATGATGGCAGTTGGACAATTACAAAAGGTGTTTAAAACCACCAAAAAGCATTAAGGAAGCAAAAGTAAATTTGAAATTACATTGGCTACAAGGGTAAAGGACAACTATAAATCCTTTTATCATTACATTAATAATACGAAGGAGAATCAAAAGATAGGCCCTATGATAGATGCCAAAGGGAAATTAGTCACTCATAATTTTGGTATGGCAGAATTAAGTAACAAATATTTTGCTTCCGTTTTCAATAAGGGACAACCATTAGCGGGATTAATTGTGGAATACCCAGTGATGACCAGGGAATAATTACAGATAGGCAGGAAGTCTTATTACGACTCCAAAACTAGACCAAAATAAGGCGCAGGACCCAGATGGGATACACCCAAGAGTGCTTAAAGATCTGGCTGAACAATTAGCAGGCCCAGTAACTATAATATTTCAGAAATCACTAAGAGATGGGGAGGTCCCAGATGATTGGAGACAGGCGAATGTGATACCTATCCACAAAAAGGTTCTAAACAAGAAGTTAAAATTATAGGCCTGTGAGCCTGACCTCGATCCTTGAAAAATGCTAGAGGGATTCATCAAAGACTTCATTTTGGAGCACCAATATAGAACAGGAAAGGTTGACAACACACAACATGGATTTGTTAAGGGAGGTCAAGTCAGACCAACTTGTTAGAATTCTATAGTAAAGTAAATCAGGCATTGGACAGGGGTGATGCAGTGGATGTGATATTCTTGGACTTTGCCAAGGCATCTGACAAGGTACCTCACATTAAAATATTGGAAACTCTAGTAATATGGGAGTCAAACAAAATGTTGTTTGTTGGATAAAATCCTGGTTAATGGATAGGTCACAGAGAGTATGTATAAAAGGAGAACACCCAATTGGCAAAGGGTGACTAGTGGAGTTCCAAGAGGTTCCGTGATGGGTCCCTGCCTGTTCAATGCCTATATAGGAACAATGAGAGCCTCCCAGATTTCTGGTTTTCAAAATTCGCAGATGATACCAGAATTGGAAGGGTGGTTAACATGAATAAAGATGCGGACTTATTACAGACAGCCCTAGCTAATTAGAAATTTGGGCAGACAGTCACGGTTCTTCGTTTAATGTGGATAAGTGTGGAGTGATGTATTTGGTAAGAACAATATAATGCACAATTATAAAATGGGAGGTAGAGATCTTAAAGAGACCTCTGAGGAAAGTGACTTGGGGTAAAGATTAGTAATAATCTAAACTTTACACCCCATTAAAATCAAATTATTTAAAAGCCGGTAGTATTCAATATTGTATCAACAAACATATAAAGTGTAGAGACAAGGGTGTTCTGTTGCCACTGTATACATCCTTGGTACAACCCCATTTGGAATACTGTTCACAGTTGTGTTCACCATTTAAGAAAGGGGACATTGCATCGATAGAGAGGGTAAAAAGACGAGCCACCGCAGAATGAAGGAGGTACAGGGATGGATTATGATCAAAGGCTTATGTCATTGGGATTGTACTCACTGGAGTTTAGAAGATTGAGAGGAGACATGTGTATGATATATAGGCCCTGAATGACCCGGTATTAAGGATCAACTTGCCCTGGATGTTATGGTTCATAATCATAACACCAAAGCACACCGCTACAGATAAAATGGAGAGATTCAAATCAAATAAAAGAAAGTACTGGCTAACAGTTAGAGCACCAAGGATCTGGAACAGACTACCAGCAGAAATAATTGATAGTGGGGATATGGAAATTTTAAGAGTAAACTGGATAGTTACTTAATAAAAATGGAATAAGGGATATTGTTAAATACAAGGTGAGCATATGGACTTTGTCTTAAAAGCTCTGAAACCTATGAAACCTATGAAACCAGACCTTTTGCCGGTTCTTTTAAAAAGCCCGTGACACGGTTTGTAACTGATCGGTTATTGTATTACCTGCCTTGAAAGCTGCAATAGGGTAATTTGTTAGGTTGGCCATGTCTGAGAAACCCAAGAATAAACCGTCCCGCTGGGTTTCAACACTGTACTGAGTGTGGGAGGCCTTCTAAGGTTGACCCCCACCTCATCTGTGTTTATTGTCTGGGGTTTGATCTCCTCAAGTCAGATTGCCAATCTGTAAAACTTTCCTAAATCCACTCTAGACAAAAGACTGAGTAGGCTAAAGGAAAGGAGGCCGAGAAGTCCATAGATCCGATGTCCAGCCCGGTTCGGGTTGCGGCCGAATCCTGAGGAAGTGCCTACTGACCTAGGCAATCACCTCCTCGGCAAAGGAGAGCCAACCCCGAGGGGTCAGTTCCATCAAAAAGAAGCGTAAGTCTGCTGGTTCGGATCCGTATCACACTTCTCCAACCGCGGACGAAATAGCCAAAGCGATTAGCATTGTTCAATCGCTTAGACCAGTTCCGTCTGAACCGTACCGCCGGTTAGGCGGTCTGTTCAGTCGAATCCATCTCCTCCGGATTATGATCCAGATGCTTATTATGAGGAGTGGAGGAGATGAAGACTATCCCGTGATGATGAGGTCTATGACCAGGGGGTCTGGATGTGCCCATTGAACCGGACGCCTCCCAGACAGACCCTCAGGTGTCTCTCCTCCCAGGCTCTCTGAGTCCCCTTCACATTTTTTCTACAAAGGTGAGAAACCCTGCAGCTTCCTTGGTTGAAGCTGCAGGGGAGAAGAGGATGAAGAGCCTGATTTTGTGGAAATAATGGACATCCCAGAGTCCAAAAGGCTGTCTATCCCTCTTCATAAATCTTGGGGAAACAGACACAAAATTTTATGAACCCCTTATTCAATACCTCCTGTGGATAAGAGAATGGACTGGAGGTACTTGTTATCAGGCTCAGCTGTGGAGTTCCTTTATAGTCATTGCAGCCATATTGGGGTAGTGCAGGCTGCAGCCTGTGACAGGGCTAATGTTCCTTTGGCTTCACACCCCTCAGATAAGGATGCCAGGAAAGTGGATGACATGGCCAAAAACAGTATTTGGCATCCTCTTTGGTACTCAGGCAGGCTACTTATATGGCCTGCACAGTCAGGTACCAGAAACCCAGATGGGATACAGTTCTGAACTGGCTAAACAGGCCTCTCCACAGCTAGCCAAGGAGCTGGAGGAGGTGGCTGCTGATGGAATTAAGGCATCCAAAATGCAATTTCATGCTACTGTGGACTCCAATGATGTGGCATCTAGAGTCATGGCTACATCTGTGTCTCTCAGAACACATGCTTGGCTCAGATGTACTAGCCTTTCACAGGATACCCAGACTAAGGCTATGGATTTTCCGTGTAGATAACTCTCTGTTTGGGGAGCAAACAGAGGCTTACAAGAAGAAAATGGATGAATGCAGGACCACGACAGGAGTGCACAGGCCAAAGAAAGGCAAGTCACCCATGCAAGCAGCAGTCTAGGGGCAGGAGCAGGGGCAGACCCTTTCAAAGGCCTTTTACCAAGCCCAGGCCTCTCCCTTCCCACAGAGCGGGTTCTTCAGAGGGAGGGCAGAGGGGGATGAGCAGAGCTGCTCCCCTCCTCCTCTAAGTTTAAGGCTCCTGCCAAGCAGACACCCTGATGTGTCAGCCCGGCCGACTTCCCAGTTCCAGTAGGAGGTAGGTGGCTTACTACTTCCAGGCCTGGAAGTCTGTGACCTCAGACAAGTGGGTCCTGGAAGTAGTAAGCCAGGACTGGCCTCAGCTTCAAAAAATTTCCAAAAGAGGCCAAGTCTTTCCACCTGTGTCACTCTCAGAAACCATTGACCTAGAGGCAGAGGTTTCTCTTCTAGCTCTCAGAGCTATAGAGAAGGTTCCTACTCAGCACAAGGAAAAGGACTGTACTCCAGGTACTTCCTTACCCCAAAGAAAACATGGGAGTGGTGACCATCCTAGACCTAAGGTATTTGAGCAAACACATTTCAAAGCTCAAATTCAAAATGGTAACTCTGGGAATAATCCTCCTCTCTAAGGCCAGGGATTGGCTAGCATCTCTGGACCTCAAGGATGCCTACTTCCATATTTCTATCAGGTGCTCCAACAAAAACCTCAGGTTCGAGTTGCCTTCAGGCCATTACCAATTCAGAGCTATGCCATTCAGCCTAACATCAGCTCCAAGGGTGTTCACAAAGTGCCTTGCAGTAGTGGTGGTTTACCTCAGAAGACAGGTATCACCATCTTCCTGTATCTGGATGACTGGCTCTTAGCGGTCAGTCACTTTCACAGGTCAAGTCAGCTTTTCAAACTACCCAGGACCTACTCAGCTTCCTGGGGTTTCTTTCAATCTTCTAAAGTCTGTCCTTGAACCAGTTCAACTTCTCACGTTATAGGCATAGAGTTGGACACTGTACAAGCAAAAGCCTTCCTTCCCCTGGCAACGGTGAAGGCCCTGGTGTATCTCACTTCCTCCTTTCGACCTCAGGTCTCCTGTCCAGCAAGACAGTTCCTCCAGCTCCTGGGCCACATGGCAGCTTCCACAGCAGTGGTGCAGGGAGCAAGGTTCCAGATGAGGGATATTCAGTTTCATCTAAGGTCTTTTGGTCTCAAAAGAAGGATTCACTTACCAAACTGATTCCAGTGACTCAGACTCTGGTCCAAGCTTTCCAGTGGTGGCTGGACCAGGACAACCTCAGACAAGGGTTCCTTTCCCTCAAGTCCCATCGTAGTTCTAACTATGGCTGCTTCTCTCCAGGGTGGAGATCCCACCTGGGAGCCCTGACAGTTCAAGGGGTCTGGTCTCCACAAGAGTCTCTCCTTCACATCAATCTCCTGGAACTCAGGGAGTTTTCCAGCCTGCAGAGCTTCTCAGATTCAGTCAAGGGCAAGGTGGTCCAAGTCAGAACAGACAACATCACCACAATGTGGTACATCAACAAACAGGGAGTCACTCTGTCCTCGGCCTAGTGCACAGAGGCCATGAAGCTGTGGTCTCTAGCCTATTCTCTTCAGACTTCTCTAGCAGTTCACCTTCCAGGAAGGACAACATACTAGCAGATGCTCTGAGCAGAATTTCACAGGGACATCATGAATGGTCCCTGGATCCTCATATTCTGAAGGTCATCTTCCAGGTGGGGCACTCCAGAGATAGATCTCTTTGCAACACCGGACAATCATCAACTTCATCTGTTTTGTTGCAGACCTCCAGTCCTGGGGACAGTTCCCAGGATGCTCTCATTTTGACTGGAAGGGCAGGTTTCTCTATGCCTTCCTTCCTTCCTCTGCTGTTCAGAGTTCTGATCAAGATTAGGACTCAACCCTGCACAGTGATACTGGTAGCTCCAGATTGGGCCAGACAGCCTTGGTATCCTCTACTGCTGTCCTTGTCAGTGTTACATCCCCTGTCTCTGCCCAGGACATACAATCTCCTGTCCTCCTCCCAGGGGCTGATCTGGTACCCCAACCTCCAGTCTCTCAATCTCAAGGCCTGGCTCTGAAGAGTTAGAATATACAGCTCAACATCTCTCTCAGGGAGTTCTGGATATTCTGAAGGTCTCCAGAAAACCTTCCACTAGAAAAACTTACAACTCAAAATGGAAAAGGTTCAGTATTTGATGTCTCAGAAAGGCATCCTGCCTGATTCTGCAGGCATTTCCACAACCTTAGACTATCTAGTACATCTGAATGGTCTAGGCCTTAGGCCTGCCACTCTGAAGGTTCATCTAGCAGGTGTCTCTGCATTCCTCTCAGCAGGAAGGGCTCTTCCCTGGCATTTCATCCTGTTTTCAGAAAGTTTTTCAGGGTCTGGTTCACATTAACCCTCCTTTTAGGAGCCCACTCTGCCTTGGGATCTTAATGTCTGCATAGCTCAGCTTATGCAGCCACCCTTTGAACCTCTGGCTTCGCCGAATTAGCACTTGACCTGGAAAACTGTGTTCTGGTAGCTATTACTTCTGCCAGGTGGATTAGTGAGTTACAGGCTCTGTCAGTTGAACCTGACTTCATCTCCTTCCATAGGAACAAGTGGTCCAAAGAACCAATAGGAGGTTCTTGCTCAAAGTGGTATCAGATATTCATCTGAACCAGTCTATATCTCTCCTGTGTTTTCACTGATCATTCTTCTTCAGGTGAAAGAAGGTTACACAGTCTGGATGTTAAGAGGGCCCTTAGCTACTACATTGAGCATACTAAGGCACATAGAAATGACTGTCTTCAATTGTTTCTCACTTATGATGAAGTGGGAAAGGTAAGCCTGCCACTAAAGAACTATTGCCAGGTGGATTGTTTCTTGCAATTCTGTTATGACAAGTTGGGTAGCACGCCCTTCAGGCCTGAGGGCTCATTCGACTAGGGGTATAGCTGCTTCTCTAGCTGCGCCAGAGATATACCTTTGTTAGAGATCTGTAAAGCAGCCACCTGGAAAACAGTACATACTTACCAAGCATTACTCCCTGACATCCAGTCTAGAAGTGATGCTAGGTTTGGCACAGCAGTACTGCAGAGCCTCTTCCCAAAGTAGGTTCTGCATTCCTCCTCCATAGGGAACTGCTTGATAGTTCAGATATAGTCTCGAATACAGCATGACTTCATGTTGTTTGAAGAAAAATTACTCACCATAGTAATGTTGTTTCTTCTCATGGAGTCTTGTTGTATTCAGACTCCCCCACCGCCTCTCAGAACCTGTTTTTTTGGAAGTGGGCTGGCAGGTACAGTGTTGCATCTCAGGGGTGTACCTTGTACCCCCTCTTGGGTGGGGTGGATGTTGTTGTTATTTTTCTGGTGTTTTATACTTAAATATTGTCACTACCTTTCCTTCTTGGGTCTCAACTTGAGTCTTTTTGCCCAAAAGAATCTTTTGCCCTTGGCTATATGTTGAACAATTTCCATACTATAGTATGTTAGTTAGTGTGCTCATAAGAATCTGACAGTTACACTGGGAAGTACCACAGACAGAGGTTTGAAAACCGAGCTCGAGCTCAACGTTCGATGCTTCTGCATAGAGTTAACTCTTTCCTTTCTGGGCAGTTCAATTTCTGTGGCTAACTACATTATGTCTGAATACAGCAAGACTCCATTGGAAGAAACAACATTACTATGGTAAGTAATTTTTTCTTTGGCGCCAAGAACTGGTGCCAGTGCTGCAACTGGTGCTGGCACTGTGGGTGGTGAGTGGCGGGGGGTGTTCACCATGAGTGGTGTCAGCACCACATGTGGTGTTGTTGCCATGAGTGGTGCAGGCACCAAATGTGGTGCCAGTGCCGTGGATGGTGCCGATCTCTTCATCCCTCCAGGTGGTGGCATCTCTTCTCATTCCTGGCATAGACCTGCCTTTTGGAGGTTATTCTAGGGTAGAAGTGGAGCTGGATGAGTCTCTCCCTTTCTGTTTTGTCAGAGACCCAGGAGATGACTTATTTTATGGGATGGAATGCAAGCCTTCGGTATCAATATGATGGAAGATCTTCTTCCCAGTTAGCTTTTCCTCAGGGATATGGGGTCCACCGTAACATTTCAGCATTCATCTGCAGACCAAGCAGACTTCTATGAGTTTCTAGGTTTCTCAGTATGAGTACACTCTGTTGAACATACTCATTGCAATGTTGAGAGCCTTCTGAAATTTAACCCTCCATTGCTAGGGGCTTATAGCCCAATAATCAGCTGAAAGCTTTCATGGACACCTACAACTCTGCCTCTTAGGCAGCTGCTGCTGGTAGCAAGTGGTTAACGTCCCCTTAACAGTGCTTAACTGTTTGGTCCTCAGGTTAATTTCTGGGGACCACTTAGAATAACACAGCTGTTTTTAACAATAGGTGGTGTCTGCTGCCTCTCAGAGGATGGAACCTTGACATTCTCATACAGGTAGTCCTTTCAAGGTAAAGACCTAGATGCCTTTATCAGGAACTGACCCAACAGAGGACACAGGCCCACAAAGTGCCCTGTTCCAACCTCTGTGGGTCCAGCCCAGGTCCCAACTTCAGCTGTCTGAAGGGATGCCTCTCAGTGGTATGAGGGGCATCTAATTCAATTTACAGCTGGTGGAAGTCCATCACACCAGACATATGGGTCATCAGGATTGTCCGAGAGGGATACTCTCCCAGTTTTGCAGATTTCCCAGACCTTCCACCCCAGACAACAGCCCAGTCTGTCCTCCTCACAGTCACACTCTCTTGGCTGCCTATTTCCATTGCTTCTGGTTCCAAGATAACAGGTGGCATACACCTTGTCATCCTTGAAAGGTTAAACAAATACCTGTTCAGAGAGACGCTCACTAGAATCTCTACATTCAATTATTCATTTCCTGGAACTTTGGCTCCTAGCTAGCATCTCTGGGCAAGAGACACAGGAGGCAGTTACCACAGCTTCTCAGTTGTTCACTTAGGGGTTTCTGATTTGGGTAGGTGCCAACTCATCTTCCCAGCAGCTGCTCATCTTAGGACACCTCCTGGATACCTCCAGGGCATTGTGTTTTTGGTCCAGAGGATGGGAGAGGTGAAGTCTTCAGATTCATAACATCTTGAAAACAACTCTTCGGGCTCCTTTGGTCAAGCGGATGCTGGGCTTTGGGGCATCCCCAGCAACGAGCTGTGGTCTCGACCACGCATCTGAAATCCTCCATTCAAAATTATGAAGTTTGAGGCAAAGTGTCTCGTGGGAGCTCTCTGTCAAGACCTTCACAATCAGGTGTAGAGTCAGAGGAACCTCGTCTCTTCTTAAATTTCTTAGAGATGTGAGCTATCTTATAAGCAAAGGCCTGGAGTATGTCCCTGCCATGGACTGTTCCTATTTCAGAAGGATGACAAAGCCATGATGTATTACATCAGCAAACAGGGTGGGTCCCCCTACCCTTTCTGAAGTAGGACCATGAGGTTGTAGAGTGGTACCTTGGTGGTGTGCATCAGTTCAGATTTTGTTCAGTCATTTTGATGAATGGGGCAGTTCAGACCTGATCCTTTTGCTTCCCATTTTAAATGCAAAATGCCTCAGTCATGCTTCAGAAATCCTGACCCTGGTGTTTTCTGCCAGGATGTGTTCACTGCACTTCAAGATGCCCTCTGTATGTTTTTCCTCTTCCCTTTATTCAGGGAGTGCTGACTGTTGTATGCGGGAGGGGCAGGATAATTCTCATTGCCTCAACCTGACCTCAGCAGATGGATTTGTATTACCTGTAGCTGGTCAGAAATTCCTGAGGTGACTACCTCCATGAGCGGACTCTCTGGCACAGGGACTTTAGTCCATTCTAGCCTGTGCTCTCTGCATCATGCTGGGCCCAGAAGAAATGGAAGTGGATAGGCTCTGGTTTCTCCCAGACCATCGCAGATGTCTTCTAAGTTGTGCATAAGCCTTCCACCAGGAAGGCTTGCTTTGTAAGTGAAACCCTTCTCCATTTGATGGGCAAATCCAACCTGGACCTTCGGTTGCCCACCAAGTAAGGTGTTTGAGTGCCTCTTGGACATATCATTACGGGTCAGCCATACTTGTTAGTGGAGGTACATATCTGTGCTTTTTCAGTCTAGCTTGAACCAGTAGACATTGCCTCAGGCTCTAACTGTTAGTCAAGTTTTTCCTTAACTCCAGAAGGAAGGAGCGCTTCCTTCACTCTTTGAATGTTAGGATGATTCAGCATTCTCATCAACAGAATGAAGAGCTACACTTTCAAATTATTTTGTATCTTCAGCATTCTTTGGCTGGGTCAACTTCTTGCCTTGAGATGTTTTCGGCTTGGTTAGTAGCATGTCTTTGACACTACTAATCCTTGTCTCAGGCCAAATTGAAAGACCAGGTTCACACCACTTTATCAGAGTGGTTGCAGTTTCCTGGCGGAGATTTGTAATGTGCCCATTGCAGTCTTCTGCAGGGTAGTGAGTTGGAGCTCAGTGCATACCTTGTAAAGCACTATGTTCTGGATGTCCTTTCCGGACAGCTTTTATCTTGGCAGGACAGTCCTCTGGGCTTCTGTTCTGAGTGAGCCCTATCTCCTACTCGTCCTACTCAGGGTGGGTTGGTTTTAGCTTGGTACTTCCCATTAGTGTGAATGAGTGTGAGACTTAAATCCAGGAAGATATGGAAATGATGTACTTATTGTAATTCTTGATCTTTTTGGATGCAGTCTCACCACTCATTCACACACCCACCCACCATCCCCTGGTCTCACACATTTTGTTTCTTCGGTCTTCATTGCCTTGTTGTTTGGGCTGTGAAGACATTGCTCAGTTGACCCTTCTTGCATGGGTCATCCAGGCCTTCACATGCCCAGAGGTTAGAGTAGTTATTTCTTTTATTAGTTACACTGCACCTCCTTAGTCAAATAGGTACTGAGGTGATTGGAGGGTCAACACCAGGATAGCCTATACAGGAGCAAGCTAGCCTCGTGGCGCCACGCATGTGCGGTCCTATCCTGGCATCGGCCTCCGATAGATTTTTATTTCCCATGGGGTCCTAGCACCTCTTGTGTAGTCCAATTAGTGTGAATGAGTGGTAGAGACTCTGTTTAAGAAGATCAAGAATTATGTAAGTACGTAATTTCTATGTTTTGACTTTATTTTTACTGTGACTGTTCATTTCCAAAGTTATTTTTACCAGTGTGAAAATTTCGATGGTTCCTCCCTTTTAACCTAATTATGGAAGGAACCATCAAATTCTTATACTTTACCTTAATTCTTCCTCAGACCTCACAGATTTTATCAAGTAGGCAACCAATTGCGTTCAAATTTTGACAGTTGCTTGGTCAAAGAATCCCTTTAATTACAGTGGCATCCCCCAGGATGAAAACCACCCTGCAGAATTTGCAGCACTCTGCAGAATGTTGCAGCAGACCTACTGAATAAAGCAATGTAATTTCAATGGCAATTAGTCCTTTTGTCATGCAGGAAAATGTTACACTGCCAGGATCAAGTGAATGCCACAGTTTCCTGCATGACAAAAGGGAGTAGTGGCATTGAAATTACGTTGCTTTATTCAGAGGTCTGCTGTAGCATACTGTAGAGAGCTTTAACAGTGGGTTTCATCCTGGGGATGCTTCTGTACATAAACTGGACCCTAAGTTCATCTGTCACAGGCTGGCCTGTGACATTACAACAGAAACCTATGCGCAGTTGATTGGTATTACTGGGTTTCTATTAGATTGGCACTAGTATTGATCCCAGTACGTTCGCTTGCAGGTATTTGCATTGGTGTTTGGCATTTATGCAGCCCCCAGTT
Source organism: Neoceratodus forsteri (assembly GCA_016271365.2). NCBI lineage: Eukaryota > Metazoa > Chordata > Ceratodontiformes > Ceratodontidae > Neoceratodus > Neoceratodus forsteri. The sequence continues at coordinate 275,065,990 of CM057459.1, read as the reverse complement.
ATATCCATGTCCCTTCAGCATCCATATCCCAACAGAGTACCTCTGCAACTCCTCTTGCATCTGATTAACATTTCACCGCCATACTTCTCAAGTGTCTGTCTTAATTTAATTGTTTAATTAGTATTTTGAAAGACCTTTGAGCGTGAGCTCTTTTACAAAGGTTCCACATCAGGTGGACAATAAGACAATACATATATTCAGTGGTTACAGAGGCCTTATCATTAGGCATTAAACAGCGATAACATGACAATTAGACAAATAGGAGAAAAAACTGAGCAGTTGTAACTGAATACTAAGCTATTTCTAATTGGTTGCCCTAGGTAGTACACCCTGGAAACCTCCAACCACTGATAGACTATGGCAGAGTAACTGTATAGGGTTTAACGCTATCCCAGATGGTGAGAGGCTGGGTGACAGTGAAACAAGGAGGATTGGGTTTGAAACCAACCGCAGAGAGCGAGAGGTGGGGGATAGTGAAACGGGGGCTGTGATGGAGGGAGCAGCTCCAGAGGGCTTTGTCGAGTATGGTGTGTGTCTGTGGGGGGGTTGGGAGGGGCAGTACCAAGTGCGTTTAAAAGGACTGATAGCTTACTTAAGCCCTTGGCTAGGCTGGAATGGAGGTAGGGTTCTCTAGGTAGCCCTGCTGGGGTGTTACCTTGGGGTAGGCCTGTCTATCAAGTGGAGCCTGAGAAGCAGGTGCATTTTGAGTTAGACATTAGGTGCTGTTTGAGGCCTACTTTGAATTGAGACAGGCTGTAGTTTATTTGTAATTTCATTGGGAGTTCATTTATCCAGAGGGGGCCTGATAGGAAAAAGCAGGCTGCCCTAGTGAGGTTCTGGGCGGCAGTATGGACAGTGCTCCATTCTTCCTCTGTCTGGTGATGTGTGTTGAGAGAGAAGCCTCGAGCAGGTTTCCTATACAGGTTGGGGTTTTTCTGAGGAGGCCTTCTTTCCCAGGAGGCAAGTTTGGTATTTGATCCTGTCTTTTAGGTTAAGCCAGTTTGCATGCTCATACAGGGTGCAAGTATGAGTATATTGATCTGCACACAGGTGAGGCAGCATGCCTTAATGAGTGCAATTTGGACCCTTTGAGCACTGTATCAGTAGTAGCTCCATAGACCACCAGCCCGTAGTCTTTAGGTGGAGAGTATGGAGCTGGAGACTGAGATTTGGAGTGCTTCCGGGTGAGGGATTTCTTATGCCTATAGAGGACCCTGATCTTTGTGTTTACCACTTTTACAAGAGAGTCTACGTGAAGATAAGTGAGAGAGTCATCAATGGTGACTCTAAGGTACTTGAACACGCACATGCTCAATCTGCTCACCAGCCTTGTTGGTGATTACGAGAGGAGCATGCTTGTGTTTGTTGTAGGGGCTGGATTGTAGCATGGCCTTGGCTTTCTTGTAATTTAGTAGCATCTTTTGCCTACTGAACTAGTCCTCGAGTTTATTGAAAGAGTTCTGTAGTTCTGTTTGTAGGGCAACCTGAGAGGTGCTGCTGCTCAGCAGCATGGCATCGTCCGCATACAGAATAAGTTTGGTGTCACAGGCTGTGGGTAGGTCATTTACAAAGAGGCTGAGCAGGGGCCCTAGAATTGATCCTTGAGGAACTCCTAGGAGTACATCTTTGAGCTGGATAACGTCTGCCTGATTTTGACTCACTGGCTCCTGTGTGTTAGGTAGCCATTGAACCAATTCAAGGCTTGGTGCCACACCCAATCTTTGGAGCTGGAGTACTAGTAGAGGGTGGTTGATGGTGTCGAAGTCTTTGGTGAAGTCAGTGAAGATGGACCCCACCAATTTGCCTTCATCCAGTGCCTTGTGCGCATAGTCAGTGTATTCCAGCAGTGCCGTGGTGGTACTGTGCTTTTGCCTGGAGTCATGTTGGTTTCGCAGATTGTACTTATTGAGGTATTCTGTAGTTGACTTGCCGTGATTTTTTCCAAAGCTTTGGATAGTGGGGAGAGGATAGATATTGGCCTGTCGTTTGACACCAGCACCTTGTCACTATTCTTATGCACTGGAGTTACCAGGTCTTGCTTCCATACCTCTGGAAATTGAGCTAGGCCAAGGATTTATTAAATAGCATTGTTATGGGCATGATAAGAATATCAAGGGTGAGAGATAGTAACTTCATATCTAGCCCGTCACTCCCCAATCTGGTTTTGCCTAGGACTTTCCTGACCATCGTTAGGGCCTACTTCACCGTCCACCTAATTAAAGTAGAAAGCTGGGTGGTTAGTTATGGGCAGGTTGGTGCAACCTTGGTCCTCCACAGGTGGAAGGTAGTCTGGAGGTAGCACTGGAGGTCTGTAAAGGCCCGGTTAAAGGCATCAGCAATGGCTAGTGGATCTGCAGAGGATGAATTATTAATATTAAGCATCTTAGGGTGCTGTTTTGATCTCTACCAAGGATGTCTTGATGTTGTCCTCAAACCTCTTTCCATCTCCCCATGCATTGTTAAGCTGGGTCTTATGGAAATTGTCTTTATGAGCCTGATAAGTTTGGTGCACCAATCTAGCCGTTAGGAGGTAGAAGAGCTTGCCATCAATCTGGCCATTAACCTCCCCGAATTTTCCATTTTGTGCGTGGTGCATATATATCACAGATGGAATTGAAGCCCTCAGTGAAAAAACCTGGGGCGTGGTCCAGCGTAGGTGCCTTGTTGATGGGGACCAGTTGTAGGCAGACAGGGCCAATTTGAGGGACCCAAGTTTGCCTTTCCACAGAACCCTGCTCTGATGAGGTGGAGTGGCTTTGGCAAGTTTAGTGGTCCATATAAGGAGACTGGGTGTGGTCACTTAGCACGTCCGGGAGAACCCTGAGTTCAGAGAATTGAGTCAGTGAGCTAGCTAAGACCCAGTCAATGAGGGTGCTGGTACCAGCCTTGTAGTTCTGCCTGGTGGGGTGATGTACGAGTTGCATGAGATTGTGGGAGATGATTAGGTCTCTGGAGGGTGTTGCCTCCTTACATAACCAGTTAGTATTAAAGTCACTAGTCAAGATGAGTTCTGAGCCCTTTCTGAGTGCGGTAATTTCTTCCATAACAAGAGGAAGGCCTTCCTTGGCTTTCTTAGGGGCAGGTAGGTTGTGGCAATGGTAAAGGTCTTGCCTTTTAGGCTGACTTGTATTTTACCACTAGTAGCTCATAATCCTCCACAACTTTGGAGATGGGAAGGACGGAGCAACTCAGTGAGTTTCTGGCATATAGGAGGCAGCTGCCACCTTCCTGCCTGTTCTATCAAGTTGAAATGCTTGGAATCCTTCGATGACCACCTTACCATCTTTGATCCTACCCGACAGCCAGGTTTCAGGTCTTAGGAACCCTAACACCCTGGTTGTGCTCAAGGGTATGAGCCTGTGTGGAAACTGTGCAACCCACACTTGTAACACAGTCATTCAGTGGAATTATTTCAGCAAAGATTCAAATATAGGCATTTTGTCACCTCTGGTCATGAATGGTATCATTACGATTTTCTTACCATGCACCAAACACTGATTTCCCATAGCGACTGCACTATTCTGTGCTGGAAGTGTGAAAACACATTTTGGCCAGGATGTGAAAATGACAGCTGTACCGTTCATAAGGAGGTGTGGGAAATGCAAATGTTGAAAATCTGGAGTGAAAATATTACAAATTCGCAAAGTTTCAAGTGCACGGAAACTGCACAATGCATGTTCGTTAAACAGTAATTTTTGAATTTTGCACTGAATTTTCAACATAGGCATTTAGGATGTTTTCATGAACAGCCACTGTGATTTTCTTACTCTGTACCAGACATGATCTCCCACAGCGACCGCCTATTCTACACGGGAAGTGTGAAAACACATTTCGGCAAGGATGTGAAAATTGACAGCTGTATTGCTCATAAGAAGATGTGGGAAAATGCCAATGTGGAAAATCTGGAGTGAAAATAGTGTGTGTAGAGACTGAGCAATGCATGTTGGTAACACAGCCACTTTATGGACTTCTGTCACCAAATTTTCAACATAGGCATTTTAGGACCTCTGCTCATGAACAGTGTCACTGCAATTGTCTTACTCTGTAGCAAACACTGATTTCCAACAGCGACCGTGCTATTTTGCACTGGAAGCAAGAAAACACATTTCAACCAGGATGTGAAACATGACAGCTGCACTGTTCATAAGCAGGTATGGAAATATGTCTATGATGAAAATCTAGTGAAAACATTACAAATTGCAAACATATGAGCGTGTGGAAACTGCACAATGCACGCCGTAACACAGTCATTTTTGAAAATTTTCACCAAATTTGCAACATAGGCTTTTGAGAGACCACCTCAACGCTGACATTTCATTAATCGGTCTCGAAGGTGATTCTTGCAGTGACCATGAAATCACCTTTCAGGACTGAATAACACCATGACAATGACTGAATTCATGAGAAGGGTGTCAAGACTCCCATGTTGAAAATTTGGTGTCAAAAGTCGAAAAATCACAGAGAAATCCACCTAAGTTGGGAAAACCCTATTTATGCCATTATACAGCTTACCAGCATTTCCTCAGTTTGCAGTTGGCTTTGAAGATTGCAGACATGTTCCTAGTCCACGAAGAGCATCGCTCCAGGCTCCAGAGGTAAGTATGGGGTGAGGAGGGGTGTGAGGAGGGTGGAGTGCATAAAGGTAGGCACAGGTTGGCAGGGGCAGGGACTCACCAAGGAACTGTTTTCTTCTTTCACAGGAATTAAAAAAAAAACGGACACTTTTGGCATGCTGCGGTGGGCTCTCAGCATTCCACCTACAAGTTTGTTGGTGTGGGTGTGCTGGAGCTGGCAGGGATTGGGCACCCCACCAGCCATACAGTGTGCACAGGAAATTGAGTGAAAAAGAAAGAAACAGACGCTTTGACATGTTGGGGTGGGCTCCCAGCATACCACCTATGTGTTTGTTGGGGGGGGCTGGAGCTGTCAGGGATTGGGCACCCCGCTGGCCACACAGTGTGCATGGGGTGAGGCATTTTCATGCTGGGGTGGGCTCCCAGTGTGCCAACTGGTTGTTTAGTTGGGGGCTGCAGCCGACGTGGGTTGGGCACTCTCTTGGCCACACAGTGTAGGGTGCATGAACTGAGGGGATTGGGCACCCCTCAGCACACAAGGGCTGGGAGATTAGTAATGAGGGGGAGGACGTTAGCAGAGGAGGAAGCAGGAGGATTTCATGCCAAGCTGTGCAGGACAGCAGTTCGGCTGAGGTAGTTATACTAATTGCATACAAACTACCACCGCTGGATTGCAGAGACCGCTTGTTAGAAGTGAAGACAACACAGCCGAACTGCTGTCCTATGCAGCTCGGCATGTATTGGTCCCTAAGGTTGTGTCTGTTACACTGAGCACTACATTGGTAAGGAGGATCACACACCTCCAAAAGTAGTACTGTTGCAAGATGTTCCTTGTGCATGCGCATAAGCTAATATAAAAAGGGATTTTAAATAGAGTTATTTAACTGGGGCAGGACTGGTTGGTGGCATTTCCAGAAACCTGCACTCAGTTATTTGTGGTTCAGAACTTGGGTTCTGTTTGTTAAACTGGCACATATGAAAGAAACATAGTAAGTATTATGGCTGATAATTTATTAAAGGCTACCGATGAGGGGCCATTTAAGAGTAATGACAATAAATATGTAAGCAGGTTGATGAAGCCTCCAGTTCCCAACTAACCAATAAATATAGCTTCTAAAGGGGCTGATGAAGTGCCTCACAAATTACAAAATTATAAAGATGAATAAAGGAAGCTCTATCAAGCTGCTATGAAGTGGCTAAAACAAGCTGTCAGTGCCAGTGGCTCAGTAGGTAGCACACTGCCTCTGAGACCAGGAGATCAGAGGGCTGTGGGTTCAGTTCTCACATCTGTCACTTTTTGGTTAATATCCCAGTACTGACACTGTAGTGCAGCATGAGAGGGTGCTGCATTTCTGAGGCGCCGTCTCGGATGAGATATTAAACCGAGGTCCCATCTGGCTGGATTGGTGGATGTTAAAGATCCCATGGCACTTATCGAAAAGAGTAGGGGAGTTTTATTGAAATAATAAACATCAAATTCAACACAACATAAAACAATTACAACTTATGACCTTATTAAGAAATCCACAGTCCAATTAAGAAAACAAAAACAAGTCAAAATTAGAGCATACTTTAAACAGATTAGATCCTATAGTAGTCAGTTCTCCCCAACAATAATTTATACTTAATAAAGCTAGAGAAAACTTTCCACCATTTTTAACTTTTCTGAATTACATAACTGTTCCTCCTTCAAACAGATTTTCAACAGTTCTTGAATACTAATTAGCTATAACAGTCATATGTCATTTTCCTTTGATAAAGAACCCATTGACATCTCACCTGCCATACATAGAACCTTATACAACAAAAAATATAGCTAATGTACTTTTATGATACAGAGCGAAACTAGTGGGGTAAATACCCAGTACCAAGATATTCTAGGTTATAGAAGAACACCATTTCAACTTCCATTTCCTGCTAGGTAAATCCATAAATTTTGAGCAAAGAGCAATGTAGAAAGAAATGTTCCATAGATTCCTGTATGTTGATACAGTCTGGGTATGGGCAGTTTCTTCTTCTTTCACTTTATATTTCGCATTGCCCCTGACATTTAGACATCAATACATAATTAACCATTGAGTTTCCTACATGAAAGTTGTGCTAAAATAAAAGCATTCTGTGCTGTAGGGCAATTTTAAAGCAAGGATCCTTTGGAAGTATATTTTCCATTTTATTTTGTACAAAGCATGCGCATTATTCTTAAATATCATTACCTTTATTACTTGCCACCGATATAACTTCTGCACTTCTGGTCTAACATACATGAGGATTTAGTTTTGGGGCATATTATGCCATGCTGTAAAATACTTTCCTAAAATCATCCTTACCCAAATCCCTCCCCCACTTACTGAATACTGCAAACCTCTTTTAACTGATTGAGAAAAACAAGGTATGAAAAAGATTATTGGGTCTATCACGAGATGTCAGTGTGGCTGAGTTGGTAGCACATCTGCCTCTGGACCAGAAGGTCATGGGTTCTCGTCCACACTGGGATTGGACTTGCATCTAAAATCGCTGGCATCCAAGTGTAGTATTGGGGGTGCTGTACTGCTGGGGTGTGCTGTCCTTCAGATGAGACGTTACACGAGGTCCCTTCTGCCCATCCTAGTGTTGTCCAGGTGGAAGTAAAGAACCCAGGGCACTCTTTGTAAAGAGTAGGGTGCATTCCTGGTGTCCTGGCCAACATTCTCCTTCCCATAAACCAGTTCATGCAATTGTCCAGGCTGTGGGTGATGATGTGTGATATGGCCACCACCACACATTCAGTTACTTCACTACCAGTCTAGCATTGCTTGTAAAGCACTTTGGGATACACTGTGTATGAAAAGCACTACATAAATGCTGATTCTTCTTCATCATTCCAAGGCCCCCATTTTTTTTTTCTCCAAATAGGTATAACACCTCTTGACCAGATTCATCCTATTGCCCATAACATTTGGAAAAATGACTATAAATTCTGGTCTCCAAATGAGATGGCAATTGAAAATCATAGCTACAAATTGCAAACAAGGTATAATATATTGTTTTATGATGTGAATACATTTTGTTTAGAAAGTTTTCCTGCTTCCATCTATTTACCTTTTCTCTACTTTCATAATTGCTGCCCCAATTCTCAACAGGAAGATTTTAAAAGGATTCCAAAATTTTAAGAGATTCTCTTGAAATAAGAATCTCTTTCTGAAAAGTTGCTACAGTAATGCCCACCCCTATAAATAGGCCTCTAGCTTTGTGAATATTTAATTTAGCATTTGAGACTGCTGAAAAATTCTGGAATTCAGAAAGAAACTCATGTAATTGTGCATAATCTGAAAAAACAAACATACATCATCTGCATAGGCTTGCAAAAGTAACTGATGCTGCGATTCATCCCCTGATACTAATCCACTTGGGGAGGTAGTAAGGAAGCGTAAAGGGTTCTAATGAAAAAAATATATGAAAAGGGACTTAGTGGACACCTTTGTCTAACCCCAGTGTGTAGCCAAAACTCCTTGATGTTTCCCTTTAGAAAGGAATTAACCAATTTAGATTTATAAAGAAGTTTTATGACCTTAAGCATCTGTGGAGGAATACCAAAACTGTCCAATACTGTGAATAGATAAGGAAGATGAACCCTATCAAAAGCTTTTTCGAAATCAGCTGCTACATACACCCTTCCTTACCTATCAGTGATAAGTGTTCTATAACATCTCTTATAATCATAATAGCTGATTGTATTCTTCTGTCAGGAAGACCAAAATTGATAGGGTGAAATCACATTATTGGCATATGTTTTCAAGCGATTATTCAGTAGTGTGGTAAATATTTTATAATCTGAGTTTAACAGATTAACAGGCCTCCAATTTTTATATATTATGCAGATCACCAGATTTAAATAAATGGATGAGAAGTCCATCTGTGAAGGAAGTCATCTTGAGTTTGTGTCCATAAGGAATTGAAAACAAGCTTAAGACAGACTGCTAATTCTTTTCTAAAACTTTTATAAACTGATTCGAAGCCCATTCAAACCTGGTGAAACTTCATTTTTTAAGTTTTGAATAATCCTTCTATTTCTGTAATTAACAGTGGGCTTGTAGTTTTAGTGCCTCATGTGGTATAGAGGGCAAATTTATTATATTCAAATAATTATCAATTTCCAACTGTGATATAGGGGCACTAGGTTCTAATGTCTGATAATGTTTAACAATTATACTTCCTATTTGTTCAACTGAGTCTGCTTTATTCCTGCCTGAATCTAACAAAATATCAATGGTCATTGAATATTTTATGCCTTTGATTGTTTCAAATGGGTCACCTATAGGAGTTTCTTGGTACTATTAGAGCATAGCTTGAATAGTCTGCGCTCTGTTATTGAGCTTTTTCATTTCTGATTTGGTATAACTAATCTGGTCAGTATAATCCATCTTTGAAGTACAAGATAAAGTAATCAGTTGTTGTAGCTGATGCCTTAATGACAAATATGTAAAAAATAAGAATTCCTTAATGATCTTCCATATTTATTAAACCAATTACATAAATCAGTTTTCATATCAGCCACCATTCACCTAGATTTAAATATAAAAAGCCACTGAAAGTCGGGCCTGAAGGATCTTCAAAATTATCAATTTGACTTGAGGATTATTGAGAACGGAGGTATTCAGTTTCCATCTTTTCTGTTTATAGGCCCTTGACCCTGATGCTTTTAGTGTGCATAACAACAGAAAACAAGCATTTGTCAATGCCGAATGTTTGCTTGCTGGCACTGGCAGTGCAGAAGTTACAGAGCTGCATAATAGGAATGGCAGTGAAGTTTTGAACTGAAGCTAACCCCACCACCACCCTGCAGAGACTGAAAGGCATTGGGGTGTGCATCTGGGTCCTCAGGCATAACTGGCCATGCCTTACCACACCCTACCCTGCAGGCACCATCAGTGTCACAGTGTGCCCTGGGGTCTTTGGGCCTTATGCTCACCCCATTCCATAAGGAAATACAGTGAGATGGGTGCAGTATAGGAGAATGGTGAACTTTGGGGCTGAAGAGTTCAAGGCACACCTCGATGCCAGTCACTGGCTGCAGGGTGTGGGTGGGGTGTAATGGCAAGGCATGAGCATTACAGGCGACAATCCCAAGTCACACCCCTGATGCCTGTCAAGTCTCTACAGGGTGAGGCATTGTGGTGAAACCCTAACACCCCAGAAGTTTGTTGGTATTTTCACTCCAAATTTTCAACATGGGTTTTTGTGACCCCTACTTAGGAACAGTGGCAATATCAGTTCTGCTAATGGAAGCTGATTTTGCACAGCGACTATGCATCTGGCACCACGGTGCGAAACACATTTCAAACAGGATGTGAAAATGACAGCTGTACTGTTCATGGGAGGTAAAATGGCAATGTTGAAAATCTGAAAACCTGGTGAAGTCAGCGTGTGTGTGAAACTGCACAATGCACACCCATAATGTAATTAGTTTGAGGATTTTTCCAGCAGATTGTCAACATAGGCATTTTCAGACCTCCGCTCATGAACAGTGTCGAATTTTTAATCTGTCCTGAACACTGATTTCCACAGCGAACACGTATTTCTGCACCAGAAGTGCGAAACACATTTTGGCCAGGTTGTAAAAATGACAGCTGTATTGTTCGTAAGGAGATGTAGAAAATGCCAGTGCAGAAAATCTGGACTGAAAATATTACAAATTTGTGAACTTACGAGAGCAAGCGTGAAACTGTGCAATGCACGCTTAAATGCAGTCATTTTATGGACTTTGTCACCAAATTTTCAACATAGCTATTTTAAGACCTCTGCTCATGAACAGTCACTGTGATTTTCTTAATCTGTCTCGAACATTGACTTCACACACTAATCAGGTAATTGTGCGCTACATGCGCAAACACACATTTTGGGTGAGATGTGAAAATGACAGCTGTACTGCTCATAAAGAGGTATGGTAAAAGGCAATGTTGAAAATCTGGAGTGAAATATTAAAAATTTGTATTACAAGTGTGCTGTGAGGAACTGCGCAACGATGCTCCGAAAGTCATTTTGGGGAATTTTTCACCAAATCTTCAACAGAGGGTTCTGGAGGGCCTACCTCATGAACTGTGACACTGTTGTTTCATTACTCAGTCCCGAAGGTAGTTTGTAGTGACCGTAAATCACCTTTCAAACAACATGAAGTCTTGCTATATTATGACAGATGTAGTTTGTCCCACCATTAGAACTGCTCCGGAGGTGAAAGAGTTAACTTCCATGCGGTGCATGGAACTTAGAGCGCGAGCTCGGTTAGAGAAGTTTCGTTAGGGTGGTTTCAAACCGAAACTGTCAGATTCTTTACTCCGCCTACTGAACAGTCGCCCCGGAGATTCCTCCTGCTCGGGTTCATTTCTTGGTTTAAAGCTGCCTTTTTCTCGTGTTAAATTCAACCGCGATATTATTTATTTTAACCACAAACCGATCGGTTCAAGCTCTGTCTATGGTATTGTAAGTAATAGATAGGTTTCTGTGTGGAACTTGTAAATGTTTATCGTTCGGTTTGAACCGATCGAATGTATTTAAGCTTTGTTTTGAAGCCTTTAAGGCTTGTTAGAGTCGCGGTTCCTGGTTCTTATCGGTTCTAAAAAAACGGATTTCATTACAGTTATTTCCAAGACCCGTGACACGGTTGGGAACCGATAAGGGTGTCTTGCCTGGCACTGCCATCAAAGGGCAAGTTTTTGGTTAGGCTGGCATTATGTCTGAGAAACCCAAAGAAAACCGGCCCACTGGGTTTCAACACTGTGAGTGTCTGTGGGAAGCCATTGCCAAGGCTGACCCACACACTCATGTGTTTATTGTCTGAGGTTTGACCACCTCCAATGCAGACTGCCAGATTTGCAAGAATTTCCCTGTAGCCACTAGATAAGAGAGTTGGTAGGCTCAGGGACAGATGCTCAAAAGTCCGCTGACCGGATGGCCAGCCCAGTTCGGTGCCAGCCGAACTGGAGGGAGTTCCTCTGACCAGGGCCAGACTTCCGGCAACGTAAGCTGACTCTGAGGAGCCAGTTCCAGCAAAGAGAAATAGAAAGTCAGCAGGTGTGGAGTCCAAAATCCTTCTCTAACTGCTGCAGAGATAGCCAGGGCAATACAGATTGTCCAGTCACTGTCCCCGGTTCCCTCCGAACTGCTACCATCTGGCAAAAGGTCGGTTCGGTCGGTTCCACCGGTTCAAGAATATGATATAGAAGAGTTTTATGAACCAGAGGAGGGGAGGATGATTATGATCAGTGTGAATGTGACTTTGAAAGTCTGAGTGCCCATTGAACCGAACATCTCCCAGACAGACCTTTAGGTGAATCTCCCCTAGGCTTGCTGAGTCCCTTCTCATTTTTGTTTTATAAAAGTTGTTGAGACCCAGCTTCCTTTAGAGGAAGCTTTGGAAGAGCAAGAGGAGCCTGACTATGTAGAGATGATGGATATCCCAGAGTCCAGGAGATTGTCCATCCCTTTACATAAACTTTTAGGAAACAAACAATAAAAATTTTAAAAGCTCTAATTCTGTGCCTCCTGTAGATAAAAGATGGACAGGAGGTACACTTATCAGGTCCTGATACAGATTTTCTTTCACAGCAATGCAGTCATGTTAGTAGTTCAGGCTGCAGCCTGTGATAAAGCTAATATCCCTGGCTTCACATCCTCCTTGACAAGGACTCCAGGAAGATTGATGCCATGGCCAAAAACAATACATGGCAGCATCTTTGGGACTCAGACAAGCAAACTATATGGCTTATGTTGCGAGATACCAGAAATCTAAATGGGATACTGTCATGGCCTTAGCCAAACAGGTCCCTGGCCAGCTTGCAAAGGAGCTGGAGCAGGTGGCTGTTGATGGTATTGAGGCATCTAAGGTGCAATTCCATGCTGCAGTGGGATTCTAATGATGTATCCTCTAGAGTCATGGCTACATCTGTGGCTTTTCATAGATTGGCCTGGCTCAGGTGTACTACTTTGTCACAGGATACCCAGTCTAAGGCTATGGATTTTCCTGTAGGTGGAAATTCTCTGTTTGGGGAGCAGACAGAGAATTATATGAAGAAAATGGATGAATATAGAACCATCCATAGGAGTGCACAAGCCAAGGAACAGCAAGCCACTCCTCAGAGGCAGCCTCAGGGTAGGGGCAGGCCTTTTCACAGGCCTTTTAACAGACCCAGGCCTCCTTTCAGCCTAAGCTCAGAGGGGTTCTTCAGAGGGAGAGGCAGATGGGGTATGAGCAGGCCCACTCCCACCCCTCAGCCTAAAGCCCCTGCCAAACAGGCACCCTGATGGGATGCCCAGGGTTGGCTCTCCATTACCTGTAGGGGCAGGCTGGCTTACTCGTCCAGGACTGGGAGTCTTAACATCAGACAGGTGGGTCCTGGAAGTAGTGAGCCAGGGTCTGGTTCTCAGCTTCAAAAATTTCCGAAGATGAGAGCCAGATCTTTTCCACCTGAAAACCCTTTAGAGACTCTTGCTTTGGAAACAGAAGTCTCAACCCTCCTGGCTCTCAGAGCTGTAGAAAGGGTTTCTCCCTCACACCAGGGCAAGGGTCTGTACTCCAGGTACTTCCTTACCCCAAAAAGACAGGAGAGTGGCGCTCATCCTGGATCTAAGATATCTGAACAAGCACCTTTTAAACCAAAATTCAAAATGGTGACTCTGGGAATGATTTTACCTCCCTAAGGCCAGGGACTGGCTAGCTTCCTGGACCTCAAGGACGCTTACTTCCATGTTCTTATCAGAAGCTCCCATCGAAAGTACCTCAGATTCAACTGCCCTCAGGCCATTATCAGTTCAGAGCAATGCCCTTGCCTTACCTCTGCCCCAAGGGTGTTCACAAATGTCTGGCAGTAGCAGTTGCTCATCTAAGAAGGCAAAGATTGCCATTTTCCCTACCTGGATGACTGGCTCATTGTGGGTCAGTCTCCAGACCAGGTCAAATCACACCTGCTAGTTACCCAGCAGCTGCTTGCCTCTCTGGGTCTTCTCAATCTTCCAAAGTCAGTTTTGGAACCTGTCCAGGTACTCACCTTTATAGGCGCAGAACTGACACTAAGCAGGCCAGAGCCTTCCTTCCCTGGAAAGGGTAAGGACCTTGGTGGCCCTGGCCTCGTCCTTCACTCTGCAGGTCTCTCGACCAGCAAGGCATTTCCTGCAGCTCCTAGGACACATGGCTGCTTCCACAGCTGTAGTGCAAGGAGCAAGATTTCAGATGAGGGACATTCAGTTCCATTTGAGAGCTTTCTGGTCTCAAAGAAGAGATCCCCTATCCAAGTTAATCCCAGTGACTCGAACCCTGATCCAGGCCCTTCAGTGGTGGCAGGATCAGAGCAATCTGAGACAGGGGTGCCTTCATCCTCTCTCTCACCCTTGACCCTTACTACAGATGCATCCCTCTTGGGATGGGGAGCTCACATGGGTGACCTTTCCACCCAGGGGTTATGGTCCCTCAGGAATCCCTGCTCCACATCAACCTGTTGGAACTCAGAGCTGTTTTTCTAGCACTTCAGGTTTTTCTGCATCTGTTCAGAACAAGGTGGTACAGGTCCGAACAGACAACACCACTACAATGTGGTACATCAACAAACAAGGGCACTTGGTCTTCGGCCTTGTGCACCAAGGCGATGAAGTTGTGGTCTCTGGCTTATTCCCTGAACACTTCCTCATAGCAGTTCACCTCCCAGGCAAGGACAATGTCCTGGAAGATGCTCTCAGCAGGATTTCCAGGCCATCACGAATGGTCACTGGATCCCTAGTACTGGGGATAGTTTTTGCCAGATGGGGCACTCCTCAGATAGATCTTTTGCAGCCCCAGACAATCATCAACTTCCACTTTTTGTTGCAGGCCCCAGTGTTGGGCTCAGTCCCCTGGATGCCTTTCTCCTCGATTGGGAAGGAAGTTTCTCATGCCTTTCCCCTTCCCTCTCCTGTTCAAGGTGCTAGTCAAAATCAGGTCTTAGCCCTGCAAGATGATCCTGATTGCTCCAGACTGGGCCAGGCAGCCCTGGTACCCACTCCTTCTGTCCTTAGCAGTCCATCTTCCCTGTGTCTCCCCAGGAACCACAATCTGTTAACCTGTGCTCAGGGAGAGTTTGGTATCCGAATCTCAAATCCCTCAACCTCAAGGCCTGGCTCTTGAGCAGTTAGAGTTTGCTGATCTTCAACTTTCTCAAAGTGTTCTTGAAATCTTGAAAGCTGCTAGGAAGCCTTCCACCAGGGCTACCTATAACTCCAAGTGGAAAAGGTTTTCCATATGGTGTTCTGGGAGGCATATTTCCCGAATCTGCTGATTTACCCACTGTATTGGATTATGGTCCATCTTAATTCTTTGGGACTGAGACCAGCTACCCTGAAAGTGCATTTGGCAGCTGTCTCTGCTTTTATTTCAGCAGGGAAGCCCTCTTCTCTTTCTGCTCACCCTGTATTTTCCAAGTTTTTAAGGGATTGCTTCATACCAATCCTGCATTCAGGTATCCTGCACCTGCTTGGGATCTTAATGTTTGCATTGCTCAGCTGATGCAACCCCTTTGAGCCTCTGACTTCGGCAGAGCTTAAGTATTTGACTTGGAAAACTGTATTTCAGTAGCCATCACTTCTGCCAGGCACATAAGTGAGTTACAGGCTTTATCAGTGGAGACTGACTTTATTTCCTTTCACAGGGATAAGGTAGTCCTCAGGACTAACAGGAAGTTTTGCCTAAGGTGGTTTCGGATTTCCACCTTAACCAATCTATTTCACTTCCAGTGTTCTTCACTGACCATTCCTCCTCTGGTGAGAGGAGGCTGCACAGCTTAGATGTTAAGAGGGCCCTAAGTTACTACATACAGCGTACCAAGGGTCACAGGTTTGACTCCTCCAACTATTTCTCACTTATGGTGAGGTTGGGAAAGGGAGACCTGGCACTAAGAGATCCATTGCCAGGTGGTGTCTCTTGTATCCAGTTTTGCTATCAAAAACTGGGTAAGGTTCCCTCAGGCCTGAGGGCTCACTCTACCAGAGGTACAGCTGCATCTCTAGCTGCTGCTAGAGACATCCCTATATTGGAGATATGTCAGCAGCTACTTGGAAAACAGTACACACTTTCACCAAGCATTACTCCCTGGAAATCCAGGCCAGGAGGGATGCTCGGTTTGGCACAGCCGTGCTTCAGAGCCTATTCCCTAAGTAGGTTCTGTCCTCCTCCATGGAGGTACTGCTGTGTTTGCATTCTGTCATAATATAGCAAGACTTATGTTGTTTGAAGAAAAAATTACTCACCTTAGTAATGTTGTTTCTTCTAATGGAGTCTTGCTATATTACACCTCCTCTCAGTCCCCTCTTAGAACTTCTATTTCGGTATGGGGTGGGCAGTCCACTGTTGGCACTTATTGATGCCCCCTTTATGTTTGGGTGTTGTGTTTTATTTAGTTATTTTATCTTATTTTTCTGGTCCCCTGACTTGAGTCTTGGTGTTGGGACCAGGAAAATGTGTGAATATTTTAGTAGCCAGTTGGCTAGTATAGGTTACAGCTTCCACACAGAGCCTTAGTGAGTTTTGCTCAGAAGATCTGATGGTTTCGGTTTGAAACCACCCCAATAGAGCTTCTCTAACCGGTCAGCAGACGAAGTTCCATGCACTGCATGAAGTTAACTTTTCACCTCCGGAGCAGTTCTAATGGTGGGACAAACTGCATCTGTCATAATATAGCAAGACTCCATTAGAAGAAACAACATTACTAAGGTGAGTAATTTTTCTTCGGCCCGAATAACAAAATGGCAGTGACTGAGTTCATGAGGTGGGCCCCAAGAACCCCATGTTGAAAATTTGGTGAAAAAATCCCCAAAATGGCTGAGATGCACCAAAGTTGAAAAAAACACTTTATGCCATTATACAGCTTACCAGCATTTCTTCAGTTTGCGGTCGGCTTTGAAGAGTGCAGACGTGTTCCCGGTCCACTCAAGATCATTGTGCTGGGCTCTGAGGTAAGTATGGGGTTGGGTGGGGGTGTGGGAGGTGGGTGAATAGAGGGTGGGCACGGGTTGGGGAGGGGGCAAGACACTCTATGGGGGACTTTTTTTTTTACAAGTGTGTTTTTCTTATTTAGGAAGGCAGTGGGACTTTGCCACACTGGGGTGGGCTCCCAGTGTGGCAGCTGGAAGTTTATTTTTGGGGGCAGTGGAGTTGACAGGGATTGGGCACCCCGGCCATACTGATCTTTACCACGCTGGGGTGGGCTCCCAGCGTGGCACCTAGAAGTCTGTTTGGGGGGCAGTAGAGCGACGGGGATTGGGTACCCCAGTCATACAGTGTGCAGGGGAGGGAGCGCATGAGCATGTTGGGGTGGGCTCCCAGCGTGCTATGTAGGTGTTCGGGGTGATGAACTGTCTATGACAGTTCAAATGTAGTGTTGATGTAGGCAATTTGCATACGTCGACAGCAGTATGCAAACTGCTCACACGCTATCACCGGATTGTGGCAGTGTTTTCTCAGAACTGTACGCCATCAGATCAGAACGGCTGTCAAAGACAGCTCGGACATTCATTGCCGTGGTGCAGCCACGCCTGCAAAGGGAGCAGGGCATTGGAAGTAGGGAGGCACACCTATGAAAACTTGTATGGTGGCACTATAATAAAAATGAGGATCAGTAATTAAATTAAATAATACATGGGTGACTATGTAAAACCAGAATTTTACACACACCTCAGTATGGGATGCTTTTATGAACCCTGAGGCGTAGCATCCCACATCTCAGGTGTGTGTAAAATTCTGATTACACACACACACACACTCACACACAAAGTATTCTATATTTCACCCTATATGCCTTGAATAAATCCCTTGTAGTTGGAGTTTATGATATCTTATTTTCCCTGGTTTTCTGTAAACTCAATACCTTTATTTCACTTTACCGCAACTGTATGTGTTAAGGCGGTCGACACTGTGCATGTAATCCTACCCCTTGATATGTACAATTTGTTGCTAAAGTAAAATGAAAGCATGTAAAGTCTGGCACTATCCATGATTGCATTTTATGGATACATATAGCACTGCAGGCCCTTCCACTACTTTATGCTACAGAATACATTTTTAGGGCGGGGCTAGGGTTACCAGATGTCCTTTTTACGAGGACATGTCCTCTTTCCAGCTGCCAGATATTCTTCACGTACCTTCTCTATCCTGTTGTATTATTATTTATGTTATATTTTAATCTCTCCTACCCAGGATCTCCTTGTAAATGAGCTGTGAAGGCGGTGGAGACTTTAAACCTATTTACTGGGTCTGGCACAAGGACTCATTGGGGAGAATAAGTGTCCTCTTTTTGGCATTCTAAAATCTGGTACCCTAGGCAGGGCTGCAAGGTACTCAGTGATCCTCAGAAGAACTTTAAAACCAAACTCCAAAAATGCCAAATTCTGGCTGACTGAGGTCCCAGGCAGGGCACTCCTTGCCATGTTGCTTGCCCTGAGGGCATCAGCTGCTCTTTAAAGGGGGTGGTACCAACAACAAATTCACGGCTGTTATTAGCAGAATTCACCTGCTCAATGTTCCAACTTGTGACATGTCTGTGGGGCCACTGAATTTTCCCAGTGGGACACAAGGAATGAACTCTGCAATCTTCCTCCAATATCAGCAGAACCATGTTAATTTCAGAGTAGGAGGTTGCACGGCTTCCATCAACCACCTACTGAAGTCCCCATATGGAATTTTGAGGATCTGAAGCACAAAATAAAAGCACTGACCCTGTATCTCGAAAGATCGGTACCTGTATCATTAACAGAAAAGTGTCAGTTAATATAATACAAAGACACTCCAGCAAATTTCTGACTTCTAGATTATGTGGACTGAACCCTCCCAAAAATACAAAATATTTTAAGCACAGCATCAAACTTACCCTTACTTTACAAGTGTTAAAGCAAGCCCTGAAGATCGTGACAAAATGTCACAGGCTTCAATCTGGACCCACTTTTACCCCTCTTGGTGACAGTCTAACTCACTATTTATTGGTTTTGCACTGCTGCTTTGGGAAACATAGAAACATAGAAACATAGACTTTGACGGCAGATAAGGACCGCTAGGTCTATCTAGTCTGCCCATTTCCTACCTACAGGATAGGCCACAGATCCTAGTTAACCAACAGCCTATTTCTTCCTACCCCCACAAGAATTGCCTTATGTCTGTCCCATGCATTCTTGAATTCTCCCACAGTTTTAGACCCCACACCTCCTCAGGAAGGCTGTTCCATGCATCCACTACCCTCTCTGTGAAATAATCTTCCTCACATTGCCCCTGAACCGCCCTCCTTCTATCTTTTAAATTGTGTCCCCTTGTTCTTGCAAGTCTCTTTTTCTGAAAGATGCTACCTCTTGGACTTTGTTGATCCCACTGAGGTACTTAAAAGTTTCTATCATGTCCCCCTCCCTTCTTTCTCTCAAGGGTATACATATTAAGCTCCTTTAGTTCTCCTCATATGGTTTCTCTTGCAGACCCTGCACCATTTTAGTTGCCTCCTCTGGACTACCTCTATCCTGTTCTATGTCCTTGTGGAGATGGGGTCTCCAGAACTGGACACAGTACTCCAGATGGGGTCTCACCAACTGTCTGTACAGAGGGATAACAACTTCCTGTTTTCTGCTGCTGATGCCTCTCCCTATACATCCCAGTATACCCCCGGCCTCCCTACTGCCTTCTCACATTGCTTACAACCTTAAGGTCATCTGATATGATTACCCCAGGTCCCTTTCCTGTTTTGTTGTTGTTACTACCTCCCACCCATTGTGTATTCTTCCCTGGGTTCTTGTTTCCCAGGTGCATTATTTTGCACTTCTTTGCATTGAATCCTAGCTGCCTTACTTCTGACCATTCCTCCAACCTTGCCAAGTCCCTTTTCATCCTTTCCATGCCTCCTTGTGTATCAACCCTGTTGCAGATCTTTGTGGCATCTGCAAAAGGCATACTTTTCCTTCCAGTCCCTCTGCAATGTCACTGATGAAGACATTAAAAGGACTGGACCTAATACTGAACCCTCACGGTACCCCACTAAGTAACCCCCCTTCTCAGAGTGGACTCCATTTACAATTACCTTCTGTGTCCTGTTGTGCAGCCAATGTTTTACCCAGGCTACTACCCCTGGGACCCACTCCCAGGCTGGTTAATTTGACTATTAATCTTTGTGTGGACTGTGTCAAATGCCTTGCTAAAGTCTAGGTAGGCCATGTCCACAGCCCTCCCTGGTCTACTACTTTGGTCACTCAGTCAAAGAAATCTATTAGATTCATCTGACATGACCTTCCCCTGTGAACCCATGCTGCCTTGGGTCCTGTGCTCCACTGGCCTCTAGGTACTCAACTATTCTTTCCTTCAGAAGTGACTCCATCACTTTCCCTACCACAGAGGTCAGACTGACAGGTCTTGGTCCCACTTTTGTGAAGGGGAATCACATCCTTCCTCCAGTCCTCCGTACCACACCATCCTCCCATGATTTATTAAAAAGAGTAGCCAGTGGTTTCACTAGTTCCTCCCTTAATTCTTTTAGAATTCTAGGTGAATTCCATCAGGACCCATTGCTTTGTCCACCTTCAGTTTTAGGAGTTCTTGCAGAACCCTTTCTTCTGTGAAAGGACTGGGATCGACCCCCTATCAAGAGTGCTTCTGATAATTGGATTAGGCACTTCCCTCCTTTTGAATACTGAGCAGAAATATTAGTTCAGTATTTCTGCTTTTCACTGTCCCTCTGCCCACCCACCATTCATTCTATTCAGCCTCACTATCCCTCCCTTTGTCTTTCTATGCTCGCTGATGTACCTATAAAAGGTTTTATCCCTTTCTTAACTGAGTTGGCTATCTTTCCTCAGTTTGGGCCTTTGCTATTCTGACTTCCTCCCTGCTTCCTTCTGCCTTAACTGGTACAGCTCTCTGTCCTGCTCCTTCTGTATTTCCTTATACTTCTGAATGCTATATTTTCTTCCTGACTTTCACAGCCACCTCTTTTGAGAACCATAGTGGCTTTTTCTTTCATTTTGATTTGTTTATTTGCTTCACACAAAGGCTTGTTGCCTCTGTGATGGCAGTTTTGATAATTCCCATTGTTGCTCCACACCTCCTTCTAGCCTGTTTGCTAGTGCTTTCTGAGGCACTCTCCCATCTGCCAAAGTCAGCCCTCCTAAAGTCCAGTACCTCACTTTTGTATGGCTTGACTCTGTAGCTGAGTTTAACGTGAACCACACTGTTTGATGGTCACTTTTCCACAGATGGCAACCCACTTCTAGATCTGAGATCCTCTCACTGCCCCATGTGAGAGTACAAGGTCTAAGATTGCTCCTCATGAGTCGGTTCAAACTAGCTGTCTAATGCCTGCCACCTGTAGGGCATCAAGAATGGCCCTGTTTTGGATGTGGCTGCAGCAAATGTGCTCCAGTTAATATCTGGCATATTCAGGTCTCCCATCAACAGTATTTCCCTTCTCTGCCATTCTAAGAATGCCTTCTATCATATCCTTGTCCATTCCTTCCCCTGACATGGGGGTCTGTACACAACCCTGTGCAGATTGTGGTGCCCTTTCCAGTCTCCAAGGTGACCCACAGTGCCTCCTCTCCTCCCTGTTTACTCTTTTGTTCAGTTGCTTTTATCCCTTCCTTTACAGAGAGCTACTCCTCCCCTCTTCTCCCCTGCCTGTCTCTCCTGTAGGTTATGTACCCTGGTATGTTAACATCCCAGTCACGGTTCTCTGTGTACCATGTTTCTGTGACTGCTACGATATTCAGGCATCCTCTTCCATCAAGGCCACCAGCTCAGGGAGCTTGTTGCCCAGACTACGGGCATTGGTACTCATTACCTCCATTTCCTGATGGCCTTACCCTTTTGCCCCATCCCTGTCCTTCTTGCCTTTGTCACTTTCTCCATTTACCCCTTCTTCTCCCTATTGACACCTCTATGTTGGTGTTTGCCGCACTTACTACCATGATTATTTGGGGGCTAGGATTTCTCTGCTCCTTTCCAGTGCCTCCCCTTGGCTAGTTTAAAGCTTGCCAATGAAGCATTTAAACCTATCACCTAGGATCCTGGTTCCTCCCGGACAGATGCAGCCCATCACGCCAGTATAGGCTTGCATCACTCCAGGTGGACCCCAGTCCCCAATGAAGCCAATCCTGAGCTCCACACCAGTTTTTCAACCACTGATTGAATCCCATGGTGCGGAACACCCCAGCCTCTCTATGCCATAGATGGGTAGCACTCCAAGAAGGTTACCGCAAGGCACATTTGACTAAGGCCCCTCCCCAATTCCACAAACTCTTCCTGCACTTCTCTAATCCCTTTCTTAGCCAGATCATTTGTCCCTAGGTGGACAATGACATCCAGCTCCCTCCCTGTGCAGCTGCTCCAGCAATCCTGAGGATTCGCTCCCTGTCCCTCCAAGCCATGATGCCAGGCAGGCACCTTACTTCCCTCTCCCTCCTCCCCAGTTCCTACTCTTCCTAACAATGGAGTCCCCACCAGGAGTTGTTTCTTCCCTATAGGGTCCCCTGCCACCCTTCTGTGGGTCTCCTTGTGGAGGTTCCCAGCATCCTCCTTGGTCTCCATCATGGTGCCTCCATAGAGGAACCACACTTTGCCAGAATGGCATAGGAATTGTGGAGAGGTACAACTGAGGGATGCGCCTGTTCCACCACCCTCACCCTCCCTGAGCCCACTGTGGTCCAACCGCCTTCTTTCTTGGCAACCTCTGAGGCAACGGCAGTGGCACTGGTGGTCCCTGGATGGAAGAGGAGGTCCCACAAATCCTGGCCAACTCAGCCTGGAGATGAGCAACCTCCTCCTCAGCCCAGAGAGGTGCCTGCAGATGGGACAACACCGCATCCTCCAGAACATCTCCCGAAGACTACTGCTCCACAGCCACTGCACTGCACCACTCCAATCATGTCTTATTTCTGGCCCCTAACTGTTTGCAACTACTCTTACTCTGTTTTTTTTTTTTCTCTCTCCTTACTTTCTGCCTGTGTGCCCTTTAAGCTCCTGATTGTCCTGTTCTGAGACAAGAATATCCTATATTTCTCAGTAGACCACTTACTTGCTCAGAGGCAGACCTCCAGCAGCTAGAGGGGCCAGAGATACTCTGCCCTTCTAGGATGGTAGGTCCTTGGTGGTTCTGTGATCACCACTTTCTGCCCCAAAACAGGAAGTTCCTGTTGTCAGTCAAACCCTGTGCCTATAAAAATAGAACTAGCTTTGGGTGGAGGAGTGGAGGAGGGAAGAAGGGCAATATCGTCCAGCAGAGAAGTCCAGTCACACAGCAGTCCTTTCTCCTGGTGTCTTCTGCCAAGCTATTAGCAGAATCTTTCTAAGGCAGTCTTAAATGTAGCTTCCTTCTAGCTAAGCCACTCCCCTACTTACTAGATCTTTCTACAAGTAATTTAAACCTCACAGCAGTTAAGTCCTTTCATCACCTGAGATTTACACCTAGATAACTCTTCAGATACCCATTCAGTTCAGTTAACCCAGACAAACATACACTTTTTTTGTTTTGTATGTTAGTTTTTTACCCTAAATTAAAGGTCCAAGTACAAAAGTTCTTCTGTTTTAGTCCCAGCAGAGAAGTCCAGTCACACAGCAGTCCTTTCTCCTGGTGTCTTCTGCCAAGCTATTAGCAGAATCTTTCTAAGGCAGTCTTAAATGTAGCTTCCTTCTAGCTAAGCCACTCCCCTACTTACTAGATCTTTCTACAAGTAATTTAAACCTCACAGCAGTTAAGTCCTTTCGATCACCTGAGATTTACACCTAGATAACTCTTCAGATACCCATTCAGTTCAGTTAACCCAGACAAACACACACTTTTTTTTTGTTTTGTATGTTAGTTTTTACCCTAAATTAAAGGTCCAAGTACAAAAGTTCTTCTACTTTAGTCCCAGCAGAGAAGTCCAGTTACACAGCAGTCCTTTCTCCTGGTGTCTTCTGACTTTGGGATCACGGCTGATCATCGGGATCTATTATCTTTTCTGTTTAATCCTACTTAAACTTTAGAAAACAAAAGTCAACTGAGTATGGCCTTACATGCCTAGTAACTGATTTTAAACTATTTTGATATTTCAGACTACTGTGTAGTCTACAGACAAAGTATGTGGTGCAAAACCGATCAGAGTTTATGTCTCCTCCATTCTGTGATGATGGTTGTATCTTATTTTTTGTACACAATAATAAAAGTATGATTATAAAACTAGCAATGGTATCTAGTGCTGTCTTTTGCTGCCTTCCGCTTTTAGTCTATAGAGTAAAGAAAAATGTCTCTTTTGTACTGAACTGCTTAACCAAGTAACACCTTGTTTTCACGTTGGTCCATTTTTGCACCCAGTTTGTGGCTGGGGAGCAGAAAACAGGGAAGTCATGTGACTTAGTCAAAGCCATAGAGCAAGCCTTGACTCTTATGGACTTTAATCCTGTGACAACAAATGTCACCATTCTAAGCTTTGACAATTTAAAGCAGGAGTACCAGTTAAGAAAATGTTCTTTTACAACAGTTATGTCAAACAAGCCCCACATCCAAGAAAACTTGAAATCATTTGCTTTTCTTCTGTTTGTTTCTTTTATACTTTTTTTCTGATAGTTTAGCACAGACCTTGCCAGGAGTGCCATGCTGAATTTTAAGGGAAATTAGATGCTGCCGTTCTCTCACTGGTCATTTTGTCTGATGTAACTGGAATACACCTTGAATGCACCATCCCTTCCTTTGCCTGCTGAGTGATTACAGGACAAGCAATGTAAACAAAGGGGGAAAACAAGAAATGGTATTGGGGCTGCCATATTTCCTGTGAAGCCACAAAGCATTATAAATGTATTAAAAATCAAGGGAACCAATTATCAGAAAACAGTACACAGCAAATGTAAATCTGTTAAACTACCAGGCAGTATGAAACTCTGGGAACTGAAGAACATTTCCTGATTAACTAGTACTGCTGCTTTAAATGACAGTTATCAGTGCCAGGTAACATGTTAAAATCAATAATTATGAAACTACTCAACACCCAACTTACTAATAAAGATCAAGAGCAACATGGGTTCTCAGCAAGCTCTTATTCAACCAATCTTCTAGGCTTTTACAAGAAAATTAGCATTAAACTTGATAACCATATACCATGTGACATCATTTTCTTAGCTCTTAGTAAGGCCTTCATCCAGTGCCACACTGGGTAATAGTCGGTAAACTGAAAAGGTCAATGTAGACAAAATGCTAACAAGATGGACTGCTAACTGATTATCTGATAGAACCTTAAAAGAGTAGTTATAAACAAACAGACATCAATCAATCAATCAATCAATCAATCAATCAATCAAAATCTTTATTTATTCAGGCGAACATCATTGAGCAAAGCTCATTTACAAGATGGACCTGAGTGGTCATACAAATGAGGATACAAGTATTATTACATAGACAAGAATAGCATAAACAGCAATACAATTACATGAAATGATTATATACAACAATTTACATATATACAAGGAACAGTAGAACCAATTAGCCTGTAAGAAAAAAGGGGACAAAGGGTATAGCAGGCATAAAATATAAATTATAGGGTCTAACTAGTTTTATGAGAATATAATAGGTGATTTGGAAGATAGAAATTGAATTAATATAATGGAAGAAAGGAAGGTGGGTCAGGTAGGGTAGGGGATTAGGCTTTATAAAAGCAATTGCATAAATAAAGAATAAATCAAACCCCAGCAGAGTTACTAGTGGAGTGCTGCAGGGCTTCATTTTAGGTCCGCTAATATTCCAGATCTTCACTGCAGATTTACAAAAGGTATAATAAACTGAGCAACATGGTAGGCAGACGACTCAAACTTGGATGACGCATTTCCAGAATGTCATAGTATCCAATCCAACCCAGATAAAATATCAAATGGGGAGAAAAGTGGCAAATGAGATTCAACCAGGAAAATGTAAAGTGATGCATGTGGGAGGTCACAACCAAAACTACTCTAATAAGTTACGCGTATACCCTGTCACAAAACAACTTAGAAAACTCGAATCAGTGTAATAATGCCACTTTGAAAGCAAACATGATATGGTCCATTAAAAGAAAAATTTATTCCAGAAACAAACAGGTCATACTCCCACTCTTCTGGGCCTAGGTCAGATCACACCTGGACAATGCCACCCGGTTTTGACTCCACACAAGAAAAAGTTATTGGAAATCTAGAGAAAGTCTCCCAAAAAAAAGGTTGACTGCATCTCAGGCCTGCAGAATACCCCCAAACACAGACCATCCCAAGTAAACTTAATGCCACTTGAAATGCACCAGCTAAGGAGAGAACTTATGATGCTGTGTGACATCATTAACAACCCCTGTCTATTCAAGAGAACTAAACTTTGACTTTAAAGAGTCTCAAAATGTAAGGCACCTCTCCAAATTTCCAGTAGTTTATTCAGTACAACTAAGAGAAAGTTTTACTTCCCTAAATGACTAATAAACCCTTGGAATTCCTCCCACTGGAAATTTTCATCAGTAAATGCAAAAGGAGTTTAAAACTAATTGGACAAATACCTATTAAATGGTGCTCAAATACGGTGTTACAAATAAAGGAACAATACGGACTAACACCTATCACGCCTCCATAATATGCTTAGTATAAACCTTTGTATAATCTTGCTTGGTTAAAACAAATGCAAAAAACCAAAGATTCAAAAATCCACTTCACTAAAGCTGGTAGGCATATGCGGCAGCACCTTTCCTTACATCAGACTTCCACTTCATTGTGATAATGATACCGTAGAATGCCTCAATGAAGAAACAGTCCCAGGCATGGAAATGTTTTAAGAAGTGAGATTTGAAGAAAATCATGATAGTGGATCCCAGAAGATGGGGCTTTAAATCTCTAGTAGATATACTGTCTAGTTCCCTTCCAAACTGATAGGGAAACTTTACAAATCTGTCAAGCAACCATTAATATGTAGAGACATTTTTTTTTTATTTTAGTCTTTGATAACCGGTATGGTCCACTAGGCACAAGTGCCTGTTTTCTGGGGTGAAGTAAGAGCACTGGGAGGTTAAATGACTTGCTCAGAGTCACACAGTAAGCAAGCTGAGGTTGTGGGACTCAAACCCAGGTCCGCTTAGATGTACCAAGCTCATTCACGGCTCATCATTCTAACCTCTGCGCTATACTGCCAGCCCAAAATGGCCAATGACAATGGCAGCAGTGTGAAAACTCGAAGATCTCCCATCTGGTTTCCATTTTTAGCCATGGTTGCACCCATGCCTAAAGAATACCATTCAGAGTTGTAAACCTGGGAAACAGACAGAACTGGGTTTCATTCCCACAAACACTACTTTGCATGCTGTGTGACCCTAGACATGTAACTTATCCTCCCTGTATTCCTAGACTGCACCTGGAATAAGCTTGTGTCTCAGTGTACCAACATGGCACAATAAGGATTCAGTAATATGCCACTGGAAGTTATCAATCTACAAAGAGCCTCCCAGGATATGAAATCAAGGATGCCCACTCCTACCACAGGAAAACATACACCCAGTTTGATCATGCCTTGGATTGAAGTCTTCAAAGATGTTTTCCTCATAAAAGAGAATGAATGTTGGGAGTTTCCTCTGTGCCCTGGACATATTTCCCATATGAACCGCCAATACACTAACCTGGTACATTATCAATCAGGTCTCACTTAAACAACTGGAAAAGTGTCGTGTAATGTGCTGGCCCAGAATGACTGTCAGGTCCACCCCAGAGGTGACTGCACTGCTCTGACAGTTCAACTCCAGTTTTGTTCAGACAGTAAAGGATACTGATGCCTTGCTTTTCTACAGTGGATTCCTGTGTAAATGTGTTCTTTCATGATGTATTTGATTTTGCTGCGGTACTATTTTGTACAAAGATCCCCACTTAAAATGGATACTGATCGTTACCATGGGGTAATCCCACCATCCGGATGATGTAAACTGCAAATACGTTATATAAATGCAAATAACACCTCAGTTCCAAAAGCTTCATTAGACACACCACTGCAGCACTTAGGAGCGGACACCCTTTCACGCTACAAATATATATCCCTTCCCCACTTAAAACTTCAACTGTTACGCCTCTTCTATCTATCTGTCTGTCTAGCTACTTAACCTAGCTGGAATGACACTGACTGACTGACTGGTAGGTATTGTATTTCTGCAGCATTCACGCGTCACAACTCCAGGTAGAGCAAGGAGGGCCACATGTAGTGCGGAATAGGCTGACAAACAACGAAGTGGCATGTACCGCCTAGCAGCCTTCGCCTCACACACAAAGCACACCGCTACTCATGTGACAGCATGACAAAAGCGGCCTGGTCCACCCTTCCTCCCCTCCTCTTGTTATGATCTCGCGTCTTACCCCATACTCAGTTTGGTCGGAATTGCAAAAGGCAGTCATTTAGCTTACCATGAAAACAGGACCGCTCTCCACCATCGCCGCCGGGCTGCTCTCTGGTGGGTCAGGGATGCACAGATTGTCCTTGAAGCTGGCGTGAGCTCCCCTCTGTTCCTGAATTGACAGCTGCAGCTCTCTCAAGTCTGGGGAGCAGATGGTGGGAACACTGAGGCGCAGCTACTGCTGCTGCAAAGGGATCTCCTTCTGGTCCGCTCTACTGATGCGCTCCTGCTGTAACGTAGGCTCGCGTTAGTGATGCATCATGAAAACCATCGCTAGATGGTGCTGTTACCTGCCATGCACTTGCAGCACACTAGAGTAAACCAGACTGCAGCGGCTCTTCCTTTCAAGTGAAAGCCACTGCAGCCAAGATGCTGTCATCCAGAGCTCACCCATCCATTGGTGCAACTGAGACATGCCGCTCAAGCAAGCACTACATTGGCCAGCTCACGCACACCTCCAAGAGTCGCACTGTCGCAGATGTTTCTTGCACATGTGCACAAGCAAACATAATGATCAGAAAATTCACAGGTTTTTATCTGTAATGAAACAACTGATCAAGAAGAAACCAGCATATAATCAATTGTGGTCTGAAATTTTCCTCTCATGTAAGTGAAATCAGGCCCATGCTTACAATATTTGAAACAATTATCTAATCTGGTTGTTTTAATTATGGACTCTAGTGTATTTGAATCACAATAAATGTTTCTATTATATTGTGATTTGTTAAATAAACCAGAGTTAAAGTCCTCCTCCAAAAAAAAATAGCTGATGTTACTAAATATGGCTGTACTGCTCTCATGCAAGCTACTCTATCAGCTTTAGATTGATGGTTATAAATATTGATAAATCTGCAATGCATGTTGTTCCATTTCCCATCTAATATCAATAGCCAGCCTGGTATAAGGTCTATTAATTTATAAAGAAAAAATCAAAGGAATTAAATAAAATACCCACCCCATCACTATCAGTTCCAAAAGACCAATATGAAGGACCCCAGGGCCAATCCCTTTTAAATGTAGATATTTGTTCTATAGAATACATCCACGTTTCTTGTAAAAATGAACAGAAATCTTTTCCTCAAGTATATACTGAAATAATGCTTGTCTTTAAGTGTATTTAATAAACTATGTGTGTTGAGTGTTCCCATTTTCTATCTGTCATAGGCTCCTATTTATTCTAACCTCCATATTTAACTATGTTTTCCGCTCTTTTCTTTTTTTCTCTTTATAATCCTCCGTGGGCGATATAGCAGATATCTCATAGATTTTGAGAGTCAGAGTCCACAATCTATATAGATTTTTGAGAGTCAGAGTCCACAATCTCTATTTCTGAATCTCCCATATTGTGAACAAGGCAGTATAGGAGTTGTTAGTTTCAAATGTAATAGAAGGGGAGAGTTAGGCTGTAAGTTCCTAGAAGATCTTCTATGGGGCAAGGAGAGGTGGGGGCAGATACCACCAGATCCTTATCAGTAACTACTGGGTCCTCATAACATACTGGAGTCAATGCCAGAGAATCAGAGGGAACCATCCGAGTTAGGTCTTCCTCAAAATTTCCGATGCTTAGTTAGTGATTTCAGTTTTCAAAGGTGTAGGGGAGGTGGGTTGAAAAAGTAGGCTGTGGGGAAATTCCCACTGACTCAGGAGTGGAAGGGGTTGGGGGATTGAGCTGCGTCCTGAGCCTGCTGTATCAAGAGGTCCGGGCTACACAAGAGGCCTTATTTTATGCAGCCCAAGGGCACTCACTAAACACGTGACCATACTCTTCACACAGATCACATTTGGTGTGATTCACATTGCATTGTAACATGCCCTATTTCCCACAGTTGTCACACCGGGCTGATCACAAACACTTGAAAGGTGAGTTCTTGAACTGTACTTATAACAGGCTTTCGGCTGTCCCCATAAAACAAACCCTTCGGTTCCTGTCCAACAAAATGGGTTTGGTAGATGTTCAATTCCTTTATCAGTTTGCCTTAATTTTATTTTGTACTTCCACCCACCTGTCCAGAATTGTTCCAAATCCAATATTGGCTTTGGGCACTCAGAACCTCACATTTCTGTGACAACCAGTAGGCGATGTCCTCTTCGTGGACCCCTCATTCCTGAAACATAATGGTCACGTATTTTATCAGGGGTTTAGTGAGGGAATAACCAAAAGGAGCCCATGTAGGGAAAACTTCACCTGACCATACCTTTCCCAAAAAGGTCTAAGGCATAAACTGATCTAAAGCTGACATCAAAACTATCTTCTCCTGATATATTTATGAATGCAAAGACATCTTTAGGATAGAAATGCAAAGAGTCCTTTAATAAACATTTGCCAACATAATATCTGTCTGACCTATTTTCTAGGTGTCCTTTATAACAAATCGGACTGCATTTCTCCTGGGAGTTCTTCCTTTTTAGCTTTAGAAAACAGTTCAGACATAAGGGTTTTGCTTTGGAGGAATTGTGAGGTCCAAGTCCAAAGAAACCCCTGATTCCATAAAATAGCTTCAGTTTTAGAAGACTCTTCAATAATAAGTTTTTCTTCTGATGGTGTTGTGGAGAGCTTTAAAGCAGACTCGATTTTTCAGTCATAATATCCGTCTTGTTACTCCCACATTCGCTATTATGAGCGGCCCCAGGTTTCACATAGGAGAAGATTGTGAAAAATACAGATCTGAGTCCCAAACTGGATCAGGAACCCATATGCCTGTTGGAGCTTGCTTCCATCCTGCTCCTACTAATGCTTTCATGGAGACCATGGCCCAAAAGGCAAAGTAGGGAAGGAACCTGAGTCATTTCAGTTTCTAAAGGTTCTTCTCCGGTCACAGTATTAATAAAATGCTTTTGTGATGTTTGTTGCTTTTCTTTGATCTGATTTTGGGTGATCTGATTTTAGAAACATAAATTCGTAATACCTTTTTGTGAGGTCGCATTAGTCTGAAAAGCTATTGAGTAGACTTGCTTTCAAAACACTCGCTGGAGTTTTAAAAATAAAACCAGCCGTTTTGTCAGTGGTGTGCTAGCATCCGAGGAGAAGCCTGGATTTGCAGCTGATTTAAACACTGCATGCCTTTCCTGTTAAAATATAGTGTGTGAAATATCAGCAGTATTCTTTACCCTTCCTGGATAAATACAGGCTTTAGGCACTCGCTGACTTCAAGCGATTTTACTGCTAGCCTTGCAGAGTATCTTATCCATACAAAAGGGTTAACCAATTTGGTAGGAACAGAAACTGACTCACCGAACCTGTCGGGCCTTTGATGTTACTGTGTCATCTTGAGCACTGACAGGTCGAAGCTGTTGCTTTGACAGAAAACTCTACAGTGCTATGCGGTGTTTGCAAATTCTTTTATTTTCCAAGTCGGACTGTTTAGAAAGTTCATCCATTACCTCAGTTAACTTTTTATCACCATTTATTGAGGAAACATTGCCTGTCTCTCGCCATCATTTAGGTTGCTTAAATCTTCAGTGGAAATAAATACTTTTGTAAATCCTCCTCCGAATCATACTCTGCACCAATATACCGATTAGCCTCTGCTTTTGATGCGGTGGGAGAGGAGGCCAGCTCCCCACCAAATGAGCATTTTCCTGCACCGGTACCCTGCCATGAGTGGCCATCTTGCAGTCAGACAGCTTGTCCCCTACTGTTGAGCAGGGGAATTTCCCAGTGTCCTGGCCAAATTTCCCTCATTCACTAAAAATACCACCAACAGCTTAATCTGGTTCAATGTCAGTTGGCATTCATCTGTATCCTCCCCTGGGTCATGCCTGAAAATAGGCAGGATTTGTCTAGTGCACTTACCTGGTAAACAAATACTAAATAAATAAAATAATAAATAAATAAGCTCTCAAGAAAATGCTACTGTTCCTCCTGAAAAGCCAATAGCGAGCAACAGACATCTTAAAGAATAAAGAAAAAGATATTCAGCACTGTCTGCACAGGTAAACTTTTGGAAAAAATTATGGTACTTGCTTCCAGACCTTAAAAAGATGGGATTTATGTTTACAGAGGCTGCTAACACTCTTCCACAGTTCTCGCTCTAGAGGCTGGGATGGTGATACAGATGATATGAATATTTTTATGATGCCTCTGTTATGACTTTGGAGGGTCTAGAACCTTATATGTCCACTATCCTCTCCTTGGAGCTTCCTCAGCTATCCAGGAGGATTCCCTCTATGCATTTCTTTATCCAAAACATATTGGACACCCTGGACCTCCCTTCTCAGAAGTCCATTCAAGATGAAGATAAAAAGGATTATAGGGAGATGAAAGGTCTTCCACCTCCTAAAAGACTGGTCATGCCTATCTATAATGAAAAATATAAATAAAAATACCACAAACCTGCTTCAACCCCCACTTCTGTGGCAGAGGTTTACAAGTGGCCTGGAAATTATAATAAACTAATACATAATACTGAGTGCCTGTCTGTACATCCCAGCCATGTGGGAAGTGCAGCAGGCAGTTTGTGAGAAAGCTGGGGTTTCTTGTCCTCCTTATCCCCGGACAAGGATTCCAGAAAACAGATTTCATAGCTAACCACAGATGCTTGTCAAAATTTTTAATACATTGCTGTTTTAGCCAAATATATATATAATATATATATATAAAAACAAAAAGCACTGCAGTCTATGGTGAAGGCCGGTGGATACTGTATACCTGTCCGGAAGCTTTCTAGTACCAATTCCACAGGGCAGAGGACAATAGGATGCCTCCTCCAGAGCCATGGTCCATGCTATCTCTTGGAGGTGCTTTGTCTAGTTTAGAACTTCTGGTCTACCCAGAGTCCCAGTTTGAAGCCATGGACTTTCCTTATGATAAAATCATATTGTTCGATTCCAGAACATCTGACTGTAACAAGGCCTCCTGCCCCACGGGAAATTCCTCCGAGGGCAGTAGGGGCACAGGTTCTTTCCCAGCTACCTTTCTCTCAGTACAGGGTGCTTTCAGAAGGAGGGGCAGAAGGGCCAAAGGTGGTCACCTCTACCCAGCCAGCAGCTTTGCAGTCTAAGCCCTGATGTTAGGGTGGGAAGACCTCATGTGTACCTAGGTATCTAAGCCTTTATCCCCAACACAGGTGTTACTATTGGAGTGGGAGGTAAAACCTTCTAGCTTATGTATGGTGGAGAGTGTCCTGCCCACAAAGCGATGAAAGGGCTCTACTCCATGTATTTTTGACACAAAATACAACTGGGGAGTTGAGATCTATCTTGTTGTTAAAACCCAAATTCAAGATGGTCACTCTGTTACTAATCATACAGTCTTTACAGTAGGAGATTTGCTAGCCTCCCTGATCCTAAAGGACTTCTTTTTCCATATACCCTTAATGAGACCTCACAGGCAGTTTCTCAGTGCGGGCCCACTGCAGCCATTCAACCTTCCTCGGCCCCAAGAGTCATTACAAAGTGTCTGACAGTGGTAGTAGCACACCTCAGAAATCTGGGCATCTAGCTACACCTAATTTGTCAAGTGGCTCATAGTGCCAACGTCTCCTTGTCAGATCAAGGAGTTCTTTTCCCTTCAGGACTCACTCTGGAGTCTCAGGGTCCTTGGGTAAATCTAAACAAAGACTCACCTGGGACCCTCCAGCATCCAGGAAGGATATACCTTCCTTCCTTCCGCAGGTGAGAATTCAAGCTGTACTCAGTGGCAAATTCCTTCATCTAGGGACAGCGAAACCAGCCAGCAGACACTTGACTGGGTTTGACTCACTAACCCTCACTTGTTTAGTATATAATGTGGTTCCTGAGCAAATCACTTAACTCTGACATTTCCTCAGGCTACTGGGACACATGGCTTCAATGCCTGCAGTAGTCCCATGGTTCAGATACAGGATACGACATCTACAAGCCTCCTTATAGCTTGCTGGTCTCCAAAAGCAACACTTTTCAAAGCTGAGACCTCTAGTGGAGCAGTGCCACAGACGCCCCACCTGTGATGGGGAGCACATCTGACAGTGCCTCAATAAGTGACACCTAGACTCTCCAACAGTCACAGTTACAAATAAATCCTTTGGAACTCAGAGCAATCTTTCTAGCTCTCAAAGCATTTGTTCCTGTCTTAAAAGGACAGACTGTACAATGTTGAACAGACACCACTGCAGTGTTTTCACAAACAAGCAGAGTGGACCAGATCAGGAATATTCTGTTTGCAGGCTCTATAAATCTGGACACTTGCCTTCTCCCTGGGAGTCAGCCTTTCGCTAATCACTTCCCAGGCAAAACAATACTCTGGCAGATGCTGTAAGTCACATCAGTCAAGGCCAGAGTGAATGGACTCTGAACAGACAAGTACTAGCCACAGTGTTCAGGCGGTGGGGAACACCATAGGTTCATAGATAATTACAAGCCCTATAGCTGAAGAGCCATGTGATGACTTGTCACTAGCAGTGGATGTATACTAATGTCTTATCCCCATGTATAAATCCAGTTGTAATTTAAATGCAGGTACACTAGGTGCCAATACTACCCAATCTGGTAATGTGTTCCATGAATCCATGACTCTCTGGCTGAACCATCTCCTCTTTTCGATGTTCTATATATTTAGCCCCTTAACTGATAGGGATGTTTACACAAACTTCAATTTGACAGTTCCTTTTAGTGAGCCCTGATATTACCCATATCAGGTCATCTCTGAATGCCTTATAGACATATATTAAGTCTCCCTCAATTTCCGGCACTCCATATAGAATAAGTTCAGTCTGTTCAGTCTATCCTTATAGGGTATCTCCTTTAGCCATAAGTGGACCAGTTTGCCTCTCCCTCAACTTCCAGCTTCCTCAGTACTGTTGCAGGCCCCCAGTCCCATGAACACTTTCCTGGATGCCTTGATCCTGAACTGGTCAGGAGGTTCCTATATGCATGCCCTCCCTTTCCCCTGATATTTAGGTATTGCTGAAACTCAGACAACAGCCTGCATCAATGATTCTGGTGGCTCCAGACTGGCCCAGGCAAGACTAGTACCCTCTCCATCTCTCACTATCCTGCAGCAGGCCCATTCACCTGCCACCAACTTACTCTCTGCTGACCCTTCCTCAGACAGGAGTGCATTATCCAGACATACACTTTCTTCACCTCAAGGCCTGGTTCTTGAGGAGTTACAGTTTAAAAAATGAACACTAAGAAGACTTACACAGCCAAATGGAAAAGGTTTTTCCTCTGGTGCAAGAGCAAAAGGTTGAACCCCTTTCAGCTTTAGACCCTCAGCTGCTAGATTGCTTGGTACACTTACAGGCGTCAGGCTTGAAACCATCTTCCCTCAAGCTACACCTGGCAGCAATTTTGGCCTATCTTTCAGTGGGAAAGAAAAAATCTGTTTTTCCCACGCCATATTTAAACAGTTTTCAAAGGCCTCTTGCACCTCCAGCCTCCAATCAGGGAGTCTGTTCCTCCTTGAGCCTGAACCTTTACATAGACAGGCTCATGAAACTACTGTTGGAGCCTATGTCCACTGCTCACATCAAGTTTCTAATTTGGAAGAAAGCCTTCCTGGTAGCCATTAACTCTGCCAGGAGGAATTCAGAGCTACAGGCCCTATGCTCTGAGCCAAATTACATCATTCCTCACAACGATAAAGTTGCGCCTGGACAAATAGGAAATTTCTCCCAAAGGTTGTTTCAGTGTTCCACTTAAACCAGTCCTTCTTTACTGAGAAATCCACTCCTGGTGAGCAAAAGCTCCACAGCTTTGATGTCAAAAGAGCCATATTTTACTACCTAGAGCATACTAGACAGTCCAGGGCACTTCCACTCAGTTGTTCATCACCTACGAGGATATAGGCAGAAGATGACTAGCTACCAAGAGAACTATTTTCTGTTGGTTCATCTCTTGTGTTAGATTCTGCTATGAGAAAGCTGGTCATCAACCACCAGTGGGGCTCAGGGCCCACTCCACCAGGGGCACTGCAGCCTCAGTTGCAGCAGCAAGAGACATTCCTTTCCTGGATGTCTGCAAAGCAGCTACCTGGAAATCTGTGTACACCTTTGTAAAACACTACAGTTAGACTGTGCAGACCAGATCCAATGCAAAATTTGGTAGGCAGTTTATCTGTCCACCTCCCACTTGGTACTGCTCAGTAGTCTGCTAAAGTTACTGATGCTAAAGGACTCCTGGGTAGAAGAAACAATTACTCACTGCAGTTATCTTCTTTCTTCCAAGGGGTCCTTAGACCAGTGCTCCACCCTTCCTCCCCAGTTCACTGGAAGGGCTCTTTATCACATCTCTTACCAAATTTGGAGCTTCTTATTGATGAGTTTTAACTCTTGTTGCTGTTTCTATTTTAACTTTTGTGGACATTTACATGTATTTTGAATCCTGTTGATTCTTTTCGGGCATGTGCCCTAGTTTTCCTTTGAAAAAATGTTGAAGCCTTTGGGCTCTCACCAGCTCACTTCTCCTCCTGTTTTTTGATTGGCTATTGCCCAAAGCTCATTTAAATAAAAGTATCTTAAAGGTATACCTCCTGGGCAGTTGCACCTAGCCAACCTACTGCTAAAGTTACTGATACTAAAGAACCCCTTGGAAGAAAGAAGATTACTGTGGTGAGTATCTTTTTTCATCTGGGCTATTTATATAGATGTCTGTGGATAGAGGCTGACCCTTCCATTTAGACCACTAAACATCACTCTTGCCATTCCCTAGTACAATGTTCTGGCTCAATAATTCACCAGTAATATGACTGTCAAAGTTAAAACTTTGATGTATCAGTATACCATATAAGCTAATTCACAGTGCCCTGTAAGAATTTCAAACAGGTTTACTAGAAGGATGATTTCTTTCCTGTTACCTCAAAAATGTGATGTACTATAATAATTTCCTGAGACCAAGCATTTGGCCTTTGAAGTGCATGTTCCCTGATAGGAAAATGGATGTTGGCATATCTCTGTTAAAGGAAGCTGGAAATGCAATTTCAGTTCCTGGCAAGCAGCTGTCTTGTAGATCAGAAGAAGGTCAAACCTTTTTTTTTAATCCAGTCTTTTCTCTATGTCCCTTGAATTAACACTGGCATTTTGTGGCACATACATTTACACAGAGTTACATTAAAAAACATATAAACTGAATTATATCTACAAATAAGGACTAGCACACATGTAGTTCACCGAGGGGAAAACAGTCCTGGATGAAGAATAGATGTGGTACACCAATGCCCAAAGAAGGTTAGTGTCCTGCAATCAACAGTGAAGTGTGCTATACTGCAACTATGAATAAGACAGTCACAGTAATCAGAACTCATCTCCCCACTGGTAACAGTACTAGAATGTGAATAGTTCTCAAATCACGAGGCTATCTCAGGAATGGGGCAAGGAAGGTTGCCAGGGTGTAGGCTGAATAAAATCTGGATGTCAGCTAGCAGAAAAGGAACAGTCATTGCTGGTGAAAATTCAGCTGGCCGATCCTTCATTCCCTATTCTGTGGAGTTCAACAGACACTCAAAAGAAGCTGTTCCACTGATGAGGCAGGAGATAAACAGGGGTGAAACAGTACAGGCTTGTAGAATGGTGAAGTTAGGTAATTATAGGAGCAAGGGGCATTGTGCCTGCTGATCATTGTACCCCACACATCTTAGCTTGTCTCTGGAGTGTTAGTGGGTCCATGGTTGTGGGCATAAAGTAGACAAAGGAGTCACTTGGTGAAGGGAAGTGGTGCCAGTTTTGTCGATCGGCTGGTAGCAGCTTCAAACTCTGAGGCACTAAAGACTGGTGGCAGGACAAGTGCTGCAACTATGGAGGCCAGATTTCTCAGTGGGAGCAGCTTCTGTAGATGTCAGTAGGCAAGGATCCTCTGGGATCTTTGGATCTGATGTCAACTTCTCTAGAGTGAGTGGATGCAAAGGGGCATAACTACTGCCACGCAGGACCCCTCCGATTGTTGCAGGACACTTCCATCTCAGCTTCTCTGCTGTGGCTTCCAGAGTGGAGGGATAGGACTGCACCTCTGACTTGCTCCAGGGATTTTTCTGCCATTTGTAAATCTCTGTGGAGGGCCCACATGTCATTGTCACCAGGCCAGGGCTCAGAGCTGTTAGTAGGAGTGCTGGAGTGCCCACATCCTGGTATCCACAGAAGGCTCATAAGATTTGTCAAGGCTAAGGTTGGGGTCCCTTGATGCCTTCAGCCAGTATTTTGTAAAACATCCATGAGGGCTTCCAGGGTAGAAAACATCAGGGGACTTCATTATGAATGACCTGTGAGGTACCGGACAGAGAATTGCAAGTCCATTTTAATGGATTATGTACCTGGCCTCAATGTAGGCACATTGTTTGTTTGACAGTTCTTTAGTGAAATCTTGGTATATGGAGATAGGGTGATCCTGTCATATACGTTTGCCCAGCTCTCTCGACTTCTTCCAGGATTACACGCATAGCTGAGAAATTTAACTAAAATGGAACATGGCCATTCTCCTTTCTGAGGTGGAGGAACTTGGGAACCATACACCCTCTTGATGTTGAAGCAATGATCCTCCATCAGCTTCAGAAGGGTGGGTAGGACATGCTGGAGAAAAGCTACTGTTTCCCAAAGTTCCAGTCCTTCAGGAAATCCCACTAGATGCAAGTCATTACTGCGGCTCTGATTCTCTAAATCATCAACTTTTTCCTGAAGTTAATGAATGATGTGTCTTTGGTCCTGGACCATGGCTAGAGGTTCTGAATGGTGGCCTCATAGGATTACACTCTCCACTCCATCTGAAACAGCCAGGTTTCAATTTTATAGATGGCTTGCATGGTTTGCTCGAGGCAGTAGTGACCTCCAACATTTGCTTCAGCAGACTAGTGCACATTTCTTCAATCATCGTGCTCATCTCACATCATGGTTTCCCACCTGCTACCATTTTCACAGGCCAGCCTGGAACAGATATAGTCTATGGTGCTGTACTACTGCTCGGAGGTAAGTGAACACAAAAAATGACATTAGCCGGTACTGGACTATCTGGGCTATAGCCAGGGTATTGCTAATGTTTACAAATCCTAGTGATGCAGGATGGTGATGGGTATACTGCCTCAAAGGATGAGGAGAAAATCTCTAGGTGGACATCTTAGCTGGGGTCAAACCACACCGCCTCCCACAACAAAAAATTCTTTAATCTCTCTTTTATTAGCTTTTCAAATTCCTCCTTTTCAATACAAAAGATATTTACCTCCATGAGATGTTTTAGATTCAGGGCTCATGTTAATACTTAATAAAGTGGGACAGTGATCAGTTATGGTCATATGAAGTAAGTTTGTTTAATATCTGTAGTATATATTATTTGGAACAAAAATGTATCAATTCTGGAGCCCACTTTAAAAGTGGGCAACCAGACATTGTATTCCTGGTTAATGTACTGATAACTGTCCATGCATCAATCATGTTCTGATGTCCTTGTAGACTTAATAGGTCTCTATCTGATCTACTGAGGTTGTAGATCTTCCTGGACATATTGTCTCCACCACTCATTCACACTAATGGGAGTTCGCCGGAGGTGCTAGGACCCAGCGGGAGCAAACTTTTCAAGAGGGCTGATGCCTGAGATGGAGCAGCAAGAAAGCAGCACCACCAGCCCCAGCTCATGTGGTAATGACTATCTCGGTGTCGACCCTCCAACCACCTCAGTTCCTTTTTTCCCACCGTGGCCTTCAGTGATGACATCGCCACCTGCCAGGAGTTAAACTTCACTAGCAGCAATAGTCAGTTTATTGTTTTGTAGAATTATTTCAAACCAATACCGATTATATATTTTAATTGTAGAACAGAAGTCTTCAGCCTCCATTGATGGAGTCGACCATGAGCAGGTCAGGTGACGGTAGGGAGACTTATATGAAAGCTGTTATGTCAGCCAGGCTGGGTCCAGTCCGCCTCTCCCTGGGGGTCTGACAATGGATGGTCCAGTGCTCAGGAGGATGGGCAGTCTCCTGAAAGGATAAAAGGAAATGGTCCCATTCTTGGAGCCGTTAGGCTTCGGGTTCTTCTTCAACACATAGGCTGAAGAAGAAACGCATCACTCGAGGTCACCATCTGGTATGTCTGCGCATAGACGTCGGGTTATTAGGGCTAGCCACTGGTCTCCAACTCTGTTGGAGTCACCTGTTTCTGTCTCTGGTAGCCAACCTCC
Source organism: Neoceratodus forsteri (assembly GCA_016271365.2). NCBI lineage: Eukaryota > Metazoa > Chordata > Ceratodontiformes > Ceratodontidae > Neoceratodus > Neoceratodus forsteri. Next base: position 275,025,968 of record CM057459.1, on the reverse strand, counting down.
TTGACACCAGAGCCCTTCCTGCCTATTGGAGGAGCTTCAGTGAGCAGTTTCACCAGTGGGCTGCTCTTATAGAGCAGTGGGCTGGAGGTTGATCCAGTCACCTGGGCCAGCCAGTCCAAGCGCGGGGCCTTCAGGCCATTCAGTTTCGGGGGACAGGTAGGGTGGTTGGGCCTTCCTAGTCACATGGCACCTTCTTCAGTGCCATTGACTTTATGCTCAGTTGTTTATCCCCTCACATGGCTGCAGTACAGGGGTCCACACCGATGCCTCTATCTCCTGCCATTTGTCCCTCTTTCACCTCAAATCACAGTTTTCAGACCCTGGGACTCTCTCGGTGCCATCTGCAGTGCCGCAGGCTCTTTTAGTGATGTCTGCAGTGCAGCGGGTTCTATCAGCACTGTGCACAACACCTGGGACTTTGTCAGCACCATGTGTGGCTGGAGGGCTCTGTTGATATCATGTGTGGTGCTGGGAGCTCTGTCGGTGCTACCTGTGGTGCCATGGGCTCTGTCAGTGACATATGCAGCACCACTTTAGCTAGCACCTTCCTCCCTGTTCTCGGCACCGCTTTCCTCCTCTACAGCACCGGGACTGGTGCAGCACCAGCCGATCTTCAGGGCTTCTTGACTCCAATTCTTTCTTCTGTTCGTCCTCCTGATTTCTCTCCTTTCCTGTCTATACAGTCCCTCTGGACTGTCAGGAGATGATTCTGAGCCTGACCCAGATCTTCGCCTGGGTGATGATGATGATGACACTGCCCTGGGTGCAGGACTCAATCTTTCTGCAGAGCCTGCGGTTGAAGACCTTTCCTTTAAGTCTCTGCTCAAAAATTTTAATTCTACTCTTTCTCTCCATTCTACAGAATTGATCCTGGGAGGCTTTGCGACTCCAATATCTTCTTGTCCCAAAGATCCCTTTTGATTTAACCCTCCAGTACAGCCCTCTTTCAAGACCCTCTCTCAGACGGTGTGGAAGAATCCATCTCTCATTCCTTCCGTGCCAAGTCCATAGATAGGAAGTATGCCCCATCCCAAGGATCATCCCATTTTGGCCTCACAAGCCTTTGCTGATGCCATTGTAGTCTTGGAGAGAACAATAAGGCTGTTCTTCCTCAAGGATCTACAGCCTGACCAATGAACAAAGAATCTCACAAGATAGATACCTTAGGTAAGAGAGTGTTTGCTGCCTCAACCCTGGGTATGCACATTGCCAGTTACCAGGCTATTTTTCTCAATATGATTATGTACTTTGCATTCCCTCAAAGAAATGGTAGAAGCTCTGCCTGAATCAGAAGTTAGCTCAGAGCTACTCCAGACCATAACTAGTGGTGATTGAATAAAATAACCAACAGGTTAAAAGCCACAATAGGCGCCTTGATATCACCTCCTGAGTGGCGGCAGCTGGCATCTGCCCCGCCACCACTCTTGGCTATGTACTTCAGGCTTTATGAATGTTGCCCCAGCAGCAGGTCATGGCTTGACCTTTTGACGGTATGTATCTGTTTGGGCCTCAGGTGGAGCAAGCTCTGAAGCCACGCAGAAGACTAGGTCTGCCATTAAGATGGCTAGACCTGCACCTGCCCCCTCCTGAGAGGGGTGGAAACAAGCGCCAGTTTCACAACCATCAGTCCTGTCATGGGCAGAGGCAGAGGAAGTTTAACAAAAACACATCCCTCAGCCACAAAAGAAAGTGCAGCAAAAGGCACAAGGGCCCAAGGCACCCAGTGCCACCTTCTGAGTTTCTGACCCAGGTCCCACCTTAGCTGTCAGAGGGACTCCTCCTCAGCGGTGGTAGGATGTCTGACTCAGTTCTACAATCAGTGGAAATCTATAACATCAGACAAATGGGTCCTCCGGATAATCCGTGAGGGGTACTCTCTCAATCTTTCTGAAACCCCCTGGATCATCCTCCCAAACGGCAGCCCAGGCTGTTGGCAGTACAGACAGACCTTCTTGCTTCCAAGGTACAAAGCCTTCTTAACAACAGGGCAGTAGAAATAGTTCTGCTGGATCAACAAAACACAGGTTTCTACTCCATTACTTTCTGGTCCCAAGATAACTGGCGGCATGCACCCCATTCTGGATCTCAGAAAGTTAAACAAGTTCCTTCACAAGGAGAAGTTCAAGATGATATCACTAGGTACCCTGCTACCTTTGTTTCATTGACACAATTGGCTAGCCTCCCTAGACATGCAGGATGCCTACCAACACATTCTCATACACTCAAAGCACCACAAATACCTAGGATCTTCCTGGACATAAAGTCTCCACCACTCATTCACACTAATGGGATCTGCGCCGGAGGCACTAGGACCCAATGGGAGCAAACTTTATTTTCTAAAGGGTCGGTGCCAGAGATGGAGCTGTGAGGAGGCGGCACCATGAGCCTCAGCTCAGGCAGTAATGACTATCTAGGCATTGACCTCCAACTGCCTCAGTTCTTTTTCCCACCGTCGAGTGCACTTCAGTGACGACGTTGTTTCCCTCTGGAGTCAAACTTCAAACTAGCAGCTCGTTTTCAGTTTTATTGTTTGTAGTAATATCTTAAATAAGTTTCGCTTAGTTTATTTATTCTTAATTAAAGAAGAAGTCTCAGCCTACATTGATGGAGTCAACCATGAGCGGGTCAGGTGACGGTAGGGAGACATCATATGAAAGCTTTTCAGTCAGCTGGGCTGGGTCCGGTCCATCGCCTTCTGCGGAAAAGGTCTGACAATGGACAGTCCAATGCCTGAGGGGTTGGGTGGTCCCCTCAAAAGCATAAAGTAAATGGTTGTACTCTCGGCACCGTTAGCCTCGAGCTCTTCTTCAACCCACAGGTTGAGAAAGAGAAGGCATCACTCGAGGTCACCCTCTGATATGTCTGCGAGTAGACGGTCAATTATGGGGCTAGTTGCGGTCTCTTCCTTCAGAGTCACCGGTTTCTGTTTCTGGTAGCTGATGTCTTCCACGCGAGCCCTATCCCGCCTTCTGGGAGGTCTTCAGATGAACAGTTTCATCAGTGGGTTCTCTTATGGAGGAATGGGCTCGGAGGTTGGTCCAGCTGCCTGGCCCAGTCACTCAGGGGCCTTTGGGCTTCTTGGGAGATCAGGTAGGGTGGTTGAGCCTCCCTAGTCATGCGGCCCATCTTGGTGCCATCGACTCCGCTTAGGTGTTTCCCCTCACACGGTTGTGGCGTGGGGCCACACCGATGCCTTTATCTCCTGGTATTCATTCTTCTTTTCCTCAAATCCTGTTTTCAGAGTGTTGGGATATTTTCGATGCCCTCGGTGTCGATGGCACACTCGGCACCGTCTTCAGCTGATGTGTCTGTCAGTGCCGTCCTCGGCGCATTTTGACTTTCTCTGTGCACTGTCGCCCTCTGTGGTGCCATGCACCTTAGTCAGCGCTCATCCTCGGTGTTGTGCACTTCATTGGCACCATTCCTCTGTGCCGTGTGGCTTTCGGTGCCATGTGGCTTCTCAGCGCCGAGGCCTGTTAGGACATCATCCAGCCTTCAGGACTCCTCTCTTAACCCTTTTCCTTCCTCATTTCCTTCTGATTTTCACTCCTTTCCTGTCCATACAGTCCCTCCTGGACTGTCAAGAGATGACATTGAGCCTGACCCAGACCTTAGGCTGGGTGATGATGTGGAAGGAACAGGATCTATTCCTGCTGCAGAGCCTGTGGTCGAGGACCTGTCTTTTAAGTCTCTGCTGAAAACTTGAATTCCACTCTTTCTCTCCAAACTACAGATGTCAATCCTTGGAAACTGTTAAGACTCCAATACCTCCATGTTCCAGAGATCCCTATGGATTTGACTCCTCCGGTACAGCCCTGCTTTGAGGCGCTATCTCAAGTGGTATGGAATAATCCTGCTCTCGTTCCTTTGGTGGCTAAGTCCATAGATAGGAAATATGCTGCTCCCAAGGATCGACCCATTTGGCATCCCAAGCCTTATGGATCCTATTGTAATCTTGGCAGAGAATGATAAGGTCATCCTTCCCCAAACTACTACAGCTCGACCTATTAATGAAGAATCTCGTAAGATAGACACTTTAGGTAAGACAGTCTTTGCTGCTTCCACCCGAGGTATGCGTGTTGCCAGCTACCAAGGCTATTTCTCTCAATATGAGTATATCCTTTGGCATTCACTCAAACAAATGGTTGAAGCACTACCAGAGTCGGACACTAATTCAGAGCTTCTTCAAACCATAACCAGGGTATTGAGTCCAACAACCAGCAGATTAAAGTAGCTATGGACACTTTTGATACTGCTTCCAGAGCGGTGGCGGCGGGCATTTGTACCCGCCGTCATTCCCGGCTGTGCACTTCAGGTTTCACGGAATGATGCACAGCAACAGGTAAAGTGCATGCCTTTGATGGTGTGTATCTCTTCTGCCCTCAAGTAGAACAGGCTCTAGAGGCTGCACAAAGACTAGGTCAGCCATTAAATTGGCTCGACCTCCTCCTGTCCTCTCGGGGGTGTTAATAAATGCCAGTTTCATAACCGCCAGTCCTTTTGAGACAAGGACAGGGAAGTTTTAATAAAAACCATGCCCCCAGCCTCAAAACAAAATGCAGCAGAAGGCACAAGGACCCAAAGTGCCCAGTGCCGCCTTCTGAGTTGTTGGCCCAAGTCCCACCTCAGCTGCCCGAGGTGGACTCTTCTCAGCAGTGGAGGTCATCTGACTCACTTCTACAATCAATGGAAGTCCATAACCTCGGACAAATGGGTCCTCTGGATAATCTGTGAAGGGTATTCCTCAATCTTTGGAGATCCTCCAGATCGTCCCCCAGATGACAACCCAGGCTGTCAGCTCTTCAGTCAGATCTTCTGCCTCTGAGATACAGGGTCTTCTGAACAACAGGGCAGTGGAAGTAGTATTGCTGGAGCAATGGAACACAGGGCTCTACTCCCATTACTTTCTGGTTCCAAAGAAACCAGGGCATGCACCCCATTTGGACCTCAGAAAACTAAGCAAATTCCTTCCCAAAGAGAAATTCAGAATTATATCACTAGGAACCCTGTTACTTTGCTTCATCAACATGACTGGTTAGCCTCCTTGGACATGCAGGATGCTTACCAGCATTCCTATTCACCAAAGCATCACAAATACCTAAGGTTTGTGGCTTTGGGACAGCATTATCAGTTCAGAGTCCTGCCCTTTGGGCTATCCTTGGTGCCGCGAGTTTTACAAAGTGTTGTGCAATTCTTGCAGCACATCTCAGAAAAATCAGAATACAGGTGCTCCCGTATCTGGATGATTGGCTTCTAGCAAGCCCTTCCAGACAGGGAACTCTAGATGCCATAGCCACGGCTTCACACTTTCTCACATCCATGGGAGTCCTGCTAAACCTAAAAATCACAGCTGCAGCCCTCCCAGAGGCTCCTTTTCATAGAAACCCTTCTGGACACCTCCTGTGCGGCTAGTATTCTTCCAGAGGACAGGAGGAGCGATATCCTTCAGATGGCCCATCACATCTGAGAGAGCAGCTCGGTTTCAGCTCTCTCGATGCAATGGATGCTAGGTCTCATGGCATCCACAGTGTTCACTGTACCCATAGCACCTCCACATGAGAACCTCTCCAATGGATGCTCAGTACTCAGTGGTCCACGACCACTCACCCTCAGTCCTTTCTCATCAAGGTGACAGAACCTCTGAAGAGATCACTAACCTTGTGGTCTCAAGATGACAATCTTCTGGAAGGGTATCCCTTTGCTCCTCTGGATCATTAGATTTCCATTACCACAGATGCGTCTCTGATGGGGTGGGGAGCTCACTGTCAGACTCTTCACACTCAAGGTACGTGGACTCAGGATGAGTCCCAGTTTCTATAAATGTCTTAGAAATGAGAGCCGTCCTTTATGCAGTCTGGGCTTTGAAAGGACATTCTCTGTCACAAGAACATTCTCCTTCAAACAGACAAAAAGCAGTGATGTATTACATCAACTAGCAGGTGGTGCTCACTCTTACCCCTTATGCAGGGAAGTGATGAGAGTGTGGGAATGGTGCTTGGAACACAAGGCTCTAATTCAAGTGGCCTACCTGCTGGGAGTGCAGAATTAACAGGCAGACCATCTCAGCAGAACAGAGACTGAACCTCATGAATGGTCTCTCGACTCAACCGTAGTTCAGTCACTATTTGCAGAGTGGGAAACTCCAGACCTGGACCTTTTGCATCCCACTCAACACAAAACTGCCTCTCTTCTGCTCCAGAAATCCAGGGCCTGGCATTTTCTGTCAGGATGCATTCAGGCTGCAGTGGACAAAATGCTTTCTATATGCCTTTCCACCTCTTCCTCTAATTCAGAGGGTACTTCTCAAGTTTGAGTCCCAGGGGACAAAATGATCCTCATTGCTCCCTTCTGGCCTCGACAGATATGGTTTCCACTACTCAACAGTATGTCAGAAGCTCCTCTGAAACCATTCCCCTTCAGATGAACCTTCTGACATAGGGGTCTGTGGTCCATCCCAACCTGAGGTCACTTCACCTTCATGCTTGGCTCCTGAAGAGATAGAAGTGAACAGGTTCAATGTCTCTGAGGGTTTCAGATATTCTTCTGGCTGCCACATAGAAGCCCAGCCACTAGAAAAACTTACACAGCCAAATGGAAGCGTTTTTGCTCTGATGTGCAAAATCCTCTTTGAATCCTTTTCCTGCCCACTAGATAAAGTTTTAGAGTACCTCTTAGACCTCTCAAATTCAGGTCTGCAGTACTCTACAGTTAAGATTCACCTTTGTGCCATCTCAGCTTATCATGAGCCAGTACTTTCCATGTCACTGGCTCAGTTACCTGTGGTTAACAGGTTTCTTAAGGAAATTCTGCATACCAGACCTCCTATAAGATGTCCAGTCACAGCCTGGGACATTTATCTTGTGCTAGACATGCTCACTTGAAAACCTTTTGAGCCTATATCTACCTGTAAGTTAAAATTTCTCACTTGGAAAATGGCCTTTCTAGTGGCTGCAGGGTCACTGAGATACATGCCCTACACACAGACCCTCCCCTGGGTATACTGTGTTTCATAAAGACAAAGTAGTTCTTAGGACCAATCCTAAGTTTCTCCTAAGGTTGTTTCAGAATTCCACCTAAACCAACCTTTGGTCCTTCCTACTTACTTTGCGAACTTCCAAAATGAAGGAGAGCATTCTCTTCATTCCTTGGATGTCAAAGAGCTTTGAGCTTCTATCTAGCTAGAACAAAGACTTCATAAGCTCAACAACTGTTTGTTTCCTTCAAGCGAGACCGGCTGGGTCAACCTGTCACTATCAGATGTATTTCAGCATGGCTGGTGGCATGCCTTCACCACTGTTATTCCATGGTGCAGGTTAAGCTGGAGGGCAGAGTGTACGCTTACTCTACTAGAGCAATCGCAGCATCCCTGAGTGAAATCACAATGTGCCATTGCAGATATTTGCAATGCGGCTACTTTGAAACTCCGTGCATACTTTTGTTAAGCACACTACGCCTTGGATGTCCATGCCAGATGACATCTGTCGCTTGCAGGACCATTCTTAACAGACTTCTGTCCTAAGCCCGTGAGCTCTTTATCTCCTGCCACCCATCTCGGGGATTATTAGCTCGGTCTGCTCCATTAGTGTGAATGAATGGTGAAGACTTTATGTCCATGAAGATATGGAAATTACATACCTTACGTAATTCTTGATCTTCTTGGATGAAGTCTCCACCTCTCATTCACATGCCCACTACCCCCTCGAAAGCTCACTTCTCTGTTTATGGTCTTCACTTCCTCAATGGCTGGGCTATGAAGACTTTATTGTTGACCCTTCTTACACAGGTCATTCAGACTATCTTATGTCTGATTTTTAGGCTAGCTCTTCTAGGTTAATAACACTGCACCGCCTCAGGAAAAAATAGGAACTGAGGCAGTTGGAGGATCGGCGTCAAGATAGTCATTACTGCACAAGCCGGGGCTTATGGTACCACTTCCTTGCCGTTCCATCTCAGGCACAAGCCCTCTTGAAAAAGTTTGCTCCCACTGGGTCCTAGCGCCTCCGGTGAACTCCCATTAGTGTGAATGAGTGGTGGAGACTTTATCCAAGAAGATCAAGAATTACAGTAGGTATGTAATTTCCATTTTTCCCTATTTTATCTAAGGTAGGAATCAGGATCCTTCCTGTATGCAGTTTGTATTACAAAAGTGACACATTTCTCCTTAATAAGTCATGCAATATGAGGAAGTATTCCATTTGATCCTCTATACAGCTCATTAGCTGAAAATTAACTCCCTTCTCATCAGAATTAAAACACTAGATTTCTTTGAGCAATTACCAGCACCCATAGGCGCATGATTACAGAGATCTAAGTTAATCTTAAATTTAAAAGAATGTAAAAAAATTAATTATAGAAGAAAGAAAATAAAAAGCAGGTAATATACACTGAATAACAGAATAAGAACATTTATGAAATACTGTATATTCATGTTTATTCATGTTTATTAAAGTATAAATGAAAACCTTATATGTTAAAACTTCATGTAATACTGAACTCCAAACCTTAACAAATCTACATTGTTTAAAAGCACACACTTCTTGTTTTATATATTTCTGAAATGCTATAACCTACATTGCTCCATAGCACAGAATTCCAAAAAGAAGTGTGTAACCTGCTACACATGAAGCAATGAACCCCTTGTCCATTAACATTCTACAATGGCTATCTCAACCCTCCCACTCAGAATAGTAAAACATACATTGCATGGCAACATTATATTAATACTCTCATTATCCTGGATAATATTTATGAAAAACATAAACTAAATTGAACATTTTAAATAGTCTTGACAATTTTAAGTAGAATATAACAGAATAAGTTGGTAACATTCATTTTACGGCTGCATGATTGGAGCTCTGCAGAATATTGCCATCATTTGTGTAAAAGCACTGTGGAAGCATCACCAGACCTCTGTCCTGCATGCTTCAACCAGTGCTCAGGCCTATTCCAGTCATTGTGTTTATGTGGCCTTTCCAGTCTGTGGGCCACATAAGCACACACCCTTCTTGGAGCACTACTTTTTCTTCTGCAACTGCAGAGTGACGAAACTCCATGTGCAAGATGGCCACTGAGTCAAACTGTGCATGCACAAGTATTGCGCATGCACAGTTCTGTCATCTACACCATCTTCACCACAGCCACCTTCAGGGCAAACTGTGCTTGCATGATTATCATGCATGTTCAGTTCTGTTACGCCACCATCTAAGATACAGCTGACTCCAGTGGGACAGAGCAGCGAGCATTCCTTTATTCACTTTCACTGCTCTGAGAAGCTGTATCAGCTCTGACCAGACTTTTTACCTAAAACTGCTGCTGGCTAGAATGATATTTAACCAATGAGGCACGACAGGGTGTGTGTTATTTTGTAATGACATCACGCCTTGGGTGGCTGAAGAACAAGGCCTCAGGCTGAGTATGTTCAACACCCAGGAAGTGATATTATTACCCAATAACACACACCCTGCAATACTATTATTACTATTATACAATGGCTCATTTGATAAAGAAAGAAAAAAAGGTTAAAAAGTAACTTTAAAATACATATTTGTTATTAGTGTAGGCATATGAAGTGAATAAAAGTCCACAGTCACTGGTTTGGCCAGTAGGTGGTGCCGATGGTTTTCGGTGTGCCTGCTTGGTTCACCGTGTCTCTGTCCCCAGCCCCTTACCCACCCATCATCTCTCTCACTTTCTCTGTGTTCAGTGGCTTGCTGTCCTCCTGGCTGATTGCTTGCATTGTATAACAGTTTTGTCTGGTTTTCTGTGGATGGCCATTAGTAAGCACAGTCATCAACTGATAAATGGACACAGCACTGTTGTAATGCACATGGCCTGTGACTATCACATTGAATACAGTAAGGGAACTGAGAAGCAATTGTGAAATAACATGGTTTCTTTTATGGTGCAGGCACGTATATTTTACAGGTGAGAGAGAAAGGAACCAGGTAGTATGTGGCAGTGGTTAGGTTTTGAGAGTTTTACTTGTGATCTCTGGTCATGTGATGGTCAGTTTGCATTTTGGTGGTTCAATGAAAGTGTTCCATTTTATGATTCAGCACTTCAGTGGCACTGCTCCATTGTGCAGGAAACAAGCCACATGTAGAAGCTGCAAAGTACAGAAGCTGAAGGTTACATACGTGACAAAGAAAGGGATAAGGGACGGAATCTGTGTGTGTGTGTGTGTGTGTGTGTGTTTGGGGAGGTGAGCTGTGATGTGGTGAAGTTCAGAGCTGGGGTGCTGAAGCTGAAGCCATTTGCCCATGCCATCATTTTGATTCTGTTATGAGGTCATCTATATGCCTGGGCTTCATACAGTAATGTTATTGTGTAATGACAACACTGTTTCAGGCACACACTGACCAATAAGAGGGCAGGAAATTTCTTTGCCATTGTATAAATATTATTAAACCATTTCTACTATCATTGCTAGGAAAAAATGTTAGGTGGTAATAATAAATAAAGCTGCACTGTATAAATGATCAATCTTACTTAAAATACCATTGAGAAATTACTGGCAAAGACAACAGGATTTTAATTGCTTCATTCTTGTGTACTTCTCTATGGCAATTTCTATCCAGAATACAAATAAACATAAGCAACAGCTTAAAATGATAAAAGAATACTCATGGTGTTGTTGTAACTTTGCTCAGAAAAAGAAATAAGTTGTATCGAACGTAACATATCCAAAGCACCCATTGAATGTTGGTTTTCCATAACAGTCCATGTTTGATCAAGTGCAAATTAGAAAGCTTCCATAGAGAAGAAAAGTTCCTATGGTTCGTGCGTGCTCGAGGATTTTAATGTTTTATTTCAAACAAGACTTAGAGTTGATTAAGATGGCTGACACTACAAGAATTCAGAAACAACTCCTTCAACACAGTCGTGTATTAAATAAACATATTTGTTTCCAGTAATGCAACAGCATGCAAACTGACAATTTAAACACTTTTTGCATCTTCATTAATTGAAACTCTAGTTTGTGCTTGACGATTGAGACCCACTGCCACCTCCCCATTTAGCCAAATTTCTTTCACTCTAAAACAAAGCGCCAACTAATTAAAAAATGGTATATTATTAGACAATCCATTCAAACTTAACACATTCATCCATAGATCTAGACTAAGACCAAGGTGTTAGTTTATCTTGACAACCAGAGTTTTAAATCAAAACACAAATTGCTTTCAGCTACTCTGACCATTCGTGTTGCTGAGAGTATAATGCTTCTCTCTTTATGAAGGGTCTAGATAGTAGCCAAGATCCCTCCCATTATCAACATGGAGCCAATAGGTACAACATTTCAGTGCAAATACCTTTGTGATAGGATTGTCCTCAGTACCTTTGAACCTGGCACTTAATAGAGTGGAAATAGGAAATAAATTACTTAAGAGGAGCACAGAACAAAGCGCACCACTGCCGCAGAACATTGCTATTGAATGAAAGATAAAATTACATATTCTTGTTCAGTTTTAGATGTCCATATGCTCCACGCTTTTCAAAATGGAAGAAGTTGAAATTGTCTAAGAGTTTAGGCAAGTCTCTTTTAAGTCTGGCTTTCATTGCCTCAAAGCCATTGCATTCAGTAAGTCTAAAGTAGCCCAAACTTTGAAAATAGTAGGACAGTACAGATTATATTTGATGCCTGCATCTTCTCTTAACTTCCTTTTAACTTAGAAAACAGTTCCTTTTCTCAATTAGACCTTCTAGGGTGAATCTTTACCATTGATTGAAAGTACAAACAGAGGAAAGAATCACTAAATCAGTGAAAAGGGAGATAAAACATTTTTAGATATGTAAGCAAAAGAGAAAGACAAAGGAGGGATAGTAAGACTGAAAGGGAAGGAGGGGTTAGTGTGAAGAGAACCACCAAAAGTGGATATATTGAACAAATACTTCTATTCAGTATTCACAGATGAAGGAGTACAAAACAGGCCAAGGACTGAGGACAAGGGTATAAAGTAACAGGAAATGGACACAAGCCCATTTACAGAAGAAAAGAGTACTTAAGGAATTAACAAGGTTAAAAGTGACAAGGCAATGGGGCCACATGGGACTCACCCCAGGATACTGAGGAATTAAACCATGCTGGCTGCACCTCTGATAGCCCTTTTCAACCAGCCATTAAGAACAGGGGTACAAAGGGATTGGAGGGCAGATGTGATCCCACTCCACAAGAGTGAAAATAGGGAGGTGGCAGGAAATTACAGGCCCGTTAGCCTGATATTGGTGGGGGTCAAGGTAATGGAATCACTATTGAAGGAAAGGATTGTGGTATACCTTGTTACCAATAATCTACAGGATCAGAGACAGCATGGTTTCACAGGGTGGAGGTCCTGCCAGACAAATCATCTGATTAAGTTCTTTGATTGGGTTACTGGAGTAGTGGATCAGGAAGAGCAGTGGATGTAGTTTACCTGGATTTCAGCAAGGCCTTTGACACCGTTCCACGTAGAAGACTGTTAGACAAACTGGGGAGCCTAGGTGTGGATCCTAAAATAGTAAAATGGGTGGCAAATTGGCTGGGCAGAAATGAGTCAGAGGTGATGGTAAATGGCATCCACTCTGGAATGAGCAAGGTGACCAGTGGGTGCCACAAGGATAAGTGAGGTATTAGGGATGGTCCTCTTCAGTGTCTGTAGTGTGCATATTATAAAAACACAAAACTCTGCAACAGTGTAGACACACCAGGAGGGGTGGAAAGAATGAGGAAAGATCTACAAAAACTAGAAAATGGTCAAGATTTGCAGCTAGGTTTTAATGCAATAAAATGTGAGGTAGTGTACATGGGACACAGGAACCTGAGGACAACATACCAACCTGGAGGAGAGATACTAACAGTCCCAAAGTAGGAAAGGGACCTGGGAGTGATAATCTCTGATGACCTGAAGGTACAGAAACAGTGCGACAAGGCAATGGGAAAGGCAGGCTGGATGCTGGGATGCACTGTTAGGGGAATCACCAGCAGGAAGAGGAGGTAATAATACCCCAGTATAGATCACTGGTGAGACCATGCCTTGAGTACTATGTACAATTCTGGAGACCCATCTATGCAAGGGCATATGGAGGCAGTACAAAGGAGGGCAACAAAATGGTGCATGGACTGCATCAGAAGTCCTATGGGGAAAGGCTCATGGAATTAAATATCTACCTGGAGGAAAAGGACGGACAGGGAAATATGACAGAAACATTCAAATACCTCACAGATAAAAACAAGGCACAAGAATGAAGCATATTTCAAAGACAAAGATGCTTGAGAACAAGGGTTGCACTATTAAGATAGAATGGGGGAGGCTCAGAGGTAATGGGAGAAAGTACTTCTTCATGGAGAAGTAGTGGACAATTGGAACAGCCTCCTAATGGAGGCAGTGGGGTCTGAAATGTCTGCAGGATTCAAGACTGCATGGGATAGATACAGAGGGATATTAGAATGAAGGGCGGGAAGCCGGGAACTGAGTAGAGTTACCGGTGCCAATATAGGTAGGGAAAATATAGGCAGACTTGGTGAGCCAAGAGGTCCTTACCTGCTGACAGCTTCAATGTTTCTATATTTCTATGTTTCTATTTACACTAATGGGTCTATGCTAGAGGCACTAGGACCCCATGAGACAAAACTTTTCAGGAGGCTGATGCTGATGCAAGCTGGGCAAATCCAAAACACCATGAGGGTGGTTCATGGCACCAGGCTTACCTCGGCACCGACCCTCAACTGCCTCAGTTCCTTTATCCTGCCATCGAGTCACTTCAATGACAACATCACTCACCCCGGAGACAGAACTTCACATCTGTATGACAGCAAGATTCAGTTCTTTTTATTTTGGTTTTAGAGCTAGAGTTTGTTATTTTGTGTCAGTTTAGTGATTTTATGTAAATATTTCTGTCAGTTGTCTCTTAACCTTACTTAGTCTATGATCAACAGAGTGCAGGATGACAGTAGAGAGCCTTTCTGGCAGGCTGCTAAGGCAGTGAGGCCATGGCCACTCCACTTTTCATCGGGGAAGGGTTCTAACCATGGGCGGTCCTGTGTTCAGTAGGAAGGACAGTCCTCCAGTACAAACAGGCAGGCCTGTTCCTGATTCTAGTTGGGTTCTTGGCACCACTTGACCTTTCCTCTTCCATTCAGAAGGGGAAGAAACAGTACCATTCAAGGTCATCTCTGGGAGGTCTGCCATGAGACCCTTGATCTGCAGGGCCCTGTGCTCTCATTGGTGGTTCAAACACCATGAAATCTTACTGTATTCTGACATATGCAGTATTGTCCTCCCATTGTACTGCCCCAGAGCTGAAATGGTTAATAGAACCTATGCTAATGATGGAATACTAGGCTCATGCTCGATTTTCAAACCACTGTCCCTGGTAAACATTCTACAACTGTCAGATTCTTTACTCTGCTTGAACAGTACAGGAGCCTTGAGAGCTCTCCTTCATCTTTCTTGAAGATTTCATTTTTCTCATTTTTTGAAGTAAAATTTATTTTTGTTCATTTTAAAAGCACTGTCCTTGTGTTTACAGGTAAACTAGTTTAGGTTTAGTGTTATTCGGTAAGTTTTTGGTTTCTTTCGGTTCTTTTAACCAGGAGGAACCAGACCTTTATTTACAATTTTAAAAGTACATTTCTGTATTTTATTCCTCTCTGGGCGGTTGCTTAATTTGTTTATTTGGGGAAACCGGGTGACTCCTGGTTCTCTCAGCGGTTGCTGAACTGACTGCAAAGTAAAAAGATAAATAAAGTAAATAAGGTTTAAGTCTTATTCATTAGTGTGTATTTCTGATTCACAGAGAACCATTTCTTGGGGATTTTACTGATTTTGTCACTAACCCAAGAAAAGAACTGGCCCAATGGGTTTTCAGCTTTGTACAGTGCGTGGGGAACTGTCTGTAAGCAGATCCTCATTTATTTGTGTTTTTGCCTAGGGCAGATTGTAACATCTGTAAAATCAAGAAGTATTCTCAGTCGGCACTTAAAAGGCATTTAACCAAATGCAGGAAAAAGGTTCAATATGGGAAGGAACTGGTTTTACAACCCTCTAACCAGGGTGATGGTTCCCTGGTTAAAGAAAAGAACCTCAGACAATGCCGCTGAACCAGTAAGTTCTGCTGAGAAGAGGAAGGAAAAATACCGGTTCAACAAACAGTATTTCCTCAGTTGACGCTTAATAGGCATTTTAACCGACTGTAGAAAAAAAAGGTTCAATAAGGCTGCTAACCCAGCTGTGGACAAAACATCCTCCTCTCATATGTAGAAACTGAAGGAATCAGTTTTACAACCCTCTAACCAGGCGATGGTTCCCAATTAAAGAAAAAGAACCACAGACACTGCCGCTGAACGGTAAGTTCTGCTGAGAAGAAGAGGAAGGAAAAAACACTCGGTTCAGCAAAGAGTATTTCCTCTGTTGGCGCTTAATAGACATTTTAACTGACTGTAGAAAAAACAAAAAGGTTCAATAAGGCTGCTAACCCAGCTGTGGACAAAACATCCTCCTCTTATATGTAGATACCAAAGGAACCGGTTTTACAACCCTCTAACCAGGGTGATGGTTCCCCAGTTGAAGAAAAGAACCTGAGACACTGCCGCTGAACCGTAAGTTCTGCTAAGAGAAAGAGGAAGGAAAATACTCAGTTCAGGAACCGCAACCTACAAAACTGTTGGTTCCAACTACAAATGAATAGCAAATGCTATACAAACTTTACAGGCGCTGCAACCAGTACAGCAGTTCGGTTCAGAAGCCCGGTTCACAGACCTCGGTTCAGGACTTGAGTTCCTTCTGGGTCCCGGTTCATTTGAACGGTTTGCTGAGGTGTACATGGTGAGTTTGTACCTGGTATATGCCCTGATCCTCAACATCTTGACTCCTTGAAAGGAGCTGAGATTTTCTCTCTCTTTGCCTTCATAAAGCACACAGACACTGGACCTCTCCACCCAGGAATTCACAGAGGAGGAAGAGGAGCCTGACTGTATGGATAGGATGGATGTGCCAGTAACAGAAGACTAGCGTTGCCCATCCACAAGTCTCTGAAGTGACAGGCTTCTAGAATTTTATAAAATCCCACTTCTATTCCCCAGTGAACAAGAGGCTGGATAGGAAGTATTTGGTGGCTAAGTCTGGAGCAGAGCACGCCAGCCATGAAGAGCTGGTGCAAGCTGTGGCTTGTGATAAGGCAGGATTCCTCTGGCATAACACCCACCAGTTAAAGACTCCAAGAGATGGATTCTTTGGCACAAGAAATCCCACTTAGGTGCCTCTTTGTCCATTAGACAGGCCACTCACATGGCCTATGTCTTCAGATATTAAATAAATAAATCCATCAATAGATTAAAACATCTCTGGAATGTAATTTCAGAGATTGCTAGAACATAGAGGCCTCTATATGCTAGTCCAGAAGGGCAGTGGATGCAATGTTATTGCAGCCAGGCAAATGGCATTTTCAGTGTCTCTGTGGAGATGGTCTTGGCTAGGGATAACTAATTCGTCCCAGGCCAGTCAAAGGCATTGGATTTTTCTAGTGAGCCCACATTCCTATTTGGCAAACAAAACAGAGGCCTACATGGAAAACATGGATGGGTACAAGGTAGCTTGTAGGAGTGTTGCTACAAAGAAGAAGGCAGCTGCAACACCCCAAAGTTCCAAGACAGATAGTGGGCCAGGGGCTTGCCCTTAGGTTCAAGATCCTGTCCAAACTGAGGGCAGGGTTTTCAGACCTGTCCGTTTATCAGAAGTAACCCTGCTGGAGAGGGTGGTGACCATATGGGATCCCAGACATTTAACAAAGCCAAAGTAAGAATGGCCACTTTGGCTACCATTCTCCTACACTCAGAAAGGGGATTGGGCACCATCTCTGGCCTTAAAGGCACTTCCTCCCACATAGTTCAGAACCATTCCTTTGGCTTTATCTCTGCTCCTGGGGTGCTTACCAAGTGCATAGCATTGGTAGAAGCACACTTAAGGAGGCAGTGGGTCATAGTCTCCCACATCTGGATGACTGGATGATGGCAGGCTAGTCTTCTCTGCGGTTAGAGGTGCATTGATCACCATCTATGATACCCTGTGTATACTAGGTCTCCTGGCAAATCAAAAAAAAAAAAAGTTCCTGAGTCTGTAGGGCAAAGACTGGATGCACTGAGAGGAAGGGCCTTCCTCCTGCAGAGAATGGTAAACAGCTTGGTGCAGCTGGCAGGCTCATTCCAGTTGCACACCCCAGACCAGTGAGGCCTTTTTCTACAGTTGCTAGGGCACAT
Source organism: Neoceratodus forsteri (assembly GCA_016271365.2). Taxonomy (NCBI): domain Eukaryota; kingdom Metazoa; phylum Chordata; order Ceratodontiformes; family Ceratodontidae; genus Neoceratodus; species Neoceratodus forsteri. The sequence continues at coordinate 275,008,738 of CM057459.1, read as the reverse complement.
GGCTGCAGCAACAGTGTCAGGATCAAGATTCCAGAGGACAGGCATTTAGTTCCACCTCAGGTTTCACTGGTCCCAAAAAGAGATTCCCTGTCAAAGATGGTCCCTGTCACTAGAACCTGCTGCAGGCTCTGCAGTGGTGGCAGGAAGAAGACAACCTCTGGGAGGGTGTGCCTTTCCCCAGCTGCCACCAGTAGCAGTCTTAACAACCTATGCCTCCCTTCTAGGGAGCATGCACTGCTTCATATAAAGCCTGCTGTAGCTCAGGGCAACTAGCTAGGCATTCATTCCTTCACTCCAATGTTTCACAGCAAGGTGGTATAGGTCAGGACAAGGCAATACAACAACAATGTATTACATAAACAAGCAAGGGGCACAAAGTTGTCCCTACTGTGCACAAGGCCATGAAAGTGTGGAGTCTTAACTCACTCCCTGGACATCTCCTCTCAACTGTCCTCTCCCAGGGAAGGATGATGTCCTGGCAGATGCTCTCAACAGGATCAACTAAAACCACCAGGAGTACAAGTGGTGATCAGAGGCGGGGGTACCCCAGAGATGGCCCTCCTTGCAACCTCAGACAATCACCAGCTACCACAATTCTGTTGCAGACTTCTTGCAGGGGACACAGTCCCTCTGGATGTGCTGCTGTTGCATTAAACAGGAAAGTTCCTGTATGCCTTTCATCCATTTCCCTGTTGCTCAGAGTGCTGAACAAGCTCAGGTTCACTAAGCGACAATGATCCTCATTGTTCCAGATTTGGCCAGAAGGCCATGGTATTTACAACTGCTGACAGTGTCAATTTCCAGGCCAGTTTCTCTGCCCAGGAGGCACAACCTATTGACCTCCTTGCAGGACAGGGTCCTTACTCCCAATATCTGGTCTCTCAGGTTCAGGGCTTGACTCTTGAGGACTTAGAGTATTCAGACATGCACATTTCTGTAGGGATGCTAGAGGTGATTAGGGTTTCTAGAGGACACATCTACGAGAAAGACTTACATCTTTAAGTGGAAAACATTATTCCATTTGGTGCCAGAAAAGAGATAGACTGCTGCCAGGCTGACTTGTCAGTCATCCAACAATATATGACACACCTTCTTTCTCTTGGCCTTAGGCCTTCCACCTCAAAGTACAATTACCAGCTGTCTCTGCTTACCTCTCAACTACTAAGGGGTCATCTCTGGCAATTAATCAAGTGTTTATAAGTTCTTCAAGGGTCTCATGCATTTGCATTCCCTCACAGGGAACACACCGCATGGGACCTCAATATATGCATTGACTGGCTAATGAAACCACCATTTGAGCCCATGTCTTCAGCAGAGCTTAGGTATGCAGCATGGAAAACAGTGTTCCTGGTATCCGATCTCAACTGGGAGCATCAGTGAGCTCCAGGCCTTGTCCACTGAGTTAATTACATATCAGTTCATAAGGACAAGATAGTCCTCAAGACTAACAGAAACTTTCTGCCCAAAGTGGTTTCGATTTCTACCTAAATCAGTCCATTACTTTGCCAGTCTTTATTTCACTGACCACTCCAGTTCAGAGGAATGTAGACCACACAGCCTAGATGTCAAGTGAGCTATAAGCTACTACTTGGGTCACACAGATGGTCACAGGCAGGTGAGCACTCAGTTTTTCCTGACCTATGGAGAAGTAGAAAGGGCAAGCCTGCCTCAAAGAGGTCTATTGCACGCTGGATGGTTGCTTGTATTCAGTCCTGCTACAGCAAAGTAGGTAAGGAATCCTTGTAGGCCTTAGGCTCTCTCTAAGGGTACAGCTGCTTCAATAGCAGCAGCAGGAGATATTCCTTTGTTGGAAGTCAGTAAAGCAGCTACCTAGAAAACAGTTTGCACCCTCTGTTAACTATAGCCTGGATACCCAGGCCAGAGGTGATGCCAGATTGGCACAGCAGGACTGCATAGCCTGTTTCCTAAAGAGGTTCTCTACCCTCCTCCAAAGGTACTGCTTGGGTAGTCTGCATATGTCAGAATACAGTAAGATTCTTGGGGCTTGAAGAAAACATTACTTGTCAGCAGTAATCTTGTTTCTTCTAAGGGAATCTTACTGTATTCTGAGCTCCCACCCTACCTCCCTGCTAGAACCTATGGGCACTGCAGCACAGCTGCCCATGCTGTTGTAAACCCATGAGTGGTTCTGTTGTTGGGCTTAGTGACTTGAGTCTTAAAGTAGCCCACATTTTCAACTGAAGGGGACTGTTGGTTGTCATTTAATTAGTTAATTGTTAAAGTTAGTATAGATAGCTTGTTAGTATTCACGCTCCATAAAAATCTAACAGTTGTACAATGTTTACCAGGGACAGTGGTTTGAAAACCAAGCATGAGCCAGCATTCCATCATTAACATAGGTTCTAGTAACCATTTCAGCTCCAGGGCAGTACAATGGGAGGACAATACTGCATATGTCAGAATACACTAAGATTCCCTTAGAAGAAACAAGATTACTATGGTAAGTAATGTTTCTTCCTGTATCACTGAGGTCCTCTGATATTGGGGTATTGTCTCAGGCTTGGAGACTCCTCTTTTCTTATGTGGGGACCCTAGTGGGCAGTTCCACCCTGGGCAGCTCCTTGGAGCAGTGGGTGTAACATCAAGCTCAGGTGTCTCTGCTTGTGGATTCAGTCCCTGGTCCTTTGGAGTTGGTGCCACTGGACATGGGGAAGGCCCTCAAGAGAGATAGAGCATTTGGCTCCAGCAACAGCCTTCTCCCTTTGGTTGTGATTGTTTCAACTCCTGTCCCACTGGCTGCACACCTACCATGTGTCACTTTTTGGTGCTGGCTGGTATCATTGCCAGTCACTTTGGTCTGGCTAAGGTCACTAGTGCTGGGTCTGGTTCTGGCATTGGTGCTGGATTTGAGTCTTTCAAAGCATGACCTGGCACCACTTCTAGTGCTGGTCCTGACATCGGGTCGACACCACATTGGCTTCATATCAGCACCATGTTGGTGCCAAGTTCCTGGGACCTCCTGGTGCCAGATTCAGTCCTCTTTAGCCCATGGGGCCTGGTTGAGTGCCTTTTCCAGTGCTGGTCCCATCACTGGATCATTTCTTGTTGATGTTGGGCCAGTTCTCGAGGTTTCTGTCACGGGGATCTCCTGGCGCTAGCTCAGTTGTTCTATGGTGCCACCACTGACAGTGCTGGTTCTAGTGTTGTGTTGATGCCAGGTCAGTGATAAGGATGTCCTGGTACCCATTCAGTCCCTTCCTGGTGCTGCCTTACAGTGCTGCTCCAGTGCTTAGTATGACATTATGTCAGCATCATGTGTCTGGCGCCAGACCTGGCGCAAGATCCAGCACTCAGTCTGGCACCATGTCTTGCACTGTGTCTGATGCCATGCTCTGGTGTGATGCCTGACACCCTGTCTGGCACCCAGTTAATGCAGGAGATTTTAGGCTTAGTAACTCCTCCCTACCCTCCCTCTCCCAGGGATGATACAGAAGAGGATGAATCTGACCCCCACATCATCTTTTCTGAGGGCAGGAATGATGACTTCTAGAAAAAGAAGACACAAGATATAGAAAAACGCTGTGCCTATTTATTCTGAACACATCACAATGTGGCTCCCAGGCTCTTTAGGGCATTACCTCTTCTATCGGGAGGTTGGTGGTGGAGTCAATAAACATAATGCATACCTATAAAGGACATCAACTGATGACACAATACAAATTGACCAATAAAGTGCAGGTGTAATGCTAATCAATTATTGTTTTACCATATTGCCCTACAAAGGCATCTATATATATATATATATATACATATATATATATATATATATATATATATAATACCTAAGTGCATTACTGTAATATACCTAACAGGTTCACCAATAAACAATGCAATGATTTCAAAATTCAAATCTATCTTCATGTCTTAATCTACAGTAGTATCCTATGGGATCCTAAGTCCATTTCTTTTTATCATAGAATGATTTTATTGTTTTCTAATAAGTACATATTTCAGGCATTGAGATATACATACTTGGATACATGAAAAGTGTCAACAAAGCTTACAAGGGTGATTATCTATATCCAAAGGAGGCCTGCCTTGTCTGGTACATTGAGGTACAAAGGTATCAAGAAACCATCCTAAATCAATATATGCACTTAATATAGTAGACCTTAGCTCAGTAGTTCACTAGTTCGTTGCACTGTACATAGAGGTCAACATACAGGTCATACAATCAGACTACTTAAAGCAACCAACTCTCTCACTTGACCCCAAGGGCCATGTACTGTATAATATTCACGGATAGTATAGGAGAAGGAAAAAGGTGAAAATAAGAATTGATAGAGAGGTATTTATTTATTTATTTATTTTATTTATTTAGGGATTCGGATTATTTAAGTACCCATTATAGGTATACCGTGGGCTAGGGTGAGATTCCAGCCAGCAAACTATCCAGGTGGGAGGAGGAGACCTTGTATGTTGCTTAGATAGGAGGGTTACATGAAGGAGGGGTGCTACTTGACACAATGCTGAGTTGAGATAGGCTTCCCATTTACTGTAGTACAGTAATAGTTGTCCTCTGCTGGCATAGGTGAGCTTTTCAAAAGTAGCCAGCCTAGCCATATCAGAGTGTCATTGGAAATTGCAGGGGGAGGTTGTCGCCAAGTCATAAGTAAAAGCCGTCTTAGCTTCCAAGAGGGCCACCAGGATCCAGCTTCATTGCTGTGAGCCAAGTTGTTGCATAGGGGCACTATCCCTAATAATAGCATGGGACCGGAGAGATCTATAGGCTGTCCCAGCATCCCAGAACAGTCCATTGCAATCATGAACCAAAAGGGAACCAGAGCAGGGCATTGCCACAAACTGGCAGGATGTTGGCGGAGTGCCTACATCTCCAACATTCTGCATGTGGCAAGATACCCCACTTCTGGAGGGCGCTGGTGTGCAGTACCAATAAAGGAGAATTTTAAGTTGCATCAATTGGCTCTTCATATCTTTATTGGCAGAATGGGCCAGGTGTGAACAGCGCGACTGTGTTTCAGGTGTAATGGGGCAACCTATATCAATACTCCACACCGCCGACAGGTGTCTGTGTGGTCAGGTTGTGCCTCATGCCATGTATTGTAAAACTTCCCAGCCAGCCCATGAGAGGAGGATTTTAAATGTGAGTGAACAGCCAGTGCCACTTTGGGTTGGTTGTACGGGACCTGTTACAGGACTGCACCGCATTGCGTAGCTGCAAAATTTCCAGAAGTCCTGAGACCCAAGGAATAGCGAGTTTGAAATTGCCCAAATTACAGGAGTGTATTAGAATTAGGTAAGTAGAGATCCCTTCCTGTCCCATGATGTCCAGTTAAAGGGTTTATTGTCCATTGTCAGAAGCCGATTATGCCATAAATTGAGATACCTGAATGGTAGTGATCATGTTCTGTTCTCAGTTTTGGCTGCAGTCAAAAGTCGGAACCACGCTTTTCTAGTTTTGGCCATGACCGTGTGAGCTTGTTAAGGGATATGGGGACCTTGGTCAGAAGAAGGCCAAGAGGGAGCTCTTGCAAGATTTGAACCTATAATTGCACCCATGGTGTGTGAGGGGAAGTTGTGGGGATAAATCATTTGACGCCTGGGCTGCAAAGAAGTATCAGTGGTAGCCTTGTAGCCATGGAAGTTCAAGGCCCCTCGGGACCAGTGGGCTCTTAGTTTATGAATGCTCCAGTGCAATTTTTACCTTTCCATAGAAAGTATAAGATTTATTTATTTAGTTTTTGTTAACCGGTAAGTCCACTAGCCAGAAAGACTTTTTCAGGCATGACCCAGGAGAGTATAGAGACAAAACTTTAAAGAGAACAATCATGAATACTAAACAAGTTACATGAAGATGTTTGCATAACAATGGAAATTTGGACAAAGAAATTTTAGGAAGCAAACCAGAGCAAACAACAATGAATACAGCAATAAGGATACAAAAGGCAAATAAATCAGGCAATTTAAGGCAATACAGACATTTTGAAAGATAATATAAGCGCCAAGGAGTGAATACCTGTAGGCAGAAATAGATGAAGTGGGGCCAGAGAGAGGCAAGAGGAGTAGGGAGGTAGTGGTGCCAATATTATAAGCAATGTGAGATAAGGGGTTTGAACAGAGAGGAGAAATTATGATTAGCTTATCCAGAGGGTGAAAAGCTTTTTCCAACAGGGCTATTGGTAAGTTGTTAAGTAAATATGCTACCTGAGGTAACAAAAGCATTCACAGCGCAGCAACTTTCCCTGGAAGGAGAGGTTAAATTGACACAGCCGGGACGTTTCGACTGTCAATTGGGCCAGAAGTGGGGAGAAGTTCCTGGACTCAGTCTGTTTCCAGTCAAATGGGATATGGATACCCAGGTAGGACAGGTTATTAGGAGCCCAGGATAGTCCCAGACCTTGTAGACAGTCTTTGGTGCATGCCACATTCAGGGGCGACACGGTCTTTTTCATTGATTTGAAGGCCAGATATTTGGGCAAATGCCTGCAGAGTCCCAGGACCTGATGTAAGGACTCACTAAGGTGAGCAAGTGTAATAATAGGTTGTCTGCATAGGAGGCTGTCAGGTATGAGTGTTCACCTACTTGGATACCCTGAATGTCCTTGGTAGCCTGCAGTTTTGAGTGAGGGGATCCAGGGTCACCAAAATAGCAGAGGTGAGAGTGGGCATCCTTGTCGCCTGCCTCGCTGCAGTGAAAAGGTGAGGAAATATCCTATTGGTCAGGATTCTAGCCATGGGTTCATTATACAAAACATGGATCCACTGCCAAAAGTGTGGCCAAACCCATAGAGGTGAAGGACCTCATGTAAGTAGGGTCATTGAGTCAAAGGCTTTGGAAAAGTCCACTGCCATTGCTGCCATGGGAATGGATGAGTGGAGAGCAAGCCACTAAGGTTGAAGACCAGACGTATGTTGTCCTAGAGCAGCTGCCTTTGGTGAACCCAACTTGTGAGGGGTGTATTATGAATGGTATGGTGTCCATTAGCCGACTAGCTAGCATCTTAGCTGCAATCTTATTATCTACAGAAATGAAGGAGATAGGGCAGTAATTGCGCAGTTCATTTGGTCATCCGACATTTTAGAAATAAGAGTAATTACAGCCTCCAGCATGGTTGAGGGCAGGATACCCATGAGTGGGCCTCTTGGAGAGCAGACAGTAGTGGGGTACTGATTTCTGATTTCAAAAGCTGATACAACTTGGTGGTCATATCATTTGGCCCGGGATTTGCCCTTGGTGAGTTGGGATAACGCCAGCTGGAGCTCTGGTTCAGTGAAGGGTTCATCTAATGCAGCTTCATATGTTCCATAAGCTGAGGATGTTGGCTGCAAAGCAGAATTCCTCAAATGATCCTTAGCTGGTTTGGATCTAAGGAGATATGGGATTGGTATAACTGTTGGTAAAACTGTTTCATACAGTCATTGATCTGCTTGGGGTAGTGCCCACTTCCGCCCTAGAGTTCCGAAGAGCATGTATTTGAGAGGCAGCCTGTTGTTTCTTTAACTAGAAGGCCAAAAGCTTCCTCCCTTGTCCCCAGCTTCCCAATAGGCATTTTTAGTCTGGGCCATAAGCCATTCTGCTTGTTGGTGGAGCAGTGTGTTAATACATAGAAACATAGACTTTGATGGCAGATAAGGACTGCTAGGCCCATCTAGTCTGCCCATTTCCCTACCTACAGGATAGGCTGCAGATCCTAGTTAACCAACAGCCTATATCTTCCTGCCCTCCACAAGAATTGCCTTATGTCTGTCCCATGCATTCTTGAATTCTCCCACAGTTTTAGACCCCACAACCTCCTCAGGAAGGCTGTTCCATGCATCCACTACCTCTCCGTGAAATAATACTTCCTCACATTGCCCCTGAACCGCCCTTCTTCTATCTTTAAATTGTGTCCCTTGTTCTTGCAAGTCTCTTTTTCTGAAAGATGCTACCTCTTGGACTTTGTTGATTCCTTGAGGTACTTGAAAGTTTCTATCATGTCCCATCTCCCTTCTTTCCTCAAGGGTATACATATTAAGCTCCTTTAGTCTCTCCTCATACGGCTTCTCTTGCAGACCCTGCACCATTTCAGTTGCCCTCCTCTGGACTGCCTCTATCCTGTCTATGTCCTTGCGAGATGGGGTCTCCAGAACTGGACACAGTATTCCAGATGGGGTCTCACCAACTGTCTGTACAGAGGGATAACAACTTCCTGTTTTCTGCTGCTGATGCCTCTCCCTATACATCCCAGTATACCCCGCCCTCCCTACTGCCTTCTCACATTGCTTGCTAACCTTAAGGTCATCTGATATGATTACCCCCAGGTCCCTTTCCTGTTTTGTTGTTGTTACTACCTCCCCACCCATTGTGTATTCTTCCCTGGGTTCTTGTTTCCCAGGTGCATTATTTGCACTTTGCATTGAATCCTAGCCTGCTCTACGTCTGACCATTCCTCCAACCTTGCCAAGTCCCTTTTCATCCTTCCACGCCTCCTTGTGTATCGACCCTGTTGCAGATCTTTGTGTCATCTGCAAAAGGCATACTTTTCCTTCCAGTCCCTCTGCAATGTCACTGATGAAGACATTAAAAGGACTGGACCAATCTGAACCCTGCGGTGCCCACTAGTAACCGCCCTTTCTTCAGAGTGGACTCCATTTACAATTACCTTCTGTGTCCTGTTGTCCAGCCAATGTTTTACCAGGCTACCACCCTGGGACCCACTCCCAGGCTGGTTAATTTGACTAATAATCTTTTGTGTGGGACTGTGTCAAATGCCTTGCTAAAGTCTAGGTAGGCCATGTCCACAGCCCCTCCCTGGTCTACTACTTTGGTCACCCAGTCAAAGAAATCTATTAGATTCATCTGACATGACCTTCCAGCTGTGAACCCATGCTGCCTTGGATCCTGTGCTCCACTGACCTCTAGGTACTCAACTATTCTTTCCTTCAGAAGTGACTCCATCACGTTCCCTACCACAGAGGTCAGACTGACAGGTCTGTAGTTTCCTGCCTCTGTCTTGGTCCCATTTTGTGAAGGGAATCACATCGCCTTCCTCCAGTCCTCGGGTACCACACCATCCTCCATGATTTATTAAAAGAGTAGCCAGTGGTTTCACTAGTTCCTTCCTTAATTCTTTTAGAATTCTGGGGTGAATTCCATCAGGACCCATTGCTTTGTCCACCTTCAGTTTTAGGAGTTCTTGCAGAACCTTTTCTTCTGTGAAAGGACTGGGATCGACCCCCTATCAAGAGTGCTTCTGTTAATTGGATTAGGCACTTCCCTCCTCTTTTGTGAATACTGAGCAGAAATATTTGTTCAGTATTCCTGCTTTTCACTGTCCCCTCTGCCCACCACCACCGTTCATTCTATTCAGCCTCACTATCCCTCCCTTTGTCTTTCTCGCTGAAGTACCCATAAAGGTTTTATCCCTTCTAACTGAGTTGGCTATCTTTTCCTCAGTTTGGGCCTTTGCTATTCTGACTTCCCTCCCTGCTTCTTTCTGCCTTAACTGGTACAGCTCTCTGTCCTGCTCCTTCAGTGTTTCCTTATACTTCCGGAATGCTATCTTTTCTTCCTGACTTTCACAGCCACCTCTCTTGAGAACCATAGTGTCTTTTTCTTTCGTTTTGATTTGTTTATTTGCTTCACAAAAGGCTTGTTGCCTCTGTGATGGCAGTTTGATAATTCTCATTGTTGCTCCACACCTCCTTCTAGCCTGTTTGCTAGTGCTTTTCTGAGGCACTCTCCCATCTTGCCAAAGTCAGCCTCCTAAAGTCCAGTACCCTCACTTTTGTATGGCTTGACTCTGTAGCTGAAGTTTAACGTGAACCACATTGTTTGATGGTCACTTGTCCCCAGATGGCAACCCACTTCTAGATCTGAGATCCTCTCCTGCCCCCATTTGAAAGTATGAGGTCTAAGATTGCTCCCTCACGAGTGGGTTCAGAAACTAGCTGTCTAATGTCTGCCACCTGTAGGGCATCAAGAATGGCCCTGCTCTTGGATGTGGCTGCAGCAAATGTGCTCCAGTTAACATCTGGCATATTCAGGTTTCCCATCAACAGTATCTCCCTTTCTCTGCCATTCTAAGAATGCCTTCCATCATATCCTTGTCCATTCCTTCCCCTGACATGGGGTCTGTACACAACCCCTGTGTGGATTGTGGTGCCTTTTCAGTCTCCAAGGTGACCCACAGTGCCTCCTCTCCTCCCTGTTTACTCTTTTGTTCAGTTGCTTTTATCCCTTCCTTTACATAGAGAGCTACTCCTCCCCTCTTCTCCCCTGCCTGTCTCTCCTGTAGGTTATGTACCCTGGTATGTTAACATCCCAGTCATGGTTCTCTGTGTACCATGTTTCTGTGACTGCTACGATATCCAGGCATCCCTCTTCCATTAAGGCCACCAGCTCAGGGAGCTTGTTGCCCAAACTACAGAGCATTGGTACTCATTACCCTCCATTTCCTGATGGCCTTACCCCCTTTGCCCCATCCCTGTCCTTCCTGCCTTTGTCACTTTCTCCATTTCCCCTGCCCTTCTCCCTATCGACACCTCCATGTTGGTGTTTGCCACACTTACTACCGTGATTGTTTGGGGGCTAGGATTTTCCTGCTCCTTTCCAGTGCCTCCCCTTGGCTAGTTTAAAAGCTTGCCAATGAAGCATTTAAACCTATCACCTAGGATCCTGGTTCCCCTCCCGGACAGATGCACCCCATCATGCCAGTATAGGCTTGCATCACTCAGGTGGACGCCAGTCCCAATGAGCCAAATCTCTGAGCTCACCCAGTTTTTCAACCACTGATTGAATCATGAGTACGGAACACCTAGCCTCTCCTATGCCATAGATGGGTAGCACCTCCGAGAAGGTTACCAGTCGTGCTACTTGACTAAGGCCCCTCCCCAATTCCACAAACTCTTCCTGCATTTCTCTAATCCCTTTCTTAGCCAGGTCATTTGTCCCTAGGTGGACAATGACATCCAGCTCCCTCCCTGTGCAGCTGCTCCGCAATCCTGAGGATTCGCTCCTGTCCCTCCAAGCCATGGCGCCAGGCAGGCACCTTACCTCCCTCTCCCTTCTGTGCCCAGTTCTACCTTCCTAACAATGGAGTCCCCACCAGGAGTTGTTTCCTTCCCCTGCAGGGTCCCCTGCCACCCTTCTGTGGGTCTCCTTTGTGGAGGTTCCCAGCATCCTCCTTGGTCTCCACTGTGGATGCCTCCATAGAGGAACCACACTTTGCCAGAATGGCATAGGAATTGTGGAGAGGTACAACTGGAGGGATGCTCCTCTGTTCCACCACCTCACCCTCCCTGAGCCCACTGTGGTCCAACCGCTCCTCTTTCTTGGCAACCTCTGAGGCAACGGGCAGTGGCACTGGTGGTCCCTGGATGGAAGAGGAGGTCCCACAATCCTGGCCAACTCAGCCTGGAGATGAGCAACTTCCTCCCTCAGCCCAGAGAGGTGCCTGCAGATGGGACAACACCGCATCCTCCAGAACATCTCCCGAAGACTGCTGCTCCACAGCCACTGCACTGCACCACTCCAATCATGTCTTATTTCTGGCCCCTTAACTGTTTGCAATCCTTACTCTTTCCTCTGTTTTTTCTCTCTCCTTACTTTCTGCCTGTGTGCCCTTTAAGCTCCTGATTGTCCTGTTCTGAGACAAGAATATCCTATATTTCTCAGTAGACCACTTACTTGTTCAGAGGCAGACCTCCAGCAGCTAGGGGGCCAGAGGCTACTCTTGCCCTTCTAGGATAGTGGGTCCTTGGTGGTTCTGTGTTCACTCACTTCCTGCCCTAAACAGGAAGTTCCTGTTGTCAATCCAAATCCTGTGCCTATAAAAATAGAACTAGCTTTGGGTGGGGGGGAGGGAGGGAAGGAGGCAATGATCGTCCCAGCAGAGAAGTCCAGTCACACAGCAGTCCTTTCTCCTGGTGTCTTCTGCCAAGCTATTAGCAGAATCTTTCTAAGGCAGTCTTTAAATGTAGCTTCCTTCTAGCTAAACCACTCCCCTACTTACCAGATCTTTCTACAAGTAATTTAAACCTCACAGCAGTTAAGTCCTTTCAGTCACCTGAGATTTACACCTAGATGACTTGTCAGTTACCCATTCAGTTCAGTTAACCCAAACACACACTTTTTTTTTGTATATTGGTTTTTACCCTAAATTAAAGGTCCAAATACAAAGTTCTTCTACTTTAGTCCCAGAAGAGAAGTTCAGTCACACAGCAGTCCTTTCTCCTGGTGTCTTCTGCCAACCATATATATCTGATGTTTTAGGCCTACTATCTCGAAGACTCACTGCATCAGGATATCCGTCTCAGAAGTCTTGCACTGAGCCTCTAACGCTGACAGGTCAGCCTGTAGATGATTAAGGTCAGCCCACCTTGCCTTGTTTCTTTGGGCAACAAATGCAATGATGTGTCCCTCAGTATAGCCTTGAAGGCTTCCCAGACCATTGCAGTGGAGATATACACAGCCTTATTGTTAGCAAAGTAATCCTGAGCTGTGCTTTTTACCATGGCCTGGAACAAAGGTTCCTTGATTAACAAGGGTTACATCACCACCTGGTACCTGAGCCACTTTGACCCGTAGGTGTATATGCACACCAAACTGGGTCATGGTCAGAGACAAGGATATTATCTATGTCAGAGGAAACAATGTCCTGGGCCACAGCCGAATGCTATCCAGAAATCTATACAGCTATAAGTAGCATGCACTGGCAAGAAAAAGGAGTAGTCCTCCTGTGGGTGGTCCCTCCGCCATATATCAGTCATTCCCCATTCTCTCATGATCCCCTGCACTGTGAGTACTGCTCTAGAATGCATTTGTGGGGTGGGTTTGGATTAATCCAGAAAAATATCTGGAACTAGGTTGAAATCTCCACCTACCATGATAGGGATATTGGGGTGTCCCGTGGAGAGAGATTCAAAAGCTTGGTTGAGGTCCAAGAGGATTCAGGTGAGTCCGTGTTTGGGCTGTATACATTGACTAGTATCACATGACCCACAGGTGATGAAAATCTGACTGCTATCCAGTGGCCTTGGCCATCAGTGATTACTTTGTCTTCCGTCCAGGGCATGTTTTCCGGACTAGGATGGTGACTCCTTTAGATATACTTGCTCCAAAGCTAGCTATCACTGACCCTACCCATGATTTTCTGGGCCACAGTACAGCTCTTGCAGTGAGGTGCGTCTCTTGAATGAGTGCAATGTCCGCCTGCAAGGAGTGCAAGTGTTTAAGAACCACTGATCACTTGGTTGGATGGTTCAGCCTTTACATTCCATGATACAAGTTTAATTCCTGCCCTGGGGTGCTGCATTTCTATACCTGAGTTTCAAAGGGTTTATATGTACTCACTCAGAGATCCCGCCAAGGGTGGGTGCAAGGAGAAAGGTTACCCGAGAAGTATAGAGAGAGTCAGGTGAGAGAAAAGGTGAGAGTGAACTTGCCAAAGAGGGTCACAGCACAGTTAACCTGACAATAGAAGACTAGTGAATACAAGGCACCAGCAAACAGTTTAAGCAAAACAGTTATATGCAAGAATACTTGATATATTCAACAAGAGTATCCACTAACAAGGTGGAACGAGCAATATATTTATCAATTCTGTAATAACAATTAAATAAAATCAGTACAAGTTTATGTAAGGAACAAGCTAAAGTTTTTAGGGTTAAGCACAAAAGTGTTAATCCTCCACTTGTCTAAGAGGAGAATCGCATGGCTGCACTAGCCAAATGCCTAAAATGAGGGGTTAGGAGCTTATCCAACAAATGCTTCAGGGCTCCGTCCCCAGCTATAACAGTGCACTCTATAGTCTAATTCCCCACCTATAGTGATTAGTAGATGGGGCACCCAGGGAAGAAATCGGGAAAAAGGAGGGATAGGTAAGGCGGGGAAACTTGAGGGGTAGGGAGTCAGTTTGGAAGGCAGGGAGGGCAGGGGCAAGGGAGAGGAAACAAGTTTGCTTAGGCATATTACACATTCTTATGTCTAGGTCGGGGCATTATGCGATACGTACTGGCAGGGCGTGTGAAGAGGTAATATACTGCTTCAAACAACATGAAGTCTTGCTATATTATGACAATTGCAGTATGACCGCAGGTTAGAACTGCTCGGGTGAAATAGTTAACTTTCCATGCAGGCATGGAACTTGACGCAAGCTCGGTTGAAAACTCTGTCTGTTGTGCTTCAAAGGTAAACTGTCAGATTCTTTACTCCGCCTCACTGAACAGTCGCTCTGGAGATTTCTCCTTCTGCTTGGTTCATTTTGTCGGTTTAAAAGTATTATTTTTCGGTTTTAGCCGAAATTAAACCGCAACCGGTCGGTTCAAGCTCTGTCTGTGGTAATGTAAGTAATAGATAGGTTTTACATTAGTTTTTCTGTGTGGAACTTGTAATTTGTTATCGGTTCGGTTTGAACCGATCAGGTTGTATTTAAATCTACTAGCCCTTTTTAGAGTGCGGTTCCGGTTCTTATCGGTTCTAAAAAGCGGTTTCATTACGGTTTTCCACGACCCGTGACACGGTTGGGAACCGATAAGGGTGTCTTGCTAGTGGATTGCCATAAGCGGGCAAGTTGGTTAGGCTGGCATTATGTCTGAGAAACCAAAAGAAAACCGACCCACTGGGTTTCAACACTGTAGTGTTTGTGCGGAAGCTTTTGCTAAGGCTGACCCACACACCACATGTGTCTATTGTCTGGGGTTTGACCACCTCAATTCAGACTGCCAGATTTGTCACAATTTCCTGCTGCCACCATAGATAGAGAGTTGGTAGGCTCAGGGACAAGAGAAACCAAAAAGTCGCTGACCGGATGGCCAGCGGCTTCCGGTACCAACCGAACCGAGGAGTGCCCTTGACCAGGGCGATACTTTCCTGGCAAACGAAGAGCCGGTTCTGAGGAGCCGGTTCCGTCAAAAGGGCTAGAAAGTCAGCTAGTTTAGAGCCAAAAGTTCTCTCCCCAACTGCTGAGGAAATAGCTAAAGCAATTAAAATTGTCCAGTCTCTCTCTCAGTTCCTACCGACCGACACCTTCTGGTAAGCGTTCGGTTGGCTAGTTCCACGGTTCAAGATTATGATTTTGAGGATTTTTATGAACCGGGGAGGGGAAGAGGAATATGAGGAGAGTGAATATGGTTTGAAGATCTGGATGTGCCCATTGATCCGGACATCTCTCCAGACAGACCCTAGGGGTTTCTCCTCCAAGACTTTCTGAGTCCCTCTCATTTCATGTTTTATAAAAGTTGCTGAAACTCTCCAGCTCCCTGTTGAGGAAGCTGTTGATGACCAGGAGGAGCCAGACTATGTAGAAATGATGGATATTCTAGAGTCTAGGAGACTATCTATTCCTTTGCATAAATCTTTCAGAAACAGACAGTAAAAGTTTTAAAACTCCTCACACTATACCTCCTGTGGATAAAACGATGGACAAGAGGTATAGTGTGAGGAGTTTTAAACTTTACTGTCTGTTATCAGGCTCTGACACTGATTTCCTCCTCAGCAATGCAGCTGTGGGGTAGTGCAGGCTGCAGCCTGTGACAAGGCTAATATTCCCCTAACTTCACACCCCGAGAAGGACTCCAGGAAGATTGATGCTATGGCAAAGAAACAGTACATGGCAGCATCTTTGGGGCTCAGACAAGCAAATTATATGGCTTATGCTGCTAGGTACCAGAAATCCAGATGGGATACTGTGCTGGCCCTAGCAAAACAAGTCCTGACCAGCTTGCCAGGGAGCTGGAACAGGTGGCTATGGATGGTATTGAGGCATCCAAGGTGCAATTTCATGCTGCAGTGGACTCTAATGATGTTTCATCAAGAGTCATGGCTACATCTGTGGCACTTCGCAGGATGGCTTGGCTCAGATGTACTACCCTGTCTCAGGACACCCAGTCCAAGGCCATGGATTTTCCTGTTGTGGAAATTCTCTGTTTGGGGAGCAAACAGAGAATTACATGAAGAAAATGGATGAATATAGCACTACCTATAGGAGTGCACAAGCCAAGAAAGGCAGGCCACTCCTCAAAAGCAGCTTCCTAGAGGCAGGGGCAGGCCTTTTCATAGGCCTTTACCAAGCCAAGCTTCCTCCTCCTCCGCCTATGCTCAGAGGGGTTCTTTAGAGGAAGAGGCAGGCGGGGTACAAGCAGGTCTGCTTCCACCCCTCACCCCAAAGCCCCTGCCAAACAGGCACCCTGATGGGATTGCCAGGGCCGATTCTCCTCTGCCTGTAGGGGCAGGCTGGCTTACTTTGTCCAGGACTGGAAGTCTTTAACATCAGACAAGTGGGTCCTGGAAGTAGTAAGCCAGGGACTGGTTCTCAGTTTCAAAAATTTCCAAAGCTGAGAACCAGATCTTTTCTACCTGCAACTTCATCAGAGGATCTTGCCTTAGAGGCAGAGGTCTCTACCTCGTGGCTCTCAGAGCTGTAGAAAGGTTCCTCCCTACACCAGGGCAAAGGTTTGTACTCCAGGTACTTCCTTACCCCAAAAAGACAGGAGAATGGCGGCCCATCCTGGATCTCAGATATTTAAACAAGCACCTTTTAAAGCCAAAGTTCAAAATGGTGACTCTGGGAATTATCCTACCCTCTCTAAGGCCAGGGGACTGGCTAGCTTCCCTGGACCTCAAGGATGCCTACTTCCATATTCCCATCAGAGCTCCCATCAGTACCTCAGGTTCAAGCTGCCCTCAGGCCACTACCAGTTCAGAGCAATGCCCTTGGCCTCACTTCTGCCCCAAGGGTATTTACCAAATGTCTGGCAGTAGATAGTTGCACCTAAGAAGGCAAAGATTGCCATCTTTCCTTACCTGGACGATTGGCTCATAGTAGGCCAGTCCCCAAGACCAGGTCAAATTACATCTCCAGATAACAGCAACTGCTTACCTCTCTAGGTTTTCTTCTGAATCTCTCAAAGTCAGTTCTGGAGCCTGTCCAGCTTCTTACCTTCCAGGCGCAGAGCTGAACACACAGGAAGCCAGGGCTTTCCTTCCCCTAGACAGGGCAAAGACCCTGGTCTCTAGCCTCCTCATTTACTGCAGGTCTCCGGCCACCAAGGCATTTTCTGCAGCTCTAGGGCACATGGCTGCTTCCACAGCGGTTGTGCAGGGAGCAAGATTTCAGATGAGGGACATCCAGTTCCATTTGAGAGCCTTTTGGTCTCAAAGAAAGGATCCTCTTACCAAGTTGATCCCAGTAACTCGAACCCTGATCCAAGCCCTACAGTGGTGGCAGGATCAGACCCAACCTGAGACAAGGGGTTCCTTTGTCACTCAGTCTCATTCTCTAATCCCTACTACAGATCGTCCCTCTTGGGCTGGAGAGCTCACATGGTGACCTCACCACCCAGGGTCTGTGGTCTCCCAGGAATCCCTGCTCCACATCAACCTGTTGGAGTTCAGGCAGTTTTTCCCTAGCACTTCAAGTTTTTCCAAATCTGTTCAGAACAAGAGTATTCAGGTCAGAACAGACAACACCACTACAATGTGGTACATCAACAAGCAAGGGCACGGGTCTACGGCCTTGTGCACCAGTGATGGTTGTGGTCTCTGGCTTACTCCCTGAACACCTCTCTTACGGCAGTTCACCTCCCAGGCAAGACAATGTCCTGGCAGATGCTTTCAGCAGGATTTCCCAGGGCCACCACGAATGGTCACTGGATTCCCTGGTCTTGGGAGTAGTATTTGCCAGATGGCGCACTGCAGATAGATCTTTTGCAGCCCCAGACAATCACCAACTTCCTCTTTTGCTGCAGGCCCCAGTGTTGGGCTCTCTCCTGCTGGATGCCTTAGCCCTCAATTGGGAGGGAAGTTTCTCTATGCCTTTCCCCTTTCCTCTCCTGTTCAAAGTGCTAGTCAAAATCAGATCCCAATCCTGCAAAGTCATTCTGATAGCTCGGATTGGGCCAGACAGCCCTAGTATCCACCCTGCTGTCCTTAGCAGTCCATCCTCCCTGTGCCTTCCCAAGAATCACAATCTGTTAACCTGTGCCCAGGGAAGGGTCTGGTACCTGAATCTCAAATCTCTCAATCTCAAGGCTTGGTTCTTGAAGAGTTAGAGTTTTGCTGATTTACACCTTTCCCAAGGTGTAATGGATATATTGAAGGCCTCAAGGAAGCCTTCCACCAGAGCTTTTACAATTCCAAATGGAAAAGGTTTTCCGTATGGTGCTCGGAAAAGCATATTTCCCCAGTCTCTGCTGATCTACCCACAGTCCTGGATTATATGGTCCACCTGAATTCTTTGGGGCTGAGACCAGCTACCCTCAAGGTGCACTTGGCAGCTGTGTTTGCTTTTATTTCAGCAGGTAAATCCTCTTCTCTTTCAGCTCATCCTGTATTTTCCAAGTTTTTTAAGGAGTTGTTGCACCAACCCTCCATTCAGGATCCTGCCCCTGCCTGGGATCTTAATGTTTGCATTGCTCAGCTTATGCAACCCCTTTCGAGCCCTTGTCTTCAGCTGAGCTCAAGTACTTGACTTGGAAAACTGTGTTTCTGGTAGCCATCACTCTGCCAGATGCATAAGTGAATTACAAGCGTTGTCAGTGGAGCAGGAGTTTATCTCTTTCACAGAGATAAGGTGGTCCCTTCGGACTAACAGAAAGTTCCTGCCTAAGGTGGTTTCAGATTTCCACCTTAATCTATTTCTCTTCCAGTGTACTTCACTGACCACTCCTCCTCTGGGGAGAGGAGGCTGCACAGCCTAGATGTGAAGAGAGCCCTTAGTTACTACATAGAGCGTACCAAGGGTCATAGGTTTGACTCCCTCCAACTGTTCCTTACCTATGGCGAAGTTGGGAAAGGGAAGCCAGCCACTAAAGATCCATTGCCAGGTGGATTGTCTCTTGTATCCAATTCTGCTATGAGAAGTTGGGTAAAGTTCCTCCTCAGGCCTGAGGGCTCACTCTACCAGAGGTACAGCTGCTTCTCTGGCTGCTGCCAGAGACATTTCTATTCTAGAAATATGTCAAGCAGCTACCTGGAAAACAGTTCACACTTTACCAAGCATTACTCCTTGGACATCCAGGCTAGGAGTGATGCTCAGTCTTTGTACAGTGCTTCAGAGCCTATTTCTAAGTAGGTTCTGTCCCTCCTCCATGGGGGTACTGCTGTGTATTCTGCAATTGTCACAATATAGCAAGACTTATGTTGTTTGAAGAAAAATTACTCACCTTAGTAATGTTGTTTCTTCTAATGGAGTCTTGCTATATTATGACCTCCTCCCTGCCTGCCCCTCTCAGAACCTCTGTTTTGGGATGTGGGTGCAGATACAGGGTTGGCACTTTTGATGCCCACCTTGTTGTTTTCACCTACCTTTTGGGTGAATTGGTGTTGTGTTTTTGCATTTTTGGGTCTCCTGACTTGAGTCTTTGTTTTAGACCAAAAAGAGTGTTTATGTTAGTAGCCAGTTGGCTAGTGTAGGTTTACAGCTTCCACACAGAACCTTAGTGAGTTTTAGCTCGTAAAGATCTGACAGTTTACCTTTGAAGCACAACAGACAGAGTTTTCAACCAAGCTCGCTCTAAGTTCCATGCCTGCATGGAAAGTTAACTATTTCACCTCCGAGCAGTTCTAACCTGCGGTCATACTGCAATTGTCATAATATAGCAAGACTCCATTAGAAGAAACAACATTAATGAGTAATTTTTCTTCGGTCCCATGGGGTATATGAACCCGGGGAGTTTGGATCAGGAGGCTTTTCATTAAAAACCCTGCAGGGGTGAAATAAGGTGGTCATCTACAGTGACGGTTTTCCTACAAAGGGCATATCAATACTGGGGGTCAGCATCTGTGGATGATGCAACTGCAAAGCAATGCGCCAGCTCTTCTGGTCCCCACAGTTTGTGAGCCAGATTCTCTCTGCTAAAACAGGAGAGTCATATCATGATGCCCCAGGCCCCATTCACCACCCATATCCTTCTGGACTTCTACATTTATAAGCTAAATAGTTTTAACAAAGTAGACAAAAGAACACTTATAGTAGTCAGTCCATTGGGGTAGCCTCTTCCCTCGGGGTTGAGTCAGTAATGTTGTATGTAGATCTTTGGAAAATGCTTCCATAAAGTTAAAAGTCTTGGCTTGATTGGTAGCGTGGCAAGATCTGGGTGATCATCTATCCCTGAAGGAAATTCAGCCCAGGAGTTGATAGCAACGGCTTCCATTATGAGATTGTCTGAAATGTCAGTATTTTCAGGTTGGCTAGTATAGAGGAACTCATCCTTAGTTTGCTTAGCGGGTGGGGCTGTCTCTGGGCCCTCGAAGGAGGAATCAGGGTCACTATGCGAGCAATGACGTATCTTGGCTATCTGGCCTGATCCCATTGTGGTCTGGGAGAAGGAGAGCTGGGTTTTGGGGCTTGCATGCCTTTGGAGATGTTGCCAGTCCAGTTTGCATAGTGAGAGGGCCTGGAAGACACATTTGCTGCATGGGACCGTCTGAGTATTAATGTGATCCCTCTGGGAGCTGCTGCCAGAAAGCTGGTTCCCCCTGTCCTGATTTTGATGCCCTGGGTTCCAAAGCCTCTTGAAGTTGAAGTCTTCAGGGGGAGCCTCGGCCAGTGATTGAAAATCCACATCTCCACATCATGGGGTGTCTCAGCCGTTATATCCTTTCCTTCCTTGGAGACAAACAGGTAGGACAGGTGACAAAAGCCATATTTCAATGCTGTGCCAGGATTTTTTATAGGAATGAAGGCCTTTCTATGGGCCACCAGCTCTGCAGAGAAGTCCCTGAGAAAAGATACTTTTGTCCTCGCCATGTAACGCCTCCTATATCCCGAGTAGCTCTTAGCACTCTCTTTGTAGAATATTTGAGCAGGTAGGCTATTACGGGATGCAGTGTTGCATTCATAGATCAGGGACCTCCAGGGATTCTATGCACCCTCTCTACTTCTATTGGGCCATGCCATCTATCCCCTAACATCTTAGGTATTTTTCTTTGAGGAACCACTCAGTGTTAGATCCTTCTAGACCCTCAGGAATACCTAATATTCTGATGTTGTTATGTCTGCCCCAGTTTTCTTGATCCTCTGCCCTTTACCAAAGCGTGGATAGCTTATGATCATGATCCTGTAGTTGTTGCAACATTTTGGCCTGATTGTGCTCCAGATTGTCTGTTTTTTGCTCGACCACATTCATTTTATCATTGAGGACCTGCGCTTGACAACTGTACCCACCAGGGTTGACGAAATAGAATCCACTTTGGACAGCAACATTTCTAGCAGCATTGGTATGTGTTGCAGGAGTTGCCTACATTGGGCAACTGAGTGGGTAGCTCGAGCTGCATTGTCCAGGCCTTCTGCGGTTTGCTTGTATGGGGCCATGAGGGAAGCCAGGGTGGGTCTGCACTGAGTTGCAAGCAAGAAAATCAAAAGCTCGGTGGTTACGTTACCTGTGGATATTGGCAGTAGCACTAGAAGGCTATCCACTACTCGTTACGGGTCCAAGTCAATTCACAGTTTGATCCAGAGTTTGGGGCCTACAGTTCAAGGTCAGGTCACGAGGGACCGCGCCAGATGACAATATGCTGAATCTGAGCGCAATAATACCTGCATCGCTCGGATAGGCAGTGACAAAGAGGCATACTCAAGTATTAGGAGTGGAAAGGGCCCTGGATGCTGGCATTATGGCTCAGATTAGTCTAGCTGAGGAACAAGCTATCTGCTTAGGCATCCATCTTCCTCAGCATCCAAGCCATGCCTCCCAAGTCCATTTTGAGATATAGTTTAATATTATTTGTATCAATCCTGTATAATGTTGGCTGTGAAATAAAAACACACATATAACTACTCAGTTTATAGTAGGCCTATTTCATAAACAGTTACATAGGTTATATAATTTATACGTGTATAATTATACCTGATTCTATAAGTATAATTATTAATTCCAGAACTGGTTTTATTCTTTTATCACAAACCAAAGATGTATATCCTACATTCAAATGGCAGACCCTATATTCCAAAAGGGTTTTAATGTCAAAAAGTAGATTTAGACATATTTTAATAACTTCATTCTAGTTATTAATCTCACTAAAGGCAAAATGTAATGCCCAAATGAAACCCCATTTGGTTTTATGGGATTGTTTTAAGAATAAAGGGATGGCATAATAAATTTTCAAACCACCATAGCTGTTGGTCCAAATATGAAAACTGGTTAAACATTAAGTAACTGTGATAGAAAATAATATATAGAAAGCAAGTAAATGCAAATATTTAATAATGGATGGGATTAATATTAACAGTCTTATGAATATACACTGAGATCCGGGTTCTTGTTAAGCCCCTTTGGGAAAAATGATTCTAGTGTGAAATCCACTTGGATTCTTTTGTAGTAGCATTTGTTTTCTGTTGCCCTTCCTAGGTAAAGGTTTTACTTATTCTATTATAGTAAATCTTAGGGATTTAGGTTTGCTGTCATGCTGTTGCAAATAGTGTAATGCAAGCGAGGAATCTGGATCCTTATTCCTAATGTCCCTAATGTGTTCCAAAAAGCGTTCATTAGCACATCTAATGTTTTTCCACATATAGGAGTTTGCAGGGCACTGTGCCACATAGACAACAAAATTGGTTGAACAATTCACAAAATCATAAATCTCCACTATCCTTAGTGTGATGAACAAATTGTTTTCCTGTACCAAATATTTGCATGCCATACAATGGCTGCATTTGAAGCAACCAAGTGGTCTTTCTGGTATCCATGTATTTCTATTTGGTTTGTCAGCTCAGTTCCTTCCATGGTGACACCACTGACAGTGCTGGTTCTAGTGTTGTGTTGATGCCAGGTCAGTGATAAGGATCTCCTGGTACCACATTCAGTCCCTTCCTGGTGCTGACCCTTACAGTGCTGCACCAATGCTCTGTATGACATTGTGTCAGCATCATGTGTCTGGTATCGGCCTGGTGCAAGATCCAGCACTCAGTCCGGCACCATGTCTGGTGCCATGCTTTGGTGTGGTGTCTGGCAACCTGTCTGGCACCCGGTCGTCAAGGAGAATTTAGGCTTAGAGCTTCCTCCCCACTCCCTCCCTCCTCGGGAGGATATAAAGGAAGATGAGTCTGACCCTCCTCATCTTTCTGAGGGCAGGAATGATGACTTCTTAGCCTGAAATCTTTGGAACTGGGTCCTACTGCTGTGCTTCATGACATGCTTCTTGTGATTTGTTCCAAGGCATTTTCCCTTGGTGTTTGTTCCTTAGGACCTGCTAAGTCCCTGGCTCAGATTTAAAAATAAAAAACAATTCTGCTGACTGCCTTATACAGAATTTAGTCCAAAAGAGGACACCAGTTCTAGTTATTTCTCCGGAAATTAGTTAACTCACTGAATTATGCAGGCTTCAAGGTCCTGCCCATTTGAACTCTCCTCAATGCCTCAAGTCTTTGTGAGGTGCCTTGCACTCTCACAGTACACCTGAGAAAATTAGGACTCCAGGCTGGACATTTGACTGACAGCCAGTTCATCAAACCACAAAGCTCAAGTAGTGGTCACGGCCTAGCAGTTCCCTCCCTCCTTTGGAGTTCTGCTGAATCTAGAAATCTCAGCTCTGACAATGTTCATGGGAGCTCTTCCAGTTACCATCAATGTCCGGCCTTCTGTCCAGAGGGCAGAATGCAGGTGATCCTGTAGACAGTGTGCTACATTATGGAGCATGAATCTGTTTCAGCCCACTCCATGCAGTGCATGCTAGCTTTCATAGCAGGTGATCAAGCCCCTGGTTCTATCACTCGCATGATGGTTAATGAAGAAGTATCTCCTCCAAGGTTTTCCTTCTAACAACTGAAGTCTCATGAGACTCTCACCATGGATGCCTTCCTGTTGGGGTGGGTAACCCACTGTCAGGGCTCCAAACACAAGGTGTATGGAACCTGTCAGAGCCTCATCTCCATATCAGTGTTTTGGAGATGCAATCTGTTTTGTATGGCCTATGAGCCATAGTGGAGCTTATCAGCTACAAAACAGTCCTCTTCCAGACAGACAAGAGTCTATAAGGTATTACATGAGCAAACAATGGACAGCAGTCTTCCTTGGCTGCAGAGAATCTAAGAGTGTGTGGAAAGAGGGCCTGGAGCAGAGGATTCCTGCTCTGGCCATTTATCTGCCAGGAGTTTACAACATACTGGTGGGTGAGCTTAGCCAAACAGGAGCCCATCTTCACGAATGACTTTTGAGATTGCTGTTCAATGAGTGGGGCACTCTAGATGTGGACTGTTTTGCATCCACACTCAATGCCAAACTGCTTAAGTCTGCTCCAGAAGGCCAGGACATGTAATTTTCTGTCAGGATGCATCTGGACTGCAGTGGCAAAATCCTGTTCAGTATACGTTCCTTCCAATCCCCTAATGCAGATGGTGTTGCTCAAACTGGAGGCACATGGGGCAAGATCACTTTGTTGGCCTTGACAGGTATGGTTTCCTCTGTTTAGCAGGCTATCAGTTAGCAAACTGAGGATCCATCCACTCAGTATCCATATAATATGCCGAGACTCGCTATCCCGACAGTCATCTGCCCATGCAGCATTACCGACAGGTGCAGTATCCGATAGTGAGAATCCAGGTGAGACTAAAGCTGACGGATGTTTAAAGGGGTAAGATAGAGGATGTGACGGTTTCTACCTCACCCCTACTGATGGTCCAGAAATGCTTATTGGATCCAGAAGCCGCTGAGCTGCCCAGTGGTGCTGAGGGCTAAACCACTAGCAGCTCAGCCAGTATGCTGTGGAAGGCCTGGGTTCTGGTCCGCACTGTGTCAGTTCGGTTTTACCCCCGTAACTAATTTTTGCTTAACTCCGAGGTCCACTCCCCTCGGAGTTTTTATTTTCATTATGGGGGGCCTGGGGCACGGAAGTCCCCAAATTGCATTTTTGTGGTTTCCAATCAGATGCCTGACATTGTATTGTCGGATTGATTTGGGAGTATGTATTTTGGGCCTGTAAACTCAGGTTATCGAGACTCAGAATATCAATTTTAGAGATAACATAATATATCCTTCCACTCAGGTTGAACATATTGGCTCAGCGTCTCTTACTCCATCACAATCTGTGCTCCCTTCACCTTCAGGCCTAGCTCCTGAAGAGATGGAAGAGAATAGGAACAAAATAGATCAGAAGATCACTGAAATATTTTTTACTGCTCTTAACCTTCATCTTTGTGAACAATATTCCAGTGTCAGTTAGATTATTAAAGAGGGACTCACCAAAAGTGCTATTTTGCAGATTTAGAATAAGTATATCCTCAATAAATACCTCATACCAAAAATTAGGTTTCAAACCCCAGGAAATCTTACTGTATTCTGACTTCTGGCTAAAGTGTGTTAGGGAAGAGGGGAGGAGGGAGATACAGAGGCTCTATGGATACAAATCCAAGATCAAAAAATAGGATACTACGGTTGGGAGTGGTGTACAGGTCACCCTCCTAATCAGAAAAGATGGATAGGGCATTGGAGGAACAGATCCGGAGTAACTGTGAGATGGGTGAGGTGGTGATAGTAGGTGTCTCCAACCAGCCGGGAGTGGAGTGGGGACACCTTACACCAAGTGTAGAGGGGAACAGATAATGCTAGATGCCTTCCAGGTTAACTTCCTGATGCAGTTGGTCAGTGAACCAACTAGGAAGAAGAATATCTTTGACCTGGAATTGTCTAACGGGAGTGGGTAAGGGATCTGGGGTGGAGGAACCACTGGCGGGGAGTGACCACCGGACAGTATGGTTCCAGTTGCAGCTGGGCAGGAGAGGGGCATCTGGCACAAAGGTGCTAGACTTTCGAAAGGCTGACTTCAAAAAGATGGGTGAAGTTATGCAAAGATTCCTGGACATAATTCAGCCTAATATGAACACGAATCAGAGGTGGGAACTTATTAAGCCAGGGATAATGGAGGCAACAAATTCCTGCAGCAAGGCCCAAGTAAAAGGCTAGGGTAAAGAAACCTAGCTGGATGAACAACAGTGTCATAGACAGAGTGAGGAGAAAAGAGATACAGGAGAACAGGAATTGGGAGGACAGGGAGGAGTACCTGAAAAAAGCAAAGGAGGTGACCAGAGAAGTAAGGGCAGCAAAGGCATCAAAGGAGCTCAGCCAAGCAAGGGAATTAAAGACAGGAAAAAGACTTCTTCAGGTACATCAGGGTGAAAAGGGGTTGTAGGGACAAAATAGTAAAGATTAAGAAAGGAGGGAATGGGTGGAAAAAGGGCCAAAAAGGCAGACACAGTTAACGACTACTTAGAAAGGGGGATACCTAAGGTTGGGGAGGATAGGATCAGAGGAAGGGGTGATGGATAGGGAAATCACAAAAGGTTGAGTGCTAGAGGGGTTAAGGACAATGAGGGTGGACAACACTGGGACCGGATGTCATACACCCCAGGGTACTGAAGGAGTTGGCAGAAGTCCTGGCAGGCCCATTGGCAGATCTATATAATGCTTCTCTGGACTCATGGTGTGTACCTGGGGATTGGAGGATGGCTCACATGGTTCCCTCCAAAATAAAAAAGTGGTCCCAAGGATGAATCAGGGAACTATAGATCAGTAAGTCTCATGTCCATAGTGGAAAACTGATGGAAACAATCCTAAAGCAGAGGTTGGTGACCCTGCTGGAGGTCAGTGGGGTGCTGGACAGTCAGCAGCATGGCTTTGTCAAGCCAGATCCTGCCAGACTAACCTAGTGGGCTACTATGACTGGGTAACTTGGGAAATGAACAAAGGGATGTCCTGTACCTGGACTTCAGTAAGGCATCTGACTCAGTGCCACATGGGAGACTAGCATGTAAGCTGAGGGGTACAGGGTGGGGGCAAAATTGGTGGGATGGGTGGAAAACTGGCTGCAGGTATGGCAGAAGAGGGTGGTTGTGGGAGGTGAATTATCATCCCCAAGGGCAGTGACGAGCAGGGTCCGCAGAGGTTAGTGCTAGGGCCTGTGTTATTTGGGGATTTACTGCAGACATCTCGGTAGGCATAAATAGCAAGACTGGGGTCTATTTGCAGACGCACACCAAGATGGGAGCAGTGGTGAATGACCAAAGGGTGGCAGAATTGCAGGAAGATCTAACAAGGCTGGAGACATGGTCTGACACCTGGCAACTTGGTTGCAAAAAAAAAAATGCAAGGTGCTGCATTTTGGGAAAATAATGCAAAGTGGAGCTACCATCTTTGGGGGTGCAGCTAGCTGTGACTGAGGAGAAGAAAGATCTGGGGGTGCTCATTACGGAGCAATGAACAACTCAGCACAGTGTAGGAAAGCAGCAGCAGTGGCCAACAAGATGCTTGGTTGTATTGCAAGAGGAATAACTTCTAGGAGGAGGGATGTGATTCTGCCATTATACAGATTGCTGGCCAGACCGCACCTGGAGTACTGTGTTCCATTTGGTGCCCTTATCTAAAGAGGACATTAGATTGCTGGAAGGGGTGCAATGCAGAGCAACAAAGATGATCATGGATCTTGGGAGTTAACATATGTGGTTAGACTGAGAGAGTTGAACATATGTCACTCTGGAGGAGAAAGAGGGAAGGGTTATGATTGAGACCTTTAAGTACATGAGAGGAATAAACAGGACAGGCACTGAGGGGCTGTTCAAGGAGGGTGAGGAGAGACACTTGGGGTCAGGACATGAGATTGGAGGGTGGAAGGTTTAGGAGGAGATAAGGAGGCATTTCTTTACTGAAAGGGTGTTAGTAAGAGTAGAACATACTACCAGCAGAGGCAGTGGCCTGTAAAACAGTGGGATGCTTCAAGAGGGGCTGGTATAAGAAAAAAGGGAGGGGGTAGAGTGGCAGGGGCTGCTGCAGATTAGGGATGCTAGCTGCAAAATCAAGCAGCCTCGATAGACCAAATGGCCTTTTTCTGCTGGCAGTTTGTATGTTCATATGTTCTGCAGTATGGTCTCACCATGAGACTGCCCTGGAGCCCAAATGGTTAATAGAATCTATGACAATCATGGAATGTTAGGCTCAAGCTCAGTTTTTAAACCACTGTCCCTGGTAAACATTCTACAACTGTCAGATTCTTTACTCCACTTGCCTAGTACAGACGCCTTACAGCGCCTCCTTCATCTTTCTTGAAGATTTATTTTTTAAATTTTTATGAAGTCAGTTTTATTTTGGTTTGTTTTAAAGCACTATCCTTGAGTCTACAGGTACACTAGTCTAGATTTAGTGTAAATCCAGTAAGATTTTTGGTTTCTTCTTGGTTCTTTTAACGGGAGGAAACTGATCATTTGTTTGTATTTTATAAAGTTTATTTCTAAAGTTTAAACCCTTTAGGACTGGTTATTTGATTTTAAAGAACAGATCCAGAAACAAATGATTTGATACCTTTTATTGGACCAACATGGATGTTACAGAAAAGAACAAAATGCTTTAGCTTCGAGACCAACCAGGTCCTTCTTCAGAAGCTTTGTGGCAGTTTTTTCAAATATCCCATACTATTAACACCAGATTATATAGAAAAAGCAGAAATAATTCTCATTGGTTTAACATATACGTTTAAAACATAATAGAAGATTACGTCAGAGAAGCTAATTAACACCAGTATGCCTAAACTGAGGAGCCTCAGAAGGGCAAAGGTTATCAAGAATTCTCTACAGCCAGAGAGTTCTTGTCACATAAATTTTAAAATGTCTCAGTATGCCAAGAAAGCATTCTAGTGATAAAAAACTTGGAGTGGCATTCTCCTAATACATGTAAGATGAGCTTACAACTTACATTCCAATTGTCCTGGTATATTAAAGGACAGATAATGAGAGACAAAATCCTGAAATTAGGTATAACTGCAAGTTGAAATCAAACCTCAAATTAACCTACACATATAAACATGATGCATGAAAGTATCACTTGTAAGTGTAAGTGCAAAAAAAAAAAAACTTGTCAAGGACCCCCAAGAAACGAGACCATGAGCTGATAAATGCAGATTTCAACACAGAGTCTGTATAACAAAAAATGCACAGAATCAGTCTAAGCAATCTAAATGAAAACCCAAAGGAATTACACCTTTAATGACCCCCAAGTAAATGAGATATGCATCTTAATATGAGCAGTTAGAAATGTGACAGTGTGAAATCCACCACTGACAACTAATAGAAGGAAATAAATGCACACTATATGTGAAAACTAAGTTTTCTAGCCACATAACAACTGCCCCATGCCACGCTCCACCCACATATGTGTGTACATACACCATACCACACCCCATACACACACACACACACCTGCACACCCACACAACCACAACACACAACAAATATAGCAAACACATTCTGCACACACACACCACACCACGCACAACAAACAAAACACACATACACACCATACCCACAACACACAAAAACACAACACACACCAAACACACACATACATACATCAGTATACACACACACACACACTCAACTCACCACAGTGTTAAGGTGAAAAGTCAACAATGTAGATAACCATAAACTTACAAAATCAAAGGCCCGCTGAAGAACTAAACTGTTTATGTCCATCTTTTAAAGTAAAGGTCTGTGTAAGTTTAATGGAATAATGTGTCATGTACCCAACATCAATGTTCAATCCATCCGCCACCATATTGAGAAGTAAAATAAGTCTAATTTCAGAAGCCCGTCTCTGTTGTGACTGTTGAAATGTCCTTTTAAGACCATCACAGACATATCTGAGATTGAGTGGTCATCCTGGGAGAGGTGCCGCGTTTCTCAATCATCTTTTGATTTTAAAGAGAAACCAGGATAACTCTTGGTTCTCTTCTTGATCACTAAACCGACCGCAAAAAGCACCTTTCTTTTGTAGTGGGCCTACAAAAGCCTAGTTTTTAGGGTTTTTGTTAGATTTGTCACTTCTCAAGAAATGAACCGCCCAACAGGTTTTCAGCATTGCACAGAGTGTGGGGAACCATTTGCTAAAGCTGATCCTCACTTGGTTTGTGTTGTCTGTCTGGGGTTTGACCAACTTCAGGCAGATTGCGGAAATTTTAAAGTTTCCTCAGTTGAAGTTTGATAGGTGATTGAACCAACTGAAGGAAAAATGTCTGAGAAGGCTGCTGACCCAGCTGCGGACAAAGATCCTCCTCTAAGAAGGAGAAATTGAAGGAAGCGGTTGAACAATCCTCTAACCAGGGTGAAGGTTCCTTGGGAAAGAAGAGAACCTGAGAAACCACCTCTGAACTGGCAGGTTCTGCGAAAAAGAAGAAACAGGAAAAGCACTCAGTTAAGGAACCACAACCAGTGGTTCCATCAGTTCCAACTGCAGATGCTATAGTGAAGCATCCTTTAGGTGCTGCAAACTGGTACCGCAGTTCCAGTTTAGCGGACTGGTTCACAATCCTCAGTTCAGCACCTGGGTTCCTCCCTGGTTCCCAGTTCACTGGAGAGATTTACTAAGGTTTATGTGGAAGAGGAGGATGAAGATGACAATGATGAGGATGATGATTTTGGGGAACCTCCTGAACCAGAAGTCGCCTCAATCCTCATCGTCCTGACTCCTGAGAAGGAAACTGAGGATTTTACACCCCACTTTGCTTTTATGAAGCAAGTGGCACAGACCATGAATCTCTCCACCCAGGAATCCACAGAGGAGGAAGAAGAATCAGACTATATGTAGATGATGGATGTGCCGGCAACAAAAGGCTGTTGTTGCCCATCCATAAGTTTCTAAAAGACAGGCTTCCAAAATCTTGCAGACACCCTAGTGGAAAAGAAAATGGATAGAAAATACTGGGTGGTCAAATCTGGGGCAGAATTCCTGTTTTGTCATCCCAGCCAGGTGTAGTGCAGGCTGCTGCATGTGATAAGGCAGGGATTTCCCTGGCATCACATCCACCAGAAAAGGATTCTAGAAGGATGGACTCATTGCTAAGAAATCCTATTTTGGGTGCTTCTTTGGCCATCAGGCAGGCAACCGACATGGCCTATGTGTTCAAATACCAGAAGAGTCTCTGGAACACTGTTGTGGAAATAGCTAAGGCTTGTCCTGGTCCCATGGCTTTGGACTTGTCCAAAGCTGCAAAAAGGCATAGATGCTTCAAGTGTCAGTTTTGCATGGCAGTAGATGCAAATGACATTGCTGCCAGGCAAATGGCAACCTTAGTGTCCCTGAGAAATTTTGCCTGGTTAAGGCCCACTAATTTATCACAGAACACACAGGCAAGGCACTGGACTTCCCTGTGAGTATATATCTCTTTCGGGGAGCAAACAGAGGCTTACACGAAGAAGATGGATGAGTACAAGGTGGCTTACAAGAGTGCTGCTGCTAAGGAGAAGGCAGTGATACTCAGAAGTACCAAGGAAAAGGTAGGGTAAAACCCACTACAGGCCCTTCTTCCAGGCCCAGGCATCACCAGCCTTCCTACCACAGAGGGGTACTTCATAGGCAAGGGCAGAAGGAGCAGTGGCTGGGCTAGCCCCAGCACCCAGCAAGCCACACAAACCAAGCAGACCCCTGAGAAGTCTGTCAGGTTCACCTCCCCACTTCCAGTAGGAGGCAGGCTGGCCCACTTTCTCCAGGATTAGAATCCATCACCACAGACAAGTGAGTCTGGTGGTAGTGGGCCAAGGTCTTGCACTCAACTTCAAACTTCTTCCAAGCTAAGGACAAGGGTTTTCAGACCTGCCAGACTAGCAGAGGCAAACCTGTTGGAGAAGGAAGTAGTAAAGCTGATTCTGGAAAAAAGCAGTTGAGTCAGTTCCTTGGCTCACAGGGAAAGGTCTCTACTCAGGATACTTTGTCACGCTAAAAGAAACAGGGAAGTGATGCCCATACTGGATCTCAAACACTTAAACGCTTGACAAAGCCTAAGTTCAAAATGGTCACTCTGGCTGCCATTCTCCCTACACTCAGGAAGGAGATTGGCTGGCATCCCTCTATCTAAAGGATGCCCACTTCCATATTCCCATCAGGCAATCACACAGAGAGTATATCAAGTTCAGATTGCCATCAGGCCATTACCAGTTCAGAGCCATGCCTTTCGGCCTGACATCAGCTCCAAGAGTGTTTTCCAAGTGCCTAGCAGTAGTGGTGGCACACCTAAGGAGATCAGGGGTTACAGTCTTCCCATTCCTGGATGACTAGCTTGTGGTAGGTCAGTCCTCCCAGAAGGTAAAACAAGCACTGACCATCACTCAGGATACCCTGGGTGCACTGGGTTTCCTAGCAAACCTGAAAAGTCAGTACTAACACAAGTTTAGCTCCTGGAGTTTATAGGGCATAACTGGATACTCAAAAGGAAGAGCCTTCCTCCCTCAGAAAAGGGCAAACAGTTTGATTCAGCAGGCAGGCTCTTTTCAGCTTCATACCCCCCAGATCAGCAATGCATTTCCTCCAGCTGTTAGGGCACACGGCTGCAACAACAACAACAGTATCAGGATCAAGATTCCAGATGGGGACATTCAGTTCCATCTCAGAGCTCACTGGTATCAGAAAAGAGACTCCCTGTCAAGAACCCTGCTTCAAGCTCTGCAATGGTGACAGGAAAAAAGTCAACCTCAGGAAAGGCATGCCCTTCCTCCAGCTTCCACCAGCATCAGTCTTGACTACAGATACCTCCCTCCTAGGATGGGTGCCCACCTGGGGAGCATACTACCCACAGTGCCTGGCTCCAGCAAGAGTCCCTGCTTCACATAAACCTGCTGGAACTCGGGGCAGTTTATCTGGGCATTCAGTCTTTCACCTCTGTGTTACAACCCAAAGTGGTTCAGGTCCAGACAGACAATACAACCACAATGTACTACATCAGCAAGCAGGGTGCATAAGGTCCTCACCTCTATGCACAGAAGCCATGAGGTTTGGAACCTGGTTTACTCCCTGGGATCTCCTCTCAGCAGTTCATCTCCCAGGGAAAGGTAATGTTCTAGCAGATGCCCTCAGCAGGATCAACTAGAACCACCATGAGTGGTCACTAAATAGGCAGATCCTGCAGGTAGTATTCAGAAGGTGGGGTACCCCAGAGGTGGACCTCTTCACAGCCCCAGACAATCACCAGATGCCATTGTTTTGTTGCAGGCCCCTGTTCTGGGCAATAGTGCCTCTAGGTGTACTCCTGCTGGATTGGACAGGGAAGTTTCTGTATGCCTTCCCACCATTTCCCTTGCTGCTCAGAGTACTGAACAAGCCCAGGGTTCAGCCAGCAACAATGATACCCACAAGGAAAGGAGGAGAGGGGTGTGATAGAAACTTTCAAGTACCTCAAGGGAATCAACAAAGTCCAAGAGGTAGCATCTTTCAGAAAAAGAGATTTGCAAGAACAAGGGGCACAATTTGAAGATAGAGGGGGATGGCACAGAGGTAATGTGAGGATGTATTTTTTCATGGAGAGGGTTGTGGATGCATGGAACGGCCTTCCTAAGGAGATTGTGGAGTCAAAACAGTGGGAAATTCAAGAATGCATGGGACAGACATAAGACAACTCTAGTGAAGGGTGGGAGGAAGTAGGCTGTTGGTTAACTAGGTTCTGCAGCTTCAAACTACAAAAGTTCTACGTATTCTGACATATGCAGTAAGACCTTCTTGTTGTACTGCCCTGGAGAGGAAAAGTTAAAGCTTACATTCTAAGTAGGCATGCACTCAATTTCAAATCACAGTCCCTGGTACATTCTATTCAACGGTCAGATTCTTTACGCCGCTTTATGTGAAGACGCCTCAGAGATTTCTCCTCAGCATCTCATCGGCTTAGAGTTTTTTCACTACAGTTTCATCCACTGATAGTTAAACAACAAGTTTTAGTGTCAAGTTACTGGGTTTCAACTATGTGTTGAGTGTAGGAAACTTTGCCAAGGCCGATCCCTGACACTACTTGTGTTTTCTGCTTAGGTTTGAACACCTTCAGGCAGACTGACATTTGCAAACATTTCCCTCAGTTGATGCTGGACAGGCGACTTAACTGACTGAGCGAAAATCGGCTGAAAAATCTGTTAACACGAATGGCCAGACTGGTTTGGGTTCAAAAGAACTGGAAGTGGTGTCTTCTGACCAAGGCCCTGGGACTCTCGCACCTGAATGATGCCGCAGGAACAAGGCGGCACCTCACGGCCATCACTGTTGCCACCACCCGACTTGACTGCATTCTCTGCCTGACCTCCAGGTTCCCAAGCCCGGACACATTCAGAGGACTCTCATGCCCGAACGGCACCTGCAGGAACAAGGCGGCACCTACAGCCATAACTGTAGCCACCGCCCTACTCGACTGCATTCTCTGCCCACCCTCCTGGTTCCCAAGCCTGGACACATTCCAGAGGACTATCAGCGCCTGTCACGGTGCCCGCAGAAACAAGGCGGCACCTCGGCTATCAACACGGCCACTGCCTGACTCGACTGCATTCTCTGCCCATCCTCCTGGTTCCCAAGCCGGACACATTCCAGAGTAGGTACCGCCGCTAGAGCCTCTCGCTCCAGCTGTTTTATGATTGGTGTAGTGCTTGGCTGACTGGACCATGATTGGATAGTTCTTCAACCTGTGCCATCCAATAGGAGCGCCTTTTAACTGTGTATTGAATAGCTGTTTCTGCACCTTATCAATGCCAAAAACAGCTCCTTTTTACTTACCTACCTATTCTATCTCTAACTGAAACAATGTTGCTTGCTTGTATGTGCTGTTTAGGTATTTGAAGTGATAGTTCCATGCCTTCCTCCCAAGACATCCACTGTGTCTTTCCGTGCAGTATTCACAGAAGAGTGGGAGGGCAATGGGCACAACAGTACAGCAGTTGCCAAGGGGTGAAGAGGTGGACAATAGTCCATTCAAAGGCAAAAGAGTCCTGCAGGAGCTCACTAAATTGAAGGTGGACAAGCGATGGAATCAGATGGCATACGCCCAAGGATATTAAAAGAACTGTGAAGGGAGATAGCAGTACCTCTGGCAGCCATGTTCACTGAGTCATTCAACACGAGTGAATTGGAGGAGGCACATGGGTCCCTCTACACAAGTCCGGCAGCAGGAAGAGGCAGGGAACAATAGGCCATTCAGCCTCACCTCAGTAGTGGGGAAGATCATGGAGACATTGCTTAAAGAAAGGATAGTGGGGCATCTAGAAGCCATCGAGCCCAGAACCATAGACAACATGGATTCACAGTGGGGACATCATGTCAGACAAATCTGGTTGATTTCTTTGACTGGGTGACAAAGGAAGTGAATCAGGGTGGGCAGTGGACAACGCTTACCTTGATTTCAGCAAAGCCTTTGACACCATCCCATATAGGAGGCTCATAAACTAGCTGGGTAGGCTGGGCATGGGGAAAGGGTGGTAAACTGGGTTAGAAACTGGCTAAC
The DNA here is from genome assembly GCA_016271365.2 of Neoceratodus forsteri. Classification (NCBI taxonomy): domain Eukaryota; kingdom Metazoa; phylum Chordata; order Ceratodontiformes; family Ceratodontidae; genus Neoceratodus; species Neoceratodus forsteri. Next base: position 274,973,553 of record CM057459.1, on the reverse strand, counting down.
AGACAGGAGGTAGAGAGTGGTGGTAAATGGTGTGCAGTCTAGGGAGGGGGTGACCAGTGGGTGCTGCAGGGATCGGTCCTGGGGCCAGTCCTGTTCAATATCTTCATTAGTAACATTGCAGAATGTCAGAAGGAATTTTCATCAAATTTTCAACATAGCCATTTTAAGACCTCTGCTCATGAACAGTGTCACTGTGATTTTCTTAATCTGTCCCAAATATTGACTGCGCACACTGAATGCACCATTGTGTGCTACATGCCACGGAAACACATTTTGGGCGACATGTGAAAATGACAGCTGTACTGCTCATAAGGAGGTCTGATAAAATGGCAATGTTGAAAATCTGGAGTGCAAATATTAAAAATTTAAACCACGAGCTGCAGTGTGAGAAACCGCGCAACGCACACCACAAAACAGTCATTTTTTAGTCATTTTTTCACCAAATTTTCAAACTAGCCATTTTAAGACCTCTGCTCATGAACAGTGTCACTGTGATTTTCTTAATGTGTCCATACAATGATTTAGCACACCGACTGCGCCATTGTGTGCTACATGGGTGGAAACATGTTTTGGGCAAGATGTGAAAAATGACAGCTGTACTGCTTATAAGGAGGTGTGGTAAAATAGCAGTGTTGAAAATCTGGAGTGAAAATATTGAAAATTCGTGAACTTCTGACGTGCGTGAGATCAGCGCAACAAATGCTCATAAAACAGTCATTTTGGGAATTTTTCACCCAGTTTTAACATAGCCATTTTAAGACCTCTGCTCATGAACAGTGTCACTGTGATTTTCTTAATCTGTCCGAACATTGATTGCACACACTGACTGTGCCATTGTGCGCTACATGCATGCAAACACATTTTGGGTGACATGGAAAATGACAGCTATACTGCTCATAAGGAGGTGTAGTAAAATGACAATGCTGAAAATTTGGAGTGAAAATATTAAAAATTAGCGAACTTACGGTGCGTAGGAACTGTAGCATGCTCGTAAAACAGTCATTTTTGGGAGTTTTTTCACCAAATTTTCAACATAGCCATTTTAAGACCCTCTGCTCATGAACAGTGTCACTGTGATTTTCTTAATGTGTCCCATACATTGATTTCAGACAACCGACCGCGCCATTGAGCGCCATATGTCCGGAAACACATTTTGGGCAAGATGTGAAAATGACAGCTGTAAAGCTCATAAGGAGTGTGGTAAATGGCAATGTTGAAAATCTGGAGTGCAAATATAAAAATTCGCGAACTTACGAGTGCGTAGGAACTGCGCCATACTACATAAAACAGTCATTTTAGGAATTTTTTCACCAAATTTGCAACATAGGCTTTTTGAGAGCCCACCGTATGAACACTGGCACTGTCATTTCGTTAATTGGTTCTGAAGGGTGATTTCATCCAGTGACTGCAAAATCACCTTCGGACCCGATTAACGCCATGACATTGATAGAATTCATGGGGGTCACGTGATGGCATCCACCTAAGCAGCAGCTGGGATACTGAGCCCCCCCTCTGGCCGCCTTTATTGTATAATTTTACATTGTATTCAAGTTTTTTCGGTCAATTTCGCCAGAAAGTAGTTGTATTAATACTCTACCATCGATTTGAGACCTCATCTTGGGAATTTGAGTTTTGGTTGGACCACGATGGAGGTGGATGGGAAGCAGGCCCTAACCAAACACACTCCTCCTGCTTCCCGGAGAAGGCCGTGAAAAGAAAGAAACCAGGCCCGACTAGGCCGGACCGCTGAGGAGATAAGATGCCACAACCTACTCCATTGTCGGAGGATAAATTCTCCAAGAGCTTAACCTCTGAAGGATCTTCTTTGGAACTGACTGGGAGCTTAAATCATTGCAAAATGACCTATCCTCGGTCTCTAAAAGGTCTCAGATGTTGAAGCCAGGGTCATCTCCTCGGAACAGTGGAGATCCAGGGCCGAAAGGAATAGTGGAACTCAGGCAGCAAGTGAAGAGGCTGCAGCTCAAAACTGAGGACTTGGAGGCGAAACTGCCATAATAATTTGTTGATAATGGGCCTTCCTGAGCTGGAAGAAGGCCCAGACCTCATGGCCTTCTTACAAAAATTCCTCATTAAAATAGTGGGCCCATCCCTATAAACACCTCCTACCATCTGGAAAGGGCTCACCGATCCTTGCGCCCCGACCTACAGCTGGATCTCCCCACGTCCGATCATTATGAAGTTTCTCAGCTACGTGGAAAGGCAACACGTTTATTTGAAGGCCGGGAACTGAAGGAGATTTTGTGGGAGCATCGAGGATCGAATTACCCAAGACCTACCCAAGGAAATCCGGGAGAAGAGGGCAGCGTACCACCTGTCGTGCAAAATTAATAATAGCAGCAGCATTCCTTTAGGATGGTGTACCCTGCAACGCTGAGAGTGACTGTCGGAGGTTCTACTGTAAATTTTAGTACTCCTGATGCGCCCACAAGGAACTCGTCAACAGGCTCCCGGACTTGTTCAAAGGACTGGCTGAAAAGCTACATGGTGGACTCTGGATGGTTGCACTAATACTCTCTTAACCAACTTTTATTTAAATGTGTCTGGCTCTGGTTTTTCCTGGTGGTCTGCTTCCTTTCTCTGGCTTCTCGTCTGTGCCTCCCTACTTATTTTATTATCTGCTTCTGTCTCGGCTCTCCTCACTATGCCTCGCTTGCTGTTCTGGCTGTTCTGGTCTTCCTTTGGGGTCCTCCTTACGGGTTGTCTGTCGGGGCTGGATGGGGGCGAGTCGCTGGGTTTGGGTCCTGGCTGGGGCTCCCGGTCCGTTTTTAGCGTCAGCTTCTCCACGGAGGAACTTCTTTTGGGGTTGCTGTTTCCGGAGGGAACTTCCGGGATGTTGGGCCGCTTGGGTCCTGTGGTTATAAGCGGTCCCCTGAAACAGCAACCCTGGATCTGGCAGCTTGGCGAGTCCTCCCTATCGCCCACTGGATTAGTACCTGGAGAGCTGGATTTTGATAGCCAGGGATGGCGAGATTCGGTTAGTGTGTCTGACAGTTGAATATGGGAAGAGTTGATGGAGTCATGCTGGCTTCATTGGGGTGAGTGGGACTTGGCTTCCCTGGACAACTCGGGCCTAGTGGTCCTTTGTGTCTTGTCTTATTCCTTTCTTTTATATGCCCTATCCTCTCCTATCTCTGTGGTGTATTGGTCTGCTTTATTTTTATGTTGGTGGGCTGGGGTGGGGGCGGCGGCTATGGGGGGTCTTAGTGGGCTTGCTCGCTGGATGTGGGATTGCGAGCCGTGTGTTAGGGGTTTGCTAACCTCCGCGGGGCTGGATTAGGAAGGACTGGGTTTGCTAGCGTCTGGGTCTTGCTCTCCTTTAGAGTATACCTCTATCTAGTAGTATATGGGTACTGCTTCCGGCTTTTGGGGTGGGAGGTTATGATGGGGTTTGGGAGGTCTGTGATGCAGGTTAACGGAATATATGTGGGACTATATTTTTTGGACCTCCAACTGTACATAGTTTTTGGGGTTTATAGTTGGGGTTGTTTGTGGGGGTGGGTTAATGTATGGTAGCCATACAGTTTTGGTCTGTCTGTCCTCTTTAGAGAAGGGGTTTTCTGGCATGTCATGGATGTCCCACCATCCGGACTCATGCTCGGGGAAGGGATATGCGGGGTGAGGAGTCACGGATTGATTCTTCACCTAATTTCTTTGTATTTGGGTTAATTTGTTTAAAGGGCCTTTTTCTGGCTGATATGACTGCTGGTGGGTTTTGGATTTTTTTGGGGGAGGAGGGTTGTGGGGTTTCAGACCTGTATATGGGAGGTGCACCTTACTACTATGTCTGATAATCACTCTGTCTGGATATCTAACTGGCTTGGTATATTTTAAAATGGCTAGAAGTACAGCTAAATTAGCATTGTGGAATGTTAGAGGGCTTAGGGATCGGGTCAAGCGTCTGCATGCTTTTAATCACTGCTCATTGCTCCACATTGATATCCTTTTTTGCAGGAAACACACCTATGTAGTGATGAAGCTAGGTTGCTCTCTCGATCTGGTTTTCTCAATTTTATCTGCTGGGAACTCTTGTTTCAGTAAGGGGTGGCGGTTCTTCTTAAAGGCATGTACTCTTTACCAAGGACCTAGTTCTCTCAGACCCAGAAGGGAGATATGTTCTAGTGAAAGTAATTTAAATGGAGAAAGCGTAGTTCTTGGCTCAGTATATGGACCGTGAGGGGAACCCTGAGTTCTTTATGACGCTGGCGAATAAGTTGGCTAGCTTATTGCCTGTTCAAATTATACTGGGGGACTGGAATGTACCTTTTCGGTCGGCCTTAGATAGGGAACCTCAAGATAGCGACACCTTCCCGGCTCAAAATGCTTTCCGTGAAATGATTTTGTTGTTGGGTCTGGGTGACCCTCGCTTGCCAACCCTTCCTGTCGTGTTTTTCCTTCCAATCCCAATCACATGGTACCAAATAAAGATTAGATATGATACTAGTCAGTCTCTCTCTCTCCTCCCGCATGTCTCTCTAGCGGGCATTGAACCGATCATTGTGTCAGATCATGCCATAGTCTGGTACAAATGTTTTTAAACCCTGCCTACTCTCATCATATTCCATGTGGCGATTAAATACTCAATTATTAAAGACCGTCACTGTGTCTCAGAAATCAGCTCCCGGATAGCTCTTTTTCTGGCTGACAATACAAACTCTACCCTCGGTTGATATATGATATGGGGAGCTCTAAAATGTTATCTTAGGGGTGACTTTATCAAAATGGCTTCCTCTAGAAAGAAGGCACGTTTAACTAGGTCGTTGGGTTGGTAGGTAAGATTAGGGATTTGAAAACTAGATATTCATCAACTTCCTCGGCATTGGATCTTAGGGAGCTTCTTTCAGCTAAGAATGAATATTCAGATCTCCTGAAAGATAAGACAGAATACTGCTTGCTGAAACCCAGGCTAAATATCTGGATCTCGGTGAAAAATCTGGTAAGTTATTAGCTTTGTGTCTGCATGCTCTTGAGTTCGAGGATCATCCCTTCCTGATCTCCCCATCTGGTAATAGTGTCTCTTCACCCAGAGACATTTGGCGTGTCTTAAAGGAATACTTCTCGGTCTCTATAGCCACTCCCCAACCACGCCACCAAAGCGAATGTCAAAGAATATATAAGAGAAATAGGTGTCCCGTGCATATCAGAATCCCAACAAGCGAGTCTGCTAGCCCCTATCTCAGCTGAAGAAATAAGGTGTACTATTGCTTCACTGGCCCCAGACAAGGCGCGGGTCAGGATGGATTTCTGGCAAACTTCTATAAAGTCTTTGTTGAGATTTAACACCTATTCTTCTCAAGCTATATAACTATCTCTCAGTCTCATCTGAGCTTGATCCATCTTATTTGAGGCTACCATAGTTTTAATCCCTAAGGCAGATAAGGAACCCTCTGATCGACTAGTTACCTCCCTATTTCCTGCAAAATTATGATATTAAAATACTAGCCAAAATACTAGCTGAAAGGATCAAGAAAATCTGGCTGGAGCTTGAGACCTCGAGCAGACTGGTTTTGTTCCCGGGAGGTCGGCTGACCATTTGAGGACCTTGTCACACATCTCAAGCATGCCCGTCTATCTCAAGTTCTGCTGCTTTGATATCTCTTGATGCTGAAAGCATTCGACCGGGTTGACTGGTCCTTCCTATGGATAGTAATGGAGAAATGGGCTTTCCGACCTCCTTCTTGAATGCGATACAGGTATTTTATAGGTGCCCTCTGCTAAAATTTACTGTAATGGGGTCCTGTCTCCCTCTTTCCGTCTTTTGCTGGTACCAGGCAGGGTTGCCCCTCTCTCCCTGCTGTTTAATCTATATTTGGAACCCTGCTGATTAAACTTAAGTTCTCTCCCTATGTGAAAGGTATCATGCTTTACAAGCGGGAATTAGTTTTGTCTGCCTATGCAGATGATGTCCTGCTCCATTTAATGGAACCAGTATCTTCCTTAAAGGCAGTACTAGATATTATTAGGCAATTTGGTTCTTTTCGGGTTACAAATTAAACATCTCCAAATGTGAAATTTTCCCTTAAATAATTATACGTTCAAACAAGATTTCCTTCCTTCGGAATGAGGTGGACTCCCAAATCAATTAAATATCTAGGAATTCACTTTCCACTGACCCTCACTTCTCAAAAAATTAAATCTGATTAGAGTTAGAGACTCGATTAGCCAAGACCTACAACGTTGGTCAGCTCTCCTATCTCACTGTGGGGCAGAATAAATATTATCAAAATGAATGTTCTTCCCAGATTTTCTATCCGTTGAACCTTACTAATCTCTGGGTCCCTCTTTCCTTCTTTCAACAGCTGCACGACTGTTTTCCACTTTTATCTGCCGGGGAAAAGGGTGCGATGTTCTATGCCACCTTGTCGATTCTAAGGAGAAGGGCCTGAGACTTCTAACTTCCTTCTGTATTATTGAGGCCCACTTCTCTAAGTTGGGAAAATGGTTTTCTCGAATACTGAGAGCTCCTGCCCAATCTGGCTCCAATTGGAGAAGGCCTTTCTCTCAAACTTAGAGTTGATATGTCCACCTTATTCTATCAGACCCCAAAAATCCTCTCACAGCTGGTCTCTGATGAGGCGGTGGCAGTTTCTCTCAGAACATGGGCAATGTCTTAGTCTTTTCGGATCTCTAATCTCACGGATCTAGGGCAGCCGATAGTTCTCAACCCCAATATTCGATTAGGGAAATCTTGGATAGGATCAAGCTGGCTTCCACAACTCAAAGATTCTAGGGTGGAACACTTGTTTGGTTATGATTAGCTTCTTACTTCAGATGATATTCTTACCAGGTTTGATATACCAACCAAAAGTATTTTTAGGTGTTTCATCTCCGGCACTTGGTGGGTAGTAAATTTGGTACTGAGGTCAGAAGCTCGGTTGATACCCTTTCTATCTAACATTATAAACCTGGCTTCTCAGCCTCATTCCATATCACTGATTTATTCCTACCTCTTGGATTTTAACTCACAGGAGGAAGTTGGGGTCCCTTGGTCTGGACATGTCTTCTTCCTGATGAGGTTCAGCTCTGGAGAAATTTTGGCCTAATTTACATAAATACCATACCCAAGATAGGTTTCGTTTAGTACAATACAATATTGTTAACAACCTTTATTATACTCCCGTTAAACTTTTCAGCGTAAACTGGTTTCCGTCTCAGATTGTTTCAGGTGTTCACAGGCCGAGGGCAACCTAATTCACATTTTCTGGGAATGTTCTAAAGTTGCTCCCTGTGGTCTTCGATCCGAGACAATCTGGACTCCTTCTAGGTCTGACTAGGTTTTTCCGTCCCGATATCTGTGTGCTGGGTGACCTCTCTCATATACATAGTGAACGTAGATATCACATGGCCTTAATATCTATGGCTGTCAAGAAACTGGTTTCAGTTGGTTTTATCATACGCTGACTGGTTAAAGGAGTTAATGTTGTATCTCCAATCCAAAATTTGATTGCAAGTTATAAGGAGCGTATGGATCTATTTCACAAAAGATGGGGTAAACTGCAGTCCTTTTGTTTGTCTAATGCCTGGGTCTGCTGATCTGATCCTCGGCCCTCATATAGTACATATAGTGTTTCTAGTTTTTTATGTTATTGTGGTTCCTAGACCTGATCCCTTTCCTTGGTTAGTAAGTTAAACTGCTCTAGGTTACAAAGGTATTATGTAAATAGATTGTGGTATCCAGAATTCAGGGCCTTTTGTGTTTTGTGGTCTGTTGCTGGTGCACTTTAGGTGGGAGGTGGGGGATGAGTGGTGGGATCATATATTTTTCTGGAGGTTTGGTTTGCAGGATATGTATTTATGCTTTCTTCACCTTTTAAACATTTCCGGATATCCTGTACATTTGTTTAATGGGGAGGGGTTTAGGTTTTATTATGTTTCTGTTTTGTTCGTTGTTACTTCTTTGTTTGGGTTGTATTGTTTGAAACTAATAAACTTAAATTTCAAAAACAGTGACAGAATTCATGAGGAGGGGTCCCAAAAACCCCATGTTGAAAATTTGGTGCAAAATTCAAAAATGCCTGAGATATACAGCAAAGTTAAAAAAACCCTATCTATCCATTATACAGCTTACCGGCATTTCCTCAGTCTGCGGTCGGCTTTGAAGAGTAGCAGGCCGTGTTTCCAGTCCACGAAGATCATCGTGCCAAGGTCCGGAGGTAAGTATGGGGTGAGGGTGTGTGTGGGAAGGCAGGGTGTGCAGTGGGTTGGTGCGGGTTGTGGGAGGGGGCAGGGAGAAGGGCCGAGGGACAGTTTTGTATTTACAGTTTTTTTAAATAAGACGATGAGGACGTTTGCCACGCTGGGGTGGGCTCCCAGTGTGGCAGCTGGAAAACTGTTTAGGGGCTAGAGCCGGCGGAGTTGGGCACCCGTCAGCCATACACATTTCCACGCTGGGGTTGGCTCCCAGCGTAGCACACAGGTTGAGGCGTGGAGCCGGAGGATTGGGCACCCCTCGGCCATAACAAATTTTGCCACGCTGGGGTGGGTTCCCAGCGTGGCACCTGAAGACTTTGGGGAGGGCATGGAGCTGAGGGGGATTGGGCACCTGTCGGCCGTACAGTGTGTGCATGGGGGAGGGAAGGCACATGCGCATGCAGTATGCATGCGTGCATGCGTGTGTGTGTGTGTGTGTGTGTGTGGAGGGGAGCTCTGCTCACTGAAGTGGGCTCTCCCTTTCAACTGTCGACTACTGCATTTTCAACTGCTGTCATAGACAGCTGCAGCAATGATTGAGGGAACTGGGGCTGCTGCAAACACACTGACTGAATTGGAAGACGGGTGCCACACCTCGAAAACTCGGATGATGGCACTATGTTTCTTGCACATGCAAGCAACATAAAATAAGGGAATTCTGTCTATAAATGCTTACTTCTATTCCTAAATACTGCTTGTAATTAAGAGTGTTGACTATGCTTATTGCACTGCATTAATTTTAGGGCTTTTGCTTGGTAGTGATTTTTCCAGCTGTAAGAGGTCATACTGCTGAAGTGTGCACTATTATTTGTATTTTTGCTTGTTCTCTCCTTCATTGCCCTACCCCTCTGTCTATTTTCCTCCTGACTAAAATCTCTCTTACTGCCTGTCTTCCCCATTAAACCCTTGCTCCTTAGCAAACTGCTGTCTTCTTTATCAATCTCCCAGTCTCTCTCCATAGCAACCCCCATCATCTCATACCTCGTGTATTATCTATCTACCTCAGGGCTCTGACCTCACCTTTTGACCTCGCTGATATCCCCACCCTCTAATTTCTCTGTCCTTCACACATTTGATTAATCCCCAACCCCACTGATGGTCTGCCACCAGTCTCCTGCCCCATCCTGCTCTTGTGCTAACCTTCCTCTCTCTTGCTCCCCTAGGGAATCTTGTACCTAAACGGGTACTCTGTAGGAATAAGGCAGTACCTATGGCCATCAATACCGCCTCCCGACTCGACTGCATTCTCTCTGCCCGCCCTCCTGGTTCCCAAGCCCAGACACATTCCAGAGTAGATACTACCACTAGAGCCTCTCACTCTGGCTCTTCTATGATTGGTGCAGAGCTTGGTTGACTGGACTGTGAATGGACAGTTGTCCAATCCCAAACCATCCAATTAGGCGCCTTTTGACTGTGTATTGAATAGCCGTTTCTGTGCCTTTTCAACACTGAAAACCAGCTCCTTTTTCACCCCCCTCCACCCCTCCCAGGCCTCCTTTAAATACACCTCTTGCCCCTCCCTTTCATACATCTCCGTATTCATTGGCTTACCTATACTCTACCTACCACCTGTCTTCCTCTCAGGGCTTAAGTGTAAAAGCTTCGACTCTGTGCCCTATTCCTTATCATTTCTATCTGCTCTCTACTCCTACTGCTCTGTCCCTCTCATGTCTAGGCTGCATATCTCAAACCAAAAGTGAACCTGAACAGTTAGCCTTATTTCTCTTGTTCACCAACTAGTGAAGACATTGTATTTCCACTGTCTCAATTTAGGTGGATAACATGCAGGGATGATGTATTCTCCTATAGCCACTAAATACCCCAGAATGTCAGGTCCAATGCACACAATGGGTGTGTTCTTACCTGTCCTGCTGCTTCTGGTCCCACTAGTGAGCATATGTTTCACCACTCTAGGACCTGAACAGGAACCTCAACAGCTTGATAGCAACATAGGAACAGAACATGCCCTAATAATAGGAATGACACTAGGATGTGGGGACAGCTTAACCTCCCTCAAGCACTATCAATGCTACTGGAAGCTAAAATCTATTCTACTCTTTAGCAGCCCTACTGTGTGGCTTACAGGCTACATTAGTTCTATACGCTAGTACAACAAGGGTCCAGGCATCCTGATGCATGTAGTAAACCATGGACAAGCCTAAGCCGTAAGCTCATACTGTTCTCCTGCTGCTATCTGGGAATGTCCACTCCTAACCCGGGTCACCTCACAATCTACTGCAGGGAAGTATGCATCCCAATGCTGGGACCACCTCCATGCAGCCCTTGTTAAAAGGATAGCTGAGAATCTTACCACTTAATATAAACAGCCTCCTCCCTAAGTTCCCCGGACCCAAGCATGGGTGGTACAGCTAAAACCGGACTTATTGCCTTCACGGAGATCTGGCTATCCAATAAGATCACAGACGCATCCAGCTCACTGGAAGGCTACAACTCTTTCCACCAAAACAGGCTCACAAAATGGGGTGGTGGCTGCCTAGTCTTTGTCCAAAATGACATTAAAGTGCAGATGATGGACTGTAGCCTGCACACTAGTGAGGAGCAAATCCTCCACCTCAAACTTACCATTGGACAGCAAAACAAAGTACTGCTACAACAGTCTACATACCCCAGGGAAGCAGGCTGCTGAGCTCAAGCTCTTTGAGGAGAATCTGCAGCAATTGGGAAAAAATGGGAGCATGTAATTGTTGGGGATTTCAACGTAAACTGGCACTGTAATAAGCAAAACGTAGCCAGAGACCTAATAGCTGGCCTATGTCTTACGCAGATGGTTACCCTTCCCACAAGGCAAAACTACAAAACAGGCACCAGTACACTCATTGATTGGTTACTCTGCTCCAATCCTGATCACATATCAAATGTTAAGGTTCTGCCTGATAGCCTCAGCGACCACTCGCCAGTCATATGCACATGGGCAAACAAGTTCTGAAGTGCCGCTGAAGGTCACAACTAATACGTTGTGCTGAGACCTGGGCTATTAAATGATTTCAAACTCCACTTATCCTGATCGACTGGTCATCGTTGGACCTTGCAACTGAAGGCAACTTCGCTTTTGAGTTTTTCTGAAACTCATTTACCTGGGCATGCAATATTTTTGCCCCCATAAAACCAAAAAGTCAAAGGAACCCACACCCCTGGCTTAATACCACACTCCTAGATCAAATCCATAATAGAGACAACCTGTGGCACAAAGCTAAGGCTCCAGAAAGCTGCAAGATGTATCTGCATACAAAGCTGCAAGGAACTCCTGTACTAGGCTCATTCGCTCAGCGAAAGCAAGCTATTCAAGGACCTCCTTTACAAAAACTGGGGTCCTCTAAAGGGTTTGGAACTCACTAAAATCCCTTACTGGAAGGACCTCCAGGGTATCACCTGACCTGATCACCACTGGCGATGGGTCCATCCAGGAACCCCTACTGATTGCAAAGAGTTCAATGTCACGTTCACTGATCTCTCAGGGTGCTTCAAGAGTTCCTAAACCCACTGAATAACCAGCCTCATGGCAACACCATACCCTCCTCAGTGAGGGATGGCCCGCCACTTTCTATTTTAGGCAAGTTTCAATCTCTGAAATCATCTGACATATAGAGAGGGTCCTTGAAAAGACCAGAATGGGGAGTGATTAAATAAATATGAAGTTGGTTGCCTAACTCTTGATGAACTAGCAGCCCCAATCGCTAAGGTTTTAATGCCTCCCTAAGATTGGGTGTGTTCCTCAGATGCTTGAAATCTGCCTGGTTACACCAGGTTTCAAATCTGGGGATAAAACACTACCGCCAACTATAGGGCAATATCCATCCTCCACCTCTCCAAAGCACTACAGAGAATAGTCTCTGAACAGCTCAGTGACTTCCTTGAAGTCACAAATTACTCTGCAGCCATCAGCATGGCTTCCACAAAAACACTCTACCATCACCACATTGGTGGATTACACAACTCAGCTCATAATGCCCTTGACCAAGGGATGGTGGTGGGTCAGTTTTCATTGACCTCACAAAAGTGTTTGACTCAGTTAATCACCAACTATTACTAAACATACTGCTCTCTGTGGGATTGGCCCTGATACAGTTACCTGGTCTCATAGCTATCTGTCGCAAAGAACTCAATGAGTTGGAATTGGCGACTCACTCTCCTGACTAAGGTAGTGGCCCTTGGAGTACTGCAGGGTCTATACTGAACCACTCCTTTTCAGCCTGTTTATTAACCACCTCCTGAAGCCTGCTAGGCAATCATCGATTATATGCAGATTATGCGTTATATCGCTCCCAGGAAGGGACCACTTGACCATTAAGGAAGGCCTACTCGATAGTTTCCACAAACTTGAAACCTGGTTCTGCCAACACAAACTGGTACTAAACCATAAAAACAAAACAAAAGCATGCTGTTCTCGGTCCCTCAGAACAAAGGAATTCCTGTCCTCTTAATTCAGAACCTAAAGGTGCCACACTTGAACAAGTCTCCTAGTTTAAATATCTGGGTGTTTACCTTGATGATATTCAATTTCTCCCACCACGTTGATCAAGTTGTCAAAACCGCCAACATGAAACTGGGCATCCTCTATAGAAACAAGAATTCTATGACACTCGTGCCCTCAAATTAGCCACTGGCAGCACAGTATTATCATCTGCTGATTATGGTTTACCAATATACATCACAGGATCAGACACTGCCCTAAGCAGGATACAAACACTCTTAACTGGGCTTGTGGTCCGGCACTTTGAGCAGATCGATGGACTTACACCTGTTACACTACTCCAGACTGGCTGGCTCCTTCTGTACCTAAGAGTCTAATACCAAACATGCCTAATCGTAAAAAGCACAACTAGGCCTCATGTCGAATTCATAAGCAGTCTGCTCAAGAAGGCAGTGCATACTAAGCAAACAAGAAATGCAACAAAAGGACTTCATGTCCGTTCAAGTGCAGGTCCTTGGCCCAGATATCCATTACTTTTAAGGGCCCCAAATGGTTTAATGAGCTACCGACATGCTGACAGGAGGCACAAAGCTGAGCCAGTTCAAAAGGGGCTAAGGTCCCATCTTAAGAATGTAACTACCTGTAACTGTACAAGCATATGATCAACAGATCCTCTTGCTTTTTCCCACCTTTCTCTCCTAACCCTCTCCCATCCCCCTTTTTTGACTTTCCACCCTCCTACACCCTTTACCCTCCTCATTTCTCCCTACCCACACGCCTCTAGTTTTGACAATGCCACTCTGGTTGTTACTCCCTCTCTATCTTCCCCGACATAACACGGTCATGTTACTGACATGTTTCATTATTTCCAGGCTATCCCTACCCTGCAACAAATGATGTAATGTACTTTATCTATTGTTAAGATATACCTGAAACTAGCAAGTCTTGAACCTCATGTGACCTTATAATTATTTTATGATGCCTACCATGTGATCCCTGCTATCTGTATTGTATTTGTATATTATTGTATTTCTATTGTACTGTTTGTCCTTGACTTGAACCTTTGAAAATGAGTCTTTGACTCAAAGGTATTAATCTAATCGAAATAAATAAAAATAAATAAAGGTGATACCCCTTCATCTAAGCGAACTGTGAAACAGCCTTGAACTGGCTACTGCTAAAAGGAAAGAAGGAAAAACATACCGAACTGGCTCCTAAGTCATGGGCAGTTGCGTTCTGACAGCAGAAGAAATAGCTAATGTTAGACGATTATCCAGTCTTTGCAAACCTGCCCAGCCCAGTGCAACACTCTAGTTACTCCTCAACTGGTTCAAATGCCTGGAGAACCTTCTGAGTGTGACTATTTCTGGGAGGAATGTGAACAAGATGATGAAAATGAAGAGGACTTTTATGGTCCTATTGAACCTGAGGTCTCTCCAGAACATGAGGAAACATTTTTCCACCTAAGCAGTTGGAGGGTGCCCTACACATGTTTCCTTCATGAAAAAGGTGGCTGAAACCTCCAGTTACTGGTTCAGGAATCCTCAAAGGAAGAGGAAGAACCGGATTACATGGAAATGATGGCTGTCCCTGCCACTAAAAGGTTGGTGATACCCATTCATAAGTCTCTGAAGAGACAGATTTAACAATTTTGAGTACTCCTACTACTATTCCTCCTGTGGATAAGAGGATGGATGGAAGTACTCAGTGGCCAGGAATGACACAGATTTCTGTCGGGCCAACCCAGCCATGAAGGGGTAGTCCAGACTGTGCTTGCTAAAAGGCAAACATACTGTTAGCTTCCCATCCTCCTGAAAAGATTCCAGGAGAATTAACTCTATGGCAAAAAGGCATACCTTAGCTCTTCCCTTATTGCCAGGCAAGCTTCTTATATGGCCTATGTGGCAAGGTACCAAAGAAGCTATGGGAAGCAGTATTCTCTCTGGCAGCCAAAATTCCAGCTGATTTAGCTGCAGATTTGGGGCAAATGGCTAGGAGTGGAATAGAGGTTTCTAAGCAACAATTTCACATGGCAGTGAATACCAATGATTTGGCATCCAGGGTTTTGCTACCTCCATCTCTATGAGAAGATTCCTGTGGCTTTGGAACCACAAACTCTCTCAGGACACCCAGACAAAGGCCTGGATTTTCTCTGGTTCAGAAGTCTCTCTTTGGGGAACAAACCGAAGTATATATGAGGAAAATGGATGAATATAGAACCTCCTGTAGGAGTGCTGCAGCCAAGGAAAAGGCTGTCACCCTCAGAAACAGCAAGGCAGGGAGGCAGAGGCAGGCCTTACCAAAGACCCTTCTACCAGGTCCAGGCTTTCCTGTCTATCAGCAACAGCATGGATATTTTAGAGGTAGGGCAGAAAGGTGCCACTCATTCCAGCCCAGCTTCCCAACCCAAGACACTAGCTAAGCAGGCTCCCCAAAGAGCCATGGGTCACCTCCTGATTCCAGTAGGAGGCATATTTACCTCACTACCTCCAGAATTGGCAGTCCATAACATTAGACAAGTGGATTCTGGAGGTAGGGGCAAAGGCCTCTTGCTCTGAATTTCAAGTGTTTTTCCAGGCTGAGAGTAGGCTGTTCAGCCTGCCAGTCAAACAGAAATCACCCTGCTGGAAGCAGAAGTTGCAACCCTTCTTCAGGACAGGGCAGTGGAATCTGTCCTCTGACCCAAAAGGAAAGGGTTGTACTCAAGGTACTTCCTGACCTTGATTGACGACTCATTCTGGATTTAAGATTCCTGAACAGACATCTAACAAAAGCAAAATTCAAGATGGTCACTCTGGCCACAATATTACCCACTCTCAGGCAAGGGGACTGGTTGACATCCATAGACCTCAAGGATGCCTTATTTCCACATCCCTATCAGACAGTCACACAGGAAATACCTAAGGTTCAGACTGTCATCAGGCCATTACCAGTTCAGGTCCCTTCCTTTGGCCTGACTTCAGCTCCCAGAGTGTTTACAAAATGCCTGGCAGTGGTGGCAGCATACCTAAGGCATTTAGGGGTCTTAGTATTTCCTTACTTGGATGATTGGCTACTAGTAGGCCAGTCTCAGCAGCAAGTGGTAAAGGCATTAGCCCTCACTCAGAGCACCCTACGCTCACTAGGCTTTTAATAAATACCAAAAGTCAGTTCTGAAGCCAGTCCAGCACCTGCAGTTCATAGGAGCAGAACTGGACACAGTGTTAGGATGGCAGGACTTCCACCAGACAGGGTGGAAAATCTAGTTCGGTTAGTGGACTCTTTCACGCTCCAGTCTCTAAAACCAACCAGATATTTTCACGGCTCTTGGGACACATGGCAGGCTCAACAGCCATGGTACCAGGGGTAAGATTCTGATGAGGGACATTCAGTTCCATCTGAAGTCGTTCTGGTCCCAGAGCAGAGATCTTTGTCAAAACTGATTGCAGTGCCTTCCAAACTACTTCAAGCTCTGCAGTGGTGGCAGGACAGAGACAGCCTTAGAGTAGGTGTCCCATTTCTCCAGAAAAGTCCCACAGAGGTATTTTCACAGATGCATCCCTGCTGGGATGGGGTGAGCATCTGGGGAGCATACAGTTCAAGGTACATGGTCCCTCAGGAGTCCCTGCTGCATATAAACCTGTTGGAGCTCAGGGTAGTGCTACTGGCTCTTCGGGCCTTTCCTTCCATGATTCAGGGAAAGTGTTGCAGGTCAGGATAGACAGCACCACCACCATGTATTACATCAACAAGCAGGTGGCACAAGGTCCACTTGTTGTGTACAGAGGCCATGAAGAATTGAAATCTGGCCTACTCCTTCGAGGTAACTCTGTCAGCTGTTCACCTCCCTGGGAAGGACAATGTTCTGATGGATTCTCTCAGCAGGATCAACCAGAACCACCACAAGTGGTCACTGAATTACCTAGTCCTCAAGGATATATTCAGATAGTGGGGCACTCAGAGACAGACCTATTTGCAGCCCCAGACAATCACCAGTTGCCTCAGTACTGCTGCAGACCTCCAGTTCTGGGCATAGTGCCAGTGTATGCACTCCTATTGGACTGGTCAGGAAATTCTGTATGCCTTCCTCCATTTCCCTTGCTGCTGAGGGTACTGACCAAACTCAGGGGTCAGTCAGCGGTAATGATCCTAATAGCTCTAGACTGGGCCAGACAGCCTTGGTACTCTATACTGGTGGCCCTGTCATCGACCAGCTCAATTTGCCTCCCAAGAGGCCAGACCTACTGACCTCCTCCCAGGGAGGATCATGTACCCCAACTTGGGGTCCCTCAGACTGAAGCCCTGGCTCTTGCAGAGTTAGAATATGCTGGATTGCAGCTCTCTGATTCTGTGCTGGAGATCCTAAAGGTTTCCATAAAACCAGCTACTAGAAAACCTATTCCTCCAAATGGAAGAGGTTCACCATATGGTGTGATCAGGCAAGTGTTGAGCCACAAGGGTGGGCATTCCACTCCTGTTAGATTATTTGGCTCATTTACATTCTTTAGGCCTCAGGCCTTCTACTTTGAGGTTACATCTGGCAGCAGTTTCTGCTTACTTGTCAGCTGGGAAATCTTTTCCTTAACCTCTGATCTTACATTTAAATGGTTCTTTAAAGGCTTCTACACTTACATCCCCTCATAGGGAGCCTACCCCTTCATGGGATCTAAACATTTGTATTGCACAGTTGCTACAACCCCTTTGAGCCTAAGTTCTAGACAGAGTTAAAGTATGTGACATGGAAAACTGTGTTTTTAGTAGCCATCACTTCAGCAAGATATGTCAGTGATCTACAGGCCTTATCAGTGGAACCTAACTATATCTGTTTTCATAATGATAAAGTGGTTCTCCGAACAAACAGGAAATTCCTCCCCAAGAGGTCTCAGAATTCCACCTTAACTAGTCCATGAATTTGCCTGACTTCTTCACTGAACACTCTAGTTCAGCGCGGCATAGGCTGCATAGCCTCGATGGAAAGAGGGATGTCAGTTACTACTTGGATCTGACCAGAGGCCATAGAGGTGACAATAGCCAGTTGTTCTTTACCTATGATAAAGTGCGCGGGGTAAGCCTGCCACTAAAAGGACCATCACAAGATGAATAGTGTCATGCATCCAGTTTTGTTATCAGAAACTAGGGAAGGATCCCACTGTGGACCTGAGGGCTCATTCTACCAGGGGTACAGCTGCCACTATAACAGCCACAAGGGATATTCACTTGTTGGAAATCTGTAAAGCAGCTACCTGGAAAATGGTACACACATTTACAAACATTATTGTCTGGATGTGCAGGCAGAAGTGATGCCAGGTTTGGAACAGCAGTATTGCAGAGCTTCTTTCCTAAGTAGGTTCTGTGCCCTCTTCCAGGGAACTGCTTGGTAGTCTGCATATGTCAGAATACATTAGGACTTCTTGAGTTTGAAGAAAAATACTTACCACAGTAATGTTGTTTCTTCTAAAGGAGTCCTAATGTATTCTGACCTCCCACCCTGCCTGCTCCTACCAGAACCTGGAGTCTCTGCACTCCAGCTCATACACTGTTTGTTTGTTTACTTGGAGTTGGTCTTTTCTATTGGGCATCTGTGACTTGAGTCTTAAGTCCATACTGGGGTTGGTAGGTTTCTAGTGAAATTCCTGTATAAATGCTAATAAGCATATCCAATTGTTTTCAATCCATAATGAAGCTCTTGGTTGCCCATGAGAATCCGACGGTTGAATAGAATGTACCAGGGGACAGTGAGTTAAAACTGAGTGAGTGCCTACTTAGAATGTAGGCTTTAACTCTTTCCTCTCCGGGGCAATACAACAAGAAGATCTTACTGTGTATGTCAGAATACATTGGGACTCCTTTTGAAGAAACAATATTACTGTGGTTATTTTTTTCTTATCCATTAGGAAGGGGAATGGGCAGACCAGGTGGGCCAAGCTGTCCTTATCTGCTGTCAAATTCTGTGTTTCTATGATTCTCATTGCTCTAGACTGGGACAGGCAGCCTTGGTGCTAACTGCTACTGATCCTGTCAATATCCAAGCCAACCTCCTTTTCCAGGAGGCACAACCAACTGACCTCCTCCCAGGGCAGAGTTCTGTACCCCAATTCCAATCCCTCAGACTCAGAGCTTGGCTCTTGAGGACTTAGATTATGCTGACCTACATCTCTTGGAGGGGAAAGAGTTCCTCAGAGTATCTAGAAAATCTTCCACCAGAAAGACCTATTTGTCTAAATGGAAGAGGTTTTCTATTTTGTGTGGAATGAGACAGATAGACCACACCAGGCTGGCTCATCAGTAGTCTTGGACTGTATGGCACACTTGCATTCCCTGGCCTTGGCCCTCCACTCTTAAGGTGCATTAAGCAGCTATCTCTGTTTACCTTTCTGCTGGTATTCCTGGCATTCCTGGCTGCCAACCAGGTAGTCAAGAATTTTTCAAGGGTCTACTGTACTTGCACCCCTCACAGGAACCCAGTCCTGCATGGAACTTAACATATGCATTCGGCCAGCTAATGCAGCCACCATTTCAACCCATGTCCTCAGCAGAGCTTAAGTAAGTGACATGGAAAACAGTGTTCCTGGTAGCCATCACCTCAGCCAGAAAGGATCAGTGAGCTCCAGGCCTTGTCACAGAGACAGACTTATACATAACAGTCCACAGGGACAAAGTGGTCCTTAGGACTAATAGGACATTTCTCCCTAAGGTGGTTTCAGACTTCCATCTTAATCAGTCCATGACTTTTCCAGTCTTCTTCACACTGATCATACCAGTTCAGGGAACGCAGGCTGCATAGCCTTGATGTCAAGAGAGTTATAAGCTACTACTTGGATCACATAAAGGGACACAGGCAGATTAGGACCCAGCTCTTCCTGACTTATGGAGAAGGGGAAGGGCAAACCCTCCTTAAAGAGGACCATTGCTCATTGGTTGTTGCCTGTATCCAATTTTGCTACAGCAAAGTGGGAAAAGAGCCTCTTGTAGGCCCCAGGGCTCACTCTACAAGGCATACAGCTGCATCTATAGCAGCTGCATGAGACATCCCTTGTTGGAAATCTACGAAGCAGCTACCTGAAAACACTTCACACCTTCAGCCAACACTACAGCCTGGATACCTGATCAGAAGTGGTGCCAGGTTTGGCAAAGCAGTACTCCAGATCCTGTTTCCTAAATAGATTCTCTACCTCCAATGGTACTACTTGGGTAGTTCAGAAGTCAGAATACAGTAAGATTTCCTGGGGTTTGAAGAACAAATTACTTACCATAATAATCTTGTTTTTCAAGGGAATCTTTATTGTATTCTGAGCCTCCCACCCTTCCTCCCTGCCAGAACCTACAGGCACTGCAACGGAGCTGTTCATACTGTTCAATGGGAGGCAGTATAGTGCCATGGTTTAAGGCTCTGAGCTGCAAAACTGAGACCTGGGTTTGAATCCACAGCCCCACTTGCATACTGTGTGACCCTGAGCAAGTCACTTAACTTCCCTGTGCTCCCAAGTCACACCTGTAAACAAGATTTCAGCTTAGTGTGCTACTCCTGCTTAAACAATTGGGAGAAAAAATCCTATGGTTGTTTCTTTTTGGGATTAGTGACTTGAGTCTTGGTGTGGCCCACATATTTTTTAAATAAAGGGGAATAGTTGGTGTTGGGTGTTGTTAAGTTAATTATTAGTATAGTTTAGATAGCTTGCTATTAGTTTTATTCCGTAAGTATCTGACGGTTGTAGAATGTTTACCAGGGACAGTGGTTTGAAAACCAAATTTGAGTCTAACATTCCATGATTAGCATAGGTTCTATTAACCATTTTGGCTCCAGTGCAGTCCTATGGTGAGACCATACTGCAGAAGTCAGAATACAGCAAGAGTCCCTAGGAAGAAACAAGATTGCTATGGCAACTAATTTCTTCTGCATTACTTCATTTTAAAGTTATCTACTATTTTGTAACCCTGATTTCACTACCTATTCAGGAAATCCAGTTTCACTGAAGAGCCACTGGTGATGTCATAACCTGAACTCACAGTTTAGTCCTCCCTGTCAGCAAACGTACAGGATCTGTTTCTCCAAAGTTTAAGAAACTGTAGCTACAGTAATCATTTAAAGGAACAGGAAATTTGTGTTAATTGGCGGCTGTTTATAAAGTTCTTATTCTCAGAAATGATATGCAGTCTCTAAAGTATCCATATTTACCTGTACCTAAATAAAAGGATAGGTAAAACTGTGTTTGCATTATTGTGTTTTTATAAGCATTCTGTTACAGTTCACTCTATAGAATCACTTATGTGGAGTTTTTACTATGTCACGATTTGTGTACAGAATGCTAATTATGAGCTGTTGACCTATCAGAACCCTGTTCAGAGTTCTGTGCACAAACCATGACATAGTTAAAACTCCAAATTATTGGTTCCATGAAGAGAACTGTAACAGAACGCTGCCCATAAAACAAGACAATGCAAAATATAACTTTTTGTATCACTTTTATTCAGGTACAGTTAAATATGGATACTTTAGGTGACTGCATATAATTTCTGAGAATAAGACCTTTGTAAACAGATGCCAGTTAGAAATGATTTCGTCCTCTTTAAGAAAAGAAACTGACATAGGATTGGCAGCAGGGCTTGCATTTGCAGAATATTCAGATACATGGCATTGTACTTTAAAACACGTCAGGAGGTGGTTTTGGAATGCAGCACTGAACCAAGGCATAGAAAGTCAAGGTGGTGCACAGTTTTAAAATGCTGGGGAGGAGAGGTAATCTTGGAATGTGGCAGGGATGTGCCATCTCAAAATGTAAAGGTACAATCAGTCTCGGTATGTGACAGGGACACCCATCGAGGAATTTGATGGACTGGCAATTTCAGAAAATAGAGGGATGCACTCTCTGGACTGTGACAGAACACAAAATATTATTCTGAAATTGCTTGTCCCTGCCACATTCCAGAATTGTACACACCCACCATATTTCAAAATTGTGCATCACATCCCACCACATTCCAACATTATGCATCCCAGCCACATTCTAAAATTATGTATCCCTGCCACATTCTGAAATTGCACATCCTTCCCCCATTCCCAAATTGCACATCTCGCCACATTCTAAAATGGTGCATCCTGCCAAATTCCAAAATTGCACATCCCAGCCAAGTTAGTGTTTCAATACCTCATTCCAAAATTGTCACTGCCACATTCCCAAACTGTGCATCATCACCACATTCTGAAATTGAGCACCACTGCCATATTCCAAAATTGAGTATCACTGCCACATTCTGAAACTATACATCACTACCACATTCCAAATGGTGCATCACCGCATTAAGAAAATGTGCATCACATCACATTCCAAACTTGTGTCACTGCCACATTCCAAAATAGTCACCACTACATTTAAAACTTGCGCATCACCTCTACATTCTGAAGCTGTGCATCACTGCCAAATTTTGAAATTGTGCATCACAGCTGTATTCCCAAATTGTGCATCGCCACCATATTCCAAGAGAATTGTGTGTCACTGCCACATTCTGAAATTGAGCATCACCACTATATCCTGAAATTGTGTCACTGCCACATTCTGAAATTGTGTTTCAGCTACTTTCTGTGATTGTGTCATTGCT
The DNA here is from genome assembly GCA_016271365.2 of Neoceratodus forsteri. Classification (NCBI taxonomy): domain Eukaryota; kingdom Metazoa; phylum Chordata; order Ceratodontiformes; family Ceratodontidae; genus Neoceratodus; species Neoceratodus forsteri. The sequence goes on along the minus strand of CM057459.1, from coordinate 274,951,337 downwards.
GCATTATACAATTGCAACCTAGTGACATTTTGAAATCTCATACTTGCAATATTCTAAAATTGCACATAACGTTGTCATTCTAAAGCCATGTTTGCCATTGCATTCCACCCTCCCCATCATATTCTGAAGTTCTGTACCTTGCATTTACACATTATGGAAGTGTATGTGCTGAGCCACCCAGTGTCATTTTCCTTTTTCAGATGTATACTACAGCTGCAGTGTTACGTAACATAAGAAGCAAGTCATAAAGGTAGCCTGTGAGGTCAGGTTATGATGTCATCAGTAGCTCTTTTCTGAAACTAATTTTTTTGAACAGGCAGTGAATTATGGGTTACAAAATGACTTGTAACTTTTAAATGAAGTAACTTACAGATCTGATTTTTTGCATGACTGTTATTTAGGATATGATGATCCAAATTCTGAATTTACTGATGCCAAAAATTTTGATCTGAGTCCCTCTTTAACCAGTTTTATTAAATTTTCAAAGAACTGAAGCTTCATTATTCAACTTTGTAGAACAGTGTCTGCTCTTCTAGAATTCTTGTATCTCATGAATGTTTATTATCTTATACTTACAATAGATGTACCACTGTTTTAATATATCTATTATGTACTGTACAGTATGTACTTTGAACACCGGATCATACCTGTAAAGGTAACTAATGTCACCAGTGTATCTTACCTTGTTAAAATAAAACTAATCAATTAAAAACACTGAAGATGTGCACAGCCAAGTGGAAAAGGTTTTCCATCTAATGTTCCAAAAACCTGCACGGGCCCTTTCGGTGCCCATCTGACTAGGCTCTGAGGTTTTGCTGGACAGTTCTGATGCTGGTTTGCAGTATTCCGCAGTCAATGTCCACTTGTGGGTTACATCTGCATACCATGAGCCCATTGTTACCTCTACCTGGCTCAGTTACCCTTTGAAAAGAGTCATCAAGGGCATTTTACACACAAGGCCCCTCATTCGTAAGCTAATAGTTGCCTGGAATATCAGTCTTGTGTTGGACATGCTCATCTGCAAGCCCTTGAGCCTCTTGTGACATGTGAGCTAAAGTTTTACTTGCAAAGCAACTTTCTAGTAGCCATCTTTTCTGTTTGCAAAGTGTCTAAAATCCATGCCTTGGTTGCAGATCCCTATATACTGTTTCCCACAGGGGCAAGGTAGTGTTCCACACACAAAAGTTCCTTCCTAAAGTGCCATTGAGTCTCCTCTGAATGTGTGCTGCCTACCTACTTTGCCATTTTCCAGAATGAAGGCAGTGCACTCTTCTTTCTCTGAATGTTCAGAGGATCCTCACTTTTACTTGGACAGAACAAAGGATTTCAGGCAACCCAAACAGCTTTTGATCTTTGTTCTGTTAAACGGGATAGCCTGTTACAGTAAAATGCATTTTGCCTGGATTGTGAGCTGTCTGCAACACTGCAATGGCATGGCACAGATCATGCTGAAAGGTCAGGTGCATGTCCACTCAGCTATAGCAGTTGTCACGTCCCTGGTTAAAATTCACTCTATGCCTGTTGGTGCTATATTGCATACCTGTAACTTGGGCCACAGTGTACTTTTGTTATGAACTTATTTATTTATTTATCTGTACAATTTTGGATTTACAACCTTTGAGCTAGAGGCTCGTTTACAAAGGTATCTCGTCACAGAGGACAGACAGAGTTACAAGTTTACAGAGTTCATGACAGTAGTAGACAAACATTACACAAATGGTTTCATACAGAGAACAATTTTAAACAACAGTTATTACAAGGTTCATCTGATGCAGGTAATAGCAGGGGCAGGGAACCAGGGGTGGCGTGGGGGGTGTGGTGGAGATGTGGCCCAGTAGGAAATTGTCTGTGCTATGTGGTAGTAGTACAGTGCCAATTAGTGACAGAAGCAGCTAGGTATAACTAGTTGGTTACGTAAGGTTGTTTTGAATGGGGCAATTATGGGGAGTTGGATATGGTTGCTGGGAAGGAGTTAAACCAGGTTGGGGCTCTGTAGCGGAAATACCTCTGAGCATGGGTGATCCTAGTTCTGGGGACCAGTAGAGTGGTCTTGTTGGTGCCCTGGATGTCCCTGCCACATGGTATGCCACCTTTGCAGGACTGTCCTGAATGGACTTCAGTCCTGAGTGAACTCTTGACTCCTACCGTCCTACCCATGGTTTTTTTTCTGAGCTTGGTACTCTGAACCATTAGTGTTAATTAATGGTGAAGATTTATACCTGGAAGATAGGAAAATTACACACTCACCGTAATTCTTGATCTTCTACCAATATCTTCACCATTGATTTACATGCCTCCCTGTCATCCCCTGAGCTCACTCCACTATGTTTATTGGTCATCTCCCTTGATCAAGGTTTGGACTGTGAAGACACTATTACTCACATGTTGACCTTTCTTACACAGGTCAGCAGAACTTCCTTATGCCCTTAGATTTAGTGCATAAATACCAGTTACTGTAGGTTATGCTGCACCTCCTCAGGACAAAAGGAACTGCAGTGGTTGGCTTGTGGTGCCAGGCTTACCTCAGCACCAGCCCTCACTCTCACAGTGCCTTGTATGCACACTTCTTGTCTCAGCACCAGCTTTCCTGAAAACTGCTGGCTCCAGCATAGACCCATTAGTAAGAATTAATGGTGAAGATATTCCTAGAAGATCAAGAATTATGGTCAATATTCAATTCAATTCAATTTTATTGATCAACTAAATTAGTCATTACAATTTTACAGCAATTAAAATGTTACAAAATCTTAAATACAAACAACCAATTTCATTAAAAAAATTAATTCAAACATTTGAATCTCAAAGAACTACAGAAGAAACTAAGGCAAAGATTAGGACTATTCTACAGAATTAACCATCTGCTCACAAAGGAGGCCAAGATTCAACTGGTTCAAGCTACCTTCCTATCTTTAATAGATTACGTGGACCTGCTGTACAGCCACTGCACTGCCTCTGCACTAGTTAAGTTGGACACCCTCTACCACAGAGCTATAAGGTTCATTACTGGCCTTCCACTTTCCACACACCACTGCTCCCTGTACTCATTGTTAGGCTGGACTTCCTTCACTATAGAAGAAACAGAAACACCGCCCTATGGGCCTTCAGAGCGTGACTAACAAGCTCCCCTCATATGTCTCAGATTGTATTCCCCGGAGTGTGTTAGGCACCTACAGTCTAAGGAGCTATTCCCTAATTGCCCACCAAGTTCCAAGGGTCAAAACTCATTTCGCAAAGCAGCTCTAAGCTTCTCTTTACCCACATTGTGGGAACGGTTTACAAAGGAACTTGAAGCTGAGCTGCCTTGTTAGCCTGAATATCTTCAAGGTGCTCTAGATCGCTACATGAAAGCACCTTGCAAATGTTTTTCTCACCGCTAGCCCACTAATTTTGCAACTCCCTTTCCATCCTGACGCTGCCATGTTTCTACCCTGGCTCTCACTCTTTCCCTATTAACTCTTCCTGCTGCACCCACTCCTTCCCTGTCCACTCCAGACTGGCTAAAGTCCCACCCTATCCATAGTGGTGTCCCAATTATCCACCCTCCTCCGTCATTACCATAATAAACAAGTACACTACAGCCATCGTCACTTTCTGTGGTTTTAGCTCAGTTTTTCCTCCAGTCATTGGTAACATATCCCTCCTCTTCTTTACCTCTCTAACCTGCCACCCCATACACGGCCCTTTTCCTATAGGTGTAGTTGCTGGCTGCCTCACCTCAAAGATCTCTGCTTATAACCCCTGTATGCCTATGGTTGATTGCACATCTGCTGACTTCTTCAATTATAAAATAATGCTGTTTTTTATTTATTTCAAACTTGTACTGTACTGTATACACTGTATATAATGTTCTTTCTTGTATATTATTGCTTTTTGTATACCTGCTTCTGTACTGTACTTTGATGTATTCATGACCAGGTCCACCTTGCAAATGAGCCTTGCTCAATGGTGCCCCCTGGATAAATAAAGCTTTTGATTGATTGATTGATTGATTTGCACAGTATATTATGCCAGCTAATCAGGTTAGTCAGGTCAGTTAGCAAAGATTAAAGTTCACTCAGTAGTCACAAGATTCTCTTAGAACACAATACAGGCCATTCCATTTCTGCTTACTTAGCATAGATCAAAGTTCACTCTGTAGTCACAAAATTCTCTTAAAACACAATGCAGTTTATTCTATTTCTGCTTACTTATAGTATTTGAGTAAAGATCAGCAAGAAATTCAGATATTTAGTAATAGATGAGATACTATAATATAATGCAAAATAATTTCTTCACTGCTTAAGTAAACAGATGTTGTCACCCCTAGGTGGTGCTATTCCTAGGGTTACACCCTGCCTACTACCTATGATGCAGGCTGAGGGGTTTGGGTTCTCAAACTTACATTAGGTTCTAAAATGCGCAGTGCCTTCACTCAGAGTTTAACTTTAATGCAGGCTAGCTATTACCTGGCACAACCCCTGAGATGTTATACCACCCACTCTTACCTTTAGCCACCCCAACATTTGACCCATTAGAATTTCCCACATTTCAAACATTCAGTAATTAAAGACTCAGTCTAATAATATGTTCACGACAACCATTTGCAAAAAGCAATAATAATATTTATTTAGGGACATAGGAGTTAGGATGGAAACAGAAGGAATAGAGGTTATGCAGTGATTCTAGTATTTACAAATGTACACATGATTTTCTTGTGCTGGTGAAACCCTCCAGCTGGGTGAGTACCAGATTTTCAGAAAAAGAATCACATTTGCCAACCCAGATGACACCCAGAGCCCTGGCTATCTAGCTGCTGACTAATCAGATGGAACATATTTAATTTCCCCACCACTGGTACCAGTTCCTAGACATATATGAAACCCCGCAATCTCACACTATACCCTGGGTACCCAGTTACCAAAGTCCTGGAATGGTTGCAGGTCTGGTGGATGTTGCAGCTGGTGGTGTTGGCCAGCTTTAATTTACAGAAAAAGGATTTTAACTTTAAAGAACTTTAACAACACAACCATCAATTTCTTAACAGAAGTGCAGGAGTTGCCCTGCTTTTGGCAGAAAGGCAGGGATGGCCCCATGTGTCAAAACTGAATATTTCAGGAGCAGGTAACTAGCATGATTACAACTGTTGAAACATGGATAGGCAATCCTGAATATCGAGCACATTCATATGGTTGTCACATCCAGTACATTTATATCTCTAGAACATCTACATTTCCAGACATAATTAAGCAAGGTGGAAAACTGTCATTTCCTGATTTTATCAGCCAGTCTGACTTAACCTTGAGGTCTCAGTCCATCAGTGTGGCAGTGTGGCTATGGCTGGCAGCTCCACAGGACATCTTGACCAGATAACCAACATATGTGCATCACATCATATTTATATGAATGATACTGATTGACATGGGGCATTTCAGCACATTTACGTTACTTTTGACATATTGTAGGTGCATCTCAGCACATTTATATGATACTATCTGACATAGGTACATTCAAACACCATGAAGTCTTGCTATATTATGACTTAAGGCAGTTAGCCACAGCACTTGAACTGCCCGAGAGGAAACAGTTAACTCCAGGGAGACTGGAGTTCTAAAAGCGCGTGAGCGCTATGCCAAAGCTCTCATCTGGCAAGTTTCAAATGAAACTGTCAGATTCTTTCCTCCGCTTCACTGAACAGTCGCTCCGGAGATCAGCTCCTTCAGCTCGGTTCATTTCTCGGTTCAAGCTGAGTATTTTGGTTCATTTGAACCGGCAAAATATTTATTTTACCGCATTTGGTTCAAAGCTCTATCTGGTAAACCGTAAGTACAGGATTTAAAGTCTGTGTGGAAAATTAATATCGGTTCGGTTTGAACCGATCGGTTTTCTAAAATAAGCATTTCTATTCATATTTTGGGCTTTTAGAGCGCGGTTCCAGTTCTTATCGGTTCTAAAAACCTATACTTTGGGGTTTTTTCAAATACCGTGACACGGTTAGGAACCGATAAGGGTGTCTTGCCTGGCACTGCCATCAAAAGGGCAAGTTTTGGATAGGGCTGGCATTATGTCTGAGAAACCCAAAAGAAAAACCGGGCCCACTGGGTTTCAACACTGTGATGTCTGTGGGGAAGCCTTTGCCAGGGCTGACCCACACACCACTTGTGTTTATTGTCTGAGGCTGACCACCTCCTGTCAGACTGACAGGTGTGTAAAAATTTCCCTGCAGCCACCCTGGAGAAGAGATTGGGCTGGCTCAGGGAATGAGAGGCCAAAAAGTCCGCTGGACCGGATGGCCAGCCCGTCCAGCACCCACTGGACCAGAGGAGTGCCCTCTGACCAGGCGCAGACTTCCTCGGGAAAGGAAGGCTGGTTCAGAGGAACCAGTCTCAGTAAAAGACAAAGAAATCAGCAGGTCTGAGTCCAAAATTGTCTCTCCAACTGCTGCAGAGATAGCTAAAGCCATACAGATTGTCCAGTCACTGTCTCAGGGGACCTGTCGAACCAACAGCTAGCAAAAGGTTGGTTCGTTCAGTTCAGTGGTTCAAGAGTATGATGTTGAGGAATTTTGAACCACAGGACGGGAGGAGGAATTTGATCATTATATATGTGGCTGGGAGGGTCTGACGTGCCCATTGAACGGACATTTCTCCAGACAGACCTCTAGAATCTCCCTCCTGGAGTCTCGCCTCATTTTATGTTTTATAAAAGTTGCAGAAACCTCCAGCTTCCTTTAGAAGAGGCTGTGGATGAGCAAGAGGAGCCTGATTATGTAGAAATTATGGCTATACCAGAGTCTAGGAGGTTGTCTATTCCTTTGCATAAGTCATTTAGGAAGCAAACAACAAAGATTTTAAAAATCTTCATTCTGTCCCTCCTGTAGATAAAAAATGGACAGAAGGTATACTTGTCAGGCCCTGATACAGACTTCCTCACTGAGCAGTGTAGTCATGTGGTGTGGTACAAGCTGCAGCCTGTGACAAGCTAATATTCCCTGGCCTCACATCCTCCTGATAAGGATTCCAGGAAGATTGATGCCATGGCGAAAAAACAATATATGGCAGCTTCTTTGGGACTCAGGCAGGCAAATTATATGGCTTATGTGGCTGGATATCAGAAATCTAGATGGGACAGGTATTGCAGTTAGCCAAGCAGGTCCATGGCCAGCTGGCTAGTGAGTTGGAACAGGTGGCTGCTGATGGCATTGAAGCCTCTAAAGTTCAATTTCATACTGCTGTTGATGTTAATGATGTTTCCTCTAGGGTCATGGCCACTTCTGTAGCTTTCGTAGGTTGGCATGGCTCAGATGCACTAATCTGTCCCAAGATACTCAGTCAAAGGCTATGGATTTTCCTGTAGTGGGAAATTCTCTGTTTGGGAACAAACAGAAAATTATATGAAAAAGATGGATGAATACAGAACTACCTACAAAGTGCCCAGGCCAAGGAGAGGCATGCCACTCCACAAAGGCACGCCCCAGAGGTAGGGACAGGCCTTCCACAGGCCTTTTACCAATCTCAGCCTCCTCTGCGCTTGCACAGAGGGGTTTCTTCAGAGGCAGAGGTAGACAGGGCACAAGTAAACCGTCCCCTCCCCTCAGCCTAAGGCTGCTGCCAAGCAGGCACCCTGATGGGGTGCCCAGGGCTGATTCTCCTGTACGGTGGGGGCAGGTTGGCTTATTTCAGCCAGAACTGGCTGTCCCTAACTTCGGACAGATGGGTTCTGGAGGTGATAAGCCAGGGTCTGTCTCAGCTCAAACAGTTTCCAAAGATGAGAGCCAGACATTTCACCTGCAAATCCTTCAGAAGCCCTTGCTTTGGAAGCAGAGGTTTCTCTCTTCTAGACTGCAAAGCAGTGGAAGGGTCCCTCCTTGCCACCAGGGCAAGGCTGTACTCAAGATACTTTCTTACCCCAAAGACAGGAGAATGGCGCCATTCTAGATTTAAGGTACCTGAACAAGCATCTTTGAAACCAAAGTTCAAAATGTTAACTCTGGCAATGATTTTGCCTTCCCTGAGGCCAGGGACTGGCTAGCTTCCCTGGACCTCAAGGATGCCTATTTTCATGTCCTGATATGCCTTCTCACCGAAAGTACCTCAGGTCTGAACTGCCTCAGGCCACTACCAGTTCAGAGCAATGCCCTTCGGCCTTACCTCTGCTCCAAGGGTATTCACAAAATGTCTAGCTGTGGTAGTGGCTCATTTAAGAAGGCAAGGGGTTGCTGTGTTTCCTTACCTGGACGACTGGCTCACAGTGGGTCAGTCTCCAGATCAGGTAAAATCCCACTTGCACGTCACCCAGCAGCTTCTCACTTCCCTGGGATTCCTGCTGAATTTACCAAAGTCAGTTCTGGAACCAGTTCAGGTACTAACTTTCATAGGTGCAGAATTGAACACAAAGTTAGCCTTGGCATTTCTCCCTTCGGAAAGGGTAGACAGACTCATTGCCCTGGCATCCTCCTTTACCCTGTGGGTCTCTCGACCAGCAAGGCATTTTCTGCAACTCCTAGGGCACATGGCTGCTTCCACAGCTGTTGTGCAAGGAGCAAGATTCAGATGAGGGACATTCAGTTCCATTTGAGGCCTATTGGTCTCAAAGGAGGGACCCCTTACCAAATTAGTCCCAGTGACCCAAACTTTGATCCTGGCTCTCCAGTGGTGGCAGGATCAAAGCAATCCAACACAAGGGGTTCCCTTCATTCCCGTTTCCCACTCCCTCACCTCACCACGGATGCCTCCCTGCTAGGGTGGGAGGCTCACTTAGGTGACCTTTCCACTCAGGGAGTGTGGTCCCCTCAGGAATCTCTGCTCCACATCAATCTTTTGGAACTCAGAGCTGTCTTTTAGCTCTTCAGGTTTTTCAGCTTCTGTCCAGAACAAAGTAGTTCAAGTCAGGACAGACAACACCACAACAATGTGGTACATCAACAAGCAAGGAGGCACTGGGTCATCAGCCTTGTGCACGAAGCAATGAAGTTGTGGTCTCTGGCTTACTCTCTGAACACCTCCCTGATAGCAGTTCACCTTCCAGGAAGGACAATGTCCTGGCAGATGCCCTCAGCAGGATTTCTCAGGGCCATCACGAATGGGCTCTGAATCCTCAGGTGCTGGGGTCGGTCTTTGCCAGATGGGGCACCCTCAGATAGATCTTTCGCAGCCCCAGACAACCACCAACTTCCTCTATTTTGTTGCAGGCCTCCAGTGCTGGGCTCAGTCCCTCTGGACGCCTTTTGTTGGATTGGAAGGGAAGTTCCATATGCCTTCCCCCTCCTCTTCTCTTCAGGGTATTAGTAAAAATCAGATCTCAGCCCTGCAAAGTGATTCTGATTGCTCCAGATTGGGCCAGACAGCCCTGGTACCTTCTGCTTCTGTCCCTGACAGTCCACCCTGCCCTGAACTTGCCCAGAGTCCACGACTTGCTGGCCTGTGCACAGGGAGAGTGTGGTATCCGGACCTCAACCCTCCATCTCAAGGCTTGGCTCTTGAGGAGTTAGAATTTGCTGATTTACACCTTTCCCAAGGTGTCCTGGATATTTTAAAGGCTTCCAGGAAGCCTTCCACTAGGGCCACTTACAATTCTAAGTGGAAGAGGTTTTCCATCTGGTGTTCTGAGAAACAAATTGTCCCAGAATCTGCTGATTTGCCCATTTTACTGGATTATTTGGTCCATTTAAATTCCTTAGGCCTTAGGCCAGCTACCTAAAGTTCATCTGGCAGCTGTCTCTGCTTTTGTATCAGCAGGAAGCCTGCTTCTCTTTCCTCTCATCCTGTGTTTTCCAAGTTTTTAAGGGTTACTTCACACTAACCCTCCTTTTCGGGAACCAGCTCCTGCCTGGGACCTGAATGTTTGCATTGCTCAGTTAATGCAACCCCCTTTGAGCCTCTGCCTTCAGAAGATCTCAAGTTTCTAACTTGGAAAACTGTTTTCTAGTGGCTATCACTTCTGCCAGGCAGCATAGTGAATTACAAGCCCTGTCAGTGGAAAAGATTTCATATCTTTTCACAGAGATAAGGTAGTCCTCAGGACTAACAGAAAGTTTTTACCTAAAGTGGTTTCAGATTTCCATCTGAACCAATCCATCTCTCTTCAGTATTTTCACTGAGCATTCTTCCTCGGGTGAGAGGAGACTGCACAGTTTAGACGTCAAAAGAGCTTTAAGCTACTATTTGGAACGCACCAAGGGTCACAGGTTCGAATCCTCCAACTCTTCCTTACCTATGGCGAGGTTGGCAAGGGAAACCTGCCACTAAGAGGACAATTGCAAGGTGGATTGTCTCTTGTATCCAATTTTGTTACCAAAACTAGGCAGAGAACCCCCTCAGGACTGAGGGCTCACTCCACCAGGGTACAGCTGCATCTCTACGGCTGCTAGAGATATTCCCATTCTGGAAATCTGTCAAGCTGCTACTTGGAAAACAGTTCACACTTTTCCAAGCATTATTCCCTGGATGTCCAGTCCAGGAGAGATGCTCGTTTTGGCACAGCTGTGCTTCAGAGCCTAATTCTAAGTAGGTTCTGACCTCCTCCATGGAGGTACTGCTGTGTAATCTGCCTTAAGTCATAGTATAGCAAGACTTCATGGTGTTTGAAGAAAAATTACTCACCTTAGTAATTGCTTTTCTTCTCATGGAGTCTTGCTATTATGACCACCCCAACCTGCCCCTCTCAGAACTTCTACTTGGGTAGGGTTGGCAAATTAGTGCAAGCACTGTGTCATGCCATTTTAGTTCTTCCCTTCCCCCCTTTAATTTAGGGTTAGGAACTAGGTATTTCTGTTTTTAAGTAATATATGGCCCCTTCCTGGACTTGAGTCTTTGGGGAAGGGGGTCTAATAGTGCTTGTTAGGGTGAAACTAATAATATTATTATCATTGTTATTATTATTATTGCTCTTGTTGTTGTTGTGTTTGCTGTTGTTATTCCTACTAGTAGGTAGCCACTTGGCTAGTGTAGAGCTTTCCACACAGACTTGCTGTTTAGTATTAGCTTGTAAAGATCTGACAGTTTCATTTGAAACTTGCCAGATAGAAACTTTGGCATAAGCGCTCTCGCTTTAGAACTCAGTCTCCCTAGAGTTAACTGTTTCCTCTCCGGGGCAGTTCAAGTGTTGTGGCTAACTGCCTTAAGTCATAATATAGCAAGACTCCATGAGAAGAAAAGCAATTACTAAGGTGAGTAATTTTTCTTTTGCACATTTATGTGATTCTATTAGGCTCACTATGGGTCACCCCAATAGTTGAACACTGCTTGGGCTCTCCTGGGTCTCCCAGCAACAGCTGCAATCTGCAAAAACAGTTCCAGAGCTCCACCCATGCTGGGCACAGGCAGGCAGGGCAGGTGCGATCTGAAGAACTATCTTCTATTGAACAGTTACTTTGGAGAGGTGGCCCAGATTAATTAAGAAACATAGACTGTGATGGCAGATATGGACCACTTAGCCCACCAAAATCTGCCCATTTCCTACCTATTGGATAAGCTGCTGATCCTAGTTAACCAACAGCCTACTTCTTCCAACCCCCACCAAGAATTGCCTTATGTCTTTAAAGGAGTCACAGTTACCCTCCCTTTTGGATTCTCAGCAGGCCGTCTTATATCTGACATCTCCCAAAGTGATTTAGAAAGAGTTATTAAGTCCCTCCCATCAGACAAACCCCAGCCGGACAGATTCTCCTCTAATTTTTATAACGTTTTTTCCAAACAATTAATCCCCATTCTTTTGCCACTCTTCCAGTATATTTTCACTGGCCAGGCATCCGCTACATCCTGTTTGAGGCTTTAATTGTTCTATTGCCCAAGCCTGACATACCACCTGATCTTGTTTCTAACTATAGACCAATATCGCTTCTTAATCATGACATCAAAATTCTTGCTAAACTCCTGGAGGATCGTGTAAATGAAGTTCTTCCCACACTAATAGGTGTGAAACAGGTGGCTTTATGAGGGAAGATCCTCTGTGGATCACCTGCTGACTCTTGCTCATGTTCTCTCGGTCTCCAGAGATGCAGACTCCCCATGGCTTTGGTTTCCTTGGATGGCGAGAAAGCTTTTGATAGGGACTACTGGAACTCTCTATTAGCTACAATGAAAGCATTTGGCTTTCCCATGGACTTCGGAATTGGATTGGTTCTCTTTACAAGTTCCTTCACAAGGATTTCATTCAGTGGGGTAATCTCTGATTCCTTCAAGTTACATGTGGGGACTAGACAATTCTGTCCTTCATATCCACTTCTTTTCAGTTTATACCTAGAACTCCTCATCCGGCAGTTAACAGAAGTCCAAGATATTCAGGTATCCCTTTACATGGGCATGTCGCTAAAGTTTCAGCATATGTAGATGATCTCCTGCTTTAAATTTCACACCCGGTTACATCTATACCACCTTTGTCAGAAATCATAAAGGGTTTCAGTAAAGTTTCTAATTACAAACTAAATGTTGAAAAACATTGGTATTTCTCCTCAATCATAAAGTTCTTAAGCATGAAATCACCGATCTTGGACTTTTTTGGAAATCAGACTCAATTAAGTACCTAGAGCTTATCCTCGGAGGAGCTCTGCACGTATTCAACAGGTAAACTTGGACTCTCTTGTTTACACAATACACCAGGACTTAAACAGATGGGCTTTGCTCCCTTTCCCTTTGGGGAAGGATTAATTTAATTAAAATGAATATTTTCCCGCTTTTTACCCTCTTAATTTACTAAATAATTGTCTTCCATTATCTTGGTTTAAAAAATTCATAGTATAATCACCAATTTCATTTGGGAACACAAAAGTCCAGAATGGCATTTCATAAATTGGTGGCTCCTAAGTCAAAAGGAGGATTAAGACTTCCTCACATCAGGCTGTACTACTGGGCCAGCCAGGCAAACAAATATCTCAGGTGGTTGAACATGGAAGATCCTCTGATCACTCTCCATACATCCCAACCTGGTTAAAAGTGGAGATAACTTGTATAAAAGAGCACGGCTTTTCCCCTAAGGCTATGATATACACAAATCCAGGATCCCTTCCATCATCCTTACGTGGTTCCCCATAGAGACTTCAGTTAGAGTTCACTCCCAGCTGTGTGCCTTTTTAAAATATGGTAACACTAAATATTTATTTCAACCATTAGGAGGTAATCCCAAGTTTCAATTAGATGGTAGGCCTCTTTCAGGCAGTTGGCTTCCACAGTTAGGTGACTGTCAAGTCAGAGACCTAGTCACAGTAGAAGGGCAATGGTATTCTTCGTTGGAACTTATGAACAAATTTCAAATTCCCAGACAAATATTTTAAGGTTTTCCAACTCCATCTTTTGATAAAGGTAATGGGGTAGTCTCCACCTTAGCTACAAATGTTTGTTTCAAACAGATTTATGTCTGCTGGAAGGTTCTCCACATGCAGTTTCTAAAATATACAGTATTCTTTATAGTTGGGCCTATCCTAATAATTTTGGTCCGTTGCCTTCTGGTCCTCTCTCTTCCCGGCAAAGAGTTCAAGTGGCCTCTTCTCTGGCAAAATTGCCACAAATGCTTGCTCCAGATAAGCTTAGGCTGATGCACTTTAAAATATTGCATAACATCTACTACTCTCCTCAAAAGTTGGCCAGGATGGGTATTGTGTCCTCCCATATTTCTACGTGATGTCAACAAGAAAAGGGATCTTCTTCTTATTTTCTGGAGTTGTGCTAAGGTTGCCCCAATCTGGACCACCATTAAGCAAAGGGTTGATGCCCTGTTAGGTTTGGCTGACTTGTTTACAGTGGATATATGCCTTTTGGGGACTTCTCTAGCATTCCAGTGGTGAACAGGAAATATCACATGGCACTAATTTCAGTATCCGTTAAAAGGTGGTCCTTAGGCACTGGAAGGATACTTCCAAAATTACTTATGTTGAGTGGCTTCAGGAACTACTTGCCAATCTTAGAACAGAGAGGACCATTGTCTCCAAAATAAATTACAGAGTTCAACAGAATTTGGGGTCCTATGCAAGCCTTATATTCCTTACAGTCTAAGGAGATTCTTCCTTTCTCACAGGTTATCGTGGTACTGGGGTATAATGCTGTGCTGGGGATATAGGGATATAGGGGAGGAATGAGTGGAGGTAGGTAGGAGAGAATGAATCTTCACAACTTTTGTAATCATGCTGGTTGTATCATGTATATCACAGTGTGGATTTATTCTCTGTATTGGAAAACTTTAATAAAATTTGAATGAAAAAAAAGAATTGCCTTATGTCTGTCCCATGCATTCTTGAATTCCCACAGTTTTTGACCCATGACCTCCTCAGGAAGGCCGCTTCATGCGTCTACCACCCTCTCGTGAAAAATACCTCCTCACATTGCCCCTGAGCCGTCCCTCCTCTATCTTCCAATTGCATCCCGTGTTCAAACAACATGAAGTCTTGCTGTATTCTGACATATTGCAGTGAGGTCCAACCTTGAACTGCCCCGAGATGAAAGAGTTAACTTTCCATGCCAGGCATGGAATGCTGAGCTTGAGCTCGGTTGAGTCTCTGTCTCCTGCTGTTTGAAATCAAACCATCAGATTCTCTACTCCAGCCTCACTAAACAGTCACTCCAGAGATTTCTTCTTTGCTCGGTTCAAGTTGTCAGTTAAAGTACCGTTTTCTCAGTTTTCGGCGAATTTAATCGTTTACCTGTCGGTTCAGACTCTGTTTGTGGTATCGTGAGTACTAGATAGGTTATTTTCCTTGTTCTTCTGTGTGGAACTTGTAAACGGGATCGGGTCGGTTTGAACCAATCAGGTTGTTTAAAAAGTTTATTCTACTTTTAGAGTGTGGTAACTGTTCCTTATCGGTTCTAAAAAAGCGGATTTCATTATGGTTTTCCATGACCCGTAACGGTCAGGAACCGATAAAGGTGTCTTATCGTGGGATTGCTGAAAAAGGGTAAGTTGTTGTTAGGGACTGGCCATGTCTAGAAACCCAAAGAAAAACCGGGCCCACTGGGTTTCAACACTGTAGGTGTGTGGGAAGTCTTTGCTAAGGCTGATCCCACACCACCTGTGTTATTGTCTGGGGTTTGACCACCTCGATTCAGATTGCCAGATTTGCAGAATTTTCCTGCAGCTACCCTGGAAAAGAGAATTGGTAGGCTCAGGAAAGAGAGGCCAAGAAGTCCGCTGACCCGGATGGCCAGCCTGGTTCGGTTCCAACCGAACCAGAAGGAGTGCCTCTGACCAGGGTGAAACTTCTTCAGGCAAAGGAAAACCGACTCCGAGAGTCAGTTCCGTTAAAAGAAAAAGAAGGGATAAATCAGCTGGTGCAGATCCACAAATCTTTCTCCGACCGCTGATGAAATAGCCAAAGTGATAAGGATTGTTCAATCACCAACCCTGGTTCAGACCGAACCAGCACCATCGGGAAGAGGCTCGGTTCGGTCTGTTCCCCGGTTCCAGATTATAATTTAGAAGATTTTATGAACCGGAGGAGGAGGAAAGAGAGTATGAGGATAGTGATGGTGATTACAAAAGTCTGGATGTGCCTATTGACCGGACAGCTCCCCAGACAGACCTTCAGGGTTTCTCCTCCTAGGCTTTCTGAGTCCCTTCCCATTTTATGTTCTACAAAAAGTGGCTGAAACTCTGCAGCTTCCTATGGAAGAAGCTGTGGACGACCAGGAGGAGCCTGACTATGTTGAAATGATGGATATCCCAGAGTCAGGAGGTTGTCTATTCCTTCATAAATCCTTTGGAAACAGACAATGAAAATTTTAAGACTCCTAATTCTATACCTCCTGTGGACAAGAGAATGGACAAGAGGTATACTCTCTCAGGCTCAGATACGGAGTTCCTTACCCAGCAATGCAGCCATGTTGGGTAGTAGTGCAGCTGCTGCCTGTGATAAGGCAAATATACCCTTGGCTTCACACCCCTAGATAAGGACTCCAGGAGGATTGATGTCATGCTAAAAAGCAGTACATGGCAGCATCCTTGGGACTCAGGCAGGCTAATTATATGGCCTATACAGCTAGATATCAGAAATCTAGATGGGACACTGTAATGGCTTTAGCTAAACAGGTCCCTGGACAGCTTGCCAAGGAGCTGGAGCAGGTGGCTGCGGATGGTATTGAGGCATCCAAGGTGCAATTCCATGTTGCAGTGGACTCCAATGATGTTTCATCTAGAGTCATGGCTACATCTGTGGCCCTTTGTAGGATGGCTTGGCTCAGATGTACTAGCCTGTCACAGGATACCCAGACTAAGGCCATGGATTTTCCTGCTGTAGGTAATTCTCTATTTGGGGAGCAAACAGAGAATTACATGAAGAAAATGGATGAATACAGGACCACCTATAGGAGTGCTCAGGCCAAGGAAAGGCAAGCCACTCCTCAGAGGCAGCATTCCAGTGGCAGGGGCAGGCCTTTTCATAGGCCTTTCTACCAAGCTCAGGCCTCCTCTCTGCTTATGCTCAGAGGGGGTTCTTCAGAGGAGAGAGGCAGACGGGTACAAGTAGGCCTGCTTCCACCCCCCAGCCTAAAGCCCCTGCCAAACTGGCACCCTGATGGGATTTCAGGGCTGATTCTCCACCACCTGTAGGGGCAGGCTGGCTTACTTTGCCCAGGACTGGATGTCTTTAACATCAGACAAATGGGTCCTGGAAGTAGTAGCAGGGACTGGTTCTCAGCTTCAAAAATGTCCAAAGATGAGAACCAGATCCTTTCCACCTGCAAATTCCTCAGAGGCACTGGCCCTAGAGGCAGAGGTCTCTTCCTCTTGGATCTGAGAGCCATAGTGAGGGTTCCACCCTACACAAAGGGAAAGGATTGTACTCCAGGTACTTCCTAACCCCCAAAAGACAGGAGAATGGCGGCCCATCCTGGACCTTAGATATTTAAACAAGCACCTTTAAAGCCAAAGTTCAAAATGGTGACTCTGGGAATGATTCTACCTCTCTAAGGCCAGGGGACTGGCTAGTCTCCTGGACCTCAAGGATGCCTATTTCCATAGTCTCATCAGAAGCTCCCACCGAAAATACCTCAGGTTTGAGCTGCCCTCAGGCCATTACCAATTCAGAGCATTGCCCTTCGGCCTAAACTCTGCTCCAAGGGTGTTCACAAATGCCTGGCAGTAGTAGTTGCCATCCTAAGAAGAAAAAGGATCTCCATCTTTCCATACCTGGACGACTGGCTCATAGTAGGCCAGTCTCCAGACCAAGTCAAGTTACACCTACAGATAACTCAGCAACTGCTCACTTCTCTAGGTTTCCTTCTGAATCTTTCAAAGTCAGTTCTAGACCTGTACAGCTCCTTACCTTCATAGGCGTAGAGCTAGATACAGTAAGGGCAAGAGCCTTCCTTCCTTAGACAGGGCAAGGACCCTTATTTCACTGGCCTCTTCATTCAGCCTCTAGGTGTCTCGACCAGCAAGCCATTTTCTGCAGCTCCTGGGGCACATGGCTGCTTCTCAGCAGTGGTGCAGGAGCAAGATTTCAGATGAGGGACATTCAGTTCCACTTGAGAGCCTTTTGGTCTCAGAAAAAGGACCCTCTGACCAAACTGATTCCAGTGACTGAACCCTGATCCAGGCATTACAGCGGTGGCAGGATCAGGACAATCTAAGACAGGGAGTTCCTTTTGTCACTCAGTCTTAGTCTTTAATCCTTACTACAGATGCCTCCCTCTTGGGCTGGGGAGCCCACTTGGGGACCTGACCACCCAAGGGTTTTGGTCTCCTCAGAAATCTCTGCTTCACATCAATCTATTAGAACTCAGAGCGGTGTTTCTAGCACTTCAAGCTTTTTCCAAGTCTGTTCAGAACAAAGTAGTTCGGATCAGGACAGACAATACCACCACAATGTGGTATATCAACAAGCAAGGGGCACTCAGTCTACGGCCTTGTGCACAGAGGCAAAGAAGTTATGGTCCCTGGCCTATTCTCTGAACACCTGTCTTACAGCAGTACACCTCCCAGGCAAGGACAATGTCCTGGCAGATGGTCTCAGCAGGATATCTCAAGGCCATCACAAATGGTCCCTGGATCCCTAGTTCTGAAGGTGATTTTCTCCAGATGGGGCACTCCACAGATAGATCTTTTGCAGCCCCAGACAATCACCAACTCCTCTCTATTGCTGCAGGCCCCAGTGTTGGGCTCAGTCCCCTGGATGCCCTAGTTCTCAATTGGGAGGGGAAGTTCCTGTATGCCTTCCCCTTCCCTCTCCTGTTCAAGGTGTTAGTCAAAATCAGGTCTCAACCCTGCAAGGTCATTCTGATTGCTCCAGACTGGGCCAGACAGCCCTGGTACCTCTCTTGTTGTCCTTAGCAGTCCACCTTTCCCTGTCTCTTCCCAGGAGTTACAACCTGTTAACATGTGCTCAGGGAGGGTTTGGTATCCGAATCTCAAATCTCTCAACCTCAAGGCCCGGCTCTTGAAGAATTAGAGTTGCTGACTTACACCTCTCTCAAGGTGTTCTGGATATCTTGAAGGCTTCTAGTAAACCTTCCACCAGAAACACTTACAACTCTAAGTGGAAAAGATTTTCTATATGGTGCTCTGGCAAGCACATTTCTCCAGAGTCTGCTGGCCTTCCCACAGTCCTTGACTACATGGTTCATCTTAATAGCTTGGGACTCAGACCAGCTACACTAAAAGTGCATTTGGCAGCTGTCTCTGCCTTCCTTTCAGCAGGCAAACACTCTTCCTTTCAGCTCATCCTGTATTTTCTAAATTTTTCAAGGGATTGCTTCATACCAATCCTCCCTTCAGGGACCCTGCCCCTGCTTGGGACCTTAATGTTTGCATTGCTCAGCTTATGCAACCCCTTGAGCCTTTGTCCTCAGCACAGCTTAAGTACTTGACTTGGAAAACTGTTTTCTTGGTGGCCATCGCTCTGCCAGATGCATATGTGAGTTACAGGCCCTGTCAGTGGAGCCTGATTTTATCTCTTTCCATAGAGAGAAGGTGGTCCTCAGGACTAATAGGAAGTTTTGCCTAAGGTGGTTTCAGATTTCCACCTTAACCAGTCTATGTCCTTCCTGTTTTCTTCACTGACCATTCCTCCTCTGGGGAGAGAGGCTGCACAGTTTGATGTGAAAAGGGCCCTTAGCTACTACATAGAGTGCACCAAGGGTCACAGGTTTGACTGTTCTCAACTGTTCCTCACTTATGGTGAGGTTGGTAAGGGAAAACCTGCCACTAAGATATCTGTTGCCAGGTGGATTGTCTCTTGCATTCAATTTTGCTATGAAAAACTAGGTAGGATCCCACCCTCAGGCCTGAGGGCTCACTCTACCAGAGGTATAGCTGCTTCCTGGCTGCGGCCAGGATATTCCTATCTTAGAGATTTGTCAAGCAGCCACCTGGAAAACAGTACACACTTTTACCAGCATTACTCCTGGACATCCAGGCTAGGGAGTGATGCTAGGTTTGGCACAGCAGTGCTTCAGAGCCTATTTCCTAAGTAGGTTCTGCCCTCCTCATGGAGGTACTGCTTTAGTCTGTAATATAAAAATACAGCAAGACTTCATGTTGTTTGAAGAAAAACTTACTCACCTTAGTAATGTTGTTTCTTCTAATGGAGTCTTGCTGTATTCTGACCTCCCCCTCCCCTCTCAGAACCTGGGTTTTGGGATGTGGGTGGGCAGGTGCAGTGTTGATACCCTAGAGGTGCCCCCACCCTTCTTCTCATCCCTTTGGTTTGGGTGTGTGGGTGTTGTGTTTTTGTTTTATTTTGGGTTTCCTGACTTGAGTCTTTGCTTTGGGACCAAAAAATCTCTTTATTATATTTAGTAGCCAGTTGGCTAGTGTAAGTTTACAGTTTCACAAGGGCACCTAGTGAGTTTAGCTCAGAAGATCTGACGGTTTGATTTCAAACAGCAGCAGACAGAGTCTCAACCGAAGCTCGAGCTCAGCTGCCCATGCCTGGCATGGAAAGTTAACTTTCATCTCCAGGGCAGTTCGAAGGTTGGACCTCACTGCAATATGTCATAAAACAGCAAAACTCATTAGAATAAACAACATTACTAAGGGAGTAATTTTTCTTCTTGCACACCTCTTTTTTCTGAAAGATGCTACCATCTTGGACTTTGTTGATTCCCTTGAGGTACTTAAACGTTTCTATCATGTCCCCTTTTCTAACCCCAGTAATGCTCTTAATAGTCCTAACTTTATGAAGTAAGCCTGAGGGATTGGACTGCCCGGAGAGATAACACATGCAAATGATGGAACACTTTGCATGTGAGCATCTTTCAAACACTGCCTCTACTAACTGCCTGTGTTTTAACCTCTTCAGATTTTTCTCTCCGCCTGAAAAGTCTGGTCACTCAGAGTCCCGCTTGTCCTCTTTCTCCTACAAGAAGAAAACTTCAAATACTACATATAAGTATATTTTGTTTTCATTTATTGCCTCTACTATTTGTTTTGTATTATTAATCTAGTTTACGGTTAAATTTGTTATTTTTCCCGCGTTCCTCGGTTCGGTATAACTGCAGGGAACCGTTAGTTTTAAGCAAAATTGGGGTTCTCTGATGAAAAAAACACCTTAGTTAATCTTTTAAAACCTGTTTTATTTAAAATTTTGTAACTGATTATTTCGGTTACCAGAACCGCTGACCCGGTTCCATACTGCTACATCGGTTCGGTTCCATCAGTTCATTTTCGGTTCTGTACCCAACCGTTTAAATAAAAAAAAAGCTTTTGCTGTTTAGCATTTGTGGTTTTCTCTTATTTTGCATCATGTCTGAAAACCCAAAAGAGAACCAGTGAACCCGATTCAAAAACTGTTCTCAGTGTGGAGAAGTATTTAAAGCAGATAACCACACTTTATGTGTGGTTTGTTTGGGTTTGACCACCTGAAAGAGGAATGTGAAGTGTGCAAAACATTCCCAGACAAAACATTAGAAAACACCTTGAAAGGCTCAAGAAAAGTTCACAAAGGGTTTCTCTGGCTCTGACCAGCTGATACCCCAAGATATTGTGGCTGAACCACATCTATTTCTGTGCCTGCTGCCTGAGACAGGCGAAAAGGGCACTAAAGAACAAATGAACTGGCTGACTCCCCAGTTCCTTCTAAAAAGTACAAAATTAAAGCACACAGAACCCTCAGCTGCAAACTGGGGACTTCTGTGCCTGCTACTTGCACCAATGGCCCAAGAAATTGCTTAGGCCTTTAAAATAATTCAATCCTTACAGGCAATAGTTCCTCCTCATCAGCCTCCTGCCCCTCCCCAGGATCCCTGGCTGGCAGTATGTGCATCCATCCCTTAAGACAGAGGGGATCAGTTTGGTGATGATGATGATTATGGTAAGGAAGACTAGGAAAAGGAAGACATCCTGAACAAATACTTTGTTTAGTATTCATTGAGGAAGAAGGGAAGAGGCCACATAAAAAGTAACAGAAGCTTTGGAGGAGGAAGTGGACACTAGTCCTTTTTGGAGGAGAGAATCCTAAGGAACTTGTTAATCTGAAGGTGAAAAAGCAATGGGGCCAGATGGGGTACATCCAAGGGTATTGAGGGAGCTCAGGAAAATACTGACTGCACCTCTGACAATTCTGTTTAACAGCTCACTAGAAACAGGAGTGGTTCCAGAGGACTGAAGGAGGGCAGATGTTGTCCCACTGCACAAAAGTTGTAGCAAGCAGGAGGATGACAATTATAGGCAAGTCCTGACATCGGTGGTGGAAAAGATATTGGAAGAACTGCTGAAGGAAAGGATTGTGGAATATCTTGAATCCAGTGGGTTACAGGACCCAAGCCAGCATGAGTTCGGGGGCTATGTCAACGAATCGAACCAGGAGTGTCCCCTGAACAGGACTTTGGTTCTCCTCCAGAGGTAATTGAGGATTTTCCATCCCACTTTACTTTCATCAGAAAGATCGCAGATGCATTAGACATCTCCACTATTGAGCAAGTTGAGGATGAAGAGAATGTAGAGTACTTACAGATGATGGGGCTGACACCCACAAAGGCTCTCCTCCTACCGTGTACAAATTCTTTAAGAAGGATGCCTTAAAGATTCTACAGATACTAAATTCCATTCCTCCCATAGACAGGAGGATAGACAGAAAATACCAATTGCAGAGGGAGGGAGGAGGAGCTGACTTTCTTCTCCCATCCAGACCACCAGGGGTTATTTAGCAAGCTGCTTGTGACAAGACCAGGGTCCCTCTGTCCTCACATCCTCTAGACAAGGACTACAGAAAGATTGACAGTATGGCAAAAAGGGTACCTGTCAGCTTCTTTGGCTATGCATCAGGCTACCTTCAGGCATATGCTGCCCAGTATCAAAGCCACTGTGGCAGTCAGTCCTGGCTATGTCCCAAAGAATTCCTTTGCCCTTGTCAGATGACCTGGTTGAAACTGCCAGGTTTGGGTTAGAGGCAGCAAAGTACCAATTTCAAATGGCTGCTGACACAAATGACACTGAAGCCAGATGGATGGTGAATACGGTGGCACAGAGAAGGTTTGCATGGCTCTGGGCCACAAACCTTACTCAAGATACCCAGTCCAAGGCCTTGGATTTTCCTCTGAGGGAAATTCTTTTGGGAATCCACTGTGGCCTATATGAAGAAGGTGGATGAGATAAGGCATTTACAGAAGCAACTCTGCCAAAGAGAGAGCTTCTCCATCCACCAGGTCTTATTGAAGGGGAGGCTGGGCAAGTCCTTTTATACCAGGCCCTTCTTCCAGCCAGTGGCTCTGACCCAGTACCAGCAGTATCCACAGCAGGGTACTCCAAGGGCAGGGGCAGAAGGGCTCGAGGCGAGAATCCCAAGCTCAGCCTCAGCCACAATCAAAACAGACCCTGAGCCACAGGCTGCTTCCTCCTTCCTGTAGGAGGCAGACTGTCTCACTTCCTCCATGCCTAGCTGAGCATCACCACAGACAAGTGGGTTCTGGAGGTAGTGGGTCAGGGTCTGTCTCTGAATTCAAATCCCTCCTTGTCAAAAGATCTGAGTTTTCAGTTCTCCTCCCTAGCAGAAAAACTCTGCTAGAAGCAGAGTTCAAAACCTGCTACAGCTAAGAGCAGCAGCAGAACCAGTTCCAAAGTCTCTGAGAGGAAGGGTTTTTATTCCAGATACTTCCTAACAACAAAGAAAAGTGGGGAGTGGTGGCCTGTGTTGGATCTCAGAGCTTTAAACAAGCACCTGAAGAAACAAAAGTTCAAAATGGTAACTCTAGCTGTGATTTTGCCAATGCTCCAAAGGGATACTGGCTGGCATCGCTGGACTTAAAGGACGCCCATTTCACATCCCCATAAGGGATTCTTACCAGAGATATGTCAGATTCAGACTCCCTTCAGGCCACTACCAGTTTTCAACCCTGCCTTTGCAACTTCTTTGGCCCCAAGGGTATTCACAAAATGTATTGCTGCTGTAGTAGCACATTTCAGAGACAAGGAATCACTGCATTCCCTTATCTGGACGACTGGTTAGTGGTGGAAAATCCCACTGCAAGTACAGCAGGATATGAAAGTCAATCAGGACCTTCTGAGTCTCTGGGATTTCTGATCTATCACAAAAGTCTGTCTTCACCCCAACACAGGTGTTGCAATTCATAGGAGCAGAAATACATGACTTACAGGCCAGAGCCTGTCTACCTCTGGAAAGAGTAAAAGCCTTCAGTCAGTCGCAAATTTCTTCAGGTTACACAAACCAAAACTGCAAGACAGTTTCTTCAGCTACTGGGCCACATAGCTGCTTCCATAGGCACAGTGTAGGGCTCCAAATTTCCACATGAGGGACATTCAGTTCCACCTCAGGGCTCACTGGTGTCGGAAAATACTTTTTCAAAACTCATTCCAGTAACAAGGGCACTGTTACAGGCCCTCTTGTGGTGGAAAGAGGAATACAACTTAAGACAGGGAATCCTTTCAGGAGAACCCTCAGCAGTTCTCACAACAGATGCATCCCTTTGGGCTGGGGCACCCATCTAGGGCAGCATACCACCCAGGGTACCTAGTCAATTGCAGAGTCCCTTCAACACATAAACTTGCTGGAACTCAGAGTAGTTTTACTAGCTCCAAG
This sequence comes from Neoceratodus forsteri, assembly GCA_016271365.2. Lineage (NCBI taxonomy): Eukaryota > Metazoa > Chordata > Ceratodontiformes > Ceratodontidae > Neoceratodus > Neoceratodus forsteri. The sequence continues at coordinate 274,927,402 of CM057459.1, read as the reverse complement.
AGCTTTCTCTCCTCTAATACAGGGCAAGGTGGTACAGATCAAAACAGACAATACCACCAGAATGTATTACATAAACAAGCAGGAAGGCACTAGGTCAGGCCTTCTTTGCACAGAAGCCATACGAATCTGGACTCTGGGAATATCTCTGCAGGCAATCCACTTGCCAGGAAAAAGACAACATCCTGGCAGATGCCTTGAGTCAAATCAATCAGGCCCATCACGAATAGACCCTGAACAGAGGTGGTACAGGTTATTTTCAGAAGGTGTGGTACTCCACAAATAGACTTGTTTACATCCCACCAGAACCACCACCTGCCTCAGTATTGTTGCAGACCACCAGACCAGGGCACACTCCCTCTAGATGCCCTGACCCTGGATTGGTCAGGAGGTTCCTGTATGCTTTTCCTACTTTTCCTCTGGTTCACAGGGTACTGTTCATGCTTAGGTCCCATGCAGCATCACTGATCTTGATAGTTCGAGATTGGCCAAGGTAGCTATGGTACTTCTTCTGCTGTCCATGTCTGTCACCAAACCAATACACCTCCCTCGGAGGCACAACCTACCAACTTCCAGCCAGGGAACTGTGTTGTATCTGAATCTAAGTCCTCAACCTCAAGGCTTGGCTCTTGAGGACAGACTATGCTAAACTGAACCTCTCTGAATCTGTTTTAAGCATTTTAAGAGCTTACAGAAAATCTTCTACTACAAAACCTATTCTTCTAAATGGAAAAGATTTTCAATTTGGTGCTCAAGTAAATCCTAATACCAGGCCAAGATGGAGTTCCAGTTGTCCTGGATTCTCTCTCCCATTTACATTCCTCAGGTTTGCAATCCAGTGCCTTGAAGTTTCATTTGCCAGTTGTGGCTGCTTACCTTCTGGGGAAAGGCAAACTTAGCATTGGATCTTATTTTAAAAGATTCTTCAAATGCCTGAATCATTTGCATCCCTCTCACAAGGCACCAGTGCCAGGTTGGGATTTGAATGTGTATAGCTAAACTCATGGGCTCTCCCTTTGAACCCATGGCTACAGCTTATCTAAAATATGTCATTTGTAAAATGTTTTTCTTGTATGATGACTTCTGCAAGAAGGATTAATGAGCTTCAGGCTCTCTGTAGAGATCAGGACTATATCTCCTTTCATAGGGATAAGGTAGTCCTTAGACGAACAGAACATTTCTTCCAGGTGGTCTCGGACTTCCACTTAAACCAGTCAATCACTCTCCCTGTCTTTTCACTGATCATGCTACCTCTGGTGAAAGAAAACTCCACAGTTTGGATGTAAAAGGGCTCTCAGTTACTACATGACAGCCACAAGGGCTATAGACAGGACAGAAAACAGTTGTTTCTGACCTATGGGGATGTGGGAAAAGGTAATCCAGCCTCTAAAGGTCCATTTCTTGGTGGATAGTCCAGTGTATCCATGTTTGCTATACTAAAGCTGGTAAGGAGCCCCCATCAGGATTGAGGCCCGTTCCACTTTAGCAGCTGCCAAGGATGTTCCGCTAGTGGACATCTGTAAAGCAGCTACCTGGAAAACAGTACACGCTTACAAAACATTACAGCCTGGATATTCTGTCCAGGAGTGATGCTAGATTTGGCACAGCCGTCTCTGCAAAGTCTGTTTTAAAAATAAGTTCTGAGCCCACCTCCAGTGGTATTGCTTGGTAGTTCGTATAGTTAAGAATATTCTGAGCATTACTGAGGTTAGAAGAACAAATTACTTACCATAGTAATCTTCTTTCTTCCCAGTGATGCTCAGATATTCATAACTTCCTCCCAACCTCCCTTCCAGAACTTAGCCTTTGCACTACATGCTGGTGCCACCATTATCACTTTACACCCTTGGAGTGTTTTTTTTTTTTTTACCCTGCATCTGTCAGTAGTTAAGGTGAACAGAGTTAATTGTGTTTTCTACCTTTTTGGTATTTCTCTGGCATTGTGTTCTAACATTGTTGAAGTGTTGATTTCTCCAGTTGGAGTTTTGTTTTACAAATTTATATTGTTGGGAAACCACAATTTTAATAATAAAATTATAATACTATATTATTCTGCACCTATGTTCCAGGCTCCTTTATAAAATCTGAAGAGGTTAGAACACAGGCAGTTAGTAGAGGCAGTATTTGAAAGATGCTGATGTGCAAAGTGTTCCATCATTTGCATGTGTGCTATCTCTCCGGAAGTCCAACCCTCAGGCTTACTGCATGAAGTTAGGAATATCTGAGCATCACTAGGAAGAAAGAAGACTACTATGGTAAGTCATTTTTCTTCCCTCCTTTCCTTAAGGGTATACATATTAAGTTCCTTTAGTCTCTTTCCATATGGCTTCTGTTGCAGACCCTGCACCATTTTAATTGCCCTCCTCTGGACTTCCTCTATCCTGTCTATATTCTTGCAAAGATGGGGTCTCCAGAACTGAACGAAGTACTCAGATGGGGTCTCACCAACTGTCTGTACAGAGGGATAACAACTTCCTGTTTTCTACTGGTGATGCCTTTCCATATACACTCCAGCATCCCACCCAGCCATCCCTACTGCCTTCTCACATTGCCTGCTTATCTTTAGGTCATCTGATATGACTACTCCCAGGTGTCTTTCCATTTTTGTTGTTGTTACTACCTGTACCTCTACCCCCATTGTGTACTCTTCCTGTGTTTTTGATTCCCAAGTGCATTACTTTGCACTCTTTGCATTGAATCTAAGCTGCCATACTTTTGACCATTGCTCCAACCTTGCAAGTCCCTTCTCATCCTTTCCACCCCTCTTGTGTATCAACTCTGTTGCAGATCTTTGTGTTCATCTGCAAAGAGGCATACTTTTCTTCCAGTCCCTCTGCAATGTCACTTACAAAGACATTAAAAGGAGTGGACCCAGTACTGAACCATGTGATACTCTTCTAGTAACCCCACCTTTCTTTGGAGTAGAATACGCTTACTATTACCCTCTGTGTCCCGTTGTCCAGCCAATTGTTTTACCTAAACTACCACCCTGGAACCCACTCCCAGGCTGGCTAATTTGTTTATTAATCTTTTGTTTGGAACTGTGTCAAATGCCTTGCTAAGTCTAGGTAGGCCATGGCCACAGCCCCTCCCTGGTCTATTACTTTGGTCACCCAGTCAAAGAAATCTATTAGATCTGCCTGACATGATCTTCCCTCTGTGAATCCATGCTGCCTTGATCCTGTGCCCGCTGGCCTCTAGGTACTCAACAATTTTTTCTTTCAGAAGTGATTCCATCATTTTCAAATAACTTGAAGTCCTGCTGTACTCTGACAAGTGCAGTTAGCCCCAGCCTTTAAACTGCCCCAGAGAACAAAGGGTTAATCTTTCTATGCAGAGCATAGAATGCTGAGCTCGAGCTCGGTTGATGTCTCTGTCTGTTTCTGTTTGAAAGCTAACTATTAGATTCTTTATCCTTCACTGAACAGTCGCTCCAGAGATTTCTCCTGCTGCTCGGTTCAAAAGTCGGTTGAAGTGTCAGTTTTTCATCAGTTTCTAACCAAAAAGTTTTCTGCACAGTCGGTTCAGTCTCTGTCTGTGGTAGAGTGAGTACTAGATAGGTTTTGTACTGTGTTTTCTGTGTGGAACTTGTAAAAGTGTGGACTGGTTCGCTAAACAGATCATTTGCTTAATTCTTCTGTTAACTTTAGTGTGTGATTAGCAGTCCTTATCAATTCTAAAAAATGTGTTTTGATAGTTTTCTTCAAGACCCGTGACACGGTTAGGAACTGATAAGGGAGTCTTGCCTAACGGTTGCCAAAAAGGGTAAGTTTGGTTAGGTTGGCCATGTCTGAGAAACCCAAGAAAAAAATTGACTCCACTGGGTTTCAACACAGCAGTGAGTGTGGGGAGGTCTTTGCTAAGGTCGATCCCCACACCACCTGTGTTTCAAACAACATGAAGTCTTGCTATATTATGACATATGCAGTGAGTCCCAACCTTCGAACTGCTCTGAGGTGAAAGAGTTAACTTTCCATGCCAGGCATGGAACGCTGAGCTCGAGCTCGGTTGAAACTCTGTCTGTTGCTCTTCAAACTCAAACCGCCAGATTCTTTTTACTCACTATTGAACAGTCGCCCGGAGATTTCTCCTTCTGCTCTGCCTCATTTTGTCAGTTAAAGCATTGTTTTTCTCGGGTTTTTGACCGAATTTAAACTGCAACGTTGGTTCAGACTCTGTCTGTGGTATTTGTGAGTACTAGATAGGTTTTACATTGATTTCTATTCTGTGTGGAACTTGTAAACGGTTTATCGGTTCGGTTTGAAACGATCAGGTTGTTTAAAATATATTAATCTGTCATTTAGAGTGTGGTTACTGGTTCTTATCGGTTCTAAAAACGGATTTTATTACGGTTTTTCCATGACCCGTGACATGGTTGGGAACCGACAAGAGGGTCTTACCTGGCAGATTGCCATAAATGGGTAAGTTTGGTTAAGACTGGCACTATGTCTGAGAAACCCAAAGAAAAACTGGGCCCACTGGGTTTCAACACTGCAGTGTCTGTGGGGAAGTCTTTGCCAAGGCTGACCCCACACCACCTGTGCTTATTGTCTGGGGTTTGACCACCTCAATGCAGACTGCCAGATTTGTAAAATTTTCCTGCAGCTACCCTGGAAAACAGAGTTGGTAGGCTCAGGTAAAGGGAGGCCAAAAGTCCGCTGAACGGATAGCCAGCCAGTTCAGTTCCAACGAACCGGAGGAATTGCCCTCCTGACCAGGACGAGACTTTCTCAGGCAAAGGAGATCCGACTCGAGGAGTCAGATCCAGCAAAAGGACTAGGAAATCAGCTGGTGTGGAGCCAAACTTTCCTCTCCAACCGCTGAAGAAATAGCCAAAGCGATAAAAATTGTCCAGTAGCTTTCCCGGTTCGACCGAATTAGCACCATCAGGTAAGCGTCGGTTAAATCGGTTTCTGATTCAAAAGTATGATGTAGAGGAATATTATGAACCAGAGGAGGGGGAAGAGGAGTATGGAGGAGAGTGAATGTGGATTTGAAAGTCTGATGTGCCCATTGACCCAGACATCTCCCCAGACAGACCTTCAGGAGTGTCTCCTCCTAGGCTTTCTGAGTCCTTCTCATTTTATGTTTTATAAGAAAGTGGCTGAACCCTCCAGCTCCCTATGGAGGAAGCTGTGGATGATCAAGAGGAGCCTGACTATGTGGAAAAGATGGATATCCCAGAGTCGAGGAGACTGTCTATTCCTTGCATAAATCTTTTGGGAAACAGACAGTTAAAATTCTAAAACTCCTCACACTATACCTCCTGTGGATAAGAGAATGGACAAGAGGTACACATTGTCAGGTTCTGATATGGAGTTCCTTACACACAACAATGCAGCCATGTTGGTGTAGTGCAGGCTGCAGCCTGTGACAAGAGCAAATATTCCCTAGCTTCACACTCCCTGACAAGGACTCAGGAGGATTGATGCCATGGCAAAGAAAAGTACATGGCAGCAGCCTTGGGACTCAGACAGGCAAATTATATGGCTTATGTTGCTAGATATCAGAAATCCAGATGGGATACTGTTATGGCTCTAGCAAAACAGGTCCCTGGCCAGCTTGCCAAGGAGCTGGAGCAGGTGGCTGCTGATGGTATTGAGGCATCCAAGGTGCAATTCCATGCTGCAGTGGACTCTAATGATGTGTCATCAAGAGTCATGGCTACATCTGTGGCACTTCGCAGAATGGCTTGGCTCAGATGTACTAGCCTGTCACAGGATACCCAGACTAAGGCCATGGATTTTCCTGTTGTGGGTAATTCTCTGTTTGGGGAGCAGACAGAGAATTACATGAAGAAAAATGGATGAGTATAGGACCACCTATAGGAGTGCACAGGCCAAGGAAAGGCAGGCCACTCCTCAAAGACAGCTTTCCAGGGGCAGGGGCAGGCCTTTTCATAGGCTTTTTACCAAGCCCAGGCCTCCTCTTCTGCTTATGCCCAAAGGGGTTCTTTAGAGGAGAGGCAGACAGGGTACAAGCAGGCCTGCTTCCACCTCTCAGCCCAAAGCCCCTGCCAAGCAGGCACCCTGATGGGGTTGCCAGGGCCGATTCTCAGCTACCTGTAGGGGTAGGCTGGCTTACTTTGTCCAGGACTGGAAGTCTCTGACATCAGTCAAGTGGGTCCTGGAGTAGTAAGCTAGAGACTGGTTCTCAGCTTCAAAAATTTCCAAAGATGAGAACCAGATCCTTTCCACCTGCAAATCCACCAGAGGCACTTGCCCTAGAGGCAGAGAGTCTCTTCCTCCTGGCTCTCAGAGCTGTGGAAAGGGTTCCACCCCACACCAGGGCAAAGGGTTGTATTCCAGGTACTTCCTTACCCCAAAAAGACAGGAGAATGGTGGCCCATCCTGGATCTCAGATATTTAAACAAGCGCCTTTTAAAACCAAAATTCAAAATGGTGACTCTGGGAATTATTCTACCTCTCTAAGGCCAGGGACTGGCTAGTGTTCCTGGGCCTCAAGGATGCCTACTTCCATATTCTCATCAGAAGCTCCCATCGAAAGTACCTCAGGTTCGAGGCTGCCTCAGGCCATTACCAGTTCAGAGCAATGCCCTTGGCCTCACCTCTGCTCCAAGGGTATTCACGAAATGCCTGGCAGTAGTAGTTGCTTCCCTAAGAAGGCAAAACTGCCATCTTCCTTACCTGGACGACTGGCTCATAGTAGGCCAGTCTCCAGACCAAATCAAGTTACATCTACAGATAACTCAGCAACTGCTCACCTCTTTAGGTTTCCTTCTGAATCTTTCAAAGTCAGTTCTAGAGCCTGTACAACTCCTTACCTTCACAGGCACAGAGCTGAACACAGAGAAAGCCAGAGCCTTCCTTCCTTTGGACAGGTCAAGGACCCTGGTCTCTTTGGCCTCCTCTTTCACCCCAGGTCTCTCGACCAGCAAGGCATTTTCTACAGCTCCTGGGGCACATGGCTGCTTCTATAGCAGTAGTGCAGGGAGCAAGATTTCAGATGAGGGACATCCAGTTCCATTTAAGAGCCTTTTGGTCTCAAAGGAAAGACCTCTAACCAAATTTATCCAGTAACTCGAACCCTGATCCAGGCCATACAATGGTGGCAGGATCAAAGTAATCTGAGACAAGGGGTTCCCTTTGTCACTCAGTCTCACTCCTTAATCCTTACTACAGATGCATCCCTCTTGGGGTGGGGAGCTCACATGGACAACCTCACTACCCAGGGATTGTGGTCGCCTCAGGAATCTCTGCTCCACATCAATCTGTTGGAACTCAGAGCAGTTTTTCTAGCACTTCAAGTTTTTTCCAAATCTGTTCAGAACAAAGTAGTACAGGTCAGAACAGACAACACCACCACAATGTGGTACATCATCAGCAAGGGCACTCGGTCTATGGCCTTGTGCAATAAGCAATGAAGTTGTGGTCTCTGGCTTACTCCCTGAACACCTCCCTTATGGCAGTTCACCTCCCAGGCAAGGACAATGTCCTGGCAGATGCTCTCAGCAGGATTTCCCAGGGCCATCACGAATGGTCACTGGACCCCTGGTCTTGGAGGTGATATTTGCCAGATGGGGCACCCTACAGATAGATCTTTTGCAGCCCCAATCACCAACTTCCCTTTGTTTGCTGCAGGCCCCAGTGCTGGATACCTTAGTTCTCAATTGGGAAGGAAGTTTCTATGCTTCCCCTTTCCTCTCCTGTTCAAAGTGCTAGTTAAAATCAGATCTCAACCTTGCAAGATGATCCTGATTGCTCCAGATTGGCCAGACAACCCTGGTATCCACTCCTACTGTCCTTAGCAGTCCATCTTCCCTGTGTCTTCCCAGGAATCACAACCTGTTAACCTGTGATTAGGGAGGTTTGGTACCGAACCTCAAATCTCTCAATCTCAAGGCCTGGCTCTTGAAGAGTTAGAGTTTGCTGATCTACACCTCTCCCAAGGTGTAATGGATATACTGAAGGCTTCTAGAAAACCTTCCACCAGGGTACCTATAACTCCAAATGGAAGAGGTTTTCCATATGGTGCTCTGGGAAGCATATTTCGCCAGAATCTGCTGATTTACCCACAGTCCTGGATTATATGGTCCATTTAAATACCTTTGAGCTGAGACCAGCTACCCTAAAAGTACATTTGGCAGCTGTGTCTGCTTTTATTTCAGCAGGTAAACCTCTTCTTTCAGCTCATCCTGTATTCTCCAAGTTTTTAAGGGATTGCTTCACACCAACCCTCCATTCAGGGACCCTGCCCCTGCCTGGGATCTTAATATTTGCATTGCCCAGCTTATGCAACCTCCTTTGAGCCCTTGTCTTCAGCAGAGCTTAAGTACTTGACTTGGAAAACTGTGTTTTTGGTAGCCATCACTTCTGGCAGGCACATAAGTGAATTACAAGCTTTGTCAGTGGAGCCTGATTTTATCTCCTTTCATAGAGTTAAGGTGGTCCTCAGGACTAACAGAAAGTTCTTGCCTAAGATGGTTTCAGATTTCCACCTTAATCAATCTATGTCTCTTCCAGTGTACTTCACTGACCATTCCTCCTCTGGCGAAAGGAGGCTGCACAGCTTAGATGTGAAGAGAGCCCTTAGTTACTACATCGAGGCATAAGGGTCACAGGTTTTACTCCCTCCAACTGTTCCCTCACTATGGTGAGGTTGGTAAAGGAAACCTGCCACTAAAAGATCCATTGCCAGGTGGATTGTCTCTTGTATCCAATTTTGTTATGAAAAGCTGGGTAAGGTTCCTCCTCAGGCCTGAGGGTCACTCTACCAGAGGTACAGCTGCTTCCTGCTGCTGCCAGGACATCCCTATTCTAGAGATATGTCAAGCAGCTACCTGAAATCAGTTCACACTTTTACCAAGCATTACCCCTGGACATCCAGGTTAGGAGTGATGCTCGGTTTGGTACAGGTGTGCTTCTAGAGCCTATTTCCCAAGTAGGTTCTGTCCTCCTCCATGGAGGTACTGCTGTGTAGTTCAGACATATCATAATATAGCAAGACTTCATGTTGTTTTGAAGAAAAATTACTCACCTTAGTAATGTTGTTTCTTCTAATGGAGTCTTGCTATTAAGACCTCCCCCGCCTGCCCCTCTCAGAACCTCTGTTTTTGGGATGTGGGTGGGCAGTGCAGTGTTGGCACTTAGTAGATGCCCACCTTGTTGTTTTCACCCTCCTTTTTGGGGTGACTTGGTGTTGTGTTTTTCATTTTTGGGTCTCCTGACTTGAGTCTTTGTTTTGGGACCAAAAATGTGTTCTTATGTTTAGTAGCTAGTTGGCTAGTGTAGGTTTACAGCTTCCACACAGGACCTCAGTGAGTTTAGCTCGTAAAGATCTGACGGTTTGAGTTTGAAGAACAACAGACAGAGTTTCAACCGAGCTCGAGCTCAGCGTTCCATGCCTGGCATGGAAAGTTAACTCTTTCACCTCCGGAGCAGTTCAAGGTTGGGACTCACTGCATATGTCATAATATAGCAAGACTCCATTAGAAGAAACAACATTACTAAGGTGAGTAATTTTTCTTATTGTCTGGATTTGAACACCTCGATTCAGACTGCCAAATTTGCAAAATTTTCCAAAATCTACCCTTGAAAAGAGATTAGGTAGACTGAGGGAAAGGAGACCAAGAAGTCCGCTGACACAGATGGCCAGCCCGGTTCAGTTCCAACCGAACAGAAGGAGTGCCCTCTGACCAGGCGATACTTCTTTGGACAAGAGGAGAGCCAATCCCGAGGGGCCAGTTCCAACTAAAAGAAAGCGAAGAAAAATCATCTGGTTCGATCCAGAAGTCCATGTTCCTACCGCTGAAGAAATAGCCAGAGTGATTTGGATTGTGGAATTGCTTTGCCCAGTTCTGACCGATCTGGCACCTTTGGCAGGGCTCGTTTGGTCGGTTCCTCAGTTCACGACATATACTCTGGAAGAATTTCATAAACCGGAGTCTGAGGTCTAGATGTGCCTGTGGAACCGGACATCTCCCCAGACAGACCTTCAGGTTTATCCCTTCCTAGGCTTTCAGAGTCCCTTCTCACTTTATGTTCTTCAGAAAGGTGGCTGAGACCCTCCAGCTTCCTATGGAAGAGGCAATGGAGGATCAGGAGGAGCCTGATTATGTAGAAATGATGGACATCCCAGAGTCCAGGACACTGTCTATTCCCCATCACAAATCTTTTGGGAAACAGACACAAAAATTCTGAAGTCTCCCAATTCCATACCTCCAGTGGACAGAAGAATGGACAAGAGGTATACAATCTCAGGCTCAGATACAGAGTTTTTATATCAGCAATGCAGCCATGTTGGAGTTGTGCAGGCTGCTGCCTGTGATAAGGCAAGCATTCTCTTGGCTTCACCCCACCAGACAAAGACTCCAAGAAGATTGATGCCATGGCAAAAAAGCTGTACATGGCATCTTCCTTGGGACACAGACAGGCTGAATTAAATGGTTTATACAGCCAGGCACAGAAGTCCAGGTGGGACACTGTACTGGCACTGGCTAAATAGGCCTCCCAGCTTGCCAAGGAGCTGGAGGTGGTGGCTGCAGATGGATTGAGGCATCTAAAGTTCAGTTTCCTGCTGCTGTGGACTCCAATGATGTGTCACCAAGAGTCATGGCTACATCTCTAGCTCTTCGGAGAATGGCTTGGCTCAGATGTATTAGCCTCTGCCAGGATACCCAGGCTAAGGCCATGGATTTTCTCTGTGGGTAATTCTCTGTTTGGGGAGCAGACAGAGAATTACATGAAGAAAATGGATGAGCACAGGACCACCTACAGGAGTGCTCAGGCCAAGGAAAGGCAGGCAACTCCTCAAAGGCAGCAGTCTAGGGGCAGGCAGGCTTTTCATAGGCCTTTTACCAAGCACAGGCCTCTTCTCCTTTTCACAGAGGGGTTCTTCAGACGGAGAGGCAGAAGGGGATGAGCTGGGCTGCATCCACCTCAGCCTAAGGCTCCTGCCAAGCAGACACCCTGATGGGCCCACCCGGGTCGACTCTCCTATTCCAGTAGGGCAGGCTTACTTTGTCCAGGACTGGATGTCTCTTACATCAGACAAGTGGGTCCTGGAAGTAGTAAGCCAGAGCGTGTTTTCAGCTTCAGAAAATTTTCAAAGATGAGAGCCAGGTCTTTTCCACCTGCAAATCTGTCGGAAACCCTTGCCCTAGAGGCAGAGGTTTAATCTCTGCTGGCCTTAAGAGCCATAGAGAGAGCACCTACCTCACACTGGGACAAAGGGCTCTACTCCAGGTACTTCCTGACCCCAAAAGACAGGGAGTGGCAACCCATCCTAGACCTGAGATACCTAAACAAATATCTTTTAAAACCAAAGTTCAAGATGGTAACTCTGGGAATAATCCTTCCTCTCTAAGGCCAGGGACTGGCTAGCCTCCCTGGACCTCTAAGATGCCTACTTTCACATTCCCATTAGGTGCTCCCAGAAAGTACCTCAGGTTCGAGTTGCCCTCAGGCCACTATCAGTTCAGAGCAATGCCCTTTGTCCTAACCTCAGCCCCAAGGGTTTTCACAAAGTGTCTGGCAGTAGTAGTTGCCTTTCTAAGAAGGCAAAATATTTCCTTTTACATATCTGGATGATTGGCTAATAGTGGGCCAGTCTCCAGACCAAGTCAAGTCTCACCTGCAAGTGACCCAGCAAGTGCTCACTTCTCTAGGATTTTCCTCAATCTTCCCAAGTCAGTTCTCGAACCAGTCCAGCTTCTTATCTTTATAGGGGCAGAACTGGACACAGTCAGAGCAAGAGCCTTTCTTCCGCTGGAAAGGGCAAGGGTTCTTATAGAACTAGCCTCTTCCTTCAGCCTTCAGGTATCTCGACCAGCAAGGCACTTCCACCAGCCTTGGGCCACATGGCAGCTTCAACAGTAGTGGTCCAAGGGAAAGAATCCAGATGAGGGATATTCAGTTCCATCTGAGAGCTTTTGGTCTCAGAGGAAGGATTCCCACCAAACTGATCCCAGTGACTCTGACCTTGATCCAAGCCTTCAATGGTGGCAGGATCAGGACAATTTAAGACAAGGGGTCCCATTTGCCACTCAGTCTCATTCAGTGGTCCTTTCCACGGATGCTTCTCTTCTGGGCTGGGGGCCATCTGGGGCCCTCACTGCCCAGGGACTGTGGTCCCCAAGAATCCCTTCTCCATATCAATCTCCTAGAACTCAGGGCATTTTTTCTGGCCCTGAAAGCTTTCTCTCAGTCAATGCAGAATAAGGTGGTTCAGGTCAGAACAGACAACACCACCACCATGTGGTACATCAACAAGCAGGAGGCACTTGGTCCATGGCCTTGTGCACAGAAGCCATGACATTGTGGTCCCTGGCTTATTCCTTTCTCAGGAGTTCTGGATATTCTTAAAGCTTCTCAAAAGCCCTCCACCAGAAAGACTTATAACTCCAAATGGAAGAGATTCAGCATTTGGTGTTCTAAGCATATTTACCCAGATACTGCTGAATTGCCTACGGTTCTGGATTATATGGTCCATCTTCATGGCCTCAGGCCTCAGACCAGCTACTGTCAAGGTACACTTGTCAGCTGTTTCTGCATTTCTGTCTGTGGGGAAGTCTTCCTCAATATCTTCTCATCCTGTGTTTTGTAATTTTTAAAGGATTGCTTCACACCAATCCTCTTTTTAGAGACCCTGCCCCTGCCTGGGATTTGAATGTTTGCATTGCTCAACTGATGCAACCTCCTTTTGAGCCAATGTCCTCAGCAGACCTTAAGGTACTTGACTTGGAAACTGTGTTCTTGGCAGCCATTACCTCTGCCAGGCATATCAGTGAATTGCAAGCCTTGTCAGTGGAACCTGATTTTATCTCCTTTCACAGGGATAAGTGGTCCTTAGAACCAATAGAAGGTTCTTGCCCAAAGTGGTTTCAGTCTTCCATTTAAACAAGTCTATGTCTCTTCCTGTTTTCTTCACTGATCATTCCTCCTCAGGAGAGAGGAGACTACACAGTTTAGATGTTAAAAGAGCCCTTAGTTACTACATAGAGTGTACCAAGGGTCACAGGTTTGACTCCTCCAGTTGTTCCTCACTTATGGAGAAGTGGGAAAGGGCAAACCTTCCACCAAGAGAACTATTGTCAGGTGGATTGCGTCTTGTATACAATTCTGCTATGAAAAACTGGAAAGATTCCACCCTCAGGCCTGAGGGCTCACTCTACAAGTGGTATAGCTGCTTCCTGGCTGCTGCCAGGGATATCCCTCTTAGAAATTTGTTAAGCAGCCTCCTGAAAACAGTCCATACCTTTACCAAGCATTACTTTCTGGATATCCAGGCTAGGAGTGATGCTCGGTTAGGCACATCATACTTCAGAGCCTATTCCCAAAGTAGGTTCTGTCCCTCCTCCATTGAGGTACTGCTTGGTAGTCTGCACTTGTCAGAATACAGCAAGACTTCAAGTTGTCTGAAGAGAAAAATTACTCATCTTAGTAATTATGTTTCTTCTATTGAGTCTTGCTGTATTCTGACCTCCGTCCCTCCTGCCTCCCCTCTCAGAACCTGGTTTTGGGAAGTGTGTGGGCAGGTGCAGTGTTGCACCTCAGGGGTGCTCCTTTCACACCCTCTTCTTTTGTTTGGGTGTTAATTTTATTATATTCCTGTTTGGTTTGGGTTTTGAGTTTTGGGTTTCTGACTTGAGTCTTCTTTGGTAATCCAAAACTTCTTGTTGCCAGTTGGCTATTAAAATGTTTTTACAATTTCCACATAGTATAGCTATTAGAGTGTTGCTCGTAAGAATCTGATGGTTAGCTTTCAAAGGAAACAGACAGAGACATCAACCAAGCTCGAGCTCAGTATTCTATGCTCTGCATAGAAAGATTAACCTTTGTTCTCCGGGCAGTTTAAAGGCTGGGGCTAACTGCACTTGTCAGAATACAGCACTGAGGTCAAGCTAACAGGTCTGTAACTTCCTGCATCTGCTTTGCTCCACTTTTGTGAAGGGGAATCACATCCACCTCCTCCAGTCCTTAGGTACCGCATCATACACCCATGATTTGTTAAAAGGGCAGTCAGTGGTGTCACTAGTTCTCCCTTAGTTCTTTTAGAATTCTGGGGTGAATCCCATCAGGCCCCATTGCTTTGTTCATCTTCAGTTTTAGGAGTTCTTTCAGAACCCTTTTCTTCTGTGACAGGACTGGTATTGACCACCCTATCCAGAGTGCTTCTATTGATTGGATTAGGTACCTCCCTCCTCTTCTTTTATGAATACTGAACAGAAGTATTCATTCAGTATCCTGTCTTTTCACTGTCCCTCTCTGTCCACCCACCATCCCCTTTATTAAGCCTCACTATCCCTCCTTGGTCTTTCTTCACTCTCTAATGTACCTATGAAAGATTTAATCCCACTTCTTAAATGAGTTGGCTATCTTTTCCTTGGTTTGTGCTTTTGCTGTTCAGACTGTCTTCCTGCTACCTTCTGCTTTAACTGGTACAGTTCTCTGTCCTGCTCCTTCTGTGTTTCCTTGTATTTCCTAAATGCTGTCTTTTCTCCCAACCTTCTCCACCACTTCTTTGAGAACCATAGTGTTTTTTCTTTCATTTTGATTTGTTTATTTGCTTCACACAAAGGCTTGTTGCCTCTGTGACAGCAGTTTCGATGTTCCCATTGTTCCTACACCCTCCTTCTTGTCTGTTTGCTTGTGCTTTTCTGAGGCACTCTCCCATTTTGACAAAGTCATCCTCCAAAGTCCAGTACCTCACTTTGTATGGCTCGACTCTGTGGCTGTGTTTATCGTGAACCACACTGTTTGGTGGTCACTTGTTCCAAAATAGCTACCCACTTCTAGATCTGAGATACTGTCTCCATCCCCATTTTAGAGTACCAGATCTAAGATTGTTCCTCCCGTGGGTTCCAATGCTAGCTGACTGAGGCATGCCCTGTAGGGCATCAAGAATGACCCTGCTCTTGGATGTGGTTGCAGCAAAGGTGCTCCAGTTATGGCATATTCAGGTCCCCATCAACATTATCTCCCTTCTCTCTGCCATCCCAAGGATGCCTTCTATCATTTCCTTGTCCATTTCCTCCCCTGAGATTGAGGTCTGTATACAACCCTGTGCAGATTGTGGTGCCATTTCCAGTCTCCAGGGTGACCCACAGTGCCTCCTCTCCTCCCTGTTTATCCTTTAGTTCCATTGCTTTGATCCCTTTCGCTAAATAGAGAGTACTCCTCCTCCTCTTCTACCATCCCTGTCCCACTTGTAGATTGTGTACCCTGATATGTTGACATCCCAGTTATGATTTTCTGTGTACCATGTTTCTGTGACTGCCACGATATCCAGGCATTCCTCTTCCGTCAAGACCACCAGTTCAGGAGCTTGTTACCTAGATTATGGCATTGGTTTTCATTACCCTCTATTTTTGATGGCCTTACCCTTTTGCCCCATCCTGTATTTGCTGCCTTTGCCTTTTTTCCATATACCCCCACCCTTCTCCTTATTGACCTCTCTATTTTGGTGTTTACCTCACTAACTACCCAGATTTTTTGGGGTGGGGCTAGATTTCCTGCTCCTTTTTCAGTGCCTCCCTTGGCTAGTTTAAATGCTTGCCAATGAAGCATTTAAACCTGTCATTTAGGATCCTGGTTCTCCTCCTGAACAGATGCATACTATCACGCTAGTATAGGTCTGCATCCTCTAGATGGACCCCAGTCCCCAGTGAAGTAAAACCCTGACCTCTGCGCCAGTTTTTCAACCATTGATTGAATCCCATGCTGTGGAGTACCCTAGCCTTACTGATGCCATAGACAGGTAGCACCTCCGAGAAGGTTACTGCATGCTTCTTGTCTGGGCCCTCCCCAACACCAGAAACTCCCTCCTGCACTGCTCTGATACATTTTCCAGCTAGATCATTTGTCCCTAGGTGGACAATGACATCCAGCTCCCTTCCTCATGCAGCTGCTCCTGGTATCCTGAGGATTCACTCCCTGTCCCTCCAAGCCATGGTGCCAGGCAAGCACCTTACCTCCCTCCCCTAACAGTGGAGTCCCCATCATGAGTTATTTCCTTCCCCTGCTGGGTCCCATGCCACACTCCTGTGGGTCTCCTTTGTGGAGGTTCCAAGCATCCTTCTTGGTCTCCACTGTGGGTGCCTCCATAGAGGAACCACACTCTGCCAGAATGGCATACAAATTGTGGAGAGGTACAACTGGAGGGATGCGCATCTGTTCTACCTCACTCTCACTGGGCCCACTGTGGTCCAATCTCTCCTCTTTCTTGGCAATCTCTGGGGCAGCAGTGGTGGCCCTGGTGGTCCCTTGGTGGAGAGGACATCCCCGAATCCTGCCCAACTCAGCCTGGAGATGAGCAGCCTCCTCCCTCAGCCCAGAGAGGTGCCTGCAGAAGGGACAACACCACATCCTCCAGAATGTCTCCCAGAAGACTGCTGCTGCACAGCCACTGCACTGGTTTCTTGTCACTTGAACAGTTACTGGGCATGATGGCCCATATTTCACTTCTTTGGCTTTCTCTCACTTGAACAGTTACAGGGCATGGTGGCCCATAGTTACCTAGCTTGCTTTTTCTCACTAGAACAGTTACTTGGGCATAATGGCCCATATTTACTTAGCTGTCTTTCTCTCACTTTAACAGTTAATGGGCATGATGGCCCATAGTTACTTAGCTTGCTTTCTCTCTTGCACCAGGGGTACAAAAGTACTTCTCAGGTTCCTCATGGACGAGCCCTGCTATAAAGGCTCTGATGCTCTTCAGGTCTCTTACAACTGCGGTCCTTTTCAGCTCTCTCACAGCTGCTTGATGCCATAAGGTTTCAGTCCACATGTTTCCCTGACGTGAAAGGAGGGCTAACACATAGGGGACATTCTGGCAACCCCAGGCTAGCAGTTTAAGAAACTACATTACTTTAAACTTTTAGCTAAATAAAGAAGGCAAACCCTCTCTAGGCTAGAAAGGATTAACTGGATCTCCAGGCTTGGCTGCATGGCTGGGGCTCCTGCTTGAATCTCTCTCAATCTCTCTTGCTCGAATCTAGAATCTGGAATCTAGCAAAATGTTGGAAAACAGTCTTTTATGGGGCTGTCTGGAAGCTCCTGATTGGTTATAGCTTTGGGCTGCATGGCATCCAATTGGCTGGAGGGCCTGTCAATCAAGAAAATGAATAATGCATGAACCTCATCAATGCACTGTTGGTCTGCTGTTTTGGCACCCAGAATTAGGTCCCTGTATGTCCCCATGAGCACTTGGCATTTACCCATGAGCTTTGGTGAATGTCCCACAAGTCCTGGCTTTGTTATCCTGGTTTTCTGATTGGCTGTGGCTGCTTTTGCAATGGCTGCTGCAATTTACAGTCCCCAGCAGAATAAGTACAGTCTCAAACAATGTTCTGGTGCAGGCAGATATGGTTAAATATTTGCCCAACGCCCCACTGCCCATTTGCCCTGGTAGTGTACTTTGCTTGTGCTGCACAGAGGAACAAATTTTCTGTCCATTTTCCTGTCACTGCTGCCAATATTTTAGCTCCTTGACATGCAACAGTAGACAGGCTGTCACTCCAGTCCCAAAGTTATCTTGGTGCAGCCAGGAGCAAGCATTCATTTTATTTTAAATACTTTTTTCCCTTTGCCGCTTTTCCCCAACATTCATTTCAGAAGCTACAATATTTATTTAAAACATATTCTTTTCCTTTTTGGCCACAGTTGAAACAAGCTGCCAGAGGGCAGACAGACCTCATGAATATGTAAATGTGATTGGGGCTCCAGTTCATGAATAGTTATGAACCCGATCAAAACTCCTCACAGATCTCTTTTAATTTTGTGGGGAGCAGTCACTCAAGGCCTGTCTGTGGTCACTGGGTCCCACTCACAACATGGTGATCCCAGGACCAATGGAACACTCTCTGGTTCAACCAACTTTGGCTGTTGAAAGATCAAAGGTGCCGACCACACCTGCGTGATCACTGCTGGACTTCTTGATCCACAAAGGGCTGGATTTTACAGGGGGCTGTAACTGGGGCATCAAAAGGCAGAGGAGGACCAGAGGGACAAAAAATTACAGGTTGGTTCAGGAGGTGCCCGGGAAGAGAGGTTGGAACAAAAGCTGCATGGTGGCATGTAAGTCCCCATGTGGTGGGGGGTACACTTGCAATGGCCACAGAGTAATTTGTCAATTGCTTTATCATATGCTCATCCTCAGAATGGATTAATTAGTATCAGAGTCAATGCAGTAAAATCAGTAATAGTTAAATTCTCAGTACTGTAATTGTCCAATATAGAGGTCAGCATAATTCTATGATTAGAATACCATGGGCACATACATAGTACACAAATTAAGTCCTCTGCCCCCAATCACAGTTGCAAGCTGAATCATTTAGTTTTCATATCTTGTATTAAGAACATTGCTGTCTAACAATTCAAACTTGTAATGACCAAAGGTAGTTTTTAGTGTCTGGTCAGTTAAAATTTTAAAGTAAAGTTGAAATTTGTACACGCAATTGCTACTTGCATACCATTTTGAAAACTCTGAGCTGTCAATCAGCGATAAATCAGAACCTATCCAGAAATGATTTAACTTATTTCTTATATACTTTGGCCCAGATATTCAAACCGCGCCAGGCTGTGGTGCAAGCTTGGGCGCAGCTCAACTTGACTGCGCGGGGGTGTGGACTTGGCGATATTCAACGGAGCTGCACCATGGCTCAGCAGCGTTGAATATCGCACCCCTGGCCACCCCCAGTGCATGGTGCAGTGGCACTGCGCCAGCGCAGTGGCCAGGGTGGAGCATGGAGATGCGCTTACGAAGTTCCACTGCGCCATGCACAGCAACCGCAATATTCAAAAGTTGACATGCAGATGGGGCCATAATGTATGCAAAGGTGCACATGGGGCCATTTGCATGTCATTATGGCCCCACTTGCATCTGGGTGCCTGATCCCCAATGACTTGTGCTCGGCGCCTGCCAGGTAGCAGCTGCGGGGACCGATGCCCCCTGCAGCCCAATCAGGCATTTGTTTAAAAAGATCCCTTCCATTATCCCTGGTGGTCCAGTGGACCAACTATCAGCCAATCGTGAGCATTTGTTTAAAAAAGATCCCTTCCAATATCCCTGGTGGTCCAGGGGACTCTATATGCCCAATCGCGGGCATTTGTAAAAATAGAATAATTCATCCAATATCCCTGGTGGTCCAGTGGCCCTCTATCTGCCCAATCACAGGCATTTGTACAAAATAGAATAATTCGTCCAATATCCTAGTGGTCAGTGGACCTCTAGCTGCCCGATCACGGGCATTTGTAAAAATAGAATAATTCATCCAATATCCCTGGTGGTCCAGTGAACCTCTATCTGTCTGGATCATTGGCATTTGTAAAAATAGAATATCTGTCTATTCTTAATTGAGGAAGTGAACCAGCATCGATCGCGGCATCTGTAAGTCTGAGGTCTGAGGTTCAGTGACCGCCTTCTGTTCACGCACTGGAGAGTCTGTGTCTCTATTTCGGTGGCCTGGTACCCCTCATTTCCGCCTACTGAGCCTCACCGGGTCTCCGACCCCCACCGGTCAGCTGGCAGGCAGTAGCACCCCACCCGCCTGCCGCCCCACCGCCCACCGACACCGGTAGAAGTCTGCACAACTACTGGTTCACAGCTGAGCCAATGGGCATGCAGCCCCACTGCACTACACATATTCCAGATAGTAGCCCTTGTTGCATTATACATTCCAGATATGTGACCATATCTGAATGTGTAGTAGAAGGTGATGCCCATTGGCTCACGCCAGAACCAATGGGCATGCAGCCCTACCAAGGTGTCAGTTGGGTGGGCGGCAGGCGGCTGGCAGGTGGGGTGCTGCTGCCCGCTGGCTGACCGGGGAGGGCTGGGCCAGTGGGTGGGTGGGAGGGGTACCCAGACCACCAGGGATATAGGACTTTTTACAGATGCCCGCGATCGGCAGAGAGCGGTCCACTGACCACCAGGGATATAGGACGCTTTACTATTATTATACAGATGCCCGCGATCGGAGATAGCGTCCACTGGACCACCAGAGATATAGGATGTTTTATTATTATTATACAGATGCCCGCGGTCATAGATAGTGGTCCGCTGACCACCAGGGATATAGGACATTTTACTATTATTATACAGATGCTCGATAGGGCAGGCAGCAGTCCACTGGACCACCAGGATATTGGGGAATTTTTATTGTTTATTTATACAAATGCCCGTGATCGGGCATGGGGGCACCGCCAGGTCCAGCCGAACTCGGTGCACCATAGGTGGCAGCTGCTGTGTTGTGCCCTGCACGCGCAGCTCACCTGTGGGTGGCTATTAGTTGTTCCTTTTTTTGCCATAACTTTCTGCTGGCGCAGGTAGAGGTTGCCATGCATGGCTCTGCACATCCCAGGCTGAATATCGGGCTGTGCAGGTTATGCATGGGCACGCCTCCCCACCTGTGCCTGCATTCACTACTGATGAGCTCCGCATCAGGATTTGTGCTGCACTTTTCCTTTGAATATCACACTGGGGCATCAGTGGGTTGCGCTTTTGAATATCTGGGCCTTTGTATATAACAAACTAACAGTTATCCTCTTTTTAAAGTAGCTGAACAAAAATTGTAATTCATATTTTTAGAATATCTAAGATATTACTGTACCATTCAGACTGATGACATCCCTGCATCATCCACTTAATTTGTTCTTCTAAACAGGAGCGTAGCAATCTATCTTTCCTTGTCACATTAAACGGATCCAATAATTAAACTTTTCAGTGTCCACTAAGGCATTAACTGGCTCCAGCCCTAATTCAGCCCTGTTATAGGAGCTGGACAGAATTGAGTTAGAGCTTGAATTTTCCTTTTAGTTTGTAGCTGGGAGTCATAGTTTGTTCTTTTTTTTAGAATACCTGATTTCAGCTCCATATGTTAATTGAGGGCATATATTTTGCCTGCACAGCTTTCACCAGAAACATAGAAACATAGACTTTGACAGCAGATAAGGACTGCTAGGCCCATCTAGTCTGCCCATTTCCCTACCTACAGGATAGGCCGCAGATCCTAGTTAACCAACAGCCTATTTCTTCCTACCCCCACAAGAATTGCCTTATGTCTGTCCCATGCATTCTTGAATTCTCCCACAGTTTTAGACCCCACAACCTCCTCAGGAAGGCTGTTCCATGCATCCACTACCCTCTCTGTGAAATAATACTTCCTCACATTGCCCCTGAACTGCCCTCCTTCTATCTTTAAATTGTGTCCCCTTGTTCTTGCAAGTCTCTTTTCTGAAATATGCTACCCTCTTGGACTTTGTTGATTCCACTGAGGTACTTAAAAGTTTCTATCATGTCCCCCTCTCCTTCTTTCCTCAATGGTATACATATTAAGCTCCTTTAGTCTCTCCTCATATGGCTTCTCTTGCAGACCCTGCACCATTTTAGTTGCCCTCCTCTGGACTGCCTCTATCCTGTCTATGTCCTTGCGGAGATGGGGTCTCCAGAACTGGACACAGTACTCCAGATGGGGTCTCACCAACTGTCTGTACAGAGGGATAACAACTTCCTGTTTTCTGCTGATGATGCCTCTCCCTATACATCCCAGTATACCCCAGCCCTCCCTACTGCCTTCTCACATTGCTTGCTAACCTTAAGGTCATCTGATATGATTACCCCCAGGTCCCTTTCCTTTTGTTGTTGTTACTACCTCCCACCCATTGTGTATTCTTCCCTGGGTTCTTGTTTCCCAGGTGCATTATTTTGCACTTCTTTGCATTGAATCCTAGCTGCCATACTTCTGACCATTCCTCCAACCTTGCCAAGTCCCTTTTCATCCTTTCCACGCCTCCTTGTGTATCAACCCTGTTGCAGATCTTTGTGTCATCTGCAGAAAGGCATACTTTCCTTCCAGTCCCTCTGCAATGTCACTGATGAAGACATTAAAAGGACTGGACCCAATACTGAACTCTGCGGTACCCCACTAGTAACCGCCCTTTCTTCAGAGTGGACTCCATTTACAATTACCTTCTGTGTCCTGTTGTCCAGCCAATGTTTTACCCAGGCTACCACCCTGGGTCCCACTCCCAGGCTGGTTAATTTGACTATTAATCTTTGTGTGGGACTGTGTCAAATGCCTTGCTAAAGTCTAGGTAGGCCATGTCCACAGCCCTCCCTGGTCTACTACTTTGGTCACCCAGTCAAAGAAATCTATTAGATTTGTCTGACATGACCTTCCGCTGGCAGAACCCATGCTGCCTCGTGTCCTGTGCTCCACTGGCCTCTAGGTAATCAACTATTCTTTCCTTCAGAAGTGACTCCATCACTTTCCCTACCACAGAGGTCAGACTGACAGGTCTGTAGTTTCCTGCCTCTGTCTTGGTCCCACTTTGTGAAGGGAATCACATCCACCTTCCTCCAGTCCTCGGGTACCACACCATCCTCCCATGATTTATTAAAAAGAGTAGCCAGTGGTTTCCACTAGTTCCTCCTTAATTCTTTTAGAAACCAAGGGTTTAATAGTTAATCCCGTATTGATAATTAAATGTACCCAAGGCAGTGGCTGTTTTATTAAATGTAATAAGAGTTTTTTTTATTTGTTCAGCCCAGGTACCTTTGTGTGAATATCTTAAGCTTAAATAAGTATAGGCATCTAGTGTATTTAGAGGTTTGTCACCTGTTTTCCACTTTCCACCTTTTTACCTCCCTTGAATACTATTATTTGTGATTTGGCTTTATTTATAGTTAACTTCAGTTTACTGGAAGTCTGATCCAGTAAATTCATTTTTTTCTGTAGACCAGACCTTGTTAGTGAAACTAGGATAATATTATCAGCAAATGTTAAGACATCACATGCCTTATTAAGAATTTTAGGAGAATCAGATTTTAACTGGGTCATATCTTCTGGTAGCTGATTAATGTACAGACAAAAGCATCAGTGCCAAGACGCAGCCCTGTCTGACACCCCATTAACTTGGTTTGATTGTGATAGCTGCCCATTTTACCCAATTCTCACCTTAATGCATTTATTATCATACACATTACTTATGATATTAACCAAATTTGTGTCGATACCTCTCTGGAGCATGATCTCCCACAAAGAATTTCTGAGACTCTGTTGAAAGTGGCACTGAAGTCTATAAATACCACAAATAGCCTTTGTCCTTGAAGGGTAACATACTTTTCAAGTAAGTGTGATAGCACAAACATATCTTTTATGGTGAGCATGTAATCTTCATTTCTGGTATCAGATCCTTACAAATGTTTATCTTGCATCCCTCATACTCTAATATACCCTTATTTTGTATGGCATAATGAATGCAAGCTTTTTGTTCATAATTCATTCATTTAAAGACCATGGATCTTGGGTCCCCAGGTGTAGGTTTAGGTGCAGGGAGCAATGAGCTCTTTCTATCACAAAATTAGGACTGTCAGGTGGAGGACCAACTAGTTGTATCAGCATTTTATTAATAAAAGTCATTGTATTACTGCCTTCCAAGCCTTCCTTAAGTCCAGAAATTCTTATATATTTCTATGATTTCACCTCTAAATTTTCTAATTTAGCTTCCAAGCTTATTTTCATAATGCTCTTAATTAGTCTCCTCTATTTCTTTATTTATATTGTCTTCAATACTGCTTACCCTATACACTGTGTCATTTATTCTCATTGTGTGTGTGTCTAATACTTTTGTTACTTCAGAAAGTTTGTTAAATGCTTTAGAAATGGATATTTTAATAGTAGAAAATTCAACTGTAAGATTTTCAAAATGATTAGTTGTTAGAGGGCAAATGTTGAATAACGTTCATCACCAGACCCATCAATTTCTATGTTATATTCTATTAAAAAGTCAATAAATATAGGTAAGTGTCTCTGGTGCTTTTATGTCAAAAATAATTTAGGCTGGCACCGTCATGACCCTGGATGGTGAAATAGGTATAAAATGCACTAAATGTGAAATGTGTAACTAGCTTAAACAATACCAAACTGCACCTTATTTGTATGTGAAAATGTATAAACAATAGTGTGTTGTTTGAGGACATAAAACTTTCTACATGAAGCTTGCTTCTATAGAAAAAAACAGCAGGACATGTCCTCTAAAATAAAGGCTATAAATAGGAATACATAATGGACTGCAGTGAATAACACATTTATCTCCACTAGTGAGTGGTAAGACCCATAACTCACGAGTGGTGGAGCCACGAAGTTAGTTATAAAGGTCTTACCTCTCATGTGTTGAGATAAATGTGTTGTTCTACTGCAGTCCATTAGGTGTTTGATATATACCACACCATTTGTAGTGTTTTTACTGGTGTTTACCTTGTTTTAGCTTAAAACTGCCTTTATTTCCATTGTAAGTTTCCTATCTGGCCCATTGTTCTTTGTGTTCCATTTCCAGGTTCTAAGTGGAAATAACGTGTTCCCTAAGTTATATAAATGGTGTTCTAAGTGAAAATAAATATTTATCCCAAAATAACATGATTTATTTACTCATTTTATTCACCACTGGTGTGGTGTATATACAATTACCACTTCTAACACCAAGCAGATCACAGTGGAACTTCATTCTACTACAAACAAAATACCTCAAGTAGCATCTTTAAATAGTTCTTTGGAACCTGCTGGAAACAAAGATGCCATGAAAGAAATCTCTAGTGATACTAAATCAGATGCTGTAAAGGGATAGTGAGGGGAGGAAAATGTTTTAACAGATGATGAAGATTGGACAGTTGTGGAAAATAAGAGATGACTTAAAAGGGTCACAAAGCAATGAGCTTTGAGATTGTAACATCAAATAGTTTTGAACCACTAATGCTCATCAGTTAAGTGACCACAACAGACAAACTTAGAGGCGGGCAAACCAATAATGTTTTACCTATAGCCAAGCCAGAGCTAAGCCAGGGGTCTGCTTTGACTGAACGTGCTAAAACACGAGACAGAGTCCTGGCTACTGCAGGCTGTTCCCTACATAAGAGTTGAAATATTTCTAGACACTACACTAACTTCTAAGGCCAGAAAAATGCTTATGTTACCCATAACTGGCTCGGCTTGACTTTGGCTCTCAGTTGCTTATAGAGGTTGAGTCAAACCAAGCCAGGCACTAAGCTCAAGCTAGGCTCAAGCCTGCTCTGGCTTATCCACCTCTAGACCAACTAATAACATATTTTAAAACAAATCTTGTCCTAACCCTAAAATGAAACTGTATTACACGTATCTAACACTTCAGCCCTGGAATATATATATATTTTTTAACCAGGAGAGGCACACTAAGCTGAAGCTTGTTTACAGGTGTGACCTGGGAGCACAAGGAAGTTAAGTGACTTGCTCAGGATCACACAGAATGCAAGTGGGGGTGTTGGATTCAAACCTGGATCTCCAGGTTTGGAGCTCAGACATCTAAACCACTACGCTATACTGCCTCTCTATCAAAATGAAGTACCAACTGGAACCTAGCAGACAAATGTGGGCCCCCAACCTTCAATTGTTTGTCTTGGGTGATTCACTAATTAAATATACTCACAGAATCACAGAAATCTGATGGCAGAAAAAGACCGTTCTGGCCCATTGAGTCTGCCCTCCCCCACCCACCATGGGACATTCCCTCCCTCCCACTGGTTAAACCCTAATGTCTGTTCCATGCCTTTTTGAATCCTTCCACCGAGTCTGCCCAACACCTCCTCTGGCAGCTTGTTCCAGGATTCTACCACCCTATCTGGAAAGTAATATCCTCTCACATTGCCCTGGTATATTCCTCATTCTAATCTTAGACTATGACCCCTTAGATCTAGCGCTTGTTTTCCTTGTAAATAAGCTCCCTCCCTCCCTCACCTTATTCATCCCCTTCACATACTAACATGTTTCTATCATGTCTCCCCACTCTGCCCCTCCGTTCTAGTCTCTAAGGGTATATATCCAATTCTCTATATCTTACCTCATAGGGCTTCCTGTGTATATCTTGCACCATCTTGGCTGCCCTTCTCTGAACCCTTTCAATCCTATCTATGTTCTTGCATATGTGAGGTCTTAAAAACTGAACCCTGTACTCTAGGTGAACTAGGTGGTCTACTGATAAACTAATTTGTAACCCTGATAAAGAGTCCGACTTGCAGTAGCTTCAGAGGTGCCAGGATAAATGACATCACATGCATATCCCATGACATACTAAAGAATGCAGAGCAGCATCCACTAATAATCACACACATTGAACAAATTACATAAATAGGTCAGCCCAAGCAGAAATTTAACAACAATTTATTACACTGAGTGAAATGTTACTTAATCTAGGTTGTGAAATATTTCTTCTGAAATACTGCTTGTTCAAGGGCTAGTAATGCAAATAGGGTGTCATAGCAAGCGGTCTGCAGGTACTGTATACTGTGGTTGGGAATAGAGATGTGCGAGGTGGAAAATTTGGCCTGGCGAAATATTTTGTGCGTATTCGCATTACGTGCAAAATTTTTCTTCTAGGCAAAACGTAATTCGCCTCTGATTTCTCTTTTCACGTAATGTGAAATTTCTCCCAATTTTGCTTTTTGCATAAGGTGAAATTTCACCATTATCCTAATTTCAACTATGTTTTTAGTTTTGTCAACGAAATTGTAATGCATTGTGGGTAGATAGCTGAAATATCACATGCAGGCTGTTTCCTGCACAGTATACTGTCTGTTGAGTTGGACAGCAGTTCAGTGTGTGCATCACAGCTAATAAACCTTCAAAAATCTATTTGTGATTTTGATAATTAATTCCTCCCAAAATCTCATTTTAGTTCCTAGTGCTGCTAGTGAACCTTTTTGTGTTTGTATCATTGGATAATACTTAGTTACACTTAGGTAGTGTTTTCAGTTTTCTCTGTGTCTGTGAGGAAGTTGAGCGGGAGGGTCGACTGTGTGGTGTGTGTGTAGAGAAAAGTAGAGCAGGCTAGTTCTAATATTTGACAGATTTCTCACAAGTTGTGAGTGAGTTTCTTTAATTTCTTTTAAGTCTTAATATTTTGTTGGTGTGCTACTTATTTGTTATATTTTTCTTACATAGTGACCCTTTTGGGTAACTTTATCTGAACAATTACTACATTCTGAGTAGTTCTGTTCCTGTTTCCTTTGCTTAATCACTTTTGTGCTTTATTTTTTATTGGAAGTATTCGTACATCGACCACTTGACTTGTCCATATCCAGGTACATTGCATTGTTGAACTGCTCACAGAAATTACAATTGTGATCTAGCCTCTGCATTGCAGCGTTCCTATTTTCTATTTAATTTGCTTACCATGTTAACCCTTTCCTCCCTGTTACACCACTGTTTACTATCTGGTCCTGCTATATAAAAACTGCATAGTTTTCAAGAGTGGTGGTCCCTGCATGAGTTTTGGAGGTGATTTTGTTAATTTCAAATCTTGTTGTCCCTTCCGTCTGATATATCTAAGCCAAAACTGTATTTAGTAAATACTAACACATTGCAGTACTTGCCTTATCCAGACCATAGTTTGTATTTTGACTGTGACATGTTCTGTATGGTTGGTTTACGTTTGAGTTTTCGTGAACCTACCAGCACCTACCCAGTTATTATCAAGTTTTGTAATAATCATTCTATTTAAAAACTGACATTTGATTAAGAATTACTTAAGTAGTTTTTCAGACTTACTCACATCCTTGTTGCAGTGGTGTTCTCTGTCAGTTTTGTATTGAAAGTCTCTTACTTCTGTCTTCTTGTTACCCGATGTTACTTAACTCCTGTTTTTGTAATTGAAAAAATAAAATTGTGTTTTAACACTTGAAAAGGTACAGTAGCAATTGTAGGTAGTTATATACACACTACAGTGCAGCTATCTGTTCTGATTTCTGTTACGCCATTTGTAGATAGCACTGCAGGTGTTAAATCACGTATTTAATAGAAATACATAATAATTTACTTCCAGAGGAAGCCAAACAAAACAAGCATATAAATATGTCTGACAAGAGAAGTTCAATTTCAGGTAAAGGTGCCAGGGTGGGGAGGCTCAAGACGTCTGTTGGAATAAGCAAACCTATTTCTGAATCAATTGTCTTCTGTGGGCTCCGCTGCTGTGGCAGCCAGTAGCAGAAAATCAAAGTCTGTGACTAATTTTTTTACTGCCAAATCTGTAGCTAGTATGCTTGTTGGGGATGATACTGGAATAAGGAGACACTCACACTAGTGGAGCATAGAGATCCAGGAGGAGGTCAAAAAGTTGTCAGTGTGACTGTTATTCTGCTCAAGGAGGAGCTGATGGTGGTGAGAGTGATAGTGTCCAGCTTCAGTCTGTTTCTCCTGGAGAAGGAGAAAGGAAAGTCAGCCCCACAGTGAGGAGATGCCAGAGAAGAAACATTTCTCTGGCAGTAGACAGTGATAAGGAGGAGGAGGAGGAGGATATAATATGTTTTGGTACAGATGATGATGAGGTGTTGGATCCCTGTGGGAGCCAGAGTAAAAAGATGAAGGTGATGATGTAGCCCATTTAGATGACAAGACTGAGGGTGAGGATATCAGCAAGCCTACAACAAGCAGTCCAGCCATCCTGGTGGCACTGAGGGTTGAGGTGCTGGATGCCACACCGCGCTATGCTGGTGGCCCAAGTTTGGGAGTGAGCTTGGGTGCGGGGTCGGCAGGAGGGAGAGGATTGAGCACCGCTGGGCTGCTCTCCTATCCCAGGGGGGCATGGAAGTGTCCAGCACTCCAGCTGCCACCGGTGGAGACTGGTTTGCTGCAGAGGCACTGGACCACTTGTACATTGTGTGGCTGATGCAGGCAGGTTGCCATGCACCGCAGCATCAGAGGTGCACCATGCTCTAGGGGTGGGATGGGAGGGCTTTAGGGGACCACAAGGTAAAACTCCTCTCATCCCAGATAGGTGACAGCCCTTCCAGAGCCACCACCACACTTCAATGCCAGCTTCCTGCTACTGCCCTTCGGTCTCCCAGGGTCATAGCAGCCCAGACCCGGGGAGGTTTTGTAATGTCCTTGAAGATGGCGGGAGCACGGTGGGCAGTAGAGTAAGTTGGTACATGAAGAGGCCTGAGAGAGTTCCTGAGATGGGGGCAATAAATAGAGAAAAACAAGCAGTCCAGTCACCCCATCTCCCAAGCATAGCAAGCAGAAATCATGCAAGTGGCACAAAACTTCCACACCTTTGGCTCCACTGGCCAAGTCTCAGTCCCATGGCAAATCTAGAGGTGCAAAGTCCCTAGTTTGGGATTTTTGTGCTTGATGCAGCTGATGACACCATGGGAGTATGTCACCTGTGTCAAGCAGGTAAGTTGTGGAAAAAGGGCAGCCACATAGGCACTGATAGCAAGCATGCCCACTTGAAAAACAAGCACTCATTGCACTGGCACCAACACCAGAAAGATACCAGAGCTGTTGGTGGGACATCCTTGTCAAGCTTAATGTTAGTGACAGCAGTGCAACAGAGCAGAAGGAGGGAGGGCTGAGTGGGTCAGTGGAGGAGGTGTGAGCAATCATTTTCTCTGTCAAGCAGTGGGCATAGTAGCAGTGGAGCTGCCACTCCTTGAGTTATGAGGTGCACCACCAGGCACCAATCACCAAAATAACCAGTTTTATACATGCTGTACATCTCAGGCCCCAAGAGTCACCTGGTACCAAGCAAAACAACATTAGTAGCACAAGTAAAGCATTTTGTCAACCCACTCCCAAGATGCAGCCTACATTGAAGAGTGTGTTTGGAGTGGCACTCAAAGTACCCCCAATCATGCTGCTGCCCGTGAGCTCAACTCAGCCACTGCTGAAATGCTCACCATCGACCTGTTGCCCTGCTCCTTTGTGGAGAATCCAGGATTCTGCAGTTTGATGGGCCATGCCTGTCCCAAATGGCAGGTGCCATTGCGAAAGTATTCTCCAAACGTGCCATGCCCGAACTCTACAGTAGAGTTTCACAGTACATCCTACATGCCATGAAGCATTCTACCTCCAAATATATCCACCTTAGCATGGATATGTGGACAAGTGAGCAAACAGTGGGCAGCTCAAATCTATGCATAACAGCACACTGGGCACAGGTACTCAGGGTGGTTGTTGATTTGGGGCCTGGCAAAAACTGTGTAAAACAAAATTGTGGTGGTAGCAACACCTGGAATTTGTCAGAATGCAACCATAACTAGCAAACTGTTACGGGGTCTCATACTGGTGAGAAAATGCTGAATGTGCTGCTAAATTAGATTGATGAGTGACTAAATGCACACTCACTCATAACAGGGCTTATTGCCAGTGACAATGGCTCCAATGTGGTTAAGTGCATTACCGATGGTGTTTTTCTGAGTTCCCTGTCTGGAACACTGCCTTAATCTAGTCGTGCAGCAATTTCTGAACCACGATGAAATAAAGGAAACTGTGTCTGTTGCCAGACGTATCTGTGTGCACTTTGTCCATTCTGCAAGGCCGTGACCATCTGTGTGAGCTGCAGCACACTAACCATCTGCCTCAGCACCGTATGAAGCTTGATGTTGTTACCAGTTGGAACTCCACACTGTACATGCTGGCCTGGCTTTATGAGCAGTATAAGGTGGTTTCAGATTATCTACTGCTGCACAACATCTGGGACAGTGCTGGAGTGTCCATCACCTAACAACAGAGCAGTGGTGGCAAATGGATGGCATAATATGCATTCTGCATCCATTTGAGCATGCAACACAGGCTGTGAGTGGGGACACTGACTGTAAAAGTCAGTCAATACCCTTATACATGTGTTGAGGCAGACACTGGTGAATGTCCGTCACCAGATGGAGACAAGTGATGATCACAGTTCTGTTCATGTAATGGGTCACATGCTCTGTATACTGGACATCAATACAAATATCTCTGGCATTATGCAGTCTAATGAGTTTGTTATTGCTACCATGCTGGAACCATGGCACAAACATGGCTTGCCTGCCATAATTGAATGGGGTTGTGAGTAGTGGACAAACTGATCAATTACCTTGTCAGATGGGTACATGGCACACAGATGACAAATGCAGACACAAAGGGCACATATACTGTACCAAGTGTTTCTACCACCACCACCAACAGCTCATCACAGGCCACCAGATCTGAGAAAATGTCAAACTTGCAGCACAACATGGCAGGTAATCCCATTTGGGATGCCGATACCAGGTTGGTAGTGAAGAAATTGAAGACAAGGAGGAGGAGGAGGAGCATGATGAGGCAGCAGTACTCAGAGCAGCACAGCGTATGGTGGATGCCTACATGGGAGACACCAAGTATCTTGGCATCACTGATGAGCCATTGGTGTACTGGAGCAGTAAAGTGAGTGACTGGCCTGCACTGGCATCTGTTGCTTTTAAATACCTCAGCTGCCCACCATCCAGTGTCAGTGTGGAATGGGTGTTCAGTTCTGCTGGGGCCATTGTGCATGATCGTAGGACAAATCTGTCCCCAAAGAATGTTTCCATCCTAACATTTGTAAAATGAATGAGGCTCACATTCCACATAACATGGTTATTTCAATGGTGTTGTCCCAAGAACTGTGTCTCAGAGATGATGATGACAATGAAGACGTCCACACCGGTAAGACCTCTACTACCAGGGAGGTAGATGAAGCAGCAATGATGACCAATTTCCACCTGGTGATAACTCCAGTTGTGAAGACTGTGAGGGCTGCTTCATGGATGATGTGTCAGTGGAAGAAGGCTAAAGGTGTTCTGCCCCCACAGCCACCACCAGCATCCCTCTCCCATTTCCATTGAATCTTCTATTTTATGTTATTGTTATAAATTTAAAATTTTATTTTGGTGGTTGCTCTGTGTTAGACATCCTGTTAAACTGTTTAATTTGATTACCCAACCTAGTAACAATGTTTACTTAATTTCATTTTTGAAAATTTATCACCCTGCTGTGCTAACTGGAATGAATATGTCGTCTCAGCAATATACAATGGTCCCATTAAGCGACAAATACTGAACAACATTTTCCCCATTTCCACATATACTTCCTCCATGAGACCATGAATGAGTGTCTAGTGAGTGTGCAACCACTGTATATACAATGTAACAATAACAACTTAGTTGGACAGTGCAAAGCCAGTACTATGTTACTCAGAAATGCATGCATACTCCATCCCCATGTGTACAATTAACCATCATGTAATCTGCCTCCTTGTCTTCCATCCTATTGTGTATAATACATGCTTTGACAGCGTGGCCATCACTCTCATACGCCAAGAAATACAGCTGAAAATCAATGAAGCTGACAGATGCATGCTCCAGCATAAACAGCAGTCACAGACCAGTATATCAATGGTGCCTCTGAGTCCAGCTAAATTACTCCTCCTCCTCCTCCTCCAGCAGTCATCCACCAAGAAGAACCGCAGCATTGCCAGCACATTTTGGGCCAGTACGCCAACCAGCATGATGCAGCACTTTCATCCCAGCAAGCACACTTGATGTTGTTTTCCTCCAGGCAAAGAAACAGCCACTCAGAAAGCAACACATATCATCTTCCAGCAAGACATATATGTTCTTCCTCCATGGCCTGTCTTCTGGTCTCCTGATTCATGATAATTAGATTTCATTGTTGTCATGTTATTATGGGATGCATCTGCAAATGTCCACCAGAAAACTAAACAAACATTCCAATTGAAGTACTCTGTACCTGGCAATAAGAAAAAAGAAGGCATTTTGAGCATTACACAGTTTACACAGTTTTAGTAAGGTAGAAGAAGACCTACTGGATCCATCGAGTCTACCACCGTGACGCTATGTGGGTCAATACAGTTGGATACCAATATAGTATTTATCCAGTTCATTTTAAAATGTTCAAACTTGGTCGATTCAATTATATTCTGTGGTAATTTATTCCATAATGTTATTGCCCTGATTGTATAATAATGTTTTCTTCAAACAACATGAAGTCTTGCTATATTATGACATATGCAGTGAGTCCCAACCTTGAACTGCTCGGAGGTGAAAGAGTTAACTTTCCATGCCAGGCATGGAACTTTGAGCACGAGCTCGTTGAAAGCTCTGTCTGTTGTTCTTCAAACTCAAACTGTCAGATTCTTTACTCCACCTCACTGAACAGTCACTCGGAGATTTCTCCTTCTGCTCGGTTCATTTTGTCGGTTAAAGAATTAATTTTTCATTTTTTAACCGAATTTAAACTGCAACCGGTCGGTTCAAGCTCTGTCTGTGGTATCGTAAGTACTAGATAGGTTTTACATTTATTTCTGTGTCGAACTTGTAAATGGTATTATCAGTTCAGTTTGAACCGATCAGGTTGTTGAAAATTCATTAAATTCTGTCTTTTAGAGTGCGGTTCCTGGTTCTTATCGGTTCTAAAAAAGCGGATTTCATTACGGTTTTCCACGACCCGTGACACGGTTGGGAACTGATAAGAGGGTCTTGCTTGGCGGATTGCCATAAACGAGCAAGTTTTGTTAGGCTGGCACTATGTCTGAGAAACCCAAAAGAAAACTGCCCACTGGCTTTCAACACTGCAGTGTCTGTGGGGAAGCCTTTGCCAAGGCTGACCCCACACCACCTGTGTTTATTGTCTGGGGTTTGACCACCTCAATGCAGACTGCCAGATTTGCAAAATGTTCCTGCAGCTACCCTGGATAAGAGAGTTGGTAGGCTCAGGGAAAGAGGCCAAGAAGTCCACTGACCCGGATGGCCAGCCTGGTTCGGTTGTAACCGAACTGGAGGGAGTGCCCTCTGACCAGGGTGAGACTTCTCGGCAAGGAGAGCCCCGACTGAGAGTCGGTTCCAGCAAAAGGACTAGAAAATCAGCAGGTGTGGAGCCAAATTTCCATCTCCAACCGCTGAAGAAAGAGCCAAAGCGATTAAAATTGTCCAGTTGTTTCCCGGTTCCGACCAAACTGGCACCATCAGGTAAGTGTACGGTTCAGTCGGTTCCACCGGTTCAAGAATATGTTTTAGACAAATTTTATGAACCGGAGGAGGGGAAGAGGAGTATGAGGAGAGTGAATGTGGATTTGAAAGTCTGGATGTGCCATTGAACGGACAGCTCCCCAGACAGACCTTCAGGAGTGTCTCCCCTTGGCTTTCTGAGTCCCCTCTCATTTTATGTTTTATAAAAGTGGCTGAAACCCTCCACCTCCCTGTGGAGGAAGCTGTGGATGATCAAGAGGAGCCTGACTATGTAGAAATGATGGATATCCCAGAGTCTAGGAGACTGTCTATTCCTTTGCATAAATCTTTTGGGAAACAGACAGTAAAAATTCTGAAAACTCCTCACACTATACCTCTTGTGGATAAAAGAATGGACAAAAGGTACACATTGTCAGGCTCTAATACAGAGTTCCTTACACAACAATGCAGCCATGTTGGGGTAGTGCAGGCTGCAGCCTGTGACAAGGCTAATATTCCTTGGCTTCACACCCCTGACAAGGACTCCAGGAGGATTGATGCTATGGCAAAGAAACAGTACATGGCAGTATCCTTGGGACTCAGACAGGCCAATTATATGGCTTATGTTGCTAGATATCAGAAATCCAGATGGGATACTGTTATGGCTCTAGCAAACAGGTCCCTGGCCAGCTTGCCAAGGAGCTGGAGCAGGTGGCTGCTGATGGTATTGAGGCATCCAAGGTGCAATTCCATGCTGCAGTGGACTCTAATGATGTATCATCAAGAGTCATGGCTACATCTGTGACACTTGCAGAATGGCTTGGCTCAGAAGTACTAGCACTGTCACAGGATACCCAGACTAAGGCCATGGATTTTCCTGTTGTGGGTAATTCTCTGTTTGGGGGCAGACAGAGAATTACATGAAGAAAGTGGATGAGTATAGGACCACCTATAGGAGTGCACAGGCCAGGAAAGGCAGGCCACTCCTCAAAGGCAGCCTTCCAGGGGCAGGGCAGACCTTTTCATTGGCCTTTTTCAAGTTCAAGTTCAAGTTTATTGCAGGAAAACTCCATTGAGCAAGCTCATTCACAAGGAGGTCCTGTGACATAAACACTTAAAGTACAAACACAGATAGGTAATAACAGTATATACATGAAATGCACGTTACATGATACAGGCTGGATATACATACAAGGGTACCATAGGGTGATCGTGAGGGTGGTAAAATATTGATAAGGAGACAGGAAGCGATTGTGTTGCATACTGATAAATGAAACATGATGACTGTGTGTGTGTACATATACAGTATTTTGGCAGCTAGAACAAACAACAGTCTACAACTGATATGGGGAGGAGTGATTTGATAGAGTAGCAGTGGAGCGTAAGCAAAGATAAAGCCAGGAGTAGAAGGGAAGGGAAAGCAGTTAATATGACAAATCAATTATACCTTACCAGTGGATAAATATGGCACACATGGGGAAGGAAGAGACTTAATGACAGTTCAGGTGTCTTTTATTTTGGCTGAACTTAGCGATTTGTAGAAGTTTATTGAAACTGTGCTAGTTAGTTTCAGTACGGTTTGTAATTGGTTCCAAATGGAGGGAAGGGCATATGCAATAGCACGCTTACCAAAGGAAGTCAGCGGCCTGGTATGTCAAGCATAATAAAGTCAGATTTTCTTAACAAGTATGCACTATGTGAGATACTAATAAGGGAAGAGAGATAGCTTGGCAATTTCTGCAGGAGCAGTTTAAGAGTCCATAGCCCAGCATGGAGCAGGCGCCTAGTAGTAAGGATGTCCAACCAACAGCTGCATATAAGTCACAGTGGTGCGAACGGTAAGGAGTTGGTAATGAACCGTAACGCACGGTGATAACGGATGTCCAGTTTACTTAGATTTGCAAGAGTGGTGGAGGAATAGATTACATCGCCATAGTCGAGTAGGGGAGAAAAGTGGCCTGTATAAGCTTGTTTTGAGTTTCAAGGGGAAAAGGAGCCTATTTCGTAGAAGAAACCTAACCTTGCTTTTAACCTTCTAGAGACATCTTCGACGTGGTCACTGAAAGATAATTTATTGTCGATCCAGATACCTAGATATTTAATTTGGTTACAACTTCCAGAGGCTCGTTTAGCGTGGTGACAATGAAGTCTTGGGCAAGGGTATTGGGGGCCTGTGACAGCACTGCGGAGAATATCATTGCTTTAGTCTTCTTAGCATTGAGCAGAAGCTTTGCCTTTATTAGATTATGCTCAAGTTGTGTGAAGTCCGCTTGAAGCACTCCTTGACTTCAGATAACGAAGAGCCAGTATACAACACAGTATCATCTGCAAAAAGTGCAGATTGGAAGTAGATATATTAGCATCTAAGTCATTAATGTACAGAGAAAACAAGATAGGGCCTAAGATGGATCCTTGGGGACTCCTCTTGCAACTGGCAGCAGCAGAAAAAACCTTCTGCCTTTACTTTTGGAACCTTCCAGTTAGGTAGTTAGAGAACCACTGGGTGGTATGGTATGTGGCACCCAACTTTGCAAGGCAATTGACTAATAGTTTGTGATCAACAGTATCAAAAGCTTTGCTGAGGTCCAAAAGACTGTACCAGTTACTTCCTTAGCATCTATAGCAGAGATCCAATCATTGGTTACTTTTGCTAGTGCAGTGATTGTGCTATGATTAGCCCGGAAGCCAGATTGAGCTGGGTTAATGAGAGAAGGTTTCAAGTGAGATTTTAACTGAATATGGATCAGTTTTTTGAGAACTTTAGAAAGGATAGGCAATATGGAGATAGGCCTATAGTTGTTTACATCGCATGGGTCACCAGATTTAAATAGAGGAGGATATGTGCTGATTTCCAGCAGGACGGCACAGTAGTAGATGTAATGGAAAGATTGAAGATGTGGAGAATTGGGGCAGTGAGATGGCATAGCCTGACCTTAGGAAAAAAGGTTCCAACCATGAGTCCCTAAGCTTTTTGTGTCTAAGTTAGAAGAGAATCTTCTACTTCTTTATAAGTTATCTCGCACAGTTGGAAGGGCTTGGGTGCAGGACTAGATGTGGCTCTGGCCTCCTCTTCAGCTTATGCCCAGAGGGGGTTCTTTAGAGGGAGAGGCAGACTGGGTACAAGCAGACCTGCTTTCACCCTCAGCCTAAAGCCCCTGCCAAGCAGGCACCCTGATGGAGTGGCCAGGGCGATTCTCCACTACCTGTAGGGGGCAGGCTGGCTTACTTTGTCCAGGACTGGAAGTCTTTAACATCAGACAAGTGGGTCCTGGAAGTAGTAAGCCAGGGGCTGGTTCTCAGCTTCAAAAATTTCCAAAGATGAGAACCAGGTCCTTTCCACCTGCGAATCCATCAGATGCACTTGCCCTAGAAACAGAAGTTTCTACCCTCCTGGCTCTCAGAGCTGTGGAAAGGTTCCACCCCTACACCAGGGCAAGGTTGTATTCCAGGTACTTCCTTACCCCAAAAAGACAGGAGAATGGCGGCCCATCCTGGATCTCAGATACCTAAACAAGCACCTTTTAAAACCAAAATTCAAAATAGTGACTCTGGGAATTATTTTACCTCTCTAAGGCCAGGGACTGGCTAGCGTCTCTGGACCTCAAGGATGCCTACTTCCATGTTCTTATCAGAAGCTCCCATCGAAAGTGTCTCAGATTCGAACTGCTCAGGCCATTACCAGTTCAGAGCAATGCCCTTCGGCCTCACCTCTGCCCTGAGGGTATTCACAAAATGCCTGGCAGTAGCAGTTGCCCACTTAAGAAGGCAAAGATTGCCATCTTTCTTACCTGGATGACTGGCTCATAGTAGGCCAGTCTCCAGACCAAGTCAAACTACATCTTCAGGTAACTCAGCAACTGCTCACATCTCTAAGTTTCTTCTCAGTCTTCCAAAGTCAGTTCCAGAGCCTGTCCAGATTGTCACCTTCATAGGTGCAGAACTGAACACAAAAGAGGCCAGAGCTTCTTTCCTCTGGAAAGAGCAAGGACCCTGGTCTCTCTGGCCTCCTCCTTCACCCTGCAGGTCTCGACCAGCAAGGCATTTTCTGCAGCTCCTGGGGCACATGGCTGCTTCTACAGCAGTGGTGCAGGGAGCAAGATTTCAGATGAGGGACATCCAGTTCCATTTTGAGAGCCTTTTGGTCTCAAGGAGAGACCTCTAACCAAATTGATCCCAGTGACTCGAACCCTGATCCAAGCCCTTCAGTGGTGGCAGGACCAGAGCAATCTGAGACAGGGGTCCCTTCACCCCTCAGTCTCACTCCTTGATCCTTACTACAGATGCATCCCTCTTGGGGTGGGAGCTCACATGGGCGACCTCACTACCAGGGATTGTGGTCCCCTCAGGAATCTCTGCTCCACATCAACCTGTTGGAACTCAGAGCAGTTTTTCTAGCACTTCAAGTTTTTCCACATCTGTTCAGAACAAAGTTGTACAGGTCAGATCAGACAACACCACTACAATGTGGTACATCAACAAACAAGGAGGCACTTTCGGTTCTGACCTTGTGCACCGAAGCAATGAAGTTCGGTCTCTGGCTTATTCCCTGAACACCTCCCTTACGGCAGTTCACCTCCCAGGCAAGGCAATGTCCTGGCAGATGCTTTCAGCAGGATTTCCTAGGGCCATCATGAATGGTCACTGGATCCCTAGTACTGGAGGTAGTATTTGCCAGATGGGGCACCCCAGATAGATCTTTTGCAGCTCCAGACAATCACCAACTTCCTTTTTGTTGCAGGCCCCAGTGTTGGGCTCAGTCCCCTGGATGCCTTCCTTCTCAGTTGGGAAGGAAGTTTCTCTATGCTTTCTCCCTTCCCTCTTCTGTTCAAGGTGCTAGTCAAAATCAGATCTCAACCCTGCAAGATGATCCCGATTGCTCCAGATTGGGTCAGACAGCCCTGGTACCCACTCCATGTCCTTAGCAGTCCACCTTCCCTGTGTCTTCCCAGGAATCACAACCTGTTAACCTGTGCTCAGGGAGAGTTTGGTACCGAATCTCAGATCCCTCAATCTCATGGCCTGGCTCTTGAAGAGTTAGAGTTTGCTGACCTACACCTCTCCCAAGGTGTATTGGATATCTTGAAGGCTTCCAGGAAGCCTTCCATCAGGCTACTTATAATTCCAAATGGAAGAGGTTTTCCATATGGTGCTCTGGCAAGCACATTTCCCAGAATCTGCTGACTTACCCACAGTCCTGGATTATATGGTGCATTTGAATACTTTGGGGTTGAGACCAGCTACCTAAAGGTGCACCTGGCAGCCGTGTCTGCTTTCTTATCAGCTGGTAAACCCTCTTCTCTTTCAGCTCATCCTGTATTCTCCAAGTTTTCAAGGGGTTGCTTCACCAACCTCCATTCAGGACCTGCCCCTGCCTGGGATCTTAATATTTGCATTGCCCAGCTTATGCAACGCCTTGAGCCCTTGTCTTCAGCAGCTTAAGTACTTGACTTGGAAAACTGTGTTTTGGTAGCCATCACTTCTGGCAGGCACATAAGTGAATTACAAGCTTTGTCAGTGGAGCCTGATTTTATCTCCTTTCATAGAGATAAGGTGGTCCTCAGGACTAACAGAAAGTTCTTGCCTAAGGTGGTTTCAGACTTCCACCTTAATCAATCTATGTCTCTCCTGTGTACTTCACTGACCATTCCTCCTCTGGCGAGAGGAGACTGCACAATTTAGATGTCAAAGAGCCCTTAGTTACTACATAAAGAATGTACCAAGGGTCTGGGTTTGACTCCCTCAACTGTTCCTCACTTATGGTGAGGTTGGTAAGGAAACCTGTCACTAAAGATCCATTGCCAGGTGGATTGTCTCTTGTATCAATTTGCTATGAAAAACTGGGTAAGGTTCCTCCCTCAGGCCTGACTCACTCTACCAGAGGTACAGCTGCATCTCTGGCTGCTGCCAGGGACATCCCTATCCTAGAGATATGTCAAGCAGCTGCCTGGAAAACAGTTCACACTTTTGCCAAGCATTACTCCTGGACATCCAGGCTAGGAGTGGTGCTTTCGGTTTAACACAGCTGTGCTTCAGAGCCTATTTCCTAGTGATTCTGTCCCTCCTCCATGGAGGGTACTGCTGTAGTCTGCATATGTCATAATATAGCAAGACTTCATGTTGTTTGAAGAAAAAATTACTCACCTTAGTAATGTTGTTTCTTCTAATGGATTCTTGCTATATTATGACCTCCCCCTGCCCCTCTCAGAACCTCTGCTCTTGGGATGTGGGTGGGCAGTGCAGTGTTGGCACTTAGTAGATACCCACCTTGTTTTTCACCCTCCTTTTTGGGGTGTTCGGGTGTGTGTTTTTATTTTTGGATCCCTGACTTGAGTCTTTGTTTTGGGACCAAAACATGTGTTCTTATATTTAGTAGCTAGTTGGCTAGTGTAGATTTACAGCTTCCACAAAGAACCTTAGTGAGTTTTGCTCGTAAAGATCTGACAGTTTGAGTTTGAAGAACAACAGACAGAGCTTTCAACCGAGCTCGTCTCAAAGTTCCATGCCTGGCATGGAAAGTTAACTCTTTCACCTCTGGAGCAGTTCGAAGGTTGGAACTCACTGCATATGTCATAATATAGCAAGACTCCATTAGAAGAAACAACATTACTAAGGTGCGTATTTTTTCTTTTATATCTAGGTGCCCTTTGTACAAATAACTGTTTGTTATTACATCTTAGTATGTTTGGTTTATTTGAATATTTGATATTGCAGTCTTCCATAAGTTTTCTATCCTGTAAGATTTTAAACAATAATAAAAGATCTTCTCTCAGGCATCTAATTTCAAGATCATACAGTTGTAATGCTCTGCATCTTTCTTTATATGATAAGTTTTTATTTTAGGAATGAGTTTGGTAGTTTTCTTTGGACACTATCCAACAGCTTTTTATCCGTGGAAGATACAGGGCCCAGAAAGCAGCTCCATAATCCAAGTGAGGCCTAATATAAGCATTATACAGGGGCAATATACAGGTATCTTGTCTGCAAATGAAAGATCTTTTGATGGAGTTAAGAATATGATTTTCCTGAGTGCTGTATGCTGACAGTGTTCCCAGGGATTAATTGTTCATGTATCATAATTCCAAGACCTTTTTCAGTTTTAACATGTCTTACTTCTTTGTTATTACTATAATATTTCACATGTAGGTTTTGAGGACCGAGATGCATTACAACACATTTATCTTCATTAAATGCCATTTTATTCAAAATGGCCAGTTTTCTAAGGTGTTGATATCTTTTTGTAATGCTTAATATTGTCCAAAGTATTAACTTTTACATAGTTTTGTATCATCAGCAAATTTACTGACGTGGCTCACAATTTCATTTTGTAGATCTGATATAAAGATCCCAAACAGGATAGGACCCAGGACCGATCCCTGGGGACACTGCTAATCACCTTAATAGGACCAGAATGGGTATCTAAGACTTTTACCACTTGTGTTCTGTCAGTCAACCAGTTGAATACTCACCTGATTGTATATGGGCCTAATCTTATGTTCTCCCTTTTTCTAACCAAGATATCATGACAAACCTTATCAAAGGCCTTTTTAAAATCCAGGAAAATGACATCCACTGGGTTGCCTAGATCCAATGACTTACTGACCCTCTCATAGAAACTAATAAGAATCGTGGTGCATGATCTCCCTTTGTAAAACCATGTTGTTTAGTATCATTATGTCCCTTACATTCCATTTCTATTTCAATTCTGTTTTTCAAGATTCTTTCCATGGTCTTACAAATGACTGAAGTGAGACTTATGGGTCGATAGTTCTCTGCATCATTTATTTCCATTTTATAGATTGGAACTACCACAGCTTGTTTCCATTCATAAGGCACATTTCCTTTAAGTAATGAGATGTTAAATATATATTGCAAGGATTTGAAATAGTATGGGTTGTGTTTTTAACAGTTTAGGATTGAAGCCATCTGGCCCTACCCTGAGTCTATTTCAAAAGTCTTTATGGCCTTCTCTATCTCATCTATATTGATCTTATGTAACTGTGTTTGATTCATGTTATTTTATTATAATGCCATTACTGAATATTAAAACTGAGCCAAAAAACTGGTTCAATTTATTCCCCATATCTAATGGATTGGTTATTTCTTTCATTATCATTAAGTGATGTTATGTTGGGACCCTGATTTGTGTTATTATTAATGTAGAAAAGAATGCTTTTGTTTTTTGTAAGTGCTAGTTTTAACCATGAGGAATCACTCATTATGATTAAACTTAATGCAGTCAGCCTCCTTTGTTGAACTGCATGGAGAGATGGAATTTTATGCAAATTATGGAACTCTCAGTTGGCTCATGTCACTTTCAAACTGCTACCCTAGCAACTGCTGCCTCTGAGTGCTTCAGATTCTTTACTCTGCCTACCTAGTAAGGACATCCCGGAGAGCTCTCCTTGAACTGTCTCAGACTAAAGTTTATCTGTAGATAAGTACTCATTTTCAGTTTCATTTTAAATTGCTGCCTTAGAAACATTGTTTAGTATAGTAAATTAGTGTTTTAGTAGTTTTTATTTATATTAGCAGTTCCCTCATGGTTCCTTTGAACCGAGGGTTCTCGTCTATTTTAAATATAGAGATACAGTATTTAGCAGTCGGTTCCTTGAACTGCTTTAGTTTAGTCTAAAATTAGTATTTTCTGGTTCCTTTTTCCAGGAACCCGAATAGCGTAGGTTCCAGGAACCTAGCAGTAGTTATTTTAAAGTAATCTCCGGTTCTGAGTTACTTTAAATAACGTTTTAAAGTAATCTTTTTGCCTAGCTTAAATGTCAGAGATCCGTTTGGATAAACCTAAAAAGCACAGGACCCACAGATTTTAAATGTTGTGAATTTTGTGGACAACTTATAGCAAAAGCAGATAGACATTCTCTCTGTATTTCTTGTTTGGGTACA
Source organism: Neoceratodus forsteri (assembly GCA_016271365.2). Classification (NCBI taxonomy): domain Eukaryota; kingdom Metazoa; phylum Chordata; order Ceratodontiformes; family Ceratodontidae; genus Neoceratodus; species Neoceratodus forsteri. The sequence goes on along the minus strand of CM057459.1, from coordinate 274,884,775 downwards.
AGTCATACATTTGCCAGTTGTGATATCTGTAAGACCTTTTGCCCTAAAACATTAAAGAAAAGGTCTAAAATTTTAGAATAGATGGCTTCTGCTTCTGGGGATAATTCTGCTTCTTCCTCCTCCCACAAAAAGGATGGAGGTACAGCCAAGGATCTGATAGGAGTTCAGATAAATCTGAACAAGGTGAAACAAAAGGGCTGTGGAAACAGGCACAGAACGTGTTCCATTAAAGAAAAATGTAAAGAAAAACATGTCACTGTGCCTCCAGCCGAGAAGGCTAAGGAGCTCCCAGCAGACACGCATATTATGCCATCGGCTGAGGACATTGCTAAGGCACTACAAGTGTTACAAGCCCTAAAGGTTGCAATCCAGCTCCTACAATTGACTGCCCTGGTTCCTCCTACAGCCCCAGCAAGGCAAGAAGTGCTGGATGTGTTTGGTGAGGAGGAGGATGACTTTGAAGAGGAACCTATAGATCCAGAGGTCTCTCCTGAGCAAGAGTTTGGATCTCCTCCTAGGGGTCCTGAGGAATACTCTTCCCACTATGCTTTTGTTAAGAACATGGTGGAAACCCTGAACCTTCCTCTTCAGGAAACAGAGGAGGATATGGAGGAGGCAGACTTTCTAGAAATGATGGGGCTAACCCTCACAAAACGCCTACTTCTGCCCATGCATAAATCTTTAAAGAAGGCTGCAGTGCAGATTTTTAAAACTCCAACCTCTATCCCTGGTGTGGATAAGAAACCTGACAAGAAATACCAGCTGGACAGAACTACAGCTGATTTTCTATTTACGCATCCTGATCCTGAAGGAGTAGTCCAAGCTTCTGCCTGTGACAAGGCCAGGATCCCATTGGCTATCCATTCACCAGACAAAAATTCATGAAAAATGGATGCTATGGGAATGAAAGGGTACATGGCTGCCTCTTTATTAGTTAGACAGGCCAATTACATGGCATATTCAGTGCAGTACCAAAAGCTCTATGGAACACTGTTCTAGCTTTGGCTGATAACGGTCCCAGGTGAACTGGCTATAGACTTGCAAGATACAGCAAAGGCTGCACTTGATGCTACCAGGTACCAATTTCATATGACAGTGGATGCCAATGATACTGCATCCAGGTTGATGACTTTTGTCAGTTTCACTCAGGAGGTTTGCGTAACTTAGAGCCACCAACCTAACTTATACCCATGCCAAAGCAATGGTTTCCCCTGGAGAATAACTCCTTGTTTGGGGATAAAACAGAGGCATACATAAAGAAGGTGGAGGAATATAAATCCACCTGTCAGAGCAATTCAAGGATAGGCCCTTCACCTCTTATAGATCCCAGAGTAGGGAGGTAGGGGTAGGGTTTTTACCCCAGACCTTTCTTTTAGGAGCAAGCCTCCCAGCCTCAGCAGCAAGCCAGAGGTTATTTTAGAGGAAGGGGCAGGAGAGCCATGAGAAGAGTGGCTCCTGCACCACAGGTTCAGACACAGCCTGCACAGAATCCCTGATGGGCTAGTGCAGGTCGCATCCCTATTACAGGTCCACCAGTAGATGGCAGACTGGCTCTTTACCTTCACGCTGGCATTCCATCACCACAGACAAGTGGGTGTTGGAGGTAGTGAGCCAGGGCCTGGCACTCAGTTTCAAATCATTCCCAAAGCTGAGAACAAGAACCTTTGCTCCGTAACAGCTGCACACAGGATTCTGTTGGAAGCAGAGGTAAAACATCTGCTAGCAATCAAAGCAGTAGAGGTAGTGCCTCTAATAAGCAGGGGAAAATGTTTTATTCCAGGTACTTTCTCATAAGAAAGAAAAATGGTATTAGCGGCCTATTTTGGATCTAAGACTTCTGAACAAGCACATTTTGAAACCAAAGTTCAAAATGGTCACTCTTGCCATAATCATTCCTTTATTGTAAAGGGAGACTGGCTAGCCTCCCTAGATCTAAGGGATGCTTATTTCCATATTCCCATCAGACCATCTTACAGAAAATTCTTGAGATTCAGGCTGGCTTCAGGCCATTATCAGTTTGCTGCTCTCCCTTTTGGGCTAACCCGGCACCAAGGGTTTTACAAAGTGCCTATCAGTGGTGGTAGAGTTTTGAGAAAACAAGGTATAACAGTCTTCCCTACCTGGACAACTGGTTAGTAGTAGGACAGTCTCTGCAGCATGCAGTACAGTCACTGGCGCTCACAAAATCCACGCTAGAGTCCCTGGGATTTCTGATAAATGAAAAAAATCTCAACAGGTACCACTCCAGGTGCTGGAGTTTATTGGAGCAGAACTAAACACCAGACAGGGCAGAGCCCTCCTGCCACAGGACAGGAGACAGGCATTCTGCAGATTGCAAAATCCTTTGTCTGGGAGACCCAGAACAGCCAGAGAATTTCTCAGGCTACTAGGCCACATGGCATCTGCCATGGCAGTGGTAATGGGCTCCAGGTTTCAAATGAGAGATATTCAGTTCCATCTCTGACAGTATTGGTCTCAAAGGATGGAGCCTATGTCCAAACTGGTTCCAGTCACAGAAAGTTTAGTCCAGGCCTTACAGCGGTGGCTAGATGAGCACAACCTCAGGTTGGGTGTACCTTTATAAGGAACAACCTTCAGTAATCCTCACAACAGATGCCTCTCTTCTAGGCTGGGGCATACATGTTAGAGCACACAGCAAGTGGCACATGGTCCCCCAAGAGCCTCTGCTGCACATAAATCTCTTGGAGCTCAGGGCTGTTTACCTGGCTTTGAAAACATTCACTCCTTACCTGAAAAACAAGGTGGTGCAAGTCAGAACATTCAACACCACAACCATGTATTACATCAACAAGCAAGGAGGTACCAGGTCACATCTACTGTGCACAGAAGCAATGAGACTGTGGTCCCTGGTATACTCCATGGGAGTATCCCAGTCAGCCATATACCTTACAGGGAAGGACAATGTGCTGGCAGACTCTCTAAGCAGGATAAGTCAGGACCACCATGAGTGGTGCCTGAATACTCAGGTACTCAGTACAATTTTCAGTAAATGGGGCACTCCAGAGGTGGATCTCTTTGCCTCCCCAGAAAACCATCAGCTTAGCACTGTTTGCAGGCCTCCTCTAGGGCACAATCCCTGGATGCCTTGGCCCTGGATTGGACAGGGAAGTTTCTGCATGCATTCCTCCTTTTCCTATGATATTCAGGACCCTACTGAAGTTGAGGTCCCAACCAGCAAAAATATACTGGTGGCTTTGGATTGGGTGAGACAGCCTTGGTACTCTCTCCTGCTGTCTTTGTCAGTGGTTTCTCAATCCATCTGCCCAGGAGGCACAACCTGTTAACCTCCTCTCAGGGCAGGATCCCGTACCCCAATCTCAAATCACTGAGGCTCAAGGCGTGGCTCTTGAGGACTTAGAATTTGCTAACCTTAACCTATCAGAACAGGTGCTGACAGTGCTTGGGGTTCCAGGAAGCCTTCTACTAAGAAGACATATTCCTCTAAGTGGAGAAGATTTACAAAATGGTGTACAGGTAAAGGTTTGAGCCCTTTCTGGGCTGATTTGGCTATTCTTCTAGATTACCTTACAACATTTATATTCCTTAGCTCTGAAGTCTTCCACCTCAAGGTCCACTTAGCTTTAGTCTCTGCTTACCTGTCAGTTGGTAAGGAGAGGTCTATGGCTTCTCATCCAGTATTTAGAAAATATTTTAAAGGCCTTAATCTTCTGCACCTCCCCTAAGGGAACCGGTTCCGGCCTGGAATCTAAATATTTGCATTGCTAAACTCATGGATGCACCATTCGAACCTATGGCAAACCGCAGAGATTTGAAGTATGTCACTTGGAAAACTGTTTTCCTGGTTGCCATTACTTCAGCCAGAAGGATCAGTGAACTACAAGCCCTGTGTACAGATGTGGACTACATCTCATTCCACAGGGACAAGGTAGTCCTTAGGACCAATAGAAAATTCCTTCCCAAGGTGGTATCTGATTTTCACTTGAATCAATCTATCATACTACCTGTCTTCTTTACAGACAACTCCAGTTCCCAGAAAGGAGACTTCACTCCTTGATGTCAAAGGCGCTTAGCCACTACATTGACAGAACCAAGTCTTACAGGATAAAAGTCAATCACACCTCTTTCTCACATATGGTGAAGTTGGTAGGGCAGAGCTGCAACAAATGTACAATTGCTCAGCTGGATAGTGCATGTATACAGTTTTGTTACAGTAAAGTGGGTAAGGTACCTCTGGGCCTGAGAGCATACTCCACCAGGGGCACGGCTGCTTCAGTGGCAGCTTCAAGAGAAACTACTACTGGAAATCTGTAAAGCAGCTACATGGAAAACAGTACACACTTCACAAAGCATTACAGCCTGAACTTGCAATCCAGAGGTGATGCTAGGTTTGGTACAGCAGTACTGCAGAGCCGGGTTCCAAATAGGTTCTCTGCCCAACCTCCAAAGGTACTGCATGGTAGTCTGCATTAAGTTTAATCATAGTGAGTGATTCCTGGGGTTAGAAGAAAATTACTCACCATAGTAATCTTGTTTCTTCAAGGGATCACTCATTATGATTAAAGACCCTCCCTACCTCCCTACTAGAACCTATAGAGTTGCTATGCATCCCTGCATTAGGTTTTTCTTTTCTCCTATATAGGTTAAGATAGAGATTCACTTTGTTTAACCAGTTGGTGTCCAGGTGGTCTCAAGTTTCTTAGGTTTGTTGGTTAAGGATGTTTTGACCTGAAAGGGCAAAAATATTATTTTAAGGTTGTTAATTTTAGCTAGTGGGTGTTTTACCCAGTTAGGCTCCGTAAGAATCTGAAGCATTCAGAGTGCAGCAGATGCTAGGGCAGCAGTTTGAAAGTGACATGAGCCACTGAGAGTTCCATAATTTCAAAAATTCCATCTCTCCAGGCAGTTCAACACAGAAGTCTAACTGCATTAAGTTTAATCATAATGAGTGATCCTTTGAAGAAACAAGATTACTCGGTGAGTAATTTTTCTTTTAATTAAATCTTTTTCTTCCTTTTCAGTTAGAGTTTTTTAATTCAGTTTTATAGTTAAGGATATTCGTTTGACTCTGGCACTTTTTCATATTTAGAAATGCTTTTCTTTATTGCTGATTTGTAATCTTATTTTTCTTGTTAGCCAAGGTGGTATCTCACCCTTTCTATTGTGAGTTTCTTTACTGGTACATATAGGTTTTCTAATTCAGTAATAATGGATTTAAATAATTCCAACATTGATCAACATTTAGATCCCTAAATAATGTATCCCAGTTATAATCAGATAATATGCTTTATTAATTTTCAGATAATCAGCTTTATTGTAGATATAGTTATAATTTGTCCACCCTATTTTATTTTTATGTTTATTTATTTCAAACATAATGGTATAATGATTCTGTTCCCAATAGGGCTACTAATGTTCAGATTTGTTATCTCAAAGGCTAAGTTGGTTAAAACTAGGTCCAGAATATTGGAACCCTAGTTGGTTCATATACTATTTGTTCCAGCTCTGCCATTATAAAGGAATCTAGGAAAATACTTTCAAAGAGATTCTGGTCACAAGCTGGTCCTCTACCTGGTAAATTAAAATCACCGACTACTAGTACATCAGATGATGTTGTTAGTTTTTAATGTCAGAGATTAATATCTGATCTTGGTTGAGATTAGAAGATGGCGGTCTATAGTAATTTGCCAATATAAAATGTTGACCATTTTGTTGTGTTATTTTATAGAAACACCTTTACTGTCAGTGAAATTATTTGATAATGTAGGTTCCATTGCATTAATTGTATTTGATACATAAATACAAACCCTCCACCCTTTTATTTTTTCTGTTTTATTATATAAAGTATAACCTGGGATACCGTTGAACCAGTTAGCCATTTCGTCGCCAAGTTTCACATAGGGCAGCAATATCAATGTTTTTATTCATTAATATTTCAGTTAGTTTGGAGATTTTAACCACATTTAAGCTTCACATTAGCTTCTAAGTTTTATCGTAGCATGTTCCTGCAGAGAACATATGAAGCTATCTCTGTTTGCCCCTTTATTAGTTTAAACATGTCTCAATAGTATTGATGATGGATTTTCCAATACAGCAACCCTCTTTGTTGAGATGAAGACCATCCCAGCCAAACAAGCTTTTATCCTCTAAAATCTTTCCCAATGTATAATACATTTAACGTTTTCTTGGAAGCACCATTTTGAGCCACTCATTGACCTGTTTAATTTTGTTTTGTTTATCAATATTGGCTCTTGGTACTGGGAGTATTTCAAAAAAGCAGCATTCACTTCTGCCCTGTTTAGTGTAGTTGCTAATTTAATAAAATCTTTAACATTTTCAAATGCAAATTTTGAAATATCATTTGTGCTAACTTGGATTACCATCAGGGGATTATGACCCACATTTTCATAATATCTGGGACCATACAATAAATATCCCAAATCCAGGCCCTCTAAAACTAGAGCAAGTGATACTGGCCTTGTCTCTTTGGCAGATATATCCATCAGTATATTTAATGATCGAATCTCCCAGTACAATAACTTGTCTCTTAATCTCTGGAGGGTCATTTGTGGCACCATTAGATTGGCTTGTTTTGTCATTTTCTGCATTATTTACTAAGGGACTAGTAGCAATATCAGGTCCATATTCTATTGTTTGTGTAATATTTTATGTAGAACTGTATTAGGCCCAGGTTTTGTTGAGCATTATTTTTCACTTGGAATATATCCTAAGTCAGTGGGAATGGAGTAGCTACTAGGACTGGTTTTAGTTTTAATAGCAGAAAGGTTAGCTTCTTGGCCAGTGGAATCTGTACCTCATCCATAATATTTCTACATGCTTTGTTTACTATATGGTTAATTTTAGGGTTGTGGAGCTGTGTGTTATATTATCGTTATCAGAATCTAATACTGTAAATTTGTTCTGTGTAGTAACAGGGAATTCCATCGCCTCCTACCTTTTTGTGCTGTTTTTATTTATTACTGGCTTCAGCCATAGTCATCACTACTGCTACTTACTTCTCTTACTCTTTTCTGTCTATCATCATGTGATTTATTTGTTTCAGTATCTCAGAGGTGGAAGCCAACATGTTACTAGTAGTGGTTTCCTTACTGCTGTCACTCTTCTTTATATCCTTAATGGTATCTTCAAGTTCTTTAATCCTATCATTTAGTGACATAATTTCCAGGCATTGGTTGCACCATAGTCCAACAAATCCTGTTTGACTATCTAGGCAAAACTTGTTACAGAGAATGCACAGCATTTGCTATCTCACCTGTCTGCAGTGTAACAACACCGTTTGAGATAGTTATGTTGTCTACCCTATTTAGTAGCCAAGGCCTGTTTTTACTTGCCTCCAATAATGTCTGGCAGGCTCCCAGCCTCCCCAGCAGACACAGCTGATGTCTCTGAACATGTCTCTGCATGCAGCCCCATGCATGCTTGCTAGTGTGAGCATTTTTAAGTGCCTGGACCAGAAGTCTCATGGTGTTACTGCTTCGGTTTTGATTGCTAGATAGTGATTTGTTCAAAAATAAAATTAGTGTTTACAAACACTGTTTGCTAGTACCTCAGATCTGTGTGAAGTGTAAAATAGCTGTCATCAATCCCTGTAACTAACTAGACTGCTCCAACAGTACTCTACTAGGTCCTTGTAGCACTGGGTAGTAGATGGATCAGTCATTATCAAGGATCAGCCTAGATGCCTAGAGTACAGACTGTTTAACACCACACTGGTTTTAGGGACACAACAATATATAGTGAATAAAAGCACAGACAGTTTACATCAAAGTTTCATAAATTACACCTCTCACTAGAGGTCCACTTTACTCCAGCTCAAAGAGCTACAAATAGGTGCCCACCACCCACCACCATCATTACTTGAGCACTACTTACATCAGGAATGGCTGTTAAACTTTAACCCTTGTCGTGAACAGACTATGTCTGATGAGCACAACCAGCAGCCCTATTGGGAGGTAACAGATGCATCACAGAAGAGGAATTCCTGAATATTGACAGACCCATATAGAACATAGTTACTGTCAAAGTTTGACATCTCTGTACTGCAGTAACCACATCAAAAAAGCTATGAAAAGTTAATACTTAACCGTATCCACTAACCCCAAACCAACCCTCAACCACCTCCTCCACCACCAGCCCACAAGACCATCACAAATTAAGAAATACTTACCACAAGTTAATGAATTGCACACATGTTCAACATCAGCAGCAGCAGCAGCATCAGTGCACCTGGAGTTAACATCACCTAAATTCCTGCATGTTGACAAATGCAAAAGAATACAAATGCAATTCGACTCAGATATTCAAGATGCAGTCACCTATCCCAGTAATGAAAAATTCAATACTTATCTTGTGTAATATGAAATGTGGTGCATTACAACATCCGTATCCAAATCCTGGCATGCATGTCATGTTGATGTGATCCTCAGCACACTAGATAATATAGAATCGGTACAAACATATAAGAACTCAAGAGCGTCCCAATAGCAACCCACCATCCCCTGCTCTTGCACCCCAAAATCAATACAGACAGACATTTACATGTACAGCAGCAGTATCGATCAACTATGTGAAGAGGATCCCCATGAAGCAAAGAAAGCATTATTTCATGGCAACTAGTCAGAGCAGCAGGCAGCAGCTACAGGCAACAGCAGCAGCACAGAAACTGTCATTCAATCCACACTGGCTTAAAACCACAGAGCCAAGAGAGCATGCCAGGGCAGCAGCATTGCGAAATGATAATTCCACAGTTCTCAATCAACTGAGAAACCAGCAGAAGGAAGCAAGATCAACTTTAAGTAGCAGGACCATTTTGCAGGAGAGGCAGAAAACAGCAGATTTGGGTGCTCATGGTGGATGTGAACCATGTTACTGCATGGCCGACACCTGATTTTTGTCTGAATATACTGTACGAATTTTTGGAAACATTTCTGGACTTCTGAGCCACGTTACACAGTGTCAACACCATGATTAGGCCTTAAACCATTGGTAAACAGTGGGCTAAGAAACACGTTTTGGTCCAAGTGGAAGCGTGCAACATAAAATAGCATGTCTGACACCTGATTTCTGTCTGAATGTACTGTGCAATTTTTGGGAAACATTTTTGGACTTGTGTGGCATGTTAGGCAGTGGCAGCATCATGGTTAGGCCTGAAAAGCATTTAAATTTATTTTTATTTTTATTTATTTAAGTCTAGGATTACAAGTACCTTTGAGCTGAGGCTCTTTACAGAGGTTCCACATCAGTAAGAACAGACAATACAGGATATGAAATTACAGAATAAAACAATCATAACACTGATGGTTACAACAAATTGGTTACGGGTACAAGTACATGAGACACTAGGAGGTGTATTAAAACATAGGAGATGGAAAAGAGAGATGGGAGTGGGACAGAGTATAACTTAGATGGTCTTGTCAAGACAGAGCAGTAATGAGTGCATGGGTTGGGCATGGGTGAAAAATAAGGAAGTGCTAGGAGTAGGGTAAACATGGGCAGCAGAGGTTAAGGGTAGCAGTGAAAAAGAGAATTGCTCAGCTAGGCAATCACAAGTGCTTGATGCAACGAGGGAGTGATGGAGCTTCTTCTTGAAGGTGCCCAGAGTTGGTGAGGCAGAGATGTCACTGGTAAGATTATTGAGCCAGCTGGTGGCCCTGTATGTGAATTACCTTTGACCTTAGGTTGTATGAGAATGAGGAATGTGCAGTAATTGTGGTTTTGAGCTCCTGGTGTAGCAGTTATTAACTCTGGTCTTGAGAAGGAGCTGAAACCTGGGGGTCTTTTCCATCATTATTTTCTTGGCTGTGATGCAGGTTTGATATTTTAGTCGGTTGTTGAGTTGCAGCCATCCAGTTTGAGAGTAGAGGTCACAGGTATGGGTGAGACAGTGGGCTCTGGTGATGAGATGACATGCTTTATTTAGGGAGGTAGCAACTTGTTTGATAATGGAGGCAGTGGCAGAGCCATAAACAATGAGTCCATAGTCAATAACACTCACAATGGAGCTATGAATGGCAACAGACAATGCTTCAAGGATTAGATGTTTTTGGTGATGGAACAGGAGTCCCAGCCCAGTATTTGCTGTTTTACAACATTATTATTGATATGGGTAGCATAGAGAGTGTGGAGTCAAGGGTGATGCCAAGATATTTGAAGGTATTAACTGGATCAAGGGTGACTCCTTGTTTGGTATTACTGGTGGCGATACTGCTTATTTTAGTTTTGTGAGCTACTGAAAACATGGCCTTAGTTTTTTTCTGGTTTAGTATCAGTTTGTGCTGCAAGAACCAGTTTTCTGCTGGTGTAAAACTGTTGGAGGTTTCCTGTAGTTTTCTGGATCATGATGGGAGGCAAGGATAACTGTGTCGTCTGCATAGAGTATAATTTGTTCTGGACAGGAGTCCAGTAGTGTGTTCAGGAATAGGCTAAAGAGGAGGGGGTCCAGAATTGACCTTGTGGAACACCAGAGAGGACATGTCTGGCATCAGAGAGTGTTTCAGCTATTTTACTCATTGGGACCGGTTGTCTAGGTAGCTATTGAACCAGTCAACTGAATCGGTGAGAGCCCAGCCTTCCGTAGTTGGACAAGCAGGAGATGGTGGTTGATGGTATCAAAGGCCTTAGTTAGAGCGATGAAAGCAGCCCTGTTAGTTTACCATTGTCCAACAAGTGGTGAATGGCTCTGGTGAATTCGAGTAGTGCTGTGGAAGTGCTGTGACCCATTCTAAAACCATGTTGCTGCTTGCACAGGATGTTTTGTATGTCTAGAATTGGTAAGCTGGTCAGCCACAATATGTTCCAGGGCCTTGGAGAGTGGCGGTAGGATGGAGATTGGATGGAAATTTTCATGGCAGTTTTGACACCACTTTTGTGTATAGGGTCACAGTGGCCAATTTCCATTTGTCCAGGAACTGGCTGAGGCTGAGGGAGGGGTTAAAAATCTTATTCAGTGGCCTGAGGACTTCTTCCAGGGTGAGGATAGAAGTTTTAGGTCAGTGAGTTACTGCTGGATCTGGACTTGGTAATAGCTTTGGTAACATAGCTGCAGACCTAGTACATCTTGACTGATTTAAAGTGAAAGGGAGGGTGGCCAGTGGGGCAGAGGAGATTGGGGCATTGAAGTGTCATCCTCTCCAAAAAATTGGAGGGAAGTACAGAACTAAGGTCAGTGAAAGCAGCATTGAAGGTGTCAGCAATGATTTTCGGGTCTAGTGGTGACACCATTAATGCAGAGCATGGATGGGGATTTAGACTGCTTCCTGGTGACTTCTTTAATGTTGTTCCAGAAATCTCTTCGTTTCCCAGGAATTTGTGAGCGTGGTTCTTGAAATAGGCATATTTCATTTGCCGGATGGCTTTGGTGCAGTCATTTTGAACACATTTATAGTTATAGATGTCTATTTGCCTCCCAGTGTTTCTAGCTAGTTTCCAAAGATTATCCTTGCTTTAGATGCCTTAGGAGGTCTCCTGAGAGCCAGAGGTTATGGAGCTTTTACTTTATGCTTTTAAGAGGTGAGAAATTGTTGCAGGCTGCATTAAAGGTTTTGATAAAGTGGTCCAGGGTGGTGTTTATATAGGTTGCAGTGAATATTGGTGACCAGTCCAGTTGAAGCAGGTGGGTTTTGAGATGAGCTAGATGGCCAGGGGCAAGACTCTGCTGGTTATGGTTTTCGGGCGGTTTGCTGAATTTATTGGACCAGGTTCAGCTGACAGGGAGTGGTCACTGATTACATCAGGGAGGACAGTGGTGTTGAGATCCAGGTGGGTGGCTTGTAAGGGTCCAGTCCAGAAGAGTGCTGGTGCCCGTTTTATAGCTTGTCCTGGTAGGGGAGTCAACCATCTGGGTGTGAGATTTGCTACTGCTATAGAATCCCTATGAGCCACTGCCTCTGCAGCAGGCCAATTTATATTAAAGTCTCCAAGAAGGATGGACTCAAAACAGCGAGACTTTTGACAAAGTCCAGGGCTGTGTTTAGGCCACAACCTTGCTCTTTTGGGGAATGTAGATTATGATAACTGTGAGGGCTTTGTTGTGAGCACCAAGGAGGATTTTGATAGGAAGAATCTGTGCCAGCTGGTTTGGGGAACAGTGCAAAGTGGTGACCCATGATTGTATCCTTTAGGCATAATGTGCAACCTCCACCTCTTTTAGTTGTCCGTTGAGCCGAAAACATTGTACTTGTAGGCTTATAGCATGCTCTGGGACAGATGGAAAAGCCAGGTTTCAACAATACCGAGGATGTCTGGACAGTGTTGGCTAGCAAAAGTCTGAAGGGCATCAATTTTGTGCAGAGACTACAAATGTTTAGTGACATGATAGAGAGTGCACCTGTGTGCTTTTTCAGGATTGGTACCTTAGTGGGGTCGGGCCAGGATTAGGGTGGACATTGCTGGATAACAGCAGAAGAAGAAGCACTAGCTTCATGGTACACAGGCGTAGTTCCCTAATCGCACTTTCCCTTCATGCCTGGCGGCGCATGGTTCACTGATGTGTCAAGGTGAAAGCAAGGGTTAAGGGTAAGAGCAGTGTGAGTGGAGAAGGGAAACCAAAACCCATAGATGGAGAGGGTGGTTCCATAGGGCTGCTAGTTCCAGTGCAGGAACTAGGTTCTTGATGTAGGGTAGCTAGGTATTTATACACAGGAGCAAGTAGGTAGCTGTTTGGGAAGGTGGGGAAGCAGGCACTGGGAGGGTGTAATAGAGGAAAAGGGGGAATAAAGAACAGAAGGGAGAACAGAGTATGAGTAGGGCACATGATTCGCTGTCAGAGAGGATGGCGATGGAGAGAATGGCGCAATGATAGGTAAGGTGAGAAAGAAAGGCAGAAATGGCAGGGAGTAGGAAAAGTGCGGGGTGCACTGCAAGGTAAACACTGTAACACTGTGGGACTGAGATGTCAGGAGTGAGGGAGTGGGTGGGCAGTAGGGAGGAGAAGAGGGGAGGGCCAGGCAAAGGCACCCAATAAAAGATAAGAAGAGGGAGGGGCAAGAAAAGGGGCATGGAAAAGGTCTATTTAATAAAGGTCAGGGCGGAGATAATATTTCAGCTGCTACCACTTGCAGTCAATGGGCGCAGCAGCCCCAGGTTAGAAGGCTTCAGCAGATCAATGTCTGCTCAGGAAAACACAGGGTCCAATCAGGGAGCACTGTAGTGAGCGATGGCCAATGGCAGCAGCCCACAGAAGCCCCAGTGAGTCCAAGGGTCTTACCCAGCTTTTGTCGATCTCAGGGCAGCCAGGAGGTGTGCGGTTGCCTCGGCTGGGAGTGCCGAGCCTGGGCCAGTGCAGCAGAGGGATCATAGCCCGAGATTTCAGGCAGTTCTGGAGAGAGAGAGAGAATAGGGAGATTAGCAGTGGGAGGCAGCAGGGACAAAAGGGAGGTGACGAGGGAGCTAAAATCAGGGGTGGAGAGCTAGGCACGGAGACAGCAGACACAGCAGAGAGATTGCTGGGGGCACAGCATCAGGGGCAGTTGTTACAATAACAAAGCCGCGTGAACTGGCGCCACGGGAATGTGACAAATTAGAAGTTAGACACAGGGGAAATAGCAGACTTTACAGGGAGAAAAGCAGGCTTTAGAGGGAGAAAAGAAAGGCTTTAGAGGGGATCTAGGTGGTGAAGGGGGTTTCAAGCCCGAGTGCCTAAGAGGGAAAGAGACAGCCAGGAAATCACACACAGTTCACAGGAGAGCTGCAATATCTTAAATAAACAGTGCAGGAGACAGCTGTAATTACTTTAAACAATCAATGCAGAAAAGGGTCTGCCATACAAATAACTTTAAAAACAAACAGTGCAGCAAAGTCATCAGAATTGACTCAATAGCAACAGAAACAGAGTAATTAAATTCAGAAAAGGTCCAGGCAGAGAAGCTAAAGCTGGCCATAAAATTTCGGCTGCTACCACTTGCAGTCAATGAGCAGCAGCCCGGTCGGGAAGGCTTCAGCAGACCAATGTTTGCTCAGGAAAACACAGGGTCAATCAGGGCACACTGCAGTAGTGACGCCAATGGCAGTAGCCCACAGCAGCCCCAGTGAGTCCAAGGGTCTTACCTGGCTTTTGCTCGATCTCAGGGTGGCCAGGAGGTGCAGTTCCTGCTGGGAGGCCGAGCCAGGCCAGTTCAGCGCAGGGCTCGCAGCCCAAGAGTTTCAGGCAGTTCCGGCTTTCATTGATCTCAGGGTGGCCAGGAGGTGTGCGGTTAGCCGGCTGGGAGTGCTGAACCACGGCCAGTCCAGCGGAGGGCTCATAGCCCAAGAGTTTCAGGCAGTTCCGGCTTTCACTTGATCTCAGAGGCGGCCAGGAGGTGTGCGGTTAGCCGGCTGGGAGTGCCAAACCACGTGCCAGTCCAGCTGAGGGCCTGTGAGCCCAAGAGTTTCCAGGCAGTTCCAGCTTTCAGTGATCTCAGGGCGGCCAAATGGTGCAGAAAACAGCAGATTTGGGTCCTCATGGTGGATGTAACCATGTAACTGCATGTCTGATGCCAGATTTCTGTCTGAATGTACTGTGCAATTTTTGGGAAACACTTCTGGACATGCACTGCCTGTGCTGCACTCACAGAAACATGATGTGGTCTAAAACCAATTTTAAACAGTGGCCAAAACAGCATGTTAATGTCTGAGTGCTGGGGGGCACCATAAAACATCAGTACTGACACCAGATTTTAGCCTTAATTTGATGTAGCATTTTTAGGAAACATTTCTGGACATGCACTGCCTGTACTACACTCACAGAAACAGGATGTGTCCTAAAACCAATTGTAAACAGTGGCCAAAGCAGCTTTTAATGTCTGGGTGCTGGGGGCACCATAAACATCACGGCTGAGACCAGATTTCTGTCTGAATTTAATGTACTATTTTTAGGAAACATTTCTGGACAAGTACTGCTTGAATGCACCTATAGAAACAAGATGTGGCCTAAAACCAATTGTAAAACACTGGACCAATGACCATCATTTGGTCTGGGTTGAGTTTGATGCCATAAAACATCATGGCTGAGACCAGATTTCTGGATTGAATGTACCATGTTTCCTGCTATAGTTCTGGACATGTATGGCCTGTTTGGATCTGCACCCATAGAGGCAAGAGGCTGTGTTAAATTGTGGCCCAAGTGCACAATTTGGATCTGGTGGTGGCGGGCACTAAAGAAACATCATGAGTGGAGGAGGGACACCAGTGAACATTTGTGGCAAGTCAGCCCAGGGACTGTTGTTAAGCACAGAAAACATATCTATGTTTAACTTTGCAATAAAAGTGCTGCTTATTTAGGTTTATGTGTTGTGTACATATTCAAACTGTGCTGCAGCTGCATACAGCAAAAAGAACTGCCACAACATCACATAGCTTTGGGGAAAAATGTGTTCATATGAACAAAGTACAATACTTGACATTTGTGGACAGGAGAAGGATTAACATAAAACAAGAAGAAAGGTACACTGTTTATAGGTAAGATACAGACTGACTAACAGTAACATACATGATGGGAATATCAGGTAGTAGGTGCTAGGCATTCATATCTGAGAGGGAAAAGAGAGGGAGCATACACATACAAAACACACTAAACGCTGGTCAAGAAAAGAAACAAGAAGATATAGAAAGAGGAAGAAGACAAAATATATATATATATATTTTCTTGGTCATTTTTATTTTGGGGGTGCAGATGAGGGAAGAGTGATAGTAGTAAAGCAAGGACAGGAAAATCAAAATCAAATTCACCTGCTGTGCTCACTGCCTGCCTCTCTTGCAAGCACATTATGGTCCCCAGACCACATTATTACATGGTGCCGGCACCAGGCCCTATTCCACCCTGCCATCACCACCCACGATGAAGCTCTGCCAGGAGGTCCAAAACTTTATGTGGGTCCTCCAACAGTTTCCTTAAGTTCCTGACCTCCTGGCAGAACCCATCAAAATCTTGGTGCAGAGCTGTTACCTCTCTGCACTGCAGCCAGATCTTCTTGGCTCACAGGAGGACCAGCTGGGTCTGATGCAGGTTATCCATGCTCTCCTGCAGCATGAACCTGGCACTGCTGCTGCCTGTGGGGTGAGGTGAATGGTGGTGCTGCTGCTTTCTGCTGCTGATTTTGCTGGTGTCGGGGCAACTTATGGGCTGTTGCTCAGCCTTGGCACTTTCCTCCTGCTGGTCCCCTACCCCTTGGGCCACCTGCCTCCTGCTGCTAACTCCTTTTGCTTTGGAGCCACTCTGCAGCATGGTGGTGTTACAGGTGGCTCCATTGGCCACTAGTTCCCAAATGGCCCCTTTGCTTGCCCCTTCAGACAGATCTGCCACAACTTGTAGATAACAACACTGCTGACAGTGTTGTTTATGGTAAAAACATTACACAGCAGACCCTTTATGCTGGTGGGAGGTGGGGGCACATGCTCCTGCTAGGGGCATTATTGCTCTGTGCGGCTGCTGTCCGGGGCCAGATACTCCTGCTGCTGGGCTCCACATTGGGACCTATTCTGTATAATATCTATATGAATAAATTTAATATCTCAGACAGTAGGGTTAGATATCACTTATATGGATGACACCATTATATACTGTATCTAGAGGGTGCTTCGCAATTAGTATACAACCTACCCTCCAGATAGCATTTGATGAGCTACAAAATTTTGGATAGAATCAAAATTGGTTTTAATGGTAAAAATCACAAGTGATTTATTTCATGAGACAGAGGAATAAGAGCCCTATGAATATTTCAATACAAATAAGAACATCTGATAATACTCTGCTAGAACAAGTGCACACTTATAAATAGTTAGAAATGCACATAGATTCAGCTACACATGTAGAATCAATAGTAAAGAAGGTGGGGAGATGTCTGGGTCTTTTGTATAAGAACAAGAGTTGTTTGATAGAGACCACAAAAAGGAATGTGGTAAACTATTAGTTATGCCTATAACTGATTATGGGGATATAGTGTACCTAGGCTTCAACTTGGAGTGTGGCTAGGCTGGATGGTATGTATCATAAGCTGGCCAGCTTTATTTTGGGTGCTCGAAAAGAACACATAGGTTGGAATTATACGATAAGTTACGATGGGTTAGTCTTACAGAAGACGATCTCTTCATATAGTTCATTTCATGACAAAATGTACTAAGCAACTTGTTCCTGATTACATCTGACTATTTTAAGGTCAGACCTGTCAAACCTGGTCTTCGGACTGCATCAGGTATGGAGTACAAGTTCCCAAACTTAAAAACAGTATTAGGTAGGAAATATTTATTGTATAGTGGTCCTGGAGCCTGGAACTTGTTACCTTTAATTCTTAGGGGAAGAAAATCTGTGCTAGTGCAATAAAAAGTGGACAATTAAAGAAGCACTAGTAAGAACTGCCATAGAATTTAGATATATGTTGATTGATTGTGTAATGACTGTTTAACATTAGTATGTCTTGTATTGTATGATTGTATGCATATCATTTTTATATTCTTTGTTGTTTGTGACTATTGTAAGTAACTGACTGTTATTTTGCACAAGGACCTCACTGAAATGAACTAGTCTCAGTTGAGTAATCATATTCAGTTTCTGAATAAAAAGTTAAAATGAATGAAATGAAATGGGGGCTGTAGGAGCATTCTGCTGCTGAGTGGTGGTGGATGTGGAGGGCCACATCATCCTCATGCTGCTGAAGGGGCAACTGGCTCATGCTGTTGCTGCTGGTCCTGGGGGTAGGAGGATTCTGCTGCTGGGTGGGAGATGTGGAGGGCATCATCCTCACACTCTGCTGATGAGAGAACGGGCTCCTGCTGCTGCGGGAAGTGGTGGCTGCCAGCTCTTGTTGGGCCTGGGAGGGGTCTTCAGCCTCAGCTACCTGTCCCTAAATATCCACCTGTCCAGATGGACAGTGGATGCCTTCCCACCAGTCCCTTTTCCCCTACCTTTCAAACAACATGAAGTCTTGCTGTATTCTATTGTAGTTAGCTCCAGCTCTTGAACTGCCCTGAGAGTGAAGGGTTAAAAATTCTGTGCAGGCATAGAGCGTTGAGCTCGAGCTCGGTTGAAAACTCTGTCTGTAATACTTTGAAATCCAACCGCCAGATTCTTTACTCGCCTCACTGAACAGTCGCTCTGGAGATTTCTCCTTCTGCTCGGTTCAAAGTCAGTGAAAGTTGTCGGTTTTAGTTCGATTTTTCCTCATTACGTTCCGTTTATCGGTTCGAGACTCTGTCTGTGTACTGTAAGTACTTGAGGATAGTTTTGTGTGGAAATTGTAAAACTGTGATTGCGGTCAGTTCGGTGAAACCAATCCTTTGGGAAAATCTTTTGTCAAATTTGAAGGTGTGTGGTTACGGTGCGTATCAGTTTTTAAAAAATGTGATTTTAACGTTTTTCTTTCAGCACCGTAACACGGTGAGAAACTAAAGGGGAGTCTTGCCTGGCGTGTTGCCGCTTACAGGTAAGTTTGTTAGGTTGGCTATGTCTGAGAAACCCAAGAAAAAACAGGCCCACTGGGTTTCAATCACTAAATATCTGACTAAGCATAACATCTTATGCCCAGAGCAGCATGGTTCCATGCTGGTCACAGTACCGCACTGCACTAGTTGAGTTCTCCAGTTTCCTACACTCCTCCTTGAATTTATTTATTTATTTTTTATTTAGTTGTTTAACCAGGTATAGCACACTAAGCTGGAAGCTTTTTACAGGAGTGACCTGGGTGCACAAGGAGGTTAAGTGACTTGCTCAGGGTCACACAGTATGCAAGTGGAAGCTGTGGGATTCAAACCCAGGTCTGGTCTGCTGGATGTCACCAGATTTGCAGCTCAGAGCCTTAGACCACTGCGCTATACTGCCTCTTGACATTTGAATGCCAGCTCCTAGCTGGTGCAGTGTTCATTGACCTCTCAAAAGCTTTCAACAATGTCTTCCACCCTCTTCTGCTGGATGCCGTCTGCCACATTAGTTTCTCTGCTGGCCCACTCACATGGTGCACAAGCTATCTATCCGCTTGCTTCCAATGTGTAAAATCAATGGGACACTCTCTGAAACTCGTCCCATCCACTCAGAGGTACCCCAGGGCTCCATCCTGGCCCCCTACTCTTTTCACTGTATCTAAACACCTGCCCAGGGCACGCTCTGGCAAAATTCTTATGTATGCAGATGATGCCGTCATTTTTGCCACCCCACCTTCCCATCTCCCTCCAGGACACCCTACATCAATCCTACAATGATGGGAAGCCTGGTTTAAAGAGCACAGACTCGTCATTAATCTCAAAAACCAAAACAATGCTCTTTGCCCACCCTAAAACAAAGCCTGCAACTTCCCACCCCTATCCTCCCTAGTACCAAACAACCACTTGAACAAGTCTGCTTCTACAAATACCTTGGGGTTACTTTCGATTCAGCCCTCACCTACCACACCCACATTGATGCTCTTGCATCCGCCACTAACACATGGCTTGGCATCCTCCACTGCTATAAAACTACCTCCTGATGCTCTCTGTCTTGCGGGTTACATCTTCAGTACTGTCCCTTGTCGACTATGGCCTGCCAGTCTATGGTGCTGCTGACACTACAGTCCTCAACAAAATTCACCTCACCCTAAATAAGGTCTGCAGGCTGATTACTGGTGCCCCAGGCTCACACATACTTGTCAACTCTATGACGTGGCAAAACTACTTAACCTAGATGAAAGGCTACGCTATCAAACCTGCCTTCTCATGAAAAAACTCTACTTGGCTCTCCCACCCAGGGTGACAGCCTTCATCCGCCACACCCAACCCACTATAGCAACCTGATCCTCAAACAAGCGCTCTACTGGTCCCCAGATCCAGGACCACCCATGGTCAGAGGTCCTTCTGCTACAGATCCCCATCCTGGTTTTACTCTCTCCTGCTCCCATCTCCAATGCCCCCACAATCTCCAACTTCAAAACTGCCCTTCGAGACCAACTGTTTAACTACTTAGCTGCTCCTGTCTCTAAATGTGGCCTCGATCTCTTCACACTTGACAACGCCAACTTGCGGCACTCACCCCACTCCCCCACTTCTCCCCGTGCATCCTCCTCTGTTAATTACCAGCTTGTGCTCAGCTGTATCACTGTAATTGCTACTAAATTGTATAAATGTATGAAATCATTCTGTGTAACTCTAAGTCAGTGACTTTTATGCTGTTACCTACATTTGTTCTGTCTGTCCTCAATGTGACGAGGTACCTGTGGAAATGAGCCTCTGACTCAAAGGTTATAAACTGATTTTACAAATAAATTAATAAATAAATAAATAAATAAAGTGTGTGGGAGGTCTTTGCTAAGGTCAGTCCCACACCACTTGTGTTTACTGTCGAGGTTTGATCACCTCAATTCAGAATGCCAAATTTGCAAGAATTTCCCCAAGTCTACTTTAAATAAAGGTTAGGTAGACTTAGGGATAAGGAGCGAGAAGTCACTGAACCAGAAGGCCAGCCCAGTTTGGTTCCTACCGAACCAGAAGGAGTGCCCTCTGACCAGGGCGATATTTCTTCGGGCAAGAGAAGAGCCAATCCTGAGGATCAGTTCCTACTAAAAAGCGCAAGGAAAAATCATCCGGTTCAGATCCAGACCTTCATGTCCGATCACCAAAGAGACAGCCAGAGCAATTCGGATTGTTGAATCGCTTTGTCCGTTCCGACTGATCCGGCACCTTCTGGCAGGGGTCGGTTCGGTCAGTTCCCCAGTTCAGGATTATTCCCTGAAGATTTTACGAACTAGAGTTTGATGAGGAGGGATTTTGAAAAGGATGATTTTGATGGTGAAAGTCTGGATGTGCCTGTGGAACCAGACATCTCCCCAGACAGACCTTCTGGTGTTTCCCCTCCTAGGCTTTCAGGTCCCTCCTCACTTTCTGTTTTACAGAAAAGTGGCTGAAACCCTCCAGCTTCCAATGGAGGAGGATGTGAAGGATCAGGAGGAGCCTGATTTGTTGAGATGATGGACATCCCAGAGTGTAAGAGACTGTCTATTCCTCCATAAGTCATTTGGGAAACAGACACAAACAATTCTTTGGTCTCTAACTCTGTACCTCCTATTGACAGGAGAATGGACAAGAGGTACATTTTATCAGGCTCAGATATGGAGTTTTTATATTAGCAATGCAGCCATGTTGGGGTAGTGCAGGCTGCAGCCTGTGACAAGGCAAACATTCCCTTGGCTTCACACCCCAGGCAAAGACTCCAGGAAGATAGATGCTATGGCAAAGAAACAGTACATGGCATCATCTTTGGGACTCAGGCAGGCTAACTATATGGCCTATACAGCCAGATACCAGAAGTCCAGGTGGGACACTGTACTGGCACTGGCTAAGCAGGCTTCCCCAGCTAGCCAAGGAGCTGAAGGAAGTGGCTGCTGATGGGATTGAGGCATTAAAGATGCAATTTCATGCTGCTGTGGACTCCAATGATGTGTCATCAAGAGTCATGGCTACATCTGTGGCTCTTCAGAGAATGGCTTGGCTCAGATGTACTAGCCTTTCATAGGACACCCAGGCTAAGGGCATGGATTTCCTGTGGGTAGTTCTCTGTTTGGGGAGCAGACAGAGAATTACATGAAGAAAATGGATGAGTACAGAACCACGTATA
This sequence comes from Neoceratodus forsteri, assembly GCA_016271365.2. NCBI lineage: Eukaryota > Metazoa > Chordata > Ceratodontiformes > Ceratodontidae > Neoceratodus > Neoceratodus forsteri. The sequence continues at coordinate 274,863,228 of CM057459.1, read as the reverse complement.
GGGATGCCCAGGCCAAGGAAGGGCAGGCAATTCCTCAAAGGCAGCAAGCTAGGGGCATGGGCAGGCCTTTTCACAGGCCTTACTACAAGCACAGGCCTCTTCTTCCTTTACTCAGAGGGGTTCTTCAGAGGGAGAGGCAGAAGAGGGATGAGCAGGGCTGCATCCACCCCTAAGCCTAAGGCTCCTGCCAAGCAAACACCCTGATGTGTCAGCCCAGGTCAACTCCCCCATTCCAGTAGGTGGCAGGCTGGCTTACTGTTCAGGACTGGATGTCTGTTACCTCAGGCAAGTGGGTCCTGGAGGTTGTAAGTTAGGGACTGGTTCTCAGTTTCAAAGTTTTCTGAAACTGAGACCCAGATCCTTTCCACCTGCAGATACATCAAAGACCCTTGCTCTAGAGGCAGAGGTTTTGTCTCTACTGGCCTTAAGGGCCATAGAGAGTTCCTACCCCATACAGGGGCAAAGGTCTGTACTCCAGGTGCTTCCTTACCCCCAAAAACAGGAGTTGTGACCCATCCTAGATCTAAAATACCTAAACAAGCACCTACTAAAGCCAAAATTTAGAATGGTGACTCTGGAACAATTCTTCCCTCTCTAAGGCCAGAGACTGGCTAGCCTCCTGGACCTCAATGATGCCTATTTCTACATTCCCATCAGGTGCTCCCACAGGAAGTACCTCAGGTTCGAATTGCCCTCAGGCCATAACCAGTTCAGAACAATGCCTTTGGCTAACTTCAGCCCCAAGGGTGTTCACAAAGTGCCTAGCAGTATTGGTGGCCTTTTGAGAAGAAAAAGGATCTATATCTTTAAATATTTGGATGATTGGCTCTTGGTGGGTCAGTCCCCAGACCAAGTCAAGTCAAATCTACAGGTTACCCAACAAGTTCTCACTTCCCTGGGGTTCCTTCTCAATCTTCCAAGTCAGTTCTCGAGCCTGTACAGCTCATCACTTTTATAGGAGCAGAGCTGGACATGGTCAAGGCAAGAGCTTGCCTTCCTCTGGAAAGGGCTACAGCCATTTCTCAGCTGGCCTCTTCCTTCCTCCTCTGGTTTCTCAACCAGCAAGGCATTTTCTCCAGCTTTTGGGCCACATTGCAGCTTCCACAGCAGTGGTCCAAGGGCCAGGTTTCAGATGAGGACATTCAGTTCCATCTGAAGGCTTTTTGGTCCCAAAGGAAAGATCCTCTTAATAAACTAGTCCCGGTTACTCAGACCCTAATTCAGGCCCTTCAGTGGTGGCAGGACCTGGACAATCTGAGACAAGGTGTTCCATTTGTCCTCAGACTCACACTGTGGTTCTTACCACAGATGCTTCCCCCCAGGGTGGGAAGCCCATCTGGAGGCTCTCATAGCCCAGGGACTGTGGTCCCTCAGGAATCCCTTCTGCATATCAACCTTCTGGAGCTCGGGGCAGTTTCCGGCCCTGCAAGTTTTCTCTCAGTTGGTACAGAACAAGGTGGTTCAAGTCAGGATGGACAACACTACCACCATGTGGTACATCAACAAGCAGGAGGCACTGGTCCATGGCCTTGTGCACAGAGGCCATGAAAATATGGTCTCTGGCTTATTCTCACAGACCTCTCTGGTAGCAGTCCACTTCCCAGGAAAAGAAAGTGTGCTAGCAGATGCATTAAGCAGTTTCCCAGGCCATCATGAGTGGTCTCTGGATCCTCTGGTGTTGAAAGTGATTTTCTCAAGGCGGGCACTCCAGAGATAGATCTCTTGCAACCCCAGGCAATCACAACTTCCTCTGTTTTGTTGCAACCCCCAGTCTTGGGCTCAGTCCCTCTGGATGCTCTGATTTTGAACCAGGAAGGAAATTTCTTTGCTTTCCTCCCTCCCTTCCCTCTGCTGTTCAAGGTTCTAGTCAAGGTAAGGTCACAACCTTGCAAAGTGATTATGATTGCTCCAGACTGGGCCAGGCAGCCTTGGTACCCCTGTGGCTGTCCCTAGCAGTCCATCTTCCCTGTCTCTTCCCAGGAATTAGAACCTGTTAACCTCCTCTCAGGGAGGGTTTGATATCCCAATCTTCGGTCACTCAATCTCAAGGCATGGCTCTTGAAGAGTTAGAGTATGCAGACATGCATCTGTCCCAAGGGTTCTGGATATTCTCAAAGCTTCTTGAAAGCCTGCCACCAGAAAACTTACAACTCCAAATGGAAAAGATTCAGCATTTGGTGTTCCAAGAAACATGTATCCCCAGACACTGCTGATTTATCTACAGTCCTGGATTATATGGTTCACCTTAATAGCCTAGGCCTCAGACCAGCTACTCTCAACGTTCATTTGTCAGCTGTTTCTGCTTTCCTGTCAGTGAGGAAGCCTTCCTCTCTGTCATCTCATCCTGTATTCTGCAAATTTTTCAAAGGTTTGCTTCATACCAATTCCCCTTTTAGGGATCCTGTTCCTGCCTGGGATTTGAATGTTTGCACTGCTCAGCTTATGCAACCCTTGAGCCTATGTCCTAAGCAGAGCTCAAGTACTTGACTTGGAAAACTGTGATACCTCTGCCAGGCGTATCAGTGAATTGCAAGCCCTGTCAGTTGAGCCTGACTTCATTTTATTCCATAGAGATAAGGTGGTCTAATAGAGGTGTTCTTACCCAAAGTGGTTTCTGATTTCCACTTAAACCAATCTATGTCTCTTCCTGTGTTCTTCACTGATCATGCTTCCTCAGGAGAGCAGAGGTTACACAGTTTAGATGTTAAAAGAGCCCTTAGTTACTACATAGAGCGTACAAAGGGTCACAGGTTTGATTCCCTCCAGTTGTTCCTCACTTATTGGGAAGTAGGGAAGGGTAAACCTGCCACCAAGAGAACCCTTGCCAGTTGGATTGTATCCTGTATCCAATTCAGCTATGAGAAACTGGGAAAAATTCCACCCTCAGGCCTGAGGGCTCATTCCACTAGAGGTACAGCTGCATCTTTGGCTGCAGCCAGAGATACCCCTATGTTAGAAATTGCCAACAGCCACCTGGAAAACAGTTCATACCTTCACCAAGCATTACTCTCTGGATATCCAGGCTAGGAGTGATGCTAGGTTTAACACAACAGTACTTCAGAGCATATTCCCAAAGTAGGTCCTGTCCCTCCTCCTTGGAGGTACTGTTGGTAGTTCATTAAGTCAGAATACAGCAAGACCTCATGTTGTTTGAAGAAAAATTACTTCAACTTAGTGACTATGTTTCTTCTAATGGAGTCCTGCTGTATTCTGACCTACTCCTGCCTCCCCTCAGAACCTGTTTTTGGGAAGTGGGTGGGCAGGTGCAGTGTTGCACCCCAGGGGTGTGTTCAGCCCTCTCTGTTGTGTTGGGTGCTTTGTGTTTCATTAATTAAAATTTTTATGATTTATTACCTGGCTTTCAGTCTTTGGTTTCCTGACTTGAATCTTTTAGGAATCTGAAGCTTCTGTTGCCAGTTGGCTAGCAGAAATTTACAATTTCCACTTTATTCAGTCAGTGAGTTTTTAGCTCGTAAGAATCTGGTGGCTGGGTTTTAAGTATTACAGACAGAATTTTCAATCAGGCTCGAGCTCAACGTTCTATGCCTGCATAGAATTTTTAACCTTCAATCTCTGGGGCAGTTGAAGAGCTGGAGCTAACTGCAATAGTCAGAATACAGCAAGACTCCATTAGAAGAAACATAATTACTAAGGTGAGTAATTTTTTCTTCTTCTATCATTTAAAAAAGTTTCCTAACAGAAGGGAGAAAGTCACACACACATTCACTTGACACAGATTACTAACAGAAGTTATCAACAAACACTATCAAAATATATGTTATGAACAAAAGCGTGTAAAAAACACAGTATAACACACAGACCAATAAAGGTTCAAAATGTCTCTCTGTTGCTGTCTGCTGCTTCCTACAACTCTCCAGCTACACAGAGAGAAATTAATCCTCACTTCCTGCCTGTATACACTAACCCATGTGACCTGCAGAAAGTAGGTCATGTGAAAAGCCCGGTTTCACTGGATTTCGCCGAACACAGCTGCAAGGCAAAATTTGCAGGTGAAATTTCACCTCAACAGCGTGCATTATGCTAAATATTTCACGTGGTGAAATTTGTGATTTTGCCAACATTTAGCTGGCAAAATGAAATTTTGCAACATCTCTGTTAAAGAACAGTGTCAGTACCGCCACAATTTCTGCAACTGCAGTAACCTTGCATGCCAGTATACCGTGGTTGCAAAAGCCAAAACGTCCTTTTCTGGAGCGCATTGTCATTTTTGTGCCTTTCCAAACAGTCAATCATGGCCAAACTGTTCATTGGGCTCAAATTCCTGAGTAGCACACATTCTGCCCAATGAGATTCTAAATGCTGTCCAATCATAGAGGCCCAGGAGCCTTAGTGGGTAAAGGCTGGTGAGTTGGCGACTGGTGAATCGGTGACTGTGTCTACTCCTCACTGCCACATGCACTGCCAGTTGGCTGAGCATGGGTAACTGATGATCCAAGTCTGGGGTCCAGGGAGAGGGTCAACAGTAGGGGCTGCTCTGAGTCAGCTCATTGTCTGCCTGCAATTCTGAATCTGCTACAGCATACAAATGCAGTGTGGATGACCAGATGTATTGATGGCTGCTGCTTCTAAATATAACTAACTGTGAATGAACAATGCTGCCTGCATATTTGAATGCATTTATCATTTTTGTCCTCCTCGGTCCTGAGTAGATGGTGTTAGGTATTTGAGCAATTCGATGTCCTTGCCCTGGCTGGGGAAGGTGGAAGAGTTTTGTGTATATGGAGTTGGACTGCTGTTTGTTGACAAGTGGCAACTTCTCCTCATGCCATGCTTCTCCAAGAAGATTTGTCTCCCAGTCCCTCCTGGTGGTGATAACAGTGTGAGAGGGATGGGAGGGAGTCAGTTTAGGGAGGTACAGTGTGTGGTAGGGTGTTGCTACCTACCAGGTAGGATGTGGGACTCTGGGAGTGGGAGGCATTGGGAATGTATCTGGTGGTGGGCAGCATGTGCATGCAGCTAGCACTGTAGTCATCTTGTCTGACTGTTTTAGGGGTGCATGGGCCATGGTGTTCAGCTGTAGTCAGGCTAAGCTGATGTGGGGGCTGGATCCATCTGGGTTGAATGTGTGAGTAGATAGAGGCTGGAGGGAGGTACTGGAATTTGATGATGATGATGATGATGACTGACAGGTCAGTGTCAGTGGCACTGTTGTAGCAGGGTGTACACTGCTGCTGATAGGCAGGGGTGTACCAGAATGCGGGAGTGGGCAGTGAAGGGGGATGGGAGGACTCACTGACTGATTGTTTCAAATCAGTGTTGCACTGCTGCTGATGTGGAGGTTGTGCAGTGCACCGCTGCTGATGGGGGGTGGGGTGGGGGGCTGTGTAGAATATGCAGACTGTTGGAGTGGAGGAGTGGATGGACTGAAGTGCAGAGAGTGGATAGGGGTAGTGGGACCAAGTGGACAGACTTTGTGATTTGGGGTGCCCTTCTGTGGAGTTTGGGGAGAATGGGTAGAATACTAGAATCGTAATGGATGTGATTGTGAGTGGTCCAGTCAGTGGACTTAAGGGGTCAACAGGGCGAGGACTCAAGTTGTTGAAAATTATGTCATCATCATCATCGATGATTATCATTTGTCTTACTTAACTTGTCTGTCATAAATGCAGACCACAGAAAATGAGCACTTAAGTCTTGAACATAGATGAATGTATTGAAATACTTGCTATCTGAGTATCAATCATTATGTGCATCATTCTGTCATGAAAAGTTAGTGCCATGATGGTGGAGTCATAGTAATGTGAATTTAGACGTCATTAACCAATGAGTAACTCTTTTTGTATTTAAGAACCAGCTATATGAAGTTTATAAAGAATATCCAAGTCCAAGATGCTTCAGCTTGCAGTTCTAGGCTAGCTCACAGTTTGTTAATAAAATGGAAATAGAATGGGTAAGATTATTATTAAATCTCCTGATCTTCCTGGACATAAAGTCTCCACCACTCATTCACACTAATGGGACCACACCGAAGTCTAGGACCAGTGAGGACCCTAAATCTTCAGAAGGGCCAGTGCTGTGGAAGGACCACATATGCATGGCACAGTGAGACAGGCTCGCTACCTTGGCGTCGACCCTCCAACGCCTCAGTTCCTTTTTCCTGCTGTCAAGTGCGCTTCAGTGACAACGTCACTTGCCCACAGGTGTCATATCTTCATGTCTATATGACAGCAGCTATAGTCATTCAGTATGATTAGCATTTATTTAATTAGTATTCAGTTTAAAAAAGTTAATTTTCATCAACGAAGAAGTCTTCTCAGCCCACCTTTGATGGAGTCAACTATGAGCAGGGGCCAGTGATGGTAGGGAGACTACACATGAAAGCTGTGTTTTCAGCAGGGCGGGTCTGGTCCGCCACTCCACGGAGGGGAGGTCTGACTACAGGCAGTCCGGTGCCCGGTCGAGAAAGAAGCGGTACTGCTTAAGGTCTCCCTCTGGTATGTCTGTGTGTCAATTGTCAGTGGCAAGGGACAGGGGTTCAACCCTGACCTTTTCCGGAGTCTTTATGGCTTCTGTTCCTGGTGACTGACATCCTGAACTCTGAGTCACTCCCCACCCCTGGGAGTCTTCCAATGAGCAGTTTCATCATTGTGCCACTCTTATGGAGCAATGGGTTTGGCGAGTTGTCTCACCTGTCCGAGCCTGAGGTCCATCTCCAGAGCCTTTGGGCCTACTGGTTTTGAACCTGTGACCAGGGCACTTGGGACTTCTTAGTTGTGCTGCACCTTCTCTGGTGCCATTGACGCTGCGCTCTGGTGCTTTTCCTCCTCATATGGCTGTGGCACAGGGCCAGCACAGGTGCCATTTTCTCCTACTAATTTTCTCAGATCTTCCTCCCTGACTCAAAAATTGGTTTCAGACCATCTGGTTTTCTCTGCGCCAGGGCAGTGCCACCTTTGACTCCTTTCTTGAAGGCGCAGAGCCCGGCGCTGCTCCCTCGGCCAGCAACATCTTCTCTTTTGGTGCCGCTACTGTACCGGCACCATCTGTGCTTTCAGCACCACCTAGGGCGCTTGGGGTTTTGACTCTGATTTGCAGGGTGGCTCCTTCTCTTTTCCTCCTTTTCCTATTTATACTATCTCTCCTGGGCTAGTAGGAACGATATTGAGCCTGATCCTGATCTTCAATTAGAGATGACTTTGATGACAATTCTTCCCTTAAAGTGGCATATAAACCTTATCCTTCAGCAGAGCCTCTAGTCGAGGACCTTTCCTTTAAGTCTCTGCTGAAGAACATGAATTCCACTCTCTCTCCAGACTTCAAAGGTTGTTCCGGGAAATTAATGCGTCTGCAGTATCTGCATGTCCCAGATATTCCTGTGGAATTGACTCCTCTGGTGCAGCCTTCTTTTGAGACTCTCTCAGAAATGGTGTGGGATAATCCAGTGCTTATTCCTTCTGTGGTTAAATCCATAGACAGGAAGTACGCCCAAGGATTGACCTATTTTGGCCTCTCAAGCCTTTGCTGATGCCATAGTTGTCTTGGCAGAGAATGACAAAGATGTCCTTCCTCAGGAATCTATGGCACATTCAGTAAACAAAGAATCTCATAAGACTTGCACCTTGGGAAAGCGTGTTTTCCTGCCTCTACCCTGGTATGCACATTGCTAACTACCAGGGTTATTTCTCAGTGTATGAGTATACCCTCTGGCATTCGTTCAAAGCCACTGTGAAGCTCTTCCAGAATCTGATGTTAGTTCAGAACTTCTCCAGACTATTACTACATGCATTGAGTCCAACAATCAGCAATTAAAAGCTGCTATGGACACCTTTGACACTGCTTCAGGGCAGCAGCAGCTGAGTATTTCACCCATACCACTCGTGGTTATGGACATTAGGATTCTAAATGATGCCCAATGGAGAGTTATGGAGTTACCATTTAATGCAACTTATCTGTTTGGCTCTCATGTCGAACAGGCACTAGAAGCCACAGGTTACCCTGAAAACGGCGACTACAAATGAGCGACGGCAAATTAGAGACTGGATAATCGCTACTGCTCTATCAGCGACCAGCACAATTGAGCGAATAAACAATTTCGGTGACCACGCATTGAAAATTAATAGTCATAATAGCGATTACCCAAATTCAGTGACTATTCCATCTATACTCACACACTTTGACACTCTCACCTGGAAAAGTATACAATATACCAAGATCATAAGTCCCAGGGTAGGGAGTTGTCTGTGTCTATTAACAACTCTGTCTGCCTCAGTGAATTGCTTCTAATACTGAAAACACTGTCATGGCTGTTTATGCCCTCTGCTGACAAGTTAAGTTAAGGCAAGTTAAAAGTTCAGGAGATCACAGGAGGCATGTCACTCTATCATCAGGAAGGTTGGGGATCACGGGAGGCATGTCATAATAGCGACTGACAAATAAACAAAAATGTATTCTTACTTAGCAACCAAACAGCCAGCCAAATCAAAGAAACAAACCAATTAAAAAGCCAATTAATCTGCCAAATCAAGTAAACAAACCAATTAAAAAGCCAATTAATCTGCCAAATCAAGAAAAAACAATTCAAAAAGTCAATTAATGTGCCAAATCAAAAAACAATTTAAAAAGCCAATTGTTTCCAGGTGTTCTTAGGTGCATTCACACCTGAAATTGAAAGTTATAAGCGAGACCTCGAGATAATCGTATAACTTCTTGTTCCATAAGAAGCCACTATAGCTGCAATGCGAGCATTGCTGTCCTTGTATTTTTTTTTTTCCAGGCACGGTATATGCCCCAGACACAATTTGCTCTAATCTAATTTCCGTGAGCCTCTGTTCTTTCTTAAGCGATTGAATCAACTTCCACACACTGGGATGACAGGCACCTAATCTGGAATTGAATCCCTGTGCCAGACCTCTACAGCGTTATTTGTTTGTGCAATTCCCAACATTGTAGCACTGTGGCAACTCCACTGATGAGGGGGAATGCCCCTATGTCCAGAACGGTCCCATTGCCTCCTCACCCAAGTGGTCTCAAATAGTCAAGTAGGGGCAACAGTAGTTCATCATAGTGTTCAAAAATTCAAACTGGCGATATCATCAAATGCATTAGCTACATCGTCTGGTGGTACAAAAGCAAGTGATAGAAGCATGCGAATGTGTAAAAAGCAAAATCAGGGTCTGCACTATAATGTTCATGAATATCTGGTAACTTCTGAATCTTTCTCCGGATACATTGTGCTAGATGGAAAAAGCACCCGCTAGGTCTGCAGATGGAAAAGCATTGGCGAATGCTTTCCATGCAGACTTCTCAAAAGTCAAGAATTGCTGTAAGCGGTGTTAGGTTTGGCAACAGTGATTTAAGTTGGGAATATACCCTGTCATATGTAGCAGTTTTGCGTGAACAGATGAGTACAAAAACAGCAGTGACAACAGTTCCTGACTTAACACCATGTATGGTGTACAGTTGGTCAAATAGCGTGGGACACGATTTGAATGTGCAGTCCATAATCCAATCAGTGCACTCACTGAAATCTTACATTTGCACTGGTTGCAAACATTAGAATCCTGTCCTGCTCCTTGCACTATCGAACAGCAGGAAATTTTCACCACCTTCAGTTACTGTAAATTCAGGTGGAATGACCAATCTCTGCACTGTGCTGAGTGTGGCGAGGGCAACCGCATTCTACCTGACATATCTTTTGCACAGTTCTTTTAATAAACTGTACATCTGGCAATCGACCAGCAACTGGAGTGAGGTGCAGTAGAGTGCATTGCACTACAACCTGTGAAGTGCTCTCTACACAACCTCTTGCAGCTCTCTTACACTAGCCATGACTTCGTACACCAACTCCTCCAGCATCCACAACATGAGTATGTTCTCTGATTTGAGCAATTACCTTGCCTTCTATTGTGTGGATGTGCAAGGCAGTTGAAGTGGTGTGCATCCACACATCACCAATACACCTTTCTCTTTTTCTTTGTCACGGCGATAAAGGAAACCAGAAAATAAGGCTAGTGGCTTTCCTTTGGCTTATGTATAAACTCCATGTCCATGGTAACCTTGATCTCGGTACTAACATGGTACTGGTACCTTTAAGAGTTAGGCTAATGCATTGTGGGATCCACAAAACAGGAAGTAATACTAAGTAGTATATCAAAAGTATCAGAAGAGCAGCTTACTACAACACAGACTCCATAAATAGTAAGTAAACTCTGACTGAATGCATAAGCTGTTATTACATGGTAGCTGAGATTGTGGGGGCTGAAATTTCTGGCGCTTATTAATGTAGTCGCTGAAAAGGAGACGCTCAAATTGTAGTTGCGATTTTATAATCGCGATTTTTACATGGAACCGAAGCCACAGAGAAAACTAGAAAGGCTATCAAATGGCTAGGCTGCCATCAGCTGCCCCTCAATGGGGCAGGAACTGGTGGCAGTTTCATAACCATCAGTCCTTTCATGGCAAAGGCAGAGGGGCTTCAACAAGAATCAAGCCCCCAGCCAAAATAAAATGCAGCAGAAGGCACAGGGCCCCAAAGCTCCTAGTGACACCATCTGAGATTCCAGCCCAAGTCCCACCTCAGCTGTCCGAGGGGACTCTTCCTCGCAGTAGGCAAGCATCTGACTCAGTTTTACAACCAGTGGAAGTCAGTCACATCAGACAAATGGGTGCTCAGAATAATCTGTGATGGTTATTCTCTAAATCTTTAAGAAACCCCACCAAATCATCCATTCAAACCACAGCTAACGCTGTTTATCTCTCAGTCGGACCTTCTTGCTTCTGAGATCCAAGACCTTGTGAACAACAGGGCAGTAGACATAGTTCTGTTGGGTCAATGGAACACAGGTTTCTACTCCCATTACGTCCTAGTTCCAAAGAAAAGAGTCAGAATGCTCCCTGTTCTCTATTTAAGGAGGTTAAACAAATTCCTTTGCAAGAAGAAATTTAAGATGATATCACTCGGCACTCTTTTATCTCTGATTCATCAAAACGATTGGCTGGCCTCCTTGAATATGCAGGATGCCTACCAACATGTTGTCATACACCCAAATCACCACAAGTATCTCCTATTTGTGGCATTGGGCCAACACTACCAATTCAGGGTCCTGCCCTTGGGCTATCCTCGGCACCTCAAGTCTTTACAAAATGCTTTGCAGTTCTCACAGCGCATCTCAGGAAACTCAGAATTGAAGTGTTCCCGTATCTGGACAATTGGCTACTAGCAAGCCCACCCAGACAAGAGACTCAGGAAGCCATTACTGTGGCTTCCAAAGTCTTCATGCCCATGGGAGTTCTGTTGAATTTGGAAAAATTGCAACACAACACTCCCAACAACACCTTTCATAGGAGCCCTTCTGGATACCTCAGGGCAAAACGTTTCTTCCAGCAGATAGGAGGAATGACATCCTTCAGATGGCCCACTTCATCAGAGAACAACTCAGTTTGAGCCCTCTCAATGCAGCGCATGCCGGGTCTCATGGCATCCTGTGTTCACTGTGCCTCTGGCTAATCTTCACATGAGGACTACTCAGTGGATGCTCAGTACTCAGTGGTCCCCGACCACACATCCCCAGTCCTTTCACATTAAGGTGACTGAACCCCTACAATGGTCACTCACCTGATGGACTCGAGAACAGCCTTCTGAAAGGGTTTCCTTTGCCCCACCAGAATCTCAGATTCCATCACCATGGAAACATCCCTACTCGGATGGGAAGCTCACTTTCTAGATCTCCACACCCAAGGTCGATGAAACCTTGGCGACTCTCAACTTCGCATAAATATCCTAGAAATGACAGCTGTCCTGTATGCAGTCTGAGCTCTGAGGGCATTCTTTATCAAAAGATCAATCTCTTTCAAACAGACAACAAAGCAGTGATGTACTACATCAACAAACAGGGTGGAGCACACTCATATCCCCTGTGCAGAGAAGCGATGAGGCGTGGGAGTGGTGCCTAGAACACAAAGTTCTGACCAAACCAGTTTACCTTCCGGGTGCAGAACAATCTAGCGGATCATCTTAGCAGAATGGAAATGGATCCTCATGAGTGGTATCTCACCGCAAGCATCGTGCAATCACTCTTCAAGAATGGGAACTCTGGTCGGGACATTTTGCATCGCCACCCAATGCAAACTGCCTCTATTCTGCTCCAGAAATCCAGAACCTGGTGCTTTCTGTAAGGATGTATTCAAACTGTGGTGGACAAGATGCTTTCTGTACACTTTCTGCCCCTTCTCTTTGTTCAGAGGTGATGCTCAAGCTGGAGGCACAAGGGCAGAATGATCCTCATCACCCCATTCTGGCCTCATCCGATATGGTTTCCATGGATCAACAGATAATTGAAAACTTCTCCAAGACAGCTTCCACTTCAAATGGACCTGCTGACTGAAGGTCCAGTGGTCCATCCTAACCTGAGATCTCTTCACTCCATGCTTGTCTCCTGAGGAGATAGAAGTGGGTAGGTTTAATGTCTCATGGAGGGTCTTAGGCATTCTCCTAGTGGCATGCAAGCCGACTACTAGGAAAACTTACACGGCAAAGTGGAAACAGTTCTCCATCTGGTGTACAAAGTCCTCCCTGGATCTCTTCTTCTGCCCATCTAACAAAGTCCTGGAGTATCTTCTGGATCTGTCAGACACAGGACTGCAATACTCAACCATGAAGGTCCACCTCTGCGCAATCTCAGCGTATGACGGCCTGTACACTCCATGTCTCTGGCTCAGTTGCCTTTGGTCAAGAGGTTCCTTAAAGGAATACTTCACCCTAGGCCACCAGTCAGAAGACAAGTAGCCACCTGGGATATTAACCTTGTGCAAGACATGCTCACCCGTAAACTTTTTGAGCCCAAGCAACCTGCAAGCTGACATTCCTGACCTGGAAGACCGCCTTCCTTGTAGCCATTACCTCCTCACAGTGTCCGAAATACATGCATTGGTCACAGACCCCTCATTTACTGTATTTCACAAAGACAAGTTGGTTCTTAGAACTCACCTAATTTTTCCCTAAAGTAGTCTTGGAATTCCATCTGAATCAGTCCTTAGTTCTTCTGACCTACTTGCGAACTTCCAGAATGAGGAGGCGTATCTTACATTCGTTGGATGTTAAGCAGGTTTTACAGTTCTTAGACAGAACTAAAGAGATCTGCAAATCTGAACAACTATTTCGCTCTTCCAGCATGGCCCAGCTGGGTCCAGCCTGTCGCTATCAGATGTATTTCGGTGTGGCTAGTGGCATGTCTTCGTCAATGCTACTCCATGGCACAGGTCAAACTGGAAGGCAGAGTATGCACTCATTCTGCCAGGGCAGTCAGGCATCTCTGGCAGAAATTCAAACGTTCCCATTGCAGACATCTTCAATGCAGCTACCTGGAGTTCTGTGCACACTTTGTGAAGCATTATGCTTTGTATGTCCATGCTAGACAGCATCAATCCTTTGGCAGGACAATCCTTAATGGACTCCTGTCTGAAATGAGCCCCTCTTATCTGCCACCCTTCTCAGGGGATTATTTTAGCTTAGTAGTCTCCATTAGTGTGAATGAGTGGTGGAGACTTTATGTCCAGGAAGATATGAAATACGTACCTACTGTAATTCTTGATCTTCTTGGACGAAGTCTCCACCACTATTTCACATTCCTACCCTCTATCTCCCAAGCTCCTTAGCTTTGTTTCTGGTCTTCACTACCTCAATGCTTAGGCTATGAAGACTCAGTTGTGTTGACCCTTCTTATACAGGTCATTTGGACTGTCTTATGTCTGATATAGGTTAGTTTTACTAGGTTGTTTACACTGACCTCCTTGGTAAAAAGATGCCAGGTGGTTGAAGGGTTGACGCCGAGGTAGCCTATATGGCTCGAGCCTGTCTTGTGGTGCCATGCATGATCTTACCTTGATGCCAGCCTTTCTGAAGATTTGTTGCTCCACTGGGTCCTAATGCTTCCGGGTGGTCCCATTGGTCCCATTAGTGTGAATGAGTGGTGAAGACTTCATCCAAGAAGATTAAGAATTATGGTAGGTATGTAATTTTCATTTTTGTCTTGTCAGTCAGCATAAGGATAGTTACATTAATGGTATGAGTTGCTGCAATGTATTAGGTGTTATTTGAATGGCAGTACATCCACCCCCGTACTACTCACCCACCCTCACCCTATGGAGCCGGAGGTCAGTCTCTCTTCACTTCTCCAGAGGGTATAGGTAAGTATGGGGAAATTGCGTATTGCTGTTGAGTCAACTAACATGTCATACTGCAGGGATCACATCATTCAGTTTGCCAGATAGTATCTACCTACCTTCACCATTAAATGTACCTATCCTTGTTGTTAATCACACTTCGACAGATGGACCAACTGTCGAAGTATCAGTAGTGCAAGACAACAGAAATATTGATTTACTATTATTTTCTATAAGAGTGACTGTCTAATGATCAAGGTATGGCATTGGCAACAACTGCAGTGCTAAGTTTGTGTTTTAAGCACTGTTGGTCAGTGGACTAGTGGTCTACATTTTAATATTTTGACCTTACTAGAAATTGGGTGTGTATTGGAATACAAAATTAATTATTTAATTATAATAACTGTACAACATTATTGATTGTTCGTCCTTTTTGGCCAGAGGGGCAGGGGTGGGGAGAGTGGGATGAGAGACAGAAGATTTCTCTCTTTAGAGTGAGTCTCAGTCTCAGTCACTCACTCTAACTCAGCATATATTACATTTTACAGTAATGCTTGCAAGCAACAGCTTCTTCTAGGACATTCACAATCACAAATCAATTCACAAGACAAATATAAACATATGAAAATGTCAGCAGAAACAGGCCTCACAGTCTATTGGGTCTGCTTGAGTGTGCAGCTAGCACCTTATAATGCTGCTGCCCTCCCTTCTAACCCAGCAATACTCAGACATTCATAACTCTTGCAGTGACCCTTTAAGACAGAAGTGCCTGGAGAGATGGAACATAAGCAAATGACGGAATCTTTTGCATGGGCCACTTGTTCAAATGCTGCCTTTTACTAACTGCTTTAGTTCTAAACCCTTCAGAGTTCTCTCTCCACCTGTCAAGACTAGAAGCTTGGAGATCCTCTCCTCATCATCTTGTTCTGACGTGAGAAAACTTATAATATGTATTTAAGTATTCTTTATGCCTTTTACTTTTTATAATTTTAAGTTAAACCATAGTTTTAGTGTTTAAATTGTAAATTTTCTCAGCTTCACCCAGTTCAGTATAACCCTTACAGAGAAATATAGGTGAGCTGTGTACATACAGAAATACATGCCACATGTATTTGTGCAATGTTTGCATGCAGTTCACATACACAAAGTGATCCTAAGCAAACCAGGTCTAACAAGCATTTGTCAATGCGAATGTTGATTGCGTTGGTCCATTGAGCTCACTCACTGGCCCTCTGTCACTCGCTCATTCTGTTTCTCCCAGTGCTGGAGGCTTTTCATTTTGTACTATGCTCCTTCCTGCGTTGGCACCCCTTTCTGTCCACAAAAATCCGCAGCTGACCCAACAGGGCTCCACTTGAGGTGGGTCACTCCCCATCTCTGACTTACTCATTCTGTTTCTCCTGGCGCTGCGGGCTGGCCTTTGTACTAGGCTCCTGCCTCTGTTGGTGGCTTTTCTAACCACAAACAAAGAAATCTGCATTAGTCCCGACACAGGTCCATTGAGCTTGCTCACTCCCCTTCTGTCACTCAGCTCATTCCGTTTCTGCCAGCGCTGCAGGCTGGCCTTTGTACTGGACTCCTGCCTGTGTTGCTGCCTTTTATGCCCACAAAGAAATCCGCAGCAGTCATGATAGAACTCCGTTGAGCTTGCTCACTCGCACTCACTCATTCTGTTTCTCCCGCCACTGCAGGCTGCCCTTTTGTACTGGGCCCCTGGATGCATTGCTGCCTTTTTCTACCCACAAAGAAATCTGCAGCAGTCCCAACAGAGCTCCGTTGAGCTCACTCACTCCCCTCCCTCACTCCTCATTCTGTGTCTCCCACTGGTGCAGGCTGTCCTTTTGTACTGGGCTTCTACCTGCATTGGCGGCTTATTCTGCCCACAAAGAAATCTGCATTCCCGACACAGCTCCGTTGAGCTCGCTCACTCCTCCTCTCTCACTCGCTCATTCCATTTCTGCCAGCGCTGCTGGCTGGCCTTTATACTGGGCTCCTGCCTGCATTGCCACCTTTTTCTGCCCACAAAAAATCCACAGCAGTCATGATAGAGCTCCGTTGAGGTCGTTCACCCCCTGTCTCACTCCCTCATTCTGTTTCTCCTGGAGCTACAGGCTGCCATTTTGTAGTTGGCTCCTGCCTCTGTTGGCGCCTTTTCTGCCCATAAAGAAATCTGCAGCAGTCCCAACAGAGCTCCATTGAGCTCACTCACTCCCCTCTCTCACTCACTTGTTCTGTTTCTGCCGTGCTGCAGGCTGCCCTTTAGTACTGGGCTCCTGCCTGCATTGCTGCCTTCTTCTGCCCACAAAGAAATCTGCAGCAGTCACGATAGAGCTCCGTTGAGCTCACTCACCCACCTCCCTCACTCGCTCATTCTGTGTCTCCTGCTGCTGCAGGCTGCCCTTTGTACTGGGCTTCTGCCTGGCTGGCACCTTTTTGACCACGAAGAAATCCACAGCTGTCCCAACAGAGCTCCATTGAGTCGCTCACTCACCGGTCTCACTCACTTATTCTGTTTCTCCTGGTGCTGCAGGCTGCCGTTTTGTAGTTGGCTCCTGCCTCTGTTGGCACCTTATTCTGCCCACAAAGACATGCGCAGTCCCGACAGAGCTTAGTTGAGCTCTCTCACTCTCCCCCACTCACTCATTCTGTTTCTGCCAAGCGCTGCAGGCTGCCCTTTTACTGGGCTGCTGACTTTGTTGCCGCCTTCTTCTGCCAACAATGAAATCTGCAGCAGTCATGATAGAGCTCCGTGAGCTCCGCTCATTCACTCCCTCCCCTCTCTCACTGCTCACTCTGTTTCACCCACTGCTGCAGGCTGCCCTTTTGTTCTGGGTCCCTGCGTGCATTGCTGCCTTTTCTGCCCACAAAAATCCTCAGCTGTCCCAACAGAGCTCTGGTGAGTTCACTCCTCCCCTCCCTCACCTCGCTCATTCTGTGTCTCCTGCTGCTGCATGCTGCTCTTTTGTACTGGGTTCCTGCCTGTGTCAGTCCCTTTGTCTGCTCACAAAGAGATCTGCAGCTGTCCTGACACAGCTCAGTTGAGGTTGCTCACTTCCTCTGTCACTCGCTCATTCCATTTCTA
This sequence comes from Neoceratodus forsteri, assembly GCA_016271365.2. NCBI lineage: Eukaryota > Metazoa > Chordata > Ceratodontiformes > Ceratodontidae > Neoceratodus > Neoceratodus forsteri. The sequence continues at coordinate 274,846,025 of CM057459.1, read as the reverse complement.
CGTGGCACTGCAGGCTGGCCTTTATACTGGGCTCCTGCCTGCATTGCCACCTTCCTACTCTCCACAAAGAAATCCATGACAGTCACTGTAGACCTCCATTAGCTCACTCCTCCCCTCCCTCATTCGCTCCTCCTTTTTCACCGGGCGCTTCAGGCTGGCCTTTTGTACTGGGCTCCTGCCTGCATTGCTGCCCTTTGCTGCCACAAAGAAATCCGCAACAGTCATGATAGAGCTCCATTGAGGTTGCTCACTCCCTCTGTCTCACTCGCTCATTCTGTTTCTCCTGGTACTGCGGCTGCCCTTTTGTAGTGGGCTCCTGCCTCTGTTGGCACCTTTTTCTGCCCACAAAGAAATCTGCAGCAGTCCCTACAGAGTTCCGTTGAGCTCGTTCATTCCCCACTCTCACTCGCTCATCCTGTTTCTGCCATCGCTCCAGGCTGCCCATATGTACTGGGCTCCTGCCTGCATTGCTGCCTTCTTTTGCCCACAAAGAAATCAGCAGCAGTCATGATAGAAACTCCATTGAGCTCGGTCACTCCGTCTCTCTCACTCACTCATTCTGTTTCTTCTGCTGCTGCAGGCTTCCCTTTGTACTGGGCTCCTGCCTGCATTGCCGCCTTTTCCTGCCCACAAAGAAATCCGCAGCAGTCACGATAGAGCTCCGTTGAGCTTGCTCACTCCCCTCTCTCACTTGCTCATTGTATTTCTTCTGGCACTGCAGGCTGCCCTTTTGTACTGGGCTCCTGCCTGCATTGGCACCTTTTTCTGCCCACAAAGAAATCAAGGCTGTCCTGACAGAGCTCTGTTAAGGTTGCTCACTCCATCTGTCTTACGTGCTCATTCTGTTTCTCCTGGCGGTGCAGGCTGCCTTTGTACTGGGTTCCTGCATCTGCTGGCACCTTTTCTGCCCACAAAGAAATCTGCAGCACTCCCGACAGAGCTCCGTTCACCTCACTCCTCCCTTCTCACTCACTCATTCTGTTTCTGCTGGTGCTGCAGGCTGCCCTTTTTATGGGGCTCCTGCATGCATTGCCACCCTTTCTACCCACAAAGAAATCTGCAGCAGTCATGATAGAGCTCTGTTGAGCTCGCTCACTCCCTTCTCTCAGTTGCTCATTCTGTTTCTTCTGCCACTGCAGGCTGCTCTTTGTACTGGGCCCCTGCATGCATTGCTGCCTTTTTCTGCCCACAAAGAAATCCACAGTAGTCCCAACAGAGCTCCAATGAGTTCACTCACCCCTCCCTCACTGCTCATTCTGTGTCTCCTGCTGCTGCAGGCTGCCCTTTGTACTGGGTTCCTGCCTGCGTTGGTGCCTTTTTCTGCCCACAAAGAGATCTGCAGCAGTCCTGACACAGCTCAGTTGAGGTTCGCTCACTCCCTTCTGTCACTCACTCATTCCATTTCTCGGGCACTGCAGGCTGGCCTTTTATACTGTGCTCCTGCCTGCATTGCCACCTTTTCCTGCCCACAAAGAAATCCGCAGCAGTCACAGTAGACCTCCATTGAGCTCGCTCACTCCCCTCCCTCACTCGCTCATTCTGTTTTTGCTGGTGCTGCAGGCTGGCCTTTTGTACTGGGCTCCTGCCTGCATTGCCGCTTTTGCTGCCCACAAAGAAATCCACAGCAGTCATGATAGAGCTCCATTGAGGTCCTCACTCCCTCTGTCTCACTCCACTCATTCTGTTTCTCCTGGTGCCGCAGGCTGCCCTTTGTAGTGGGCTCCTGCCTCTGTTGGTGCCTTTTTCTGCCCACAAAAGAAATCTGCAACAGTCACGATAGAGTTCCGTTGAGCTTGCTCATTTCCCCTCTCACTTGCTTGTCCCGTTTCTGCAGCCGCTCCAGGCTTCCCTTTTGTACTGGGCTCCTGCCTGCGTTGCTGCCTTCTTTTGCCCACAAAGAAGTCTGCTGCAGTCATGATAGAGCTCCGTTGAGCTTGGTCACTCCTTCTCTCTCGCTCGCTCATTCTGTTTCTCCCACTGCTGTAGGCTGCCCTTCTGTACTGGGTTCCTGCCTGCCTTGGTGCCTTTCCTGCCCACAAAGAAATCTGCAGCAGTCCGACAGAGCTCAGTTGAGCTCAGTCACTCCCCCTCACTCGATCCTAATCTGTCCCAAACACTGATTTCAGACAGCGACTCACGGTATTCTCGCCAGAAGCGTGAAAATGCATTTTGGCCAGGATGTGAAAAATTACAGCTGTACTGTTCATAAGTAAGTGTGGAAAAATGCCAGTGTTGAAAATGTGGTGTGGAAATATTACTAATTTGCGAAGTTACAAGGGTGCATGGAAACTGCACAACACATGCTGTAACACAGTCATTTTATGGAATTTCATCACAAACTTTTCAACATAGGCATTTAGCACCTCTGCTCATGAACAGTGTCAGTGGGATTTTCTTAATGTGTCCCAAGCACTGGTTTCCCACAGCAACTGCGCTTGTGTGCTGGAAGAGTGAAAACACATTTCAGCAAGGACATGAAAAATGATAGCTGTACTGTTCATAAGGAAGTGTGGAAAATGGCAATGTTGGAAATCTGAGTGAAAATATTGCAAAGTTGCAAAGTGTGAGAGTGTGGAAACTCGCGTAATCCACAGTCGTAGCACACTCATTTTATGGACTTTTGTCACCAAATTTTCAACATAGACATTTTAGGGTCTCTGCTAATGAACAGTATCACTGTTATTTTCATCATGTGTCCCAAACATGGATTTCCACAACAACGTGCTATTCTGCACGGTGTGGCAAACACATTCAACTTGGTTCTGAAAATGACAGCTGTACTGTTCATAAGAAGGTGCAGAACAATGGCAATGTTGAAAATCTGAAGTGAAAATATTATACATTCGAACTTATGTGAGTGTGTGCAAACAGCGAACGCACACTTGAAACACAGTCATTTTATGGAGTATTGGCACCAAATTTTCAACATTGGCATTTTAGGAACTCTGCTCATGAACAGTGTCACTGTCATTTTCATAATCTGTCCCAAACACTGATTTCCACAGCGACCGCATACTTCTGCGTCGGAAGTGCAAAAACGCATTTCGGCCAGCATGTGAAAATAACAGCTATACTGTTCACAAGTAGATGTGTAAAAATGCCAATGGAAATCTGGTGTGAAAATATTGCAAGTCACTAAGGAATACAGTGTGCATAGCAACTCATGATAACACACCTAATAAAACAATGTTTTAAATTTTTCCACCAAATTTGCAACATAGACTTTTGAGAGCCCATCTCAAGAACACTGGCACTGTCGTTTCATTAATCAGTCCCAAAAGGTGATTCCGTGTAGTGACCATGAAATCACCTTTGGGCCAATTAAGCCATGACAGTGGCAGAATTCATGAGGAGGGGTCCCAAAACCCCATGTTGAAAATTTGGGGCTAAAATTCAAAAATGACTGAGATATGCATCAGAGTTGAAAAGACCCTATTTATTCCATTATACAGTTTACCAGCATTTCCTCTGTTCGCGGTCTGCTTTGAAGAGTGCAGACATGTTCCCGGTCCACCAAGATCATTGCACCAGACTCTGGAGGTAAGTATGGGCGAGGAGGTGGTGGGGAGGCAGGGGTGCAGCGGGTGGGCATGGGTTGGGGGGCAGGGAGACTGTCGAGGACTGTTTTTTCACAGGGACAAAAAATAAAAACATTGCAGGACCTTTTTTCATGGGATATGGCATGCTGAGGTGGCCTCAGAGTGCCAATGGACTATTTTTGGGGTGCAGCTGTAGCTGAAGGGGATTGGGCACCCCATCGGCACACAACAAAAGAGGGGGCCACATCATGCAATGGGGATTGGGTACCCTTTGGCACCCAACAAAAGCGGGGTGATATTATGCCGATCGATTGGGCACCCCCATTGGCACATACTGGTATGGGGGTCTCATGAGCCGAGGGGATTGGTCACCCCTCAGCACACAAGAAATTGTAGGGGAAACATGCCGATGGGGATTGGGCACTCCCATTGGCAAAACCAGGGAGGACATGATGCTGAGGGGATTGGGTACCCCTCAGCAAACAGGAGGGAATGCAAGGAGCCCTGCAATGAGGGGTCACCCTCATTGCAGCGGATGATGCTGCAATGACGAGGCAGACCCTGATTGCAGCAGCTAAACTTAAGGTTGTGGCACGCTGGCTGAACTAGTGTCAGCAGCAGTGTGCCACGCCATTGGGGAAAGTGGGCTAAGCTCTTTTAGAAAGCTGTGGGGGCATTGGCTCCTACGACAGTGTCATGCCTCCACAACCTACTTCTGCAACCTGCCACAATATTTTCCTTGTGCATGCACTCAATCAACATGAAAAGCAGGTTTGCATGCTGCAAGCTTGACATGTGCACAGCAGGTAAGCTGGTGTGAACATCTTCTAAAAATTACATCAGGTTCGCGTGTTGCATGCTTGACATGAGTGCAGCAGTTAAGCTGGTGTGAACATCATTTAAACATCACATCAGGTTCACATGCTGCATGTTTGTTATGTGTGCAGCAGCTAAGCTGGTGTAAATCTCATCTAAAAACACATCAGTTTATATTTCTTATACTACTGCTAGTAATTAGAGTTAATAAAATAAATTTTTTATTTGAGCCCATAAAAATTAGGTAAAGTCATCATTTCTGATCCTTTTCAAGTTGTTTAGTGGCTTTTGATTTTTGTCATTAAATCACCATTAATTTGAAAAGTATTGTTTACTTACTGCATTAAGTGCCTAGGATATAGCCAGTCAACATCCCCATTCCAGATGTATGAAGAGGAGCCTCTGTGTTGTGAAGCCTCTCCTTTTAGTTTTGGACCATGCAAATCCCTTATGCATATTTAGTGCTACAAATGTGCTTCTCCATGACTGTTATGGCTCACTTACTTTTCCTTTGTCATTCTGTATGAAGCATATACACTATGGTCATGCTCAGCATGCTAGGATCTTGGAAGCATGCACCATATCTCAAATTTGTCACTGAAATGAGGGACATGGACACTCAAAATGAGGGACAATGAGGGACACTAATCCACATAATGATCAGGACACATCATGAAACATGGAGATTCAGTACCTCAGAACGCAGTGGAAACAATTACATTAGCACCTGAGAATTAATTTCTACCATTAAACAGGGTGCCATTTAGGTAGAGCTGAGGGTGCAGTCCTCTTATATTTGTGCCTAGGTTGTTCTTATGGTGTGGCAATAATGGCATTAAATTTTGATTTAATCTTTGCACAGTAAGTGCCCAACTGGCCTGTGTGTTCACGCTGCAGGTACTCTAGACTCAACTGTGTCTGTATTGTGTGTGCACTCTCTCCACCTATTAGCGGCAGCACAATCTCATGTGATGTGGATGAGCTCCAGCCAAGAAAAAGCGCGTGAGTCTTGCACAGAGTAGATAGACTGCACACTACAGCTTGGAGGAGTCAGTGAGCACTGAACTAGTCAATAGCAGTGTTGTTGCAGCATATTTTTGTTGGTCTACTCTTGTGAGTCTCCATCTCCCAGGTGGCTGAAGGGGTAGAGGTGAGCTAGAAGCTAATTCAAGACTAGGCTACCTACTTACTCTATTAGGCTTGCCTTGCAAAAAAACAGCACAGCCCCCACAGCAGCAAGCTAGGTTTAGCAGCAGTGGTGACAGTAGTGTGGTGGCCTTCATAGGCCTTGATCAGTGTAGTGCATCAGCATCCACAGCAGCAACCAATCAAGAAGCAAGCAACCCAGGTTGGGTGGGTTTGGTTGGTGAGGTGACTTGGTCGTAGACCACATTGAGGACCTGTGATGGTCGGTTCTAGCATCCAGCTTCTGGCAGAAGGATAGAGGGAAGTGGACTGAAAACTGGACTTATGGCACACTGTGCCAGGCTGCAGGTTTTGGCCATATGGCAGGGTAAGTAAAAGTAAATACATTTTTACAGGGCGATTGGGGAAGGAGGAAGGACTTAAATATTAATGTGTTTTCATGTTTCTTCACCTTTGGGTGGCTTCATGACCCATATGGGATGGGTATTGAATGCAATAGAGTCGGGTGAAAAATTGGGACAAAGTTCTTTTTTGGGGGTGGGGGCAGAACTTCAGCCAGGAAAAAATTGGTTAGTAACTGGGTGGGTTTATGCCCAAATCTGATGCACTGCTCTGGTGTATATACAGATAAATCTTATACATTTGAATTTTTCTGGATTTACATATCACTTCTCAGTCAAAACAAGTAAGTTGTACATTTTAAAGATGTTGCAGACATTCAAAAGCTGTCTTCTTGCATTCACAGACAGTTGAGCGGTATGGTATGACAGACTATTGTAGCCCCACCATATAGTTAGGCTTATGCCCCTCGCAGTAAAGCTGACCTCCACATCCCCACACTCAGGTACATTATGACAAAGGGCAAAGGAGACTGCAGGGTGTGCACCATTGAAATGGATGGGGTATTTTTATTACTATTTTATACATTATTGATCCCTATTTTTTAAAAATTGCCATACAAGTATTAGCAGTGCCAATAACACACCTATTTAACCTCTCATCACAACTAGAATCTATTCCATCGATCTGGAAAACAGCCCAAGTTATCCTGCTACTGAAAGCAGGGGACCCCATGGACCTCAACAACTACAGGCCAATCTCTATCCTCCTGTGCTATCCAAGCTGCTAGAAAAATCGTAAGCACCCAACTAAGAGAATATCTTGAAGAGGCTAATCTTTAAATCCAGCTAATCTGGGTTTAGAACCAACCACAGCATCGACACAGCCCTGGCTAAAGTAACCAATGATTGGCAACTCGAACTGGACAAAAAAATTGTGTCTGTGCTATATTTTAGACCTGAGTAAGGCATTCGATATGGTCAACCATGAACTGCTCCTCTCCTCCCTGAAATCCATAGGACTCAACTCAACCTCCATTAGATGGTTTAATAACTATCTCACGGAAGAACCCAGCAGGTGAAGGCTGAAGGAGACCTATCACCACTCAATCTCTCCAAAGAGGAGTTCCTAAGGATCCATCCTTGGCCCAATCTTATTTGCCATCTATATCAATAGCATTGACAATAACCTCACTCAAAGCCACTGTACACCTGTTTGCAGATGATACAGTATTGTATGTCAGTCACCCTCTCCCGTAGAATAGCATGCATAGAGCTACAAGCAGAATTCAACCTATTACAACACCAACTACTGGAAAAAAACTCCTGCTAAATGCAAAAAACAAAGGCAATGCTTTTCTCCCCAAACACAAGCCAGACACTCCTTCCCAAACAATCTCCCACATATCCACTGTCCTTGGTGAAAATCTTGAATATGTTACAAAATTCAAATATCTGGGGGTCTGGGTAGACAGTAGACTCGATTACTTAGATCATCTGGAAGATCTGCTAAAAAACTCCTTCAGAGGCTTGGGCTCTATTACAGAATAAAGCACTTTCTCACAAGTAATTCTAAAAGAAGCTGGTCCAGGCCACATTTCTATCAGTATTAGATTATGCAGATTTCCTATATGTTCATTGCCCCAACTCATATCTGAGCAAACTGGACACACTTTACCATACAGCCTTGAAGTTTATTACAGATCTTCCTCTCAGCACTCACCACTGCTCGCTTTATGCTGCAGTTGGATGGACCTCACTCCAATTTAGAAGAGACAGGAATGCCACACTATGGACTTATAGAGCGATATCAAAGATGCTACCAAATTACATCTCAGACTGCTTCACACAAATCACATCAAGTAAATATGCCCTAAAAGTCTAAACTTCATCATGCTTAAAGTGCCCAAATTCAGTTCTCGATATGGTAGATCTGCTATCAGTTATATCTTATCTGCCGTATGGAATACGATGCAGAAGACCCTGAAAGTGAACAGATACATCTCATTTACATCCTTTAAATATCTGTATTCAAGGCTAATCAAAGAAAATGTAATTGTTTCCACAAACAGTAGAGTATTCCTAATCTTATCCATCTCCTCCCAGATAGCCAACTCACGGAAGTTATCCACCTTTACTAAGAGTCACCACCCTCACACTCCATGCACCCTCCTTTCCATCCACCTCCTTAATCCCTTGTCATATATCACAGCCCTATACCCCTGTTATGCAAACCCCCAGTGCCACCCTCCTGCCCTCTTCATAAGGCCCACAGTTTATCCGTTCCACAGTATAGGCCCCACCATCTTCCTCCTCCCCACCAGCCAGGCACACCACTTCCGCTCCCTTCCCTCACCCTTTATTACCACTACACCTGAATTTAATGTATAGTCTGATTAGAATGTATCCTTAGACTGTGTGTATACTGAATAATCTATGTAGTATCCTAGAGTGTGTGTGTCAGAAATGGGAAGGAAAGAGTTAATGGTTTGGATTCTGTAGATGCCTTATTTTTTAGCAGTGTGGAAAAAATACACTGAGGCTGAAATCCTCCAGCAGCAACCAGCTTGTGGAATTCTAGCTGCTAGATAAGAGCTGGGTCATAAATCTCGAGTGGACATCTCCAGACACACACAGACCTTGCAGACACGGACACAGGGCAGTTGAATGGATTGGATCATTCAAATATAAACTTAAGGTGAAAAGGAATATAATTGGTCACCAATAGGTGTTCACTCTGATTGGGACAATTAAATACATACATGTTAGTTGGTTGGTGCATTTAAGGGAGAATAGGAATGACCTAGTCTCCATAGACTATATAAGCTTCTGTAAGACAGAGAACTCTCTCTTGCCCTGGAAGCTGTGAGGGAAACATAAGCTTGGAGCCTACCTGGTATGTCCGTGGGAGCTGGCAGTTAGAACAGGGTCCAGTGTCTCTTGTAAGGACAGGAAAGGGTAAGTTTAGTGATAGTATATTTCAGTAATAGCCTTCTTCTTTGCCATCTGTTGTTTAAAAGCATTTGTTTACTTTTCCTGTATGAGTGTTATTCTCGTTGTAAATACATTTCCTGTAAATGCTCATTGCACTTTCTGTTAAGTAAAAGCTATTTATTTGCTCAACAGTTGTGACTCTGATGTCATTTTCTAAGGTAAGATTTGGTTTTCCACTGGCTAAGGTAAACTCTGTGTAGCATCCGCCACCTGAAAGAGACACACTACCAGACTTTAACTTGTGCAAGTGCGTGTGATTATTCAAGTTTGTACACTTGAAAAGGTGCGGAAGGAAAGTCCGGCTGGTGGCAGCGAATACCTAGGACACACACCTCTAAAAGCTGTTTCAGCCCAGAGGGAGAGGTGGGTTGTCACAGTGTGTATATTCAATATTTTTAGGTATCTATGTAAATTGAAGCTTGACCTTACCAGGTCCATCTTGCAAATGAGCTGTGCTCAATGATGTTCGCCTGGATAAGTAAAGATTTGATAGATTGATTGATATTGATGCAGAGTTGAAGATTAATAAAGATCACCATTCGACTAACAAGGGACTTGTTAGTAGAATAGTGCCTTCACTATTCTCCAACTCACCATCATAATGTATAAAATAGTAATAAAAAATAACTCCATTCATTTCAAGGGGTACACCCTAGCAATCTGACCCACAGACATCACCTCTTAAAGACTCCTACCTCTGGCTCCCTAGCACTCAAGTAAGAGACTTTTAATTTATATCTATACTTAGTGGGTTGTCTGTAGCAGCATGGCCATACCCACTACAGTGTGTGTGCAGGGGAGCCGGCCATGTGAGTGTGTGTTGAGTTATTGCTACTTTTGTGTTTGCACATTACACTTTGTTTGCATGGAAGCATTCAAAACTATGGAGAGAAAATAGTAGAGTACAGGCCAGACAGAAGTAATTAAGTGATTTTGTGGGTAGGTTTGTGTGGGGGTGGAAAACTACATGTTTCCACTGGTATGTGTGATACAGTTTAACTGTAAAACTGAGATGAGAAAGAGAAGAAAACTGAGAAGCACAACAGTGGCTACAAGCATGCTGCAAGCATGCAGATGCAGTCAGATACAGTATGTACTGAAGTACAAGTGAGCCATATGTGCAGACAGTATCTCTTAGTGGTTAAAGGCATTGAACTGCAAGCCAGGAGACTTGGAGGCATGAAGGCCTGGGTTTAATTCTCATCAACCCCCACTTGTGTATGGTGTAATTCTGAGTAAGTCACTTAAGTTTTTGTGTGCAATTATCAGTGACCACTTGCTTTTTGACATGCCACATGCATGTAGTCTTTACAATTTAACATAAAAATCATGGTGCCCATGCTTGCTTGCTGCACGCATGCCACATGCATGCAGTCAGTTTCAATTTAACATTAAAATCATACTTGCAGCATGCATATCACTTAAGTAGTTTTATGTGTGCAGCATGAAAACATTTCATATATTTATTTCTGTAAGGGAATGGGGTAAACCGAGGTTTAGTTTATATTTATCTGAGTTTTATGGCTAAAACTCTGTTTATGTTTAATTTTATTAAATTAAATTGTTTTATGAACTTCTAATAACCGTTTTCTGAACCGATAGCCTTGGTTCACCTTTTTCTCAGATCCTGGTTTCAGATCGGCTCTCATCAGTTCCAGAACTGACCACAACCACTAAGAAAACTTTAAATTTAAAACATTTTTAGCAAGTCTAACTTTTATCAGTTTTACATAGAGAATGTTAGAAAAACTGAGAAGAAAACTGGTGATCCTAGTTTCATACCATGTATTGAGTGTGGTGAAATTTTGCTAAGACATGAACATTAAAAGCAGAGGGATATCTGCATACATGTCCTGAGAAAACTATTGAAAAATACCTGAATAAGGCTAAAGAGAAAGTTGTCACCACCTAAGAGTCCTCGGCTCTGACCAGCCGACACTCTAAATTACTGTGGGTGAAACCACAACAACTACTGTAGCTGATACCCTGAGATGGGTGTATAAGCAATTCCTCAGAGGCTTGCTGAACTGGCTGACTCCCCAGTTCCCTCAAAGAAATCAAAGAAAACTAAGCACAAAGAACTCCTGCTGGGTGGCATTTGGGGACTTCTGTGCCTGTTATAAAGCCTGCCAACTTCTGAAGAAATTGCACAGGCATTAAGGTCATTCAGGCTTGCAAGGGCGGTCTGGATCTCAGCAGCAGACCCTGCAAAGTAGTTTGTCTCCTCTGCTCAGTCTTCCTATTATTTAAGAGGAAGAATAAGGTGGTTATGAGAATTGGAGGAGGGACCCTATTGAACCTAAGGTTTCCTGAACAGGAAATTTGGCTCTCCCTACAGAGCATTCCTCACACTTCACATTTCTGACAACATCACCACCAGTGAAGTGATTGAGGATGAGGAGGAAGCTGAATACTTGGAAATGATGGGTCTGACACGACTAAAAAAAGCTTCTCCTTCCTGTAAGTAAATAATTCAAGGAGATACTATGAAGATGTTACAAACTCCAAGTTCTGTTCCCCTCTTGATTGGAGGCTGAATACAAAATGTTAGCTGGAAAGGTAGGAGCTGAAATTTTATTCTCCCACCGTCCACCAGGGAGTGGTACAAGTGGCAGCCTGTGACAAGGCAAAGGTACCCTGGCATCCCATCCTTCTGACAAGGATTCCAGGAAAATTGACAGCAATAGCCAAAACCAACTTTGAAGCCTATGCTGCTCAATAACAAAAGTCACTATGGCAGTCTGTCCTTGCTATCACAGTCAAAGTCCAGAGTACCATATCAGATGATCTAGCTGAAACAGCTAAATTTGGTTTGTAAGCTGCCAAATACCAGTTTCAAATGGCTGCTGACTCTAATGACACTGCTGCCAAATGGATGACAGATACAGTGGTACAGAAGAGGTTTGCCTGGCTATGAGTCATAAACCTTACTCAGAATACCCAAACCAAGGCTATGGATTTCCCAGTGGAGGTAATTCCTCTTTTTGAAAAATGGTAGCAATTCTGCAAAGAAAGGGCTTCCCTGTATACTAAGGAATAATGCACGACAGGGTGTGTGTCGTGCTGGAATAATGCCACGCCTGGGAGGTTGGGCATGAGGCCGCAGGCAGTGCGTCAATGCCCCAGGCATGGCGTTATCCCAAACGACACACACCTTGAGTGCATTATTCCTATTATACAATGGCTCGTTGTCATACAGAATAAAAATTATTTTAAAGATGTTTTGTGTGGAAACATATTTTTGTTTTAAGAGAAGATGAAACAATCAAGCTCAAGCTCAAGCGCAATAAAACAATCAAAGGCTCATCTACATGGGTTCACAGTGCTGAGACTAGATCTGTGGCGACGTGCTGGGATAATGACATGGGTCCAGCCCCAAACTGACCAATCACAGTTCAAGCTTCTTTCTTGCCATTGTATAATAAAACCTATGGAAGGTAGTGAGTCAGGGAGTGTCTTTGAGTTTCAAATTCCTTCCAGCATCAAAACAAAAGTTTTCAAACCATCTGCAAATGTAAAGAGGTTCAAAACCTGTTACTGACACAGACAGTGGAGCCAGTCCTGGTACAGCAAAAGGTACCACAAAGAAAATGGAGAGTGGTGGCCTGTCTTAGACTTCAGGGTACTAAACAGGCATCTGACAAAGCCAAAGTTCAAAATGGTGACTTTGGCATGGATTCTACCAATTTTCCAAAAGGGGAGTGGTTGGCATCAGTGGTCCTAAAGATGCCTGTTTACACACCCCATAAGGTCCAGTTCAGACTCCCATCATGTCACTATTAGTTTCAACCCTGCCTATTGGTCTCACTTCAGCTCTCAGAGGGTTCACAAAGTGTTTGGCAGTGGCTGTGGCACACCTTCGAAGACAAGGTATCACAGTTTTCCCATACCTAGACAATTGGCTGGTGGTTGAAAAATCACCCAGCAAATTAGGGAGCAACTGCAACTCACCCAGGGGCTCTTGGAGTCTCTAGGTTTCTAAAAATCTCAAAAACAGGGCAAGAAGTATTCCACTGATAGCGAGCTCATGTAGCCTGAACAAACCAAAACTGCAAGACACTTTTTCAGTTACTGGGCCACATGACAGATGCCACTGGCACAATCCTGGAATCCAGATTCCAGATGAGGGTCATTCAATTTCACCTCAGGGCACACTGGTGTCCAAGAAAGAGTCTTCTCTAAACCAATTTCAGCAACAAAAAACGTTGTTACAAGCCCTCCAATGGTGGAAAGAGGAAACCAACCTAAGGGAGGGGTTTCTTTTCAACAAGAGTCCCCACAGTTCTGACAACAGATGTATCTCTACTAGGTGAGGTGCCCATCTGGGGTTCACACCACCCAAGGCACATGGTCAAGTGTAGAGTCACTCCTGCACATAAACCTGCAGGAGTTAAGATCAGTGTTACTGACTAACAGCTTTCACACAACTTGTACAGGAAAGGTGGTACCAAATTAGAAGAGACAATACCGCCACAGTGTACTACATAAACAAGCAGGAAGAGGACAAGATCAAGCTCTCCCTGCACAGAAGTCATGAAAATATGGAGTCTAGCATACTCTATAGGGGTTTTCCTGCAGGTTATTCATCTGCCAGGCAAGGACAATACTTTGGCAGATACCCTGAGTCAAATCAACCAGGCCCGCCATGAATGGACCTTGAGCAGTCAGGTGGTGCAAGTGATCTTCAGGAGGTGGGGCACCCCAGAGGTAGACTTGTTTGCACCCCACCAGAACCATCACCTGCCACAGTACTATTACAGACCACCAGACTGGGAACAATACCCATGGATGCTCTGGCTCTGAATTGGTCAGGGAAGCACCTGTGTGCTTTTCCTTCCTTCCCTCTGGTGTACAGAGCATTGCTCAAGCTCAGGTCCCAGTCAGCATCAATGATCTTGATAGCACCAGACTGGACCAGGCAGCCATGATACTCTCTGCTATTCTCCATATCTGTGGCTGAACCAATACAACTTCCTCAGAAGCACAATCTACTAACCTCCAACTGGGAAGGCTCCTGTACCTAACCTCAAGTAACTCAGGTTAAAAGCATGGCTCTTGAGAACCTAGAATATGCAGGCTTGCACCTTTCTGAAAGTGTCTTGGACATTTTAAAGGGTTACAGGATGCCCTCCGCTAAGAAAACTGATTCTGCAAAATGGGAAAGTTTTCTATTTGGTGTTCAACCAGAGGAATAATATCAGCACAGGCTGGTGTCTCAGCTGTGCTGGACTATCTTATCTATTTGCATTCACTGGGCTTGCAGTCCAGTACCTTAAAGGTCCACCTGGCTGCAGCATCTGCTTACATTTCAGTTGTACAGAATATTTCTCTGGCCCCAGGCTGTATCTTCAAAGGTTCTTTAAGGCCCGGCCCATTTGCATCCCCCTTACAGGGAACCAGTGCCAGCATGAGACCTAAATGTGTATAATTAGGCTCAGGGGTCCCCTTTGAGCCTATGTCTTCAGCTTATTTGAAATATGTCACATGAAAAACTGTTTTCAAACAACATGAAGTCTTGCTGTATTTTGACATATGCAGTTAGCTCCAGCACTTGAACTGCCCGGAGATGAAAGAGTTAACTCTATGCAGAAGCATAGAAGGTTGAGCTCGAGCTCAGATTTCAAACCACCACTGTCTGTGGTGCTACAGAGTGTAACGATCAGATTCTTTACTCCGCTAACTGTGAAGTCTCTCGGAGATTGCTCCTTTGCTCGGTTCGGTAAAGTTTCTGAAAGTGTCGTTTTCACCGATTTATTATTTTTCAGTTTTCAAGTCTCTGTCTATGGTACAGTAAGTGTGTAGATAGGTAGTGAACTGTTTTGTTATTTTATTCTGTGGAAATTGTAATTCCTTCAGTTCCCTAGCAGTCGGTCTGATTGGGAACAGACTGTTGCTGTTTGAATCTTTCCTTTTGAATTTGTAGTGGTGTTCTGGTTCCGATCGGTTCCAAAAACAATGGACTTTTACCGGTTTCTTTCTACAACCCGAACACGTTGGTTATGGATCGGAGAGTACTACCTGGTGTAAAAGCTGTTAAGAGTAATTTTGTTAGTCTGGCCATGTCTGAGAAACCCAAGAAGAAAATTAGTCCCACTGGGTTTCTAACACTGTGGTGAGTGTGGGGAGGCTTTTGCTAAAGCTGATCCCCACCTCATCTGTGTTTATTGTCCTGGGTTTGACCACCTCAAAGCAGACTGCCAAATCTGTAAAAATTTTCCCAAAGCCACTATGGATAAAAGATTGAATAGGCTAAAGACAAGGGAGGCAGAGAAGTCCGCTGACCGGATGGCTAGCCTGGTTCAGTTGCGGCTGAACCTGAGGAGGTACCCACTGACCTGGCGATACCTCCTCGGGCAAAACGAGATCTGATGCGGAGGGGTCTGTTCCGGTGAAAAGAAAAAGGAAATCACTGGTTCAGATCCAGAACCGCGATACTCCAACTGCGTGATGAGCTAGCCAAAGTGATAAGTATTTTTCAATCGCTCGATCAGTTCCATCCTAACTGACGCCTTCGAGTAGGCAGTCAGTTCAGTCAGATCTTACTCCATCGGATTATGATCCAGATGCCCATTATGAATTGGAGTGGAAGGGGATGAAGACTGTCCAGAACAACATGATGAGGATGATAATGATTTAGAAGGTCTGAAGTGCCCATTGAGCCGGACATCTCCCGGACAGACCCTGCAAAGTCACCCTCCCAGGCTTTCTGAGTCCCTTCCCACTTTCTGTTCTACAAAAGGTGGATGAAACCCTCCAGCTCCCTATGGTGGAAGCTGCAGAGGAGGAAGAGGAACCTAATTTTGTTGAGATGATGGACATCCCAGAGTCTAAAGGCTGTCTATTAGCCTCCACAAATCTTTGGAAACAGACAAAAGATTCTTCAGGCACCAGACTCTTTACCTCTAGTGGACAAAAGAATGGACAGGAGGTACATATTGTCAGGCTCAGGTATGGAGTTTTGTACAGTCATAGCAGCCATGTTGGGATAGTGCAGGTGCAGCCTGTGACACAGCTAACGTACCTTTGGCTTCACACTCCCCAGATAAAGACTCCAGGAAGGTGGATGCCATGGCCAAAATACAATATTTGGCATCCTCCTTGGGACTCAGGCAGGCAAACTATGGCCTATGCAGCCAGGTACCAAAAGCCCAGATGGGATACTGTTCTGGATCTGGCCAACAGGCTTCCCCAGCTGGCCAAAGAGCTGGAGGAGGTGGCTGCTGATGGGATTGAGGTTTCAAGGTACAATTCCATGCTGCTGTGGACTCAAATGATGTGGCATCACGCATCATGGCTACATCTGTGTCTTTCAGGAGATTCACTTGGCACAGATGTACTAGCCTTTCACAGGACACCCAGGCTAAGGCCATGGATTTCCCTGTAGTAGGTAATTCTATGTTTGAGAAGCGGACAGAGGCTTAAATGAAGAAAATGGATGAATACAGGACTATTTACAGGAGTGCTCAGGCCAAAGAAAGGCAAGCCACTCCTCAGAGGAAGCAATCTAGGGTCAGGGACAGGCCTTTTCATATGCCTTTCTACCAAGCCCAGGCCTTCTCCCTTCCCACAGAGGGGTTCTTCCAAGGGAGAGGCAGGAGGTGGATGAGCAGGGCTACATCCTCTTCCCAGTCTAAGGCTCCTTCAACATACACCCTGATGTGTCCATCCGGGTCGACTCAATTCCAGTAGGAGGCAGGCTGGCCTACTACTTCCAGGCCTGAAGTCTGTTACCTCAGACAAGTGAGTCCTGGAGGTAGTAAGCCAGGGATTGGCCCTCAGTTTCCAAACATTTCCAAAATGAGGGCAGTTCTTTTCCACCTGCAAATATCTCCAAAACCATTGCTTTAGAAGCAGAGGTTTCCTCTTTGCTGGCTCTCAGAGCCATGGAGAGAGTTTTACTGTACACAGGGTCAAAGGTCTGTACTCCAGATACTTCCTTACCCCAAAAGACAGAGGAGGTGACCCATCCTAGACTTAAGGTAAATAAATTGAACAAACACATTTTAAAACCAAAGTTCAAAATGGTGACTTTGGGAGTAATTCTTCCCTCTCTATGGCCAGGAGATTGGTTAGCTTCCTGCACCTCAAGGATGCCTACCTCCATATTCCCATCAGGTGCTCCAACAGAAAGTACCTCAGGTTCAAGTTGCTCTCAGGCCATTATCAATTCAGAGCTATGCCTTTCAGTCTAACATCAGATCCAAGGATATTTACAAAGTGTCTTGCAGAAGTAGTGTCCTTCCTCAGAAGGCAGGGCATTTCTCTATTTCCATACCTGGACGATTGGCTCATTGTAGGGCAATCTTCCGGCAAATCAAGTCAGCTGTACAGGTCACTCAGGATCTGCTCAGTTCCCTGGGGTTCCTTCTCAACCTGCCAAAGTCAGTTCTTGAACCAGTACAGCTTCTCACTTTCATAGGGATAGAGTTAGATACTGTTCAAGCAAAGTCATTTCTTCCACTTGCAAGAGTTCAGGCCCTTAAAGATCTCGCTTCTTCTTTTCATCCTCTGGTTTCTCATCCAGCAAGACATTTTCTTCAGCTCTTAGGCCAATGGCAGCTTCCACTGAAGTGGTGTAAGGGTCCAGGTTCCAGATGAGGGACATTCAATTCCATCTAAGGTCCTTTGGTCTCAGAAGAAAGACTCTCTTACCAAACTGATTCCAGTGACTCAAACTTTGGTCCAAGCTCTCCAGTGGTGGTTGGACCAAGACAATCTCAGGCAAGGTGTCCCATTTCTCAAGCAAACTCCCTTGGTGGTCCTCACCACAGATGCTTCTCTGTTGGGCTGGGGAGCTCACCTGGGAGCCCTCACAGCACAAGGGGTTTGGTCCCCAGAAGAGTCTCTTCTCCATATCAATGTTCTGGAACTCAGGGCAGTATTCTTGACCCTTCAGGTTTTCTCAGACTCAGTGAGGAACAAGGTGGTTCGAGTCAGGACAGACAACACCACCACCACCATGTGGTACATCAACAAGCAGGGGCACTTGGTCTATGGCCTTGTGCACAGAGGTCATGAAAGTATGGTCTCTGGCCTACTCCCTACAAACTTCCCTCGTAGCAGCCTATCTCTCAGGGAAGGACAATGTGCTAGCAGATGCTCTCAGCAGAATCTCCCAGGGACATCACAATGGACCTTGGACACTCTCATCCTAAAAGTAATCTTCACCAGGTGGTGCATTCCAGAGATTGAGCTCTTTGCAGCCCCAGACAATCATCAACTTCCCCAGTTCTGCTGCAGACCTCCAGTCCTGGGGACTGTTCCCTGGATGCTCTGATATTGGATTGGGACAGCAAGTTCCTTTAATCCTTTCTCTCTTTCCCTTATTATTAAGGGTTTTAGTCAAGATCAGGTCACAGCCCTGCACCATGATTCTAATTGCTCCAGACTGGGCCAGGCAACCTTGGTATCCTCTGTTGTTGTCCTAGCAGTCTCACTCCCCTCGTCTCTTCCCAAGAGACACAATCTCTTAACCTCCTCTCAGGGAGGATCTGTTACCACAATCTCCAGTCTCTCAATCTCAAAGTCTGACTCTTGAAGAGTTGGAGCATGAGGCCTGCACCTCTCTCAGGAGTTTTAGACATCCTCAAGGGTTCTCAGAAACTTTCTACCAGGAAAACCTATAACTCCAAATGGAAAGGATTCAGCATTTGGTGTCAGATGCTGCAGGTATTGCCACAGTCTTAGATTATCTGGTTCACCTGAATGGCTTAGGCCTTAGGCCAGCCACTTTAAAAAAGTTCATCTAATAGCTGTTTCTGCATTCCTGTCAGCAGGGAAGAGCTCTTCTCTGGCATCCAACTCTGTCTTTGGAAAGTTCTTTAAAGGTGTGATCCATATCAACCCTCCTTTTAGAGAGTCTACCCCAGCTTGGGATCTGAATATCTGCATTGCTCAGTTTATGCAGCCACCCTTTGAACCTTTGGCTTCAGCCGAGCTTAAGTACTTGACCTGGAAAACTGTGTTTCTGGTAGCTGTCACTTCTACCAGGTGAATTAGTGAATTACAGGCCCTGTCAGCCTAACCTGATTTTATCTCATTCCATGGAGATAAGGTGGTCCTCAGAACCAATAGGAAGATCTTACCCAAAGTGTTCTCAGATTTCCATCTGAACCAGTCCATGTCCCTTTCTGTGTTTTTCACTGATCATTCCTCTTCAGGTGAAAGAAGGTTGCACAGTCTGGATTTTAAAAGGGCACTTAGCTATTACATATAGCATACTAAGGCACATAGGAATGACTGTCTTCAATTGTTTCTCACTTATGGTGAAGTGGGAAAAGGTAGGCCAGCTACTAAAAGAACTATTTCCAGGTGGATTGTAGCTTGTATACAGTTCTGTTATACCAAGCTGGTAAAACACCTCCCTCAGACTGAGGGCCCACTCGACTATGGGTGAGCAGCTTCTCTGGCTGCTGCCAGAGATATACTTTACTAGAGATATGCAAAGCAGCCACCTGGAAAACAGTCCATACATTCACCAAGCATTACTCTCTGGATATCCAGGCTAGAAGTGATGCTAGGTTTGGTACAGTTGTACTGCAGAGCCTATTCCCAAAATAGGTTCGGTACCCTCCTCCATGGAGGTACTGCTTGGTAGTCTGCATATGTCAGAATACAGCAAGACTTCATGTTGTTTGAAGAAAAATTACTCACCTTAGTAATTGTGTTTCTTCTAATGGAGTCTTGGTGTATTCTGATCTCCCTGCCTCCCTCTCAGAACCTGGTTTTTGGGATGTGGGCTGGCTGGTACAGTGTTGCACCTCGGGGTGTACCTTACACCTCCTCTTAGGGTGAAGTTGTTGTTGTTCTATTTTATTTATATATTACTTTATATTGTTCACTACCTGATTTTTTATCTTGGGTTCTCGACTTGAGTCTTTTGGGACCCACATTTTTTTTACCTGTTAGTTTATTGTTTACAATTTCTACACTAGAATGTAGTTAGCTAGATGCTCATAAGAACCTGAGCGGTTACACTCTGAAGCACCACAGACAGAAGTTTGAAATCTGAAATCAAGCTCAACATTCTATGCTTCTGCATAGAGTTAACTCTTTCATCTCGGGGCAGTTCAAGTGCTGGGGCTAACTGCATATGTCAGAATACAGCAAGACGCCATTAGAAAAACACAATTACTAAGGTGAGTAATTCTTTCTTCCCTGTGGTAATGACTTCTACCAGAAGAATCAATGAACTCCAGTCTCTCTGCATTGAACAGGACTACATTTTATTCCACAGAGACAAAGTGGTCCTGAGAAGAAACAGAAAGTTTCTTTCTAAAATTGTTTCTGATTTCCATTTGAACCAAACTATTACCTTACCTGTTCTTTTCACTGAACACTCTAGTTCTGGTAAAAGGAGTCTTCATAGTCTGGATGTCAAAGAGCTCTTAGCTAGTACCTGACAGCCACTAAAGGTCCATAGGCAGGACAGAAAATGGCTGTTCCTGACCTATAAGAATGTGGGAAAGGGTAACCCAACATCAAAAGGTCAATTTCTCACTGGATAGTCAGGCGTATCAGTTTTGTTACTCTAAGGCTGTAAAGGCCCCAACAGGGTTGAGGCCCATTCTACAAGAGGCACATCTGTTACCTTAGCAGCTGCCAGGGATGTTCCTTGGTGGACATCTGTAAAGCAGTTACCTGGAAAACAGTACACACCTTTACAAAGCATTACAATTCGGACGTTCAGTCCAGGGGTGATGCCAGATTTGTACAGCAGTCATGCAGAGTCTGTTTCAAAGAAGATTCTGTGCCCACCTCCAAAGGTATTGCATTTTAGTCTGCAAGAGTTATGAATACCTGAGTATTAATGGGGTTAGAAGAAAAATTACTCACCGTAGTAAACTTGTTTCTTTCAAGTGATACTCAGGTATTCAGAACTTCCCAACCTACCTCCTTCTAAAACCAGTAGCCTCTGCACTCCTGAAAATATTGTGTTCTCATTGGTATCTGTGCCACACTCTGGCACATATGTTGTGATTGTGTTCACTGTTGTTGTTGTTCCCCTTTTCAGGTGATTCTGAGATTCAAGGGTATTCTTTCATATGTTATGCCCTTCAGTTGGAGGCCTTTTTAGGTGTTAAGGAGTTCCTACAATAATTATTGGTATTATTCTTATAATGATTAATATTGTTACTATTATTATTATTACACTTAGTCCTCGTGGGCCTTTCTTTCCAGGCTTCAGAAATCTGGAGGATTTAGAACTAAGGCAGTTAATAGAAGGCAGTATCTGAAAAAGTGGCTCATGCAAAGATTCCATCATTTCCATCTCTTGGGCAGTTCTGTCTTAAAGGGACACTGTAAACAGAGTTCTGAATACCTGAGTATCACTTGGAAGAAACAAGTTTACTACGTAAGTCATTTTTTCTTCCCCAATCCTATTACCCTTCCCTTCCCCATCCCAACACCTCTTGAGGCTGTCTACCATCTTGCAGGCCTCTACCTCACCCAGCAAGGAGTTCCACTTGTCCACCACTCTTTCTGTGAAAAATGCCTCCTCATCTCTTTCCTGAATCTACCCCTCGAGTCTCAGTTGGTGTCCTCTAGTGGCCTCTCCTTTCTCCTCTGGAAAATCCTTTCTGTATTAGTCTTGCTTATTCCCTTCAGATACTTAAAGGTCTCAATCATATCTCCCTGTCCTCCTTTCTTCCAGAGAGTACATATTCGACTCCCCAGCTGTTCCATGTATGGCTTGCCCTCCAATCCCTGGATCATCTTTGTAGCTCTCGCTGTACCCCCAACAAATTGATGTCCTTCTTCAGGAACGGGCACCAGTATTGCACGCAGTACTCCAGGTGGGGCTTGACCAGTGACCTATACAAGGGCAGAATAACCTCCCTACTTCTGGAGGAGATCCTCTAGCTATACATCCCAGCATTTGTTGCGCCCTTCTGCATTGAACAGAGTTGTTCATGCTCCCTGTTATGATCAACCCTAGGTCCTTCTCTTCTGTGGAGCAACCCAACTGAACCCCATTTAAGTGATAATCTCTCCCCTGGCTCCAAGCTCCAAAATGCAGAACCTTGCACTGCTTGGCATTGAACCCCAGCTGCCATTTATCTGCCCACTTTGAAGCTTATTCAGGTCCTTCTGCAATCCCTTCCCCTCCATGTCATCTGTCACAGCTCCCATCTTGATATAATCTTCAAACAGACTGATTTTGATCCAGATCCCATTCAAGATATCTGCAATGAAAATCCCAAACAGTGCTGGTCCCAGAACAGATCCCTGTGGTACCCTGCTCATCATCGCTCTCGGTGATGAGAGTTCCACTACCACCACCCTTTCAAACAACATGAAGTCTTGCTATATTATGACATATGCAGTGAGTCCCTACCTTTGAACTGCTCCGAGATGAAAGAGTTAACTTTCCATGCCAGGCAATGAACCTTGAGCCTGAACTCGGTTGAAAACTCTGTCTGTTGTTAATCAAACTCAAACTGTCAGATTCTTTACTCCCTCACTGAACAGTCGCTCGGAGATTTCTCCTTCTGCTCGGTTCATTTTGTCAGTTAAGGTGTTATTTTATCGTTTTTGACGAAATTAAACCGTAACCGGTCGGTTCAAGCTCTGTCTGTGGTATTGTAAGTAATAGATAGGCTTACATTTATTTTATTCTGTGTGGAACTTGTAATGTCTTTCGCTCGGTTTGAACCGATTAGGTTGTTCTAAAACTTTACTAGTCCTTATTTAGAGTCCGGTTCCGGTTCTTATCTGTTCTAAAAAGCGGATTTCATTACTTTTTTCCACGACCGTGACACGGTGTTGGGAACCGATAAGGGAGTCTTGTTGGCGGATTGCCATAAACGGGCAAGTTGGTTAGGGCTGGCAATATATCTGAGAAACCCAAAAGAAAAATGGGCCCACTGAGTTTCAGCACTGTAGTGTTTGTGGGAAGCCTTTGCTAAGGCTGACCCACACACCACCTGTGTGATTGTCTGAGTTTGACCACCTCAATGCAGACTGCCAGATATGTAGTACTTTTCCTGCTGCCACCATTGAGAAGAGAGTTGGTAGGCTCAGGAAAGGATGCCAAAAAGTCCGCTGACCTGGATGGCCAGCCCGGTTCGTTCCAACCAACGGAGGGAGTGCCCTCTGACCAGGCGATACTTCTTGGGCAACAAAGAGCCAGCTCTGAGGAGCCGGTTCCAACTAAAGGACTAGAAAGTCAGCTAGTGTGCCAAAAGTTTTTCTCCAACCGCTGAGAAATAGCTAAAGCAATTCAAATTGTCCAGTCACTTTCCTGGTTCTGACCAAACCCAGATACCATCAGGGAAGAGGCTCGGTTGGCCGGTTCCACCGGTTCAAGATTATGATTTTGAGGATTTTTATGAACCGGAGGAGGGGAAGAGGAGTATGAGGAGAGTGAATGTGGGTTTGAAAGTCTGGATGTGCCCATTGAACCGGACATCTCTCCAGACAGACCGTCAGGGTTTCTCCTCCTAGGCTATCTGAGTCCCCTTCTCATTTTATGTTCTATAAGAAAGTTGTTGAAACTCTCCAGCTCCTGTTGAGGAAGCTGTTGATGACCAAGAGGAGCCTGATTATGTAGAAATGATGGATATTCCAGAGTCTAGAGACTGTCTATTCCTCTGCATAAATCTTTTAGGAAACAGACAGTAAAATTCTAAAACTCCTCACACTATACCTCCTGTTGATAAAAGGATGGACAAGAGGTATACATTATCAGAGCTCTGATACGGAGTTCCTCACACAGCAGTGCAGCCATGTGGGGTAGTGCAGGCTGCAGCCTGTGACAAGGCAAATATTCCTCTAGGCCGCACCCCTTAAAGGACTCCAGGAGGGTTGATACCATGGCAAAGAAACAGTACATGGCAGCATCCTTGGGACTCAGACAGGCAAATTATATGGCTTATGCTGCTAGGTACAAGAAATCCAGATGGGATACTGTGCTGGCTCTAGCAAAACGGGTCCCTGACCAGCTTGCCAGGAGCTGGAACAGGTGGCTGCGGATGGTATTGAGGCATCTAAGGTGCAATTTCATGCTGCAGTAGACTCTAATGATGTGTCATCAAGGGTCATGGCTACATCTGTGGCACTTCATGAATGGCTTGGCTCAGATGTACTACCCTGTCAGGATACCCAGTCTAAGGCCATGGATTTTCCTGTTGTGGGCAATTCTCTGTTTGGGGGTAGACAGAGAATTACATGAAAGAAAATGGATGAATATAGGACCACCTATAGGAGTGCACAGGCCAGGAAAGGCAGGCCACTCCTCAAAGGCAGCAGCATCCCAGGGCAGGGCAGGCCTTTTCATAGGCCTTTTACCAAGTCCAGGCCTCCTCTTCTACTTATGCCCAGAGGGGTTCTTGAGAGGGATAGGCAGATGGGGTACAAGCAGGCCTGCTTCCACCCCCAGCCCAAAGCCCCTGCCAAGCAGGCACCCTGATGGGGTAGCCAGGGCTGATTCTCCTCTACCTGTAGGGGCAGGCTGGCTTACTTTGTCCAGGACTGGAAGTCTCTAACATCAGACAAGTGGGTCCTGGAAGTAGTAAGCCAGGGACTGGTTCTCAGCTTCAAAAATTTCCGAAGATGAGAGCCAGGTCCTTTCCACCTGCAAATCCATCAGAGGCACTTGCCCTAGAAACAGAAGTTTCTACCCTCCTGGCTCTCAGAGCGGTGGAAAGGGTTCCACCCCTACACCAGGGCAAAGGGTTGTACTCCAGGTACTTCCTTACCCCAAAAAGACAGGAGAATGGTGGCCCATCCTGGATCTCAGATACCTAAACAAGCACCTTTTAAAACCAAAATTCAAAATGGTGACTCTGGGAGTTATTTTACCCTCTCTAAGGCCAGGGGACTGGCTAGCATCCCTGGACCTCAAGGATGCCTACTTCCATGTTCTTATCAAAGCTTCCATCGAGTACCTCAGATTGAACTGCCCTCAGGCCATTACCAGTTCAGAGCAATGACCTTCAGCCTCACCTCTGCCCGAGGGTATTCACAAATGCCTGGCAGTAGCAGTTGCTCACTTAAGAAGGCAAAGATTGCCATTTTTCCTTACCTGGATGACTGGCTCATAGTAGGCCAGTCTCCAGAACAAGTCAAACCACGCTTTTGGTAACCCAGCAACTGCTCACATCTCTAGATTTCCTTCTCAATCTTCCAAGTCAGTTCTAGAGCCTATCCAGCTTCTCACCTTCATAGGTGCAGAACTGAACACAAAGAGGCCAGAGCCTTCCTTCCTCTGGAAAGAGCAAGGACCTTGGTCTCTCTGGCCTCCTCTTTCACCCTGCAGGTCTCTCGACCAGCAAGGCATTTTCTGCAGCTCCTGGGGCACATGGCTGCTTCTACAGCAGTTGTGCAGGGAGCAAGATTTCAGATGAGGGACATCCAGTTCCATTTGAGAGCCTTTTGGTCTCAAGGAGAGACCCTCTGACCAAATTGATCCCAGTGACTTGAACCCTGATCCAAGCCCTTCAGTGGTGGCAGGGCCAGAGCAATCTGAGACAGGGGTCCCTTCACCCCTCAGTCTCACTCCTTAATCCTTACTACAGATGCATCCCTCTTGGGGTGGGAGCTCACATGGGTGATCTCACTACCAGGGATTGTGGTCCCTTCAGGAATCTCTGCTCCACATCAATCTGTTGGAACTCAGAGCAGTTTTTCTAGCACTTCAAGTTTTTCCACCTCTGTTCAGAACAAAGTTGTACAGATCAGAACAGACAGCACCACTACAATGTGGTACATCAACAAGCAAGGAGGCACTCGGTCCTACGGCCTTGTGCACTGAAGCAATGAAGTTTGGTCTCTGGCGTATTCCTGAACACCTCCCTTCACGGCAGTTCACCTCCCAGGCAAGGACAATGTCCTGGCAGATGCTCTCAGCAGGATTTCCCAGGGCCATCACGAATGGTCACTGGATCCCCTAGTATTGGAGGTAGTATTTGCCAGATGGGGCACCCACAGATAGATCTTTTTTGCAGCCCCAGACAATCACCAACTTCCCTTTTTTGCTGCAGGCCCCCAGTGTTGGGCTCAGTCCCTCTGGATGCCTTCCTTCTCAGTTGGGAAGGGAAGTTTCTCTATGCCTTCCCCTTCCCTCTTCTGTTCAAGGTGCTAGTCAAAATCAGATCTCAACCCTGCAAGATGATCCTGATTGCACCAGATTGGGTCAGACAGCCCTGGTACCCACTCCTTATGTCCTTAGCAGTCCACCTTCGCCTGTGTCTTCCCAGGAATCACAACCTGTTAACCTGTGCTCAGGGAAGGTTTGGTACCTGAATCTCAAATCTCAATCTCAAGGCCTGGCTCTTGAAGAGTTAGAGTTTGACCTACACCTCTCCCAAGGTGTATCGGATATATTGAAGGCTTCTAGGAAGCCATCCACCAGGGTTTATAATTCCAAATGGAAGAGATTTTCCATTTGGTGCTCTAGCGTAAGTATATTTCCCCAGAGTCTGCTGACTTACCCACAGTCCTGGATTATATGGTGCATTTGAATATTTTGAGCTGAGGCCAGCTACCCTAAAGTGCACCTGGCAGCCGTGTCTGCTTTCTTATCAGCAGGTAAACCCTCTTCTCTTTCGGCTCATCCTGTATTCTCCAAGTTTTTCAAGGGGTTGCTTCACACCAACCCTCCATTCAGGGACCCTGCCCTGCCTGGGATCTTAATATTTGCATTGCTCAGCTTATGCAACCCCCTTGAGCCCTTTGTCTTCAGCAGAGCTTAAGTACTTGACTTGGAAAACTGTGTTTTTGGTAGCCATCACTTCTGGCAGGCACATAAGTGAGTTACAAGCATTGTCAGTGGAACCTGATTTTATCTCCTTTCATAGAGATAAGGTGGTCCTCAGGATTAACAGAAAGTTCTTGCCTAAGGTGGTTTCAGACTTCCACCTTAATCAATCTATGTCTTTCCTGTGTACTTCACTGACCATTCCTTCTCTGGCAAGAGGAGACTGCACAGTTTAGATGTCAAAAGAGCCCTTAGTTACTACATAGAATGTACCAAGGGTCACAGGTTTGACTCTCCAACTGTTCCTCACTTATGGTGAGGTTGGTAAAGGAAACCTGCCACTAAAGATCCATTGCCAGGTGGATTGTCTCTTGTATCCAATTTTGCTATGAAAAACTGGGTGAGGTTCCTCCTTCAGGCCTGAGGGCTCACTCTACCAGAGGTACAGCTACGCCTCTGGCTGCTGCCAGGGACATCCCTATCCTAGAGATATGTCAAGCAGCTGCCTGGAAAACAGTTCACACTTTTACCAAGCATTACTCCTGGACATCCAGGTTAAGAGTGATGCTCGGTTCTTAGCACAGCTGTGCCTCAGAGCCTATTTCCAAAGTAGGTTCTGTCCTTCCTCCATGGAGGTACTGCTGTGTAGTCTGCATATGTCATAATATAGCAAGACTTCATGTTGTTTGAAGAAAAATTACTCACCTTAGTAATGTTGTTTCTTCTAATGGAGTCTTGCTATATTCTGACCTCTCCCTGCCTGCCCCTCCTCAAAACCTCTACTTTTAGGATGTGGGTGGGCAGTGCAGTGTTGGCACTTAGTAGATGCCCACCTTATTTTTCACCCTCCTTTTTGGGATGTTTGGGTGTTATGTTTTTAATTTTTGGATCCCTGACTTGAGTCTTTGTTTTGGGACCAAGAAAATGTGTTCTTATATTTAGTAGCCAGTTGGCTAGTGTAGGTTTCACGGCTTCCACACAGAACCTTAGTGAGTTTTGCTCATAAAGATCTGACAGTTTGAGTTTGATTAACAACAGACAGAGTTTTCAACCGAGCTCACGCTCAAGGTTCCATGCCTGGCATGGAAAGTTAACTCTTTCACCTCGAGCAGTTTGAAGGTTGGGACTCACTGCATATGTCATAATATAGCAAGACTCCATTAGAAGAAACAACATTACTAAGGTGAGTCATTTTTCTTGCTTGTCTCCTCCTCAGCCAGTCCCTGATCCAGGTCACCATTTTTGGTCCTGCCCCCACATACTCAGTGTCCCCTCCAATCTCCCATGAGGCACTGAATCAAAGGCCTTACTGAAGTCCAAATACAGGACATCCACAGCATGACCCTTGTCCAGTTCCTGTGTCACCCAGTCATAGAACTCTACTAGGTTTGTTCTGGCACGATCTGCCCACAACAAACCCATGCTGCTGGTCATCCTGAATACTGTTTGCCTCCAAGAAGCTTATGAACTCCTCTTTTAGGATGATCTCCTTGAGTTTGCCCATAATCAAGGTGAGGTTCACTGGCCTGTAGTTCCCTGGTTCATTCTTTGGCTCACTTTATGGATGGGCACCACATGGGCCATCCTACAGTCCTGTGGCACACATCCTGTGTCCAGGGAGGTATTGAATAGGTCTGCCAGTGGCCCTGTAAGGACCTCTGTCAGCTCCCTCAGTACTCTAGGGTGAATGCCATCTGGCCCAGGTGCTTTGTTCACTCTTAATGCTCTCAACCCTTCCAGCACCCTGCCCTCTGTAATCCCTACATCTGTTGTCCTCTCCCCACCCACAACCCCACGTGCCTGAGATATTTGCCCCATGTGAACACAGAGCAGAAGTACT
The DNA here is from genome assembly GCA_016271365.2 of Neoceratodus forsteri. Classification (NCBI taxonomy): domain Eukaryota; kingdom Metazoa; phylum Chordata; order Ceratodontiformes; family Ceratodontidae; genus Neoceratodus; species Neoceratodus forsteri. Next base: position 274,817,651 of record CM057459.1, on the reverse strand, counting down.
CATTCAGTGCCTCTGCCTGATCTGCCCCCTCCACCCACCCCTATCTTTCTTGACCTCACGCTGGTCTTTGCTTCTCCTTTTCTTGCCCATGTAATGGAAGAAGTCTTTTCTCCTCTTTTGATCCCCTGTGCCAGTCTCAGCTCCGTAGATGTTTTGCCCCCGCACCAGTCTGGCGACCTCCGTAGACTTTTCCTGTATACATCTTTATCTTCTCCCTTCCTGTTTTCTATGCTTCTGAAATGCCACCTTCTTGGCTCTCATCCCTTCCCTAACCTCTGGTGACAGCCAACTGGGTTTCTTTGCCCTGCACTTCTTGGTCCTTTTTCTAGTACAGGTCTCTGTTGCCTCCGCCAGCCCGCCCTTATTATATCCCCCTTCTGATCTGCAGCCATGTATTGCTGGATGTCTGCCAGGTGCTTGCTCAGAATTTCCCCTCATCCTAAAGTCTGTCCCCCCAAACTCAACCACCCTTGTACCAATACTGCCTGTGTCCTCCCATGTTTAGTGTGAACCACACTGAGTAGAGGTCACTCCCAGCAAGCGGTTCCCCACTTCTAGGTTCCTTACAGCTTCCTCATTATCAGTACAAGGTCCAAAGTCCTTTCCAGCTGTGTCAGCCCTGTACCAGCTGTGCCAAGAAGCTGTCTTGAAAGCTTCCAACAGGACCCTCTCTCTTGCACTCTGGTGGCTGGTGTGCTCCAATCCATCCCCAGTAGGTTGAAATCTCCCACCACCACCGTGCTTCCCTTCCTGCTTACCCTTCAAATTGGATCTGCCAGTTCTTGGTCCAGATCACAACCCTGTGATGGTGGTCTGTACACTACCCCCATCCTCAGTGTCCTATTCCTTGCATCCTGGAACTGCATCCACAGAGCGTCTGTCCTCCCCCCTCCTCCCTTTCCTCCCTTATGCACTTAATCCACTCCCAACATACATTGCAACCCCTCCCCATTCCCTTGGCCTTATCCTTTCTGAATAGTCTGTACCCCGGGATCATCATATCCCAGTCCTGGTACTGGGTGGCAATGTTTCTTGTGATGGCCGCTATGTCCACCAATTCCACCACCAAGAGAGCCTGTAACTAGTTCAGTACCTTAGGCTTCTTGCATTCAGTGATGCCACCTTCCAACCTGTTGCCTCCCAACCCATACCATTCCTCTTCTCTACCCCTTTGGCCCTATCTTTGCCCTTTCCTCACTGCTTTCACCACTAACTAGGGGGTTAGCACCCTATGCTCCCTTTTCTGGACATTGTTTCTAACAACGTCCCCTCGCCATCCCTTCTTCCTAGTTTAAATCCACCCTTGTTGAAATATACCCTCCAATCCCTGTTTGAATACACTCTTCCCTTCTTTGTTCAAATGTGACCTGTCCCTGTGTATAGGTCACTGTTGTCCCAAGTCCTGCCCTATTCTGACACCAGTCTGTATTTCTGGTTCAATACCAGTCCCTCTGCCATTCAGTGAACTCCTCTATCCTTTTTTCTCCCTGTACTTGCATATGGTACTAGTAGCACCTCAGAAAATTCCACCGATCATTCCCACCTCATCACACTGCCTACCCAATTCCTCAAACCTCCCCTTTACCACCACAACTGTTTCTCCAGCCAAGTCGTTTCTTCCTACATGCACCACCATGTGTGGTTTCATCCTCCCTCTGCTTTCACACTTGAGAAGGGTCTGCCCTGCACTGTCTATGGTCAACCCCAGAATTGCCTCGACCCAGATACGACTGTGCCTTTCCCCTTCCTCCCATCTGATCCCCTTCAATATGGAGTCCCCAGCACCAACACCCACCAATCATTCTGATCCTGACCCCACCTTCCACTGTGATCCCTGTCCACTACCCCTAGAACCCCACCGATTCCCTCCTTACATCACTAATCTGCACCGATCTTCCCGGACATAAAAGTCTCCACCACTCATTCACACTAATGGGATCTATGCCAGAGGCACTAGGACCCAGCGGAGCAAACTTTTTGCAGGAGGTCGGCACCAGAGATGGAGCTGCGGAGAGCGGCGCCGTGAGCCATGGCTCATGCAGCATTGCCCTCCAACCTCCTCAGTACCTTTTTTTCTGAGGAGGTGCAACATAACTAACCTAGAAGGATAGCCTAACAAAACCGGACATAAGTAGTCCAGAAGACCCATATAAGAAGAGCTGAGAAAGAAGTCTTCACAGCCCAAAGATTGAGGGAGTGAAGACCAACAACAGGGTGAGCTTGGGGGATGGTGGGTGGGTGTGTGAATGAGTGGTGGAGACTTCAGCCAAGAAGATCAAGAATTACGGTAGGTATGTATTTCCATATCTTCCTGGACATAAAGCTCTCCACCACTCAGCCACACTAATGGGAGATACCGAGCTAATAATCTCCCAAGAGGGTGGCAGGAGAAACCAAGAGCTCACAAATTTAGGACAGAAGTCCATTCAGGATGGTTCTGACAAACAAAATATGTCACCTGGCATGGACATCAGGACATAGTGTTTGATGAAAGTATGCACTGAGCTCCAGGTAGCCGCATTGCAAATATCTGCAATGGGCAAGTTACGGATTTCTGCCAGGGATGCCGAGACTGCTCTAGTAGAGTGAGTATACACTGTGCCCCCAGCTTAACCTGTGCCATGGAATAACAGTGGCAAAGGCATGCCACCTGCCATGCTGAAATGCATCTGATAGTGACAGGTTGACCCAGCTGGGTTTCGCTGAAGGAGACAACAGTTGTTGAGCTTTGCGAAGTTTTTTATTCTATCTAAATAGAAATGCAAAGCTCTTTTAACATCCAAAGAATGAAGGGAATGCTCTTCTTCATTTTGGAAGTTCGCAAAGTAAGTAGGAAGGACTAAAGGTTGGTTTAGATGAAATTCTGAAACGACCTTAAGGAGAAATTTAGGATGGGTCCTAAGAACTACTTTGTCTTTATGAAACACAATATACGGAGGGTCTGTGATCAAGGCATGTATCTCAGAGACCTCATGGCTGGAAGTAATGGCCACCAGGAAGGCCGCTTTCTAGTGAGAAATTTCAGCTCACTGGTAGTTAGAGGCTCGAAAGGCTTTCAGTGAGCATGTCTAGTACAAGATTAATGTCCCAGGCTACAACTGGACATCTGATAGGGGTCTGGTATGCAGAAGTCCTTAAGAAACCTCTTAACCACAGGTAACTGAGCCAGTCACAAGGAAAGTACTGTCTCATGATAAGCTGAAATGGCACAAAGGTGAACCTTGACTGTACAGTATTGCAGACCTGAATTTGAGAGGTCTAAAAGGTGCCTAGAACTTTATTTGGTGGACAGGAAAAAGGATTCAAAGAGGATTTTGCACACCAGAGTGAAAAACGCTTTCATTTGACTGTGTAAGTTTTTCTAGTGGCTCTGCTATGCAGCCAGAAGAATATCTGAAACTCTGTGAGAGACATTGAACCTGTTCACCTCTATCCTCTTCAGGAGCCAGCGTGAAGGTGAAGTGATTTCAGATTGGGATGGACCACAGGCCCCTGAGTCAGAAGGTTCATCTGAAGGAGAAGCGCTTTCAGAGGGTTTGCAACATACTGTTGAGTAAAAGAATTCATATTTGTTGAGGCCAGAAGGGAGCAATGAGGATCATTTTGTCCCCTGGGACTCGAACCTGAAAAGTACCTTCTGAATAAGAGGAAGAGGCGGTAAGGCGATAGAAAGCATTTTGTCCATTGCAGCCTGAACTCATCCTGACAGAAAATGCCAGGCCCTGGATTTCTGGAGCAGAAGAGAGGCAGTTTTGTGTTGAGAGGGATGCAAAATGGTCCAAGGTCACTCCTGCCTCAGCTCCCCTTCCTCACTCTCCTTAGTTCCTCCATAACCCCATTACTTCATCCTCCAATTTCCTACACCTGCAGAAAATTGCACAGCCTCAAAGTTTCCATAATAATTCATACAAACAGCTGCCCAAAACCATTGCAACTCACTATTCTCCTGTGCCAGCTGCCCTTCCTCTATTGCACCCATCATTACACCATCTATTCTGCAGCCTCCATTGACCCTATCCATATCTGTCTGTTTCACCACCCCTCACATTCCCCCATGCAGCCCTTCGCACCTTACTCCCCATTATTTGCATTCTCGCTTAGTGTATCCCTACACCTGTCCTCCAGTCCTTATCTCATACTTATCAGACTAGTGATAAAGCATATATCATCCTTAACCCCTTGGTCCTCTCATTTGATGACCTTACTTAGTAACACAGTAATACAATCCCCATAGTGTACTACATTAATACAGTAACACATTAGTACAACTTCCTCAGTGCATTACAGCTCTTATGAACCATAAATACTTATCACAACCCAGAGTATACTACATCTGTAGTTTAGTAATACATTACAACTTTAGCATATATCAAATACAAATATGACATCACATGAAAGGGCTAGCTTTCATATAGTAACAATCATTGCAACAGACCCTGTGGGATTGGTAAACCTTTTGTCTCACACACCTACACCCCATGTCTCTGAACTTTTACCACCTGACTATTAGCTTTAAGGGTAAGTTCGCATCGAGCAGTTAGAATCTCCACAAGCTCCTCCCTCACAGTCATCAAGCCCAACCGCATGTGGCTTTTCAGTATTTAAAAAGCCTGCAACACAGGGTGGGTGGGAAGGCCTCACCACTAAAAACAACTGTCCCTCAACCAGCACACAAGCCACACCAACAGTTACAATATCACAGCCCCAAGTAACAGTTGTTGCTCAAAGTACTAATTTAAACAGTTGTAACTCACAGCACTACTTTGTACTACAAACTATTCAAATATCACAGTTAAAACAGAAGATAAACAGAACCACTTTCTTAAACACACCTCCATCTTCTGTTATCAAGTCAATAATGTAAGACAAGATGGTTCCTGTACTACCTTTACCATCTCATCAGGCAAACAGCACAGATTTAAATTTCACTCTAAATATCACTGCCAACAACTGTTCCCTCAAGCAGAACACAAGCCACAGACAGTTACAATATCACAGCCCAAGTAACAGTTGTTACTCAAAAGTAGTAATTTAAACAGTTGTAACTCACAGCATTAATTTAAAGTACAAACTATTCAAATATCACAGTTAAAATAGAAGATAAACAGAACCACTTTTCATAAAGGGTAAGTACACACCACAAAAATTAAAATATATATATATATATATATATATATATATATATATATATTTCATATTGTACATTATAAGGGAGAGGGACATGTGGGGAGTGGTGCAATGCACTGGCTGTGAGGCAGCAGTTTTCCGGGAGATATTCTGGAAACTGCATTGCTGTCTATTTGTAGGCAACTGTCTGGCTCTTGAGGGAGGAGGTTGCCCACCTCCAGGCAGAACTGGCAAGGACTAAGGAGGCCTCCCAACCAAAGAGCACCACTGCCACAACCACTGCCTCAGAGGCTGCCATGTATGAAGAGCAGTTGGACCACAGTGGGTTCTGGGAGGGTGTAGGTGGTGGAACAGAAGTGAAGCCCACTGGTTGTACCTCTACACAGACCATATGCCAGTCTGGCAGAGCAAGGTTCCTCTATGATGGCACCCTCAGTGGAGACCAAGAAGAATGCTGAGGACATCCACAAGGAGGCCCACAGAAGTGTGGCAAGGGACACCACAGGGAAAGAAACAGCTTCTGATAGGGGACTCAATTGTTGAGGGGTAGACCTGGGGAAGGGAAGGGAGAGGAGAGGGAAGTAAGGTGCCTGCCTGGTGCCATGGCTTGAGGGACAAGAAGCGAATCCTCAGGATTGCAGAAGCAGCATCACAGGAGAGGGAACTAGATATTATTGTCCACCTGGGCAAATTACCTTGCTAGGCATGGGATCAGTGCAGTGCAGGATGAAATTGTGGAGTTGAGGAGGGGCCTCAGACAGGTAGCAAGCTACAGTTACCTTCTCAAAGGTGCTGCCAGTTCACGGCAGGGGTGAGGCTAGGTTGCACACACCATGCAGTTTAATGAATGGTTGCAAAACTGGTGCAGAGCACAGGGCTTTGGCTTCACTGGGACTAGGGTACACCTGGAGAGATGAAGGTCTATACTGGCACACTGGTCTGCATCTGTCCATGAAGGGAACCAAGATCCTAAGTGACAGGTTTAAATGCTTCCTTGACAAGCTTTTAAACCAGCCATGGGGAGGGTGCTAATAAGAGGCAGGAAATTTCAAGCCTACCCTCCACAAAACATGCCAGGTAGTAAGGTAACACTGAGGTGCAGTGCTCAACAGAGGGCAGGATGGGGTAAATGGAAAATAGACAAGAGCAAAAGAGCAGGCATGGAGGAGAAAAGGATAAAGCCAACATTAAATGGAGGGCAATGAGTACCAATGCCCGTAGTCTGGGAAACAAGCTTCCTGAGCTAGTAGCCTTGATGGAAGATGAACAATTGGATGTTGTGGCACTCACAGAAACATGGTACATGGAGAACCATGACTGGGATGTCAACATACCGTGTACACAGTCTACAGAAGGACAGGGAGGGGAAAAGAGGAGGTGGAGTAGCTCTCACGAAGGGAAGGGGATCAAAGCTACAGAACTGAAAAGTAAAGGGGAGGACAAGAGGCACTCTGGGTCACCTTGGAGACAGGGAATGGCATCACAATCTCGCACAGGGTTGTATACAGACCCCGCCTCAAGGAGGAAATGGACAACAAAATGATAGAGGACATTCTAAAATGGCTGAAAAGAGGGAGATACTGTTGATGGGGACCTGAATATGCCAGATGTTGACTGGATGACATGTACTGCAGCCACATCCAAGAGCAGGGTCATTCTCAATGCCCTGCAGGGGCAGGCCTATCAGACAGCTAGTGTTGGAACCCACTTGGGAGGAGCAATACTAGACCTGGTACTCCCCAAATGGAGAGAGGATCAATAAATTTAGAGTCAGTAGACATCTGGAACAAGCGACAGTGCACAGTGTGCTTCACAATGAGCACAACCATGGAGATGAGTCATACAAAAACAAGCATACTGGACTTCAGAAGGGCTGACTTGGCAAAATGGGTGAATACCTGAGGAATACACTAGCAAATGACCAAAAAGGAGGGTGGAAGAACAATGGAGAAAATCAAAACTGCCATCATAGAGGCAACAAGCCTTTTTTGTGCAACAGATAAAGAAAACAAAGCGGAGTAAAAACCACTATGGTTCTCAAAAGAGGTGGCACGGAAGGTTAAGGAGAAACAGGCTGCATTCAAAAGTATTAGGAATCACAGAAGGAGCATGACAGAGAACTGTATCAATTAAAAGCAGAAAGAAATGGGGAAGGCAGTCAGAATAGCAAAGTCCAAACCAAGGAAAAAATAGCCAATTCAGTTAAGAAGGGGATAAAACCTTTTATAGGTACATTAGGAGCATAGAAAGGTTAAGCGAGTGAATAGTGAAGATTAATAAGGGAAAGGGAGGTGGGCAGAGGGAGACAGTGAAAAGGCAGAGATACTGAATGAATACTTTTGCTCAGTATTCACAAAAGAAGATAAGAAGGAGTTACCTAAACCAGACAATAGAAGCACTCTGGGTAGGGGGTTTACACCAGTCCATTTAAGAAGAAAGAGTCCTGAAAGAACCCTAAAACTCAAGGTGGACAAAGCAATGGAGCCTGACGGATTCACCCCAGAATCCTAAAAGAACTAAGGGAGGACCTAGTGACACCACTGACCACACTTTTTAACAAATCATGGGAGGATGGGGTGGTACCTGAGGACTGGAGGAGGGCAGATGTGGTTCCCTTCACAAAAGTGGGAGCAAGGAGAAGCAGGAAATTACAGATCTGTAAGTTTGACCTCAGTGGTAGGGAAAATGATGGAATCACTTCGAAAGAAAGAATTGTTGAGTACCTAGAAGCAGCAGGGCACAGGACCCAAAGCAGCATGGATTTACAGCAGGAAGGTCATGTCAGATGACTCTAATAGATTTCTTTGACTGGGTGACCAAAGTAATAGACCAGGGAGTGGCTGTGGATATGGCCTACTTAGACTTTAGCAAGGCATTTGACACAGTCCCGCATAAAAGTTTAATAATCAGTTAGCCAGCCTGGGAGTGGGTCCCAGGGTGGTAGTCTGGCAGTAAACTGGCTGCAAAACAGGACAAGCAGATCCTGTCATATTACTCCAGTGCTGCTAAACTGCATTGGCTGCCAATTCGGTGGTGGATCACCTTTAAAGTCGGCTTGCTGACTTTCAAAGCTCTACACGGTCTGGGCTCAGGCTATCCAAAAGAACTTCTGGTTCCTTATCACCAAATTGATCGCTCCGCCTCGGCCAAGAGGGGTTGCTAGAGGTTCCAAGGTAAATTTGAAATCTTTGGGTGCTCGAGCATTTGTTTATGTAGCCCCCCCTTTGGAACTCTTCACCCCATCGGTTACGGGAGTGCACTTCTGTGGAGGGCTTTAAAAGAAGTCTGAAGACTTTTTATGGGAAACTGCATTTTATAATAGTGACCATTATGACTGTTTTGTTTTAATTGTATGTTTTAATGATTTTTCTTTTATTGTTCTGATTTGTTATTTATGTACAGCACCTTGGCAATTGAAAGGCGCCTTATAAATAAAATTATTATTATTATTATTATTATTATTATTAATAGTGAATGGAACACATTCCGAAGAAGGGGTCACTAGTGGAGTACCTCAGGGCTCAGTACTGGGTCCAGTCCTCTTTAACATCTTTATAGGTGACATTGCAGAGGGTCTGAGGGCAAGGTATGCCTCTTTGCAGATGACACAAAGATCTGCAACAGAGTTGATACACAAGGTGGGTAGAAAGGATGAGAAGGGACTTGGCAAGGTTGGAGGACTGGTCAGACATATGGCAACTTAGATTCAATGCAGAAGTGCAAGTAATGCACCTGGGAAACAAAAACCAGGAGAAGAGTCACACAATAGCAGGGAGGTACTAACAACAACAAAAATGGAAAGGGACCTGGGGTAGTCATATCAGATGATTTAAACATTAGTAAGCAATGTGAGAAGTCAGTAAGGAGAGCCAGGGGATACTGGAATGCATAGGAAGGGCATCAGAAGTAGAAAAAGGGAAGTGGTTAGCCCTCTGTACAGACACTTGGTGAGACCCCATCTGGAGTACTGTGTGCAGTTTGGAGACCTCATCTACGTGAGGACATAGGCAGGATGGAAGCAGTCCAGAGGAGGGCAACTAAAATGGTGCAGGGTCTGCATCAGAAACCATATGAAGAGAGACTGAGAGAGCTTAATATGTATACCCTTGATGAAAGGAGGGACGGGGACATGATAGAACGTTCAAGTACCTGAAGGGAATCAACAAAGTCCAGGAGGGTAGCATCTGTCAGAAAAGATGTGTAAGAACAAGGGGCACAATTTAAAGATAGAGGGGGACAGCTCAGGGGTAATGTGAGGACATTTTTTTTATTGGAGAGAGTGGTGGATGGCTGGAACCACCTTCCTGGGGAGTTAGTGCGGTCTAAAACAGTGGGGAATTCAAACATGCATGGGACAGACATAAGGCAATTGTAGTGGGGTGGCAGGAAGTAGGTTGTTGGTTAACTAGAATCTGCAGCTTGTCCAGTAGGTAGGGAATGGGCAGACTGGGTGGGCCAAGTGGTCCTTATCTGCCGTCAAAGTCTATGTTTCTATGTTTCTATAACATGCCTCCCTCTTTGTTCCCAAGTGAATAATGAAAGACAAGATGGTTTCTGTAATAACCACCCCCCTCACCAGGAAACAGCACAGATTTAAATTTCACTCTAAATATCACTGCCATCAACTGTTTCCACAAACAGCACACAAGCCACCATCAGTTACAATATCACAGCCCAAGTGTAACCTCTAAGTGGCGTTATCCCAAGGGCTACTACCCTGCCTGTATGGCTAGTAATAGGTTAAGGGGCCTAGGTCCAATGACGGGTGCCTCCACCCAGAGGTTGGGGTTGGTAGTGGTTAAACTAGCTTGGGCACAGCCCTCTGGGAAATCGTGACCCCCCTTACTTCCCACTAGTGGCCCTTTAGATACACAGGAGAAACCTTTCCAATTCCCTGAATGCGGAACCCAGTCACTCATATAGACACCACTTACCCTCAGGACTGGTTCTTGCAGCACGTCTCTGAGGACCCCCTGTAAAACAAGGTTAGGTAATATGCACAAACACAGTGCAATGCTGGTTCTATATGTACTGACACCACAGACAGTATATAGTTCAATAACAACAAATCTGATTTATTCAGGGACAGTAACACAGGAGGGGCAATTAGGTTGATTTGGTTTGGCAATATTCAAATCACAGTACTGTGCATACCGTAGGATCCAAATGACACATTCTCTGGGTACCCAGGATGGGGGGTCTAGCCAGGTCCGTTGCCTGGGGTTGGTTGGCTGGTGCAGATGGATGGGGCCTTGCAAGAAGAAAATATATGCACAACACACATTTGTAATCCGGAGCCAGGTGGCTCAGTTTGTAGAAGGAAAACACAAAGCAATTAGATGGCACACTTGTGATTAAATAAAGGGCAGGGAGCTACTCTGAGTTGTACTCACAATACACCAAGCAGAGAACCAGATGGAGGATGGTTGCTCTGGATTGCCAGAAAAGCAGGGCAGGGAGACAAGACCCTGTGATAGGGCCCAAACTGAGTTTGATTCCAAGCTGTTCAGTCGGATCAAGCTGGATGCTGCTTCCAGCTTCTGTCCACAACTCACAGCAAGGGAAGTAAGAATTGCGATTTCCCACAAGCACTTAGCACATTCATATGTAAAGGAATTACTATACCAGGCCAGCTGCCCTCGATCCCAATCGTGAAACACTGCACAACCGGGAGCACTCACAGCAGCTTCAGTTCCTGACAAGCCAGTCACACTTCAGCAAAATCTCGGTCTTCTACAGGGCGAGCCTGGTCCCCAACAGCAGCTTTCTTTTCTTTCGCGAGACTTCAAATTCAGTCCACAAGCTTTCCTCTCTCTAAAGGCTGCAGGCCGACTTCAGAACTCACATCCGTGCTTCCTGCACGAACTACATGCCGCAACAGCACAGAGCTCCTTCTCCTGTCACAGTCACCTCAAATCTGGCTTGCCAGCAACAGTTATAGGCATTTCTTTTGACCACACAAGTTCAGTTGGTCGGTTCGCTGTCAATCACAGCAGGGCTCCCTCTGTTGGTGCAAAAGGTGCCAAGGTCCAAACTACAATTCCCAGAGGCACCTGCCACACAACCCCTTATAGCAGGCTCCAGATGAGAGTCCAAGTTCTGATTCGCCCACAGCAGGCTCCATTTTAAAGGCCCCCCACACTGATTGGTCCAATTCTGCAGTTCAGGTCCAAAATGAAGGGCTAAACAGAAAGAGTTTGAGCTGCAAGAAAGGCAGGTTAGACAAATTGCATTTTGCTGTCACCTACATTCCCCAGAACTAGTTACAGCTTTCAAATGGGCTCCTCTGTGCTCTTAGCGACTGCAGAAACAGAGCACTTAGACAGCAGACCGGGTGGGAGTTGAGTATTAAAACACACAGTCCCCCATACAAACTAATTATGTCTGCAAGAAGACAGCCCTTAAGGAGACAGTACATGAGACTCTGAAAGCCTTTCATGGCCCACATTCAGTGGCATTTCCGTCGAACGCCAGCTAGGCAGGGAGCACTTAGGGCAAGCTTTTAGGCTTTTTAGGAACCCCCATTTGCAGGGGAGGTTACACCCTTCCTGGCCTGGAGAAAACTTAAGCCGCGATCAAGTAGGTACCCTTATAACACTTTAAAGTAGATTATCACATACATTGATTCTTAGTTGAAAATATCTGCTGTTCTTTATTAAGTACTTTGTGTGGAGTAGAGTAGGAACCTGTCACTGTCCTGGAGGGTCAGAGGGCAGGTGGTACCTTCCCCTTGTTCAATATGATTAATCCCAGCTTGCAGCATTTTTCCTTAAATATTAACAGGCTCACCAATCCAATTAAAAGATCTAGGGTACTATCATATATTAAAAATTTGAAATCGGATCTCATTTACATACAGGAAACATACCTCGTAACCTTGGAACATGAGGAGCTTGCCAAATGTGGTTTCTCTTTGTTTACGCATCTCACTTCTGAGGGGCAGACATGTGCATAACAATTCTTATTCCGCACATACACCATTCCAGTCTACACACTGGTGGCAGAACCAGGAGCAGTGCTTGATAATAGTTCAGGGCTTCCTTAACAACGTTGCAGTTACACTTGTCAACTTTTACCTGCTCCCTGGTACCAATACTTCAACAGTTAAAACAACTTTTGGACCAGATTTTGACAATGACAAAGGGTTGACTCCTGCAGGTGGAGGACTTTAACATCGTCCAGTACCTGGTTGGGATTCTTTCTACCCTTCACTTCCATGGTACCCAGCTGCCCACAAGTACTTCAAATGCTTGACACAGGATGAGGGTTGAGTAGGTGCATAGTGCTTCCTATATACACACACACATACTGAGCTACTTGCACTATTTCATAGTACATGGCACATATACTAAAATTGACCATTGCTATACCCAGGTGGAAAATCTCTCCAACCTGGTACTGTAGACTATGGGTTAGGTGACATGGCTCACTCTGACCATATCCCGATCATTAGTCGCTGGGATTCTGGCCTTGAGAGGCATAATCCTTGTTGGTGGCTGAACCCTTTCTATCCATAGGGCAAGCAGTTAAAGATTACCTCAGTGACAAAATTGAGAAGGTCCTGCAGGAAGCCCTTCAGTGGAGGTCACACAGTTGATTCATTGGGACACACTCAAAATGGTCCTGCAAGGACACATCACTCTGTATACTTCAGCACAGACTACATATGAATGTCACCAATAGCTGGAGGACACACTGCATTTTTTGCAGATGGCCCACCAACAGGGAGACAGCTTGTGAGGCATGCAACTCAAGCAGAACAAAGCTGACTTGGATGCCATTGCTGCAGAAGACCAAAATTGCATCACATTTTCCACCAATGATATTATGAGGTCAGCACAAGTGCCTCACATCTATTAGTGCACCAAGTTTCTAAACAACACGATCTGTAACAGTTACAGTCCTAAAATGATCCATAACCTGTGTAGCATACAAAAGTACATGACATTAATTGTGCCTTTTGTTCCTATCAATCCTTTTATATCATGGAACACTCAATTTCTGCTGAATCCATTAATGCCTTTTTGGACACACTGACTTTCCTTAAGCTTCCGGAACTCCATGAAGCTCAACCTTTGGTACCAATTCTGACTGAGGAGGTGAAGGCAGACTTCATCCACACCAAGACCATCAAGTCTCAGGGGCCTGATGGATATGGGGCTGATTTCTACAAGGTTAATGTGGAACAAATCCTACCTTCCATGTGGTGAACACTGAATGAGATATTGGCCAGGAGTTCCCCTCACCAACCTGGGCATACACAGTAATTTTAATGATTGCAAAGGCAGGAAAAATTCCCTGTTGCGTGGTTCTTATTTGCCTACATCAGTCTTCAACACTGACTATAAACTCCTTATGGCTGTATTGCTCATAGGTTGCATATGGTTCTCCCACCCTGGTTGCTCTGGATCAAACTGGGTTAGTTAGCTTCAGAATAATGACCTGGCAATATAAGATGGACATGGCATGTTATCCACAAGATGCAGAGCTGACATCACCCATCAGTTCTTCTAAGCCTCATGCTGAGAAGTGTTTTGACTGGGTCTCCTGGCCTTTCCTATATGCAGCTCTGGGGCAGTCTTGGGGTCCTGGTCCTTCAAATCCTACTCCAGAAGAATATTTATGAGGCCCACTGGACCTGTGTTAAGGTCTCAGGCCACCACACGGAAATGTTCCCATTACTTAGAGTACTAGACAGGGTGCCCTCTGTCCCCTCCTCATAATTATCATTGAGACCCTGGATTGTACAACCCATGAAACCACAGACATTGCAGGTGTGCAACAGGGTCTGAAGAGCATTTGTAGCTTGTTACATTGATGATGTCTTTTATTTTGTTGAATATTGTTGACCTGGTAAGCCCACTGGGCCTAAACTCCTTTTCAGGGGCGACCAGGGATACAGATGGTAAGTAACTGAAATTGAACCAGGTTAAACTGTTCGTGGTATTTTTTTTTTTTTTTAGAATGAGGGAAATTTGGCCAAGACACTGGGAATTCCCCATCTCTTTCAATAAGTGCCATGGGATCTTTAACATCCACCTGAGCTACCACCAATCCAGGCAGATGGGAACTCAGTTTAACATCTCATCCGAAAGACGGCACCTCAGAAGTGCAGCACCCCTCTCATGCTGCACTATAGTGTCAGTACTGGGATATTAACCCAAGTGCCAGATGTAGGGTGCCAGATGTGGGAACTGAACCCCAGCCCTCTGATCTCCAGGCCTCAGAGGCGAGTGTGCTACCTACTGAGCCACTGACACTGACAGTTTTACTATACCTAGTGGAACCAGATCCCTTCAGCTGTGTTCAAGGTTCTAGACTCCTTTGGGGCAGTCTTTGGATGCAAGCTAAATACTGCCAAAACAGAGACCTTAACCTTCCACTGCCATCCCTTTCAGGTGATTAGAAATACGTTTCCATTCTGTTGGGACCAGGATAAGTTGAAGTACCTGGGCATTTATTTGTCAAGAACCCCAGGCACAGTGTTCCAAAACAATTTGCCCCTTTGCTACCAATTAACTCAAAATCATGCCACTGGAGTTCAATACCTCTTGCCTTCTCTAGAAACGTTGAGCTGATATACATGGTGGTCCTCCTCAGGGCACTATATCTGTTTCAGAACATCCCACTCACCATATACAGTAGCTTTCCATTTTCTGCCAGTGGAACAATGGCCCAAAGGATTCATTTGGACAGGGAAACATCCTTGAATCTAACTGAAAACTCTGTTTCTTTCCAAAGCTAAAGGTGTAATGGGTGTTTACTCACCTGGTAAAGGTGATTGTGTTGGTTGGCATCCATGGCACTCCCAGACATTACCTCATGGGTTATAGCCCACCTGATAGCTAGAGATGCACATGACCCAGATCAGATTTCTAGGATATCCAGGTCCCAGGAACCCCTGCTCTCCAGTTTGAATCTTCCACAGCTGAAAATTAAGGTTAGTTGGAAAACCAGACAGGATAGAGACAGAAACACATTCCTACATAGTGTATCTAAACGAGCAATCAAGGAAGGCCTACCATGACATGCTTAAATAGGCGGGAGGCCTGTGATTTATTTCCTATTACGTACAGACTAAGAAAGAAAGAAACCCCGAATCAGGGATTCAGCTTGAACTTAGAATAGCAACCATAGCAATTAACAATAATAATAATAACTCCCCTGGGATCTAGGGGAGTTGGTAGGGACCCCTGCCTGCCTGTTGCGGCACCCCGATCACTCCGAGGGAGGGCCTTGAGTGCCATGGATGCCAAATCAA
The DNA here is from genome assembly GCA_016271365.2 of Neoceratodus forsteri. NCBI lineage: Eukaryota > Metazoa > Chordata > Ceratodontiformes > Ceratodontidae > Neoceratodus > Neoceratodus forsteri. Next base: position 274,802,263 of record CM057459.1, on the reverse strand, counting down.
TCACAATGGGTGTTTACTCACCTGGTAAAGGTGATTGTGAAGGTAAATGTTTCATAAAGATTATATTTACAAAAGAGACATTACATTGTCATGACAAGAACATTCTTCTTCTCCATTGTTTCTTTTGTTATTTATGTAGCTTGTAATACTGCACTGTACACTGTGTCTTCCTTTCCATATGACTCCTTACAAGTTTTAAAACATTTCACAAAGTTAGCCTGGAAAAGACGGTATCCGTGATAAGGGTGTCTGCTATTTAGCACTTTCAAAAAGGCGACTCAATAACAGTGCTTGTTCACAGGTACTGGACAAGAGGGTGAATACAAATAAAGCGACATTCTGTCGGTATATGTAGACGCGTGGGGAGCAGCATGCCGTGCAACTGGCAGAAGGGAGGAGGGTTTGTGAGCTGTAGATGGTGGTGGGCTGCTGAGCTGGCCATGGTATGGTGGGTTGGTAGCAGGCTAGGGTTGAAGGGTGCCGGGTTCAATTCTGGGCATGTCAGTATTTTTGCGCTGGTCAGGATTTCACTTTTTGTTGTTTTCACCACCCCCGACATACACCCCTGGAGTTGAGAATCTTTAGTAGGATGCGAAGCAAAGCCCCTGCCCCATAAACAAAAAAGCTATGTTTTCGTGCCCTTTTGGCATGCACCGCGTAATGTACATTGCTTAAATTGATTTTCTCCGATGTACACTCACACTAATGGTGATTGCCTTTCCACGATCGCCGTATCACATAGAACTGAAAAAGTCAGTAACTTGCTGACCATGGTATAACTGACTTGACACTGTTACCTATACTGCTTTAAAGTCTCCCAAAAGAGCAACGTGATTATGAGAGGTGCACATTGCAACTTACTTCTATTAGGGTATCTAAGTCAATAAGACGGCTGTACATTTCCTATTCTGCTGAATATGAGGTATTGTAAACTTTGGTCATCTCCAATGGTCCTTTTAGGAAACTGATACTTTCTTTCAAATGCTGAAAGGTATCCACATATTTGGTGCCTGGGGCTAGTAATTTTGCACCTGCTATATACCCCTGTGTACACCATGAGGGCCAGATGATTGTTTTCCACCTATCAGGAAAGAAAGGGTGAGCTGCAGCTAAACTAGGATGTATGGCTTTGAAATAGATAGGCAAAATGGGCAGACTGGGTGGGCTACATGGTCATTATCTGCTGCAACCTTCTATGTTTCTATTTTTGTATCCAGATCAAAGAGGACAGAAGGTGGGAGAACAAGTTGACTTTTAGAAGTTTGCTCAGTGCCTTCCAAGTTCTGATGTATTCCTGTATTGGCAGTGGAAGCTTTTGGAGGGTTGCTGTGCTGTATGAAGCATGATTCCAGGCTCTATCCATTGGCTACCCAGTCACTGAGGGGCTTGCAGAGTCATGGTCCACTCCAGGTGCAATGTTTGAGCCTTCTAGGAACGTGTGGTACTATCCCTGGAACCAGGGAAGGACCCATCCTCCAGTGAGCACAACATTTCTATTTTCTATACCTTGAGGGCTTCTCCTCCCACAGAAAGTCTCTCATCAGGGTATCTATGTTGGAAAACCATAACTTTGGGATCTCAATGGGGTCAGCAACAGAGCCAGGAGCTGCCCTCCTATGGGCTCCCATGGCCCAGTGGCTGCCGCGGCTTGGACCCTTCCCATCCAGCCACTCTCCACTCTCTGCCTGCACATCAGCAACAGAGCCAGGGATGGACCCCAAAGGGACTTTAAACCTGCTCCTCACACTGGTCACAGCAATTGCTGCTCAGTGTACCATTGTCTGTTTCTGTTCTCTGCCTTCGGGATTGGCTGGGCCAACTCTCTGGTTTTGTACAGTCAGCGGCCTTGTCCCTCATTCGCTTTCCTTTTTACTTTATCGTGTAATTTTATTTTATTGCTTTTGCCTGAATCTCTACTGTTTCTGTTGTAACAACCTGTATAAACCGCTCGCTAGACCAAGCCAGACCATAACCATTTGCTTATTTCTACCTACTTAGATAGAGCCAGTTTAGCACTGCCTGCATATCCTTGTTGTATGGATTTTTGCTGCTCATTGCTAAACTGTTGATAGGATTTATTAGCTTAGGTAGCCTTTGAAATGTATTTTTCACTTTGAGTTTGCCTGTGATGTTCCTACTCAGGTTGCCTCTAGGGTTATTCATTGTTCCTTTCCTTGATTCCCTCCTCTGACTTTTGCCTCTCTTCGCCTGCTGATATTTTACTCTTTCTCCCATCCAAGCTTGTTGATCGATTTTCTCTCGGCCAGTGGCTAGACCTCCCTCTCCCTTTCTGTTTCTGCAATTAATTCTCTATAACCACCCTCTGTCTCATAGTCTCCTTCATTTGTTTTGTCCCTCCCATCCAAGCTTGCTGACCAATTCTGTCTCTGCGCAGTGGCTAGCCCCCTTTCTGTTCCTGCAGTAACTCTCTCGACTACCCTCCAACTCATACTCTCCTTCTTTGTTTCTGCCTTCTTGTGCACCGCCCACATTAACTTGCGCTGGCGTTTCTGCAGCTTTTCCTTTAACTGTTTTGTAACTGTGTTCTTCCTCTTTCAGGAGCCACCCTCCCACGGGCTCCCACGACCATTAGCGGCTGTGGCTCAGACCCTTCCTAGCCTTACCTCTCCACCCCACTTGCCCGCCAGCAACAGATCTAGGTACGGACCCCCACAGGGACTTGAAACCCACTTCTCATTATTTGTTGCAGCAGTAGTTGCTGCTCAGTGTACCACTGGTTGTTTGCTCCCTCTGCCTTGGGATTGGCTGGGTTAGCTCTCTGGTTTTGTGCAGTAAGCAGTCTTGTTCCTCGATCCCTTTCCTTTTTACTTTATCCTGCAACTTTTTCCCACCCTCACCACTGACCCCAGCCTCTATTGAATTCTCTTCACCCATGCCATCCTCCACCATCACTCTCTCATTGGCCCTGCCTAACGATTTATCTCCTCCCCCACAGGAATGTCCTCCTCCTCAAAGTCACCCTCTGTGCCTCCACAAATGAACATTTCAGCTGCTAGTCCTGTTCCCTTACTCTAGTTTCACCCAGTTACATCAAGCACATCAGGTTCACTACCCTACCAATCCTCACTATGCTTCTCCTCCTGCTACTTAAGTCTTCCTTCAATTGGGACCCCTGCTAACCACAGCTTGTTCTTCACTTATTTTATCTTCTCCCCAGGCTGCCCTGTCTCGATGGGGACCTGCTTTAGTCTTCTGTTCATTTATTTCTTTATAGATCATGACTGTAAGGACTTGCCTTACTGATATTCCTAAGCCTCTTCTTATGCTTATCACCTTACTCTTGACCCTAACCCTCCTGTATTGACAATGGATCTACTAAGCTATCTACCTAAGATAGTGGATTTCTCATCCTCTGTGCCTTATGTCTCTTCTTCTGGCACTGCACTGCTAGTTAACATAACATCCCATGAAGGTTACTGGCTCGGCCAACTACACCAAGATCCAGTGTGCCCTCTCGGCTCGGGTAGTTACCCATATCTCCTTCCCCTTTTAACCACGCCTCTCAGCACAAATCACGACTTCTTCCACCCAACTGAAACAGGTGTGGGCCATGTCTCTTAAGCTTCTATATAGTTCTCTTAACAGACTTTTACTCCTCTTATTATGATGCTCAGGAATGGGAATTAAACCTGGCCCAAAGGCTCCCTCTCTCAGCACCCTCTGATCTGGCCCAGTTCAAAGGACTGTCTCTTCTCCATATCAATGCCTGCAGTCTCCCAAGGAAGTTGGACATCATCCAGTACAGGGTCTGTCATGCTAATCCGATATTTTGTCATATCTGACAGCTGGCTAAAATCCCATACCCCAGATCAGGCTATAAACATCCCTCTTGCAATGTATTTAGGGCTGATAGACCCACTATGGGAGGGGTGTTGCTATACATGTCATGATAAATTCTCTGTCTCCTCACTGAAGCTACCTCCATATAAAAAGAATTTGAATGCCTCCTCTTACAGTCTGTATATCCCCTTCTGAGTCTTTATCCATTACTGATTGCTATAAGCCACCTTCCAGTGGCCTCAAATTTTTGCAGCACCTCAAATCTCTATTCGTCCCCAACCTCTGAATTTATCATTGTGGGTGACCAGAACCTAGACTGGTTTTACCCTGCTCCTCCTCTTAAAAGTCCTCTGCGACTCCCTCAGTCTCTCCCAACTACTAACTGGAGCCCACATGTATAAACACCAAAACCCTGCTAACAGCTCCCTGCTAGACCTCATCCTGGTGAACAAACGTCACAACTTCGCTCACTCTTTAGTATTCTTCAGTGATGTAAGTGGTAACAGCTTTATCACCTGCATAAGGAATCTGCCCAAACCTGCCTCCTCCTCCACCTACATCTGTAAAAGAAGCAGCAGCAATTTCAGTCCTGCCAGCTTCCTCTGACTGTAACATCATCAGGTGGCAATACTTTTACCTTCCCCTTCTGTGGAATCAGCCTACTTACTGTGCAAAGATTTGCTGCTGCAAGTTATAAATAAACATGCCTTACTAGCCAAAATCAGAACCAGGTCCAAATGTTGCCCATGGTTCAATGATTCACTGAGGTCCACCCTCACAAAAGAGATGCCCTTTGAGAAGGGCAGTAAACCAAACTCCTATCTGACTGGATGGCTTTCACTGCACAAAGCTAATCAGAGCTGAAAAAGTGAAACATTTTCAGTCAGCTGTGGACTCCATAAATAAACCTAACAAATTCTGGAAGACCCTGAGGAAATTAAGGTCACATTCTTCCCCACCCTCCCTGCAAAGATATCTACCAGTGACACTACAACTACCAGCAAAAGGACATCCTAAACTTATTAAACAACCACTTTACAATGACTGGTCTTGCTTTTGACTCTTCCCCTGCTGGTACTCTTTGCTCCTCCTCCTTAACCCAGACTCTCAAGCCTCCCTATGAGGACACCCCCACATGAACACCTTTAGTTTTGCCCCTGTCACTTTCCAACAGATGGAAGACCTGCTGCTCACCCTTGATGCTACTTAAAGTGGGGGGCTGATCAAATTGACCCCTATTTCTTAAACTCCGGTACTGTGTGCTGACCGGCCCCATCACTCACCTTTTAACAAGTCTCTACAAAGGGGTCATGCCCACAATTGGAAAATAGCCCATGTCGTCTCCTTTTCAAATCAGGTGACCCAAGCAATCTAAACAATTACAGGCCCATTTCCTCTACCAACTCCTCAAAGTTATTTGAACAAGCATTTGTCAATGCAGAATGTTGTCTCGCTGGCATTGGCATTGGCAGTGCAGGAGTTAGAGATGCATAATAGGAATGGCAGTGAAGTACTGAACTGACGCCAACCTCACCTCCACCCTGCAGAGACACATTTCAACATAGGCATTTTGGGACCTCCTCAAGAACAGTGGCACTGTGATTTTGTTAATTTGTCCCAAAGTTAATGTCCCACAGCCGACCACGCCATTATGGTCACAGGTGTGAAAACACATTTTGGGCAGGATGTGAAAATGGCAGCTGTACTGTTCATAAGGAGGTGTGATAAAATGCCAGTGTTGAAAATCTGGCATGAAAATATTGCAAAGTTGCGGATTACAAGGGTGCGTGGAAACTGCGCATGCACGCTTGTAACAGAGTCATTTTATGGGTGTTCATCACCAAATTTTCAACATAGGCATTTTAGGACCTCTGCTCATGAACAGTGTCACCGTCATTTCCTGAAACTGTCTCGAAAACTGATTTTGCACAGCGACCACGCTTATATTGCACAGGACATGCGAAACACATTTCGCCAGGATATGTAAAATGACAGCTGTACTGTTCATAAGGAGGTGTGGAAAATGCCAGTTTTGAAAATGTGGAATGAAAATATTATAAATTCATGAAGTTATGAGCGTGCATGAAACTGCACACTGCAAGCTCGTAAAACATTTTTGATTTTCCCTGGAAATTTGCAACATAGGCTTTTTGAGCTCACCTCATGAAGTGCAGCACTGTTGTTTGATAATCGGTTCCCGAAGGTGATTCCACGCTGTGACGCGAAATCGCCTTTCGGACTGAATAAACCATGACAGTGACTGATTTTGGAGGAGAGGTCCCAATAACCCCATATGTTGAAAATGTGGTGCCAAATTTCCCAAATGGCCAAGATATGCACCAAAGTTGGAAAAAATCTATTTATGCCATTATCAGCTACCGGGCATTTCTTCAGTTCACGGTCGGCTTTGAAGTGTGAGACGTGTTCTCGTCCAACGAAGATCATCTCGCCTGGCCTGGGGGTAAGTATGGGGTGAGGGGGGTGGGGAGGCAGGTTGAGCATGGTGGGAGCGGTTGGGGAGGAGCCGCTGGCCTCGACGAGGGACCATTTTCTGTTTTACAGGGGTAAAAAGGCAAAAACATTGCAGGACTTTTTTTATTTTAGGACATTTGGCACACTGGGGTGGGCTCCATGCCACCTGAGTTTTTTGTGGGGGCTGTAGCCACTGGGGATTGGGCACCCCCATTGGCAACAACAGTGGGGCTGGAGAGCCAGAGGGATTGGGCACCCCTCACCACACAACAAATGGGGGGCATTATGCTGACGGGAGTGGGTTCCCCATCGGTAGATTGAACTGGGAATGGGGACTGAAGCTGACAGGATTGGGACCCCATCGGAAAGAAAGACTGTTTGGGGGTGCATGACACCAAGGGGATTGACACCCCTCGGCACACAGTTCAATGGAGGGGGACATTATGCTGACGGCATTGTGACAGAGGCAGCAGCAGTCGCTGCCACCATGTTTTTGGAATGCTTCACCAGGAAGGGCACGTCAGCTGCGTGACTGAGCTTGGCTCTCATTGCAGTGGACCTTTCTAGATCTGTATGCCACATTAGGTATGCCTGCTGTCACGCCTGCAGCTAGCTTAGTTGGGGAATGAGGGACGACCTACTAATGTGCATGCCCCATTCGCCCATGGTGACCGCACTTCAAAATCTCTACTACTGCAATATACACATATCAGTGATTATCTTGAAACACATAACCTGCTGAACCCACTTCAGTCCAGCTTCAGACCCAGTCATAGTACCATTACTGCACTTGCTCTAGGTAATTAATGATTGGCAATAACCACATCTGTGCCTATTTTTAGATTTAAGTAAAGCATTCGACATAGTTGAGCATGACCTTCTCCTGCACATTATACTGCAATATTGCCTTGACAACTTGCACTTTTAGCACCATGGTCCTCTTTACCTGCACTTCTTGGGGTGATGAAACATGGTTTATTGTAATGATTTTGACAGATCTGGTTCTAGCCACCTTTCGCTCTCCCGGGTCAGTTGGCCCTCGTGATATGATGAACCTCTGGGCCTTCTGGGCCACTGGCATGTCCCTCCACCTCACCCGGTGGGAATACTCTTTTCATTCACTTACCCATAATTATTGGTGGGCTTAGTGGTTCCCACTCTCCATTCAAGAGATCCACGGAATGAAAGCGACTCGGAGTGCTGTGCAATGCGGTTTATATTTCTCATGTTATTAATGGGTAACACGGTCCATTGAAAACAATGACTTTGCGCTATCCGCTTTCCCAAAACCACTACTCACTATTTCATATGGAAGTACATTGAAAATAATGTACCATCACTTTGCCTTTGTTTTTAAGCTCTAAAGCTACATTTTGCAGTGATTCGTGGATTTCAGGTCACATAGAAACATAGACTTTGACGGCAGATAAGGACCACTTGGCCCACCCAGTCTGCCCATTTACCTACCTACTGGACAAGCTGCAGATTCTAGTTAACCAACAGCCTACTTCCTGCCATCCCTCACTATAATTGCCTTGTGTCTGTCCCTCCTTTCATCAAGAGTAACATTAAGCCTCTCAGTCTATCTTCATATGGTTTCTGCTGCAGACCCTGCACCATTTTAGTTGCCCTCCTCTGGACTGCTTCCATCCTGTCAATGTCCTTGCGTAGATGAGGTCTCCAAACTGCACACAGTATTCCAGATGGGGTCTCACCAACTGTCTGTACAGAGGTTCTAACCACTTCCCTTTTTCTACTTGTGATGCCCCTTCCTATGCATCCCAGTATCCCCTGGCTCTCCTTACCGACTTTTCACATTGCTTACCCACCTTTAAGTCATCTGATATGACTACCCCAGGTCCCTTTCCGTTTTTGTTGTTGTTAGTACCTCCCTGCTATTGTGTACTCTTCTCCGGTTTTTGTTTCCAGGTGCATTACTTTGCACTTTGCATTGAATCTAAGTTGCCATATGTCTGACCAGTCCTCCAACCTTGCCAAGTCCCTTCTCATCCTTTCTACCCACCTTGTGTATCAACTCTGTTACAGATCTTTGTGTCATCTGCAAAGAGGCATACCTTGCCCTCCAGACCCTCTGCAATGTCACCTATAAAGATGTTAAAGAGGACTGGACCCAGTACTGAGCCCTGAGGTACTCCACTAGTAACCCCTTTCTTCGGAATGTGTTCCATTCACTATTACCTTCTGTGTCCTGTTGTGCAGCCAGTTTGTTACTCAGGCTACCACCCTGTGACCGACTCCCAGGCTGGCTAATTTGATTAGTAATCTTTGTGCGGGACTGTGTCAAATGCCTTACTAAAGTCTAGGTAGGCTATATCCACGTCCTTCCCTGTCTATTACTTTGGTCACCCAGTCAAAGAAATCTATTAGATTCATCTGACATGACCTTCCTGCTGTAAATCCATGCTGCTTTGGGTCCTGTGCCCCGCTGGCCTCTAGGTACTCAACAATTCTTTCTTTCATAAGTGATTCCATCATTTTCCTACCACTGAGGTCAAAATTACAGGTCTGTAGTTTCTGCTTCTGCCTTGCTCCCACTTTTGTGAAGGGAATCACATCTGCCGTCCTCCAGTCCTCAGGTACCACCCATTCTGCCATGATTTGTTAAAAGCATGGTCAGTAGTGTCACTAGGTCCTCCTTAGTTCTTTAGGATTCTGAGGTGAATCCTGTCAGGCCCATTGCTTTGTCCACTTTGGGTTTTAAGAGTTCTTTCAGGACTCTTTCTTCTGTGAATGGACTGGTGTCAACCCCCTACCCAGAGTGCTTTTGTCTGGTTTAGGTTACTTCTCCTCATCTTCTTTTGTGAATGCTGAGCAAAAGTATTCATTCAGTATCTCTGCCTTTTCACTGTCTCCTCTCGCACTTCCCTCTCCTTTATTAATCTTCACTATCCTCTCTTAACCTTTCTATGCTCCCTAATGTACCTATAAAGGTTTTATCCCCTTCTTAACTGAGTTGGCTATTTTTTCCTCGGTTTGGCCTTTGCTAGTCTGACTGCCTTCCCACTTCTTTCTGCTTTAATTGATACAGTTCTCTGTCGTGCTCCTTCTGTGATTCCTTATACTTTTGAATGCAGCCTTTTTCTTCTTAACCTTCCCTACCACCTCTTTTGAGAACCATAGTGTTTTTACTCTGCTTCATTTTCTTTATTTGTTTCACACAAAGGTTTGTTAGTCTATGATGGCAGTTTTGATTTTTCTCCATTGTTCTTCCACCCTCCTTTTGGTCATTTGCTAGTGCATTTTCAGGTATTCACCCATTTTGCCAAAGTCAGCTCTTCTAAAGTCCAGTATCCTTGTTTTTGTATGGCTTATCTCCATGGTTGTGCTCATTGTAAAGCACACTGTGCAGTGGTCGCTTGTTCCCAGATGTCTACTGACTTCTAAATTTGTGATCCTCTCCATTTGAGAGTACCAGGTCCAGTATTGCTCCTCCCGAGTGGGCTCCAACACTAGCTGTCTAGGCCTGTTTCTGCAGGGCATCGAGAATGACTCCCTGCTCTTGATGTGGCTGCAGTACATGTTATCCAGTTAACATCTGGCATATTCAGGTCCCCATCAACTGTATCTCCCTTTTTCAGCGATTTGGAGAATGTCCTCATCATTTTGTTGTCCATTTCTCCTTTGAGACGGGGTCTGTATACAACCCCTGGAGTGGATTGTGATGCCATTCCTGTCTCCAAGGTGACCCAGGGTGCCTCTTGTCCTCCCCTTACTTTTAGTTCTGTAGCTTTGATCCCTTCCGTTATGTATAGAGCTACTCCACCTCCTCTTTACCTTCCCTGTCCCTTCTGTAGATTGTGTACCCTGGTATGCTTGACATCCCAGTCATGGTTCTCGTGTACCATGTTTCCGTGATCCATACAATATCCAATTGTTTATCTTCCATCAGGGCTACTAGCTCAGGAAGCTTGTTTCCCAGACTACGGGCATTGGTACTCATTGCCCTCCATTTAATGTTGGTTTTATCCTTTTCCCCATCCCTGCTCTTATTGCCCTTGTCTATTTTTCCATTTACCCTGGCCTGCCCTGTGTTGAGCTCTGTACCTCAGTGTTTACCTTACTACCTGCCATGTTTTCGGGAGGCTTGAAATTTCCTGCCTTTATCAGCGCTCCCCCTTGGCTAGTTTAAAAGCTTGCCAAGGAAGCATTTAAACCTATCACCTAGAACTTGGTTCCTTCGTTGGACAGATGCAGACCATCATGCCAGTATAGACCTTATCTCTCCAGGTGGCCCCCCTCCCAATGAAGCCAAAGCCCTGTGCTCTGCACCAGTTTTGCAACCATTCATTAAACTGCATGGTGTGCAGTACCCTAGCCTCACTCCTGCCATGGACTGGTAGCACCTATGAGAAGGTTACCGTGCTTGTTACCTGTCTGAGACCCTCCCAACTCCACAAATTCATTCTGCACTGCACTGATCCCATGCCTTGCTAGGTCATTTGTCCCAAGGCTCTAGATTGTTCTGTACAGCCTCAGTTTGGGGTAGGTGTGTCTGAAGCTGTAGGAGACAATCTGCTCTGAGAGCTCTGTGATTCAAACCTTCTAAAAGCTGTTAAACAAGCCTTTTGGGGTCATTTGTTTTGTTGAAACTTTAGTTCTTCGATTATAGGAAACCCTCTTGTGTTCATATCATCAAGCTTTTATTGTTTGTATGTGGATTTTGAATGTTAATGTACAATATTCAGTCTGTGTACTGAGAGACAGTGGAAGTGTGCTTTGGGGAGGCGATCTGTGGTGTAGGTAGATTAACTTGGAGAAAAGGCAGTGCTTCTGTTTTGGTGATTTTTTGAATAACTGTGTTAATGTACACACAGTAATATTTTCAATAATTCTTGCCATTTTTTGTTGATTGTTGTGGTGCAGCAGTGCATAATTTTAGTTTGCTTAAAATATGTGGTTATATTACTGAAGTTTTCAATTTGCTACGCATTACTTAGTGTGTGTGTGAGTATGTGAAATCAGACACCTTTATTGTGCCACATAATTTTAGCAATGTGAACCTGCTATCCACTGCAGCTGTGTAATTTTCGTACTTCTTTGTGGTATCTTTACTAGTACAGTAGTAGTGACTGTTACTGCAGCAGTGCAGTACACTGCACCCCCGTGGCCCGCCCCCAACCAGCAAAGGGATTATTTTCCAGATTTGAATTTCTGATGGTGAGCACTGGTTAGGTGTTGTGCCTTTGCATCTGCATCTCTTCAGTGCACAGTGCAATCTTAATCTGTGCATTTGCATCTCTTTAGGGCCCAATTCCATCTCTAACTTAAGTCACAGTTGTTTCTTTGGCTTCCTTCAGAGTACTGGACATGTGTGGTGCATAATTCTGCATGAACATTGTACTCAGTAATATGCCTTTTCAAGTCAGGACCATCATCACGAGTCACTCGTGATACAAATCACGCTCTTCATCAACACGGTCACAAATGCAGTCACAAATCATGATTTACAATTATGTCACGAATCACAACATTAATCTTTTTAATAGTTACTTGGATGTATTGTAAGCCTGTTTTGTATCTCTCATGCTTTACCACTCCACCATTGTACTCATTAATGAGTGCTTTTAAGTTGAGAGTTTTGTGCCACACCTCATCGGGGCCGGGAAGTACAGTCAGAGTGCATTCGTATTTCTTCATCCTCACGGTCACAAATGCAGTCACAAATCACTATTTACGATTACATCATGAATCACTTTAATTTTTTTAATAGTCACTGGATGTATTGTAAGCCTGTTTTGTAGTATTTCTCCATGCTTCACCACCCCACCATAGTACTCATTAACAAGTGTTTTTAAGTCGGGTGTTTTGTGCCACACCTCATTGGGGCCTGGGAAGTACAGCTGTAGGCATTCGTGTTTCTTCTTCATCATGGTCACAAATGCAGTCACAAATCATGATTTACAATTACTTCACCGAATCACAACATTAATTTTTTATTAGTTACTTGGATGTATTGTAAGCCTGTTTTGTAGTATCTCTCAAGGCTTCACTATCCCACCATTGTGCTCATTAATAAGTGTTTTAAGTCAGGATTTGGACAGTGTCTGCAGTACATACGCAGACTGGAAAGAAGACTGACTGCACACATGCAGTTTAGCACAGTATACTTGCACTGCTCAGAATACAAAGTGTCACGACACGGAAGACAAAAAAAAGGCATAATTACATACAAGGGTTGGGGATGGTGGAGGAATACATTTTATAACACAGCAAGGAAGTGTGGGGCACATGGTGTGAGGGAAAAAACTAATTTGGGATCCCATGGTAATCCAACAGCAGTTCCAGCATTGACATCATTTGCAACTGATGTCCTTCTATGCAATCCTGGTAGAGCAGCAGGTGCTGCTGTGGCCCTCCTCTTCTTAGGGATGCCTATGCACAGCTGCATCCTCTGCCTCAGGAAGGCCAGCAGGTGCAGGCATGGTCCATTCTGTGGCAGCCTGCCACTGCAACAGATAGTGATTGAGCATATGGGTGTGTACTGGCCCCAGTCCCCAGGTGAGTCCCCCAGGGGCCACAGTGCACCTCCATCTCACATAGGCAGCACCTGACCACACTGCTGTCCCCCTGACACAGTCAAAAACTGCCAAACAGCGGAGGTGCGGGAGAACCAGGCACAGGCAGGAGGGCCAGATGAACTGGCAGCCACTGGTCATGGTGCTGAACAGGTATGGATCCACACCTGGGCCTGGGGAACAGGCACATCCTGCTCCAGAGGACCTGGTGTTGGACTTGGTGGTGGTGGTGGTGGTTGTGGTTCAACTGCCTCAGAGTCAGGACAGGAGGCGTTGCTGGTCCTGCTTCCGGTGGGGGGCAAACAACTAACTACTTATAAAGGTAAGAAAAATAAAATTTACAGAAAGAACAAATTAAGTAAAAAAGAGTACAGAAAAGACAAAAATGTAGCTTTCAAAAAGTTGTTGGGTCTAAATCAAAGTTTAAATCTCCTCCTCGCTCTGATCTCAAAGTATCAGTAGTCACGAAACACACTCCTCTCTCTCCATCTGCACAGGAGAAAGTGAAAGTATCTGCTTGTATGACTCACTTCCTTCCTGCCTAGCTAAAGAGCATGTGACTTACAGTACTATAAGCCATGTGATGTGTGGGGACTGCCAACTTTGAAACACTAAGTGGATCACTTAGAATCATAATGAGGAACACGAGTCCATTAAAAACAATGACTTCGCTTTACTTCACATTGCCATTTCGCCTTAACGAAGTGGTAATGATACAAGTGGAGGAGCACTTTGCATTGCTCACTCTGCATAGTGGTGTGGAAAACGCGAAGTGCCTACTTCTTGTTCACTTCACTGGCGGAATTTAAATTTGCTGCATCTCTACCCATAATACTTTTTCAGGATCGACTACTTTCTGTCGGGATTGTGCACCTTTCTGGAGCCTTGTCATGTCACTATCTGGCCAAACTGATATCCCACCATCACCCTACTCTCCTCCAGCCATGTCTCTCACCCTCTTTAGAACAAGATAATGTATGGAGACTCAATAATCAATTACTTATATCAGATTACCTGGTTCAACATATTCAAGGTTTCATCTCTCCTTTTTGGTGGCCGACTCCTTTCTATGCCAAAGTTTGATTTTTATGGGGACCCTGAAAAGCTCACTTCAGGGTTAACTCTTTTGTTTGGCTTTTAAAAGAAAAGGATAGCCTCCCAAGAGATGTCCTCCCTTTAGATCAGATTAGAGTTCAGGAAAGCATATCGTCCCAGCCTCTTCTCAATCTGACTGGGAACACTTGGAGAGCCTTGGGTCAAAATACCACACTCTGTTGGGGAAGAAGGGAACATATGATTTTGCGCTTCTAAGGTTAAATATTTTGATGAAAGAGAGTAAGCGGGAGACTCCTAGCCTTGTGTTTGTATTCACAGGCCTCAGAGAGGATAATTTATTCTCTTCGTACTGCATCAGGTCAACTTCTCCTCTCCCATGATATTGCTGTTCATTTTCAAGAATACTATCAATCTTTGTATAGCCTGCCCTCTTCACTCTTTTGTTTGACCCAGTTTGAAGCCTTTCTGCAAGATTTGACCCAAGGACAAAGATCATTTGCCTATCAGGCATCCAACTGGCTCAACTCTCTTGGCAGCGACATAGCGACCGCTCCAACACTCGGCCTCTTCAAGTCCAAGCTGCACCTCTCACTGCTTGTATCCTGCGATTGCCCATCTTAACATTTCCACTGTTCCAGCTGCAAATGCCCCAGCACCCAACACTTACAATCAGTCTTTGTACCCTAGCACCTTACCTATCATATTCCTCGACAAGGCCCCCTGGCTGCACTGTCTCCCCTGCCCACCTCCCCCTGTATCTCCACTCCTGCCCCTGCCCCAACCAACTCCCGTAATCCCCTTACCCTCTGCACCTCCTCCCCTCGGTCTCCTACCTCACTTCCCCCACCACCCAGCCCCTTCCCTTGTCTTGCTCATAGCTCAAGTCTTTGTACTGGTTATTACATGTCTATAAGTCAATGACTATATGTTTGTAACTAAAATGATGACTGTTACACACGCTGAAGTGGAACCTTTGTAAAAGAGCCTCAGCTCAAAGGTATTGTAATCCTAGATTGAAATAAATAAATAAATGTAGTGCTTCATTATCTGGACAACCTCAAATAGATTTATTATAAGCCCTTCTAGCCTTATCTGAAATTCTGACAGTTATTGATGCCTTACCACTAGACAAATCTCCTGGTCCAGATGGCTATACTTCCAATTTTATAAAGCTTTTAAGCATTTACTAGCTCCATTGCTCTTAAATACCTTCAATTATATCTTCCTCAAGGGCCTCTCCAATTTAGCCCTTATGGAAGCTACCAATGTAGTTCTACCGAAACCTGGTAGGAACCCCCTTGGTATTGAACTGCCGCCAATATCCCTTATTAATGTTGCTCTTAAAATTTTTGTGAAGGTACTGGCTGGAAGGTTGAACCAATTTTGGCATCCCTCATTAGTCAGGAGCAGGTCGGTTTTGTGGCATGGCAGCTCTCTGCAGATCATCTGCGTAAACTATCTTATCTCATTTCTGCATACGAGCACTCCAGTCTTCCAACTGTATTGGCATCCCTGGATGCAGAATAAGCATTTGACAGCGTCTCTTGGGACTACCTGTTTCATTTATTGCTCAAATTCCATATCCCACTGACCTTCATTCAGTGGGTGAAGGTCTCTATTCCCACCCTCTTGCTCGAATTTTATGTAACGGTATTTTGTCCACTCCATTTACCTTACACCAGGGCACCAGGCAAGGATTTCCTCTCACCTTTTCTCTTTAATCTGTTTTGGAGCCACTAATTATGAAGCTTAAGACTTAATTTATTTTTTATTTATTTAAGTCTTGGATTACATATACCTTTGAGATAAGAGCTCTTTACAAAAGTTCCACGTCAGTAGAAAGGACAATAAATTAAACAGAACAGTAAGTACAGTACAATAATGTGTAAATAGGAGGTACAAAAATCACAATGGACACAAAATCATAATGGACAGTCAATGTAAAACAACAGAGACACATTATGCTAATCAGTTTCAGGCACAGGAAAATGCATACAGTACATTGATATTGGCCAGCAGGCTTAGTCAAGACAAACAGGGCACAGGTGTAGAAAGGGATGTGGGAAGGTGGACTGGGAAGAGTAAGAGATGGGGTGGGAGTGGAGGACATGAGGAGAGGTGGTGCAAGGAGGGGAGGAAGGATGGAGGGGTAGGGGATGCTGGGGAGAGGGGGTAAGAGGCAAGAGTGCTAAGTTACTTTGAAAGAGGGTGAGTGGTAAGGTTGAGGTTTGAGAAAACAAGTTAAGGAGACAGTCACATGTGCTGTCTGTAAAGAGTAGTGACTGAAGCTTGGATTTGAACAGGCCTAGCTTAGTTTTGGAGGAGATCTCACTGTTGAAAGCATTCATCCAGAGGGGTCCTGTAGGTGAATGATCTTTGTCCCTGGGTGGTCTGGCAATGAGGGACCTGTAAAGGCTGAGATTCAGAACCTCAGGTGTGGCGTGGATTATGAGGGGGCTTAGAAGAGCTTGTACAGGTGGCAAGAGGCCTAAGGTTATTTTCTTGGCCATTAGGCACGTTTGGTATTTGATGTGATTTTAAGCTGTAACCAATTGATCAAAGCATAGAGGTCACATGTGTGAGTGAGATGGTAGGCTCCTGACATGAGACGACATGCCTTGTTAAGAGCAGTGGAGATACACCAGAGGGCAGTATCAGTCACAGAGCCATAGATGATCAGTCCATAGTCAATTATAGAAATAATAGAGCTCTGTACAGCTATCCTTAAGGCTTCAGGGTCAGAGATCACCTGTATCTGTAGAGTAGATCAATACGAATATTTACAGCTTTAGCAACATTATCTATATGTACCCCATATGATGGGTTGCTGTCTATAGTGACTCCAAGATACTTAAAAGAATTGTACCTGCTCGAGGGCAGTACCAAGGCAGTTAATGATAATCAGAGGATGTTGCCTGTGCTTGTTGGAGCTGTTGAAGAGCATGAGCTTAGTTTTCTATAGTTTAGTATCAACTTATGATGACTAAACCATTTCTCTATCGAGGCAAATCTGAGCTGTGACTGGGTCTCAAGGGGTATAGGCTCCAGGTGAGTTGTGTAAATTACGGCATCATCTGGTAGAGTAGGATTTGTTTAGGGCAGGAGCTTGGGAGACTCTTTAGAATGAGACTAAATAGGAGTGGACCCAGGATAGACCCTTGAGGAACCCCAGAGTGAACAGGTTTTGAGTCAGAGAGGACACTGACAATTTTGACTTGTCAAGTGTGGTTGTCCAGATAACTTTTAAACCAGGCAGTGGAGTCAAAGGAGAGCCCTGCATTAAGTATTTGTTCCAGTAGTAGAGGGTGATGGACTGTGTTGAATGCTTTTGTCAAGACTTCCCTCATGTTTCTAGCATACCGTGAGTTCCTATCAATATAAACTTTCTGTTTATGACAGTATACATTTGCATATTACTTCTCCCACAATGTCCTTGACTGCTGCCCTGAATATTATTAAAGACTTTAGTTGTATATCTAATTATAAACTAAATTTGACCAAGACAGAGGTGATGGCACTTAATAATGCTACATTGCAGTCTGAAGTGGAGCACCTGGGTCTAGTTTGGGTTCGGGACAAACTGAAATACTTGGGCATGTATCTCACTTGATCGCTGATTGAAATGAAACAGTACAATCTTGATTCAGTGGTTGCTCAATTAAAATCTGACCTTGAGCGTTGGTCCCTTCTACCTATTTTCATGTGGGGTCATTTAAACATCATAAAAATGAATGTGTTGCCACATCTACTGTACCCGTACAGACGATAATTACGCTTACCTAAATCCTGGTTTCTCCAAGTAGATAGCATTATATCTTCTTTTATGGCATAGTAATACCCCTCGAAAAGCCCTTTTAAACTTGTGCATGCTAAAGAGCAAGGTATCCTGCAGGTACCCAACTTATACTTTTATTATTTGTCCATTAATTGCACTAGATTCTTTCATTGGCTCAGGCCCCACACTGAGCATATCTCTTGAACTTACATTCCGTTGTGGCTGGAAAAAGGCAATTATTCTGTTCCCAGCTTGATCTAGATATTCCTGCTCTTCTTCATATTCCTTTCAAAATATTCACAGACCTCACATGGTACCCCATAGCTGAGTCAATACGGCCCATGCACAGTTTCGTTTTGTAAAATATTTAATCTGTTGAAGACATCTCCAAACCTATTGTAGGTAATCGTAATTTTAGGATTGTGGGTAAATTACGATATATCATTTTGGCCTTTGCCATGGTGAATGAGGTTGCCAAGGTGGTCAGCAGTTACAAGCTTCTTACTTTTAAGGAAGCTCAAATCAAATTTCAGTGGCCTTCCTCTGTATGCTGTAAACACTTTCAACTCACTCACATGCTTCTGCATCACTTTGGAAATGGTCACTGGGGTAATCCATATGGTAGACAGGTCCTTTCCATGGTTTCCTCCACTCCACCTTTCACCTTATCTCCTATTATTACCGTCAGTTATGTAACTATCTGGCCACTCTGGAGGGACAGTTGTTTTACTATTGGGACCTGGCTTTACTGCCCAATGATTCTTCCCTTAACTGGAAGCTAATCTGGAAACACTTATACAAACCCACTAAATGGGACGAGATATCGTCTTCTCCAATTTCAAGTTGTGCATAATCTCTATTACACCCTGACAAATTATATAGACTGGGTAAGCTTCCTTCTAATATTTGCTCCAGATGTAGTAAAGAACCTGGTACATTACAGGGAGGCAGTATAGCACAGTGGTTTAAGGCTCTGAACTGCAAACCTGGTGACATCCAGCAGACCAGACCGGGGTTTGACTCCACAGCTTCCACTTGCAGACTGTGTGACCCTGAGCAAGTCACTTAATTCTCTGTGCTCCCAGGTCGCACCTGTAAAAACTTTCAGCTTAGTTTGCTAGTACTGGTTAAACAGCTAACAAAAACATTAAGTCATATTCTTTGCTTTTGTGAAAATTCACCCTTTTCGGTGGTGATCCAATCATGATTGGACCCTATCCATGGGTTATTGGAAGCATTCCTTCCTGAAGTGTGCCTGTTAGGGGATTATGGGGACTCCTGATTGATAATCAATGATTCCACATGGCCCGTATTTAGGTATGTATGAAGAAGGTTATAGTATGACACTGGCTTGATCAAAATTTGTTACAGAATGGTATCGGGAGATAATCTTTGCTTTACAGGCTAAATGCACCATAGCCAATCTGTTGAACCATTCTTCCACATATCAGAAGATTTGGGAACCCCTGTATACCCTGCTAATTATATAATTGTGTGGTCTTTGAGATCCTGTTTTCCTTTTGACGGTTGTGGTTCAGAATTGCAATATCCGCCTTTCCTCATATCACTCTATAGGTCAGTTTGAGGTTATAAGCATTCACACCTTACTCCTACAATACTTTGACTTTTGCTGTAGATTCCTTTGATGTTTGTAACCTCCAGTGGTATGGGGAAAGGGGAGGGGTTTGTGTTTTTTTCTTTTGGGGGAGGGTCGTGTTTGTTTAATGCTAGATTCTATTGTTCTTACGTCATTCTCTCTTTGATCTGTGTTTTTTATACAATTCTTGACTGGTCTGGTTCAGTTCTCTTGTAGTATTTCTGTTTATTGTATTTTTGTGTAAATACTTAAAGCATATTCAATTTGGCCTTAAAAATTCCTCCCTCAAATGGTTTACCTCTTACTTAATAGGCAGACAGCAGCAAGTTAAAGCCCAATACGATCTTTCCCTGCTTAGGTCTCTTATGACAGGTGTCCCACAGGTCTCTATATTGGGGCCTCTGCTGTTCACAATCTACATCAACGATATTGATCTTAATATCTCCTTAGCTAGCATTCATCTTTTGTGGACGCACACCGTACTCTATATTGCAAATCCTTCCATTGACACAGTATGGCCTGCTCAAATCTTCAAGAACAATTCTGCCTGCTGCAGCACAACCTACTTCATCTCAAATTGCTGCTTAACACAAATAAAACTAAAATTCAAACAACATGAAGTCTTGCTGTATTCTGACAGTAGCAGTGAGTCCCAACCTTCGAACTGCCCCAGAGATGAAAGAGTTAACTTTCCATGCCAGGCATGGAATGCTGAGCTCGAGCTCGGTTGAGACTCTGTCTGTTGCTGTTTAAACTCAAACCGTCAGATTCTTTACTCCGCCTCATTGAACAGTCGCTCCGGAGATTTCTCCTTCTGCTCAGTTCAATTTGTCGGTTAAAGTAACGCTTTTCTCGGTTTTTGACCGAATTTAAACCAGAACCTGTCGTGTTCAGTCTCTGTCTGTGGTATTAGGAGTACTAGATAGGTTTATATTAATTCTTATTCTGTGTGGAACTTAGAACGGATGATCGGTTCGGTTTGAACCGATCAAGCTGTTAAAAATCTTTATTTGTACTTATTTATGTGTGTGGTTACCAGTTCTAAAAAATGGATTTTATACAGTTTTTTCACGACCGTGATACGGTCAGGAACCGATAAGAGGTCTTGCCTGGCGGATTGCCATTAAGAGGGTAAGTTTGGTTAGGACTGGCACAATGTCTGAGAAACCCAAAAGAAAACCGGTCCACTGGGTTTCAACACTGTAGTGTGTGTGGGGAAGTCTTTACAAGGCTAACCCCACACCACCTGTGTTTATTGTCTGGGGTTTGACCACCTCAATGCAGACTGCCAGATTTGTGAAAATTTTCCTGCAGCTACCCTAGAAAAGAGAGTTGGTAGGCTCAGGGAAAGGGAGGCCAAAAAGTCTGCTGAACCAGATGGCCAGCCTGGTTTGGTTCAAACTGAACCAGAAGGAGTGCCTTCTGACCAGGGCGAGACTTCTTCGGGCAAAGGAGAGCCAATTCCTGAGGAGTCGGTTCCGCTAAGAGAACTAGAAAGAAAAATCAGCTGGTGTGGAGCCAAAACTTTCCTCTCCAACCGCTGAAGAAATAAAAAGCTATAATAATTGTGCAGTCGCTTTCTCCAGTTCCGACCGAACCGGCACCATCAGGGAGGCGCTGTCAGTTCACCCCACGGTTCAAGATTATGATTTAGAGGAATATTATGAACCGGAGGAGGAGGAAGAGGAGTATGAGGAAAGTGAATGTGGTTTTGAAAGTCTGATGTGCCCATTGACCCGGACATCTCCCCAGACAAACCTTCAGGAGTGTCTCCTCCTAGGCTTTCTGAGTCCCCTCCCATTTTATGTTTTATAAGAAAGTGGCTTGAAACCCTCCATCTTCTTATGGAAGAAGCTGTGGATGACCAGGAGGAGCCTGACTATGTGGAAATGATGGATATCCCAGAGTCTAGGAGGCTGTCTATTCCTTACATAAATCTTTTGGGAAACAGACATTTAAGATTTTAAAGACTCCTAATACTATACCTCCTGTGGATAAGAGAATGGACTAGAGGTATACATTGTCAGGCTCAGATACAGAGTTCCTTACACAACAATGCAGCCATGTTAGTAGTGCAGGCTGCAGCCTGTGATAAGCAAATATTACCTTGGCTTCACACCCCCAAACAAGGACTCCAGGAGGATTGATGCCATGGCAAAGAAACAGTACATGGCAGCATCCTTGGGACTCAGACAGGCCAAATATATGGCCTATACTGCTAGGTATCAGAAATCCAGATGGGACACTGTCATGGCTTTAGCAAAACAGGTCCCTGGCCAGCTGCCAAGGAGCTGGGGCAAGTGGCTGCTGATGGTATTGGGGCACCCAAGGTGCAATTCCATGCTGCAGTGGACTCCAATGATGTGTCATCTAGAGTCATGGCTACATCTGTGGCACTTCGTAGAATGGCTTGGCTCAGATGTACTAGCCTATCACAGGATACCCAGACTAAGGCCATGGATTTTCCTGGTTGTGGGTAATTCTCTGTTTGGGGAGCACACAGAGAATTACATGAAGAAGATGGATGAATATAGGACCACCTACAGGAGTGCACAGGCCAAGGAAAGGCAGGCCACTCCTCAGAGGCAGCACCCAGGGGCAGGGGCAGGCCTTTCATAGGCCTTTCTACCAAGCCCAGGCCTCCTCTTCTGCCTATGCTCACAGGGGGTTCTTTAGAGGGAGAGGCAGAAGGGTACAAGCAGACCTGCTTCCACCCCCAGCCAAAACCCCTGACAAACAGGCACCCTGATGGGCTGGCCAGGCCGATTCTCCTACCTGTAGGGGCAGGCTGGCTTACTTTGTCCAGGACTGGGAGTCTCTAACATCAGACAAGTGGGTCCTGGAAGTAGTAAGCCAGGGATTGGTTCTCAGCTTCAAAAATTTCCAAAGCTGAGAGCCAGATCCTTTCCACCTGCAAATCCCTCTGAGGCACTTGCCCTAGAGGCAGAGGTCTCTTCCTCCTGGCTCTCAGAGCTGTGGAAAGGGTTCCACCCCACACCAGGGCAAAGGGTTGTACTCCAGGTACTTCCTTACCCAAAAAGACAGGAGAATGGTGGCCCATCCTGGATCTCAGATACTTAAACAAGCACCTTTTAAAATCAAAATTCAGAATGGTGACTCTGGGAATTATCCTACCCTCTCTAAGGCCAGGGGACTGGCTAGTGTCCCTGGACCTCAAGGATGCCTACTTCCATATTCTCATCAGAAGCTCCCATCAAAGTACCTCAGGTTTGAGCTGCCCTTGGGCCATTACCAGTTCAGAGCAATGCCCTTCGGCCTAACCTCTGCTCCAAGGGTATTCACAAAATGCCTGGCAGTAGTAGTTGCTTCTCTGAGAAAGCAAAGAATTGCCATCTTCCCATATCTGGAAGACTGGCTCATAGTAGGCCAGTCCCCAGACCAAGTCAAGTTACACCTACAGATAACTCAGCAACTGCTCACCTCTTTGAGTTTCCTTCTGAATCTTTCAAAGTCAGTTCTAGAGCTTGTTCAGCTCCTCACCTTCATAGGTGCAAAGCTAGACACAGAAAAGGCCAGGCTTTCCTTCTCCTGGGCAGGGCAAGGACCCTTATCTCTCGGCCTCTCATTCACCCTGCAGGTGTCTCGACCAGCAAGGCATTTTCTGCAGCTCCTGGGGCACATGGCTGCTTCCACAGCAGTGGTGCAGGGAGCAAGATTTCAGATGAGGGACATTCATTTCCATTTGAGAGCCTTTTGGTCTCAAAGGAAGGAAACTCTGACCAAATTGATCCCAGTGACTGAACCCTGATCCAGGCCTTGCAGTGGTGGCAGGATCAGAACAATCTAAGGCAGGAGTTCCCTTTGTCACTCAGTCCCACTCCTTAACCCTTCTACAGATGCCTCCCTCTTGGGGTGGGGGCTCACTTGGGTGACCTGACTACCCAGGGTTGTGGTCCCCTCAGGAATCTCTGCTTCACATCAATCTATTGGAACTCAGAGCAGTATTTCTAGCACTTCAGGCTTTTTCCAAATCTGTTCAGAACAAAGTTATCCAGGTCAGAACAGACAATACCACCACAATGTGGTACATCAACAAGCAAGGAGGCACTCGGTCTATGGCCTTGTGCACAGAAGCAATGAAGTTGTGGTCTCTGGCTTATTCTCTGAACACCTCCCTCACAGCAGTACACCTCCCAGGCAAGGACAATGTCCTGGCAGATGCTCTCAGCAGGATATCTCAGGGCCATCACGAGTGGTCACTGGATCCCTGGTTTTGGAGGTGATATTCTCCAGATGGGGCACCCTCAGATAGATCTTTTGCAGCCCCAGACAATCACCAACTTCCTCTTTTGCTGCAGACCCCAGTGTTGGGCCCAGTCCCCTGGATGCCTTAGTTCTCAATTGGGAAGGGAAGTTCCTGCATGCTTCCTCCCTCTCCCTCTCCTGTTCAAAGTGCTAGTCAAAATCAGGTCTCAACCCTGCAAGGTGTTCCTGATTGCTCCAGACTGGGCCAGACAGCCATGGTATCCACTCCTGTTGTCCTTAGCAGTCCATCTTCCCCTGTCTCTTCCCAGGAATTACAACCTGTTAACGTGTGCTCAGGGAGGGTTTGGTACCCAAAACTCAAATCTCTCAATCTCAAGGCCTGGCTCTTGAAGAGTTAGAGTTTGCTGATTTACACCTCTCCCAAGGTGTAATGGATATTCTGAAGGCTTCTAGGAAACCTTCCACCAGGACTACTTATAATTCCAAGTGGAAAAGATTTTCCATATGGTGCTCTGGAAGGCATATTTCCCCAGAGTCTGCTGATCTGCCCACAGTCATTGATTATATGGTCCATTTGAATAGCTTAGGGCTTAGACCAGGTACACTAAAGGTGCATCTGGCAGCTGTTTCTGCTTTCATTTCAGCAGGTAAGCCCTCTTCTCTTTCAGCTCACCCTGTATTCTCCAAGTTTTTAAGATTGCTTCATACCAACCCTCCATTCAGGGATCCTGCCCCTGCTTGGGACCTTAATGTTTGCATTGCTCAGCTTATGCAACCCTCTTTTGAGCCTTTGACTTCAGCAGAGCTTAAGTACTTGACTTGGAAAACTGTGTTTCTGGTAGCCATCACTTCTGCCAGACGCATAAGTGAGTTACAAGCCTTGTCAGTGGAGCCTGATTTTAGCTCCTTCCATAGAGATAAGGTGGTCCTCAGGACTAACAGGAAGTTTTTGCCTAAGGTGGTTTCAGATTTCCACCTTAACCAATCTATGTCTCTTCCTGTGTACTTCACTGACCATTCCTCCTCTGGTGAGGAGGAGGCTGTACAGTTTAGATGTGAAAAGAGCCCTTAGCTACTACATATAATGTACCAAGGGTCACAGGTTTGACTCCTCCAACTGTTCCTCACTTATGGTGAGGTTGGTAAAGAAACCTGCCACCAAAAGATCCATTGCCAGGTGGATTGTCTCTTGTATTCAATTTTGTTATGAAAACTGGGTAAGGTTCCACCCTCAGGCCTGAGGGCTCACTCTACCAGAGGTACAGCTGCTTCCCTGGCTGCTGCCAGGATATCCTATTCTAGAGATATGTCAAGCAGCTACCTGGAAAACAGTTCACACTTTTACCAAGCATTACTCCCTGGATATCCAGGCTAGGAGTGATGCTCAGTTTAACACAGCTGTGCTTCACAGTCTATTTCCTAAGTAGGTTCTGTCCCTCCTCCATGGAGGTACTGCTTAGTAGTCTGCTACTGTCAGAATACAGCAAGACTTCATGTTGTTTGAATAAAAATTACTCACCTTAGTAATGTTGTTTTTCTAATGGAGTCTTGCTGTATTCTGACCTCCTGCCTTCCCCTCTCAGAACCTCTGTTTTTAGGATGTGGGTGGGCAGTAGCAGTGTTGGCACTCAGTAGGTGCTCACCTTGTTGTTTTCACCCTTTCTTGAGTGAGTGTGTGTTGTGTTTTTCATTTTGGGTCTCCTGACTTGAGTCTTTGTTTGGGACCAAAAATCTGTTTTATGTTTATTAGCCAGTTGGCTAGTATAGGTTTACAGCTTCCACACAGGACCTTAGTGAGTTTAGCTCGAAAGATCTGACGGTTTGAGTTTAAACAGCAATAGACAGAGTCTCAACCGAGCTCGAGCTCAGAGTTCCATGCCTGGCATGGAAAGTTAACTTTTTCATCTCTGGGGTAGTTCGAAGGTTGGGACTCACTGCTACTGTCAGAATACAGCAAGACTCCATTAGAAGAAACAACATTACTAAGATGAGTAATTTTTTCTTATGTTCCTTCCCCATGCAACCAAAGTTGGCAACTAACCCCTTAGGGGTTAGCCCCAAATCACTACCTCCTGGGGAATATCTAGAGCCAGTAGAAAAGTTCAGATACCTAGGCTTCTGGATTAACAATAGGCTTTCTTTCACCCTTCACATTGATGAACACTTCAGAAAATTTAGACAGAGATTAGGCATATTTTACAGGATAGAAACATAGACTTTGATGGCAGATATGGACTGCTTGGCCCATCTAGTCTCTCCATTTCCTTATCCCTTACCTATTGGATAAGCTGCAGAGTCTAGTTAACCAACAGCCTACTTCTTCCTGCCCCCACTAGAATTGCCTTATGTCTGTCCCATGCATTATTGAATTCCCCACTGTTTTGACTTCACAACCTCTTCAGGATGGCTATTCCATGCATCCACCACTCTTTCTGTGAAAAAATACCCCCACTATCTTCAAATTGTGTCCCTTGTTCTTGCACATCTTTTTCTGAAAGATGCTACCCTCTTGGACTTTGTTGATTCCTTGAGGTACTTGAAAGTTTCTATCATGTTCCCCTCTCCCTCCTTTCCTCAAGGGTATACATATTACACTCCTTTAGTCTCTCTTCATATGGCTTCTATTGCAGACCCTGCACCATTTTAGTTGTCCTCCTCTGGACTGCCTCCATCCTGTCTATGTCCTTGCAGAGATGGAGTCTCCAGAACTGCATGCAGTACTCAGACGGGTCTCACCAACCATCTGTACAGAGGGATAACAACTTCCTGTTTTCTACTGGTGATGCCTCCCATACATCCCAGTATCTCCCAGCCATCCTTACTTCCTTCTCACATTGCTTGCTTACCTTTACATCATCTGATATGACTACCCCATGTCCCTTTCCATTTTTGTTGTTGTTAATACCCCCCATTGTGTAGTCTTCCCTGGTTTTTGTTTCCCAGGTGCATTACTTTGCACTTACTTTGCCCCTTGTTTGCACTTCTTTGCATTGAATCTAAGCTGCCATACTTTTGAAATTCCTCCAACCTTGCCAAGTCCCTTCTTATCCTTTCCACCCCTTATGTATCAACCCTGTTACAGATAGTTGTGTCATCTGCAAAGAGCATACTTTTCCTCCAGTCCCACTACAATGTCACTTATAAAGACATTAAAAGAACTGACCCAGTACTGAACCCTCGCGGTACCCCACTAGTATCCCCTCTTTCTTCATAGTGGACTCCGTTTACTATTACCCTCTGTGTCCTGTTGTCTGACCAATTCACTCCCAGGCTGGTTAATTTGTTTATTAATCTTTTGCATGGGACTGTGCCAGATGCCTTGCTAAGGTCTAGGTAGGCCATGTCCAGCCCCTCCTGGTCTACTTCTTTGGTCACCCAATCAAAGAAATCTATTAGATTTATCTGACATGACCTTCCCACTGTGAATCCATGCTGTCTTGGGTCCTGTGCCCCGCTGGCCTCTAGGCACTCAACAATTCATTCTTTTAGAAGTGATTCCATCATTTTCCCAACCACTGAGGTCACACTAACAGGACTGTAGTTTCCTGCCTGCTTTGCTGCTACTTTTAAAGGGAATCACATCCGCCTTCCTTCATTCCTTAGGTACTACACCATCCTCCCATAATTTGTTGAAAAGGGTAGTCAGTGTTGTCATTAGTTCTCCCTTAGTTCTTTTACAATTCTGGGGTGAATCCTGTCAGGGCCATTGTTTTATCCACCTTCAGTTTTAGGAGTTCTTTCAGAACCCTTTCTTCTGTGAAAGGACTGGTATCGACCCCCATTCAGAGTGCTTGATTGGATTAGGTACCTCCCCGCCTCTTCTTTTGTGAATACTGAGCAGAAGTATTCATTCAGTATCCCTGCTTTTCACTGTCCTCTCTGCCCACCCACCCTCCCATTTTTAAGTCTCACTATCCCTTCCTTGGTCTTTCTTCACTCCCTAATGTACCTATAAAAGGTTTTATCCCTGCTTAACAGAGTTGGCTATCTTTTCCTCAGTTTGGGCCTTTGCTACTCTGATTGCCTGCCCTGCTTCCTTCTGCTTTAACTGGTACAGTTCTCTGTCCTCTCTTTCTGTGTTTCCTTATACTTTCTGAATGCTATCCTTTTCTCCCTAACCTTCCTGCCACCTCTTTTGAGAACCATAGTGTTTTTTTTCTTTCATTTGGATTTGTTTATTTGCTTCACACAAAGGCTTGCTGCCTCTGTGATGGCAGTTTTGATGTTTCCCCATTGTTCCTCCACTACTCATTCTTGCCTGTTTGCTAGTGCTTTTCTGAGGCACTCTCCATTTGACAAAGTCAGTCCTCCTAAAGTCCAGTACCCTCTTTTTGTATGGCTTGGCTCTGTGGCAGTGTTTATTGTGAACCACACCCACTTCTAGATCTTAGATCCTCTCTCCATCCCCATTTTGTAGCATTAGATCTAAAATTTCTCCCTCCTGGTGGATTCCAACACTAACTGTCTGAGGCATGCCCCTGTAGGGGTAGGCATGTTGACAAGTTGTGAGAGTGTTAGGGATCAAGCACCTTCTTACAAATGAGGCCAAATAAGATTAGTGCAATCAACATTTCTCCTCTCCTGGACTGTGGTGACATTCTCTACAGGCACTGCCCTGTCACCTCCTTTCTAAACTCAACACTCTGTACCATACAGCCCTCAGATCTGTCACCAACTCTCCCTATAATACTCACCATTGCTCTCTATGCCAGACTTGGTTGGCTTTCCTTAAATACCAGGAGATTGAAAATGCTGCCATATGGGCCTTCAGAGCTATAACAGGCAAGCTTCCTCAGTACATCTCAAATGCCTAGTCTACTCCACAGGATCTAATTCCCTGAGAAGATGTTCCTGTACCACTCTTGAACATCCCTAGGACCAGAACTCAGTATGGCTCTTCTTCTCTAAGTTATGCCCTTCCCTCCATTTTGAACATAATCCAGAAATCCTAAAACTCTCACAACTTGTCAACATGCCTACCTTTAAGGCACTGCTCAGCAGCCTACTAAAGGAAACCTGTACATGCTTCAACCCCTAAAACTCTCTCTCTTGCTTTTCCCCACAGCTGTACATTCTGGTCTCACCTTCCTTTCCCTTCACCCTTATGTAATGTATATATTGTAAATTCTTTCTATAGACATTTATTTTTCACTTCTGTAAATCTGTGCTGGTATGTACCTGCATGTGTTTTAGTACTGTATAGTTTTTTATGTTGTCTTGCGCCTGCACAAGAAACATATTCGCGGTAACCGAATAGCAGGTTTTGGAGGCTTGGTCCTGTTGTGGCCTGTGGTGCCACTGCTTTTTGGGCTGGGCTCCATGGCATGAATGAAATTGCATGATGTCTATGACGGAGTACAAAGGCGCGTCCACTACCTTGAAATGTTTTAGCTGCTGCAATGAGGACTCCCCTCATAGAAACATAGAAACATAGAATTTGATGGCAGATAAGGACCGCTTGGCCCACCCAGTCTGCCCATTTCCTATCTGATGGATAAGCTGCAGATCCTAGTTAACCAGCAGCCTACTTCTTCCTATCCCCACCCCTAGAATTGCCTTATGACTGTCCCATGCATGCTTGAATTCCACCACTGTTTTTGACTCCACAACCTCCTCTGGAAGGCTGTTCCATACATCCACAACCCTCTCTCTGAAAAAAACTTCCTTAAATTACCTATGAGCCACCCCCTTCTATCTTCAAATTGTGCCCCTTGTTCTTGCACACCTCTTTTTTGAAAGATGCTACCCTCTTGGACTTTGTTGATTCCCTTGAGGTACTTGAAAGTTTCTATCATGTTCCCCTCTCCCTCCTTTCCTCGAGGCTATACATATTAAGCTCCTTAAGTCTCTCTTCATATGTCTTCCGGTGCAGACCCTGCACCATTTTAGTGCCCTCCTCTGGACAGCTTCCATCCTGTCTATGTCTTTGCAGAGACTGGGTCTCCAGAACTGCACGCAGTACTCCAGATGTGGTCTCACCAGCTGTCTGTACAGAGGGATAATAACTTCTTGTTTTCTACTGGTGATGCCTCTCCTATGCATCCCAGTATTCCCCCAGCCCTCCTTGCTGCCCTCTCACATTGCTTGCCCACCTTTAGGTCATCTGATATGACTACCCCCAGGTCCCTTTCCATTTTTGTTGTTGTTAGTATCTCACCCCTCACCTCATTGCAGGTTGTGCCTTTCCCAGTGTAAGTTTCAGTGTGACATGGCAGCAGCTGTGCTGTCTACCTGCACAGTCCCAATAAAGCCAATTTGAGGGAGTGCCCAATCCCCCATCAGCATCATCATCATGCCCCCCCAGATCATCTGCTGATGGGGAGCCCAATCCCCATCTGCATCATCCCCAACACTCTTTTTTATTTGGCAACACGATTTGCCCAATCCCTATCAATTATGGCCCCCCTAGAAAAAAACCAACAGGTGACACCCCGTTCATATGCCGATGGGGTGCCCAATCCCTATCGGCTCCAGTCCCCCAAAAAACATGCAGGTGACATGCAGGGGCCACTCAAGTATGTCAAATGTACCTGTAAAACAAAACCTTTCCACAATGTTTTTCCCGTAAAAGTAGAAAGCGGTTCCTCGCAGTCTGCAGCCCCTCAACCAACCGCGCCCACCCACTGCGTGCCCACCTCCCACACCTCTCCTCGCTCCCATACTTACCTCCCGAAGCCTGAGCGACAATCTTCTGTGGACCGGAACATGTCTGCACTTTCAAAAGCCGACCACAAACTGAAGAAATGCCGTAAGCTGTATAATGGCATAAATAGGGTTTTCAACTTTGATGCATATCTCAGGCATTTTGGGAATTTTGCCACCAAATTTTCAACAAGGGGTTATTGGGATCCCTCCTCATGAATTCAGTTACTGGCATGGCGTTATTCATCCCGAAGGTGATTTTGCGGTCACTGCACAGAATCAACCTTTGGGACTGATTAACGAACGACAAGGCCACTGTTCATCAGGTGGCCTCCCAAAACCCTATGTTGCAAATTGGGTGAAAAATTCAAAAATTACTGTTTTACGAGCATGCATTGCACAGTTTCCACGCACGCTCGTAACTTCGTGAATCTGTAACATTTTCACTCCAGCTTTTCAACATTGCCATTTCCCACACTCTCCTTATGAACAGTATAGCTGTCATTTTCACATCCTGGCCAACATGTATTTTCACATTTCCAGTGCAGAATAGCTTGGTTGCTGTGGGAAATCAGTGTTCGGGACAAAGTAATAAAATCACAGTGATATTGTTCAAGAGCAGAGATCCTGAAATGCCTATGTTGAAAATTCAGTGAAGAAAGTCCATTAAATGACTGTTCTGCAGGCATTACGTTGCGCAGCATTCACGCACCCTCATCATTTTCACATCCTGGACAAAATGCGTTTTCACACTTCCGCGCAGAATAGCATGGTCGCTGTGGGAAATCAGTGTTTGGGACAGATTAGGAAAATCACAGTGACTCTGTTCATGAGCAGAAGTCTTAAAATGCCTATGTTGAAAATTAGGTGACAAAGCGTCCGTAAAATGACTGTTTTACAAGCGCTGCGCTGTGCAGTTTCCACACATGCTCCATAACTTCAATAATTTTAATATTTGTAATCACATTTCACCATTGCCATTTTTTCACACCTCCTTATGAACAGTAGTTTTCATTTCCACATCCTACCTGAACTGTGTTTTCACACATCCAGCACTATGGTGCAGTCGCTGTAGAAAAACACTTTTCAGAACAAAGCAAGAAAATCACAGTAACACTGTTCATGAGCAGAGGTCCCAAAATGCCTATGTTGAAAATTTGGTGAAAAAAATTCCATAACATGACTATGTTACAAGCGTACAGTGTCCATGCACAGTTCTTAAGTTCGAGAATTTGTAATATTTTCACTCCAGATTTTCAACATTGTCATTTTGCACACCTTCTTATGAGTAGTTCAGCCATCATTTGTCACATCCTGCCCAAAATGTATTTTGCATATCTGGTGCACAATCACATGGTCGCTGTGGAAAATCAGTGTTTGGATAGATTAAGATAATCATAGTGTCACTGTTCATGAGCAGATATCCCAAAATGACTATGTTAAAAATTTGGTGTAATAATTCCAATATATGACTATTTACTAGCATCGCGATGTGCAGTTTTCACACACACTCGTAATTTCGAGAATGTTTAATATTTTCACTCCAAACTTCCCACATTGCCATCTCTTCACGCCTCCTTATCAATGGTGCAGCTGACATTTCATGTGGTGCAGAATGGTGCGTCACTGTGGGAAAGCAACGTTCAAGACAGATTAACAAAATCACAGGGGCACTGTTCATGAACAGAGGTCCCAAATGCTTTCATGAGGTGGTGTCACAAAAAGGCCATGTTTTAAAATTTGGAGTGCAAATACCAACACACGCCCAAAGCGTTAGGGTTTCTAACCATTGCATCTCACCCAGTACAGATGAACAGGCATCAGGGTGTGTCCTTGGATTGTCTGGTACTGCTCCATGCCACTGGTCCTCCACCTCCACCCTGCAGCCACTGACAGGCATCAAGGTGTGCCTTGGACTCTTCAGCCCCAAAGTTCAACCCATTCTCCTATGCTGCACCCATCTCAGTGTACTTCCTTATGAAATGGGGTGAGCATAGACCAGAGGACCCTAAGGCACAACACAACACTGTCAGACTCTGCAGGGCTAGGGTAGATGAAATAGCATGAGAGTTATGGCCAGCAACCCAAACGTACACCCCAATGCCTGTCACCTCTGCAGGGTGGGGTGGGGTTGATTTCGTTCTATAATTCACTGCTACTTCTATTATGTGTCTCTCTAACTCCTGCACTACCAATGTCAAAACCAGCAAGACAACATTCGGCATTGACAAATGTTTGTTTATTATTGAATCATGTTCTTTACTACTGTCTTGTCCATCTAGGACCACTTTGCAAATTAGTTTTTCTCAATAGTGTTTCTCCTGGTAAAATAAAGATTGATTGATTGATTGATTGATTGACTGATTG
This sequence comes from Neoceratodus forsteri, assembly GCA_016271365.2. NCBI lineage: Eukaryota > Metazoa > Chordata > Ceratodontiformes > Ceratodontidae > Neoceratodus > Neoceratodus forsteri. The sequence continues at coordinate 274,769,790 of CM057459.1, read as the reverse complement.
AGTGACTGACCTGATTGATTGATTGATTGATTGATTGAGATGTAATAGACAGTGTAACAATTCTGGAAACAAGATGAACTTTAGCACCATAATCTTTCCTACCATAAACAGGTTCAGCTGCTCCTACCTCTCTGTCTCCACTTCTAATATGGACAGATGTGGAGTTAGATTGGCAGGAACTCATTTGGAAGGGTCAGAAAGAATGCAGATGCCCAAGTAGTAATCCCCAGTGGCACCCATTTCATGCCCATCTCTTCATAAGGGACTTTATTGCATGGGTGGTGCAGGGTTAGGTTCATCTTCAGTCCTGAGACTTTAAAGAACCTCTGCAGAGTGTCTATAAGAGGGAGAAGTGACCCTGGAGTATCCTGTATCAGCAGGACCAGGTCATTTATGTATACCATGATCTTGATTTCCTGGGGACTTACTTGGAGCTTATCCTACTCTAGCAAAATGGTACCTTTAACTTATGATGAGGAGAGGAGAGGAGAGGAGAGAGAGGAGAGGAAGAATGTGCATACATGAGTTGAGATGCATTGCTGTAGCTGTGCAAGATCTTTTATGAATTAATCTTCCTCATTCATTGACACTAATAGAACTCAACCAGAGGTGTTCTACAAGAAGTCTGGGAAACAAGATTCCAGACCTAGAAGCCATTATGGCAAATGTATCATGGCTATTAACGAAGTCATAGTGCACTGATAACCATGACTTGTACATGGCCATAGTGGGCTACTATGCTGTTCAAGAAAGATAGGGTGGTAAGGAAAGAAGAATGGTGCTTTGTGTGAGAGAAAGCATAACAGTAATGGAAATACAAGAAATTCAGCAGGGCCAGAGATGCTGTGGGTCACCTGGAGTTGGCAAAAGGAGCTGCTATTTTGCACAGATGTGGACTACAGAGCTCTGGAAACAAAGGAGTTGGATACAATACTGTTGAATGCCATTGTCAAAATGATTGAAAAGGAGGTGCTGCTGGTGAGAGACTTCAATCTACCAGATGTAGATAGGAGCCCAAACTGCAGGGTCAGCTAGAATCAGAAACTTCCTAGACTCCTGCAGGGGCGTTCCTCAGGCAACTAGTCAGTGAACCCACTTGTAACAGAGCAATGCTGGACCTGCTTCTCATTAATGGGGATAGTGTTGCTGATGTCAGGTGGGAAGCCACTGGGGACCAGTGATCACTATATGGTGTGGTTCAGTGTAAGGTGACTGTGGAATAAAACCATGCACAGGCAATGGTCCTGGACTTCAGAAGGGCAGGTTTTATAAAAATGGGTGAATGCCTCAGAGATGACCTGGCAAGGGGTGTTCTGGGGGATGAGGAGCAGACGGTCAAACTAAAAGACGGACTAGCAAAGGCATCAAACCTCTGCATCAAGCAACTGAGCAAAAGCTAGAGAAACAGGAGACAGGGATGGTCCTTCAAAGAGAGGGTGGAAAAGGCTAAGGCTAAAATAATTACTTTCAAAAGGTAGAAGGATATGCAGAGGGAGTGGGATAGGGAGTATATGAGGGAAATAGAAGGAAGTGTGGAAGTGGTAAGGTACACAAAGGTGCAAACTGAAGAAAGAATAGCCTAGGCAGCATCAATAGGAAACAAGACCATTTAGGTATGTATGCAAGAAAAGGAAGACAAAGGGAGGGATTATAAGGTTAAAAAGGAAGGAGAGGACTGCACAGAGGGTTAACAGGAAAAGGAAGATATCTTAAACAAATACCGCAGCTCAGTGTTCACCGTGGAAGGAAAAGGGAGAGATAGCAAAACAAAACAAAACAATAGGAGCTGTGATGGTGGGAAGTGAACACAGTCCCTTTTCAGAGGAAAGAGTCCTTAAGGTATTTGCTAACCTGAAGGTGGACCAAAGCCAATAGGCGAGGCAGGGGTGTATCAAGGATGTTGAGGGAGCTCGGGAAGTACTGGCTGCACCTCTGAGAGTCCTGTTTCAGCCTCACATCAATAGTGGGAATAATTAATACAACCGCTACAAAGGAAAAGATAATAGAATATCTTAAATCCAGTGGATTACAGGATCTGAGGCAACATGGATTCACATTGGGAGGTCATGCCAAACTAGTCTGATAGATTACCTTGACTGGGTGACCAAGGAGTTAGATCAGGGAGGAGTGGTGGACGTGGCCTACCTAGATTTCAGTAAAGCTTTTTGACACTTCCACTTTAGGAGCCTAGTAAGCACATTAGGTAAGCTTAGGGGTGAGTAGCAAGGTGGTAAGCTGGGTAAAAATTGGTTAGGGATAGGAGGCAGAGGGAGTATTAAAGAGAGTTTACTCAGAGGAAGGGAGGGTGACCTGTGGACTACCTCAGAGTTCTGTGCTAGGGCCAGTCCTCATCAATGTCTTTTAAGTGACATTGGAGTGGAGCTTTAAGGAAGGTCTGCCTCTTTGCAGATGACACCAAGACCTGTAACAGAGTGGACACTCCAGGAAGGTGGAAAGAATGAACAGAGATCTGAAAAACTTAAGGAGTGATCAAGGGCATGGTAGCTGGGTTTTAATGCACAAAAAGTGCGAAAATAATGCACTTGGGAGACGAAATCCAGGGCAGAGTACAGAATGGGTGGGGTGGGGTGGCACTCCATCCTGATGAAGCCATATGGCATCCTAAATCATGTGCTGTAGAGCTTGATGACGCCGATTGGCGTCCATGTCTTTCTTTGGTGCAGCTTGAACATTTGTTTACATTTAATGAATTGAGTTATACCAGCTAATAGGGACATCGTGACCTTACTGATTTTACCTAATATAATATGCTCCCATTGACTATTTTGAGAAAAGAAGCCTTAATACAATAAATAAATAAATTTACTATTTTTGCATGTGCTGTGAAAAATGTTTATTATGTTCATTCTGCCATTAGTTTGTCTTGTAACAACAAATCATCTTGTTTTAGTGTAACATGTTATGCTGATCAGGTTGACAGTATAATTAATTTCATAACTTATATATTTTTTTTATTGAGCAATCCGATTGGCGTCACCACTTTTGGCATATTTTTAATGTCTTTTGGGGTATTTTTCTACAATAACATGTTGTCACAGATATCATGATTGTTATAACTATTAGTCCATTTATACCACTAAGTGAGCTGTATATGTCTGTATTTAAAATTGAGCTCTGTGATTGGTCGGATTTTCTGACATCATCAATTCTGAATTTAATTGGTATAAAGGGATTGTCTTAGATGTAGGCACCATCCCTGATGAAGCCTTAGTTGTCAAAGCACCAGGAACCTGCATGCAGATCTTTTGTTGTGCCTTCCACTATCCTATTCAATGTGTGTCCTGAAGCGTTGGACTAAATCCTTATTTAGCATTCAATCAAGGACTAGTATTTTTTACAACCATCACTGGCAGGGAAAGTGGCTCTCCGGCTCTGGAGTGTACAGTGATTTTTATTTTTTTATGTTTCAGTTAGGGCTAACAGCCTCACCTGCACCCTCCCTAGTTCTGTAGTGTGGCACCATTTGGTCATATTGATCCTCACTGTTGCTATGCTTCCTCTATGCTTATTGTACATGTCACTATTTCCATTAACCAGTCAGAGCGCACACTGGCGCAGGAAAACATGGTGACTGGAAACTTAGTTTCAAGATGGAGGTGCTGCTCTAACCCTAAAATACTCACTTCATTTTGGTGCCAAAACCTCAATTTGTAATCTGTATTACTTTATTTGTTTTTATTTTTATTTATGATGAAAATTTTCATAGTCGTCACTTTGTTCATTTTGGGATCATTTCTGGTCATGCTGTGTGATCACATCTTATGGATCCGCTGGCATTCTTGATGGGAGAGAGTTTTTGTGCATGTACTAGATGAGTTCACATGAATTCAGCAACTTTTTTTACTTTTTAAAGAGTTTATGTTCGGATTATAGCTATGTTAAAATCTCATTGGCATGTTGCTCCCTGCGTTTATGGATGATAAGTGGGCTAGGGACAGTAGCATGTTTGTCTCATGCTCTGCACTTGAGTTTTCTCCTAATACGCAGTTGCTGATTGTTTAAAATGAAAAAATAATGGTGTTGCCTTCCACTCATCTGGCATCAGTCCAGCCCCAGCCTCTAATGCACTGTAAAGGTCAAATCAGTTTTGAATCCTCCACAGTCACTGGTGTTGTCCATCGACTCGTACAACGTCAGCCCAGACTCACCCTGTGATGCACTGTAAAGTGTTCTTCAGGTTAAAATCCCTCCACAGCCACCTGTAAGATCTAGCTCCTTACCATGCATCAGTCGGCACAAAACTGTAGTGAACAGTGAAGTGCATTTCAGGTTCGATCCTCCTCAACTGATGGTGTTGTCCATCAACTTATTATGCATCAGTCCAGACCAATCCCATAATGCACTGTGAAGTGCATTTCATGTTCAAAACCCTCCACATTCACTGGTAAAGCCCATCAATTCGTATGACATCAGTTCAGCCCCAATCTCTGATGCACTGTAAAGTATTCTTCAGGCTCAAATCCCTCCACAGCCACTGGTAAAATCTATCTCCCTATCATGCATCAATCAAGCCCCAAACTTTAGTGAACAGTGATGTGAAGTGCATTTCAGGTTCAGATCCTCCACAGCCAATGGTGTTGTCCACTGAATGATCTGGTGTCAGTCTAGCCCCAACCTCTACTGCACTCTAAAGTGCTGTTCAGGTTCAAATCCACCAGAGTCACTGATTTAGTCCATCTGTTCATCAGTCTTGAGTCCAACCTTTATCTCTGACACTCTGTGATGTGCATTACTGCTATGGATCCCTCCTCAGTCACCATGGTGTAGTCCATTGTGCACATCAAGATTTATTCCAACACTACCCTCAGATGCACTGTAATGTTCTATTCAAGTTCGAATCACTCCACAGCCACTTGTTTAGTCCCTTGTGCTCATAATGCTTTAGACCAGCCCTTACCTGTGATGCACTGTGATGTGATCAGTGCCAGTGTATGACTTACACAGTCCATTCAAATGAAACATAACACATAGTACACATGTGCACCAATAAGCATCACTCCATGGTGCAGGCATACTCACACTCCTTCCCACCCACACAGTGCGTCATACTGAATGTTGCAACATGTCACATGTGTATGCAGGCAAACCATGTGAAACAGCACATAGTACACAACCTTTACAGGTGCCTATGTCATCACCCTGTATGTGTACCCACAATGTCTCTGCAAGGCATGTGAACACCATTACCAGATGCAGGCAGCCCCACCTGCTTCCTTACAACTGAGTATACCCAAGGACGGGTGCCAATTCATGACACAAAATGATTGCAGTGCCTATGAGCATCATTCCTTGGTACAGGCACACCTCCACACCCTTCCCCATGACACAGTATACCCAAATTACCAGTGCCTTTTCAGCAATTTCATCATCCTATACGTATACAGTCTAAGCCGCTTATAACAGGCACATCTGTGTAAAAGCAGATTCTGCCCATTATAATGCATGCCCGCAGTAACCAAAAACAATAAATTTTACACCGATGTGCAGATCTCCGTACTACCACTAGTCCTTGCTGCTATGTTAGTCTGCTCTCACCCACCTTCCCGAAGCCAGTAACTCTGTGAGACAGAATCATTTCATTTTCACTGGCTTCCTGCTTTAACAACTCAGACTGTATTCGCTGTACATACCCCGTGCCTGCACAGTTTGTCCTCACCTTCCTTGAAGCCAGCCTCCTGAAGAAATCAAAAGCAGTGTTTTTCTCTTGTAAAAGCCCTTCTTCCTTTCTTTAGGATGGATCCATAACTGCAACAACTGAAAGCGACTGAAGCGAGGACCGATTAGCGCATAGTTGGCACCCTATTCTGACTTCTATTTTGGGCTGATTAGCTGTAAAACACTTCAGCATGCTGAATTTTTAAGCTGTAGCAGCTAATCTGCCCGAAATAGAAGGCGGGCATAGATCGCTATATCCAGCATTTTTTCATTATGGCATTGAATTTGGCAGTGGAAACAGCAATCTGCCCGGTTAAAAGCGATTGCCCTTATAAAGCGTGGCTTATATAAGTGGATGGGCTGTACCCATAATGTATCTACAGTGTCTGTTAGCACCATTATTACATGTATACAGCCCCTCTCATTTCCCCAGAACATATGAAGTGCATCTGAGCATGTATTATGAATGCAGGACACCCCCACCAGTAACACACAGTGCTTCATCATACAGTCATTCGTCACCTTAAACCATCCCATAATACAACAAAATAAACTATGCCAGGAAATTAAATAACACACACATTTATGTAACATGATGTTTACTGAAAGACTGTGAACCTTTACATGAACAACATCATGCTTCATTTACAGTATGATAAAGCAAACAGCACAAATAAAATACAGTTTCCTATACTTATTATGGGATTTTATTACAAAAATAAAAAATAGTTTATTTCATGAAATTACACATTTAACTACAGTAAATATGCAATTAATAACAGACAGACCTCCAGCACTAAAAAAAATGTATCCATTTCCTGTGTCAGCTCACTGACCTACACTGGAAGTGTTCTTCCTATTTACATCACCTGACCTCACAAAGCACTTCCTTCCTGCATCAATTCCCAATATGTCTTCTAAGGTCATGTGTAAATATGTTCTTACTAAACTAGGGGAAAACAAAAAATTGATAATCAGATTCATAAACTAAAATCAGTGGGTAAGAAGAATTAAACACTACAAAAATTCCAACCAGTGGAGTGGAACAAAAACTCAAACTGTAATAACAAGAGATTCAGATATTGATTTCTGACTAAAAAATGGTAACAAACTTGCAAAATTTATATTTAGACAATGACAGATGTTTATTGTATATTTTAACAATTTTAACCAACAGTTTTACATAAATTTTATATTTTTGCATGACTGAGTAAACAGAGCATAATTATATTTAGATAAAAATCATCAGCATTTATTAAAATATGAAAACAACCCTACACAACATTAAATCCAGTTAAACAGACATTACCAAACCTCACTCATTTTCAAAAAGTTTTGTCCTGAAAACTTTTCTTTTTACAGTTTTAAAATTAGATATATGGTTTTTAAGATATGTAGGTTTAAGCACAGTGTGTTTGTAAGAATGTTGCAGATCTAAAACCCTTCAGGAACACAGGTGTTCTAGCAGCAGGCAGAGGGTACCTGAACATTCTAAGTGACAATAGGATAGAATGAGTTAACAACAACAAAGCAAGAAAGAGATCTGGAAGGTAATCATATCAGATGATCTAAAAGTGGTCAGGCAGTGTGACTGGGCAGTCGTGGTGACTAGTGGGATGTTAAAAGTCGAGGAAGGGGTATCACCAGCAGAAAGATGGAGGTGGTGCTGCCTCTATAAATTGCTTGTAAGATCCCACCATGAATACTGTGTCCAGTTCTGAAGATCACATCTATAAAAGGATGTAGACAGGGTGGAGATGGTCCAGAGGAGTGCAACTAAAATGGTACAAAGTCTGCATCAAAAGCACTATGAGGAGAGAATAAAGGATCTCAATGTGTACACCTACGTACCCCTGGAACAGAGATGGAAGAGGAGGGATATGATATAGATCTTTAAATAGGTCATGGGGGTAAATAAGGTGCAGGAAGGAATATTTTTCAGAAAAAGGTACTCTAGAACAATAGGACATACTATGAAGCTGGAATGGGGTAGATTCAGGAGAGATGTGAGGAAGTAGTACTTCACTGAAAAGGTGGTGGATTCTGGAACAGACTTCCAGTGGAAGTTGTGGAAGTGAGAACAGTGATGGGGTCAAGAATGTCTGGGATAGGCACAAGATAATAGTTGAAGTAAGGGCAGAGAAAGAACTGTAAATCAAGCAAGGTCTGCAAGAATGAAACCAGAAGGAGAAAGGAAAAACTGAAAGAAAATGTGGGCAGACTTGGTGGGCCATGTGGCCCTTATCTGTCAACAGATTCTACATTTCTATGTGCTAGGACTCCATGGGAATAAAGCTTTTGCAGTTTAGTGTGGGACCAAAGTTGGTGCCAGCACTACCCTCAAGGCCGATGTAATGATACCAAGTCAGTAACCACCACAGTTTCCCACCTCCTGCTCTTGTTTTTCCTGCCACTGGATGTGCACCGTGGAAGCAGACTGAGTAACTTTTTCAACTGTGCCATCATAGTTATCTCCTCGGTTCAGTGCCACCTTTGTTTTCGATGACTAACACCTTATAGTTAATAGCACCATTTTTTTCTTCTGGTACCAATTTCTTCATCAGTTCAGTGCCAGATTCTTTTCATTTGATTTTATTATTTTGACCATCAGTATGTCATGTCAGAAGAGGCAGAAGAAAAGAAAGGTAGCACCCATGCATTGGTGCCTTGAGGGGGTTATATCATTGCATCAGACCAGCATCCAAAGTGCTGGACCTGCCTGGATGGGACCATGACATGGATAAGTGCGATACCTGCTTCTTGATGGATAAGCAACCTAGAAGTATATGCATTGAAGTAGTGTTGTTTGCTCCTCACTTTTTAGGCAGGCTTCACACCAGATATGCCAAGGTGAGGTCTCTGGGCTCTTAACCTGGGCCTCTTCCCAGTATTTCTAGTACTGATGAAGACCAGGGTTCTCCCCATCCATGCCTTGCTGAGACATTGAGGTCCTGGGGTCTGGTGGACAGTCAGCTTCCCTGGGGAGCCTGGCTGAGCACCACTCAGTCCATTGGTTCTTCAGGAAACAAACATTCCTGGTGCTGAGAACGAGATTTTGATGGCATATAAGGACCACCTGGCTCACCTAGCCTGCCCATTCCCCTACCTACTTAAACTACAGAACCTAAATGATCAGCAGTTTACCCTCTCCTTTCTATCACCAGGGTTGCCTTCTTTTATCCCATCCATTCTTGAATTCACCAATTGTTTTAACCTTTAATACACCCACTGGGAGGCTGTTCCATCATCCACCACTCTTTCTGTAAAAATATTTCCTCACCTTACCCCTGAGTCACCCCTCTTCTAGCCTCATAATGTGACCCCTTGGTTTGACATATCTTTTATTTGAAAGATGCTGCCCTCCTGGACCTTGTTGATTTGCCTGAGGTACTTTGAGTGTTTCTATCATATCCCTTCTCCTCCTTTTCTCCAGGGTATACATATTGAGGTCTTTCAAGTCTTTCCTCATATGTTTTCTAGTGCATTTCTTTCACCATCTTTGTTGCCCTTCTCTGGACCACCTCCATTCTGTCACTGTCCTTCCAGAGATGTGGTCTCCAAAACGGAACACAGTATTCCAGATGTTGTCAGACCAATTGTCTGTACAGTGGCATCTCCACCTCCTGTTTTCTATTGGTGATGCCCTCCCTATGTACCCAGTATCCCTCCAACCTTCCCCACTGTCTTTTTGCATTGCTTGACCTCCTTCAGGTCATCCATTATGTTTACCCCAGGTCCCATTCCAGTTTGTTGTTGTTAGTATCCCCCACCCCCATTTTGTATTCTCTCCAGGATTCCTGTGGCCCAAGTGCATGACTTTGCATTTTCTTGCATTGAATTTAATGTGCCACACTCTTTGGCTACTCCTCCAATTTGCCTGATCTCTTCTCATTTTCTTCACCCCATCTGGAGTGTATACCCTATTGCAGATCTTGGTGTCATCCGTAAAGAGGCTTACCATCCTTCCAGCCCTCCACAATGTCACTAATGAAGACACTGATGAGGACGGGCCCCAGAACTGAGCCCTGTGACACCCCACTTGTCACCCCCTCTCCTAGGATTGAACTTCATTTACCACCACCCTCTGTGTCCTGCTGCTCAGCCAATTTCAGACCATTGTGCCTCCTTGGGATCTACTCCCAGACTGTGCAACTTGTTTACTTGCCTCCTGTGTGGGACAGTGTCAAATGCCTTGCTAAAATCTAGCGGACCATGCCCAATGCCCTCCTTGATCTAACACCCTGGTTACCCAGTCAAAGAAATCTATCAGATTTGTGTGACAAGATCTTCCTGCTGTGAATCCATGTTGCCTTGGGTCTTGTGCCCCACTAGCCTCCAAGTATGCCCAAATCCTTTCCTTTAATATGGATTCCATGATTTTCCCCACTACTGAGGTCAAGCTGACCGCCTGTAATTTCAGCTTCCACCTTGCTCCCCTTTTGTGCAGTGGTACCACATTCACCCAAAGCTATATGCTCTGTCCACACTGGTGGGAACCTTGTGTCATGACTGGTGCTGCTCCAACCCTGTTGGTGAGTAAGGCAGCATGGCTATGAGACCAGAACCCTTCTGGTGCTGCTCACAGTGCCAGAAGATAGGTCAGCTGCAGACTCAGCCATAAGTTAGAGTCTGAAGTGGTAGACATCTCCTACTCTGAGCACCCTTGCAGCCTGGGGAGGATGAAGACATCAACCTTGAATTTGGAGATGAGGATGACGATGATGGAACCAATCCTGGGCCAGGTTCCAAGCCTGACCCCAGAGACTCGTGCCACCCATGGCATCATCCCTAGGCCTGGTACTGTGGGTGGCACTGGGACTGATTATGGTGCTGCAGCTGGCACTGGGTTGGGTTCTGGTGCTGTTCTCAGTTACAACTCACAGTCTGGTGCTGCTCACAGTGTGGGACCTGGTCCCAGTGCAGCTCATAGTTCTGAGTTTGGGAGTGGTTCCAGGGGTTGACTGTGGATTTGTGCAAGGTTTGGCTCAGGGGTAGTGCCAGTCTTGTAGAGGAGAAGGGACTTGCCTCTGGGCTTGTGGTTGACCCTATGACTTATGCTGGAGGCAGCACCAGCCTGGGTTCCAGTACTAGCCTGATGGCTCATTTCTCCCCAGAACCACCTGATATTATCACTGGTGGGGTTGGGGTCCTCCATGGTAGCTGCATGGCACCACTGTCCAAACCTGGGGTCTCCCCAAGGGCACCAACTGTATTGGATTTCTGAGATTGGCTGACTCCACTTGGGCAAGTTTGCCTGGCCTCCCCTTGGGAGAGGTCATCTGAGCACTCTAGCAGCCCTGGCTTCTATATCCCTCCCAGTTCTCTGCCTCCTTCCTGATTTGTTGGGTATTGTTGGTCTTCTGGGACCCATGACCTGGCAACAGTATGGTACAATGGCCAGAGCCTTCCAGCAGTACCACTTAAGTCTGACCAAGCCCAGTTCAGGCCTCTGGGCCAGGCACCACCATTCCCTAGGCCAACTCTTCTCCTACTTCCTGCTCTAAAGAAGAGGAATTTTCAGTTTACATGTACATGGATGCTGAATACTCTGTGTACCTGCAGTTCTTTAAAGAGTTGTTGAAGGACCTGAATGTGAGGAGTTTTGTTGGTCAAACTACTTCCACCCTGGCACTGAGATTCCTTGGAGATTTCAGTCATGACTTTGTAGTCATCTCTTTGGCCTCAGGCCTTTGATGAGGCAACCAAGAACATTTGGCAGTGTCCTTTTTTCCATTCTCCAGACCATAATAATGTTCAGCATAGATACTGTGCTCCCATGGGGTATGCAGGGCTGTTACTCACCCCAATGTCTGTGATTTTGTACTGCAGACCCCACTGGACCTAAACGTCCTACGTGGGACCACCCTCCAAAGGCTCACTCTGTGGAGATTGATGCCTGGGAGAGGAGATTTTTATTTTTGGTGGCATGCATTATGATGTGAATTTCTGCATGTCAAGCACATCAGTCAACTCACAGCAAGTGTCTCTGGGTGAAGCTAGAACCAGGTTCTAGCTTCCGTATGCTGAACCGTGAGACAACCAGGCAAGACATTTGCCTTTCTACCCAGGGCATGCAGCTGGTGAGGCACCAGTCAAGGACAGAATATGATGCCAGTGAGGTAGCATCCAGATTGGTATGAACAGTTGTCTGCATCCAGTGAACAGCATGGTTTTGCCTTTTCCATTTAGTACCCTTGTAGGGTGCTTAACTGCATTCCAGGATCATTTCATCTCTTGCAGGGTCAGGTGTGATTTGTTGGGGCACTCTTGCTCCCAGACCAATGAAAGACTCTGCCTACCCCTGACCAGTCTTGGGTCCCTCCACACCCATGAGGAGTCCTTGTCCTCCAGTGGTTCTCCCACACAAAGAACTGAGGCATGTTTTTCCCTCAGGGTGTGAACTCCTCCCATATTGTGAGGAAACCTTGGTTGACATCCATGTACTGCAGGGAGAGGCAGATGTAGAATTTTCTGTGCTATACTCACCAGCCAATTGGGCAGGGTGTTACTCCACACTTAGCTGCTGGAATTCACATTTTCATTTTTCATTTTTCACATTCTTTCTTTCCTTTCTTCACTCATTTTGGAGTGGCAAACAGATGATGTTTGTGCTCCCAGACTCTGTCTAGTCACACCTGCTATCTACTCCTTCAGATTACTTTTTAGAGGTTTACCTACCAAATTCTTTGTATACTTGGGGCTGTAAAGGCTTTTTACTTAGATGGCATTTATCATCTTAACTACACAAAGGCCTTCCAGGCCTCTGTGTACCATCCAGAGCTATATGCCAGCACTGGCGCCTTTTTATTCTTCTCCACCTCCTGTCCAGGTGGTTGAATTAGGCTCTGCCTCTGACACCTGCTATCCTTGTGCTGCCCTTAGACCCAACCCTTAGCTCTCTAAGTTGGCTGTCAGGTTTTATTGTGTTATTGTTATTATTTTGATATCCTTTATCCTTTCCTATCCCTTTGAGCCACAAGTCTTTGCTGTCATTCTCTTTTTTTTCCTCTCTTAGTTGTTTTCTCTGGGCAACAGAACTGAGGTGGAGTTAGGTTAGTTACTGACCAGTTTATATGCGCAATGCCACACACGGTCTCATAGGCAGTGCTTACTCCAATGTAGCCATGTGACTAAACTGCAAAAGACTGCTCCCGCTGTGTGTTAGAAACTCCAGCTTAGACCCATTAGTGTGAACTAATGGTAAACATATTCTGGAAGCTTAACAATTACTGTGAGCACATAATTTTCATTTATGGACAGACTGGCATTATATAACAATAAGCAACCATTGTCATTTAATTTAATCCAGTCAAATATCCAGTCCAATAGTGGCCACAACATGAATATATTCCAGGAAATGCAAGAGAAAAGGTGGGTCACTTTTTCTAGCTGTATCTTCAGATAAATATAACTCATTTTAGTGTACCAGTTTTTGAATTGCCTTAATTTTTCATTGACAAGATCTGTAGACAGTCCTATGTTGATTTATTCAGGATACAGAATGTTTGTGGTAATATAGTACCTTTTTCTAACAATGTGGAGTTCTCCATAGTGTTACACTTGCTATGTCCCCTCTCAATTGAATTAGATGTGCAGTAGGGCATTGTCCTTGGTCCCATTCTGTTGTCAGTTTTGTAACCCCGAATTCTGTCACTGATGCTTATAAAGCATCACCTCCCCAGAGAGTGATGACCCAGATATATAACCTTATGCTAACTATTGAACTTAGATTCAATGTTCAAACTCTGTACTGTGGTTGCTCACCCCTACAGCTCTAACATCAGAGTTGTTTCTCTGCCTGAAGACAGTAGTTCTGCTGAAGTCACCTCTGGTTTCCAGACAAGTGTACTCAAATTCTATTAATGGTCCACCTTGTTTTAGTTTTTTTTTTTTTTTTGATAACGCCTCTGTTAGATAGGGCTTCTAGTATTTCTGTAAACTTTTTTTTTGTTTACTGTTTAACTGTAGTTCCCCAGTTCCTGATAAGTTCCTAGGATATGAAGGAGGTGGCAAGCCAGCATGGTTCCCACCTTTGGGGAACTGCTACTATTTTACTTAAAATCTAAATGGTTTAAAACAATGATTTTTGCCTTTTATGGACATTTTTACCTTTTAACAGTTGTGGTTCCTGCTTTAGGAAACTGGACTGCTATTCAAAAAGGTTACTAGTATTTATGTGTAAACTACTTCTACTACTGTAATCTAAGCAATTTTACTGATATTACATGGCTCCTGGTAAATGGGATCGAAAATTGGGCCACTTTTCCTCAGAACCACTACTATCTCCTCGGAGTTCTGGGCATATAATTTCCCTTTTCCAGGAACCAACAACATTTTATCACGTCTTCAGTGTATTGCATGTCTAATAGATCGAGAAAAGAAAACCAGACCAACAATTTAAAGATTGGTGGTTATGGAAGGAGTCAGGCAGGCGCATTCACTCATGTGCGCGTACATGCTGACATTTTGGTATTACTTCTTCCTCAGAGCTACCTGATGCCTCAGTCTGGTTGCCATACACATGCCAATGGGAGTCATGTAACTGGTGGTATTTGTAGTCCAGGCTAGTCAGTTAAGGTTCTAACCCCAGGAATCCACTAATATTATTACTTCTTGTAGTGCTCCTTTAAGCCAACACTGCCTGAGCCAAATGGAATGTCATGCTAATGATGGAATCTTTAGCTTGTGCATTCAATTCAAAAACTGCCCAGTGTAACTGGCTACATTCTAACCTCAGATTTCTCTCTCTGATACAAAGTCTAGATGCCCTGGAGATCTTTTCTCTATCAAGAGCGATTCCTGAAGCATATTGAACACAACAATTAAACTTAAGTATTTTTGTTTCATTTTCCATTAACTGCCTAGTTTAATTGTTATTTTAGCTTTTTTTTCCTCAGAGTTTAAAAATTTAATGTAATTCTTGTGAACTGAGAGGTAACCGATCCTCTTCTTATCTGAATCGGATCCTTTTTAGGGTTCGATTTTATTTCTGTATTTTTTCCAAAAATATCTCTTTTGAACTGACATATCTCGGTTCTCTGAGCTGATCTTATCTGTGTCAATCTTCACCATTCATCACTCACTTGCAGACCGCTGGCTAATCCACTGCTCCAGAGTTGCTGCTAAATACTGGTCCCCTCTCTCCCCCATACCTGGCCTCATCCCTAACTTCTCAGCTCCCCGCCGTATTTGCTTCACACCGGATGCTAGGCTATTCCAAACCTCTTATGCTCACCTCCATGGGCCAGGCAGCACTAAGCTACCCGTATACCAAAACTCTGGAATGACTTACCAGCAGATATCAGCCACTACTCCAATCTCAGACACCTCAACACCTGCCTCTTAGAGCATTTCCTCTCGGTCTGCTCTTGCTCCGCCCTGCCCCCTAGGAGGCTTCAAATTTCTCCTTAATTTCCTGATGGCCTACTAATCAGCTTAAAATAGTATTTTATAACCACCCGGCTAGTTAGCTACACTTGGTGCTCCCTCCTCTCTCCTAACCTTCCTCCTAATCTAGCTCAATAATCTATAGTGGCACTCACCTCTCTCTACCTGAAGTTCTATTTTGCTGTGCACTTAATATCTGGATATAAGCTCATGCCTACCTTAGCTACCTACTGTATAGGCTCCATAACAGTGCCTCCTCATCTGTATTGAATGTTTGTGTAATTACTGTTCCTTCCCTTATGTTCCCCCCGTTTCCCCAGGTCGCATCTGGAAATGAGTGGTCCTCCGCCAGTATGCCTGCCTGGTTAAACTCTTGAATAAATAAATAAATAAATCACCTTTGGAGTACTTGGCGGAGGTCATGATCCCTTGGGAGCTTTTTTTTTTTTTGGATGGGTGGAGTCGGCGCACCATGTAGGCGCCCTCGAGGCTGATGCACTGCGTGGCGCCGTGGGTTGGCTGTTCTGGTGTTGTCGACTCTGTCCTCCCACCAGTTCTTCATCTCCCACCACCGAGGTCACCTCGGTGATGCTTACAGAAGAATAGTTTGAGACCTACCTCTCTATGCAGTTCAATTTTCACCTTCTCGACTCGTGTTGACTCTGTGTTGACTCTGTGCCGCAGTCCATCGGCTCCCTGTCTCCTGCGGTTCTGTTAGCCTACTCGGCGTCACCTGGTAAGATTGTTCCACTATTTTATTTTATTTTGCAACGTCGAGTCTAGTTTGGTGTTTTTTCTTGTAGGTCATGTCTCGGTTGGAGGCAAGAAGACTTCCAAGACGGGTGGCCCCCCATGCAACAGTGCCCTTGTGGCCGTAAGTACTCCATCACTGACCAGCATGACTGTTGCCTCGCGTGTTTTGGCCTACTTCATGACATGGATTTGTGTAATGCCTATTTCTCCAGGTACCGCTGGGTCATCAAGCAACGCATGTGGAAAGTGGGGCGATCTCTTCTGACTTTTGGGGGTTGGGCACACACTCATAGGACAAGCCGTGTTCTCTCAGCCTTTCATCCGGGTCCCTTCCCAGTTCTATATGGACTGAGGAGGAGGGCCTCTGCCTCTGTAGCCTAGCCATGACAGAGGCCCTTTCATGGTGCAGGAGGCCCGGTCTGTCCCCCAGGGACAGGTGGGAGTCACTGCCTTGGCAATCGATCCTTCAGAGGACAAAGGCTCCTCCGTGTCATACCTGTGGCTCAGAAGGCCTGGGTTGGTGCCATCCTCGATGCCATCTGTCAGCCCCATCTTGGGCTTCCGGTGCTGTTCGCGACACTGTGGGCCCTGATGGTGCTGTCATTGCAACTGTCCATCGCTCGGTGCTGTTGCTGCTGTCATCGCTGTTTGTGATGCTGATGGTGCTGTTGGCACCATGGGAGGTCTCATGTGCTGTCCTAACTGTTTTGCCCGGCACCATTTGCGGTGCTGTGATTGAGCACGGCGCCTTGTCCAGTTTGGGAGCAGTTCGGCGGCTTTGAACATGGACACCGCCATGGGGTTTCGAGCTCAGTGCTGAGAGCACTGATGGGGCTGTCACCAGTGCTGTCTCTGTCACTGGTGCCACTCATGGTGCCGTGGGTGGGTTGGTTCCTTTGGGGTCATGCCAAGAGTGTGGTTGTAGTCATCATGGTTGCTGTTGCTGGTCTTGATGCCACTTGCGGCACTGTTGGTTGGGACGGTGCCGTGACAGGCTCTGGCTCCAAGACTGCTGCCCTTGTTGGGGCTGAGTCCTCTTCTGGCACCATCCATTGTGCGGAGGGGGGGGGGCACCGATGTTGATTCTGGTGCAGTCTCTGGTTCTGGTGCCCTGTTCAGTAGGGATGGCAGCAGGCATCCATGCACTGTTTGCACAGGACTTCTGATCTCCACCTCTTCGGAGGAGGAGTCAGACTCTAAGTCAGATGGGCAGTCTGGCCCCCTGGAGTAGGCTGCTGGTGTGGACACCCTGGTAGTGTCCTCAACAGGTGGGAGTCAGCCCCCTCTGAGGGTGGACAGTGACTGCGGGGCCAGGGTCAGGAGTTCTGATCAGCAGGCAGTGGTGCAGGCCACCATTGCCCTGCAACCTGGCCTTCGAGGGTTCTCTGACCCTCAGTGGTGGTACCACCTCAGGTGGTGTGCCTGGATTGCTCAACTTTGGGGCTGATCAGAGCACCCACAGGAGGGGAGGTGCTGCTCCCTGGATAGCCTTCAGGGCTTACCAGGCTGCCAGCTGCCTAGGCTGGCTCTCTCAAGGAAGAGGAGGGCGCCACAGATCTGGGGGTCAAGGGCACGGGGTCTGTGAGGCTGCCTTTTCTGGAGCCCACCCAGGCTCTGGGAGAAGCCATAGTGCAGATCTCCACCCTTCCCTTTCAGTTTCCTCAAGAGGGCCCTGTTCATCGGAGGTAGGGGACCATCCTTTTGGACCCTACGCCCCGGTCGCCTCACAGGGGATTCTTCAGGGTGCAGCCTAGGCAGTTCCAGTTTGGTTGATCAGCTGTCAGCTGTGGAATCTTCCGGAGCCCCTTCCTTCCCTAGGGCTCCTGGTATGCTCCTTAACCCAGGCGGAGGTCAGCCGATTCCCATTATCGGCTCTGCCCCATCCCTCTGCCACATTCTCCTGTGCTCCCAGGCATTCTTGGTCCTAGAGGCCTCTCTCCTAGGAGCAGTTCAGAGCAGTGGCTGCTCAGTTTCCCTCTTCGTTAGGGCTATGGGCAGACAGGTTTTCAACCTCCCCATAGCAGCCAGCTACTGAACCTTCAAGGTCCTCTAACTCTTCATCCCCTCTTCTGGGAGAGGAGCCATCCATCCACATCTCTCCAGCTGCTGATCTCGCTGAGTATCAGTGACTCCTCGGAGGATGTTAGAGGACCTGCACATCACCCTCCCCTCAACACAATCCAGAGCACTCAGTGCACACCTCTCTGGGTGATTTCAGTGAGGGACACCCTCGTGGTGCCCCCTGGCCTGTTCACTTTCAGGAGGTGTCATTGCGTTTCTGGCAGAGACCCTTTGCGGAGTTCTTGCCCCTAGGGATCTCTGCCAGCAGTATTCTCCCCCAGAGTCTTCAGGTGCTTATGCCTCATCCTCAGTCAGGATTTACGCAACTGGACACTCCTGATGGGCTTCGCGCCCCTCACCATGACTGGCCCCAGATCAAGACTCTTCAGATTTTGACTTCTGGGGGAGGAGGATATTGTACCTGCACGGATGCTGCTCTCTATTACAACACATCAGGCCCACTATGCAACCTATGACAGGTTCTTGTGGTCCAGGCTGGGTCAGCTCCTAGCCTGCATGCCTGACATGGAGCAAACCTGAAAGCCATTGCACTCTCTGCACATGGCCTGAAGCTAGCAAGGCACAAGCAAGGGCATCGTATGATGCTACTGAGGTAGCTACCAGGGTCGTGGGGGCACTAGGCAGATGGCATGGCTGCGTGGTTCCCAGTTGTCACCCTTGGCCGGTGTAGGGTGATTAACTCCATCCACCAGAGAATCTATCTCTCCTCCCATAGAGTGAGGTGGCGTCTGTCGGGCAACTTCCTACCCCTCCGGAGGTCCACGTCTCCTCTCCCAACTCACAGGCCTCACCAGACCTGTGAAGGTTCTCCTCTGTGTCACCCACTGAAAGCTAAGGGACTCAGCCCCTTAGGGTTAAACCCTTCCTGCAGGGAGGCTCAGCACTCACTCAAAGATGATGAATGGTGAAGATTGACACAAGATAAGATATGGAAATTATGTACCTACCATAATTCTGATCTTTCTGTGTATCTTCACCATTCATCACAATCCCACCTCCATCCCCTGGGGCCTCAGTCTCTGGGTCCCACTCCTCTGTGCCCCTTCTCTTGCCCTCCTTTCTGTGAGACAGGAGTGGGGTAAACTGAGGCACATGGGGATCATTTTCTTTAGGGTAGAGTGGTCAGGAGTGGGGTACTCCTTCATCAGTGTTTTGGCTCCACCCTGTGGGTGGGGGTTTCACAGTTGCCCCTTTCTTTCCTTTCCTTCTCCCTTTCTCCTTGACAATCCTTGATTTCCTCTGATTTCCTTGTCCTGTGGACATAACCTCAATTAATTTAAGAAACTAGGTTTCAAACAACATGAAGTTTTACTGTATTCTGACAATATGCAGTTAGCCCCAGCACTTGAACTGCTCCAGAGATGAAAGAGTTAACTCTATGCTGAGAGCATAGAACGTTGAGCTGTGCTCGGTTCAAACCTCTGTCTGCTGCACTTTCAAGCGTAACTGTCAGATTCTTTACTCCACCTAACTGAACAGCCACTCCGGAGTTTCTCCTGTAGCTTTCGATTCGCGTTAGTGAAAATCATCAGTTTAATCCGTAAATTTCATAATTTTCCTCAGTTCATCCCTGTCTGTGGTACAGTAAGTAGTAGAGGTAGTGGACTAGTAAATACTGTGGAAATAGTAACATTTTAAAATTGTTATGGTCGGTTCAGCTGAACCATTCACTCTGTGATTCTGTGGTGATTCCAGTGCTTATCGGTTCCCAAAAAGTGTGTAACTTTTTTTTAATACCGTGACAAGGTCAGAAACTGATAAGTTTGTCTTACTTGGCCTGAAGCCATGTAAAGGGTAAGTTTTTTCTGATTTACTGTGGCCTTGTCTGAGAAACCCAAATGAGAAACAGGACACACTGGGTTTCAACACTGTAGTGTGTGTGGAGACTTTTGCTAAGGCTGATCCCACACCACCTGTGTTGTGTCTGGGGTTTGACCACCTCTATTCAGACTGCCAAATATGCAAAAATTTTCCTAAGGCCACCCTAGAGAAAGGTTGGGCAGGCTTAGGGAGAAACAGGTCAAGAAGTCCATTGACCCGGATGGCCAGCCCATTTGTTTCCGACCAAACCTTAGGGATTGCCCTCTGACCAGGGCCAGACTTCCTTGGGCAAGAGGAGAGCTGACCCTGAGGGTCAGTTCCTGCTAAGAAGAAAAAGAAGGAAAAGTCAGCCAGGTTCAGATTCAGATCCCCACCATCCAACCGCCGAGGAAATTGCCAGGGTGATTAGTATTGTGGAATCACTCTGTTCGGTTCTGACCGATCTGGCACTTCTCGGTAGGGCTGGTTTGGTCGGTTCCATGGTCTCTGATTATTCTTTAGAAGAATATTATGAGCCAGAATGGGAGGGAGAAGAAGAGTTTGATGATGATGAGGAAGAGGACAGTGGGGAAGGTCTGGATGAGCCCACTGAACCGGACATCTCCCAGACAGACCTTTAGGAGTTTCCTCCCAGGCTTTCTGAGTCCCTTCCACTTTATGTTTTACAGGAAAGTGGCTTACATCCTCTAGCTCCCTGTGGATGAAGCTGTTGAGGAGCAGGAGGAGCCTGATTTTGTGGAGATGATGGACATCCCAGAGTCCAAGAGACTGTCTATTCCCTTACGCAAATCTTTTCGGAAACAGACTCATAAGCTTCTAAAACTTCAAATTAATTGTCTCCAGTGGACAAATGAATGGACAGGAGGTACATGCTGTCAGGCTCAGCCTACGGAGTTCCTGTGCCAACATTGCAGCCATGTTGGGGTAGTGCAGGCTGCAGCCTGTGACAAGGCTAGTATATCCTTGGCTTCACACACCCAAGATAAGGACTCCAGGAAGATAGATGCTATAGCAAAGAAGCAGCACCTGACATCTTCTCTGGGACTCAGACAGGCCAACTACATGCCTATGCAGCTAGATACCAAAAGTCCAGGTGGGAGTCTGTTTTGGATCTGGCTAAGCAGGTGTCCCCAGCTAGCCAAGGAGCTGGAGGAGGTGGCTGCTGATGGGATAGAGGCATCTAAGGTTCAGTTTCATGCTGCTGTGGACTCCAGTGATGTTTCATCATGAGTCATGGCTACATCTGTGGCTCTTCAGAGGATGGCTTGGCTCAGATGTACTTAGCCTGGATACCCAGGCTAAGGCCATGGATTTTCCTGTTGAAGGTAATTCTCTGTTTGGGAGCAGACAGAGAACTACATGAAAAGATGGATGAGTACAGGACCACCTATAGGGAGTGCTCAAGCCAAGGAAAGGCAGTCAACTCCTCAGAAGCAGCAGGCTAGGGGCAGGGGCAGGCCTTTTCACAGGCCTTTCTACCAGGCACATGCCTCCTCCTTTTCCCAGAGGGGTCCTTTAGAGGGAGAAGTAGGAGGGAGATGAGCAGGGCTGCATCCACCTCTCAGCCTAAGGCTTCTGCCAAGCAGACACCCTGAGATGTCAGCCCAGGTCAACTCCCAATCCCTGTAGGAGGCAGGCTGGCTTACTACTTCCAGGCCTGGAAGTCTGTGACCTCAGACAAGTGGGTCCTGGGTAGTAAGCCAGGGACTAACCCTCAGCTTCAAAAGTTCCCAAAGCTGAGGGTCAGGTCTTTTCCACCTGCAAATATCTCCAAACCATTGCCCTAGGGGCATAGGTTTCCTCTCTGTTGGCTCTCAGAGCCATAGAGAGAGTTCCTACGTCCCTCAAGGGCAAGGGTCTGTACTCAGATACTTCCTTACCCCAAAAGACAGGGGACTGGTGTCCCATCCTAGACCTAAGATACTTTAACAAGCATCTACTGAAGCCAAAGTTCAAAATGATGACTGGGAATAATTCTTCCCTCTCTAAGGCCAGGGATTGGCTAGCTTCCCTGGACCTAAAGGATGCCTACTTTCACATTCCCATCAGGTGCTTCCACAGAAAGGATCTCAGATTCAAACTGCCTCCGGGCCATTATCAGTTCAGGGCAATGACTTTCGGGCTAACATCAGCACCAAGGGTCTTTAAAATGCCTACCAGTAGTAATAGTAGCCTTTTTAAGGAGGCAGAACATATATATTTTCCCATATCTCGACGACTGGATCATTGTGGGACAGTATCCAGACCAAGTCAAGTCAAATCTACAAGTGATCCAGCAAGTGCTCACTTCCTTGGGATTCCTCCTCAATCTTCCAAAGTCAGTTCTTGAACCAGTGCAGCTCTCACCTTCATAGGGGTGGAGTTGGACACTGTCCAGAAAAGTCCTTTGTTCCCTTGTCAAGGGTAAGGGCCCTTACAGACCTAGCTTCCTCATTTTGTCTCCTGGTTTCTCATCCAGCAAGACATTTCCTCCAACTACTGGGCCACATGGTAGCTGCCACTGCAGTGGTTCCAGGGCAGGTTTCAGATGAGGTACATCCAGTTTCACTTGAGGGCTTTTTGGTCCCAGAAAAGACCCTTTCACCAAGCTGATTCCAGTGACTTAGACCTTGATCCATGCTCTCCAGTGGTGGTTGGATCAGGACAACCTCAGACAAGGGGTCCCATTCATATCTCAGACTCATTCTGTGGTTCTGGCCACAGATGCTTCTCCTGCACGGGGACTCATCTGGGAGCCCTCACAGCACAAGGAGTGTGGTCCCCTCAGAGTCTCTCCTTCATATCAACCTTATAGAACTCAAGGCAGCATACTTAGCCTTACAGGCTTTCCAATGCAGTGCAAAACAAGATGGTTCAGGTGGAGACAGACAACACTACCAAAATGTGGTACATCAACAAGCAGGGAGGCACTCAGTCAATGGCCTTGTGCATGGAAGCCATGAAAGTCTGGTCTCTGGCCTATTCTCTGCAGACATCCCTGGTAGCAGTCCACCTTCCAGGGAAGGACAATGTGTTAGCAGATGCTTTGAGCAGGATTTCTCAGGCCATCACGAATGGTCCCTGGATCTTCTGGTGCTAAAAGTGATATTTCTAAGATGGGGCAATTCTCAGATAGACCTCTTTGCAGCCCTAGGCAATCACCAACTTCCTCTCTTTTGTTGCAGACCCCCAGTATTGGGCTCAGTGCCCTGGATGCTCTACTGTTGGATTGGTCAAGGAAATTTCTGTATGCCTTTCCCCCCTTTCCTCTATTGTTCAGAGTTCTGGTCAAGATAAGGTCACAATCTTGCCAGGTGATCCTGATTGCGCCAGACTGGGCCAGGCAGCCTTGGTATCCTCTCTGCTGTTTCTGGTGGTCCATCTTCCATTGGCTCTCCCCAAAAATACAATCTGTTAACTTCCTCTCAGAGAGAATTTGGTATCCCAATCTTCAGTCTCTCAATCTCAAAGCTTGGCTCTTGAAGAAGCAGAATATGCAAATATGAATCTGTCTCAGGGGTTCTGGACATACTCAAGGCTTCTCATAAACCTGCCACTAGAAAACCTACAACTCCAAATGGAAAGGTTTGGTATTTGGTGTTCTAGTAGGAGATATCACCAGACTCTGCTGACTTGTCTGCAGTTCTGGACTATATGGTTCATCTCAATAGTTTAGGCTCAGACCAGCTACCCTCAAGGTGCATCTATCTGCTGTTTCTGCATTTTTATCAGTGGAAAGCTTCTGCTCTAGCTTCTCACCCTGTGTTCTGTAAATTTTTAATGGGCTACTTCATACTAATCCCCTTTTAAGGATCCTACCCTAGTTGGGATCTTAATGTTTGCATTGCTCAGCTTATGCAACCACCCTTTGCCTTTGGCCTCAGCAGAACTTAAGTACTTGACTTGGAAAACTGTGTTTCTGGTAGCTATTACATCTGCCAGGTGTATCAGTGAATTACAAGCTCTGTCAGTGGAGCCTAATTTTATTTCTTTCCCTAGAGATAAGGTGGTCCTTAGAACCAACAGAGGTTCTTATCCAAAGTGGTTTCAGATTTTCATCTGAACCAATCCATGTCCCTTCCTGTGTTTTCACTGATCATTCTTCTTCAGGCGAGAGAAGATTACACAGTTTGGATGTTAGAGGCCACTTAGCTACTACATTGAGTGCACTAAGGCACTTAGGTTTGACTGTTCTCAGTTGTTTCTCACTTATGGTGAAGTGGGAAAGGGTAAACCTGCTACTAAGATGATTATTGCCAGGTGGATTGTCTCTTGTATACAATTCTGCTATGAAAAGCTGGGCAAAGTGCCCCCCTCAGTCCTGAGGGCTCATTCAACTAGAGGTACAGCTGCTTCTCTGGCTGCAGCCAGAGATATCTCCTCTTAGAGATCTGTAAAGCAGCCACCTGGAAAACAGTTCATGCTTTTACCAAGCATTACTCTCTGGACATCCAGGCTAGTAGTGATGCTAGGTTTGGTACAGCAGTGCTGCAGAGCCTATTTCTAAATAGGTTCTATACCTTTCTCCTGGGAGGTACTGCTTGGTAGTCTGCATATTGTCAGACTACAGATAAGACTTCATGTTGTTTGAAGAAAAATTACTCACCTTAGTAATTATGTTTCTTCTAATGGAGTCTTGCTGTATTCTGACCTCCCCTACCTACCCTCTCAGAACCTGTTTTTTGGGAAGTGGAGCTGGCAGGTACAGTGCTGCACCCAGAGTGCATTGGCTCCATCTCCTTTGGGAGGAGCTGGGCATAGTGGCTTTTGTTTTTGTTTGTTTGTTGTTATTATAAACTTATGTTAAGTTCACTACCTGAGTTTTTTGTTTGGAGTTCTCGACTTGAGTCTTTGGATTCCAAAACTTTTAGTTACCCTAATGGTAGTGTTTTCACAATTTCCACACTAGGTGTGTAGTTAGTCTTGGCTCATAAGAATCTGATGGTTACACTTGAAAGTGCAGCAGACAGAGGTCTGAACCGAGCACAAGCTCAACCTTCTATGCTCTCAGCATAGAGTTAACGCTTTTCTCCGGAGCAGTTCAAGTGCTGGTTCTAACGGCATGTTGTCAGAATACAGCAAAGCTCCATTAGAAGAAAGATAATTACTAAGGTGAGTAATTTTTTCTTCTTGTACCAAAATCTCCTTTGGGGAGGGAGATATCCCTGTTTTCCTGTCTTTTCTTCCAGCATAGCCGATTCTGCTTAGAGGAGTTTTGCCAGTAATACTGTGCCTGCAATTCTGGCAGTAAGCCTCTTGGCTACTCCTTCGCAGTTCCTATATAAACTGGAGACAGGTCAGGTTACAGGTATGTTCCTCCTGTCTTTCCCTCTAAATTTTTCCTTACTTCTAAAAACCTTAACCCTCCCTCCCTCCTCCCTCCTCCTCCTTTCTTTTTCCAGAGATTGGGCCCCACCCAATCCCCCTTAGTCTTCGAACTTCTTCTGTCCTCTCAGTCATTTATTTCTCCTTTTAGTTTTATATCTTTTCCTTTGTCTGTCCCTTGACTTCTTGTCCCACCCTCACAACCTTTTCTAACTTCTACGGTGACTCAGAACTGGCGGAAGGATGGAGTCGACAACACCTAAAGCCAACTCACGAGCACCACGCAGTGCATCGGCCTCGAGGGTGGCGTGCTGATGGTGTGTCGATCACTGGCTAAAAACAAACTCCTGCAGGGTCATGATCTTCTCGGCTAAGTACCTAAAGGTGATGAATGGTGAAGATACACAGAAAGATCAGAATTATGGTAGGTACGTAATTTCCATTTCTTAAGTTCTGGATCTGATTGGAACCAATAGATTTGGCTTTTTCTCAGTTACTGAACCAACCACAAATAGTTAACTTATATATATTTTGTCAGTTCCGGTTCCTGTTTTCTTTCAAAATGTCAGATAAGCCTAAAAAGAAAACAGGACCTCCTGGTTTTAAAATTGTTTGAAGTGCTCTGAACTGTTTGCAAAGGCAGACAAACATGATTTATGTTTGGTCTGCCTTGGGAAACAGCAGTTTTCTGTGAATTGTGAGATATGTAAGTCTTTCTTGATAAAACAGTAGAAAAACGTAAGGAAAGGCTGAAAAGAAATTTGGAGGAGTGGTCTATGGGCTCTAACTAGTCACTCCTTCTAAATCCTTGGCTATTTCTTCCAAGGCCAAGGATTTAGAAGGGGTAAGGGCTCTGGCAAGAGAGGCAAGTGAACCGACTGACTCTCTGGTGCCTGCCAAAAGACTCAGGAAGACAAAACACACTGAGACCCCGGCTGAACTGCCTTCAGGGGCCCCTCAAGTGCCTGTACCTGCTCCATCACCTGTTGAGCTGACCCGAGTTCTGGCTTTACTTCAAGTACTGCAGGGCTTACTATCCCAAAGCAGCCTGTGGCTACTCCGGTTGAAAAATATATATATATATTTTGTCCCTCCTTTAGCTACTGATACAGTAGAATTTGAAGAGGATGACCAGGCAGAGGAGGGTATTGAACCTGAGGTCTCATCAGGACAGGAGTTTCTCCTCCCAGATCCACAGAGGATTTCTCCTCTCATTTTCCTTTATCAGGAAGATGGTGGAAATCTTGGTTCTACAAACTGCAGAAGAGATCCAGGATGAGGAAGAAGTCCAATATATGGAGCTTATGGGTCTGACACCCACTAGAAGGCTCTTTCTGCCTATGTATAAGTTTTTCAAGGAAGATATCCTTGAGATTGTTAAGACTCCAAATTCTACCACACCGATTGATAAAAAGCGTGATAAAAAATACCAACTTGAGAGGTCAGGGGCTGAATTTTATTTACTCACCCTGACCACCATGGCATTGTACAGCAGGCTGCCTGTGAAAAGACAAAAATTCCCTTGTCCTCTCACCCTCCTGAGAAGGACTCGAGAAAGATGGATAGCAGAGCTAAAAAGGGTACCTTTCTGCTTTCCTGGCAGTTCGCCAAGCCAGCTACCAAGCTTATGCAGCTCTCACCAGAAGGCTCTTTGGTAGTCCATCATGGATAATGCAGAGGCTAACCCTCTTTAACAGTTTTGGACTTAGTGGACACTGCAAAACTGGGCTTGGAGGCATAAAGAGTCACACAGAAAATATCTGAGGTTCAGACTTCCCTCAGGCCACTATCAGTTCTCAACACTTCCTTCAGGCTCACCTCTACACCGGGGTGTTTACCAAGTGCATGGCAGTAGCTGTGGCACTCCTAAGAAGACTAGGTGTTTCAGTTTTTCCCTACCTGGATGATTGGCTAATCATGGGAAAGTCTCACCAGCAGGTGAATGAGCACTCCAGGTAACCCAGGATCTGTTGCACTCCCTGGGATTCTTCTCAACATCAAAAAGTCACTTCTGACTCCTTTGCAGGTACTGTAGTTTATAGGTGCAGAAATAAACACCATACTGGGAAGGCTTTCCTCCCTCAGGAGAGGGCAGAAAGCATTTGGCTTTGGCAAGCTCATTTGTCCTGGGCAAGCCAAAAGCCAGCAAAACAGTTTCTACAATTGCTAGGCCACATGGCTTCAGCAACAAACACAGTCATGGGTGCCAGATTTCAAATGAGAGATGTTCAATTTCACCACAGGGCACATTGGTGCCAAAGGTGGGACTCTATCAAAACCCATACCAGTAACAAGGGTATTACTACAGGCACTCCAATGGTGGATGGAGTCAGAACGTTTGAGAAAAGGGGTTCCTTTCTTGCAAGAGCCCTTTCACTGGTTCTCATGACTGTATTGTTGCAGGGCCCTCGTCATGGAAACTGTTCCCCTGGATGCCCTGATCCTGGATTGGACAGGGGCACCTCTATGCCTTCCCTCCTTTTCCCCTGATACTCAGAGTGCTCATCAAGCTCAGATCACAGCCAGCTTTCAATGATACTGGTATCCACAGACTGGACAAGACAGTCTTGATACTCCCTACTGCTCTCTATGTTGGTGGCCAAACTGATTCACCACCTACAAAGGTAAACTTACTGACTTCCTTCCAAGAAAGGGCCATGTACCCAACCTCTGGTTTCTCTCAGACTCAAGGCATGGCTCTTGAGGACTTAGAATATGCAGGCTGGCAACTATCTGAAGTGGTCCAGGAGCTCTCAGAGGGTATAGGAATATTCTACTAAGAAAACTTTGCCTCAAAATGGAAAAGGTTCTATATGGTGTAGGGATAAGGGTGTAGCCCCAGCTCAAGCTAACATATCAACCTTGCTGAACAATTTGACTCACCTGCATTCTCAAGCTCTCCAGCATTCAACCCTGAAAGTGCACCTGGCTTCTGTGTCAATATACATTTCTGCTGGAAAGGACACCTGCTTAGCATAAAATCCTATCTTAAGGATGTTCTTCAAGGGACTGTCTCACCTGTTTCTGCATCACAGGGAACCAGTGCCAGCTTGGGACCTGAACATTTGCATTGCTCAGCTTGTCGTCCCCCTTTGAGCCATGGTTTCTGCAGATCTTAAGTTTGTTACTTGGAAGGTAATCTTCCTGGTGCAATCACTTCTGCCAGGAGGATAAGTGAGCTCAGGCCCTCTGTGTGGAAAAGGAATATATTCAAACAACATGAAGTCTTGCTATATTATAGACATTAGCAGTTTGTTCCAGCTCTAGAACTGCCCCAGAGTGCAATGGTTAAAACCATTCCAAAATAGAATTTTGGCACGAGAGCAGCTCTATCTGTGTCATTTCAAACTTGAACTGTCAGATTCTTTACTCGACTCAGTGAACAGTCGCTCCGGAGATTTCTCCTTCTGCTCGGTTCATTTCTCGGTTTAAAGTGTTTTCTCGGTTGGATTTAACCGAGAATAGTTTTATTTAACCGCAAAACCGTTCGTTCAAGCTATCTGTGGTAACCGTAAGTAAAATGAAGGTTTGTCTGTGTGGAACTTGTGTTATCGGTTTCGGTTTTGAACCAATCAGTGGTTTAAAACTCATTTAAAACTAAAAGTTACTATTTTAGAGTGCGGTTCCCGGTTCTTATCGGTTCTAAAAAATGGATTTATTACGTTTTTTTCCAATACCCGTGACACAGTTAGGAACCGATAAGGTGTCTTGCCTGGCACTGCCGTTAAAGGAGCAAGTTTTGGTTGAAGCTGGCATTATGTCTGAAAACCCAAAGAAAAACCGGGCCCACTGGGTTTCAACACTGTGCTGTTTGTGGGAAGTCTTTTGCCAAGGCTGACCCACACCACATGTTTATTGTCTGGGGTTTGACCACTCCAGTCAGACTGCCAGTATGTAAGAATTTCCTGCAGCCACCCTGGAAAAAGATTGGGCAGGCTCAGGGAACGAGAGGCCAAAAGTCCACTGACCCGATGGCCAGCCCGGTTCGGTGCCAACCCGAACCAGAGGGAGTGCCCTCTGACCAGGGCCAGACTTCCTCAGGCAAAGAAAAGCTGGTTCTGAGGAACCAATTCCAGTAAAGAAAACAAGAAAATCAGCAGGTCTGGAGTCCAAAATTCCTTCTCCAACTGCTGCAGAGATAACAAAGCCATACAAATTGTCCAGTCACTGTCTCTGGTCCGGCCCAACCACCACTATCTGGTAAAGGTCGGTTCGTCCGGTCCCAGTGGTTCAGGATTATGATATTGAGAATTTTATGAACTAGAAGAGGGAGGAGGATTATGAACAGTATGAATGTGGCTGGGAATGTCTGGGTGTGCCCATTGAACCGGACATCTCCCAGATAGACCTTTAGAATCTCCTCCTATGGTGTCTGAGTCCCCATCTCATTTTATGTTTTATAAAAAGTTGCTGAAACCCTCCAGCTTCCTTTAGAAGAGGCTGTGGATGAGCAAGAGGAGCCTGATTTTGTAGAAATGATGGATATTCCAGAGTCTAGAAGATTGTCTATTCCTTTACATAAGTCTTTAAGGAAACAAACAATTAACATTTTAAAAGCTCCTAATTCTGTGCCTCCTGTAGATAAAAAGATGGACAGAAGGTATACATTGTCAGGCCCTGATACAGAATTCCTTTCTCAGCAATGCAGTCATGTTTAGTAGTTCAGGCTGCTGCCTGTGATAAAGCTAATATTCCTTGGCTTCACATCCTCCTGACAAGGATTCCAGGAAGATTGATGCCATGAAAAAAAAAAAACAGTATATGGCAGCCTCTCTGGGACTCAGGCAAGCAAATTATATGGCTTATGTAGCTAGGTATCAGAAATCTAGATGGGATACTGTTATGCAATTGGCCAAGCAGGCCCATGGCCAGCTGGCTAGTGAACTAGAACAGGTGGCTGCTGATGGCATTGAAGCCTCTAAGGTTCAGTTTCATGCTGCTGTGGATGTTAATGATGTTTCCTCTAGGGTCATGGCCACATCTGTAGCTTTTCGTAGGTTGGCCTGGCTCAGGTGTACTAGTTTGTCACAGGATACCCAGACTAAGGCTATGGATTTTCATGGTGGGAAATTCTCTGTTTGGAGAGCAGACAGAGAATTACATGAAGAAGATGGATGAATATGGGACTACTTACAAGAGTGCCCAGGCTAAGGAGGCGGCAAGCCACTCCTCAAAGGCATGCCCCCAGGGGTAGGGGTAGGCCTTTCACAGGCCTTTCTACCAGACTCAGGCCTCCTCTGCCTATGCTCAGAGGGGCTTCTTCAGAGGGCAGGGGCAGAGAGGGGTGGGCAGACCTGCTCCCACCCCAGCCTAAAGCTCCTGCAAAACAGGCACCCTGATGGGTGCCCAGGGCCGATTCTCCTGTACCAGTGTGGGGCAGGCTGGCTTACTTCATTCAAGAATTGGGCTTCTTTACCTCAGACAAGTGGGTTCTGGAAGTAGTAAGCCAGGGTCTGGTTCTCAGCTTCAAAAGTTTCCCAAGTTGAGAAGCAGACTTTTCTACTGAAGTGCTTCAGAGACCCTCGCTCTGGAAACAGAGGTCTCATCCCTGTTAGCTCTCAGAGCAGTAGAAAGGTTCCTCCCTGCATCAGGGCAGGGTCTGTATTCAGATAAAGTTCAAAATGGTAATTCTGGCAATGATTTTACCTTCCCTAAGGCCAGGGGACTGGCTAGCCTCCCTGGACCTCAAGGATGCCTATTTCCATGTCCTAATCAGAAGATCCCATCGAAAGTACCTCAGATTCAGACTGCCCTCAGGTCATTACCAGTTCAGAGCAATGCCCTTCGGCCTTACCTCTGCTCAAGGGTATTCACAAAGTGTCTAGCAGTGGCAGTGGCCCTTAAGGAGGCAGAGGATTGCTGTTTTTCCCTATCTAGACGACTGGCTCATTGTAGGCCAGTCCCCAGAACAGGTAAATCTCACCTGCAGGTCACCCAGCAGCTTCTCACCTCCCTGGGTTTTCTGCTAAACCTACCAAAGTCGGTTCTGGAACCAGTCCAGGTACTCACCTTTATAGGGGCAGAATTGGACACAAAGCTAGCCAGAGCCTTTCTTCCCCAGAAGGGTAAGGAATTTAGTGGCTCTGGCCTCTTCCTTCACTCTGCAGGTCTCTCGACCAGCAAGACACTTTCTGCAGCTCCTGGGGCACATGGCTGCATCCACAGCTGTTGTGCAGGGAGCCAGATTTCAGATGAGAGACATTCAGTTTCACTTGAAAACCTTTTGGTCTCAGAGAAGAGACCCCTTTCCAAGTTGGTCCCAGTGACTCGAACCTTGATCCTAGCTCTCCAGTGGTGGAAGGATCAGAGCAATTTAAGAGCGAGGGTCCCTTCATTTCCCTTCTCATGACTTGACTCTCACTACAGATGCTTCCCTTCTGGGTTGGGGAGCCCACATGGGCGACCTTTCCACTCAGGGAGTTTGGTCCCCAGGAATCTCTGCTCCACATCAATTTGCTGGAACTCAGAGCTGTCTTTTAGCTCTTCAAGCTTTTTCTGCATCTGTCCATGACAAGGTGATACAAGTCAGAACAGACAACACCACAACAATGTGGTACATCAACAAACAGGGGCACTCGGTCTTGGCCTTGTGCACCGAGGCAATGAAGTTGTGGTCTCTGGTCTATTCCCTGAACACTTCCCTCATAGCAGTTCATCTTCCAGGGAAGGACAATGTCCTAGCGGATGCCCTCAGCAGGATTTCCCAGAGCCATCACGAATGGTCCCTGGATCCTCAAGTGCTGGGGATAGTTTTTGCCAGGTGGGGCATCCCTCAGATAGATCTTTTGCAGCCCCAGATAATCACAAACTTCCTCTGTTCTGTTGCAGGCCTCGTGCTGGGCTCAGTTCCCTGTATGCCTTTCTCCTGGATTGGGAGGGAAGTTCCTCTATGCTTTCCCTCCCTTTCCTCTCTATTCAAAGTATTAGTCAAAATCAGATCTCAGCCTTGCAGGGTGATTCTGATTGCCCCGGATGGGCCAGGCAGCCCTGATACCCACTCCTTCTGTCTCTGACAGTCCATCTTCCCCTGTGCCTCCCAGGAATCACAATCTGTTGACTTGTGCCCAGGGAAGGTTTGGTATCCGGACCTCAATCCCTCAACCTCAAGGCCTGGCTCTTGAGGAGTTAGAGTTTGCTGATTTACACCTCTCTCAGGGTGTTCTTGGATCCTAAAGGCTTCCCAGAAAGCCTTCCACTAGGGCTACTTATAGTTCTAAATGGAAAAAGGTTTTCCATTTGGTGTGCTGGGAAAATATTTCCCAGAATCTGCTGAATTGCCTATTTTGTTAGATTACATGGTACATCTTAATTCCTTGGGTCTCAGACCAGCTACCCTGAGAGTTCATTTGGCAGCTGTGTCCGCTTTTGTGTCAGCAGGAAGGTCATCCCTCTTTCCTCTCATCCTGTGTTTTCCAAGTTTTTAAGGGATTACTCCATACTAATCCTCCTTTTCGGGAACCGGCCCCTCTTGGGACCTTAATGTTTGCATTGCCCAGTTAATGCAACCCCCTTTGAACCTCTGTCTTCTGCAGAGCTTAAGTACCTAACTTGGAAAACTGTTTTTCTAGTGGCTATCACTTCGCCAGATGCATAAGTGAATTGCAAGCCTTGTCAGTGGAGACTGACTTTATTTCTTTCCACAGGGATAAGGTAGTCCTTAGGACTAATAGGAAGTTTTTGCCTAAGGTGGTTTCAGATTTCCATCTTAATCAATCTATCTCCCTTCCAGTATTTTTCACTGATCACTCCTCTTTGGGTGAGAGGAGGTTGCACAGCCTGGATGTTAAGAGAGCTCTTAGTTATTATATAGAGCGTACCAAAGGTCACAGGTTGAATCCTCCAACTTTTCCTTACCTATGGTGAAGTTGGGAAAAGCAAACCTGCCACTAAGAGATCAATAGCCAGGTGGATTGTCTCTTGTATCCAATTTTGTTATCAGAAAGTTGGCAGAGCCCCCCTGGTTTGAGGGGCTCATTCTACCAGGGTACAGCTGCGTCTCTAGCTGCTGCCAGAGATATCCTTTATTAGAGATTTGCCAGGCTGCTACTTGGAAAGCGGTACACACTTTACCAAGCATTACTCCCTGGATGTCCAGGCCAGAGAGATGCTCGGTTTAGCACAGCTGTTCTTCAGAGCCTATTCCTAAGTGGGTTCTGCCCTCCTCCATGGAGGTACTGCTGTGTATTCTGCTAATGTCTATAATATAGCAAGACTTCATGTTGTTTGAAGAAAAATTACTCACCTTAGTAAAGTTGTTTCTTCTAATGGAGTCTTGCTATATTATAGACCTCCCCAACCTGCCCCTCTCAGAACCTCTACTTGGTGGGGTGCGGGCAACTTAGTGTGGGCACTACTTATGTCCTGTTAGCATTTTGTCACCTTTGGGACTTTGGGGTGTGTATGTGCTGCAGTGTGTGTTTTATTATACTTATGTTCCATTTTCATATTATTAGAATGGTGTTAGTATTTCTGGTCCCCTGACTTGAGTCTTGGGTGTTGGGACCATCAATGGTTGTTATTATTTAGGTAGCCATTTGGCTAGTGTAGGTTACAGCTTCCACACAGACCTTAGTGAGTTTGGCTCAAAGATCTGACAGTTCAAGTTTGAAATGACACAGATAGAGCTGCTCGTGCAACATTCTATTTTGGAATGGTTTTAACCATTGCACTCTGGGGCAGTTCTAGAGCTGGAACAAACTGCTAATGTCTATAATACAGCAAGACTCCATTAGAAGAAACAACATTACTAAGGTGAGTAATTTTTCTTTTCTTCCACAGGGACAAGGTAGTGTTGAGAACTAATAGGAAGTTCCTCCTCAAAGTGGTCTCAGACTTCCACCTGAACCAGTCTATTACCTTGACAGTTTTCTTCACTGAGCACTCTAGCTCAGAGGAGCTTAGACTCATAGCCTGGATGTAAACAGGGCTTTAAATAACTAGATGACTCATACCAAGGACCATAGGCAGGAGAGACAACAGCTTTTCCTCACCTATGGAGAGGTAGATGAGGGCACACCTGCTTCAAAAAGAAATATCTCTCGATGGATAGTTCAATGTATTCAGTTTTGCTACTAAAAGCAGGTAGAGTACCCCTGTTGGATTCTGTGCCCATTCTACAAGGGACATAGCTGCCACTATTGCAGCTACCTGAGAGGTACCATTGGTGGAAATCTGTAAAGCAGCTACCTGGAGGTCAGTTCAACCTTTACTATAAGCATTATAGCCTGTACACCCAGTCCAGGACTGATGCCAGGTTTGGTACAGCAGTCCTGCAGAGTCTTTTCCTAAGTAGATTCTTTACCCACCTCCATAAGGTACTGCTGATAGTCTGTAAGAAGTAATAATATCAGTGGATTCTAAGAAGAAACATTACTCACCTGTAGTAATCTTGTTTCTTCCAACAGAATCCACTAATATTATTACTTCCCACCCTTGCCTCCTGACAGAATCAGTAAAGACCTCTCCAGTGCTGATTGAATAAATTCTTGGAATGGTATGCCATCTGCTGACACTTCTTATTAATGTTTACAGCTTAATAGCTTCTTTTTCCCCTTCTTGGGTGAATCTGACATTTAAAACAGGAAAACCCTTTGCTTTTTCCCCTATGTTTAATGATTTACTAATTGCCCCATTTGGGGATTTTTTCCCTATTGTCTATTCTAATTAGATGTTAGTATGGCCCCTTGCAGGCTCCTACAAAATCTGAGATTAGAATGTAGGCAGTTACACTGGGTTTTTGAAATGAATGCACGAGCTAAAGATTCCATCATTAGCATGACATTCTATTTGGCTCGGGCAGTGCTGGTTTACAGGAGCACTGCAAGAAGTAATTATAATAGTGGATCCTGTTGGAAGAAACAAGATTACTACAGGTGAGAAGTGTCATTTCATTTTGTTTGCTCACTGTTTCACATACGTCACATATAGCTATTTGATACACAAAATCACACACAGACCCACTCATAAAAACATAAAAGGTTATTATAAAATTCTTGACTTTAAGAACGTCAAGATCGGGGGCAGGACAACAAATGGTCCCTTTCTGTGGCTTCTAAGATCTTTTGTCAGAATGTCTGTGACTCAGACTCAAATGTTATATGCAGGTCTCCAATAACTAATAGGGCAATACCTGAAAAAAAAAATTCATGTCAATCCATAACTTGTAGAAAGACAACATTAATTGTCAAATATCTATTATACAATGGCAAGAAAGAATCCTGGCTCTGATTGGTCAGTTGGCCATCACAGCAGGGTTGTTATCCTGGCATAACATCACTGCTGTTCACAGGTCTACTCTCATCATTATGGCGCTATGGATGAGCCTTTTTGCATCTCCTCTTAAGAAACAAAATATTTTTCCACACTAATAAAACATTTTTAAAATTATTTTTATTTTATATATAACAACAAGCCATTGTATAATAGGAATAATGCCCTTGGTGGGTGTTATGTGGGATGACATCCCTTCTCGGGTGTTGGGCGCCCTCTGCCGGTGGCCCCAGGCCCCAACCGCAGGTGGGATGTTATCCCAGCATAACACCAACCCCTGTCAGGCATTATTCCTTTAATCACTAACAGAAACAGAGAGAGCATGTTTTGTTTTTAGGGTCCAATCTGTGTAGCAACTGTTCATAAGAAACTGTATAGTAGGAGTTCATAATTCAGGCCCTTTGGGATCATACTGTCCAACTAAGCAATTCAAATGCTTCCCTTTGTGTCAGTTTTCAGACATAGTCCCCACCTGTTGCATTCATTTCTATTTTTCAATGGCTGTGAATCCTAAATGTACTGCTACCCCATGTTTTGCTTCTGAGAAATGTTTTACCATTGCATAGTTCATACTTTGGTTCATGGTAGCAGCCTTGTGTTACTCTAGTCTGTATTTGAGAGATCTCATCTGTCACACATAGGTCATACAACATGAGCAAGTCAACATATAGATCACTCCAGTTGTTGCAGTTTTTGAATGCATTAATTTAAAATTCTTTCCCAGATCTTGGGTGATGAAATGTTTTGCTGTCCCTTTACTGCAGTACATGTAGTTGCCATGTAATTGCCAGGTATTTCATGGTGTCTTGCAGAAATTAAAAATGTGGATTCATATGTCCTTTAAATTCTCCCCTCTCCTGTAGCCGATTCGAGGTGTGGATAGGTTACTGAAGGTACTGTCTGTGTATGTGATGTGTCAATGTTTATGGAAACACTCAGATATTGCACTTACTTCCTGTTGTATGTTGTTACAAACACCAGTTGTTTATTGTCAGATTCATTGGATTCCTTTGGGATTAGCAGTGCATCTCTGTCCATCATACTTGATCTCTCATGTGCTCTTTCCACTGTAATAGGATCTTATCCACTTTCTACAAATCTCTTCTCCATTTCAATTGCTTTTTATGATACTCAGATTCCTCACTAGAATTTAATCTCACTAGCACCATTTGGCCATAAGGGATGTTATTTTTCTAATTTCTCAGGTGGCTGCTTATATATTCTAAGAGTAAGTTTCTTCCAAGGGTTTTCATTATATGCTTATTTCCAGCTTGTTGCCATGTTTCATTATTTTGGATCAAAGGAAGTCACTTCTTGTTCACTGTCAGTCCATGTGAATTTTCAGTTTTCATTATATGCTTATGTATGTAAGGAAGGCACTAAGTTTTTCCTCAGACCCAGACCAAAGGAACATTAAATCATCAATATATTAGTTCCATGACACTAGCAATGTGATTAAGCTCTTCCTGTCACCGTATATGTTCCTCTCTTACCACTGGCCGACATAAAGTTTAGTGAGATTTAGTGCCAAGCAAGTCCCCATGGCAGTTCCTTTTGTTTGGGTGTAGTCGTCTCGTTAAATAGGAATTAATTAGATGTCAACACTGTCTGCCACGCTCAGAATTAAATCATTGGGTGGTAGCAGGTTTGATTATTTTGACTTAATGAACTATTTCATTGCCTTCATACCCTTGATGGGGTATGCTAGTGTACAAATGTTCAATGACCAGTGCAGCAAGTTTGCATTTTTCTTGGATCTGGTCTCTATTCAGTTGTTTAATTAAATTCAGTACATCCTTTGTATCCCACAGGTGTGATTTTAATTTTTACTACTGGTTTCAAAACACAGTTCATGTATTTTGATAGTGGTTTCATGGCTGAGCCAGTACTTATAAGTGGTCTTCCTGGTGGCTTAGGCTGAATCCACACTGAAATAAAAACTTGGTAATGGGTTTTAAACCGTTCCTGCTCTTATCATTTTATTGCATCCATACCTAGTCAAACATGTTTTAACATGATTAGCGTCCATCCACATTCTCCATAAGAAAAGCGTGTTAAAACACGCACTGTGGGATGACTGATTAGAGTATTGTGAGCACCAAGAAGAACAACAGTAGGAAACATGGATCATATCTCCGTACGCACAGATAACTTAAAATGTTTTCTCTTAAAACATTTTCAAAACCGTCTTTTAACTCAGATTGTATCAGGGTATAAACACGGTTTTGAAACATGATTTTGTACCGTTACCAGTGTGGATGCTAACTATGTTTCCCATTTTAAAACGTTACAGGTCGTATGTAACATTTAAAATCTCCAGAGTGGACAGAGCCAAACATACCCACTTGTGTAACTTTAGTAATGGATAAACCATGGGTCTCACTGGATGTGTCACTGTTAGGTATTCATTTTCTTTTACTGATCCATTTATTGTCAACAGCGTGTCCAATCAGACTGCTTCCTTTTCTTTTTTCTTCCAATAGATCAGTTGGTAATTTCTGATAGAATATGGTATTATTCAGTTGATCTTCCTGTGTCAGTCTTCACCATTCATCACTGGGTGATTGGCCAGAGACAAGCACCCGTGGGAAACTTTTGGGGGAAAGCCAGTGCCAATGGTGCCACCCACAAGACCGATGGTGCTTGGTGATTGGCCAGAAACAGCTGTTGGTTCCTCCCCATCTCAGTTCTGCTTCTCCTGCTGTCAGGACAGCACCTAGCCTGCAGCTGAGAAGAGTTTGAAGTATGTTGTTGTGGCCTAGTCGGTCCTCGGAGCTATTTTTCAACATCACCTCGGTTCTGCTATTCACCACTCAAGCGCTGTTACTGAAGTCCTAGTAAGACCTTTCCTTTCTTTCTTTAATGGTGTTGAGTCTTTTCTGTTTAAAGTTTTGATTTACCATTGCATTATGCCAGGTTTGGGGACAAGAAGTGTTCATCAAAAGTGGGCCAACCTCCTATGCATCAGTGTCTCTGTGACCGCAAATTTCCATTATGGATCAGCATGATGGCTGCTTTAATGCCTTGGACCACAGCATGACATGGATCACTGTGATGCCTGCTTCTCAATGGACCACCACACTCTCAAGCACTGCTCGTTGAAAGTCAGCAGGGCTCTGCTGAGTTCTGGGGGTCATCATCACTCATTGGTCCAAGTGTAGGACTCTTCACCTTTCCTCTGAGTCCCCTCCTAGGTTCTACATGGTCTGATGAGGAAGGGCTTCCTCCTCATCTAGCCTTGCCATGGAGGAGGTCTCTACCACAGTGCTGGAGGACCAATCAGGTTGCACACTGGGCCAGGCTGGGATCACCAGCCTGGCAGTCACCTCGTTGGAGGTGCAGGCTCCCCTGTTGTTGGGGCCCATGGTCGCAAGCTCCAGCATGGGGTATTCCTCGGCACCATGCATCGGCACTGCCCCATTCATGGCTCCAGTGATCAGGGTGACACCGTGAGGGGTACTGGGCCTATCCATGGCACCACTCATGGTGTCATTGGTGGAGACCCCCAGGATCACCAGCCTGGGCTCCTCTGGATCTCCTCCTCTCGGGAGCTGGATGATCGGGAGTGTGACCTGGACTGGCAGCCTGATTCCCCAGATTTGGTGGGTTCTCCAGGCCCAGGATCATTGTGCCTTCCCAGGTGCCCCCATCTCAGGTGACTGTGACCTGTGCCAACCCCTGGGCTGATAGCAGCACTGGGGTGATGGTCTTGAGTTGGTGGCCATGTTGCTACGGTGTGATTGTCAGGGCTTTGGGTGAGGGGTCAGCTGCTGCCCTCAGTGCCACCCCCTTAAGGCTAGGATCAGATCCCCTCACTGTGGCTCTCTCCAGGAGCCTGCAGAGTTGGGGTCCTATTTACAGGGTCCAAGGAAGAGGTCTTCCTAGGAGCCTGCAGAGTTGGGGGTCCTATTTCACAGGGTCCAAGGAAGAGGTCTTCCTAGAAATGAATGGGGTTGAGAAGACAGAGTGAGGGGCTGCAGCACTCTTCTGCAGTCCTTGGGGCTCAGGAGAAGCCACAGTGCTGAACCCAAGTTCTCTCCCTCGTCTCTTTCAAGGGAGTCCTTTCGAGTGGGGCTGGGACCGCCTTCTGGATCCATGCAGCCCCAGTCCCCTTAAAGGGAAGCTTCCTCACAGGGCTCAATCCTGACCATTTTTCTTGCTCCATAATCCGGTGACAGAGCAGACCTATGGATTCCCTGTTCTTTCAGGATTGCCTGCTAGGTCTTTTGTCCTGGCAGAGGCACACCACATATGTTGGCCAATTTTTCCCTCTTGCCTCTGCACCCAGCCCCTTCTCCATGGAAATGTTGGTCCTCTGGGACCTTTGACCTGGGTACAGTTCAGATCCCAGGCTGCAGACATCTCCCAGTATGTTAGGGCTAAGGATGAGCAGGTCTTTCAACCGTCTTCCCTCTGCAGCCAGAGTCTGACTTCGTCCCAGGCCTCCCATCTTCCTTCTTAAGGAAGAGGGAGTCTCTGTCCATCTGTCCTCTGATGCTGATCAAGCCCCATATCGACGCTTCCTGGCAAGGCTGGTCTGGGACCTGCATATTTCTTTTATAGTCCATTGCAATATCGAGCGATGATGCAAGCCTTTTAGGTGAGCTTTGTGTGAACCACTTGGTGGTCCCTCCTGGCCTATCCCTTCCAGGAGGCATCATACAGTGCCTGGTAGCTTCCATCTGTCACAGTTCCAGCCCCTGTGGA
Source organism: Neoceratodus forsteri (assembly GCA_016271365.2). Lineage (NCBI taxonomy): Eukaryota > Metazoa > Chordata > Ceratodontiformes > Ceratodontidae > Neoceratodus > Neoceratodus forsteri. The sequence goes on along the minus strand of CM057459.1, from coordinate 274,729,791 downwards.
CTGTTATTGTCGGTACTCATGCCTGAGATTTTCAGGCACTCTGCCGTATTCTACTATGGGTTTGGCGTTACTGGACACCCTACCAGACATAGACATCTGGTCTGTGACAAGCCCTGGATCTTGACTCTGCAGAGCTCAATCACCTAGGGTGGAGAGTTTTCCTCTAGCAGATTATGTTATGTATTGCTTCACATCAGGTATACCACGCTGCCTTAATAGGCATCTGTGGGTGATGCTGGGCCAGACACTGGCATCGCTGCCTGATTTGGAGGCTAACTGGCAAGCATAGTCTTCTCTGTGATGGGCCTGAACTGGCAATGCACTAGTCAAGGGCATCTTATGACACCAGTGAAGTCGCTTCATGGCTTGCAAGGACAGTGATCTGCATTAGGTGGATGACATGGCTTCACCTATCATGGTTATTACACTTTGCCCAGTGTAGGTTGATGACCTTCTCATTCTGGGGACCCACCTTTCTCCCACAGGGTGAGACAGGAACTTCAGGGGTGCCTTCCTACCCACAGGGAACGGGGACCCCACTGCTCCCGACCAGTCCCAGGCCTAACTGGCTGGTAAAAGGTCTCTTCCATCATGTTTTCCTGGGGGTGATGAAGGGTGCTGTCTCTCAGGAAAATACTGGACCCCCTTCAGTGGGGCATGATATTCACCCACTAGTGATGAATGGTGAAGATTGACACAGGGAAGATATGAAAATGATGTACCTACCATAATTCTTGATCTTCCTGTGTATCTTTACAATCCATCATTGAATCCCACCCACCTTCCCTCAGAAGGCCTCAGTCCCTGGGCGATGCCTCCATCCTGTTCACCCTCATCCTTGGGGATTCATTTGGGACCCTCTATTTCTTGTGCCCTCCTTGTTCTAGGAGGCAGCGAGAGTGACTTTTGGGAGGAGGGTGAGTAGGGCTTTCAAACAATATCTAGGTGGGGGACTTCTGGTGGATCCTTTCTCTCTCCTTGTCTTGGTTATGATCTCTGGGTTGATCCACCCTGTCAGGGTATGCCGACTCTTGGGGTCCCCGGGATGGGTGGCTGGGGCTAGTGGGGACTCCTCTCAACTCTCTTTTATATTGTTTCTCTCTCTCTCTCATTCCCCTTCTGGGAGGGAGATATTAATAGTGGGATCCCACTCCCCTAAAAAACACTCTGGGTTCTTCCTTTGGAAAATGGTAACCAGTTATGGGGAGGAAAGGGAATCCTTACCAAGGGTGGCTTCCACCCACAAGGGATTTTTTATTTTTATTTTAGTCTTTGGTAACTGGGAGGCCCACTAGGCACAAGTGCCTGTTTTCAGGAGCAACCTGGGAGCACTGGGTGGTTAAGTGACTCGCTCAGTTTCACACAGTATGCAAGTGGAGGTTGTGAGAATCAAACCAAGATCAGGTCTACTGGATGTATCAAGCTCATTCACAGCTCGTTACTCTAACCTGTAGCCTTTTCCATGCTTCTCCTCGGTGTGCTGACCGTTCATCAGAAACATTCTGATGCAATCCCCAGGTTTTAAATTGTCACTGTGGGGGAACTTAGGTGAAATTTCACCTTTAGCTGTGTGTTGCCCCTCCAAATCAACTCGTACTGGAGTTGATAATCCATTAGAAGGGGGCACAGGGTGCAGCCTCCTCAAACTCAGGTTCAGGGGTGCAGCCCTCGAAGAAACACTTCTAGGTTGGACAGGCAAAATTTCATCTGTCAGTATTGGGGATCCACTATGCAGAACTTCAACAATGGTGTTGTCGATTCAATATAGGTAACCCTTTCTCCTCCTGATGGGGAGATTGATAAACTGAGATTCAGCCTTGGTAACAGCTACCTGTGGTTTGGTTGCCTGCCTTCCCTCGAGGCACTTCCTGGTCTCTTAAGATCTGCATTACCTGACATATGGATGTTGGTCCCCTCCTGCCCTCTTTCCTCTCTTTCTCTCTTCTTTTTTTCCCTTTCCTGTCTATATATGGTCATCCAGGGACTGGGAGCCTTTCAGCCAATACCTTCCAGATCCTCCTCTGTCCTCTGGTCAGCATACCTTTTTAGTTTATATCTTTTCCTTATACTGTCTCTCAGGCTCCCTTGCCCCACCCTCATTTCTTCTCTATCCTTTTTATCCTGTCTCTCCAGTGAGCAGAACTGAGGTGGAGGAGGAGCAACAGCTGTTTTTGGCCAATCCATGGACAGTTGCTGCTATCTCATGGGTGGTGCCAGCCCCCCAAAAAAAAGGCTCCCATGGAGTGCTCATCTCCAGCCAATCATCCGTCAGGATGAATGGTGAAGATACACAGGAAGATCAAGAATTATGGTAGGTACATAATTTTCATTTTCTGCATCTCTGCACAGTGTTTCTCTATTCCCCTTACCTCAGTGCTACTCTTCTTGTCAGCAGGCTTCATCATTAATTCCTCATTACTCTTTAATTCCTGAAGTGCTTTTCTTTTGTTGTAATATGGTCTGTTTTTTAAAATAACTTTTATGCTTTTGTCCACCTTTTGAAAAAATGTGGTGATATCTCAATTGCATTTCCTTTTGGGTGAAATGTCCATTTTCATTAAATGATGTTTTTGTTTTATGCACACTTTCATTTTCCTCAGTTTTCAGATCTTGCTCTCTTTCGATAATCAAATTTTCACCATCAGCATTGATGTTTCGCTTCACCACATTATTAACGGTACTGTATGAGATTATAACTTTGGAACGGTCTAATAGAAATTCCGCAAGTGCAGTTGTCTGTAAAACCTTTATACACTGTAGGTCTCTTTTGATCTTAAAAGGGTTTGAACCTTTTTCTGGGATGCATGTCAGGCCTTTCTGGAGTATGGAGAATGGCGTCCTTAACACTGGCCATGTGTGAGTTGTTGCAGGGTAGAGAACATGGGGTGACTGTTAGGACTAACCATATTCAGTTTTTTTACAGGGTTTGCCTTGCAGGTAGATTGGGACAAAACCAGATGCATACTTAGATGCATACCAAGTTGTAAAAAGTACAGAAGGCGGTGTACTCCATAGATGCTCCCGTCCACTTATCCATAATATGCTAATGTATTCTCTAATATGTGTTTGTCTAGCCTTTTTTAAATTGTTCTTTATCTTACTGATGACTACATTTAAAGGAAGACTGTTCCATGGGTTAACCACTCTCTGTGTGTAGAATGTTTTCCTTTTTAGGGTTGAATCTTATAGGTCTAATTTGCAGTGGCGCCAGCTTGTTTCCTTCTCATAATTTTTTATTTGAACCGTGCTCACTGAATAGGTAGTCATCTTTCATTATATTGTAGAACAATGGTAGTTTACTCACCTGGTAAAGGTGATGTGGGGTTATATATCGCTGAGGCACTCCACAATCATTACATCATGGGTTGTGTTCACCTGATAGGTTGCTTGATGCACATGTGACTTCTAAAGAAGTGTGACCCCTTTCCTCTGTGACCCTTCCCATACTGGATCTGTATGAAATACTTCCAAAGCTGTACCTAGAAAGAGAGTTAACTGACATTTTTGTTTGCTGAACATAATCTAGACTGACTGCTGATGATGTAATGAAGAAAGTTGTCATTTTATTTCTTATTGGTACATTGTACTGTCTAAACCACCCATACAACATGCTGGTTGCTACTGTAATTTCTCTGTGATTGTGGGATGTGGAGTGCCTCAGAGATATATACCCCACAATCACCTTTACCAGGTAAGTAAACTATAATTGTTGGGGATAATCCCTGAGGCACTCCACAATAATTGCATTATGGGTTCTAAAAAGCAGTATCCAGATTCAAGGGTTGATTAGACACGTCACGCTTCATATTATTGTATTTTTCTGACTTTAATACTGAGCGCCAAAATTGGCCTTGAGTCCAAGGCTATATTAATCCTGTAATGTCTTGTGAAGGTGTACAAAGACAACCATGTGGCAGCTGCACATATCTCTTCCGTGGATGCCATATTCTTCTCTGTCATGAAGTCGTTATCGCTCTAGTGGAATGTGCTTTAATTTCCTCTGGTAGAGTCAAATTATTTGCTTTGCATGCCTCTGTTATGGCTATCTTGAGCCATAAGGCGATAGTGGATTGTGATGTGGGATGGCCTTTTTGCATCCTTGAATAATGATGAATAATTGATCCATCTTTCTTATGTCCTTAGTCCTGTTGATGTAAATGGACAGTACTCATTTCATGCCTAGAGTTTGTAGTTGTGGTTTCTGCTCCAATTCTTGTGATGGTATTTGTGCAGGCAGTTCTATTGTTTGATTCATTTTAAAAGGAGTGGCTACTTTTGGTACAAAGGACGGTATGGCTCTTAGGACACTCGATCATTGTAGAAGATTAGGTAGGGTAACTTGCATGACAGTGCCTGTTGTTCCCATACATCTATCTGAAGTTATTACCACCATAATTGCAGTCTCTAGGTTCAGCCACTTGAGGTCTACCATCTCCAGTGGTTCGAATGGAGAGTCTGTCATTGCTCTAAGTACAAGGTTTAAGTCCCATGAAGCTATTTGTTTTATTTTTGGTAGAATATTAGTAGCTGCCTTTAGGAATCATATGACATCTTGATGTGCTCCCAGTGTAGTTCCATCTATTGACCTATTTGCTGCCTCAATACCTGCCACTTGCACTTTGAGGGATGATGCTGCTAATCCCTTGTCTAGCCCCTCCTGAAGGAACAGGAAAATATCAACAATGGAGGATTGTTTGGGGCCAAAACTTTGAATGAACCCCAATTTGTGTAAACTTTCCTGTGGAGCTGGTATGTCGAGTGGTACAGTCTCTTCGAGATTTACTTATAGTGTCTATCACCATGGGGTGGTATCCTGCCTTTAGCAGTCTCTCCTTTCAGGAGCTAGGCTGTTAGTTTTAGGTTTTGAGGGTTTGGGTGGTGCATTGGGCCCTGTGTGAGCATTTCTTGTCTGTAGAAGAGCCATGGGCTATCCAGTGCCATTGACACCACTGTCGTAAGTCAAGACCTCTTGGGCAGCTGGGGATAATCAGTATCACCTTTGCACTGGATATCCTGATTTGCTTTAGGACTTGGGGAATGAGTGGAATTGGTGGAATATGTATGCTACATGAAATAGCCATTTGTGTGATAGGGCATCTATCCCTGAGGATCTCGTGTCCCTGAATCGGAATAATACTTTGGGCATTGTGCATTTTGGATGGATGCCATGAGATCCAATTCTACTGATTCCAACACTTATTGATTTTGTAAAACATTTGTGAGTGTAGTCTCCATTCCCTGGATGGTTCTGTTGATGGCACAGCCAGTCTGCCATTGTGTTGAGTTTGCTGGCACAAGTGGCTGAAATACTGGCTAGGTGTTTTTGTGCCCATGGGAGAAGTTTTGACACTTTTTCTGCATTTTCACATTCTTTGTCCCTCCCTGTTTGTTGATGTAGGATACTGTAACCTGATTGTCTGATCTGATCAGTACATATGTTCCCTTGACTAGGTGTGTGAAATGCAGTAGAGACAGAAATACTGCCTTCATCTCCAGTGTGTTGATGGGTAAATTTGATTCCTTTGTTGACCATTTTCTTGTGCCACCTTTTGTTCTGTGAAGGCTCACTAACCTGATAGACTTGAGTCAGTGGTTATCACTACCTCTGTTGGATGTTCAGCGGCATTCCTTTGTTAAGATTCAGTCTGACTGTCCACCATGTTAGAGATTTTGACACCTGTGACGGTAGTGTAGTTGTCTTTGTAAAGTCTAAGTTGTGAGTTGGACTTGCTTGATTGGAAATGTCATCAGATCTCATATGCCACCTGGCCCATGATATGATGTCTATACATAATGACCTTAGTCTCAGAGTTCGTGAAATTGTTTCTAGTGATGGGTATTTCTGTCTCTGCAGCCGTACTACATTGCTGACATTAGGTTGGTGCTGCATTTCTCCAACGATCGAACCATCCCTCTGCCGTATTATTACCATGCCCAGATGTTCTATTGGTTGACTGAGAGTTTGGCAACTCTTGGTTTGGTTGATCACCAGTTAAGGTCCTCTAGACACTTTATCACTGTTTGTGTCTCCGAATTGACTGTAGTACTGATCTTGCTCAAATGAGCCACTCATCGAGATATAGTATCACCTGTATGCCCTGCTCTCTGAGTTTGGCAGCTAGTACCACCAATATTTTGGTGAAGAGTCGGGGAGCTGATGCTAGTCCAAATGGGAGGACTTGATATTGAAAGTGTCTCTTTAGAATCTGGAACTGTAGGAATTTGTGGTGAGGCCAGATCAGAATGTGTAGATAGGCATCCTTGAGGTTTATGGAGGTCAGGATGTCTCTAGGGCAAATGGATTTGAGATTGGATCTGATTGTCTCCATTTTGAATGATCTGTAGAGAACTGATTTGTTTAGGATCTTTAAATCCAGGACTGGTCATAGACCGCACATTTTCTTGGGTACAGTAAAGAAAATGGAATATAGGCCCTGACCCTTCTCCGTGAGTGGTATCTCTTTGATGGCCTTGTTGGATAGAAGATCCACTGGGACTTGGGTCTGTGAAATCTTTGTTTTGTCTTTGGAAACAGGTGAAATTATTAACCTGTGTTGTATGGGATTCTGGAGTGATCTATGGCACAGCCTCTTCTTATTATTTTGAGTACCTATTTGTCTTCTGTAGACTTCTCCCATGTGTCTGCGAACAACTTAATCTTGCTCCTATCAGTATGTTTTGGGAGATCTTATCTGTGTCAATCTTCACCATTCATCACTGGTGGAGTTCTGGCCAGAGGATCAGGACCCAGCAGGAGCATTTTAAATTTTTTGCAGAGGAGGAGTCAACACCATATTGATGTGGTATCCCATGACTTTGGTGACCACAATTGGGTGCCTACAAGGCGACTCAGTCCGCAGCCTGCCATTTGGGCAACTGGTGAAGGTGGGTGACCTGATGGGGTGTGTGTGAATAGTGACATCCTGTCACTAAATGCCTATGCACATGAGAGGGGAAGTGAGCACACTAAGTGGGATGAGAGGGGACAGAGGGGTTGTAGAAGGTGGTGTTGCGGCAAGCTGCCGAGTTGCTTCTGTGGCATGGTGGGTGGGCTTAGGGCTGGGATGGGGTGGGAATGGTGCTGGGTTTGGGTCCAGATACAGGTATCTTTTGTTGCGCCCTGCCGGTTTTTTATTTTCCACATTTAAGCCCCGACATGCACTCCCCTGGAGTTGAGAATCCTAATGGTGGGGCAGAGGTGAAGCTCCCTCCCACATAAAGCAGAAAACCCAACTCCCAGTGCTATTTTTTCAGCGGTGTGCTGTCGCCCTAACACCAGTTGCCCATGGAACCCTGATGGCACCACCCTCGAGGCTGATGCACTCGCGTGGTGCTCACAGGTTGACCAGTACCTGGCACTGACTCCTCCCTCCATCCCAGTTCTGTGTCCCTCGCCATTGAGTGAACATGAATTTCCTCTGCATCATTGTCCTAGACCATCCGTAGACCATTCTAGTTCTGCTGCTGCATTCTTGGCACCGTCGGTAAGATCTTTCCTTTATTTTTGACGATGCTGAGTACTGTTTTTGGTTGTTGTTTTCTGTCCAGTCATGTCTCGTTCAGGGGACAAGAAAAGACTTCCAAGGTGGGCTGGTCTCTGATGCGTGGTGTCCCAGATACAGGTATCTTTTGTTGTGCCCTGCCCGGATTTTTTATTTTTCCACGTTTGCACCCCCCGACATGCACCCCCTCTGGAGTTGAGAATCCTTAAGTGGGGGGGAGAGGGTGAAGCTCCTCCCACATAAAGCAGAAAATCCCAACTCCCCAGTGCTATTTTTTCAGTGGTGTGCTGTCGCCTAACACCAGTTGCCCATGGAACCCTGATGGCACCACCTCGAGGCTCACGTGACCGCGTGGTGCTCACAGGTTGACCAGTACCTGGCACTGACCTCCTCCATCCCAGTTCTGTGTCCTCACCATTGAGTGAACATGACCTCATGTGTGGAACATGAATTTCTCTGCATCATTGTCCTAGACCGCCGTAGACCATTCTAGTTCTGCTCAGCTGCATTCTTGGCAAAATCCGACTGGTAAGATCTTTCCTTTTATTTTTGACGATGCTGAGTACTGTTTTTGGTTGTTGTTTTCTGTCCAGTCATGTCTTGTTCAGGGGACAAGAAAAGACTTCCAAGGTGGGCTGGTCTCTGATGCGGCGGTGTCCCTGTGGCTGGCTTTACTTCATCTCAGACCAGCATGACTGGTGCTTGACCTGCTTGGGCCAAAGCACAATATGGATCATTGTGATGCCTGTTTCTCCATGGATCATCAAATTCTGAAGTCAGCACATTCAAAAGTCGACGTGACGCCACTGACTTTCGGTGGACAGGTGTGCACCAGAGATGCCAAATGCAAGTCTCTTGACCCTTCTTCTGGATTCCTCCCCATTCTATATTGACTGCAGAGGAGAGGGCTTCACTTCTTCAAGCCTTGCCATGGCAGAAGCCTCTCTCACAGTGCAGGAGGCCCAGTCAGATTCCTCCAGGAGTCAGGCTGGAGGCACCGCCCTGGCAGTTGCTGCCTCGGGTGGCAATGGCTCCCCGCATTGTGGCCTGGGTCATCCAGGCCCGGCCCAGCAGTTTCTGTGGTGCCACCCATCGGGCTGCCTCTGATCCCGCTGCTGTGTGCGATGCTGGGGATTGTGGCGGCATTGTGGGACAGTGCAGGGCCACCTTGCAGTGCCACCTGTGGTGCTGGGAGTGGAGGAGTCTGTGAGGTAGTCCAGATCAATGCTTCCACTGGGGAGGATGATGATTTGGATGTGGATCTGGATTGGCTTCTGGATTCTTCTGAACCTCGGACTCTTCTTCACCTAGCACATTGTCCCCACTCCAACCCCTCCTTGATCTGGTGGTTTCTACCGTGGCAGTGTTGGAGCCGCCAGGCACCGACTGATCTTCAGTGCCAAAGTCAGCACTGGTGGGTTCTCCGAATCAGTGGAACTCTGATCTTGGGGATGTGAGCCCCTGCTTTGGGTGCCCATGCTAGGCCCACTTCTTGGCCTGCTAGGGTTTCTGGAGCAGGGAGGGTGCTCTTCGGCTGCCATCTTCTCTGGAGTCAGTAGGTGGGGTTGAGCTACCTCTGCTGACCTTGAGGAAGAGGTCCCTCTGAGTCCAAGGGCTGAAGGGCTGTGTCAGGGGCAGCGCCCTTTCCTTGTAGCCTGCAAGGGTTCAGGTAGGAGCCACAGCACCAGCCCTGTCTTCTCACCTGAGATCTCCTGGGAGGATCTCATCTCTCAAGGCTAGGCCACCCTTCAGGACCCATGTGGTCCTGGTTGCCTTGTAGGGCTCAGTTCTGACTATTCCAGCCTGGTTGAACAACCCCTGATTGCATCAACCAATGGATCCTCCTGAGCTGTTGGGTCACCTGTTCAGTCTCCCAGCCCTGGCAGATCTGCTGTCTTCCTCAGAGGTGTTTGCACCTCTACCTCTGCCAAGTCATCCCTCTCCCAGGCCACTCGATCCTACAGGATCCTTGACCTGGGAACAGTTCATGGCTATGGCTACCCTATTCCCTGTCTATGTGAGGTCCATGGATGAACAGGTGTTTCACCATTCTCCTGGTCAGTTGGTGCCTGACTCTCCGAGCTCATCAGCTTCATCTTCATCACTTGAAGGAGAAAATTCTTCCATCCACCTCTCCTCAGACACTGACCAGATCAGTTTCAGCATTTCCTTACAGGGTTAGTCGATGAGCTCTGCATCACAGGGCTCGCAAGTCGCAATCCTGAACGGACAGTGTGCTCCTTTTTAGGTGAATTCAGTGCGGCCAACCTGGTGGTTCCTACCTGACCCTTCCCTTTAGGGAGGCATTGTACCACACATGGAGGTGTCCTTCAGTCCTCCTAGCCCCAATGGACTGCCAGTGCAGGTATTGTGCACCCCTAGGGTCTCCAGAAGCATTATCTCACTCCCTTCGGGCGTGATGATCCTGGACACTCTTCTGGGTATAGACACCCAAGACATGACCGCATCCAGAGTTAGACTCTGGAGTTTGACTTTTGGGGAGGAGAATGTTTTCAATGGCATGTCTCTTTCTTTCTCTCTCTCAGCAAATCAGGCCCACATGCTGCCTATAACAGGCCCTTATGGTACTTACTAGGCAAATCCTAGCATCTTTGCCTGATTCAGAGGCAACCAGACAAGTCATTGCCCTCTCTGCATGTGGTCTGAGTTTGCAAGGCACCAAGCAAGGGCATCACATGCTGCCAATGAGTTGGTGTCCAGGTTAGTGGGACAGTGACCTATACAAGGTGGATGGCATGGCTTCATCTATCCTGATTATAACCTGTGGACTGGCAAAGGGTGATTGCCTCCTCTTTCTGGGAATTCACCTTTTTCCCCACAGGGTGAGGTGAGAACTTCAGGGGCAACTTCCTTCTCCCAGCTACAGAGAGACTTCGCCTCATCCAGACCAGTCCCAGTCCTAATTAGGCCTGCAGGGTCTCCCCCTCCTGTTTCTCCCCACAGGAGGCTGAGGGACTTCCTTCCCTCAAGGAGGTACCAGGTCCCCTTTGGGGCTTTGGCAATTATCCACCAGTGATGAACCTACTGTAATTCTTGATCTTTCTGTGTATCTTCCCATTCATCCTGCTTCCACCCTCTTTACCCACTTGGGCATCAGTCTCTGGGCGATGCCTTCTCCCTGTTGTTTTCTCTAAGTTGACTTGAGGCCCTTGTGGTCCTTCTTCTTGTACCTCTTGGCTCCGTCTCTCTTCTGGGGGAGTCAGAGGTGTTTAGGAAAACAAGCAGGGCCACACCTTTCTCCTTATTTTTATGAGAGCTCACTAGGGCTCTTTTATCGTCCTGACAGGGTTCCCTTTTCAGTTTGGTCTGAATCACTCTTTGGTTTGACCTCTTTGCTTGATCTGAAACCTTAGGGGTCCTCTTCACAGCGGTGGTTAGAGGGGCCCTGATGACCCTATCTCTCTCCAGGAGTTGTGACTCCGCTTTCTTCTAACCCCAGTAATACTCAGGTATTCATAACTTTCTGCAGTAAGCCCTTTAGCTAGAACTGCTCAGAGAGAATAGTACACATGCAAATGATGGAACTCTTTGCACATGACAGCTTTCAAATGCTGACCCATACTAACTGCCAATGTTCTAAAACTCCTCAGAATTCACTCTCTGCCTGAGAAGTCTGGTCGCTCAGAGTCTCACTCTTCTACTTGTTCCTGTATGAAGAAACTTATAAAATATATATAAGTATCCTTTATTTCATTTGCTGCCTTATACCTATTTTTTTTGTAGTTAAACTTAGTTTTAGTGTTAGTTAATTTTATTGGTTCCTCCCGGTTCGTATAACCGTGGGAAACCGAGTTAGTTTACTTTATTTTGAGATTTTCCTACTAAAAACCTTGTTAGTTATTTATATTTAGTTTAAATATTTGTTTTTGTAACCACTTTTCTCGGTTACTGAACTGCTAATACCGGTTCATTTTCTTCAATCGGTTCAGTTCCATGGGTTCCATATCGGTTACAGAACTGACCGCAACCACTAAACTTCTATAAAAATTTAAATCGTTTAGCGTTTACTTTTTATTGGTTTCCGATAAAAAATGTCAGAGAACTGAAAAGAAAACCGCTGAACCCGGTTTTAAAATTGTTCAATTGTGGGGAAATGTTTGCTAAGACAGATGAACATAATCTCTGTGTGGCCTGCCTATTATGAGTATCTCAAGGAAGATTGTGACATCTGTAAAACCTTCTCGGAGAAAGCTGTGAAGAAATGCCTGGAACAGCTAAAGAAAAACTTCCTTCACCAAGGGGTCCCTCTGGCTCTGACCAGACTATATTCCTTCTAATGTGGGTGAAACCACTTGTTGTTGCCTCTACCCCTGAGGTGGGTGACAAAAGCACTAAGAGGATTGTTGAACAAGCTGACTCCCCGTTCCTTCAAAAGACTAAAAACTGAAGCATGCAGATCCCAACTGGTAAAAGGGGACTTCTTTGCCTGCTCTGGCATTGCCTTCTCCCAAGAAATTGCTCAGGCATTCATAGGATACAGGCCTTACAAGGCCTTGTGCAACTGACCATCAGCCACCTGTCCAGGCTGCTGTGGGACAGACTGGCAGCACAGGGAGCTCTTCCTTTATAGATGAGAAAGATTATAGTGAGTGTGAGGTGGAGGACGGGGAACCTATTGAACATGATATATCCACTGAGCAGGAATTTGGCTCTCCTCCTAGAATCTCTGAGGATTATTCCTCACAATTTACCTTTGTCAGAAGATGGATGATGCCCTGGCATCACCACAAAGGAGTAGATAGAAGATGAAGAAGAGGTGGAATACCTCAAAATGATGGGGTTAACCCTGACAAGAGCACCTCCTGCCTGTCAACAAATTCATTAAAAACATGCTCTGAAACTCTTGCAAACCCTAATTCTATCCCCCTTGACAAGAGGATGGATAAAAGTGTCAAATGGAAAGGAAGGTGCAGAGTTCTTGTTTACCCACTCTGACCATCAGAGGGTGGTACAGATGTTGCTCAGATAAGGCTAGGGTCCTCTGACTTCACACCCACCAGATAAGGACTCTAGAAAGATTGACAACATGGCAAATAAGGGTATTTGTTAGCTTCTTTAGCCATACGACAGGCAAGCTTCCAGGCCTATGCTGCCCAGTACCAACAATTCTTATGGCAGTCAGTGTTATCCAGCACAGAAAGCCCCTCACCTCTGTCTGATGACCTGGTAGAAACTGCCAGATTTGGTTTAGAGGGGCTAAATACCAGTTCCAGATGGCTGCTGACGCAAATTACACCTCAGCCAGATGGATGGCGAACACTATTGCACAGAGGTGTTTTCTGCCTGGCTAAGAGTCACAATCAACCCAGGACACCCAGACAAAGGCTCTTGATTTTTCTCGAGGAAATGCACTTTTCTGGGAGTCAGCAGTGGCTTATATGAAAAAGGCAGATGAATATAAGGCCATATAGAAGCAATTATGCTAAACAGAAAGCTTCACCATCCACCAAACCCTATGGAAGGGGAGGTAGGGGCAGGTCCTTTACACCAGGCTCTTTTCCAACCAATGGCTGCAACTCAGTACCAGCAGTACCTACAGCAGAGGTACTTCATGGGTAGGGGTAGAAGGGTTCCAGGCAGGGGTCCCAAGCCCAGCCTCAGCCTGACATGTCTCACACAGGCTGCCTCCTCCATATCTGTCAGAGGCAGACTGTCTCACTTCCTCCAGGCTTGGGTAAGCATTACCACAGACAAGTTGATCCTGGGGGAGTGAGTCAGGGACTGTCTCTGAATTTTGAATCCTTCCTCTTCAAAAACAAGGGTATTTTGTCCTCCTCCTTCCCTTGCAGAAAAGAACTGTTGGAGGCAGAGATTTGAAACCTAATGCTTCTAAAGGCAGTGGAACCTGTCCCAATCCAGCAGAGAGGAAGAGGTTTCTACTCCAGGTATTTCCTTGCCATAAAGAAAAACAGGGAGTGGTGGCCTATCTTGGATCTCAGGGCCCTGAACAAACATCTGAAAGAGCCAAAATTCAAAATGGTAACTTGGCATTGATGCCGCCAACATTCCAGAAAGGAGATTGGTGACATCACTGGCCTCTAAAAAGATGCTTATTTCCACATTCCCAAGTGAGCCCCTACAGAAAACTTCAGGTTCAGACTCCCATCAGATCATTACCAGTTTTCAACCATGCCCTTGGACCTTACTTCAGCCCAAAGGGTATTCACAAAGTGTCTGTCAGCAGTTGTGCACATCTTCGAAGACAGGGTGTCACAGTATTCCCATATTCTAGGGGTGAAAATCACTGTTCTAAGATGATCCTCCTGGTATCATCCTCTCCTGGGAAACCTCTAAACCTCTGTGGGGAACTTGCTTTTGTCAGGAGGACCACCCAGTGGGGTAGATCCTGTCCCCATCTCAGGACTCTCTCAAGACAGAAGTGGGAGACACTGGCCTCCAGCTCAACTTGGAATTTGGGGAGGGCACTTTGAAACTGGTGCCTTGTCTTACCAATGCCTTCTGGACTTCTTCAAGTCAGCCATCTCCTGTAGATAATCCTTAAGATGTGAGGGTTTTTCTCCACTTCCTGTATCAGAGAGAAGAAATGTGGCTTAAAAGCAGTAGGTGTAATTTCTTCCGTCCTCGGGAGCCCTCTGGACCACTGCATATGAGATACAGTGTCTCCTCCTCCTCTCTCTCTGTCTTCTATCCTCTTTCTCCCTCCCTTACTGTATCCCACCCTTGCTTACTCCAGAGGTTGGGGCCCCTGTTCCAGACCCTAGGTATCCTGTCTTCGTCCTCTTGACTGCATTATTCCTCTTGGTTTTTATATCCTTTCCTTCCTATCCCTCAGGCTCCCTTGCCCTGCCCTCTCTATTTTTCTAACTGTCTCTAAGCATGCAGAACTGGGATGGAGAAGGAGTCGGCATTGGTTACTGGCCAACCCACGAGCACCACACAGTGCCAGCCTTGAGGGCAGTACAATCATGGCGGCCAACTCTTCCCCTTGCAAAACAAAATGCTCCCATGTGGTCCTGATCTCCACCAGTGATGAATGGTGAAGATATACAGAAAGATCAAGATTACAGTAGGTTCATCATTTTTTTTGCAGTAAAGCACTGTATATGACTTGCTCTATGTGAGTAGTTGTTGCCTCTACCTCTGTTGGCACCTCCTCTACCTCTGAATCTGCTTTAGGCATGATTTGGGAGTAAGATGGGCAAAGTTGCTACCCTTGCATCCATAGTTTGCTAGTTGTGTTCCGAAAGGAAGTGGTGTGATTTATGCCTAGCCAGTAGGTAGGTTGATCTATGAGTATTGTCTTTGCCTAGGCCTCGCCTTCTTCCTTACCCTTTAGGTACTTTTCTAGCCCTCTCCAAATAAAAGGGAACCTTTGAAGGTAGCTTGTGTAGCGTGGTTTTGGACTTATTCAAAGCCCTGAAATCTTACTGTATTCTTGACAAATACAGTATGGTCTCACCATAGGACAGCCCCAGAGCCAAAATGGTTAATAGAACCTATGCTAATAGTGAAATGCTAGGCTCAAGCTTGGTTTTAAAACTACAGTCCCTGGTTGCAATTCCTGCAACCGTCATATTCTTTATCCGCTTGCCTCAGTAAGACATCTCCAGAGAGCTCTTCACTTTGACTGAAGAAATTTATTTGTCTCAGTTTTTTCGAAGTCCATTGTTTATTTAGATTTTTTTTATTTTCTTCGATACCCCTCTCTCCGCTGATCTCCCACTCCTTCAGGAGTTTCCAAAGGCCTGATTTGTCCTCACTCCTACTAACCAGCATCCAGTGCAGTCCTATCCCCACGGAGCCTTGGCTATACCCCAGGCGGTGCAGGGTGGGGCCTTACACCGACGTGTCTGTATTTCATCGGGAATGCTGGTACTGGCACCGTAGGGGCACTGGGGATCGTGGCCAGGAGCTCCATCTACTGGAAGTCCACCAGGGTATTTCCTGGTTTTCTTCCTCTCCTGAGGATGTAGACAGGGAGAGCCAATGGGTGAGGCACATTCTGACGTGCAGTCTCCTCCCGACTCTCGGTCTGTGTCCTCCCTCCCCACTGACTGTCCCAGCTGCATCAGCACCCGTGGTCACCCAGGTGTTGATAGAGTAGCGGGACAGGCAAACCTCCTCCCCGAGAAGGAGTGGCCGATGGGCGCCTATCCTTCTCCTCCTGTCGGCCCCTCCACCCGAGTCCGTTCCCAAACTCGGTCACTGGTGTCATGAAGCGCAAGCTCTGGCCTACAGCTGACGGGCCGCCATTTATTTTGATTTTTGAAGCACTGCCCTTGGTTCACAGGTAGACTTAGTCTAGATTTAGTGGATTTTCGGTGATTTTTGGTTCCTTATCTGTTCTTTTAACCTAGAAGCAACTGTTACTGTTTACTTTATTTTAAGTCATTAAAACAGTATTCTACCATCCGGTAAGGCGGTATATTAAAAAAAACATTTTAATTTAACTAGTTACGGGTTAATTCTCTGTTCATTGGTTTAATAAACCAATAAATGTCACAGACCAAGAAACGGACAGGCTCCACAGGTTTCCAGCATTGTACAGAGTGTGGGGAACCATTCGCTAAAGTAGATCCTCTAGGGTCACCACCTTTGGATAAGGTAAAAACAGATGCTGAACCACACCCCAAACTCCGCCTCTGGCTCCATCTCCTTCTTATGACTGCGAGTATATCACCTCCTCCTCCAAAGTCATTTGAAATGTCAGAATAGACATTACTAGTGATAGGAAATCATTGTTATACTGTTATTTATCTGATTTATTTATTCAGTTATTTATTTTTATTCTTTGACAACCAGGTTAACTCCATAGGCTCCATTCTTATTTTAGAAGAGGAACCAGGAGCACAGGAAGGTTAAGTGGCTTGCTCAGGGTCACACAGTATGCAAGTGGAGGCTGTAAGAATCAAACTCAGGTCTGCTGGATATGTCAAGCTCATTCAAAGCTTATTGCTCAACCTCTGTTAAACACATTCTCATTTTCATTTCCATGTGAGTCATGTATTCTGATATGCTCTGACCAATGTTTGATAACAATTATTGATGCTTGTGGTACCCGTAATACTGCATGTGTTCCCCTTTACCGCAGCAGCTACTGCTGTTTCTTTTTCATATTTCTAAGACATTCCATAATTTCAGACACACCATTCCATGATGTTTATCTGAATGACCTATAAAAGTGTAGCTAATATCATGGAATGTTCGTAAAACAAAAATAAGAGCAGATGTAATGATAAAGGCAATAAAAGTTAGATTATTAATTTAACAAAATGGGTCTAAAACATACCAGAATATAGGACAAATGAAAAGAAACATGAGAGCACGTAAAGGTGTAAAAGCTGTTTCCTGTCATAGCAGTAAAAGACCATACTTAAAATTCAGAGTGAAATATTAGGTTAATTTATTGCAATGATCTTAATGGCTATATTTTACACTTCCCAGAAAGACTGGTTTTACAAACAAAGGCAGGTCTGAATGACATCATAACTTTGTAACCTGGACATGCAATGCAGCCAAAACAGTGACTGAGAGCATATGAGCACTGAAAATGGCACAAAAACCAGGGCTACATTTAATCAAAACCAGATGACCTGAGAAGGACCCTAAAACTGGATTATCCGTGAAAACTGAATAGGTGCAACCCTAAGATCTTCATTTCATTTTGTTTTTGTGTAGGGTTTAACCACCTCAAGAAGGACTGTGGAATTTGTAAGAACTTCCCTCAGTCAATGCTTGAGAGGTGACTTAAACAACTGCAGGAGAAGATGTCTGATAAGGTTGCTGACCCAGCTAAGGACAAACCGGCTACCAGCCAAAATGAACCAGAGGAGCAACCATCTGACCTGCGTGACAGTTCCTCGTCTAAGAAACATCCTGCCAATACTCCGCTTAGCCTGGCAAGAGCAGGAAAGAGAAAAAGAAAGAAAAGCATGTGGTGGTTGAACAGCAACTAAAACTGTTTCAGTTCCGACCACTGAAGAGATAGCAAATGCTGTCAGGATTATACAGGCACTCCAAGCAAGTCCTCCAGTTCCGTTGAGAAGCGCCACGCTCTCCCTACCTTCTGGCACTACTGGGTTCCAGGTTCCTTGGAACACAAAGAAGAGCTTTTGGGAGGAAGAGGAAGAAGATGAAGCTGATGATGATGATGAGGAGGAGGAGGAGGAGGAGTATGGGGAACTGATTGAACCAGAGAGTTCCCTGACCATCATCATGCTGACTCTGACAAGGGAATGAGGATTATAACTCTCTTTTTGCTTTATTTGGCAAGTAGCCCAGTTTCTCGATCTTCCTACCAAAAGAGTCAACCAAGGAGGAGGAAGAAGAGCAGGACTACATGGATATGATAGATGTGCCATTGTCTAAAAGACTGTTACTGCCCATAAATCCCTAAAGAAGCAGGTTACCAAGATCCTGCAACCCCTATTTCTGTGCCACCGGTTGACAGAAAGGTAGATAAAAAAGTATTGGGGTGAAGAGCAGGATAGAGTTCTGTTTGGGCACTAGCCAAGAGGGAGTGGTGCAGGCTGCTGCCTGTGATAAGGCAGGCATCCCATTGGCATCTCACCCCCAGACAAAGATTCAAGGAGGATGGATTCCATTGCTAAAAAGTGTATTTGGGATCCTCCTGATCATTAGGGCAGGCCTCATACATGGCCTATATGGCTAGATATCAGAGAATATTGTGGTACACTGTGATGGAGATCACTAAATCTGTTTCAGCCCCTATGACAGCTGATTTGGAGGAGGCTGCAAATGGGGTGTAGAGGCTTCAAAAGCCCTGTTTAGGCTGGCTGTGGACAACAATGATATTGCAGCCAGACAAATGGCTTCTTCTGTGTCACTCAGGAAGTTGTTGGCTCAGTACTACGAACCTGTCCCAGGACACACAGTCCAAGGTTTTGACTTTCCATGTGAGCCTACCTTCTGTTTGGTGAACAGACAGAGGCCAACATGAAAAAGATGGATGATTATAAGACAGCATATAAAAGTGCTGCAACTAAACAGAAGGCTTCTACTCCCTAAAAGCAACAAGCCAGGGGAGCCAGAGGCATGTGTCAGTACAGGCCACTCTTCCAGCCTCAGACCTACCCCTATACCAGCAACAGAGAGGTTACTTAGGGCAGGGGCAGAAGAGGTGGCAACTGAACTAACCTCAGCACTCAGACAGCATTCCAACCTAAGCAGGTTCCCGAGGTGTTTGCTCATGTTGCCTCCCCCACTCAGATAGCAGGCTGGCCCATTACCTCCAGGAATGGCAAACCATCACCACAGACAAGTGGGTCCTGGAGGTATGGGCCAAGGCCTGGTACTCAGCTTCAAGCTCAGACCAAAGCTGAGCAAGGGTCTTCAGACCTCCTCCCCATCAGAAACTGTGTTACTGGAGGGGAAGTATTAAATTCCTATCCCTAGAAGCAGTAGAACCAGTTCCTCTGTCTCAGAGAGGAAAGGGACTCTACTTAAGGTACTTCCTCACAATGAAGAAAACAGGGCAGTGGCAACCCATAGATACATAGATACATACATACATAGACAGTGTCGGCAGATAAGAGCCTATGGCCCACCCAGTCTGCCCATTTGAGCTTGTAAGTTCAGTTTGTTTTCCTAGAAGTCTGTTGCACCTTACCCCTGACCTCCAGAATTCCTTTATGTCTATCCCATGCATTCTTAAATCCCGTGATTGTTTCAGCCCCACCACTTCCTCTGGCAGGGTGTTCCATTTGTCCACCACCAGTTCTGTGAAGAAATTCTTTCTCATGTTTCCTCTGAATCGTCCTCCTCCAACTTCATCCCATGCCTCTAGTCCTGGAACATCTTTTTCCTTAAAAATAGTGTTTTCCTGCACCCTGTTCCTCCCTGTAAGATACTTGTATGTCTCTATCATATCCCTCTCTCCCTCCTCTCCTCCAGGGAGTACATGTTCAGTTCCTTCAACCTGTCTTCATAGGACTTGTGATGCAATGCAAGCACCATCTTTGTTGCCCTCCTCTGAACCTTCTCTACCCTGTCTATGTCCTTATGTAGGTATGGTCTCAGAACTGTACACTGTACTCAGGTGGGGCCTCACTAGTGTCTTGTATAGCGGAATTATGACCTCCCTTTCCTGCTTGTAATGCCCCTGCCTATACATCCCAGCATCTTTACCTGCTGCCTTGTCACACTGTTTCCTCACCTTGAGGTCATCAGAGATGATAACCCCAAGATCCCTTTCCTGCTTGGTGCATGCTATATCCTCACCCCCAACTGATATATTGTGCCAGGGTTTTGTGCCCCATATGTATTATCTTGCATTTCTTTGCATTGAATTTCAACTGCCAAACCCCTGACCATTCTTCAAGTTTCTGCAGGTCGCTTCTCATTCTGTCTACACCCATTCTGTCTCCACCCATATTGGATCTCAGGCACCTGAACAGGCACCTGTTAAAGACAAGGTTCAAGATGGTGGCCTTAGCAACAATCCTTCCAACCTTAAGGCAAAGGGATTGGTTGGCATCTCTGGATTTAAAGGATGCATACTTTCACATCCCCATAAGTCAGTCTCACAGAAAATTCCTCAGGCTCATACTGTCATCAGGCCATTACCAGTTCAAGGTGATGCCTTTCAGACCTACTTCTGCTCCAAGGGTGTTCACAAAATGCTTGACTGTGGTTGTGGCACACTTCAGGAGGCAAGGAGGAGTAGCCTTCCCTTACCTGGATGACTGGCTAGTCATAGGGTAATCCCCTCAACAAGTAAGGAGTCTTTGGCACTAACACAGGAACTACTACATTCACTGGTGTTCCTAGTCAACCTAAAAAGTCAGTGCTACAGCCAGTGCAGCTCTTGGAGTTCATAGGAGCTAAGCTGGATTTGTTGAGAGGAAAGACTTTTCTGCCCCAGATAAGGGTAGATAGCCTGGTACAGCTAGCAAGTACTTTCAAGCTTTAAAGCCTAAGGCCAGCAAGGCACTTCCTACAGTTATTGGACCACATGGCAGCCTCATCAGCAACTGTGTCGGGCAAGGTTCCAAATAAGAGATATTCAGTATCATCTTAAACTACATTGGTATCAGAAAAGAGATTCCCTATCAAAGCTGGTGCCAGTCACATAAACACTCCTACAAGTGGTTCAGTGGTGGCTGGACATGGACAATATCAGGCAAGGGGTTCTTTCCTACAGAAAACCCTTCCTTAGTGCTGACCACAAATGTTTCCCTATTGGATTAGGGCACACATCTGGAGGTGCACACTGTTCATGGCACATGGCTCAGACAGAAGTCATTGCTTCACACCAACCTGCTAGAACTCAGTGCAGTCTTCCTGGCACTTCAGGCATTCATCAGCATGTTGCAGGAAAGGTGTTGCACATCAGGACAGACAACACAACCACAATGTATTATATCAACAAGCAGGGAGGCACAAGGTCAACCCCTCTTTGCACAGAAGCCATGCAGATCTGGACTCTGGCTTATTCCTGGGAATTGCTTTAACAACAGTCCATCTGCCAGGGAAGAACAATGAGTTGGCAGATGCTTTGAGCAGGATCAGTCAGAACCACCACAAGTGGTCCCTGAACAGGCAGGTGTTACAGGCTGTGTTCAAAAAGGTGGGCACTCCAGAGATATTTTTTATTCATTTATTGAAATGTTTCACCAGGAGGCACACTGAACAACAAGTTGCTTGTCTCACGGTGCAACCTGGGGAAGGATTACATAGGGTTGTGAAGGATGATCAGTTACAATAGTATGTGGGTAGTATAAAGAATACTACATTGTAACATCATGCAACAGTTAGAACACACAGTATTGTACAATAAACTGTAGTGGAACATAGGGTAAATTACAATACATGTCCAAAAATCATACAAAAGAACATATGAGCGTACAAAACAGTAATAATGCTATAGAACCATTTATAGTGTGTGAGTGTACCAGGAGCCTCGAACCTGCAGGTGGGTGGGTTATCGTCGCACAACATTCTTTGTTGTCATCGATGCCATGTTCTCATGCTTTCCCCTCCATGACTGTGGTACAGGGGCCAGCATAGGTACTACCTTCTCCTATTCATGTTTTCAGGTCTTCAGCCTTGGGTGCCTTGGTGTTGGGATGGGGTCTCCAAGTACTCACCCAGTGCCAGTTGCAGTGGTGCGTGGCCAGCGGCATTTTGATCCAGCACCACCTCCGGTTGCTGGGATTCTTGATTTCAATTCAGGAGCACTTCCTCCTGCTCTCTTTCCTCTTTTCCATTCTGTACTATCCTTCTGAGCTAGTAGGAGTTAATATTGAGCCTGATCCTGATCTGTGATTAAGGATGATTTCAATGAAGATTCATCCTTTGGAGTACAAAATAAGCCCTCTACTTCTGCAGAGCCTTTGGCTGAGGACCTAGCCCTTAAGTCTCTCTGAGGAATATGAATTCACCCTTTCTCGCCAGACTTCTGTGGTGGATCCTGGGAAGCTGTTGTGCCTTCAGTATCTGCATGTCCTTGAATCCCTGTACAGCCCTCACAGTACAGTACAGTATCCTGTACAGTACAGCCCTCTTTCAAGACTCTTTCACAGATGGCATGGGACAGCCCAGTGCTCATTCCTGCTGTGGCTAAGTCCACAGACAGGAAATATGATCCCCATGGATAGACCAATCCTTGCATCTTAAGCCTTTGTGGATGCCATAGTGGTCTTGGCAGTAAATGACAAAGCCATTCTCCATCAGGAATGTATGGCTCATCCAGTAAATAAAGAATCCCATAAGATTGGCACTTTAGGGAAGTGAGTGTTTGCTGCTGCTACCCTTGAATGCATATTGCTAGCTACCAGGGCTATTTCTTTCAATATGAATATACCCTCTGGCACCCGCTAAAAGCCACTGTGAAGGCTCTTCTGGAGTTGGACATTAGTTCAGAGCTCTCCAGACCATTATTAGAGGCACTGAGTCCAATAATCAGTAACTTAAGGCTGCTTGGATGCCTTTGACACTGCTTCGAGAGCAGCAGTTGGGATATGCACCCAGCATCACTCATGGTTACAGACTTCAGGGTCCACAAATGATGCTCAACAGAGAGCCATGAATGTTCCATTTGATGGAGTTTATCTCTTTGGCCCACAAGTGGAGCAGGCACTAGAGGCCACCGAGAAAACTAGGACTGCTATTAAGAAGGCCAAGTTGGCCCCTGCTGCTCCACAGTGGGCGGACATCGCCGGATGCTTCATAACCATCAGTCTTTTTCTTGGCAAAGGCCAAGGGTCTTCAACAAGAACCAAGCCCCTCAGCCACAAAAGAAAATGCAGCAGAAGGCACAGAGTCCGAAGGCACCTAGAGCCACCCTCTGAAGATTCTGGCCCATGTCCCACCTCAGCTGCCTGAGGGGACTTTTGTTTAGCAGTAGGGGCCCTCTGACTCAGTTTTACAACCAATGGAAGTCCATCACCATGGACAAATGGATCCTCAGGATAATATGCGAGGTTACTTCTAAATTTTTCGGATACCCTCGAGATCATCCACCCAAATGACAGCCCAAACTGTCTATCACTCAGTTAGACCTCCTCACTTCAGAGATTTAGAGCCTTATGAACAACAGGGCAGTAGAAGTGGTTTCACAAGCAGAACAGAACACAGGTTTCTACTCCTACTACTTCCTAGTTCCAAAGAAAGAAAGCAGTATGTGCCCTATTCGAGACCTAAGGAAGTTAAACAAATTCCTCTTCAAAGACAAATTCAAGATGATATCAGTCAGTATACTCCTACCTCTGATTCATCAAAATGATTGGCTGGCTTTCCTAGACATGCAGGATGCCTACCAATATGTCCCCATCACTGTGCACCAAAGCCACCACACGTATCTCCGCTTTGGCGCTCTGGGCTACACTACCAATTCCTGCCCTTGGGCTATTCTCAGCACCTCGAGTCTTTACAAAGTGCTTTGCCAGTACACAGTGCATCTCAGGAAACCGGAACTCAAGTATTCCCTATCTGGATGATTGGCTCCTCAAAGCAGTAGGTAAGGCTAAAGGGATATTGGGGTGTATTAGTAGGGGTATCGATGTTGAAAGAGGGAGGTAATAACCTCTTTACAAGACACTGGTTAGGTCCCCATCTGAGTACTGCATGCAGTACTGGAGGCCACACCTTCACAAGGACATTAACCAAATTGAGGCAGTCCAGAGAAGGGCAACCAGAATGGTGCAGGTACTGCATCAGAAAACATATGAGGACAGATTAATAGAGCTAAATATGTATACCCTAGAGCAAAGGAGGGAGAGAGGTGATATGATCGAAACATTCAAACACCTTAAGGGCATTAACAAGGTGAAAGAGCCTAACATATGTACATACACACATATGAAGAAGCCATCAGAAGAAGGCCATTTGGTCTATCAAGTCTGTTTGTATTGCAGGGTCCACAGCTTGAGCTAATGTCCCTGCCCTCCTCCCCACTCCTCCCATCCTCCCTACCCATGATTCTTACCTTCCCTTATGCCTATCCCAGCCTCTTAAAGCTGCCTCCATCTTCAATGAGATGACCTCTTCTGGCAGTGCATTCCAAGTGTCCACCACCCCTCTGTGAAGAAGTGCTTCCTGACCTCCCTCATAAACTTTCCACCCTCCTGCTTAAGACTGTGCCCCAGCAATATGGTTGACACTCAGCTTAAAGAGACTCTCCTTATCAACCTTATTTATCCTTTTCAAGTATTTAAATGCCCCAATCATGTTCCTTCTCTCTCCTGTCTTCCAGGAGTACATGTTCAGTGCCCTCAACCTCTCCTCATATGCCTTGCCCTGCTGACCAGCTATCATCTTTTAGCCTCCTCTGTACCTTCTACAGCAGGTTAATATCCTTTTGAGGTGTGGGCACCAGAACTGAACTCCATTCTCTAGATGCGGCCTTACCAGTGACCTGTACAAGGGCAGTATAACCTCCTCTCCTACTACTCATCCCCCTAGCAATGCATTCCAGCATCTTGTTTGTCTTTGCTGCTGCTTTCTTGCACTGCGTGGAGTGCTTCAGGTCACTGGTGATCACTCCCAGGTCCTTCCTCCTCTGATGAAGATACTTGGACTCCACCCAGGTAATACTCTGTCCTGGGATTCTTGGCTCCAACATACATAACTTTGCATTTCTTGGTATTAAGCCAAGCTGCCATATGTTTCAATGTAAGAAAAATAGCAGGACAAGAGGACACAGCATGAGATTAGAGGAGGCCGATTAAGGGCAATGTGAGGAAGTTCTTTCACAGATGGATGCATGGAACGGCCTCACCTCAGGAAGTGATGGATATGAATACAGTGCAGGGCTTCAAACAGGTATGGAATAGGCATAAGGGAGCAATATGGATGAGTATGAATAGATAGGCCATTGACAGATTAAAGGCCGATGGCACATTCATAAGGTAGAAACAGAAATGGGCAGACTGGATGGGCCTTGTGGTCCTTATCTACCATCAGCTTCAATGTTTCTATGTTTCTAGCAAGCAGCTCCAGACAAGGGACTCAGGAAGTGGTGACCACGGCTTCAAGGTTCCTCACATCCTTGGGAGTTCTGTTGAATCTGGAAAACCTGCAGCTGCAGCCCTAACAAAGTCCTGGTCACCTCCAGGAAAAGAGCCTTCCTTCCAGAAGACAGGAGAAATTATATCCTCAGATGGCTCACTTCATCAAGGAGAATGACTTGGTTGAGCTCTCTCGATGTAGTAGATGCTGGGTCTCATAGCATCATTGGTGTTCACGGTGCCTCTGGCCTCGCCTGCACATGAGAACCACACAGTGGATGCTCAGTACTCAATGGTCCCTGCCCACACATCCACAGTCCTTTACATCAAGGTGACAGAACCCTAATGAGATCACTCACCTGGTGGACTCAGGAGGACAACCTTCTTCAATGTTTGCCCTTTGCCCACTGGAGACATAAATCACCATTCCCACAGATGCATCTCTGATTGGCTGGGGAGCTCACTGTCATAATCTCACACCCAGGGTCTGTGGAGTCAGGATGAGTCTCAACTACACATAAATTTCCTGGAAATGAGAGCTGTCCTGTACACTGTCCGAGCCCTGAAGGATATCCTCTGTCACAAAGTAATTCTCTTTCAGATGGACAACAAGGCAGTGATGTATTGCATCAACAAGCAGGGTGCAGCACACTCTTACCCTCTGTGCAGGGAAGTGATGAGAGTGTGGGAATGGTGCCTAGAGCACAAAGCCCTGATCCAGGAATCTACCAGCCAGGAATCCAGAACGACGTGGTGGATCACCTCAGCAGAACAGAGGTGGATCCACACGCTATGGTCTCAAATCAAACACCATACAGTCGCTTCTCTTGAAGAAAGGGCACTTCCAGAGCTGGACCTTTTATGTCCCCAGTCAACGCAAACTGCCTCTATTGTGTTCCAGAACCTGGTGTTTTCTGTCAGGATGCATTTGACTGCACTGGACAAGACGCTTGTATGCATTTTCTCCTTCCCTTAATTCAGAGGGTGTTGCTGAAGCTGGAAGCGGAGGGGGGAGACTGATTCTCATCACCCCATACTAAGCTCATCAGATTTGGTTTCTGTTAATCAACAGATTATCAGAAGTTCCACTGAGACAACTACCACTTCATATGGATCTTCTGACCCAAGGCCCAGTGGTCCATCCCAACCTGAGGTCCCTTCGTCTCCATGTGTGATGCCTGAGGAGATAGAAGTAGGCAGATTTAATGTCTCCCATAGAGTCTCAGACATTCTCCTAACAGCACACAAACTGGCAACTAGGAAAACATACAGCAAAGTGGAAATGATTCTCCATCTGGTGTGCAAAGTCCTCCCTGGACACTTTCTTGCTCACTAAAGTATTAGAGTACCTGCTAGACCTGTCAAATGCAGGGCTACAATACTTGATTGTGAAGGTACACCTCTGTGCAGTTTACCTTACCACAAGTCCCTCCATAATATGTCAGTGGCTCAGCTGCCCTTGGTTAAGAGAGCCCTTAAGGTTTCCTCCACACTAGGCCACCAATCAGGAGACTGGTAGCTGCTTGGGATATCAACCTTGTGCTAGAACATGCTCACTCGTAAACCTTTTGAGCCTCTAGCACCCCTGCAAGTTGAAGTTCCTGACCTAGAAGGCTGCCTTCCTTGTAGCCATTACTCCGCTTACAGTGTCTGAAATACATGCCCTGGTTACAGACCTCCATATACAGTATTTCACAAGGACAAGGTGGTTCTCAGAACTCGCCTCTAAATTTCTTTAAAAGTAGTCTCGAAGTCCACCAGAACCAACCCTTGGTCCTTCAAAATTACTTTGCAAACTTGCAGAATACGCCATTCTCTGGATGTAAATAAAGTTTTGGCGGTTCTACATCAATAGAAAAAGAGTTACGCAAATTCAAGCAACTCTTGTCTCATTCAGCATGGCTGGCTGGATCAGCCTGTTGCCATCGGGTATATTTCAGCATGGCTGATAGCATGTCTCCACCATTGCTATTCAATGCCGCAGGTCAAGCTGGAAGGCCCACTCTACCAGAGCAGTCCTGCATCACTGGCAGAATATGGAATGTGCTCATTGCAGACATCTGCAATGCAGCTACCGGAGCTCTGTGCACACCTTTGTGAAGCATTATGCCTTGATGTCCATGCCAGACAGCATCCGTCCTTTGGCAGGACAATCCTTAATGGACTTCTGTCCTGAATGAGCTCCTTTCTCTCCTGCTTCCCTTCTCAGGGGATTATTTTGTCCTGGGATTCTTCCTGGTGTATGAGTGGTGAGACTTTATGTCCAGGAAGATATGTAAATTATTTAATATGTAAATTATTTAACTACCATAATTCTTGATCTTCTTGGACGAAGTCTCCACCACTCATTCACACCCACCCACCATCCCCAAGCTCACTTATCTTGTTTTGGTCTTCACCCTCGTTGACTGGGCTGTGAAGACACTGTTGTATTGACCTTCTTACATTGGTCATACAGACTATCTTATGTCTGGACATAGGTTAGTTTTACTAGATTAGTTTACGCTGTACCTCCTTGGTAATAAAGGTACTGAGGCAGTTGGAGGGTCGATGCCAAGATAGCTTCTCTGTGCAAGCCAGTCTTGCAGCACCTGCATGGGCGGTCCCTACTCCGTGTCGGCCCTTCTGAAGATTTTGGCTCCCACTCAGACCTAGCGCCTCTGGCGTAATCCCACTAATGTGAATGAGTGGTGGAGACTTGCCCAAGATGATCAAGAATTACAGTAGGTACATAATTTACATTTTTGTTGGCTCTTGCAGGGCTGATTGCATTGCACCCTGCCATGCTCAGTATGGTATCTGATCAAACGCATGCATGGCTAGTGGCAGTTCCATGCCTACACTTTTGATGAGCTATAGGATGAGCATGAACACGCATGCTCAAGAGTGCACTAATGCGCATGCACAGCAAACTGCTCTATTGATATGCACAGACCTAGGGGTGTTTTCAATCTAGCTGAGATCCATGGTGGAGATTGAAAAGTGGAGGACATCTCCAGGGGGCATAAACACTGGGACCCAGCACCATCTTTATAGGAGTGTCTGCAGGTAAACTGTATACATATTGTACCCAGGATTAAAAGCTAACATTTTTAACAGTCAGGGCTTCCTAGGGATTGTTAGCATGGTACCATGGAGAAGTAGCATTTATTTTAACAAGGGTTGGTTCTGGGATCACTAGCAGGATCCCAGCACACCCTCTCATGGTAGTGTGGGCCAGGTAGTTGGGGAACTGCTACTATCAACTCAGTATCTGCAAGCTTCTGCCGATATGACCACTAAGCTAGGGGTCACAACCAAAGAGAGTATTTATTAACTGTAATGTTGGCTATTCTTGGAGTTGCTGGTAGGGGATTCCAGGATGCCAGGTGATACTGAAAAGTATTACTCCACAGAACTTTGGAACAGCAGTCTCTTGGTACACCGCTTAAGCTTATAATCCAGGCAATATATTCTTTTTTCTTTACCTATATAACTAGAGACTAACAGTATTTTGTTTATTATTAAGAGATGTTTGAACTGACACTGTAAAGCTCTACTAACCAGAAATCTGAGCAAACAATTTTTTTTTTAGATACATAGCAGTCTAACTATTCTTATCTTCCTTTTTAAACTAGCAAATAAGCCACAGGCTATCCAGTTCTTACCTTAGTTCTTTGAATAGTCTGATAACTGCAGCACTGTAAAATTCAGGTGCTGAGTAGTTGTGCTGCAACCTCTTCAGATGCACAATTAAACTGATCCAGTATAGGAAGGGTCATAGAGGAAAGGGGTTGACTTCTTTAGAAGTCACATCGCACAAGTAATGTATCAGGTGAACACACCCATGATGTAATGATTGTGGAGTGCCTCAGAGGTTATTCCCACACTAGCAAATCTCTGATTCTCCAAGTCTCCAGTGACATTAGTCTTAGTTTCTGCAGTCTCTCATTATACAGTATGTCAGGGTCCATACATTTAAGCAATAAGCATGACCAGGGCTTAGATTAACAGTCTGTTAATCACCCCTTGGGGTGTAATGTGGCATGAGGTGCAGCCGAATGCCATATTCCTCTAGGGTGATTGACTGTTAATCTAACTCCAGGGAGTGCCTTATTGCTATTATAAAAAAAATGTTCCAAAAGAAGAGGGTTAAAATAATATTTTTGAATGTTTCCATTTAGAGGAAGATTTTAATAAAATAGTTCTACCACCAACAGTTTAAGAATGCTGGTTCAAAATCAGAATTCATCATTCCAATCATTCAGCAGTGCTACAGGATGGAATGCTGACAGGAAGAATCCATGTGCCTTTGTGATCAGGCTGTACATGACAGCATAACATGAATTAATGCAAGGCTGTTGGAATCCTAACAGCCAATCAGATTGCAACATTTCTGAGACCCTCTTTATAATAGGTATTAGTTTTGTAGCTTGTCTCTGGACTCTCATAATATCCCCCTTGTAATCAGGTACCAGACTGGGCTTCCAAAATGTAGTAATGGCCTTATACAGTATATGATCTGTACAGTGCTAGAATAATCTGCTCATCTCTACTCTTAAAGTGTTGCTGGAAAGCAGACAGCTACCACTTTTTCTGTCTTTTAGGGTTCAGAATGTACTGTAAACAGTAAAGCTACATGTTTATTCCAGTGCAGTCACTGGAGTGAGGGACCTAGGAGTGTGAAACATTAAAAGCAGCAGTCATCCTTGTGATCTAATGGAGGCTGTTCTTCTAGGTAGTTTTGTTTGGGTTTAAGCTTGCCACCACTAACAGATTGTTTTTTTTGTTTGTTTTTTCATCGGAGCAGCACAGAAGTCTAACAAAGGAAAGAAGGCAGCCAATTGGGCTGCAGTGAAAAAGAGCCAAATTCAAAGTGGATCAATGAGCTTAAATAGTGGTGTAAACCGCTAACTCCTCAATTATTAACACTGGCCACAGGTGAGGGGTAGAGAACATGGGGTGACTGTGAAGACTAACAATATTCAGGTTTTTCTTTGCTTTCCAGCTCCTGGTTTTGTCCCCAATTCACCTCAGAAGGCAAACCCTGCAAACAGGACACCACTTTTCTGTCTTTGCAGGGTTCAGAATTTATACAGTAAATCTACATATTTATCTTGCAGCTGCTGGAGTGAGGATCTAGGAATGTGGAACACTAGAAGCAGCAGTCCTCCCTCAGTGATCTAATGGAGGCTGTTCTTCTAGGTAGTTTTGCTTGGGTTTAAGCTGGCCATCACTAACATATTGTTATTTGTTTCATCGGAGCAACAGAGAAGTCTAACCCACCCAAACTTCTCCTGCTATATATTTCATTATTTATAGTCATTCCTTAGCCACACCCCTTCCCATGGTCAAAGGAATTTGAGCTACTGTAAGTACAGTTAAAGAAACGTCCCTGACACACAAACAGCAATTCAGAAGGAATCTCCTTCAGTAGCACAAGACCAAGGTAAGAGTCAGTAATGAGACAAAAGAGAGAGAGAGAGAGAAGGAAAGAGAGACAGTAGGAACCAATAAATAAACAAACAAAACAATCTAATATAGCAGCAGGAGGGTTTAGGTAGGGTTGAAGGAGAGGTAACTGGCAGAGTAGAAGAAAAGGATACAGGAGTGGTGCAGTGCAGTGGATGCAGAGCAGCTGTCTTCAGGAGGAGATTCTGGGTACTGCAGTGCTGCCTATATGCAGGCACTCTCTGAACTGAGGGCAGAGGATACCAGTTTCTGGGCTGAGCTGGTAGGAGTACTGGCAGCCTTTGCCTCCACCCAGACATCACAATGCCTGCAGCCACTACCTGCAATAGACACCCAGGTGGAGGGCTGGCAGGATTACAGAGGGCTCAGGGAGGTTGAGGAGAGGGGTCAGAGGCACATCCCCCATCTGGTCCAACTTAGTAACTCCTATGCTATCCTAGAGGACTGGGCAATCCCACAAGGGAACACAAGGTTCTGACCAGGAGGATGAGTGGGTCCTCCAGGAGGAAGACCCAGTGATGTGTGAAGAGGACCCCAGAGAAAGAGGAAGCTATTCCTCATGGGGAATCAATAGTCCAGGGAATTGATCTGGGCACAGGTAGTGGGTGGAGAGGAAGCAAATGCCTTCCAGGAAGCACAGCTCGGAGGGAAGGGAGGCAAATCCAGAGGATCGCTACAGTGGTAGCAAGGAGAGTGGGACTGGGTTGATCGTCCATCTGGGGACAAATGACCTAGCCAGGGAAGCGGTTAGCCTAATGCAGGTACAGGAGGACTTCAGGGAGTTGGCAAGGTGCCTTGGAGAGGTAGCAAGCTCTGTAACATTCTCAGAAGTGCTGCCAGTCTATGGCAAGGGAGGCTAGGAATGTCTGCATTAGACAGTTCAACATTCGTCTGAAGGGTTAGTAAAAAAGAGGTTTAGCTTCATTGGGGACCCACCTGGAGCAATGTGGGCCTGTACAAGGGAGACAGCCTTCATCCATCCAGGGAGAGGACAACGGTCCTCAATTAGCAGTTTAAATGTTTCCTTATTAAGCATTTAAACTAACCCGAGAGGGAGATAGGAGCAGGAGACTTAAGCAGCCCACCCCACAGGTCAGAGAAGACAGCAAGAAGAAACAGGAGAAAGGTTGGTGTCAGATATACCTGAAATCATAATAAGCGGTGTGGCAGAGGAAGGAGGCGACAAAAGGCAAAAATGAAGTTGGAAAGAGGAACAGGAAGGTAAGTGTGGAAACACAAGTGGGACAGACAGCAGAACATGGAAAGCCATGTGCACAAATGTCCACATTCTGGGAAATAAAATATCCGACCTGGTGGCCATGATGGCACAGGTAGATCTTTATCTGTGTCAATCTTCACCATTCATCACAGATGGGTTATCTGGCGGAGGTCAGGACCCCACAGGAGCTTTTTTTTTTTTAGGGTAGGCGGAGCCGACACACCATCGGGCGCCCGCACTCGAGGTCGGCGATATCGCGCGGGCGCCGAGGTTGGCTGCTAGGCTGTGTTGAGTCCACCTGCCTGCCAGTTCTTCGCCTCCTGCCATCGAGGTCACCTCGTGGGACGCTTCAAGAAGATTGTAGGCCTGTTTGCATCCTTTGCCTTCGGCGTTAAGTCCGTCGGTTTCCTGCCGGTTCTGTTTTCTGCCTCCACTCGACGTCGCCCGGTAAGATCTTTCCTTATTTTTTGAATTTTACGACATCGTGTCTGTTTTGGTGTTTTTTTTCCGTAGGTCATGTCTCGGTCAGAGGGCAAAAGTCTTCGAAGACGGGTCGGCCCCCATGCGACGGTACCTTGCGCCGAAATTCTCCATCACCGACCAGCACGACCGGTGTCTTGTGTGTCTTGGCCAGCTTCATGACATGGACTTGTGTGATGCCTGCTTCTCCATGGACCGCTGGGTCCCTCGGTAGCCAGCGTGGAAAGTGGGGCAAGCTCCGCCGACTTCGGGGTAGGGTTCACACTCATCAGGCCAAGCTGCGCTCTCTCAGCCTTTCCTCCGGGTCCCCTCCGGTTCTATATGGACCAAGGAGGAGGAGGGAGCCTAGGCTACTTGTAGCCTAGCCATTGCCGAGGCTCCTTCCGCGGCGCAGGAGGCTCGCCCACTCCCCTCCCGGAGCGGGCGGGGGCGCCCGCCATGGCAATCACACCTTTGGGGGTGAAGGCTCCCGGTGTCATTCCTGCGGCTCAGAAGGCCGGGTCGGCGCTAGTTCTCAACTCTGTTGGTCGGCGCCGTCGGGTTTTGGCGCCCGTTCATGGCACTGTGGGCCCTGGTGGGGCAATCGTCGGCACTGACTTGTTGCTCATTGCCGTGGGCTTGGTGGTACCGATCGCGTGGCACCAACTCTGTTCGCGCGCCGTGAGACCGATCCAACATCGGCCTTCGCCGCGTCTCGGCCGCGCCATCTCGGTGCCGAGGGTTGAGCACGGCGCCATGTCTCGAGGCTTGGTGCCGAGGCCTGACTCCTTCTGTCGGTGCCATCCGAGGCGCCGGCCCATGCACTCAGTGCCGCCGCAACGCCGAGGGACTGGGCGGCACCGTATCCGGCGCTGGGTCGCCTTCGCCATTGTCGCTAGCCTACGGTCGAGCCAGGCAGTGTCGGCGTCGGTGCTGAGATGCCGCCGGGGTTGTTGTTGGTGCTGGCCCCTGTCCTGGTACTGCTCCGGTGGATCGGATGGTGCCACGACTGGTCCTGGCATTGGACCTCTGGCTCAGGCTGGGGCTGCCTCCTGTGGATCCCATTTGCAGGGTTGTAGAGGGCACTGACACTGACTGGTGGCTTCCGGCCTGGTGGCAAGGATAGTTCTGCCCGCCCTCCTATGGTTTGGCTCAGAGCTTCAGTACTCTACCTCTTCGGAGTCGAGCTTCAGTCGGATGGGCAGTTGCACCTCGGGGTTGGCTGAGGACGTGGGTAGCACAGTGGTCTCATCGACGAATCAGAGCCAGTCCCTCCTGAAGAGAGGTCGGTGGCCCCAGACTAGGGTCAGTGGTGCTGACCAGCAGGCAGTGGTGCGTGCCACCATAGCTCTGCAGCCTGGTCTTGGGAGTTTCATCGATCCCTCAGTTGTGGTACCCCTCCAGTGGTGTGTCTTGATCGGCTCGACTTTGGGGCCCATCGAGATGCCTGCAGGGGGAGGTACTGCTCCCTGGGTCTCCCTTCAGGGCTGCCCAGAGATGCCAGCTACCCAGGCTGACCTCTCAAGAAGGAGGACTCTTTCAGACTCTGAGGGGTCGAGGTGTGGGTTCACCGCGTCAGCCCTTTTCTGGGGTCCACCGGGCCCTGGAAGGAGCCATAGTGCAGATTTCCACTCTTCCCCTCAGTTTCTTTGAGGGAGTCCCATGTTTTGAGGTGGGGACCATCCTTCTGGACCTTCTGCCCCGGTCACCTCACTGGGGATTCTTCCGGCGAGCCACGGCAGTACCAATGTGGTTGTGCAGCTGTCAGCCATGGGGTCTTCTGGGTCACCTTCTTGGTGCTCACGGTCCACTCCTAGCCCTGGCGGAGGTCAGCCGACTTCTCTTCTCAGCTCTGCTCCCATCCCTCTACCACATTCTCCTGCATTCCCAGGCATCCTCGGTCCTAGCGGCCCTCTTACCTGGAAGCAGTTCAGGCGGTGGCTGCCCAGTTCCCTGCTTCGTTAGGGCAATGGACAGCCAGGTTTTTCAACCCCGTGCAGCCACCCTCTGAGCACATGGTGACCTCCAGCTCCTCATCCCCTCTTCAGGGAGGAGAGGAACCTTCTGTCCACTCTCCAGCTGCTGATCTCTGGAGTATCAGCATTTCGTGAGGATGTTGGAGGATTTGCCTTTCACCCTCCACTATCAGCAATCCTGAGAGCCTTTCTAGGTGATTTTGAAGGCCACCCTTGTGGTGCCACCTGGCTGGCTCCCCTTCGGAGCGCAGTTGCGTCTTGGCAGAGAGGCCTTCTCCGGAGTTCCTGCCCCAAGTGATCTCAGCCAGAGGTATTGCGCACCCCGGAGTGTCCAGGTTCCATGCCTCATCCACAGTCTGGTTTGACGACTTGGATACTCCTGATGGGCTTCGTGCCTTCACTGTGATCGGCCCCCAGATCAAGACTCCTCGATTTTGATTTTGGGGAGGAGGA
This sequence comes from Neoceratodus forsteri, assembly GCA_016271365.2. Taxonomy (NCBI): domain Eukaryota; kingdom Metazoa; phylum Chordata; order Ceratodontiformes; family Ceratodontidae; genus Neoceratodus; species Neoceratodus forsteri. The sequence goes on along the minus strand of CM057459.1, from coordinate 274,695,281 downwards.
CCTTCTACTCGCACGGTTACCTCTCTATTTCTGCTCATCAGGCCCACTATGCAGCCTACAACAGGTTCTTGTGGTCCAGGCTAGGTCAGCTCTAGCCTCATTGCCTGACTTCGGAGCAAACCAGACAAGCCATCTCACTCTCTGCCGTGGCCTGGAGCTAGCAAGGCACAAGCGAGGGGCATCTTATGATGCCAATGAGGTAGCTACCAGGGTCGTAGGGACAGCAATCTGCACTAGGCAATTGGCATGGCTACATCTTTCCGGTTGTCACCCTTGGCCGGTGTGGGGTGATTAGCTCCGCCCACCAGGAACCTACCTTTTCTCCTGTAGAGTGAGCGGCTTGGCGGGCAACTTCCTTCCCCTCCGGAGAACTCCGTCTCTCTCTCCCCATTCTCGGCCTCTTCAGGCCCTGAAGGTCCCTTCAGTGTGTCACCACTGAGAGCTAAGGGACTTTGTCCCTTAGGGTGTAAAGAAACAACCCCTTTGGGGCTTAGCTTACCATAATGATGAATGGTGAAGACTGACACAGATAAGATATGAAAATTACGTACCTACTGTAATTATGATCTTTCTGTGTATCTTCACCATTCATCACAACCCCACCCACCATCCCCTGGGGCCTCAGTCTCAGGGTCCTCCTCCCTCTCTGTGACCCCTCCTCCTTAGAGCTGGGTAAAGTAGGGACACACAGGGGTATTTTCCAAGGAAAGTAGACAGCTTGAGTGGCACTCCTTCTCTACTACTTTGTCTCCACCCGGTGGGGTGGGAGTTGGTAGTTGCCCTCCTTCTGTTCTCCTCCTGGTTTCCATCCAACTATTTCTCTTATAAAAAAAAAAGAGACCCCTTTTTTTTCACCAAACATCTTTTCTTGAGAGAGTACTTAATCCCTGTACCCTGTCCTTCCTCCAGAATAGCCGACTCTGCTTCTGGGGTATTTGCCAGTTATTCTGTGCCTTGAGTTCTGGCAGACAGCTTTGCTACTCCTTGTAGCTCCTATACAATCTGTGACGGACAAGGGTCTCGGATATCTTAATACCGCCTCTCTCCTAAATTCTTTCCTCCCTACCCTTCCCTTCTTCCGCCTTCAGAGATTGGGGCCCCTACCCAATCCCCTTAGTCTAACCTCTTCTTTGCTGTCCTGTCAGTTGTTATTTCTCCTTTTAGTTCAGTCATCCTTTCCTTTTTCTGTCTCTTGTCCCACCCTCCATCCTTTCCTCTTACCTCTCTGGCGACTCAGAACTGGCAGGCAGGCGGAGTCAACACAGCCTAACGGCCAACCCTCGAGCGCCCACGCAGTACATCGGCCTCGGGCGTGGTGCCGATGGTGTGTCCGTCCGCCTACCCTTTAAAAAAAAAGTTCCTGCGAGGGTCCTGACCTCCGCCAGATAACCCATCTGTGATGAATGGTGAAGATACACAGAAAGATCATAATTACGGTAGGTACATAATTTTCATATCTGGACATAGTGGCAATCACCAAGACATGGTACACTGGAAACCATGAGTGGGAGGTAAATGTTCCAGGGTATGCTCTATTCAGAAGGTATAGGGAGAGTTAAAGGAGGGATAGCCCTTTATATCAAGGAGGGAACAAAAGCAATGGCAGTGCAGGGTAGACATGTAGAGGAAGAGGAACTATGGGTCACACTTGAGCCAGGCAGTGGCACAGCAATTCACACAGGTATGAGCTATGGGCCTCCAGTACAGGGGAGAAGGTAGACTGAGCAATAGTAGATGAGATGCACAGGATGGAAGACAAGGGGAGGTACTGCTGCTGGGGGATTTTAACATGCCAGACGTTGACTAGACTATCCTGGTGGCTGCCACAGCCAGGAGCTAAAGTCATGGAATCCCTGCAATGGGCAGGCCTCAGGCAGTCAATGATGGAGCCTACCAGGGACAAGGTGATTCTGGACCTTTTATAGACCAATGGAGACAGAATCACAGAAGTCCAGGTGGACAGTCACCTGGGGTCCAGTGACAACCACATGGTGTGGTTTAATATTGGTAGTGTTAAAGTCAAGCCACACAAAGGTGAGGGTCATGGATTTAAGGAGGGTTGACTTTGTTGGGATTGGAACAGGGATCAAAGAAGCCCTGGTGAGGAAGGAGGCAGGAGGGAGGTGGAGAAGCTTTGGGCAAACCTAAAAGGAGCCATAGTGGAAGTGACTAATCAGTGCATTAGGTTGAAAACTAAGGGCAAGAGAAGGAACACACCACTGTGGTTCTCAAAGGGGATGGCACAAAAGTGAGGGCCAAAAGGAGACTTTCAAAAATATAAGGAAACAGAAGGATGAGGATAGGGCCGTGAACCTAGACAGACAGAGGAAATAGGGAGACAGCGAGGAAAGCAAAGGCGTAAACAGAGATAAGATTATCAAAGACAATAAAGAAGGGACAAGACCTTCTGTAGATACAGTGGTGAAAGAAGAGGAAGGTCACAAGGGATTGCAAGACTCCGAGGAAGGAAGGAGGTGGATGTAGAGGTTCCACAAGCCGCATTGTCAAAATGCGGCTGGCGATCATCCCAATGTCACAGCCTGTCAGACATTTGGTGTTTCTTTGCCTTGCACCCCCAATTTCTATATATCAAACTCTGAGCTGGGATTTGTTCTGAATGGAGACAAAACACTTCAAAACAGCAACATTTCAAAACCGGAGCCATTACAGTGACAATATCAAAATCAATGTAAGTTGTCACTGTAATGGTCTTCGTGTCGAGAATTTCACTGATTTACTGGTATACAGGTGGAAAGAGATCTAGATAAAGAAACAATACTAAATGAATACTTCTGTTCAGCTTTCACTGAAGACGGGAGGGACAAGGTCCACAACTAGACATAAGGAACATAGAGGGAGGGAGGTTAATACCATTCCATTCACAGATGAGAGAATCATAGAATCATAGAAACTTGATGGCAGAAAAGGACCTCTTGGCCCATCAAGATTGCTCCTTTTCCTTCCAATATTCCTCCCTCCTCCTTCTGAAAGCACCCATTCCACTGCCCTGTAATCCCATGTGCCTTTCCCATGCTGTCTTGAAGCCTGACACTGTTTTGGACCCCACCTCCTCCAGAAGCTTTGCTTATGCCTCAACCACCCTCTCAGTGAAGAATCGTCCTCTCACATCACCCCTGTAGTTTCCTCCTGTAGTCTCAACCCATGCAGTCTCATTTAGTGCCTTCCTTCCTGTGAAATAAATGCCCTAAGCACACTTTGTTTATCCCTTTGATGTATTTAAAGGTGCTTATCATGTCCCTCTCTCTCCGTCTAGTCTCCAATGTGTAGAGACCCAATCTCTACATCCCCATTTGTACGGTTTGTCTTCATCCCTGTATCATCCTTGTCACTCTTTTCTGAACCCTTTCAATCATATCTATGACTTTGTGCAGGTATGGCCTCCAGAGTGGATGCCATACTCAAAGATCTTGATCTTACCATGGCTTGGTATAGGAGCATCAGAACCTTCCTCCTTCTGCTAGTGATCCCCTGCCTATGCATGCCAGCATCCCATATGCTCTCCCTACCACCCTGCTACACTGATTTCCCACCTTGAGGTTACTAGACACTATTGTCCCCAGATCCCTCTCCTGCTCGGTAACCCTGACTTCCTCCCCAAGTTTGTACCCTGTCTTCAGGTTTCGTCCCCAGGTGCATGACTGCACACTTTTGATACTTAATTTAGTTGCTGGGTCTCTAGCCAGCCTGGTGATGCTGAGGGCTGAGATGCTGGATGCCTTACCACACACTACACTGGCAACCCGTGTTCGGGAACAAACACAGGCCATCGGGGTCGGCAGGGGAGGAGAAGGATCAAGCGTCTGAGGGACTGCTTCCCTTCTCCAGGGAGGTGGGTCACCAGCAGTCAGTGTTTGACTGGCCCCTAGCAGTGGCTGGGGACAGCTCACCAATGCTTCATAAAGGGGAGGGAGAGGAGGCAGACATGGCGGGCGCATCATGCTCTCTCCATCCGGTGTCATTGCATGCTTCCTGTCCTATGGGGGAAAATGGAGAAAAAAGTGTCCTGGGTATGGCAGGGTGACAGCCGATCCACAAAGGCCCGCTCCCATGAATGGTAGCACTGGATCTGTTCTAGTGGGTTGAGGGATCACTGCCGCCCTGCCACGGCTACAAGCCGTGGAGGAAGAGGAAGGTAATCAGTGAGCAGGGACAGGGCTGGAGAATCAGGCTGGATGCCATGCCGCCTAGAAGGAGAAAAGAAACTAAATGTAATAAAAAAGAAGTTGTCAGGTCTCTGCCCATAGCACCAGTGCCCTCAGGTCCTGTCTCACATCCTCATCACCCCTGTGGAGTCAACCCAATTGTAGATTTCGCACATCCGCAAAAGGGTCACTCGTGCTTTCAGCCCTATTGCTATATCACTGATGTAGATATTGAAAAGTAGCGGTCCCAGAACTGACCCTGGGGACCCAGTTCATCATCCTCACTGCCCTGGAGTTGACCCCATTCAATACACCCTCTGGCTTCTGTCCATCAACCAGTTTTCTACCCATCTAACTATTTTGTCCCCCACCCCATACATTCTAGCTTGTTGACCAGTCTTCTGTGGGGTACTGTATTGAAAGCCTTGCTGAAGTCCAGGTAGGCCACACCCACTGCCCCACCAGTCAATTACCTGCATCACCCAGTCAAAGAACTCAATCAAATTGGTCTGCCATGACTTCCCTTTCATGAACCCATGATGTCTGTCATCCATCAGCCCATTTTCCTACAGGTAGTCAGTCACCTCTCTGATGAGTGCTTCCATGACCTTCCCCACCACTGCGGTGAGGCTGACCATGATGGTAGTTCCCTCAACTCCCTTCTTCCCCCTCCCTTGTATATTGGTACCATGGTCAACTCCTTCCAGTCCGCTGGCACCCTTCTGGAATCCAGAGACAGGTTGAACAGCCTCACCAGTGCCTGAACAAAAGTACCAATTTAGTTCTTCTGCTTTTCCCCATCCTCTTCCAATGGCTTCCCATCCTCACCCCACTGACTTGTGATTACCTGTCCAGTCTTCCTCCTTTCTCCCACATATCTAAAGAATGTTTTATCTCCTCTCTTGGCCTGTTTGCTGTCCTTTCCTCAGTGTTGACCTTTGCCCTCCTTACTACCTTCCTGCTAGCCTCCCCATTTCCCCCATAAGCCTCTCTGTCCTCGTCCTTAGTGTTCTCTTGTCATGCAAGCCCTCCTCCAATCCCCAACCACTCTGTGACTTCCCTAGTGAACCAGAGTGGTCTCCTGTGTCTTATACCCTTCCAAACCTTCCTAATACACATATGCATGGCCTCCTTCACCCAATCCCATAGCTTCCCATAACTCTTTCACATCATTCATGTTTTCCATACCTCCATCTCCTCCTCCTTCACTGTCCTTCTCATCATGTTGAAGTCTGCACACCTGAAGTCCAGCACTGTTGTGTTTGCTTGGTGCTCCTCCTCCTTGCTCTCACCTTGAACCTGATGGTCTTGTACTCACTGTTTCCCAACCTCTCCCACCACCATCTCCTTCGCACTCTTCTCATTCATTAAGATCACATCCAGCAAGTTGTTTCCCCTAGTGGGCTCCTTGACCAACTGCTGCAGGGGAACCCCCTGCAGTGCTTCTAGAATCCCCTGCTCCTTGCCAAAGCCACATCTGGGATGGACCAGTCTATGTCTGGGAGGTTAAGGTCCCCACCAGAAGTGTTTCCCCAGTCATCCTCATGATCACCTATGACATCATCCTGTCCTGTTCTTCCTCTGTGTTGGTAGTCTGTAAACTACCCCTAGTCTCAAGGATTCCCCTGTCCTTCTGCTCAGTGTTACCCAAAGTAGTGAGCAGTAAATCCTTAGCTCCATGCACATGCGTGCCACAAGTAACCACAAACAATGCCAAAGGAATAAAACAAAGGCACTGCAGGTATTCAGCATGAGTAGTGTGAAACCGTTTAGGTTGTTGGTCCTGAGCTGCTGGGCGACTGGATTTTAAGCTTTGAATAAATTATTGCCAAATACTCTGTGCCTTTGTTTTACTTTTTACCCAACGTAATTCAGTTTCCCATCCCTCCTGCCCTCTGTAACCCTTATGTCCTCTATGATGTAAAGTGCCACCGCTCTCCCTTATCTCTCTTGCTAACATCAGAAACCTGCCAGGGCAAATTCAATGTAGGGTGCAACAGAACCACAAGATACTTGAATTGCTGGACTTGCTCAATAATAATCCCACCCAAATCAAATACTTTTAAACATGGGCCAATCTTTAGCATTGCATTGGTTCCAAAGACCATAGATTTTGTCTTCTTTGAATTGAGGATTAGCAAATTATGAGCAAGCCAATCACAAATTTTATGAAAATCAGACTGAATCTTAGCTGAAATAATATCAATAGAATTTCCCAGACAAAACAAAATTAAATCATCAGCATAAAGTAAAATTTCACAGTCAGAACCAACAAAAGATAACAGATTAATAAAAAGAAAATAATAATGGGCCCAAATGGACCCAAAGAAAAATTGCTCACCTTAGTAATTATGTTTCTTCTAGTGGAGTCCTGTTGTAGTCTGACAAGTGCAGTTAGCCCAGCCTTTAAACTGCCCAAGAGAACAATGGGTTAACTTTTCTATGCAGGGCATAGAATGTTCATCTCAAGCTTGGTTGATGTCTCTGCCTGTTGTAATTTGAATTATGACCATCAGATCTTTACGAGCAAAACTCATTAGGTGTTCTGTGAAACTGTAAAATTTTACTAGCCAACTGGCAGAAAAATAATCTTTGGGTTCTTAAAGGAAGACTCAAGTCAGGAAACCCAAACACAAAACCAATCAAATGAAATAAAAATCTCACCCCATAAGAAACAGAGGATGTAAGGGGCACCCTAAGGGTGCTAACACTGCGCCTGCCCACCCACATCCCAAAAAATCTAGGTTCTGAGAGGGAGGGGGGGAGGTCAGAATACAGCAAGACTCCCTAGAAGAAACATAATTACTAAGGTGAATAATTTTTCTTCAAACAACATGAAGTCTTGCTGTATTCTGACAAGTGCAGACTACTGCAATACTTCCATGGAGGAGGGACAGAACCTACTTTGGGAATAGGCTCTGAAGTACTGCTATGCCAAACTGAGCATCAGTCCTAGCCTGGATATCCAGAGAGTAATGCTTGGTAAAGTATGGACTGTTTTCCAGGTGGCTGCTTGACAAATTTCTAAAGAGGGATATCCTGGCAGTAGCCAGGAAGCAGCTGTACCTCTTGTGGAATGAGCCCTCAGGCCTGAGGGTGGAGTTTTCACAGTTTTTCATAGCAGAATTGTATACAAGACACAATTCACCTGGCAATAGATCTCTTGGTGGCAGGTTTGCCCTTTCCAACTTCTCCGTAAGTGAGGAACAACTGGCGTGGAGTCAAACCTGTGACCATTGGTACGCCTATGTAGTAGCTAAGGGCTCTTTTAACATCCAAACTGTGTAGTCTCCTCTCTCCCAAGGAAGAATGATCAGTGAAGAAATGGAGAAATATAGACTGATTCAGGTGGAAATCTGAAACCACTTTAGGCAAGAACTTTCTGTTAGTTCTAAGGGCCACTTTATCTCTGTGAAAAGAGATGAAATCAGGTTCCACTGACAGGGCTTGCAATTCACTGATACATCTAGCAGAAGTAATGGCTACCAAAAAACACAGTTTTCAAGTCAAGTACTTAAGCTCTGCTGAGGACAAAGGTTCAAAAGGGGTTGCATAAGCTGAGCAATGCAAACATTAAGATCCCAAGCAGGAGCAGGATCCCTAAAGGGAGATTGTGTGAAGCAATCCTTTGAAAAACTTACAGAATACAGGGTGAGATGACAGTGAGGAAGACTTGCCTACTGACAGGAAAGAAACAGCTGACAAGTGTACCTTGAGAGTAGCTGGTCTGAGGCTTAGGCCATTGAGATGGACCATATAATCCAGAACTGTAGGCAATTCAGCAGTGTCTGGAGAAATACTCTTCTTAGAACACTAAAAGCTGAATCTTTGCCATTTGGAGTTGTAAGTCTTTCTGGTGGAGGGTTTTCAGAAGCCTTGAGGATATCCAGAACCCCTTGGGAAAGATGCAGATCTGCAAACTGTAACTCTTCAACAGCCAAGCCTTGAGATTGAGAGACTGAAGATCGGTGTACCAAATCCTCCCCTGAGAGGATGATAACAGGTTTTAATTCCTGGGAAGAGACAGGGAAGATGGACTGCTAGGGACAGCAACAAGGGATACCATGGCTGCCTGGCCCAGACTGGAGCAATCAGAATCACTTTGCAAGGTTGTGACCTTATCTTGACTAACACTTTGAACAGGAGAGGGAAGGGGAAAGCATACAGAAATTTCCCTTCATAGTTCAGAATCAGAGCATCCAGGGGACTGAACCCAAGACTGGGGTCTGCAACAAAACAAAGGAAGTTGGTGATTGTCTGGGGCTGCAAAAGGTCTATCTCTGGAGTGCCCCATCTTGAGAAAATCACCTACTACACCAGAGGATCCAGGGCCCATTTGTGATGGCCCTGAGATATTCTGCTCAGTGCATCTGCTAGGACATTGTCCTTGCCTGGAAGGTGAACTGCTATCAGAGAAGTTTGCAGAGAATAAGCCAGGGACCACAACTTCATTGCTTCTGTGCACAAGACCATAGACCGAGTGCCTCCTTGCTTGTTGATGTACCACATGGTGGTGGTGTTGTCTGTTCTGACCTGAACCACCTTGTTCTGTGCTGATTTGGTCAAAGCTTGCAGTGCCAGAAACACTGCCCTGAGTTCCAAGAGATTGATGTGTAGAAGAGATTCCTGAGGCGACCACAGTCCCTGGGTGGTGAGGTCCATGAAATGGGCTCCCCAGCCCAGCAGGGAAGCATCTGTGGTAAGGATCACTGAATGAGACTGAGTGGCAATGGAACCCCTTGCCTCAAATTGTCCTGATCCTGCCACCATTGCAGGGCTTGGATCAGAGTTCGAGTCACTGGGATTAGTTTGGTAAGGGAATCTTTTTGGGACCAAAAGCTCTTAGGAATGAATGTCCCTCATCTGAATCTTGCACCTTGGACCACTGCTGTAGAAGCTGCCATGTGGCCCAAGAGCTGAAGGAAATGCTTTGCTGGTTGAGACACCTGAAAGCTGAATGAAGAGGCCAGCTCCATGAGAGCTCTTGCCCTTTCTAGGGAAGGAAGGCTCTTGCTTTTACTCATATCCAGCTCTGCCCCATGAAGGTGAGGAGCTGCACTGGTTCGAGAACTGACTTTGGTAGGAGAAGAAATCCTAAAGAAGTGAGCACTTGCTGGGTCACTTGCAGGTGTGACTTGACTTGTCTGGGGACTGGCCCACTATGAGCCAGTCGTCCAAATATGGAAAATGGAAATCTTTTGTCTTCTTGGGAAGGCAACAACTACTGCCAGGCACTTTGAAGACCTTGGGGCTAAGGTTAGGCCAAAGGCATTGCTCTGAACTGATAGTGGCCTGAGGCAACTGAACCTGAGGTACTTTCAGTGGGAGCAACCTGATTGGAATGTGAAAGCAGGCATCTTTGAGGTCCAGGGAGGCTAGTCAGTCCCCTGACCTTAGAGAGGAAGGATAATTCCCAGAGTTATCATCTTGAACTTTGACTTTAAAAGATGTTTGTTCAGGTATCTTAAGTCCAGGATGGGTCGCCACTCTCCTGTCTTTTGAGGGTTAGAAAGTACCTGGAGTACAGTCCTTTGCCCCAGTGTAGGGTAGGTACTCTCTCTATAGCTTTTAGAGCTAGGAGAGAAGAAACCTCTGCCTCTAGGGCAAGGGTCTCTGAGAGATTTGCAGGTGGAAAAGATCTGGCTGTCATCTTTGAAAATTTTCTGAAGCTGAGAACTCAGTTCCTGGCTTACTACTTCCAGGACCCACTTGTCTGATGTAACCGAGATCCAGTCCTGGACAAAGTAGCCAGCCTGCCCCTACTGGGACAGGAGAATCGACCTGGGCAGACCCATCAGATTGTCTGCTTGGCAGGGGCTTTAGGCTGAGGGGTGGATGCAGGCCTGCTCATCCCCATTCTGCCTCTCCCTCTGAAGAACCCCTCTGTGAAAAGGAAGAAGAAGCCTGTGCGTGGTAAAGGCCTTTGAAAAGGCCTGCCCCTGCCCCTGGACTGCTGCCTTTGAGGAGTTGCCTGCCTTTTCTTGGCCTGAGCACTCTTGTAAGTGGTCCTGTATTTGTCCATTTTCTTCATGTAATTCTCTGTCTGCTTCCCAAACAGAGAATTACCCACTATAGGAAAATCCATGGCCTTAGCTAGCCTGGGTATCCTGTGAGAGGCTAGTACATCTGAGCCAAGCCATTCTCCAAGAGCCACAGATGTAGCCATGACTCTTGATGATACATCATTGGAGTCCACAGCAGCATGAAACTGAACTTTAGATGCCTCAATCCTATCTGCAGCCACCTCCTCCAGCTCCTTGGCAAGCTGGGGAAGCATGTAGCCAGTGCCAGTACAGTGTCCCACCTGGACTTCTGGTACCTGGCTGCATAGGTCATATAATTCACCTGCCTGAGTCCCAAGGAAGATGCCATGTACTGCTTCTTTGCCATGGCATCAATCTTCCTGAGTCCTTGTCTGGGGGTGTTATGCCAAGGGAATACTTGCCTTATCACAGGCAGCAGCCTGCACAACCCCTAACATGGCTGCATTGCTGATAAAGGAACTCTGTATCTGAGCCTGAAAGAGTATACCTCTTGTCCATTCTTCTATCCACAGGTGGTATGGAATTGGGACACTTAAGAATTTTTGTGTCTGTTTCCCAAAGATTTGTAGAGGGAATAGACAGTCTCCTGGATGCTGGGACGTCCATCATCTCTACATAGTCAGGCTCCTCCTGATCCTCCACTGCCTCCTCCACAGGAAGCTGGAGGTATCAGCCACCATTCTGTAAAACATGAAGTGCGAAGGGACTCAGAAAGCCTAGGAGGAGGACCACCTGAAGGTCTGTCTGGGAGATGTCCAGGTCAATAGGTACATCCAGAATTTCACCATCACCATAATCATCTTCCAACTCTCCCTCCTCCTCAAACTCCGGTTCATAAAATTCTTCCAGGGTATAATCTTGAACCAGGGTAACCACCAACTGAGCCCCTGCCAAAGGTGCCGGATCAGTCAGAACTGGGCGACGCGATTCCACAATACAAATCGCTTTGGCTATTTCTTCGCTGTCGGAGTATGAGATTCTGGATCTGAACCGTAGATTTGTCTTTGTGTTTTCTTTTGTTGGAACTGATTCACCGGAATCCATGCTCCTTGCGGAAGAGTATCACCCTGGTCGAGGCACTCCTTCTGGTTCGGTCGAACCGAACCGGACTGGCCATCGGGTCAGCGGACTTCTCAGCCTCCCTTTCCCTCAGGCTACCTAATCTTTTCAAGGGTAGATTTGGGAACATTTTACAAATTTGGCAGTCTGAATCGAGGTGGTCAAACCCCAGACAATAAACACAGGTGGTGTGGGATCGGCCTTAGCAAAGACCTCCCTTTTACTGCAGTGTTGAAACCTAGTGGGCCCATTTTTTCTTGGGTTTCTCAGACATGGCCAACCTAACCAAACTTACCCTTTTTACGGCAACCGCCAGGCAAGACTCCCCTATCAGTTCCTGACTGTGTCACGGGTCTTGGAAAAAAAGCGTGCTAAAACCAGTTTTTTAGAACCAATACGGACGGTAACCACACACTAAAGTAAAATACAAAATTTACCTGAATGATCAGTTCAGCTGAACCGATCCACACTTTTACAAGTTCCACCCAGAAAACAGAACAAAACCTATCTAGTACTCACAGTACCACAGACAGAGACTTGAACTGACTATGCAAACTAAATTTCATAGAAAACAGACCGAAAACCGACACTTCAACCGACTTGAACCGAGCTGCAGGAGAAATCTCCAGAGTGAATGTTCAGTGAGGCAGAGTAAAGAATCTGACGGTTGCAGTTCAAATAACAACAGGCCCTGCATAGAAAAGTTAACCCATTGTTCTCGGAGGCAGTTTAAAGGCTGGGGCTAACTGCACTTGTCAGAATACAGCAAGACTTCATGTTGTTTGAAGTATACAGTCATGCACCTGGGGCACAGAAACCCTACAGTGAGTTGCAGGCTGGGGGAGTTACTGTTGATTGCCAGGAGGAAAGGGATTTAGGGATAATCATCTCAGATGTCTCAGATGACCTAAAGGTGGCCAAACAGTGCACCAAGGCAGTGTAGAGGGCCAATATCATGTTGAGAGTGCATAGGAAGGGGTATCAGTAGCAGAAGAAGGAGGTGGTGGTGCTACCAAAATGCTGGTGAGGCCTCATCTGGAGTATGGGGTACAGTTCTGAAGGTCACATCTTTGTAAGGATATAGATAGGATGGGGCAATTCAGAGAAGGGCAACACTGTCTATGTTTCTGTGCAACTAAGATGGTGCAGGGCTTACACCACAACACACATGAGGAGAGATTAAACATCTCAGTATGTACTGTATATGCTGGAAGAGAAGAAGGAATGGGGTATGATAGAAACCTTCAAGTATCTTAAGGGCATAAACAAAGTGCAAGTGGGCAACATAAGCTACCTTAGACCTAGACTGTGTCACAAACTATAGGCCTATCTTTAATTTTTCCTTTATTGGGAAGGTGATTGAGAAGGTAGTGGCAGTCCAATTGCAGAACCATTTGACCATCCATGACATCTACGAACCCCTCCAGTCTGGTTTTCAGTAAAGACATAGCGCCTTCAGACAGCTGGTTCAGGTACTCAATGATCTTCTGAGCGAGGAGATCAGAAGAAACATCCATTCTGGTTCTTCTTGATCTCTCTTCAGCTTTTGACACTGTGGATCATATGGTGTTGATAGCACTCTGAGGCACATTTGTGGAATATCTGTAACTGTTCTCAATGGTTCACCTCCTTTCTCACTGGGAGATCACAAGAGTTGTGTCGAGGTTTTCCTCAGGCCCAACATCTTTGTTGTGTGGGAATGCCTCAGGGTTCAGTGCTGTCTCCCATGTTATTGTGTGTGTATGCTGCCCCTCAGAGACATTGTAAGACGGGTGGGCTGAGGATTCACTGCTATGCTGATGATATCCAGCTATACCTGTCTTTTGCACCCGACCAGGATGGAGCTCTCTCAGTGTTTAACAACTGTCTGAAGGAAATCCAGGAGTTGATGGACTCTAGCTAGCTGAAGTTAACTCAGAAAAGACAAGAGGTATTGGTTGTGGACCCGGTCGCGGATATAGGTGTCCTCTGTTGGGACGCCTCAGGAATTTTCCTTGGCGGCGTCCCTCTCCCGCCCTCTGAATGGCTGCATAACCTGGGGTTGTCTTGATGACAGGCTGTCACTGCAGTCACAAGTGTCAGCAGTCGTCAAGACTTCCTTTACCATCTTAGGAATATCGCCAGAGTTAGGCACCTAGTTCCATCTGACGACCTACCAATATTGGTCCACGCCGTGTCCTCGTGTTTGGACTACTGCAACTCCTTTTACTTTGGGCTTTCAGGGTTGAAATCCATACCTTCAGCTAGTGCAGAACACAGCAGTCCGGTTTTGACTGGTTCCAGTAGGTCCTGTCATATTACCCGTACTACGTGAACTGCACTTGCTGCCTATCGGTGATGGATCACCTTTAAAGTTGATTTATTGACTTTCAAAGCACTCCACAATCAGAGTCCGGCCTATCTGAAAGAATTTCTGGTTCCTTACTGCCCTGGCCAATCGCTCCGCTTGGCTGACGAGGGTTGCTGGAGATTCCAAGAGTGATTCTTAAATCATCTGGATGTAGGGCTTTTTCTTATGCTGCACCCACTTTGGAATTCTCTACCTCGCCAGTTACGGGAGTGCACTTCTGTGGAGGAATTTAAGTGGGGTTTGAAAACCCATCTATGGCAAATGGCCTTCTTGGAAAACTGATTGTTTTGTAATTGATGATTTTTTATTGGTTTTATTGTGTTTGATATCTGATTTTAATGTTTGATTTGTAATGTTTTAATCAGTACAGTGCCTTTAGAAATTGAAAGGCGCTGTATAAATAATATTTATTATTATTATTACTATCTTTAAGTATAAATGATGTTCAAGGATGAGGGGCACGATATGAGATTGGAGGGAGAAGGCTAAAGTGGAATGTGAGGAAGTTTTCTTCACAGAAAGAGCGGCAGATGCATGGAATAGCCTCCCACAGGAGGTGGTGGAAGTTAACAAGTGGATAGATTCAGACATGCATGGGACAGACAAAGAGAATCCTAGAAGAGGAAGGAGAAGCTAAAGTCACTGGCCAAGTAGTGGTCTCAAATGCAGACAGGAATACGGGCAGACTGGGTTGGCTCTTGCAGTCCTTATCTGTCATAAACTACTATGTTACTATGATACTTGCTGAGTTCAGCATTTGTCAGATTTACAACTGCCACTTGTTGGTTCTCATTGACCTGCAGAGTGGCTCTGAACTTTGCCACAGCCTTCACTCCTGCTTCTGCCTCTTCTTTTGTCTCTTACCTCTCCTTGTCCTCTTATATTTTGGTATCCTTGGAGAGGTTTCTGGTTCCTCCCCAGATCCCATAAAACAGATCTATGTTGTTGGTTGTCTGCTTGTTCCTTGCAACTTTGGTATTAGAATAATTGATGACAAGAGGAGACCAGAGACCAGCGCGAAATCCATCAGGACATGCACACCTCCACAAAGCCCTACCAGCCAGTCGGGGCAAGGGCCTTCCTAGATGGTGGCTACAAGCAGCTCATCCATGCAGTGGCCCATTTGTGCAAAGGACCATGTGCTAATGACTGCCTCTGCCTTGAGTCTGCCAGAGTAAGCCAGTAATCTGCCAGTCGGCCAGCTATCTGCTCCATTGACCTCTGGACTCCACCTTCACAGCAATGCATTAAGAACAATAAGGGAAAGATATCTCTGTATGTTGTTGCTGCTATATTATAAATTGCCAGTTTTACTGCTGCTGGCCAAACACCCTATCTGGGTGAGGTCAATTTGGCAATTCTATACCTGTATGCATGTTGTTGCTACCATATGTGTAGCCAGAGACATATAAATTGCCATTGTTTTAACTGGATTTAGCCAAACACACTATCTAGGATAGACCTGCTTTGGAATTTTATAATACTGCCATCCTCTGCCGGTGCAGCTTAGAAATCACCTGAGCTAATTCACTGAATATAGCCATTACCCCATAAGGTGTCTAATCACAATGTGGCCTACTAAATCATAACAGGCTTAACTCACCAATGCCAATCAAGGGGTCACATGAGGATGTTGTTAGCAATTTTATATGCTTCACTTTTTCTCTGGTCTGACTCCCTTGCCTATTGCCAGGCCTGATACCTGTTCACCACTGTCCAGCACTCTCATGTCCCTCCCTATCTCACAACTCACACAGCTACTTACCCCTATTATGGTCACTCTGTGGATTGTATAAGAAGGGGTTCTCTGTATGTTCACTTATACTCAGCTCAGCCGCTAAGGATTTGTGACTTACACAGAAGTCCTTGGCTACCTCGCAGAATGGTTTCCTCCCTCCTACTCATTGCTGAGGATGTCAAATCCAACCCAGAGTCTCAACATATCACACACAGACTACTCCTGGTCCAGCTTTATGGGACTAAAGCTGGCGCATATTAACATACACAGTCTCAGACCTAAGATGCCTGAACTAGAAGCTTGATCAGCTCTTTACCGCCTGATGTTCTAGCTGTGTTTGAAATCTGGCTAAAAACTCAATCCTCCAGCATGAAGCTGCCATCTCACTTACTCCTCTTTTAGGAAAAGATTGTTTAAGGAAAAAAGAAAGGGGCGCTAATGTATACTAGAGACACCTTCAGCATTTCAGAAATCTCTGCATAGGCTACATCATTCACCCTGTGAGTGTCTTCTTGTCAAATTCATGTTGGGGACACTAGGCCCCTCACATTGGCTGTGTCTATAACCCCTTACCTAAATCAGCCTTTGATGACTTTGTGAGCTGATTAGGATCCCTCTCGCTCAGGGAGTTAATAGTTCTTGGTGACTTTAACATGGACTGGAGTAAAACTGGCTCATGTAGCTTTAAAGCTGCCCTACAAGATTTGCATCTCAGCCAAATCATTTTTTTTTTTTTTATTGAAATCTAGGATTCTAAATACCTTTGAGCAGGAACTGCTCATTTACAAAGGTTCCACGTCGAAGGAATGGGGTATACATACATACAAAGGTCAACATAATAATACATAGTTACACAATATTTATTTTTATTTTCATCACAGATCCCACCTGTCTCAGTCTAAAGACAGGTAACCACTGCCTTCAGGCTGGATCCTAGTAAGTAGAACTGATAAGATAAAGTCTTCGAGTGTTTTAGTCGACTCATGCAAGGATGATTCTCCAACCTTCTGCACATGGAGAAATGGTTTCAACAAACCCTCTGAGCACCATCTATGTTTACTATTTCTCCCAACTTAATGAAATGACCTTCTCATGGATCTGGCTGCTGTAAATTGTTCTGATAGAGGGAGGCTAAACCATGTTGACACTGCACTCGTCTACCTTGTATGCAACCTACTCAGCATAATAAACAAACATGTATCTATGGTTCACAGAAGGGTAAAGGGTTTGTATTCCAAATGGCTCTCCCGAATTACATGTGCTCATGAAGAATAGGAACAAGGCCTGGGTATTCTTTCAGGGCTTCTGGCATGCTTCCTGAGTGCAAAACTTATGTGGCATTACAAACTGCTTCAAGTGAAGTCTCAGGATGGCGAGGGCACTGTATCTCATGAAATTACTGTCCTGTAACCTACAAAACCAAAGCAGTTTTGGTCACAGATAAATAGTCTCCTCAAAGGTAAAGCTGCCCCCCAAGATATACTGTAGAATGCATACTCAACAAATGACCTTGCCCTTGCAACTAAGGCTTTCAATAAGTTATTTATGGATCTGGCCCAGTTCAAAGATTCCTCTCAGGTTACCTCCTTTCCTTTTGTCCCAGCTCTGTCTCCCCTAATTTCCACTCACTCCATAGGCCTGAGTTCCATTTTAGGCTTTTCTCTCACCAGGAAGTCTTACTCCAACCCAGACTGCTCATACTTAGAGCTCATATCGTAGCTGCCCCCATAACCACTGTATTAAACATGTCCTTACTGCATGGTGAGTTTCCAAGTGACTGGAAGGTTGCCCATATAGTCCACATATACAAATGTCATGCTAGGGAACCTGTTGAAAACTATTGACTCATCTCCATACTATGTACCCTATCCAAAATACTAGAGCAGTTGATCTTCAACCAGATCCAGGAGTACGCTGAAGTATACTCTTTGGTTACTGCTGTCCAATGGTATGGGGTCATAATGTCGCAAGACATTATGCCACATCGCATAACGTGCTGCCAATACAGCGCAATAACACATGTGATCCCCGTGCCTCTGAACCCCCAATGAAAATAACTGACTCTGGGAGGGTTAAAGTGAATATTGCACAAAGTGAGAAAAGAAGAATTTCCATGCGTCTGGGACTGGGAATCGAACCCAGTCCCAAACGCTTCCTGCTTCCTTTCTGCCGTCCCATCGAGCCATGGCAGCTGCTCGGCAGAACCCTGTCCCAGCCAACATCTTATCATCTGCCTAGGCCAGTGAGAGGGCATAGTACCATGCACAGACCCATTAACAGTATCGCACCCTCTCGCTGTCCTATACCGCGCTGTTGCACTTTCGGGGTTTTGTTGTATGCTATTGCGTATGACATATTGACCCGTAGGCTGTCCAACATGGCTTTCGCAAGAACCATAGGATCACCACTGCCCTAGTCTGTCAGACTCCATGGCCTCAAATATGTTGGTTGTCAAAAGAGCAACTGAGGCAGTTTTCATAGACTTGACTAAGACTTTTGACTTGGTTGATCAGAAGTTATGTCAGTGTCAGTGGCTCCAGTAGGTAGCACACTCGCCTCTGAGGCGGGAGATCAGAGGGCTGTGGGTTCAGTTCCCACATCTGGCACTTGGGTTAATATCCCAGTGCTGACACTGTAATGCAGCATGAGAGAGGTGCTGCATTTCTGAGGTGCCGTCTTTCGGATGAGGCGTTAAACCGATGTCCCATCTGCCTGGATTGGTGGTAGTTCAGGTGGATGTTAAAGATCCCATGGCACTTATCGAAAAGAGTAGGGAATTTCCCGGTGTCCTGGCCAAATTTCCTCATTCACTAAAAATACCACCAACAGCTTAATCTGGTTCAAGGTCAGTTGGCATTCATCTGTATCCCTCTCCCCGGGTCGTGCCTGAAAATAGGCAGGATTTGTCTAGTGCACTTACCCGGCCAACAAAAAGCTAAAATAAATAAAAAATAAAAAAAAAGTTGCTCTTCCTCAAACTTAAAATACTTGGGTTTGATAACGTGTCCTGCTCTTGATTCACTAGTTACCTAAACGGCCACAAACATTTGGTAAAGTGGAGAGGATGACTCTCTCCCACAAGATATCACAGATGGGGTCCTCTGGGGTCCATTCTCAGCCCGCTACTGTTCTTTCTTTTTATAAATGACCTACCAGGGCACTGTGGCAGTTTAGTATCATTTCATATGCTGATCATGTGGTGCTGTACAAAAGCCACTCTGACATTGCCTCAAATGAGAGTTATCTCAAAGCTGACTTTCACCTACAGGAATCATGGCTTAAGGCAAACAACCTGCTGCTAAATGTTAGCAAAACCAGGGTCGCCTCTTTGCCCTAGTTGTTTACACACATGTAGGAGTAAATTATTAAAAACAGTTCCCTAAGAGGTGATCCAATTGAGACAGTAACCTCACTCAAGTACCTGGCTGTCATCCTAGACCAGGAGCTCTCACCAGGCCTCTTGATGGAGCAACAAAACTTTTAACCAAAAGATGGGTCTGTTTTACCAGCTGACTCCTTACCGCTTGACAGAAGGTAGTGTATCCATAGCAAACAGTATCCTACTACCCACCATCCTGTATGGTGCGCCCAGTCCTCTACTCTCTCAAAGAGGGTGAAATCAATAAACTAAAATCCCTTTACTATCCTGTGTCCCACTTTGCAGTGGCTGCTAGTAAAGGGAACATCACTGCAGTACCCTTTCCATGCTAAACTGGCCCCTGAAAAGAGGATATTCTTTACCACTGTCTGCCTGGCTCAAGAAATGTTGTACTCCCACCCCACCTACATCTCTCTCAGCTGTTAGACAGTCCAGCAAGCCCTTCATCCTCCTCTTCCTCCCACTCATTCTTCTTGATCCCAAAATCCACAATGTCTGCTGGCATGAGTTCCATTGCCTCTGTGGCCCATAGGCTAAGGAATGACTTACTGGCCAGAACACAGGTCTCCTCTAACTTCAGGCCCTTTAAACTTCCCTCAGTGACCTACTCCTGAATTATTGTTCAAGTACTTGTTCAGGCTGAGGACCCTTAGCAGCCTCTGTGTGGTTGCTACATCATTCTGTTACAAACACTTCTTCCTCCTTGTCAATGTTTCTGCTTATTTAACAGTTGCAGTCATAACCATTGTTTATCCTAAATTACTTTCACGTTTGTTTTGATTTATTGTAAATTGTCTTATTTCTTCATTACTGTTGCCATGGAAAACCTTACATTGAATCCCTATTGATTTTTGTTGTTGACTCTTATATTGACTGTTGTATGTAATTAAACTCAGGTTGCCCTGAAAAAGGACTTCAAGTCTCAGTGGGCCCACCTAATCAACAAAATCCAAATAAATAAATGAGAATTAAGAAGAAGATGCAAACTCTGGGAACCTTTCTGTTTGCCTCTGTATCTGATTTATTTCCTGTATTTGATCTTTGCCAGCTATAGATTAACCCAGACTCACAGTCTTTGGCATCTTTTAATATTTGTTAAGTTTGTACACTTTTGACTCCTGTTGAAATTTGTTAATGTCTGTTTCAATTTACTTAATGCAGATTGCACTTCTGTTGTGTCAGTTGCTTACTTATATTCATCTTCCATTTTACGCTTCATTGCCGTATGCGCAAGGAACGTCTTGGGAGAATGGGACACTTTGAGGTGTGCCCTCTTCTGCAATCCCCTGCTCCATTGAGCAGGCATGGCAGTCCTAGCACTACTGCGTGTGCTGTGTATGACAGCGTGGTCTCTTCAAAGAAAACCACCGCTGTCATACACAGCACCGCATCATGCCGCCCCCAATCTTTTGCTGCCACGCTGGGAGCCCACCCCAGCTTGGGAAACATCCCGCCGCCTGCTGGACGGGGTGCCCAATCAGCCGGCTCCAAGGCCCCCAGCCATCCTTCTGCCATGCTGGGAGCCCACCCCAGCGTGGCAAACGTCCCACATCATTTTTTTTTTTTTACAAACCTGTAAATTGAAAACAGTCCCACGGCGCTTCTCCCAGCCCTCCTACAATCCGCACCTACCCACTGCGCACCCTGCCTCCCCACCCTCTCACCCCATACTTACCTCCGGAGCGCGGCAGATCATCCGTGGACGGGAACACGTCTGCACTCTTCAAAGCCGACTGAGAACTGAGGAAATGCGGTAAGCTGTATAATGGGCTAGATAGGGGTTTTCAACTTTATTGCATTCAGGCATTTTTTATTTTGCACAATTTTAACATAGGTTGTGGACCTCTTCTCATGAATGATGTCACTGCCATGGCATTATTCTGGGCCTGAAGGATGATTGCAGTCACTGCACAGTCACTGCATGAAATCACCTTTGGGCCTGAATAATGCCATGACAGTGACATCATTCAGTGAGAAGGGGTCCCAAAACCCCATGTTGAAAATTTGGTGCAAAATTCCAAAAATGACTGTTTTACGATGTGCATTGCGTAGTTCCTACGCAGACTCGTAAGTTCATGAATTTTCAATATTTTCACCCAGATTTTCAACATTGCCATTTTACCACACCTCCTTATGAGCAGTATAGCTGTAATTTTTCACATCCTGCCCAAAACATGTTCCTCCCATGTAGCACAATGGCGCAGTCGGTGTGTGAAATCAATGTATGGGACACATTAAGAAAATCATGGTGACACTGTTCATTAGCAGAGGTCTTAAATGGCTATGTTGAAAATTTGGTGAAAAAATTCCTAAAATGACTGTTTTACGAGCACGCTATGCAGTTCCTAAGCACGCCAGTATGTTTATGAATTTTCAATATTTTCACCCAGATTTTCAACATTGCCATTTTACCACACCTCATGAGCAGTATAGCTGTCATTTTCACATCCTGCCCAAAATGTGTTTCTGCCCATGTAGCACACAATGGCTAGTCGTTGTGTGAACTCAATGTATGGGACACATTAAGAAAATCACAGTGACACTGTTCATGAGCAGAGGTCTTAAAATGGCTATGTTGAAAATTTGGTGAAAAAATTCCTAAAATGACTGTTTTACAAGCATGGTTGTGCAGTTCCTCATGCGCTAAATAAGTTAGCGATTTTTCAATATTTGCACTCCAATTACTTCCAAATACCTAAAGCACATAGAAGCAAGCAACATTCGGCACTGACAAATGCTTGTACTTCTTTGTCACTGATTTTTAAGCCATGTCCAGTGCCAAATACCACTGCAAATACCTGTGCTTAACGTTCGGCATTGACAAATGCTTGTTTAGTTTCAGCATTCATTTTTCTGAATCTTTTTTCTTCTCTATTAGTAATAATACAGCATTAAGTCATTGGAAGCCTTGTTAAGATTCTGTTTCCACTTTACCATGAATTCACTGTCCTCCAATTCATAAGTGGGCAGTGTTTGTATTCTTAGGCCTTGCTCTATCTGCTTATCTCGCCATTAGAAAATGGCTAAATAAATCCTAGCATTCTGATTGGCTAGGACACTAACATAACTGGGCAAGGTATTTTCCAGTACAGCCTAGTAAAACAAGTGCCAATTAAGGTTGTCCCATTACTTAGGGTAATCATTGGAGCTTTAAATTTTAAAAACATCTGGCCGCCATTTTTCTCGCTTGGTAAGTGAGTCGTGAACTCAGGTTAGCCTCTGCAAACTACAGTGCAGTAGTAAATTAGCAAAATGGCAGTTTTGGTACTAAGTGCCATACCATAAATGTACCGTCTCTAGAATTCCATAAAAAAAAATCTCTTTCCACATTCAAATAGTAGCGGTGGTACATCACATACTTAATGCTACTCCTAGACACCTGCTCATCTTAACTGCAGCCCTGTTTGACAGAAAATAAAACAACCTTCTTTCTTTCATAACTTCCCTGGTCTCACCTGCACATGAACTGAAGAACTGCCTCCCGACCACTTCAACAGCACACTTCAGTGAGACGCATTTTCTTCTGGAAGTAATAACCTCAACAGCTGCTCACCCCAGTGATTAGACAAATGGCCTCATATAAAGAAAATATTCTCTGTAGCTCATTCTTCTCTGCTGCTCTCTGCACTCACATTTTCTCTCTCTCTCTCTCCTCTTCTTGTCCCAACTGTTACTGCAATCACTGCCGGTTTAAAAAAAAAACTAGATACTGTGTGATGATGTGGTGAGGAGTTCCAAAACCACAAACATAAGCAGAGTACTATGGAGATGAAACTGCATACAACCAGCTTCTTTTTAAACTACAGGGTCTGAGTAGGACAAAATTCCATACTTAGAAAAACTAATTCTAATTCAGGCAGTGCAACAATTTTATTACAAATGGCCCAGATATTCAAACTGCACCCAAAAAGTGCACAACAGCAGGAGCAGCGCCAGTCCACTGCACCCATGCGCAAGAAGCATGATATTCAAAACTGCACAGGTCAAGATGCACCTGCAGCACACAACTGAATATCATGCCACCTATGCCATAGCGCAACCAGGGATGTGAAGTTGGCAAGAGTTCAGATGCGCCATAGCTGCCAGTCCAGGATGCCCTGTGGAGCAGTGCAGCAGTGCAACAGCACAACCAGGGATGCGCAGGAACAGGATGCAGGCACCCACCACCCATGCCACAGATGGGCAGAGGAGCACACAGTGGAACAGACATTGCCCCCACACCCCATGCACTGCACAGCCGGTGGAGAGCCGGAATAACCACCGGCCCATGGATACCAGTAATCACCCACAGCTGGGGCATGATGCCCCAGCACACCCCCCTGGCAAGCTGTGACCAGCACACAAGGAGGGCCGACCACCCCATGCCACACCATCCACCAATGCAGAGCACGCCTGCACCATGATCCCCATACACCCTGCCCAGGAGTAGCACCCAACAGTGCAGGACACCCATGCATGCCACCACCCCCACTGTGACAATGCAACACTGTGCACCACGGAGCCATGCAAGGCAGCCCTACCATGTGCACCTGCAGCAGGCAGCAGCAGACAGTGATGCAACAACTGCATACAGTGCCACCCTGCACTCGAGGTATAGCTGGAGAGGACCGATCATGTCGGCACACGAGGTACCCCACATGCAACAGGGCATGCCCCGACCCCACCACCAGCAGTACAGCACCCTGCACACCCTCCCAAGGACACATCCCATCCCAGCACTGGCCACAACAGCCAGCAAAGACACACACAGTGTTGCATGGAAGCATGCGCCACACAGGATGCAACACAGTGCATGGACAAACACCCACCCATACCCAAGGGCACACCAATACAGGGACACAGTATCGGGTCAGCCAAGCCACTGGTGTGTGGCCACGGCAGCCGTGTACACATGTCCAGCACCCCACATGGCACAGGTGTGCCAGCCACACTGTGCAGGCACCATGAAGCTGTATGCCCACCAGCATGCGTCGAGCACAAGTGACAGACAGTGGAGCACATCCTGCAACAGATACAAGTGGACGGCATGAAGGTGGGACAACAACAGCGGAGGCAAGTGCCACCCGAGGCAGATGGGCACCACACCGTGACAGGAGGCAACCTGGCTTTGTGTTGGGTACAGTGGTTGTCCAGCATGGACAGCCACATCTGACATGCCAGCAGCTGGTGCATATCACAGACATGCAAGGGTGTCAGCTGCATGGCCATGGACAGTCTGACAGGGACACCATGGACACAGAGCATGCTCCATGGACCACTGCACAGGCAACCAGTACACAGAGAACAAACATACAAACCACAAACAGTGACTGATTCCCCACCACACCATAGGCAGGTCCCTGCCAGACAAACACGCATGTCCATGCCTGCACCACCCCGATGCCATGCACACCACTGCAGCCAAGCACCTGTAGCCCGCTGTAAATCAGAGACCACCACAGTTGTCATAACAAAATGTATGTATTAAAAAATATAAACAATCAAACATATTTACAAATATATACAAGGGTGGGGGAAGGGCCACAAACCAGGTGGGGCGGCATGGGGCAGGGGTGTACAAATGGGAGAGGGAAGAAGGGTGTTAGGGTGGGTCCAGGAGGTTAGGCAGTCAGGGTCATGGAAGACCTATTGTCTGCCCCGCTGTCCACCTTTGGCGCCTCAGGTGCTTCTCCTCCAGACCCCATGCCGCTCCATCCTCTCCAGCAGTGCCAGGGACACCCATGCCAGCTGCAGCAGCTCCTGCATGCCACATCCTAGGGCCATCCAGCATTGTCTACCTAGGACAAGGAAGCAGAGTCAATACATATGACTGTCCAGCCCCTGCAGCCCACCCATTGTGCATGGCATACAGCCATGTGCCATGCCCCTGTGATGGCATGCGACCACCCACAGTGACCGTGTCCACAAGACCTGCCTACCCAGGCACCCACAGCCATGCGGACCACTGCAAACACCCACCCCCATGTCCCACACAGCACCACCATGGCTGTACAGTGACATGACTATGCGGTGCGAAGGCAATGACAGCCATGTACCCGTGCATGCGTGACCACCATTGACACACTCCCAGACATGCAGCCACTGGACAGTGCTGACTGTAACAAGTTGCATGCATGGCAGTGGTGTCAATGGATGGTGGCTATGTCCCGCTGCCTGCCCTGTCACACAGCATGCACAGTAATCATGGATGTAAGGCACTCATCATCATCAGGCTGGTCCCTGCTCCTGTGTGGTCCGGCATCCCTCCTGGCCTGCTGGTCCTCTTGGCAGCACCTCCTCTCCTCCCCACTTGCGTTCCTCTGGGCCTAAGGTGCAAACATGGAGAGAACATCAGTACAATCTGGTAGCAAAGTCCCCGCCCCTGTGTGTGTGGAATCCCACACATACCCATCCAACCCCCACCCCAATACCACCACCACGCCAACACTTGATGGCCCCCATGTGCCAGACACATGCAACCGTGATACCTCGTATGGCGTTAACAGTATATGGATGGGGGCACCTACCTGGCCGTGGGCACCGCGTCCCCTCCTGGCACATGCCTGCAGGCAGGCAAGCCTGTCCGGTCTCTGCGCTGGAGGTCCCCATATCGGTGGTGACACTGCTCAGCTGTGCACCCATCCCTGTGGCCTCCTCCAGCGCCACCACCACCCTCCTCACATACTGCACCCCTGGCCCTGTCTAGGGGTGCATCTCCAAAAGTGTCCCAGCATGGGCTCTACTATGGCCACCAAATTGGCCAGCTCCACCTAGCTCCAACAGCAGCCCTCCTTCTTGCCATCTCTAAAGCTGGTTGGAGTCAAAATGGCACTCTATAGCACAGTCACCACGTGCAGATGCTGCATGGTACAGTGCTGCCATTCCCTATTGAAGTCACCGAACAGCGTGATAGGGTGCACCCATGCGGATGCATGGCACCTAGGGGGCAAAGGTAGGGCACAGGTCAGGTCTCTTGCGCAAGGACCGCCACAGTGCGATTGGTACCACTCAGCAGTAGCTATCAGTGCCTGTGCCACCTCCTGTAGCGACTCACTGCACTGTGGGCCCCAGTGCACCTACGTGCGCCCAGTGCCAGAGTGCCATATATGTGAACAGCGCAGTAGCACCACTGGCACAATGGTGGCCGTGCCCTGCATTGCCTCCCACACAGCACATCAGCAGCATGGCAGGCATTTGCTTCATTACCCTGGGCTTGCGCTGTCAGTGTACTGTGCATTTCACAGAAATGCACTTGCCTGAGCACGTTCAACATAATTGGCGTAAGTGCAACAGCGCCGATATTCAGCCGCATATGCAAATCAGCTAATCAGCTATTCAATGGCACAGATACTGCATTTGCATCCACTTATGTTTGTGCCTCGCCTCATTTGCATCGTTATGCTATAAAATGTGACATTGGCTGGACTGGCCATAGTCTGTTATTGCAGTCTATTGTGGTGAGTTGTATGCTGTTTGGGAGTGTGGACTGGTGTGTGGGACATGAATAGGACTGCACAGTCACAGGTAACACCTGTCATTCTCACAGGATGAATAATGAGCGATCGTGAGGTGGAGGAAGAGTAACAGAGACGGGAGGAAGAAGAGGCCTAACTCACAAAGGCAGAAACAGATGCCCTGTTTAAGGCCTACCTCGACCAGGAGCTGCTGCTCAGCAGACGGCAGAGAACACCACAGGCCCGTGCTGCTGCATGGAAAGAGGAGGTGCGTGCCATCAACCTGCATGGCAGCCACCAGTGGTCCATGCAGGAGTGCAAAAGAAGATGGGCATGAACAGGCAGAGGATTAAGGACAAGGTGGCTGCCATCAGGGCAGCATGGTCTGCAACCGGTGGGGACAGCAGGCCATGCAATGCCTGACCCCACAAGAAGAGTGGGTTGCTGGCAGCATGCAGTGTTGTGCCATCGAGGGTGTTCCAGGTGGTGGATTCCAGATGGGTGGTAGCCCATCACTGCATGTGTAGGTCCTGGTCTGTCAATGTGGGGGCACAGGGAGGGGGCAGATACAATAATGCTACTGTGTTCCCTTACAGCTCCTGAGCATCTACATGGGTCAGCAGTGGTGGGCTTGTCCACTGAGGGCGATACCATGGACATAGAGGAGGGCCCATCCACCTCCACAAGCATATGAGGGTCAGGGCGACAGTGGGCCCGCCTGGACGTCCGGACTGATGTTGGTGGAGCAGGTGTGGAGGAGGACCTGCCCATGTCCCAGCGTGCCAGCATCCATGGATGCCAGCATGCTGAGACTCGGCTGGTGCCGGATCCGTCACTGATGATGATGGAGCTCACGTCCATGGACAGTGATACATGTGGGCCGCAGGATGGCCACACAGCAGGTGACATCACGGGCATGGCCATGGGTGGTGCCACCGTGGAGGCCTGCGTGACATCACAGTCCCAGTCTGTGCCTGTCTGCACCAGTGGGGCAGCACTGGTGTGTGTCAGGACAGTGGGCTGTTCAGCCACTGCGGTGGCACCTTTGAGCCCTGGAGAGAGGCAGCCGGAGGGGCAGTGTCAGCAGTCGGCCAATGGCCATGGTGGTACAGTGTCAGGGGCAGCGTCAGTGCACCACCCATGGACATGCCCAGGCCTGGCCCTGGTGTGCAGCGCCCACCCTCAAGGGGTGCTGCCCATAAGGGCCATGAACACCGTCAGGGACAGCATGCTGATCAGGCAGATGACCTCTTAGAAGAGCACACCCGCATACTCCAAGAATCAGTCGATCAGCAGTTGCGGCTTGTGACGATGGTGGATGCACTCAGTGTGGCTCTGCACCAGGCAGAGGAGTGGCGCAGCAGAGACACCGCTCTGCTCCTGGCAGGGATGGACCGGATGCAGGAGGATGTGACCGCTGCCATTGACAGGCAGACACAGGCAATCACAGTTGTCATGACCACAATGGGCACACAGTTATTTGCCCATGCATCGCAGACACCGCACAGTGCAATGTCCACCCCATTCCGGTGTCATGCGACACCTCCTTGTTGACACTGGGTTCAGCTGTGGGCATCCAGCACATCTGGCAGAGGCATGTTCGTGTGCTGCAGACCCTGTGTGATCATGGTCGCGTTCACACAGCAGAACCCCTGGGGACGTCGTGCCACCCCATGAAGCCATTGATCAGCCTGTCACTGCTGGTGGGTCCTGGCAGGGCCACCCATGCATCTGTGGTGGCCATGGCACTGTGGCACGTGACTGACCTGTCTCCCACCATGGCTACTGTCTGATGCTGCCCTGTGTGCATTGTGTTGTTCAACATGCAATGCATGGGTGGGTACCTGGCCCTGCACACACACACATGTTCCATCTGCACACCCTCCAGGCTGCTGTCCGCTGTGGCATGTGCATGATGATGCCTGCATTGTGCTGTCCACCACTGTGCAATGGTGCCCAGCGTCCTGACACACGCACAATGACAGGCACTGGGCGTGGTGGTCTGTGGGCGTGTGTGTGGCTAGGGGTGGTGGTTGAGGTCAGCGTACCTCCTACCCTTTGTGCATGTCTTGTGAAGTGTGTGTGTATGTGTGTGAGAACGCTTGCCATGTCAGACCTTGCCCATCCCTGACGGCATGTGCGGTTCCATGCTCGCCAATTCCTTAATGACATGCACCCCTGGGGTTTGTCCATGCATGTTTGTGGGTTGTGCCCTTGCCACTGGTGGCTGCACATGGCCAATGACTTACCTGGGTTGGTTGAAGTGCTCCTCTGTGATGGTGTGTCCGGTGCAGCTGTGCCATCCGGATCAGTCGGGGTCCTTCGACCATCAGGGCGCTGCCCATCACCATCTTCAACAGCGTCTCTCATCGCCCCTATCACTGTCCCCTCTTGACCTGTACGGGTTATCCCACAGTCATTGGCCATGTTGTGCAGGATGCAACAGGCCAGGAATAGCCCGCAGGCCTTTGAGGGCTGTACTCTAGGGCACTGCCAGACGTGTCCAGGCAATGGAAACGTGCCTTCAGCATCCCGAACACCTACTTGATGACATTGCATGTGGTGGCATGTGCCTCATTGTAGCGTTGCTGCGATGGGGTCACGGGCGCTGGTATGGTGTGAGTAGCCAGGATGGAGTGGGTATCCACTGTCACCTGTGTGTAGAGGGTGAACATTAGTTTGGTGATCAGTGTCACCCTGCCTTGCGCCATCTAGGCCAATACCCATGTCACCTCTGACTATGCCCTCCCAAGCTCCATGTCTTTCTGCGTGGTTTGCATACTCACCCACTAGGTGGTCAGTGGGGATGTTCCCACTCTTGAACCTGTGGCACAGTGCGGACTGGTGCCAGATGAAGGCATCATGTGCTCCCCAGGGTGCGTGGCACAGACATTGATTATCAGGCCCTGGCATTGCACACCACCTGGCAGTTGATTCTTGCATACACCTTCTGATTCATGTACAGTGTCTCCCTCGGGGCCAGGTGGCATGTGGATGGCCACATGAGTGCAGTCTATTGCCCCGAGCATGCCAGGCATATGTGCTACTCTGTGGAACTCCTGTATATTTGCTGTGCGCTCTGCTGGTCTGCTGGGGAAATGGATGTACTCTGCAGCAAGTGGCAGCAGTGCACTGAAGAATTGGGTGAGGAGGCGTGACATGGCCGACTGGGTTATGCCTGTCATGTCCCCTGTTGGTCTCTGGAAGGTACCCGTGGTGAGCAGGCACATGACAGCTGTCACTTTGGTCTCCACTGACAGAGCATGGCTCCATCGTGTGGGTGCCTGCATCACATCATTGCACAGCTCACAGAGCCACCTCAGGATTGCCTGGTTCAGGTGGTACCGCCCACAATCTCAGTATCAGTGTACAGCTCGAAGCTGGTGCAGGCTGCGTACTGCCTGTTGGGGCATACCGCATGGGCCCTTCCACGGCCGCGCCCCTGCTGCTTGCCTTCTCACCCCTCATAACTGCCTCCATCTGGATGGTGGCACTGGCCATGCCCTGGTTTGTGTTACCTCTGGCGGCTGTTTCTGTGTTCCCCAGCTGTCCTTGCTGCTACTCCCCTGCACCAGGAACACCTCCCTGTAGTGGCTGTACTGACCACTATCTGTGCCCTCAGTGCTGTGTGGCACTTACCCTTTTGACCTGCACTGTGGCACAGGCTCCCCACACCTTCCCTGTTCCTGGGGGTTCCAGGTGCTCTGTCCTGCTCCTGCCCTGTTCTGCTCCCAGTTTTTGTGTGCCTGTGTGGCTGCCTGCAGTTCACCAACATGTGGCTTCCTGTAGCATTCTTGCACCTCTCTTGTTCCTTTTATTTTGGATCATTTCTGCTATCGTGCAACTTCGTTTGCTCCCCTTGCGCATGGCGCATGTTGTTGAATATTGCACTGTGCCGCGTTTATGCATGGTTCCTCCCTTCAGTTCGCATGCATTCATTATCATTGCACTCTGCGTATTATGATTTGGGGTGCATCTGCCTCCTGCTGAATATCGCAGAATGGCGATTTTTCGACTTGCACTGGCGCAATCCCTTGTTGCGCATGCGCAACCTTTGAATATCTGGGCCCATGTATATAAAACAAATTCCTTAGAAACAATTTAAAATTACCAGGTAAGTGATTTATCAGCTGGATTATGGTTACCTTCAAAATTCGTAACAACCTGATTTTGGGTTATTACACTCCCAAAAGCCATAATAACCTGAAATATAGTTATTACTGCATTCCAAACAACTTTCACTTTCCTGTTGATTGTAGTGTGACCGGCGGTGTTCAGAGTTTTAAACAATATTGTATAGATTTTCCAGAAACAGCACCATTTAGTATAAAAAATGTAAGGTTTGCTTTAGTACCTTAGTTTTCCTAGTTTGTTGAAAAGAAGCCACTGAGTGTAGAGCGAGGAGAGTGAATGACTCAGCAGCTTCAGAAGACTTGACGCTAGCATAGCAACGCTCACTAACCCTTGCATCGAGGCTTCAGAAGCGCTGAGTCACTGCTCTCCTTGTTCTATGCTTGGTGGCTTTTTCTCAGCAAACCAGAAAACTAAGGTACTAAACAAACTCACATTTTTTTACACCAAACAGTGCTGTTTCTGGGAATGTGTACAGTATCGCTAGAACT
Source organism: Neoceratodus forsteri (assembly GCA_016271365.2). NCBI lineage: Eukaryota > Metazoa > Chordata > Ceratodontiformes > Ceratodontidae > Neoceratodus > Neoceratodus forsteri. The sequence continues at coordinate 274,664,493 of CM057459.1, read as the reverse complement.
CCCAACACCACTCGGTCACACTACAATCACCAGGAAAAGTGCAGGCAACTAAAACTCAAATAAATCAGGTCACCTTAATTATAAAATAAAGAAATATGCAAGTGTGTATTGATGGATTTTGTTTCACACCCTTGGTGTCATGACACATAAACCTCTTGAGTTTCACTCTTGAGGTTTATGGGTCATCACACACCTCGGATGTGTAAACAAATCCATACACACTTGCCTATCAATATTCTCTATTTTTTTGATTTTTTTTACAGTGCCATTTTTCTAGGGTGCAATAATACCCTCCAGCATGGGCGGTATTGTGGATACTGGACCTTCCAGGGCTATAAGGCATTCTGCCTGCAGCATCAGGCCTCATTACACCCCTGGGCAGTCTGGTATTCCCCATTCCCCTCCCACCCTGTCTGGTATTATTGCTTACATACCTAGGGCCAGATATTCAAAACTTAGCCCTGGGGTGTAATTAGTATTGCAATGCATGCTAAATTAGCCCGGAACCATTTGCATGCTATATTCAAAGAAATAGCCCTGGGGCTAAAGCAGCTGAGTATAGCATGCAAATGAAGCTATGCAAATAGGGCTGGGAGTATTGCAAAAATAGCCTGGCAAAAAGACAGCTCTGAAAATAGTATCCAGGAAGTGCACACAACAACAGCAACCCAGTGCACATGGATGTGGAGGAAGGTAAAGGTGAACTATAGTATGTGGCTAATGTGTGCTAGCAAAGAAGTGGATTCACTAAAGCTGCAAATAACTGTGAGGCCAAATACTGCAGAACTGTACTATGGTTCAGACCAGTTTGCATGGCACGAACACATTTGCGTAGCGCTAACATGTTTGCCGATGCTAAAACATTTTCCCAGAGGCAAAAATTAGCTATATTCAAAAGTGATATGCAAATGAGCCTTCAAACAACATGAAGTCTTGCTATATTATGACATATGCAGTGAGTCCCAACCTCAACTGCTCCGGAGGTGAAAGAGTTAACTTTCCATGCCAGGCATGGAACGCTGAGCTCGAGCTCGGTTGAAACTCTGACTGTTGTTCTTCAAAACTCAAACCATCAGATTCTTTACTCCACCTCACTGAACAGTCGCTCGATTTCTCCTTCTGCTGGTTCATTTGCCGGTTAAAGTATTGTTTTCTCGGTTTTAGGCCGAATTTAAACACGTAACCGGTCAGTTCAGACTCTGTCTGTGGTATTTGTGAGTACTAGATAGGTTTTACATTGATTTCTACTCTGTGTGGAACTTGTGAACTTGGGTTTATCGGTTCGGTTTGAACCAATCAGGTCGTTTAAAATATATTAATCTGTCATTTAGAGTGTGGTTACCGGTTCTTATCGGTTCTAAAAAATGGATTTTATTACGTTTTTTCACGACCCGTGTTTCGGTTAAGGAACCAATAAGAGGTCTTACCTGGCGGATTGCCGCCAGCGGAGTAAGTTTGGTTAGGACTGGCACTATGTCTGAGAAACCCAAAAGAAAACCGGGCCCACTGGGTTTCAACACTGCAGTGTCTGTGGGAAGTCTTTGCCAAGGCTGAACCCACACCACCTGTGTTTATTGTCTGGGGTTTGACCACCTCAATGCAGACTGCCAGATTTGTAAAAATGTTCCTGCAGCTACCCTGGAAAAGAGAGTTGGTAGGCTCAGGAAAGGAGGCCAAAAGTCCGCTGAACCAGATGGCCAGCCGGTTCGGTTCAACCGAACGGGAGGGAGTGCCCTCTGACCAGGGCGAGACTTCCTCGGGCAAAGGAGATCCGACTCTGAGGAGTCGGGTTCCAGCAAAGGACTAGGAAATCAGCTGGTGTGGAGCCAAAACTTTCCTCTCCAACCGCTGAAGAAATAGCCAAGCGATTAAAATTGTCCAGTCGCTTTCCCTGTCCGACAGAACCGGCACCATCAGGTAAGTGTCCGTCTGGCGGTTCCACGGTTCAAGAGTATGATGTAGAGGAATATTATGAACCAGAGGAGGGGAAGAGGAGTATGAGGAGAGTGAATGTGGATTTGAAAGTCTGGATGTGCCCATTGACCCAGACATCTCCCCAGACAGACCTTCAGGAGTGTCTCCCCTAGGCTTTCTGAGTCCCTTCTCATTTTATGTTTTATAAGAAAGTGGTTGAAACCCTCCAGCTCCTGTGGAGGAAGCTGTGCATAATCAAGAGGAGCCTGACTATGGGGAAATGATGGATATCCCAGAGTCTAGGAGACTGTCTATTCCTTTGCATAAATCTTGGGAAACAGACAGTCAAAATTCTAAAACTCCTCACACTATACCTCCTGTGGATAAGAGAATGGACAAGAGGTACACATTGTCAGGCTCTGATACAGAGTTCCTTACACAACAATGCAACCATGTTGAGTAGTACAGGCTGCAGCCTGGACAAGGCAAATATTCCTTGGCTTCACACACCCTGACAAGGACTCCAGGAGGATTGATGCCATGGCAAAGAAACAGTACATGGCAGCATCCTTGGGACTCAGACAGGCAAATTATATGGCTTATGTTGCTAGATATCAGAAATCAGACGGATACTGTTATGGCTCTAGCAAAACAGGTCCCTGGCCAGCTTGCCAAGGAGCTGGAGCAGGTGGCTGCTGATGGTATTGAGGCATCCAGGTGCAACTCCATGCTACAGTGGACTCTAATGATGTGTCATCAAGAGTCATGGCTACATCTGTGGCACTCGCAGAATGGCTTGGCTCAGATGTACTAGCCTGTCACAAGATACCCAGACTAAGGCCATGGATTTTCCTGTTGTGGGTAATTTCTGTTTGGGGAGCAGACAGAGAATTACATGAAGAAATGGATGAGTACAGGACCACCTATAGGAGTGCACAGGCCAAGGAAAGGCAAGCCACCCTCAAAGGCAGCTTTCAGGGGCAGGGCAGGCCTTTTCATAGGCCTTTACCAAGCCCAGGCCTCCTCTTCTGCTTGTGCCCAGAGGGGTTCTTAGAGGAGAGGCAGACGGGTACAAGCAGGCCTGCTTCCACCCCTCAGCCCAAAGCCCTGCCAAGCAGGCACCCTGATGGGGTTGCCAGGGGACGATTCTCAGCTACCTGTAGGGGCAGGCTGGCTTACTTTGTCCAGGACTGGAAGTCTCTGACATCAGACAAGTGGGTCCTGGAAGTAGTAAGCCAGGGACTGGTTGTCAGCTTCAAAAATGTCCAAAGATGAGAACCAGATCCTTTCCACCTGCAAATCCACCAGGGGCACTTGCTCTAGAGGCAGAGGTCTCTTCTCTCCTGGCTCTCAGAGCTGTGGAAAGGGTTCCACCCCTCACACCAGGGCAAAGGTTGTACTCCAGGTACTTCCTTACCCCAAAAGACAGGAGAATGGCGGCCCATCCTGGATCTCAGATATTTAAACAAGCACCTTTTAAAACCAAAATTCAGAATGGTGACTCTGGGAATTATTCTACCCTCTCTAAGGCCAGGGGACTGGCTAGTGTCTCTGGACCTCAAGGATGCCTACTTCCATATTCTCATCAGACGCCCCATCGAAAGTACCTCAGGTTCGAGCTGCCCTCAGGCCATTACCAGTTCAGAGCAATGCCCTTTGGCCTCACCTCTGCTCCAAGGGTATTCACAAAATGCCTGGCAGTAGCAGTTGCTTCCCTAAGAAGGCAAAAATTGCCATCTTCCCTTACCTGGACGACTGGCTCATAGTAGGCCAGTCTCCAGACCAAGTCAGTTACATCTACAGATAACTCAGCAACTGCTCACCTCTAGGTTTCCTCCTGAATCTTTCAAAGTCAATTCTAGAGCCTGTCCAGCTCCTCACCTTCATAGGCACAGAGCTGAACACAGAGAAAGCCAGAGCCTTCTTTCCTCTGGACAGGGCAAAGACCCTGGTCTCTCTAGCCTCCTCATTCACCCTGCAGGTCTCTCGACCAGCAAGACATTTTACAGCTCCTGGGGCACATGGCTGCCTCTACAGCAGTAGTGCAGGGAGCAAGATTTCAGATGAGGGACATCCAGTTCCATTTGAGAGCCTTTTGGTCTCAAAGGAAAGACCATCTAACCAAATTGATCCCAGTAACTCGAACCCTGATCCAGGCCCTACAGTGGTGGCAGGATCAGAGCAATCTGAGACAAGGAGTTCCCTTGTCACTCAGTCTCACCTTAATCCTTACTACAGATGCATCCCTCTTGGGTGGGGGAGCTCACATGGGCGACCTCACTACACAGGATTGTGTTCCCCCAGGAATCTCTGCTACACATCAATCTGTTGGAACTCAGAGCAGTTTTTCTGGCACTGCAAGTTTTTCCAAATCTGTTCAGAACAAAGTTGTACAGGTCAGAACAGACAACACCACCACAATGTGATACATCAACAAGCGGGGCACTCGGTCTACGGCCTTGTGCAACGAAGCAATGACGTTGTGGTCTCTGGCTTACTCCCTGAACACCTCCCCTACAGCAGTTCACCTCCCAGGCAAGGACAATGTCCTGGCAGATGCTCTCAGCAGGATTTCCCAGGGCCATCACGAATGGTCACTGGACCCCTGGTCTTGGAGGTGATATTTCCAGATGGGGCACCCATGAGATAGATTTTTTGCAGCCCCAGACAAACACCAACTTCCCTTTTTGCTGCAGGCCCCCAGTGTTGGTCTCAGTCCCTCTGGATGCCTTAGTTCTCAATTGGGAAGGGAAGTTTCTCTAGCTTCCCCCCTTCCCTCTCCTGTTTAAAGTGCTAGTCAAAATCAGATCTCAATCCTGCAAGATGATCCTGATTGCTCCAGATTGGGCCAGACAACCCTGGTATCCACTCCTACTGTCCTTATCAGTCCATCTTCCCCTGTGTCTTCCCAGGAATCACAACCTGTTAACCTGTGCTCAGGGGAGGGTTTGGTACCGAACCTCAAATCTCTCAATCTCAAGGCCTGGCTCTTGAAGAGTTAGAGTTTGCTGATCTACACCTCTCCCAAGGTGTAATGGATATACTGAAGGCTTCTAGGAAACCTTCCACCAGGGCTACTCTATAATTCCAAATGGAAGAGATTTTCCATATGGTGTTCTGGGAAGCATATTTCCAGAATCTGCTGATTTACTCACAGTCCTGGATTATATGGTCCATTTAAATACCTTGGGGCTGAGACCAGCTACCCTAAAAGTACATTTGGCAGCTGTGTCTGCCTTTATTTCAGCAGGTAAACCTCTTCTCTTTCAGCTCATCCTGTATTCTCCAAGTTTTTAGGGATTGCTTCACACAACCCTCCATTCAGGGACCCTGCCCTGCCTGGGATCTTAATGTTTGCATTGCTCAGCTTATGCAACCCCTTTGAGCCTTTGTCTTCAGCAGAGCTTAAGTACTTGACTTGGAAGACTGTGTTTCTGGTAGCCATCACTTGCCAGACGCATAAGTGAATTACAAGCTTTGTCAGTGGAGCCTGATTTTATCTCCTTTCATAGAGATAAGCGGTCCTCAGGACTAACAGGAAGTTCTTGCCTAAGGTGGTTTCAGATTTCCACCTTAATCAATCTATATCTCTTCCAGTGTACTTCACTGACCATTCCTCTTCTGGCGAGAGGAGGCTGCACAGCTTAGAAGTGAAGAGACCCCTAGTTACTACATAGAGTGTACCAAGGGTCACAGGTTTGACTCCTCCAACTGTTCCTCACTTATGGTGAGGTTGGTAAAGGAAACCTGCCACTAAAAGATCCATTGCCTGGTGGATTGTCTCTTGTATCCAATTCTGTTATGAAAGCTGGGTAAGGTTCCTCCTCAGGCCTGAGGGCTCACTCTACCAGAGGTACAGCTGCTTCCCTGGCTGCTGCCAGGGACATCCCTATTCTAGAGATATGTCAAGCAGCTACCTTGAAAACAGTTCACACTTTTTCAAGCATTACTCCTGGACATCCAGGCTAGGAGTGATGCTCGGTTTTACACAGGTGTGCTTCAGGCCTATTTCCTAAGTAGGTTCTGTCCCTCCTCCATGGAGGTACTGCTGTGTAGTCTGCATATGTCATAATATAGCAAGACTTCATGTTGTTCGAAGAAAAAATTACTCACCTTAGTAATGTTGTTTCTTCTAATGGAGTCTTGCTATATTATGACCTCCCCCGCCTGCCCCTCTCAGAACCTCTGTTTTTGGGATGTGGTTGGGCAGTGCAGTGTTGGCACTTAGTAGATGCCCACCTTGTTGTTTTCACCCTCTTTTTTGGGGTGACTTGGTGTTGTGTTTTTCATTTTTGGGTCTCCTGACTTGAGTCTTTGTTTTGGGACCAAAATGTGTTCTTATGTTTAGTAGCCAGTTGGCTAGTGTAGGTTTACAACTTCCACACAGGACCTCAGTGAGTTTAGCTTGTAAAGATCTGACGGTTTGAGTTTGAAGAACAACAGACAGAGATTCAACCGAGCTCGAGCTCAGCTGCCCATGCCTGGCATAGAAAGTTAACTCTTTCACCTCCGAGCAGTTCGAAGGTTGTGACTCACTGCATATGTCATAATATAGCAAGACTCCATTAGAAGAAACAACATTACTAAGGTGAGTAATTTTTCTTCTTAGGCAATCCATGGGCAAACATCCATATTAGCAACTCATTATGGCCTGCTTTGTATGCACTCCCATGCACTTTGTCCAGCACTACAGCATGCAGCACATAGCTCCATCTGTAGGTCAGAATGGAAGTACAGGCTGGAAGCTGCAGGCCAGAGTGTGCACACAGCTCCACCTGTATGCCTGACCTGAGAACAGCCAGGTAGCTGCACAACATGGGTGCTGGCAGGCTCATTCAGTGCATACCTCTGCCCATTCTTCACTGCAGTGAGGGACACAGACATGCTGCATGAGGGTCAATGAGGACACCGCTCCTTAGAAGGTGTGATGCATCCTCAAACATGGAGAACCAAACACAGAACACAATGGATACCTTTGCTATAGCAACAGACACTCTGGCTTGTGTATTCTATTCTGAAGTCACCGACTCACTCGGTCTTATCTCTACAGTCAGCTCTTCTTGTTAACAAACCAAAGAAAAATTATTATAAGTATCACTCGTTTCTAAGTTTTCTAACTGGGAGTGGCTTATGTGTAACATCTGGCAGCACGTCATGTACCGTAAGTCATGCTATACTACCTCTAGCAACAGTGAAACTCATCCTTTGTAACAGACTTTGAACATGGCAGGATCAATTAGATAAGTTTCTATTTGATACTTAATAAACTTTACCACATAATGCCTCAGTTTTTTAACATTCATTGACACAAAATGCAGTTTTCAAACACAGTCAGCACTTTGTTTTCTGGAGTTCATAGCACTCGTCACACTAAAGAACAGCAGAGAAAGTGAAAGTGCTGTTTTTAAGACAGTATAAAATGACAAGATCACATAGATTTTATGTGTTGAGTGTGGGGGACATACAAGGGTTGTATTATGAGGGCCTTAACTCACCTCTATGTAGGGCATTCTTCTGAGGGGAGGATGTGGGGCGTGTTGTACCTCTGGGTAGGCAATTGTGCTGAGATAGGAGGATGTGGGAGGAGGGAGTCTGTTGGGGGATCGCAAACCTCAGTTGTATAGATAGAATATGACATGTTCTGATCAAGATATCATATTTATTTTACTGAGGCCAATGATATCAAGCTGTCTCACCATGGCTTGCCACTCATGAGATATCATGATATCATTGGCCTCTTGTGAAGATAAATATGATATCTTCAGTCAGGCCATGTCATATCCTATATATATATATATATATATATATATATATATATATATATATATACACACACACAATATATATTTATATTCATTGTAAAGCGCTTCCTTAATGCATCAATTAGGGTTGAAATGGCAAAAGTAGGGAAACAAAGTGTTGGTTGACACCTAACTCCACCTCACCTCCACCACCACAGACCAACAGGTGACGCGTGTGCCTTGGGGTCATCGACCCTAACTGTCACCCATTACATGTGTAACAAAGCTTGCATGACACAGTATAGGAGAATGTAGTGAGAGTTAGGCCAGATGACTCTCAAGGCACACCCCATCACCTGTTGGTCTGTTGTGGGTGTGGGGGGGTAAAAGGTGTCAACCCCAACACCTCATGTCCCTTCTTTTCACTCTTTAACGCTAACTGATACACTAATAAAGTTTTTGTGACAAATATCCTTACTTTTGAGAAAGTGTAATGTAATTGGTAACTGGTATGTGTTGATGGGAGGCTGGCCCTCCAGGCCCCATGCCCTTCAAGCTGCCCATTTTTGTATGTATGTATGTAGCTGGAAACACAGGGTCTCAGGCCCTCAGCTTGTGCGCATTAAGTTACAAGCAGGCATAAGCGAAATTGCAACAAATAGTCATAACTTTGCCATCTTAAATAATTTTCATCCCAGATGTGCAACATAACCTTCTTATCACCTCACCACATTTACCCAGTACAAAAACTAAGTCCCTGTCAAAATATAATTCAGCACAACTGTAACACCGTTTTGTGCCACAGGTGCAGAAAACATTTTTGCCAGGATTTTAAAAATTGCAGCTGTACTATTATAATGAGGTATGTGAAAAATGGTAATGTTAAAATCTGGAGTGAAATATGAAAATTGCAGAATTTAATGAGTGTGCATAGAAACTGTGCAACGCACGCCAGAACACGTGTCATTTGTTGAAATTTTTCACCTTATTTTCAACATGGGCTTTTGGGACCTCCTCTCATGAACAGTGGCACTGTGATTTTGTTAATCCATCCTGAAAGTTGATTTTGTACAGCAACCATGCCATTCGAACAACATGAAGTCTTGCTGTATTCTGACTTATTGCAGTTAGCCCCAGCACTTGAACTGCTCCAGAAAGGAAAGAGTTAAATTCTATGCAGAGCATAGAAAGGTGAGCTCGAGCTCGGTTCAGACCTCTGTCTGCTGCACTTCAAAGTGTAACCATCAGATTCTTTACTCTGCCTAACTGAACAGTCGCTCCGAGATTTCTCCTTTGCTCTCGGTTCATCGGTCGGTTAAAGTCATCGGTTTTACCGATTATTTCGTTATAATTCAGTTCAGATCTCTGTCTGTATTACAGTAGGTACTTAGGTAGTGGACTAGCTGAAGCATACTTGTGGAAATTGTAAATTTTGAACTTTAACCGGTTTGGCTTGAACCGTTATCTTGTTTGTTATTCTTTGTATTTTTTCCACAGGGTTAGAGTGTGTTACCGTCCTTATCGGTTTAAAAAAAAAAAAAGTGTTTCTTTGCGTTTTTCAAATACCCATAACACGGTTAGAAACCAATAAGGGGTCTTACCTGGCTTTTGCCTAGTAAAGGGTAAGTTTGTGTTATAGGATGGCTACGCCGAGAAACCCAAAAGAAAACCGGCCCACTGGGTTTCAACACTGCAGTGTGTGGGGAAGTCTTTGCTAAGGCTGATCCCCACACCACCTGTGTTTATTGTCTGGTGTTTGACCACCTCGATTCAGACTGCCGAATATGTAAACATGTTCTAAATCTACCCTAGACAAAAGATTGGGCAGGCTTAGGGAGAAGAAGGCAGAGAAGTCCGCTGATGGCTAGCCCAGTTCTGTTTCGGCTGAACCAGAAGGAGTGCCCTCTGACCAGGGTGATACTCTTCGGGCAAAAGGAGAGCCAATTCTGAGGGATCTGTTCCATCAAAGAAGAAAAGAAAAGACAAATCAGCCGGTTCGGATCCAGAGTCTCATGTTCCGACTGCTGAGGAGATTACCCGACGATTAGGATTGTTGAATCGCTTACGTGCAGTTCCACCGAACTGGCTCCTACTTGCAGGCGTTCAGTTTGGTCAGTTCCCCGGTTCAGGATTATGCCCTGAAGATTTTGATGAACTGGATTTGGAGGGGCGATGATTACGAAGGTGATGATGATGATGATGATAATGATGGAATGGAAGGTCTGGATGAGCCCATTGAACCGGACATCTCCCCAGACAGACCTTCTGGTGTTTCCCTCCCAGGCTTCTGAGTCCCTTCCCACTTTATGTTTTGCAGAAAGTGGCAGAAACCCTCCAGCCCCTTGGAAGAAGCTGTGGAGGAACAAGAGGTGCCTGATTATGTTGAAATGATGGACATCGTAGAGTCCAAGAGGTTGTCTATTCCTCAAAAGTCCTTTGGAAACAGACACAAAAGTGTTGAATACTCTAATTCTTACCTCCTGTTGACAGAAGGATGGACAGAGTTTCATGTTGTCAGAGCTCAGGTATGGAGTACTTGTACCAACAATGCAGCCATGTTGGGGTTGTGCAGGCTGCAGCCTGTGATAAGGCTAACATACCTTGGCATCACACACCCCTTGATAAAGACTCCAGGAAGCCAGATGCCATGGAAAGAAACAGTACACGGCATCCTCCTTGGGACTCAGGCAGGCTAATTGCATGGCTTATACAGCCAGGTACCAGAAGTCTAGGAGGGACACTGTTCTGGCACTGGCCAAGTAGGCATCCCCAGCTGGTCAGGGAACTGGAGGAGGTGGCTGCTGATGGGATTGAGGCATCAAAAATCCAATTTATGCTGCTGTGGACTCCAATGATGTATCATCACGAGTCATGGTTACATCTGTGGCTCTTGAAGAATTGCTTGCTCAGATGTACTAGCCTTTCACAGGACACCCAGGCTAAGGCCATGGATTTCCTGTGGTGGACAATTCTTTGTTTTGGGAGCAGACAGAGAATTACATGAAAAGGATTATGAATATGGGACCACCTACAGGGTGCACAAGCCAAGGAAGGCAGGTAACTCCTCAAAGGCAGCAAGCTAGGGAAGGCAGGCCTTTTCATACCCTTTACCAAGCACAGGCCTCTCTCTTTTTCTCAGAGGGGTTCTTTAGGGGTGAGGCAGAAGGGGAATGAGCAGGGCTGCATCCACTCCTCAGCCTAAGGCTCCTGTTAAGCAGACACCTGATGTGTCAGCCGGTCGACTTTCCAATTCAAACACCATGAAGTCTTGCTATATTATAACATTAGCAGTCAGCCACTGCAGCTGAACTGCCCAGAGGAAGGTTAGCTCCAGAGGATCTGAGTTCTGTACTGAGGCTGTGCCCAAAGCTCTATCTGGCAGTTTCAAATGAAACTGTCAGATTCTTCTCCACTTCACTGAACAGTCGCTCCGAGATCAACTCCTTCAGCTCGGTTCATTCTCGGTTCAAGCTAGTATTTTCTGTTCATTTGAACCGCAAAAGTCATTATTTTTACCGCATTTCGGTTTTAAAGCTCTATCTGGTAACCGTAAGTACTAAATTTTAAGTCTGTGTGGAAAATTAATTATCGGTTCGGTTTTGAACCGATCGGTTTGTTATTTCTACATTTTAAAAGTGTACAGTGGGTTTTAGAGTGCGGTTCCCGGTTCTTATCGGTTCCTAAAAACGGAATTATAACGTTTTTCAAATACCCGTGACACGGTTAGGAACCGATAAGGGTGTCTTGCCTGGCACTGCCATCAAAAGGACAAGTTTTGTTAGGCTGGCATTATGTCTGAAACCCAAAAGAAAACCGGACCCACTGGGTTTCAACACTGTGATGTCTGTGGGGAGGCCTTTGCCAGGCTGACCCACCACTGTGTTTGTGTCTGAGGGCTGACCACCTCCTGTCAGACTGCCAGGTGTGTAAAATTTCCCTGCAGCCACCCTGGAAAGAGATTGGGCCGGCTCAGGGACGAGAGGCCAAAAGTCCGCTGACCGGATGGCCAGCCCGGTCCAGTACCCACTGGACCAGAGGAGTGCCCTCTGACCAGAGCGCGAGACTTCCGGGCAAAAGGAAGGCTGGTTCAGAGGAACCAGTCCCGAGTAAAAGACAAGAAATCAGTAGGTTTGGGGTCCAAAATTGTGTCTCCAACTGCTGCAGAGATAGCTAAAGCCATTCAGATTGTCCAGTCACTGTCTCAGGGATCTGTAGAACCACCAACAGTTGGTACAAGGTTGGTTCGTTCAGTCCCAGTGGTTCAGGATTTTGAAGTTGAGGATTTTTATGAACCACAGGAGGGGAGGAGGAATTTGATCAATATATGTGTGGCTGGGGGTCTGGACGTGCCATTGAACGGACATTTCTCCAGACAGACCTTTAGAATCTCCTCCTATTCTGTCTGAGTCCCTTCTTTCTTTTTTTTACAAAAGGTTGTAGAAACCTCCAGCTTCCTTTAGAGGAGGCTGTGGATGAGCAAGAGGAGCCTGATTATGTGGAAATGATGGATATTCCAGAGTCTAGGAGGTTGTCTATTCCTTTGCATAAGTCATTTAGGAAGCAAACAACAAGATTTTAAAAATCCTCATTCTGTCCCTCCTGTAGATAAAAAATGGACAGAAGGTATACTTTGTCAGGCTGGATACAGACTTCTTACTGAACAGTGTAGTCATGTGAGGTGTGGTACAGGCTGCAGCCTGTGACAAGGCTAATATTCCTCTGGCCTCACATCCTCCTGATAAGGATTCCAGGAAGATTGATGCCATGGCGAAGAAACAGTATATGGCAGCTTCTTTGGGACTCAGGCAGGCAAATTATATGGCTTATGTGGCTAGATATCAGAAATCTAGGTGGGACACAGTATTGCAGTTAGCCAAGCAGGCCCATGGCCAGCTGGCTAGTGAGTTGGAACAGGTGGCTGCTGATGGCATTGAAGCCTCTAAAGTTCAATTTCATACTGCTGTTGATGTTAATGATGTTTCCTCTAGGGTCATGGCCACTTCTGTAGCTTTCGTAGGTTGGCATGGCTCAGATGCACTAATCTGTCCCAAGATACCCAGTCAAAGGCTATGGATTTCCTGTAGTGGAAATTCTCTGTTTGGGGAGCAAACAGAAAACTATATGAAAAGATGGATGAATACAGAACTACCTACAAAAGTGCCCAGGCTAGAGAAGCATGCCATGCCACAAAGGCATGCTCCCAGAGGTGAGGCAGGCCTTTTCCAGGCCTTTTACCATTTCAAGCCTCCTCTGCTGTCTCGCAGAGGGTTTCTTCAGAGGCAGGGTAGATGAGGCACAAGTAGACCGTCCCTCCCCTCAGCCTAAGGCTGCTGCTAAGCAGGCACCTGATGGGGTGCCCAGGGCCGATTCTCCTGTACCAGTGGGGGGCAGGTTGGCTATTTCAGCCAGAACTGGCTGTCCCTAACTACGGACAGATGGGTTCTGGAGGTAATAAGGCCAGGGTCTGGTCTCAGCTTCAAACACTTTCCAAAGATGAGAGCCAGACATTTTCCACTGCAATCCTTCAGAAGCCCTTGCTTTGGAAGCAGAGTTTCTTCTCTTCTGGACTGCAAAGCAGTGGAAGGGTTCCTCCTTGCCAGCAGGGCAAGGGCTTTATTCAAGATACTTTCTACCCCAAAAGACAGGAGAATGGAGGCCCATTCTAGATTTAGGTACCTGAACAAGCATCTTTTGAAACCAAAGTTCAAAATGTTGACTCTGGCAATGATATTGCTTTCCCAAGGCCAGGGACTGGCTAGCTTCCCTGGACCTCAAGGATGCCTATTTTCATGTTCTGATCAGGCCTTCTCACGAAAGTACCTCAGGTTCGAACTGCCCTCAGGCCACTACCAGTTCAGGCAATGCCCTTCGCCTGACCTCTGCGCCAAGGGTATTCACAAAATGTCTCGCTGTAGTAGTGGCTCATTAAGAAGGCAAGGGTTGCTGTGTTTCCCTACCTGGACGACTGGCTCATTGTGGGTCAGTCTCCAGGTCAGGTGAAACCATTTGCAAGTCACCCAGCAGCTTCTCACTTCCTGGGATTCTGCTAAACTTACCAAAGTCAGTTCTGGGACGGTTCAGGTCCTAACTTTCATAGGCGCCAGAATTGACACAAGGTTGTAGGCTTTTCTTCCCTCGGAAAGGGTGGACAGACTCGCCACTTGGCATCCTCCTTTACCCTCGGGTCTCTCGACCAGCAAGGCATTTCTGCAACTCCTTGGGCACATGGCTGCTTCCACAGCTGTTGTGCAGGAGCAAGATTCAGATGAGGGACATTCAGTTCCATTTGAGGGCCTATTGGTCTCAAAGGAAGGACCCTTACCAAGTTGGTTCCAGTTACTCAAACTCTGATCCTAGCCCTCCACTGGTGGCAGGTCCAGAGCAATTTAAGACAGGGGTTCCTTCATTCCCATTTCTCTCCCTCACCTCACCACGGATGCCTCCCTGTTAGGGTGGGGCTCACCTAGATCTTGCCACCCAGGGGTGTGGTCCTCAGGAATCTCTGCTCCACATCAATCTGTTGGAACTCAGAGCTGTCTTTTAGCTCTTCGGTGTTTTCGATTCTGTCCAGAACAAAGTGGTTCAAGTCAGGACAGACAATACCACCACAATGTGGTACATCAACAAGCAAGGGGCACTCGGTCTTCAGTCTTGTGCACGCGGCAATGAAGTTGTGGTCTCTGGCCTACTCCTGAACACCTCCCTGATAGCGTTCACCTCCAGGGAGGACAATGTCCGGCTGGACGCCCTCAGCAGAATTTCTCAGGGCCATCATGAATGGGCTCTGAATCCACAAGTGCTGGGGTCCGTCTTTGCCAGATGGGGCACTCCTCAGATAGATCTTTTCGCAGCCCCAGACAACCATCAACTTCTCTTTTCTGTTGCAGGCCTCCAGTACTGGGCTCAGTCCTCTGGACGCCTTTCTGTTGGACTGGAAGGGAAGTTCCTGTATGCCTTTCCTCCCTTCCTCTTCTTTTCAGGGTACTAGTAAAAATCAGATCTCAACCTTGCAGAGTGATTCTGATTGCCCCAGATTGGGCCAGACAGCCCTGGTACCCTCTGCTTCTGTCATGGCAGTCCACCCTGCCCTGAGCCTACCCAGAGTCCACGACTTACTGGCCTGTGCACAGGGGAGAGTGTGTATCCGGACCTCAAATCCCTCCACCTCAAGGCTTGGCTCTTGAGGAGCTAGAATTGCTGACTTACACCTTTCTCAAGGTGTCATGGATATTTTAAAGGCTTCTAGGAAGCCTTCCACTAGGGCCACTTATAATTCTAAGTGGAAGAGGTTTTCCATCTGGTGCTCTGAGAGGCAGATTATCCCAGAATCTGCTGATCTTCCATTCTTCTGGAATATTTGGTCCATCTGAATTCCCTAGGCCTTAGACCAGCTACCCTGAAGGTTCATCTGGCAGCTGTCTCTGCTTTTTGTGTCAGCAGGAAGCCTGCCTCCCTTTCTTCTCACCCTGTGTTCTCCAAGTTTTTTAAAGGGTTACTTCATACTAACCTCCTTTCGGGAACCAGCTCCCGCCTGGGACCTGAATATTTGCATTGCTCAGTTAATGCAACCCCTTTGAGCCTCTGTCTTCAGCAGAGCTCAAGTATTTAACTTGGAAAACCATTTTCTAGTAGCTATCACCTCTGCCAGATGCATAAGTGAGTTGCAGGCCCTGTCAGTGGAAGAAGATTTTTCTCTTTCCACAGAGATAAGGTAGTCCTTAGGACTAATAGAAAGTTTTTGCCTAAGGTGGTTTCTGATTTCCACCTGAATCAATCTATCTCTCTCCCAGTATTTTCACTGAGCATTCTTCCTCAGGTGAGAGGAGACTGCACAGCTTGGATGTCAAAAGAGCCTTAAGCTACTATTTAGAGCGCACCAGAGGTCATAGGTTCGAATCCTCCAACTGTTTCTTACCTATGGCGAGGTTGGCAAGGAAAACCTGCCACTAAGAGAACAATTGCAAGGTGGATTGTTTCTTGTATCCAATTCTGTTATCAGAAACTAGGTAGAGTACCCCCTCAGGATTGAGGGCCCACTCCACCAGGGGTACAGCTGCATCTCTAGCGGCTGCTAGGACATTCCATTCTGGAGATTTGTCAAGCTGCTACCTGGAAGACAGTTCACACCTTTACCAAGCATTATTCCTGGATGTCCAGTCCAGGAGAGATGCTCAGTTTGGCACAGCTGTGCTTCAGAGCCTATTTCCTAAGTAGGTTCTGACCCTCCTCCATGGAGGTACTGCTGTGTAATCTGCTAATGTTATAATATAGCAAGACTTCATGGTGTTTGAAGAAAAATTACTCACCTTAGTAATTGCTTTTCTTCTCATGGAGTCTTGCTATATTATAACCACCCCCTCCTGCCCCTCTCAGAACCTCTACTTGGGTAGGGGTGGCGGATTAGTGCAAGCACTGTGTCATGCCATTGTAGTTATCCTTTACCCTCTTTTCTTTGGGTTAGGGATCTGGTTGCTTCATTTAGGTTATTTATATTGCCCCTTCCTGGACTTGAGTCTTGGGGAGGGGTTCATAATGTGCTTGTTAGAGGTGGTAAAACGACCATAATACCATCAATTTTTGTTATTATGGTTCTGGGTGTCTTTTGTTGTTTATATTGTTGTTACTACTACTAGTAGGTAGCCATGGGCTAGTGTAGTTTTTCACACAGACTTTCTGTTCTTTGATGTTAGCTTAGAAGATCTGACAGTTTCATTTGAAACTGCCAGATGAAACTTTGGGCACAGCGCCCTCGCTGTAGAACTCAGATCCTCTGGAGTTAACTCCTTCCTCTCCGGGGCAGTTCAGCTGCAGTGGCTGACTGCTAATGTTATAATATAGAAGACTCCATGAGAAGAAAAGCAATTACTAAGGTGAGTAATTTTTCTTCCTGTAGAAAACAGGCTGGACTTACTTATTCCAGGACTGGAAGTCTGTTACCTCAGGCAAGTGGATCCTGGAGGTGGTAAGCCAGGACTGGTTCTCAGCTTCAAAAGTTCCCAAAGCTGAGAGCCAGATCCTTTCCACCTGCAAGCATCTCCAAAACTGTTGCCCTAGAGGCAGAGGTTTATTCTCTGCTGGCCTTAAGGGCCATAGAGAGTTCCTACAATACACAGGGCAAAGTGTCTACAACACATAGGGGCAAGGTTTGTACTCCAGGTACTTGCTTACCCCCAAAAGACAGGGAGTGGCGACCCATCCTAGACTTAAGAAACCTAAACAAACATTTGCTAAAACCAAAATTAAAATGGTGACTCTGGGAATAATCCTTCTCTCTAAGGCCAGGGACTGGCTAGCCTCCCTGGACCTAAAAGATACCTACTTTCACATTTCCATCAGGTGCTCCCACAGAACGTACCTCAGGTTGGAATTGCCTTCAGCCATTATCAGTTCAAAGCAATGCCCTTCGGCCTAACATCAGCTCCAAGGATGTTTACAAAATGCCTAGCAGTAGTAGTGGCCTTTCTGAGGGAACAAAGATCTCCATATTCCCATACCTGGATGACTGGCTCATTGTGGGTCAGTCTCCAGACCAAGTCAAGTCAGATCTGCGAGTGACCCAGCAGGTGCTCACTTCTCTAGGGTTTCTTCTCAATCTTCCCAAGTCAGTCTCGAGCCAGTACAGCTTCTGGCTTTCATAAGAGGTAGAGCTGGATACTGTCAAAGCAAGAGCCTTTCTTCCCTGGAAAGAGTAAGGGCCATCATAGAGCTGGCTTCCTCCTTCCACCTTCTGGTTTCTCGACCAGCAAGGCACTTCCTTCAGCTTCTGGGCCACATGGCAGCTTCCACTGCAGTGGTCCAGGGGCCAATTTCAGATGAGAGACATTCAGTTTCATCTCAGGTCTTTTGGTCTCAAAACAAGATTCTCTAACCAAACTTGTTCCAGTAACGTAGACCCTGATCCAGGCTCTTCAATGGTGGCAGGACCAGGGCAACCTCAGGCAAGGAGTCCCATTCATCACTCAGTCTCATTCTGTGGTTCTAACCACAGATGCTTCTCTCCTGGTGGGGGTGCCCACCTGGGGACTCTCACAGCGCAGGGAGTTTGGTCCACTCAGGAGTCTCTTCTCCACATAAACCTTCTGGAGCTCAGGGCAGTTTATCTGGCCCTGCAAGCCTTCTCAGTCAGTACAGAACAAGGTGGTTCAAGTCAGGACAGACAATACCACCACCATGTAGTATATCAACAAGCAAGGAAGCACTCGGTCTATGGACTTGTGCATGGAAGCCATGAAGTTATGGTCCCTGGCTTATTCTCTACAGACCTCACTGGTAGCAGTCCACCTTCCAGGAAAGGACAATGTGTTAGCAGATGCATTGAGCAGGATTTCCCAGGGTCATCACGAAGGGTCCCTGGATCGCCTATTGTTGAAGGTGATTTTTTCAAGGTGGGCACTCCAGAGATAGATGTCTTTGCAGCCCCAGACAATCACCAACTTCCTCTTTTTGTTGCAGACCTTCATTCTTGGGCTCAGTCCTCGGATGCTCTGATTCTGGTTTGGAAAGGGACATTTCTATATGCTTTCCTCCTTTTCCTCTATTGTTCAAGGTCCTGGTTAAGATAAGGTCACAATCCTGCAAAATTATCCTGATTGCTCCAGACTGGGCCAGGCAGCCTTGGTACCCCTGCTGTCCCTAGCAGTCTATCTTCCTGACCCTTCCCAGGAATCACAATCTATTAACCTCCTCTCAGTGGAGGATTTGGTATCCCAACCTTCGGTCTTTCAATCTCAAGGCATGGCTCTTGAAGAGTTAGAGTATGCAAATTTGCACCTGTCACAAGGGGTTCTGGAGATTCTCAAAGCCTCTTGAAAACCTGCCACCAGAAAACGACAACTCCAAATGGAAGAGAGTTAGTATTTGGTGTTCCAAGAAGCACATATCCCCAGACACTGCTGAATTGTCTACAGTTCTGGATTACATGGTTCATCTTAATGGCCTAGGCCTAGACCAGCTACCCCTCAAGGTACACTTGTCAGCTGTTTCTGCTTTTCTATCAGTGGAAAGCCCTCCTCACTGGCATCCCTCCTGTTTTCTGTAAATTTTTCAAGAGATTTCTTCATACCAACCTCCTTTAGGGACCCTCGCCTGCTTGGGACCTTAATGTTTGCATTGTTTAGCTTATGCAACCCCTCTCCCTTTGAGCCTTTGTCTTCAGCAGAACTTAAGTACTTGACTTGGAAAACTGTGTTCCTGGTAGCTATTACCTCTGCCAGATGAATCAGTGAGTTGCAAGCTCTGCCAGTGGAGCCTGATTTTATTTCATTCCATAGAGATAAGGTGGTCCTCAGAACCAATAGGAGGTTCTTACCTAAAGTGTTTTAAGATTTTCATTTGAACCAGGCCATGTCTCTCCTGTATTCTTCATTGACCGTGTTCTTCAGGAGAAAGAAGATTACACAGTTTGGGTGTTAAGAGGGCCCTTAGTTACTACATTGAGTGTACTAAGGCACACAGGTTTGACTCTCCAGTTGTTCCTCACTTATGGGGAAGTGGGTAAAGGCAAACCTGCCACTAAGAGAACTATTGCCAGGTGGATTGTCTCTGTATACAATTCTGCTATGAAGCTAGGCAAAATACCACCCTCAGGCCTGAGGGTTCATTCGACTAGAGGTTATAGCTGCTTCCTGGCTACTGCCAGGATATTCCTTTACTAGAGATATGCAAAGCAGCCACCTGGAAAACAGTCCATACATTCACCAAGCATTACTCCCTGGATATCCAGGCTAGGAGTGATGCACGTTTGGTACAGCAGTACTGCAGAGCCTATTCCCAAAGTAGGTTCGAGTCCCTCTTCCATGGAGGTACTGCTTGGTAGTCTGTAATAAGTCAGAATACAGCAAGACTTCATGTTGTTTGAAGAAAAAATTACTCACCTTAATAATTGTGTTTCTTCTAATGGAGTCTTGCTGTATTTTGACCTCCCTCCTCCTGCCTCCCATCTCAGAATCTGGTTTTGGGAAGTGGGCTGGTAGGTGCAGTGTTGCACCCAGGGGTGCATTTGGGCATTACTTCCTTTTAAGGAGAAGGAGTTGGTTACGTTTAGTTATTTTTGATAGTTATAAGTGTTCACTACCTGGTTTTTCATTTTGGATTTCCAACTTGAGTCTTTTGGGGATCCAAAATATTTGATTGCTATTTGGCTAGTAAAACATTTAACAATTTCCACATAGTGGGTTTAGTTAGTAATTGTGTTTCTTCTAATGGAGTCTTGCTGTATTCTGACTTATTGCAGTTAGCCCCAGCACTTGAACTGCTCCGGAGAGGAAAGAGTTAAATTCGCTGGAGCTCTAGCTCGGTTCAAACCTCTGTCTGCTGCACTTCAAAGTGTAACCATCAGATTCTTACAAGCTAATACTAGCTAAGGTGAGTATTTTTTCCTTCTGCACCACAGGTGCTAAAGCATGTTTCAGGCAGGATATGAAAATGACAGCTGTGCTGTTCATAAGGAAATATGAAAATGGCAATGTTGAAAATCTGGAGTTAAAATATAAAAATTGGAGAAGTTACAATCATGCATAGAAACTGTGCAACTCACATGTAACACAGTCATTTTTTGAAATTTTTCACCAAATTTGCAACACAGGCTTTTTGTACCCACCTCATGAACAGTCACAGTGTTGTTTCATTAATCATCGAAATGTGATTCCATGCAGTGACCGTGAAAATCACCTTCGGGACTGAGTAATGAAATGACAGTACCAGTGTTCATGAGGTGGGGACCCAAGAACCCCATGTTGAAAATTTGGTACCAAAATGCAAAAATGGCTGAGATATTAACCTAGTTGAACCCCCATTGACTGCCATTATATGGCGCTACCTTTGATTCTTCAGTTTGCAGTTCAGCTTTGAAGAGTGTGGACGTGTCCCAGTCCAGAGAAGATTGCTGCTCCTAACCTCCAGAGGTACGTTGTAAGGGGGGGTGCGGGAGGTGAGTGCTCAGTGGGAGGGTAGGGAATTGAGGAAGGGGCAGGAGAGACGTAATTAAGGACCGTCTCTTTTATCGTGATGATGGTTTTCTTTATTTACATGTATTTTCAATATTGTTTATTTGGGCACACAGTGTGCCATATTATTTAGAGGAGGGATACATGCCGACACAGGGATTGGGCACCCGTGTTGGTAATTCAGCATTACCATTTTTGGGGGCGGACTTCATCTGACACTGGGAGTGGGCATCCCGTGTTGGAAGCATTTTATTTATTTATTTACTGAGGAATCAAAATTACAACCTTTGAGTCAAGAACTCACTGCAAAGGCTCCACTTGAGATATACATACATTACAAGAAATGACAAGATATACAATAATAAATATACAGAGAACACACCAGAATACGTACATTGCAAGTTTAGAAACAGTATATACAATAAGAGGCATATGGTGAAGACAAGTTACAGTTCAAGGGGAATGGGCCAACCCATGTCAAATCATTATAAGTCCAGCATGTACAATAACAATATACAGAAATCAAAGGTTATAGTCATTGGTGAGGTAGAGAAGGACTAAGCACAGTCACAATTGTAGTGGGAGAAGATTTCAGCACAGAGTAGGGTTTAAACGGACCTAGTTGCTGTTCCAGGGTGATGGCAAATGGCATTTCATTCAACCGGGAGGGGACCTGTAGTAAAAGGAGTGCTGACCCAGAGAGGTCCTGTAGTGGGGAACAGAAAGGGAGGCTAGCAGGAGCTCCGTGAAGACTGTGGCTGAGTGGAGGATTGAACAAGATGTAGTTAAAAGATGGTGGTTAAAAGCATTTAATATTAATCAAAAAAAATATATATATATATATATATGTTTATTTATAAAATGGGAAAAAAGTAGCTCCATATTCATTCTTCTGATTGTATAAAACACATCACATGGCCGCATGATATCAGGCGCAACCACACACTGCACTTTTACCCCAAAAACAATTTTACCATTTTATAAGATAGATAACCCACTCTAGGATGTGTCGGTCGTGCTCTGATATACACTGCGCTTGGGAGGCAGCACTCAGCCTCGGCCTCTTGCGTACAATGCACACCAAAGGTGTATGTATATCAGAGCCCAACCGCACACTCCAAGAGTGGGTTATCTATTACTTATTCTATGCAAAAGCTGCATTAAAGCATCATTTAGGGTTAAAACACAAAAAGTCAGGAAATGAAAATCTTTAGGGTTGCCTCTCCCCGATCCACCCATCATCCCCAGATTAACAGCTGACAGAGTGTGTCATTGGGGTTGTGAGGCTTAATGTCACCCCATTCCATCTGAAATGACATTCACAAGCCACAGTAAATAAGAACAGGTGACATTTAGGCTCACAACCTTGATGACACAATTCATTCGTCATATCTTGTCAATTTATGTCATTTTGTAGTTCAGTGATCTCACTTCAGTTCTGCCGGCTCACTCAGCAGTCTTCACGCTCTGTTGACGATTGTGTTATCCTCACTCTTCTCTTCACGCCAGCCGTCGCCGATGCAGTAGTCAGTGGCACTGAAACAGGCGCTAGGAAATTATTTCTGAGTGCCTGTTTCAATTGCCACTGGTAATCCACACAGTTGGTAGCTGACCGTGAGTTGAGAGGTGGGCTGTGTCATTTGCCAGCTGGGGAAAGGTGGGGGTGCTGAGTGGCTGGGCAGGCTGGGTGGGGTGAAATACTCAGACTACCACAGGTATTGCTAATTGAAATAAATTTTTTGTGATGGAGGTGGGTCGCTAGACTACCAGGGATAGCAATATTAATTATAAAGAACTACAGATCGGGGTGGGGGCACTAGACTACCAGGGATATAATTACAAAAATATACATAAAGACACATGGGGGGCACTAAACTACCACGGATAATAAAGAAAGATATTTTATGATACTCATTGGGGCCACTAGACTACCAGGGATAACAGATATCATTATGTACATTGCCATGATGGGGAGGGGCTGCTAGACTACCAGGGATAATAAAAACTACAGTTTTTTATTCAGATGTGGAAGAGGAAGCCCCTGAGCAAAATCTACCCTTATTTTACTTAATAGGGCACCGCTGAGCTACAATAAACTATTTTGAAATCTGGCCATCTCGTCCCTCGCTCTTTGTTCATGAGCGAGCAATTTCTTTGACCGCCAGCATGCAAATTCTTTGATCGCGAGATTCTTTGATCACAATCATGCATCGCGAATGAGGGTGATGGCCAAATAAAAAATTATTTTCTCAGCTCAGGGTGTCCTAGCAAGACAAATGAGGGTGGATTTTCCTCAGAGGCTTCGTTCTGATGAACCATGGTGGTGGATTAACGCATTATGTAAAGTTTGTTAATTACGCTAGTTTTGTTCTTTGGTCGTGACCATGCAAATTCTTTGATTGTGAGCCTGCAAATTCTTTTATTGTGAGATTCTTTGATCACGATCATGCATCGTGAGGGTAGGACGAGATGGCCAGATTTAAAATCTATTTTCTCAGCCCAGGGGTGCGCTTAGGAAGTCAAATGAGGATGGGTTTTGCTCAGGGGCTTCGTTCTGTCGTACTCATGGCAGTGGTTTACCACAATTCTTTCAATTTTGTAAATTATTAAAGTTTTATTCTTTTGTTCGTGGAGCCTGCAACTTCTTTGATCACGAGCCTTCAAATTTTGATCGTGAGATTCTTTGATCGTGAGGACAGGACAAGATGGACAGATTTTTTATAATGGAATAGAAGGGAAATTTTACCAAACTTTAAGGTTTAATAACTTGGAAACTGTTGGGTCTTTTTATTTGAAATTTGGAGGGTATTTATGGCATGCCCTGTATATGTGAATTATGGTGTTTACGTGTCGAAGAACATTTATTTTGCAGAGATATCACCACAATGTGCCAGCTTTCTCCCTAACTTCCCTCCACCTGTCTCCCATCCCGCCTACCTCAAACCCCTTATCAGTAAGTAACGTCTATCTCTCCATCATGAAACTTTTCCCCAGCACCACTGATAAATTGCTACTCTCTGAATGTCTGGATCCCTAGTGCTTCCATCCTGCCCCTTCCTTTCATGCTGGCCAAACAGTGTTAGCCTCCTCCACACTAAATACCTTCCCATATGTCGCAACAGATCACTTTCTCCGCAAGCCAAAATGGAGCATGCACATTCATAAACATTTGCTAGTGTTACTGCTCCTCCTGGCAGGGGACACAGAACTAAACCCCAGTCCATACCCCACCAGCACCTACCAGACCCTCACTTTACCTAGAGGTCTTAAACTAGTGCACCTCCACATCTGCAGTATCCTGAATAAAATCACAGCCCTGCAACCCGATCGTTCTATCATTCTGCCCAGATGTAAAGATAATCACTGAGACCTGGCTGAAACCACATAACTTGAACACAGAAGTATCTATACCGGCTACTCGCTCATTCGTCAAGACCACCCGGCAGGAACAAAGAGGGAGGTGTAGCCATGTACATCTCCTCTATGATTCAGTTCACCCAGGTACAGCTCCCTCACCCACACTGTCCATCAATCCGTACTAATCAAACTCTCCTTTCCCACTCCACTCCACTCCACTCCATTATATGTTGCAGGGCCTTACTGCACCCCAGATACCTCCCAGCCTGATGTGCTGGATCACCTAGGCACCCTAAAGTCTACCACCTCCGGGTGAGCTACATATTCTAGGGATTTCAATTTCAACTGGCTTGCAAACAACAACTCCAAACTTCGCAGCCTAAACCTCACCCAACACATTTCTGAACCCACGACTAAATCACAAATCTCAGAACCATTCCCTCTTGGATTGGGTCCTCACCTCACCCCATCGGATCATCAATGCAGGACTACTCCCAGACTCCTAAGTGATCATCACATGATATACACTGCAAAAAAATATTCAGACCCAAACCACCTCCACCAAGGACGTTGCTCACTAGATGGTACAAGCACTGAAACTAGATGTGCTTCTCAGGGACCTGGCACAAGCCGATTGGTCCTTCCTCTCCCAGGCCTCCTCCCTAGACTCAGCCCTAAAATTCTTTAGGACACTTTCCTTGATGTGGGGACAGCCATGCACCCCTCAGAAGAAAAAGAATAAGGGTGCCCACCTACCTGGGTCTCTGCTGAACTCATTGCCCAGTTCCATGCTAGGGACCAAGCCTGGAAAACGCATAAAGCAACAGAGCACACAGGTGGCACTCCGTTATACCGTTTACCTTTTGTAACTCCTGCACTAGGCAAATCCGACAGACCAAAGCAGCCTATTTCAAGGCATCCTTCCTCACAAACCTCAATCATCCAACTGATTTCTGGAAAACAATCAAGTCACTCTTCTCTACCCCTGCCCAGCCACCCACCCCTGCCCTTAAGGTGGATGATTCCAATGTCTCTGGACCCCAAAGTGGCCGAGTCTTCAACGCCTTCTTTACCAGCTGTGCACCTTCACTTCTAGCCTCTCTACCACACACACCCAAGTATGCACTGCCCCAAAACCAACTACTCCTCAGTTAACTGGCTTCTCTTTTCACGGGTTACCCGCTTATTGTACTAAAAGCCTTATGGTCTCTTAACCCTCAAAGGCAAATGCCCTTCAGAGGCTTGATTCCAAAATATTACATCTATCTGCCCCTGCCATTTGCCACCCCACTGGTCACGCTATTCAATCTCATTTTCTCTCACTGATGTACCATCAGACTGGAAACATAATACTGTCATCCCCTCCTGAAAGGGGTGACCCCTCATCACTGAGTATTACCACCCAATCTCCTTCTCCCCATCCTTGCCAAGCTACAGGAGTGCTTTGTCCTAGCACAACTCTCCTTCCTTGTCTCATCCTCTTTCTTTACACCCTACCAATCAGGGTTCAGGAAAGCACACTCCACCACAACCTCCCTACTAAGGCTCACTGGCGTTTCCTCATGGGCATGGACAAGGGCACACCACCTCAGCCATCTTCATTAACCTCACAAAGCCTTCGATACAGTCTCCCACTCCATACTGATCTCCAAACTCTCTAGTGCCGGACTCTCAGGTGATACCACCAGCTGGTTTCATTCTAACCTGGTAGGTAGATCCCAATCTGTAAATTGGACCCAACACCTCCCCCTCCCATTACTACTGGGGTCCCACAAGGCTCAGTCCTCGGCCCACTGCTCTTCTTTATTTTCCTAAATGAACTACCCTCTGTCTGCTCCCACATCCCTACACCTGTACGCTGATGATTCAGTACTGCATGCGCTACAGGCTTTTGCCCGCTGATGTAGCCACCACACTCTAACAAGATTTTAATGCAGTACAGCACTAGTTTCACTCAAACCAACTTTTCTTAATGCCAAGAAAACAGTCTCCCTAACCTTTGGGACAAGACAAAGGCTCTCCCGACTCCAGTACACCCCACTTTCCTCACCACAGATGGGTCACCTCTAGAGACCTGCACCTCCTTCAACTACCTTGGGGTCTGGCTTGACCAGCACCTCGACTTTTCCATTCATATCGACCCATTACACAAAAAAACTACACCCAAAACTAGAAGTTTTATATTGAAACAAAGGGTAGTTTACCTCTGGCAACCCTCAAGGAAATTGTCCAGAAAATGATCCTCCCGATACTTGACTACGGGATATAGTCTACAGCGCTACAAAGTCCGCACTGCCAGTCTTGACCCTCTTTTCCTCCTTCTGTCATTTGCCCTCGACTGCCCTCTCTCGTCTCATCACTGTGACCTTTACAGCTCCCTTGACTAACATCGCTCCATAGGTGTGAGCATCACAGCATCAGGATCACAGCGAAATTCTGGTCTCAGTCCCTTCCCCTACCTCCTTCCTACCCTCTCAGCTCTATCACAGCTCACCTACTCACTCCAGGAGTGATAACTCCTATGGCTTCTATAGGTCCCTTGCATGGCTACTTCAAAGGGCTAGCGGCGTTCAAACACTGCATGCCTAAACTTTGGACGCACTCCCAGCAGGCATTCGTGACTTCCAAACACCTCTCACCTATATCACCTCCTCAACACACATTTCTCCTCTATATGCACCTGCATATGGGTCAACTAGTCAAGCACCCTAGCCTTTGCTTGTAAATAGGCCCTCTTGCTCCTCTTATTGCACATCATCCCTGTCTAGCTCACACTCTTACATAATGCAAAGCCAGGGGTTAGACATGCAGGCTGCTCACAGAATAATGTAATTACTCTTTGTAATTTGCTTATAGCTATATCAGCATTTGAAATTATCTACAAGCTCAACTCTCCTCTGCTGCTGTTTTGTAATATGTAGCTGCATGCTTATATAACAACTTCTGTAATTATTATTTATAATGCCTCAATTTCTCCCTGTTGTGTTCTTCTTTCCATTCTCTGCATAGTGTAACTGTAAATATGCAAGTTCTCCTTGATTGTATGTAATTGTAAATGTGTAAATGTAAAAGCAACTGCTTCTTGGTCTCTCATCTTGTACTTGTGATTTGTATGTTTCTGTTTCTATTAAGTGTATTCTTGTACATGCTTCTCTGTGCCATGATTTGTATGTTTCCACTTGTCCCTTTTCCACCAGGATGCATCTGGAATTGAGTGGTAACCCGCTCAGTATGCTTTCCTGATAAACTCTTAAATAAATATATAAATAAATATTGCGAGGCGCACTTTACGTGTTAACGGACAGTGTTTTGCTTGTGGTGGTGGCTTGAAATTGATAGGATACCTAGCCTTAGTGTCATGGATGTAGTTTTCAGTTGTTGTGTATGTTAAATGTCAACAGGTGCGGAACTGTGCCAGTCTGACTAATGAAAATCTCATACGTTAAAATGTTATATGTCGGACATGGTTTGGTCTTTTCACTTGAAATTTGGAGGGTGTTGACAGCATGCCATGTGGATGAAAATTACAGTGTTTCCATGTCGGAAAATATTTTTTTGCAGATATGGTGTGGTGCAGTTTACGTTCTGCGGACAGCGTTTTGCTTGTGGTGGTGGCTTAGAAATTGATAGGATACCTAGCCTTAGTGTCATGGATGTAGTTTTCAGTCATTGTGTATGTTAAATGTCAAGAGGTGCATAACTGTGCCACTCTGACGAATGAAAATTAAAATTTTGACATATCATATCTTGGACACAGTTTGATCTTTTTACTTGAAATTTGGAGGTATTGACTGCATTTCCTGTAGATGTTAATAGATGTGCTTACCTGTTGGACAATATATTTTTACGGACATATTGTGTGACACAATTAACATTTGTGGACAGAATGTTCTATTGTTCTACTAGATTAACATTTGTTTGGCAGCTGGCCTTGCTGTTGTGAATGTACTTTTTAGTCATTGGGTGTGGGCCTGACACTTACAAGTTGGAGGGTGCAGGGCCAAAGGGCACCAACTTGTCAACTTTCTACTTTTCTATTCTTTCTTAGAAAGTAAGGAAATTCTCATAAAAACTTTGTTAATGCATCAGTTAGGGTTCTTCTACAGTGAAAAAGTGAGAAATTCGACTTTAGGGTTCCCATCTCTTGAACCCCACCGGAGCCACCCCACCAACAGGCATCGGGTGAGTGTTGGGGTCCTTGGCCCTAACTCTCACCCCATTCTCCTATGCTCACCACCTCAGCTTGTTTACACATGGGATGGGGTGAGAGTTAGGCCAAGGACCCCAACACACTCCCGATGCCTGTTGGAGGGGGCTGGGGTGGGGTGCAAGGGTGGAACCTAAAATCGAATGTCCTCGCTTTTTCACTGTAGAAGAACCCTAACTGATGCATTAATGAAGTGTTTTAATATATAGATAGTTATTGTCAGGAATTTTTGTTTTGCTAGCTTTAACAATGGTGTAAGCCCAGTTATGAAATACAAAGAGTTGTTCTTAAAAGAAAAAAGGAAAGCTGTCAGTTTATTTATTTGTTGTTTAAAACAAAATTCATGCTTTCCTGAATGCCTACAAGGTGTAATGAGGCACTTTGTAATCAAGGATATGGAATGGTCTGTCCTGCCAACTGTTTAAGTTTCAGACCGCTCTGTAAGAGAAATATCCCCTTAGAAAATGGGTTAGAGAAATTCTCAAATGTGATTGGCTAAGGCCATCAAACACCTGCTCAGACAACAGAGACCGGAAATAATGAGTCCCAGTCTCTGCATGCCTGTTTCTTGTAAATCATTGAGCTGGCAGAAAGTTCAGTTTTAAATTACCACCATGTTTTATTTTCTGTGGCTTAGAGATAGAGAGAGAGAGAGAGAGACCCACCATCAGACTATCAGCTGTATGGCTTAATTTACAAATGCATTTCACCCAAAAGTCATGTGGAACACACTCTCCAAGTACTGTATCTTAAAAATATGTAATGCTTATTCTTGGGAAAGATCGACACAGCTAGTTAGAGATGGCCCCCCACACACACCTCCTCCCATTAACAGTTCCTACAGTAGCACAATAAAAAATGATTTTACAGAGCAAGAGTGTTTGACATCTGCCATCTGAATATTTTTATTCCGATCAAGAGACGTGCTTACTGTCAGCCACTGAATGGCTGCTTTCTCTCTGGTCATCATATGTACTACTATTGTCTCATTCGTAAGAACATTACTGGCTGCACTGCCTCATGCTTACAGTCAGGCGCTCACCTAACAGTCACATAAGGATGGATCGCTTACCTTACCATCAGTTTGCCTGCCTTCAACTTGCATTCCATTAATTGCTCCCCGGAAGCAGGCACTCTCCCGAACTCTACAAACATGGCTCAGTTACTGAGCCACTCATCCACTCTCCTCAGGGCACATGCTAGATCGCTAGTCACCGACCCGATCTATCCAATGCTGCCACTCACCAGACTAGGCTCTCTTTGAGCTGAGTTTTGGAAGCTGTTGTAGCAAAAGGGTGAGAGTGACCTCCTTTCTGATGTGCTGACCTGCTAGGGTGGTTTTGTGTGAGAAGTCTCTTTTACCCATCAGGCTGCCCTCCCGCGTCCCAATTGACCATGCTTACAGCTAGCATGGAAACCACATTGACACCCAACTGAAAATGCTCAGTTTGAAATGGAAAGCTTTCATTTTAGTGCTTCTGCATTGCTGACTGCTCTGACTGTGCGGTTTCTCCACAGTCCCCAAACAAAGCTCAAGCTTAAACTGGCACACTAAGGGGAAAGAATTAGGTGGTACAATTCCCATTCTTTCAGTAGCTGTGGGGGAGACACTGAAATGTAAGCTAGCACCTATCTACCATACCGCTCACTCCTAGCAACTCTACTGCATGAAACCACTAATTCTGCAGTCTAAATGAATTAACCAAGGTTTTTTTTTCTTAAAAACACATGTCTGATAAAACATCCTGTTTAGCTCAGTCCACACACTGCATCACAAACAGTTGAACTCAGGCAGGTTTGCCAGCCTGGTAATGTTGTTACAGTAGTCATTGCGGGGGACTGCTTGATTCCTTTGATGTCCAGTGTGCTTGTTTAAAATGTACCAGGAGCAGAAGCGGCTTTGCCTTATGCTCTGAACTTGAAAGCCTCTCTGAAGCTCCCTGCCAGACGAAATCCTGTGTTCACTCCAAAGAAGTGAATAAAGTAAAACACAGACTGCTGCAGATTAAATAACTCTCGAGAGAGAGAGAGAGAGAGAGAGGTAAATTACACTAAAGTAAATAGAAGCATGCCTGCTCCTCTCTCTCTCTCTCTCTCTCTCTCCCCTCTCTCGCTGCTCTGATGCACCAAACAGCATGGAGTGGGTGGCTACTGTTTCTTAGTAAATTTCAGCTGTCGCTCGATGGAGAATGCCGCCTGGTACACAGAGCACTGTTTTGTTGAACCAATGTCCATAGGTATTTTAAACATACACTGGCAGACATTATAAAGCAGTATGAAAAGGGGTCCAATACAAAACCTCACTTTTAAACAAACCAAGGGCTCCAGCTTACTTTAATAAAGAAATAAAATCCTTATATATGAAAACACCTCCACAGATACAGGGACCAAGAATAAATGTTGTTCTTTTAAAATTGTAACAATTGCTTAAAGCAGCAGTGCAATGAGCAGTCTTCAAAAATAAAAGTTTTATTTTTACGCTTTGTGTGATTTATTGAGTCTCCGATTGCTGTTAATTTTAATACTACCCCAAATAAAGTACTTAATAAAATAATTATTTACTGAAATGTACATTAATTGAGCAAAGTAAATTTCCATCTGACATGTTTGTTTCAGTCACTTACTCCCATGATGCACTGTTTGTATGTAGCATTGTTTAGCATGTGCATTCATGTGTAACAGGTGGGGAAATTGAAAGTATATTAGACAGAAGATAGTGATATACTGTAATATGGACTGAAGACCTCTGTCCCTCAGCACATTAGTTCTGCTGCGTTATGTGCTCTGGCCAAGAAGAATGGATGGCATGTATCCTAGGAGTGAAGAAATACGGCAAAAGATAAAGTGATACCCATTGCATTAAAGAAGGCTCCAAAACCATATAAAGTGCTCAGGGTGTCAGGGTGAGGAAGAGCTTTTGTGATTTGAAGCACCAGAGTGTTTGTTTATGCTCATTTTCAGCTAGCCCACTTGAAAAATCATTTGTGAGCACTTTACATCATTTGGGAACATTCTTTAATGCAATGGATAAAACAACTTTTTCAGTATTTTATGTCATGATGTGAACCACTTCTCCATTTTTACCAACAGGTGTGTGGCAGAGTTTTTCTTATCTTCTGATGCAGACAGTCTGCATCAGAAAATATGAAAAACTCTGCCGCACACCTGTTGGGTAAAACAGAGAAGCGGTTCACATCATGACATGAAATACTGAAAAGAATGTTCCCAAATGATGTAAAGTCACTAATTTAGAACTCTACATTTCTCAACTGTTACCAGGCTGTCTGGTGCTCACTAGTGCAGTTCTCAAAATCAGTCTTATTCGGTCACCTTGTCATCCCCCAATTACCTCAATTGTACTGAAAATCTGTCTGGAAGGATTCACGAGGAAGCATGAAGAAGCACGATCATATGGCTGTTACAAATAAGCACAACAAACACAAATTAACACCATCAGCTTGTAGTTTGCTCTGGTATATGAGGCTGTCGGCTGTCCTTTACTGGGGGTGGGGGCTGTTTGAGAAACAGTTCTTCACATGAAAAGCATTTTTAAAAGTGGCTGCCCTATGTCCAGCTCTCCACCTGCTCAGTCTCACAAACTGTTGCTCACAGTACAATCATGACTACCCTGACGGATAATCTAGGACAATTAAAAGAAAATGCACTGTGCAACTCGGATCATCGGTGCACAATTAACTCAGAAAAGTGTTCCCAGTCTGCTCTTCATGAACTGATCTCGCTCAGCATTATAACAAGAGCAGCTGATTTGCCCAGAAGCCAAAGACGGCGTTCTTTTAACTGGGTTTTGGCTATTGCGGCACTGTATTTTTTTTCTTTAAACAGAATTAATGGCTTATGATCTGCACGCTTTCTGATGCCTAAGCTTCACATTGTAAGTACTTGTAGGAGAGCTGCTGTTTGACAGTCAGACTTCAGCCATCAAACTTTCACTGCTTACAGACCATCGGACAATATATGTGAACAGCAGGGTTTCTAAATAAAACACCCCAGAGCATTATGGCCAAACAGAGGTGCATCATGGTTATAGAGTCCACTTGTAAAATAACCATAATGCACTCTATTTGCAAATGGTGATCCTGGAAAGGGACTGTGCTGGTTGTCAGGTGAATAAAGCCTGGAAAGGTGGAAAAATTATATCAACTAAAACAATGGCAACTCTTGCTTAAAGAGTCAGTAATAGTTAAATTATTCTAATTGTAATGTGGGAAAAATGCTTGTAGCACTGCTTGCTTTAATTATACACAGAGTAAAGTCTGTTCCAGGCTTACCTGACTCCAAGGATGAATGATTTTTCCTATAGAGGAGCGGCACCCTCCGAATCCCCTTTTATGTAATAACCTGTCACTCACAGAACATAGAGGAGGGACTTTGGTTTAATTACAATGCTATTAAGCATTTATGGGATTATTTTAGCCTTAAGCAAAGACTTTTACCTTTATTTGTAAACATGTGTGTACTATCAACACCCTCCAAATTTCAATGTAAAACACTAAACCGTGTCTGAGATATAACATGTTAAAGTTTCAGATTTTCAGTTTTCAGAGATGCAGAATTCCACACATGTTAACAGGCGTAACAACTAAAAACTACATCCATGACACTAAGGCTAGGTACCCTATCAATTTTAAGCCACCAGCACAATGCAAAACACTGTCCGAAGACGTAATTGCATCATGCAATATTTCCACAAAATATTTTTCTCTGACACATAAACACTATAATTCACATCTACAGGACATGCCAAGAACACCCTCCAAATTTCAAATAAAAAGACCAAACCATTTCTGAGATATTCAAACCTAAAGATTGGTGAAATTGCCCTATCTAATGCATTATAAAATCTGGCCATCTTGTCCCTCCCTCGTGATCAAAGATGGCGATCAAAGAATCTCACAATTGATTTAATTTGCAGGCTCGCAATCTAAGAATTTGCAGGCTCATGATCAAAGAATAAAAATGCTGGAACTCTAGTTTTAGGCAGAATTACATGAAACCACCACCATGCCTCGATAGAATGAAGCCCCTGAGCAAACCCACCCTCAATTGTATTCTATGCCACACCTGGGCTGAGAAATTTTCATTTTTCAAAGGACCATCTCGTCCCTTGCTCGGATGCTAGATCGCGATCAAAGAATCTCGATCAAAGAATTTGCAGGCTTGTGATCAAGAAATTGCACGCTCATGATCAAAGAATAAAAATGGTGAAACGCAAGTTTTGGATGATTTAGATGAAACCACCACCATGCCTCGATAGAACGGAGCTCCTGATCAAACTCACCCTCATTTGTGTTCCTAGGCCACCCTTGAGCTAAGAAAATTTTATTTTTAGCTTGCGATGCAAGATCACTATCAAAGAATCTCACGATCAAAGAATTTGCAGGATCACAATCAAAGATCATTATCAAGCAGTGATGAAAGAATTTAAAAGCTCATAACTCTATTTTTGACCATTTTAAACTAAATCAAAGGCATGGGTTGATAGATCGAAGCCCCTGAGTAAAACCCAAGTAAGTTTTACTTCAGGAGTGACCCCAGAGCTGAGATATTTGATTTTTCACGATTGGATTTGAAAAACAAGATGGCGGACATCGCGATCAAAGCATTCTCAGGCACAAAGATTCTTGAACCACGAGGCTGAAAATTCTTTGACTGCCAGATGGGACCAGATGGCCAAAATCCCATTCTTTGTTAGCAAAACAACCATATAAATGTTTCCATTGACTTATAATGGGAACTTAAAAGTCCTATAACTTTTGAATGCCTCAATATTTTACACCAAATGAAAAGCAGCATGTTCAGCCAGCCAAGCTCTTTCAGATGAGCCACCTCACAGAGCAGCACACCACATAATGGCCACTCAGGGCCATGGACAAAATCCCAAAACTGCCTCTAAAACTGGATAATTTGCATTATTAAAGCGTTTTTGTGTGCAAAGACCGTAAGTCTGACCAAAGTAAAATTTGGCAAATCAAGAGACCTACCATGCCCCACCATGCATACCAAATTTCAGACACATCCATTGAACTGGTCCAAAGTTATTAATGCACAGAATTTTGACTTTAACATAGAAGTGCCTTCATAACCCTAAATATAGTAACACAACTCGCGCCACTATAATATATATATATCTATATATATATATTTAGCTATGAATTAGTCTCCCAGTGTGCCATATTAGTGTTGGAGGAGATACATGCTGACATGAGATTGGGCACCCGATGTCAGCATTTAAACAATAAGTAATCCACCGTTGGGACCTCATTCCTAAGGCCATCCCCATTCATAAGGTGGGATGAGGACCAGATCCTATCTGACCATCTGGTCTTTATCTCACAGAATGGAGATTTTGACACCTGGCAAAAGAGAATTAAAAAACAATCCCCATTCACGAGCTGTCAAAATCCCTTTCGTGAGGTGACAAAATCCTGTTTGTGAGCCAATCCTTGTTGTAGTGAGCTAGGGCCGTCTGGTTTGGAAATCATGATCAAGGATTTTGACAGCTCCCAAACAAGGATCGGCTGCATTAAAGGGATTGCGACAGCTCGCAGAAAGTTAATAATCCTGAGCTGTCCAAAATCCCCATTTTATGAGCCAGTCCCATTTTATGAACTGATAAAATTCCTATTAGTGAGCCAATCCTTGTTCGTGAGATTGGGTCATCTGGTCCAGAAATCGCGATCAAGGATTTTGTCACCTCACAAACAAGGATCGTTAGTGAGTGATGACCAAAGAGTTTTAAATGTAAAATGCCCATTTTGTCAAACCAAAGAAAACCAAAGCCATGAGTTTGTACAGGGTTTCTCCTGAACAAAACCAAAACTCTACTAGTTACAACACACCCAGGGAGAAATTTTTATTTTTTTAACCAGGAAGACACACTAAGCTGAAGCTTCTTTACAAGTGTGACCTGGGAGCACAAGGAAGTTAAGTGACTTGCTTAGGGTCACACAGTATGCAAGAAAGTAGGCTGTGGGATCAAATCCAGGTCTCAGGTCTGCAGTCCAGAGCCTTAAACCACTGTGCTATACTGCCTCCTAAAGGAGAAGTTAGAAGGTTTTATTTGTGGGGAAAATGAAAACAAGATGGCAGCTCACCAGAGGGGCATTTGTTCCTCATGAACAGGGATTTTATAAATCCCCATTTGTGAGCTGACAAAATCCTTAATCATGAGCCAAATCCTCTTTACTAGAAAATACATATAAATCAAAGACTGAACTCAGCATTCTCAGAAATCAAAACTTCAAAATTAAATAACTTTGGAATGGATTAATATATTTTCACCAAACTAATGCTGGATTGTTCTTTGGGACAACCTCTTTCTACTCTGAACATTTCAGACCACAATTTCAAATTGTATGGCCACAGCACGATGGGCAAAATCAGCAAAAATGTACCAAAAATCAAAAAATACATTTTGGAGCTTTACGCATGAAAGCGGAAAATCGATTGAAACAAAACCTAGCATATCAAGAGATCTACAATCTGAGACTGCATATTCAGAATTTTCTGTAAATCTGTTGAACAGTTGTAAGTTATTAACATGCAAAATTTGGGGTTTAACATTAAACTGCCTACTCAGCCCTAATAATAGGCATGACCACGCCCCTATATATATGTATAGTTAGGGTTGCCCAGCCACTTTGATGTTAAATTCCAAATTTTGCACTTTAATAATTTTGCCACTATATGATGGATTGCTGAAATTTTGCATGCACAGTCTGGTACCATAGATCTCTGGATCTGGTAAGGTGCGTTACGGTCAGATGAGCATTTGTGGAGCTGCAGAGTGAAGTTTTGTGTGCTTTTTGCTCGTGGCTACAGCCCGCATGATTTGTCCATTTGCTCTGAAATCTTCAGAGAAGGTACAGTCTGGGTCACTGATGTGCCTTTTGAAGATTTGGTAAAAATATTAAACCGTTTAAAGTTATTCAAAAACTATATGTGCCTCTGAAAGTGCTCTACATTTTACTGTTGCAAATGGCCCATTTACTGTCATGTGGTGGCCATCTCATTTCCGTTAGTGAGAAAAAATGCCTGCCGTTTAGATTTGGGACCCCCAGGTAACCACTGACAGTTTTGTTTACTAGTTGGGCACTGAGGATCACAGCGCTGTCTTTTTGGGCAACCCCCAAAAATGCCTTTTCAGTGATCAGAACCCCCAGTGTCATAAATTGTGACAGAACAGTTGCAAAGCTTTAAAATCATAAACATGTCATGCCCATTCTTTCACAAATTTGTGTAAAGTGTCACAATTTGTGACAGAACCTTTCCAAAAGTAGCAATTCTTTCCACCCCACAGCATAAAACAGTTAGGGGTTTTGAGCTGAAATTTGAAGGGTGGCTAGTCTTGGTCTTTTGGTAGTTTGGTCCCAAAACATTCAATGGGCCTATAGTTACAGTGCTCCAGAGTTGATACATTTCCCTTAGGCTAATATTGCGGTGCAGCGGCAACTGTCGATGCCCATACCTCAGAAATGGTGTGAGATATGGATTTTTCATTTTCTGTAGCTTACTAAGCTTACTAAGCTTGTGTGGACATTTGAAGTCATGATTATCACTGCAGTAGAATTTTTTATAGTTGCTACAGTTACTGGGGTATTGCCAAATTAGTTTTACAAGGGTTCCTTTTCAGTACTATCGGCTGCTGTATGGCTCGTGCCTTATGTGTGAGTGGGGGTGCAGGGCTCAGGGCCCATGTTCCCCATACTCGCGCCATTATGCAAAAACAGGCAGTGTGAAAGGAATGCAGGGCCCAGAGGGCCGTGCCCAGTACCACATACCATTTACTAGTTAGATTACACTTTCTCAAAAAAGAAAGGAAAGTTATTGTACAAAACTTTGTTAATGCATCATTTAGGGTTGAAAGTACAGCAACAAAAAATTTGGAAATGTGATATTAGGGGTTATCCCCACACCACAGCCACCCCACCCTCCCACCCTCCACCACGCCAACAGACATCAGGGTGTGCCATGGAGTTGTCAGGCCTAACTATCACCCCATTCTCATATACAGTAGCATATTAGGCTGTTTACATATGGAATAGGGTGAGAGTTAGGTCTAATGACCCCATGGCACACCCAACATCTGTTGATGTGTGGAGGGTGAGGATGAAGTACCTCAACATCACATTTCCAAATTTTTGTCACTATGCTATCAACCTAACTGATGCATTAATGAAGTTTCTTGCAATGAATAGATAGATAGATAGATAGATAGATAGATAGATAGATAGATAGATAGAAAAACAGATGGATAGATAGATATATGCAACAGGAGGGCTCCAAAACAATTGAATAAAGGCATTTATTCTCACGGTGTTGAATAAATGGTGGTTCTAGCATTATCCAACACCCTGCCCTCAATCAACCACCATTTATCCAACACCCTATAATCAATCACAGTGCCCAGCTCCACCTCCCTTCCCATCAGTCAGTCGACACTACTTAATTACTAATACTTCTAACCCCAGTAATGCTTAGAATATTCCTAACTTTATGCAGTAAGCCTGAAGGGCTGGACTGCCCAGAGAGATAGAACACATGCAAATGATGGAACACTTTGCAGGTGAGCATCTTTCAAACACTGCCACTTCTAACTGCCTGTGTTCTAACCTCTTCAGATTTTTCTCTCTGCCTGAAAAGTCTTGTCATCGAAGTGCCATTCGTCCACTTTCTCCTGCATGGAGAAAACTTTAAATACTGAAATATAAGTATATTTTGTTTTTATTTACTGCCTCTACTAGTTGTTTTGTATTATTAATCTAGTTACGTTTAAATTTGTCATTTTCCTGGTTCTTCTCGTTCAGTATTACACAGGGGAACCGGGTTAGTTTGTTAAAATCGGGTTCTCTGATTAAACAACCACCTTAGTTAATCTCTTAAAACTTTATTTATTTAAAATTTTGTAACCGATAATTCTCGGTTACTAGAACCACTGACCTGGTTCTATATCTTTATATCAGTTTGGTTCCATCGGTTTCTTTTTGGTTCCAGAACCGACCATTAAAAAAAAAAAGGTTTACCGTTTAGCGGTTGTGGTTTTCTCTGTTTAACATCATGTCTGAGAAACCGAAAGAGAACCAGTGATCCCAGATTCAAAAACTGTTCTCAGTGTGAAGAAGTATTTGCAAAAGCAAATAAACACTTTATGTGTGGTTTGTTTGGGTTTTGACCATCTGAAAGAGAATGTGAAGTGTGCAAAACATTAACAGACAAGACATTAGAAAAACACCTTGAAAGGCTTAAGAAGAAATTTCCAATGGGTCCCTCTGGCTCTGACCAGCTGATACCCCAAGATATTGTGACTGAACCCATATCTGCTTCTGTACTTGCCCCTGAGACTGGTGAAAGGGCACTAAAGAACAAATAAACCAGCTGACTCCCGGTTCCTTCCAAGAAAAGTAAAAATTAAAGCATACAGAACCCTCGCCTGCCAAACCGGGGACTTCTGTACCTGCTATGCCTTTACCTATGGCCCAAGAAATTGCTCAGGCCTTCAAAATAATTCAAACCTTACAGGCAATTGTTCCTCCTCAGCAGCCTCCTTCCCTCCTCCATGGTCCCCAGGCTCACAGCAATGTGCATCCACCCCTCAAGACAGAAGGCATCAGTTTGGTGATGATGATGATGATTATAGTGAAGAGGAGGGACCAATCAAACCAGAAGTGTCCCTGAACAGGACTTTGGTTCTCCTCCAAGGGTGATTGAGGATTTTCCATCCCATTTACTTTTGTCAGGAAGATGGCAGATGCATTGGACATCTCCACTACTGAGCAAATTGAGGATAAAGAGGAGGTGGAGTATTTGGAGATGATGGGACTGACACCCACAAAAGCTCTCCTTCCTGTGTACAAATTCTTTAAGAAGGATGCCTTAAAGATTTTACAGACATCTAATTCCATTCCTCCCATAACTAGGAGGATGGACAGAAAGTACCAACTGGAGAGGGAGGGAGGGAGCTGATTTTCTGTTCTCCCAGCCAGACCACCAGGGGTTATTCAGCAAGCTGCTTGCGACAGCGTAGGAGTGGAATGGAGGCTTGGCGAGAGCTCCGTCTACCTTACTGAGTTACCCTCTACCACATATTTTATAGCCAAACATTTCAATATTTAAACCTGGTAAACTGCCTTGATGCCGCACTAACAAAATCTGCGAAGAAACAGTCCAAACTTTCCTTCAGTTTGCCCTGGTGTAAGCCGAGTTTCTAAGGGCTTACCTCAGAGAAGAGCATGAGAGGATCCTTGCAAGTCACTGCAAACCAAGACTCTCCGCACCCGAGGCTCCTCATCCACAAGAGAACCCTACTCCGGATCCAAACGATGCCATGGCCGAGGGTTATCATAACTTGGAACGACTTCTGAAAGACTTGAAATATGATCTTGGGACACGATGGAAATGGGTTTCAAAATGTAACAGACCAAATACAACATATGTAGCAAATGGTGAACAATCTTGCTGAAACTGTTGAGACCCTTGAATCTCACATAGGGAGATGGAAAACAGATTGGGACTCAGGAGGACTTAACAACTCGCAGTCCACGGACTTGGCCAAAGCACTTAAAGAAATCAGACTTTTAAAACAAATCCTTGATGACCATGAGAATTGGGAACATTGCTGTAATATTAGAATTATAGGCTTCCTGAGGGTTTAGAGGAAGGACTGTGCTGGCTACCTGCAAGGTTGGCTTAAGAAATGCTCCAACTCTCGCCCGATGTCACATTAGAAATTCAATGGGCCCACTGCTCTCCAGGCCCAAAGCCATCACCAGAGCAAAACCCCCACCATATCATCACCAAGTTTTTAAGGTATCACGATAGGCTGTTGGTGCTAGACGCGCTCAAGAAAAGGGAGCGATCATGATTCAGCAAACCCGGTCAGCCTTTTTCCCGATCATTCAAGGATGCTGCAACTGCAAAGGCAGGCTTATGCCAAAATTAAGAAGCTATTACACTCTTTCTCCAGTCCTTTCACACTTGCCCACCCTGCCTGGCTCATCATCCGGTCCATTGGGGGCCCTCAAAGGCATTTAATAGCCCAGACCCAGTGCTGGAATTTGCAAAGTTGCTGGAGCATCAGAAGAGAGGTCAAATGGGCCACTGAGCATAGAAAGATTCTTCACAAGGTACTGTGATCCTCAGTGGTGTGTGATTGTAGAGTGGGGGTATAATCGCCTTATTCTGATCAGTAACACCTTCGAGCCTATTATGGCTTGATCAATGGGCACTCCACCCTTCCCTTCTGTCCTTGTCCCTGCTGGGTATTCTCTGGGCCTTTACGTGCCACCACACTCCTGGGACTCTTTGGCCCACGATACCCTCTGGGGAACTGCCGACATGGTTAAACTAATAAGCCTTGACAATCCTTTGGACACCTGAATCATGCCAAGATGGCTACTCAACTCCCAGACTTTTGTTTTTCATTATCTTACCTATGTAATAATCAGTTTCCTATACATCAAAACTATTGGACACTGGGTACTATTACAAGTTTGGATTCATTTTTGTGGATTAGTTATGAGGATGGGGAGCAAAGGCTTAGTAATTATAGGGTACTGCAGCTCTTACTTTTCTCCTAAATTTGATTCTTTTTCTTTCTGAGATGCAGCAGGGCACCCAGTGTGGAGCTCACTCATATCTTAGCAGTTAGAGCACTTAAGTTTAAACTGTAAGGTCCATTTTGGCGGGCGGTCGAGTCCCCATTCTTCAGAAGGGGATGGATAACCCTGCAGAGCTCCCTGGGTGGTCCCTATGCCCTGTTTTATTTGGTGGATACTGGAGGACTTTTAGAGAGAGTGGTCTCCCCTGTCCTTTTCCTCACCCAGCCTTCCCTTTTCAATTGAAAAAGGGGAATACAAAATCTCTTTTTATAGACTTCTTCAGTATCCATTTATTGTTGCAAGTGATGGGCGCTCTATCCACAAAAAGTAGTGGATGGGAAAAGCAGATAGTCTGTTAACATATGGGGGGACTGTTACTGTTGGATTACTATTATTGTTGTTACTTGTTATAATTGTGGTTATTATGTTACTCAGGGAAGGGGAGGGGGCCAGTTGCAAAAGTTCTGTTCATTGCTACATGTCGATGCATTTCTGGTCTACCTGTGTTATGGGGTGACTCTGTTTTCTATGGGGCTTTGTTGTTTATGGTTGGGATATACAAAGAATTAGCAGAGATACTAATTGTTTCATAAAGGATATAAGGTTGATGATTCGGGCCCAATTAGAGTTTTGTAATACCAATGGCTAACTTAACATTTATCTCTTGGAACATCAATGGCTTGCAAACAGTTGTTAAAGGAAGCAGGTTTGGTCCCACATTGAGAAACTAAAGGAGATGTAATTTTTCTACAGGAAATTCACTCTACCACAGAGGAGGCTGGTCACCTGGGGAATCTTGGGGGGTTCCTTTTGGCAGTGCCCTTTACGTCTAAGGCCCGTGGTGTAGTAATTTGGATTAGGCACTGCCTCCCCATAAAGTCCTATCCTGGGTGGCTGACCCTCAGGGCAGAAATGTCATTGCAGTGGTGGACTGGGGTGTGGAAACTTTACCTGGTGTTGGTTTATGGCCCTAATTTTGATTCTCCAGATTTTTACCCACTTGGCAACCACCCTCGCTCCCATTCCTGATAATATAGTCCGGGAGGGGGACATGAACACCTATTGGGATTTTAAATTGGATCACACACGGGATACGCCATGGTGCTCCACCCTGAAGTGCCGCTGCTCTACACACGATTGGTGGAGGTAGATCCTAACGGAGGCCTGGAAATTTTGCCATCCTGCATCCAGGGAATATTCATTTTCCCCACACCCATAATATATATACTACACTGGACTGTATCTTTCTCCCTTCTCATATGATGGGGATGTAGTCGAGGCTGAGTATGGTCCATTGGTGATTTTGGACCATGCTCCCTCCAAGTAGTAGTGTCTCAAGGAGCAGATCCTCCCAGTACTCAGCAGTGGCAGATGGACCCTCCTTGCTCTTAGAGCAACAATTTGTTCAGCAACTTAGGGACCACCTCCAAGTTTGTGTCCCTGAACCTCCAGAGGACACTAGTAATGGGACAATGTGGGACACTATGAAAGCCTTTATTCGGGAGAGGCCATTTCATATTCCTCATTCCAAAAGAAAACTACTGCAGCTCAAGAACATCAGTTAGAGGACAATTAACATCTAGAGAAAGACAATATGTGAAACCCAACCCCACAGACACAGTCAGAACTTAAATCTTTGAAGGGCACTTTCAGCCAACTTTCCATTAGAAAACTGGGGCAGGATCTGTTGTTAACAAAGTCAAACTCTTTTTTGAGGGAGATAAATCAGGAAGTGGTTAGCAGGATTGGTGAAAGCAAAGAGGGCAGAACATACTATAATGGGCATAGATGACCTCAATAGAGATATCACTTATGACCAATTTAAGATAAATATCTCCTTCAGAGCCTAGTACTCTACACTATATACTTTGGATCTCGGCTGAAGCAAATCCAGAAAATTTTTAGGGAAAATAGAATTACCTGCTCTGAAGGATTGGGACAGGGATACTCTGGAAACCCTGAGACCTTGGAGGAGCTACGGAAGGTGGTATGGGGAGTTAAAAGGGAAGGCTGTGGGCCCTGATGGGCTCCCCTCTGAATTGTATAAACTGATCTGGGAAGTTGTGGGTCCCCAGATGGTGACTGATGACTTGGATATGGGGAGATTGCCGCTCTCCCAATATTTGGCCACCATAACTGTCCTACCCAAACCAGGCAAGAACCCCTTAAGTGCATCTCCTACAGTCCCATCTCACTCTTAAATGCTGATTATAAAATAATGGCCAAATTTCTGGCTTCTAGGCTACAGGGACTACTCCCCCATCTGATCCATCCGGACCAGGGAGGCTTTGTGAAAGGTAGACAAGCTAAGCACAGCATTAGAAGGACCCTGAATATTATGTATAACTGGCCACGGGTAGAGGAGGGGGTTGCTTGCCCTCAATGCCGAAAAGACATTTGATAGGGTTGAATGACCTTTACACTCGCAGACCTTAAAGAATTTGATATAGGCCACCAGATGCTGCATTGGATCAGTACCCTATACAGTTCACCCAAGACCCAAATACTTACCAACACTGTAATCTCCACTCCTTTGTCCTTACTAGGGAACTCAGCAGAGTTGCCCCTTCCCCTTTATATGTCCTTACCATTGAGGCCTTGGCTCAGGCCATAAGATCCACTCC
This sequence comes from Neoceratodus forsteri, assembly GCA_016271365.2. NCBI lineage: Eukaryota > Metazoa > Chordata > Ceratodontiformes > Ceratodontidae > Neoceratodus > Neoceratodus forsteri. The sequence continues at coordinate 274,621,089 of CM057459.1, read as the reverse complement.
AGGCATACAGGGCCTTGATCTAGGGGTAGGGAGCACAAAATTTCTCTCTCGCAGACAATGTCCTTCTAGTCCTTCAATCCCTGGAGGAGTCAGTCACCCATTTGTCGGAACTATTTGAAGTATATGGTTCTCATCGGGACATAAAATTAATTGGGGAAGAGTGAATGGATGCCCTTGGCAGGACAGAGGAATCTATTACACATAGACCACTCCATAATCCCACATACAAACCAAATTAAGTATTTGAGAATCACAATCCCAGCCAAAATCTCTACCCTGGTTAAAGTCAATATGAATAGTATTATTAAAAGTCAAAGATGACTGTATCACCTGGAGGGCCTTCTGCTGACTCTTCAGGGAGAGTTAATTTAATTAAAATGTGTGGTACCCCAATTCTATATTTTTTCCAAACTGTCCTCTATGGATACCACATTAATATATAAAATCACTAAAGGATGCACTCACTCAACTTCTGTGGCAGGTTAGAAGACCAAGAATTAAGATGGAAATTTTATGGCAACTGGTAGGGAAGGGGGCTAGGTCTTCCTTGTGTTCACCATTACTACTTGGCAACCCAACTAGCCTTTATGCATGACATGCTCAAGGAGGGAGCAAACAGACCAGTCTGGGTGGATCTAGAGACCTGTACTTTTGTTCCCCTATACTATAATGCCCTGAGTGGGTAACCTGGGTTCATTTTCCCTATCAAAATAGAAAACCCTTGTACCAGGGCCACATGGAAAGCTTGGAAGAAAGCCTATCAATTGATAGGGCATGGGGGTGTTCAGAGATACAACTTTATTGACCCTCCTATTGAAGCTTGAGGGTGGTGCAAAGGGACAGGCAGATTTTGAGAGGCTGGCACTGCAAGGGTACACTGGGACACTTTTGTCCGGAGACGAGGTTCTGCCCTTCCACTCTCTTCTTAAAAATACAGACTGCATGCCTCACAATATTTTGTATACCTTTTGCCTACAATTACTTGTAAACAAGCTAAAACCTGGGTACCATAGGGCTACCTGGGCCTAAGGCCCCACCTGGAAGAAGTGTTTGTTGGACAAGCCACCTACCCAAAGCTTAGGCCCCCAGGAAATGCTATAGATTATTGATAGGAGCCTCCTGACTCCATAACAAAAATAAGAGTCCAGTGGGAGATGGACATAATGCCAGAAGGCCTTATGGGAGGAGAGTGGCTGAATATTTTAAAAGCATAGGAAATGTTCAGTTAACAATAGACTGCAAGTGATTCAAAATAATGTCCTTTGAGGACCTATTTCACTCCCAGCTGACTCATAGGATTGATCCATCTGTCTCTCCCTATGCCCTAAATGTAAAATCCATGAGGGCTCTTTTACCATATGATTTGGGAATGCCCAAAGGTGCAGCTGTTCTGGAGAGGTGTCAGCAACTTTATCTTCAGTATTGCAATGCCTACTAATGTTGGACCCAGCTGAAATCCTGCTGGGCCTGCCACTGGGGACCAGGGAGGGGCACCCTTTCTAATAAATTTATGGAGGTTGTGCAATGTGATTGCTTTCAGAATATTAGCACAACATTGGAGACAACCAGAACTACCTCAGTAACAGAGTGGGTGGGTTTCTTCATGGAATGTATGAAACTAGAAAGAACTCAATACTATGTCAGAGGCCAAATGGCTCAATACCACCAGATATGGTCTCCACTAGAAGCTGCAATAGAGCAAACTTGGTTTCCTTTATTTTAATGATTTTTCAGCAATGCTCAGTGTTCATATTACCTCACCCTGCTTGGCTTCTACTGTCACACTGTACCTTAAATATTTCCCTCTAGGGACTTTTTCGGATATGTAAAATGTAGCCACGGATGTTCGTGTATGAGTATGCACGTGTAACTCTGTACTGGCCAAGATTAAGTGCTAGACATACATGTTGTGCCTGATATGTTTGACCTGTACTTTGCTCTGTGTTTTTAAATAAAGTTTACAAAAAAAAGCTGCTTACGACAAAGCTAGGGTCCCTCTGTCCTCACATCCCTCTGGACAAGGATTCCAGAAAGATTGACAGTATGGCCAAAAAGGGTCTTATCAGCTTCTTTGCTTATGCATCAGGCTACCTTCCAGACATGCTGCCCAGTATCAGAAGTCACTGTGGCAGTCAGTCCTGCAGCTATGTCCCAGAAGGCTCTCTCACCCTTGTCAGATGACCTGGCTGAAACTGCCAGGTTTGGGTTAGAGGCAGCTAAGTACAAATTCAAATGGCTTCTGACTCCAGTGACACTGCAGTCAGATGGATGACAAATACGGTGGCACAGAGAAGGTTTGCAAGGCTTAGGGCCACAAACCTTACTCAGGATAACCAGTCCAAGGCTTTGGATTTTCCTTTGGAGGAAATTCTTTGCGGAATCCACTGTGGCCTATATGAAGAAGGTGGATGAGTATAAGATCACTTACAGAAGCAACTCTGCGAAGAGAGAGCTTCTCCATCCACCAGGCCTTATGGAAAGTGAGGCAGGGGCAGGTCCTTGTATACCAAGCCGTTCTTCCAGCCAGTGGTCTTACCCCAGTACCAGCAGTATCCACAGCAGGATACTCCAGGGGCTGGGGTAGAAGAGCTTGAGGTGAGATCCCAAGCTCAGCCTCAGCCACAATCTAAACAGACCCCTGAGCAACAGGCTACTTCCTCCCACCTGTGGGATGCAGACTGTCTCATTTCCTCATGCCTGTCTGAACATCACCACAGGCAAGTGGGTTCTGGAGGTAGTGGGTCAGAGTCTGTCTCTGGAATTCAAATCCTCCTTCTCAAAAGATCAGAGTTTTCAAGTCTCCTCCCTAGCAGAAAAAACACTGCTAGAGGCAGAGGTTCAAAACCTGCTACAGCTAAGAGCAGTAGAACCAGTTATAAAATCTCTGAGAGGAAGGGTTTTCATTCCAGGTACTTCCTAACAACAAAGAAAAGTGGGAGTGGCAGCCGATATTGGATCTGAGAGCTTTAAACAAGCACCTAAAGAAACAAAAGTTCAAAATGGTAACTCTAGTGTGATTTTGCCCATGCTCCAAAAGGGAGATTGGCTGGCATCACTGGACTTAAAGGATGCCTATTTCCATACCCTCATAAGGGATTCCTACCAGAGATATCACAGATTCAGACTCCTTCAGGTCACTACCAGTTTTCAACCCTGCCTTTTGGCCTTCTTAGGCCCCAAGGGTATTCACAAAATGTCTGGCTGTTGTAGTAGCACATCTTTGGAGACAAAGAATCACTGTCTTCCCTTATCTGGATGACTGGTTAGTGGTGTGAAATCCCTACTGCAAGTGCAGCAGGATTTGAAAGTCACCCAGGACCTTACAGAGTCTCTGGGGTTTCTGATCAATCACAAAGTCTGGCTTCTCGCTCCTGCACAGGTGTTGCAGTTCATAGGAGCAGAAATAAATACCTTACAAGCCACAGCCGATCTGCCTCTGGAAAGAGTAAAAGTCTTTAGTCAGTAGCAAATTCCTTCAGGTTACACAACCCAAGAACTGCAAGACAGTTTCTTCAACTACCGGCCACATGGCTGCTTCCATAGGCACAGTGCTGGGTTCCAGGTTCCACAGGAGAGACATCCAGTTCCACCTCGCAGGTCTCACTGGTGTCAAAAAAAGACCATTTTCAAAACTCATTCCAGTAACAAGGGCACTGTTACAGGCCCTCTTGTGGTGGAAATAGGAATCCAACTTAAAGGAGAAGACTCTGTATATTTATGACTTGGATATGTCTGATGTATTTATTATACATTACATCAGTTACTGTACATATGTCAATAAGAGATCAATCATTTTTTCTGTCACAACACGTCTAGAATCTGAAGATCTGACACAAGGTACAGTAGTAAATGTCAATCAAGCCCATTTACATGCAAATGAGTCACTTGTACTACAGCCCTCCCATTCCTGATGTCACTGCAGCAACAGTGCAGAAGAAAACATAAGGGTATCAATGCTGTCTATCCTGATTTTAGTCTAAGTTTGCAATGGCTTAAGAAAGTTCTGTCATGCAACTCACACAGGAGTAGTACTCGTAGCCCCAACACTGTATGTGTAGAGCAAATAATACATCTAATAGTATTTCATTCACAGAAAACAGAATCTGTTTCTGTGTACTGCTCATTCTCTCTGTGAGGCAGTTGCAACATGTTGTGGAGAGCAGTAGACTGAATCAGCCAATCAATCAGTCAATCAAGCAGTCAGTCAGTCAATCTGTATTGAACCAGGTGAACACCCTTGAGAAGATTCATTTACAAGGTAGGCCTGGGCAGTTTCCCAAAGGATCACACAAGACTGAATTCCTCCTTTGCACAAATGATACACCCCCTTTCAGTAGCCAGAAAGTGGAGAGCTAGCTCACTTACTGTATAAAGTGTATTGTTTTACAATTCAAATGTTCCTTAAATTTGAGTTTCTGACTGGAACTACCAAGACACAGAATACATATGGCATGAGCTAAGAAAATACAGAGCACTGCAAACATTGAGACTGATTAGTTTCTTTACCTACAACAGGCTGAAGTGTAGCATCTGACTTGTGAGATATCCTACTTAAGTGCTGGGATTACAAAGCGAGGGGGCTGCCACAGCTTGTCCTCAGTACCTTTGAAGTGCAGTGCTGTAGCTCTCATGTCACTGCTAATGATTTATAATGGGAATGGGGGCACGTTTAAAGTCATGGACCTGAGGGGCCATCACAGTTCCCAAGGAGGTTAGGGGAACTTGTTAAGGGTTAGAGTAAGGGACTTCAGTAGGATTTGAACCGAGCCTCCAGTTCTTGTGCCTGTGCTTTAACCACTAGATTACCCTTCTTCCATATGCTGCAGCTGATGCTGTCCTGGTAACATATTCCTTGTTATAGGTGGACTCTTTATTGCCTTACAGCAGCCATCCAATCACTGACTGCCTAGTTTCAAAGGGAAAGAGGCATATTTGCAAGATTGTTTCTCCTGCTGGTGTCAATCAAAACAGAGAATGCTAACACACACAACACAATACAACAGCTGTATAATACTTAAAACTCTTGTTGTACCCAGAGTCATTTATTGGGTAAACCATTTTGCTAACAGAAACAGTAACACAACACATACAGGCACTTCCATTATATGAATACTGTATATACATGTCAAATCAGTGCTGCATCACACTCACATGGTCCTAGTCCCTGTTAGACCTGCATTTCAGGATGTGCACAACACTTAAAGGATTCTCCATTACTCAAGTGGGGAGCCAAACATTGAGGGCTTGGTTTACCGTGGAACTGCATTTAGTGTAGCACCATTATCTGTTGCTCTGATGACATCATCCTCCAGCAGCATTGAAGGTAAAATGGAGGACAAACACATTGATAACTTCTGGGGGCTGTATATTTTATTTATAATCTAGATTTGGATAGTGATAGGACTGCTGGCAACTGGAGAGGCACACAACAGTTACACATAAGGAGTTGGGAAAATATTGGTGTGACACTATGGGAGACTTCCTCTTTAAGACAGGAATTCCTTTTCAGAAAGAGAACCCTCAGTAGTTCTCACAACAGATGCATCCCTCTTGGGCTGGGACACCCATCTAGGGCAGCACACACCCAGGGTACCTGGTCAGATGCAGAGTCCCTTCACAAGATAAACCTGCTGGAACTCAGAGTAGTTTTGTTAGCTCTAAGAGCTTTCTCTTCCTAGCACAATGCAAGGTGTTACAGATCAGAAGAGACAATACCACCACAATGTGTTACATAAATAAGCAGGGAGGCACCAGGTCAGGCCTTCTGTGCACAGAAGCCATACAAATCTGGACTCTAGCTTACTCATTGGGAATATCCCTGCAGGCAATCCACTTGCCAGGGAAAGACAACATCTGGCAGATGCCTTGAGTGAATCAACCAGCCCATCATGAATGGACCCTAAACAGACAGGTGGTACAGGTTATTTTCAGAAGGTGGGTACTCCACAGATAGACTTGTTTGAATTCCACCAGAACCACCACCTGCCTCAGTATTGTTGCAGACCACCAGACCAGGACACATTCCTCTGGATGCCCTGACCCTGGATTGGTCAGGGAGGTTCCTGTATACCTTTCCTCCTTTTCCCCTGGTTCACAGGGTGTTGCTCAAGCTCGGGTCCTATGCAGCATCACTGATCTTGATAGCTCCAGATTGGCCAAGGCAGCCATGATACTCTTCTGCTCTCCATGTCTGTCACCAAACCAACACACCTCCTTGGAGGAACAACCTACTGACTTCCAGCCAGGGAACTCTGTTGTAGCTGAATCTCAAGTCTCTCAACCTCACTGCTTGGCTCTTGAGAACATAGAATATGCTAAACTGAACCTCTATGAATCTGTATTAAGCATTTTAAGAGCTTACAGAAAACATTCTACTATGAAAACCTATTCTTCTAAATGGAAAAGGTTTCCTATTTGGTGCACAAATAAATCTCTGATACCAGGCTAGCTGGAGTTCAGTTGTCCTGGATTATCTCTCTCATTTACATTCCTCTGGTTTGCAACTGGTTTGATTGGGAGGCAGTATAGCGCAGTAGTTTAAGGCTCTGAGTTGCAAATCTGGTGACATCCAGCAGACCAGACCTGGGTTTGAATCCCACAGCTTCCACTTGCATACTGTGTGACCTTGAGCAAGTCACTTAACTTCCCTGTGCTCCCAGGTCACACCAGTAAAAACACTTTCAGCTTAGTGTGCTATTCCTGGTTAAACAACTACAAGAAATAACAAAAAATTCAGTTCCTTGAAGGTTCATCTGGCAGCTGTGTCGGCCTACCTTTCTGTGGGGCAAGGGGAACCTTAGCTTCAGATCCTATTTTTAAAAGATTCTTCAAAGGCCTGAATCATTTGCATCCCCTCACAAGGCTTTTGGACTTCCACTTAAACCAGTCCATCACTCTCCTTGTCTTTTTCACTGATCATACTACCTCTGGTGAAAGAAGACTCCACAGTTTGATGTAAAAGGCTCTCAGTTATTACATGACAGCCACAAAGGGCTATAGACAGGTCAGAAAACAGTTGTTCCTGACCTATGGAGATGTGGGAAAAGGTAATCCAGACTCTAAAAGGTCCATTTCTCAGTGGATAGTCCAGTGTATCCAGTTCTGTTACACTAAAGCTGGAAAGGAGCCCTCAGGAATGAGGGCCCATTCCACAAGAGGAACAGCTGCCACTTTAGCAGCTGCCATGGATGTTCCATTAGTGGATATCTGTAAAGTAGCTGCCTGGAAAACAGTACACACTTTACAAAACACTACAACCTGGATAATCTCTCCAGGAGTGATGCTAGACTTGGCACAGCAGTCCTGCAAAGTCTGTTTCAAAATAAAGTTCTGTGCCCACCTCCAGTGGTACTGCTAGTAGTCTGCATAAAGTTAGGAATATTCTGAGTATTAATGGGGTTAAAAGAAAAATACTTACCACAGTAATCTTCTTTCTTCCCAGTGTTGCTCAGATATTCATAACTTCCTCCCTACCTCCCTTTCAGAACTTCATCCTTTGCATTCCGCATGCTGGTGCTACCATATCACTATATACCCTTGAGAGTTTTTACCCTGCACTTGTTAAAACACAATGAACCCTGTTCACCTTAACTATTAACATTTTGGTTTTCTCTGGCATTTTGTTCTAACTCTGTTGAATTGTTGGTTCCTCCATTTGGAGGTTTGTTTACAAATTCATATTGTTGGGAAAACCCCAATTTTAATAATAAAATTATAGTACTACATTATTTTGTGCCTACCTTTCCAGGCTCCTTTTATAATATCTGAAGAGGTTAGAACACAGGCAGTTAGTAGAGGCAGTGTTTGAATGATGCTCACGTGCAAAGTGTTCCATCATTTGCATGTGTTCTGTCTCTCCGGCAGTCCAACCCCTCAGGCTTACTGCATAACGTTATGAATATCTGAGTATCACTGGGAAGGAAGAAAGAAGATTACTATGGTAAGTAACTTTTCTTCCTGCCACAAACAGCACCCCAACCTGCCAGCCAGTCAAGTTTCAGTTTAAAAAAATACACTGTATGCACCATCCACCTCTCTCAAATCCCCTAATGTATACTAGCTGCTCAAACTTTTTTATGTAGCTTGGTTTTCTTCTTCCTCCATGCTTCCCTGTGTTTGACACTCTGTAGTATGATTCCAGGCATGAACATCCACCTAATAGTCTCTGACTTCATAGTCTCATTGTTGGTCTCTCACCCGACACCTGCACGTTCCCAGATTCACTCACTCACATTAAAAAAGGACTATTAAATAAATGATAAGCAACATAAATATTCACAACACAACCAAGACCACATACTGATGACTCTTGCTAAGCAAGAGATGAACTTACCATGTTTTAAAACCTCCATCCCACCCAGAAAGAATGGAAAGCCAATAACAACATCACGAAGTCCATGAGGCATGGACTCCTTAGCTACTCTCCTGAATGGTGCATTCACAAACACTGAAGACCACATAATCCTTACTATTTCCTTTTAAAAAGCCACAGAAAAGATAAAAAAATAAATATATACACAAAAGTATGCCTATTGCATAAATGAGCTATGCAATGGGAACTAGTGGAATACATGTTTTATCCATACAGAAGGAGTTTGACCTCGGACACCTCACTCATGGCTATGTCACGTGAAGTTACCTGAGGTCAAACTGCTACTGTGTGGATAAATCATGTGTTCCACTCTTCCTCAATGCATATCCCATATAGATTGATATATACACAGCTATATATATATATATATATATATATATATATATATTATAGTGGTGACTAGGGATCAGCGATCGATTACATACTAAAGTCAAAAGTTTGGATGTTAATAACTTTGGATCTGTTTAATTGATTTGCCTGAAATTTGGCACACATAGTGGGGCATGGTAGATCTCTTGAATTACCAAATTGTGTTTTGGTTGGACTTACGATCTTTGCGTACAAAAGCATTGCAAAATGCAAAATTATCCATTTTGGAGGCACCTTTTGGGATTCTGGATGTGGTCCTGCACAGCCATTGTGTGGTATGCTGCTCTGTGAGATGGCTCATTTGAAAGAGCTTTGGTGGCAAACATGCCACTTTTCATTTAGTTAAAAAATATTAAGGCATTCAAAAGTTATGCCACTTCTAAGTTCTCATTATAAGTCAATGGAAAAATTTTTATGCATGTTTTGTGAACAAAGAATGGGGTTCTGGCCTTCTGGTCCGCTTCTGTCGATCAAAGAATTTGCAGCCTCACGGTTCAAGACTCTTTGTCCCTGAGGATTTCCAAAATTCTTTGATCACAAGATCCGCCATCTTGTTTTTAATTTTCCTATCGGAAAACACAAATATCTCGGCTCAGGGGTCACCCTGAAGTAAAACTTGGATGGGTTTTACTCAGGGGATCCGCTCTATCGAAACCATGCCTTTGGTTGCATCAAATCAGTCAAAAAATAGAGTTATTATCATTTAAAATCTTCATTCGCAGCTCACTACTTGATCTTTGATTGCAAACCTCAAATTCTTTGATCGATGAATCTTTGATCGAGATCGTGCATTGCTAGGAAGGAAGAGATGGCCAGATTTAAAGTTAGTTTTCTGAGCCCAGGGTGCACTAGAAACATATATGAGGCTTGGTTTTGCTCAGAGGGCTTTGTTCTGCCCCATCTGAATAATTATAATACTGTATGACATATCTCTGGCATTCTAGTGTCCCCCAAGTTGTATAAAAAATAACAAGTGTTGATATCCCTGGTAGTCTAGTGCCCCCCATCTGCGTGAAATAATATGCACTGTGAGTGTAGATATCTGTGGTAGTCTAGTGACCCCCATTATATCTCATGCCCCACCTGAGTTGTATAAAAATAATAAGTGTTCATATCCCTGGTAGGCTAGTGTGGCCCCATCTGTATGAAATTATATCACTGTTCCTGTAGATATCCATGGTAGTCTAGGGGTCCCCCTTTTCCATTATAATAAAATTAAGAATAATTTCACATTCCTGGTAGTCTAGTGGCCCCACCCCCACCCAGCACCTCCCACCCCTTCCCAGCTGGCGACTGGCACAGCCCACCTCTCACCGCCACGGCCAGCCACCAACTGTCTGGATAACGAGCACTGATGTAAAGAGGCACTCAGAAATATTTTCACTCTTTGCAATCTGAGATTTTCACCCCAAGTTGTTGCCTGGTATGGTAGCCATCTATCAAATAGAACTCAGATTGTGAAATTCAACTCCTTTTTATCTGATGGTGTTACCTTCAATATTGGGCACCACCAGGCTCTATTCTAGGACCTCTTCTTTCTCACTTCTTATAAACAACACAGCGAGGTTTTCTTTCATGCTCATCTATTCTCTGTGCAGATGATCTTGTACTCTATTCAAGCTCTGATAAGGTCACCAGGATAAATGCATCCCTTTCCTCAGATTTCACAAATGTCCAAAATTGGCTTTCTGCCCATAAGCTTGATATTAAGAAAACCCAAGCAATGTTACTTGGATCTGCCCCTAAACTTAGGACATGCCAAACCCCCTGTTGGTGCAAGACCTCAGTGGCGCACAAATAGAATGCTTTTAAGTACCGGGAATTCTTCTGGACCAGTCCCTGGACTTCAGCCTACATATAATTCACCTGCAAGGCAGTGAATGCTGAACTGGGGTCGCTTACAAGTCCAGTTTCATGCTAACTCCCTCTGCTAAACTTGCTATTGCCAGGGCATATTACTCCCTGCCCTCACCTATGGCACGTTGACCTTTGCTGCCTCACACAAAACCATCCTTCATAAGTGGGACATCACTTATAACAATATCTGTCAGCAAGCCTCCTCATCACTACAGCTTAAGCACCACTGCCAACTGTACAGGGACCTGGGCTGGTTATCCCCTCAGCTTGCTGTCAATACTTTCTTAGCTCCCTGATTGACTCTATAGTCAGAAACCAGACCCCTTCAGCACTCTCATAAAATTGCTGGTACCTCAAACCTCCTCCTATGGACTGCACTTGGTAGATAAATCCCTGCTGAATATAACAAGATATAAAACATCAAAGGCTCTGTTGCCTTCAATCACTTTGCTCCTAAGCTCTGGAACTCTCTCCCCAAGTACTTTGAATATCAAGATCCCATGGCAGCTTCAAAAGGAGCTGCACCTGCATCTGTCTCTTGCTGATCTCGGCACTTGTTTTAATCCTCTTTAATCCACTCACCTGCCTCATGCTTCCTCGCTTAACTTTCACCTCCCTACCTCATACTCATAGCGCTTCTTCCCTTACTATCTCCTTGAGGGCTAATCTACCCTCACCCCCACCCTGCACACCTGAGTCTTGTCTGGGAGGCCATGATAATACATCCTGCCCAGTCAGGCATTTGCTATTGCCTTGTTTCGCTGCCTATTTGAACCTTCATTGTTGTGACTAATTTGATCAATATTTCTTTGCTGCTATGTTGTGATATCTACTCCTTGACTGTGTGGGGTTTTATGCCCAAAATTCTATGTGCATTTCATTGATTACTACTGTCTTGGCTGCATGTATTCATTACTACTGACTGTTTTGACCTATACTATTGTAATTTCACTGTACTCATGCTATGTACCTGTCTTTGATTGTCATACTCTTTGGGTCATGCCTGAAAATAATCATTTCATGGCTTGTCACCTACCAATTAACAACAAGCATTTGTCAATGCTGAACGTTAAGCTTGCAGGTATTTGCAGTGGTGTTTTGCATGTATGGTGCTTTACCCTAATGCCCTGTCACGATTGCTGGTATTTGCACAATAAATTTTCAGCATGACCTTTTGTTACCCCACCTCATAAAAGCATTTGAGACCTCTGCTGATGAACAGTCCACTGTTATTTGATTAATCTGTCCTGAGTGTTGATTTCTCACAGCGACCACACTGTTGTGCTCCATATGTGCAAAACACAGTTCGGGCAGGATGTGAAAAATGACAGCTGTAGCATTCATAGGGAGGTGTGAAGGGATGGCAATGTTGAACATCTGGGTGAAATACAACAATTTCCGAACTTACAAGCGTGCATGGAAACTGGCAATGACGCTCATGACACAGTCATTTTGTGGACTTTGTCACCAAATTTTCAACATAGGCATTGTGGGACCTCTGCTCATGAACAGTGTCACTGTGATTTTCATAATCGGTCCTGAGCATTGATTTCTCACTGTGACCACACCATTGTGTGCTGGATGTGCAAAACACATTTCAGCCAGGATGTGAAAAATGTCAGCTGTACTGTTCATAAGGAGGTGTGAAAAAATGCCAATGTTGAAAATCTGAGTGAAAATATTTCAAATTCTGGAAGATATGGTGTGCGTGGAAACTGCGCAATGCGCTAAATAACACAGTCATTTTTGACATTTTTCACAAATTTGCAACATAGGATTTTGGAAGCCCACCTCATTAACAGTGACACTGTTGTTTAGTTAATCAATCCCAAAGGTGATTTTGTGCAGTGACAATGAAATCACCTTTGGGGACGAAATAACTCACATGACAGTAACTGAATTCAGAGGTGGTGTCCCAGAACCCCCTGTTGAAAATGTGGTGCCAACATTTGCAAAAATGCCGAGATAGCCACCTAAGTTGGAAAAAAAAACATTTATGCCATTATATAGCTTACCGTCATTTCTTCAGTTTGCGTTCTGCTTTCAAGAGTGCAGGCGTGTTCCCCTCCACTGAAGATCATTGCGTCAGGCTCCAGAGGTAAGTATGGGGCAAGGGAGAGTGGGGTAAGCAGAGGGTGGGTGTGGGTTTGGGGAGGGGCACAAGACACAGCGAGGGCGGTTTCTGTTTTCACAGGTTTTAAAAACAAAAGATGTTGCGGGACAGTTTTCCCATTTACAGGGATAATGGGCATGCTGGGGTGGCTCCCAGCATGTCACCTGTGTGTTTTGGGGGCCTGGAGACAATGGGGACTGTGCCCGTCTGCACATACAATTGTGTTTGGTGGGGGCAATAACAAGGGAGCAGGGTGAGCGGCAGCAGAGGGAGGAAGTGGGAGGATTTATTAGCAGCCAGAGGGAAAAGGGTAGCGTCAATATGCTAAATACACACCGTTACCCCGCTAATTGCAGTGGTGCTTTTCTTTTAACTGAAGACCACTGCAGCCAAACTGCTGTCATAGACAGCTCAAGCATCCATTGGTGCAGTAGGGTTGCACCGTTACACTGAGCACTGCATTGGACAGGAGGGTCACACCTTCAAAAGTTGTACTGTCCCGAAATGTTCCTTGCTACATGCATGCAAGCGAATGCAAAAATAAACAAGCATTTGTCAATGCCGAATGTTGCTTGCTTCTATATGCTGTTTAGGTATTTGGAAGTCATTGGAGTGCAAATATTGAAAATTCACAAACTACGAGTGTGCATAGGAACTGCATAGCAGCTCGTAAAACAGTAATATTTAGGAATTTTTTCACAAATTTTCAACATAGCCATTTAAGACCTCTGCTCATGAACAGTGTCACTGTGATTTTCTTAATGTGTCCATACATTGATTTCACACAACGACTGCGCCATTGTGCACTACTAGGCGGAAGCTGCGTTTTAGGCAGGATGTGAAAAATGACAGCTGTACTGCTCATAAGGAGGTGTGGTAAAATGGCAATGTTGAAAATCTGGAGTGGAAATATTGAAAATTTGCAAACCTCTACGGCGTCGCGTGGGAACTATGCAATGCTGCGCTCGTAAAACAGTCATTTTAGGAATTATTTCACCAAATTTTCAACATTGCCATTTTAAAACCTCTGCTAATGAACAGTGTCACTGTGATTTTCTTACTGTGTCCCATACATTGATTTACGCACCGACTGCACCATTGTTGCACTACATGGGGCGGAAACACGTTTTGGGCAGGATGTGAAAAATGACAGCTGTACTGCTCATAAGGAGGTGTGGTAAAATGGTAATGTTGAAAATCTGGAGTGAAAATATTGAAAATTCGCAAACTTACGTGCGCGTCATAGGAACTGCACAATGCATGCTCATAAAACAGTTATTTTAGAATTTTTTCACCAAATTTTCAACATAGCCATTTTAAGATCTCTGCTCATGAACAGTGACACTGTGATTTTGTTAATGTGTCCCATACACTGAGTTCACACACCGACTATGCCATTATGAGCTACATGTAGGAAACATGTTTTGGGCAAGATGTGAAAATGACAGCTGCACTGCTCATAAGGAGGTGTGGTAAAATGGCAATATTGAAAATCTGGGTGAAAATATTGAAAATTACGCAAGCGTCTGGTGTGTGTAGGAACTACTTAGCGCACACTGCCTAGTAAAGCAGTTATTTTAGGAATTTTTCACCAAATTTTCAACACAGCCATTTAAGACCTCTGCTCATGAACAGTGTAACTGTGATTTTCTTAATGTGTCCCATACATTGATTTAGCACACCGACTGCGCCATTGTGCGCTACATGGTGGAAACACGTTTTGGGCAGGATGTGAAAAATGACAGCTGTACTGCTCATGAGGAGGTGTGGTAAAATGGCAATGTTGAAAATCTGGAGTGAAAATATTGAAAATTCATGAAGCGTGCGGCGTGCGTGGGAACTGCATACAGCACACACGTAAAAGTCATTTTAGAATTTTTCACCAAATTTTCAACATAGCTATTATAAGACCTCTGCTAATGAACAGTGTCATGGTGATTTTCTTAATGTGTCCCATACATTGATTTGCACACCGACGCGCCATTGTGACTACATGGGTGGAAACACAGTTTAGGCAGGATATGAAAATGACAGCTGTACTGCTCATAAGGAGGTGTGGTAAAATGGCAATGTTGAAAATCTGGAGTGAAAATATTGAAAATTCGCAAACTTATGAGCGTGCATAGGAACTGCGCAATGAACCCTCGTAAAACAGTCATTTGTAGGAAATTTTCACAAATTTTCAACATTGCCATTTAAGACCTCTGCTCATGAACAGTGTCACTGTGATTTTCTTAATGTGTCCCATACATTGAGTTCGCACCGACTGTGCCATTATGCTACATGGGCAGAAACACGTTTTGGGCAGGATGTGAAAATGACAGCTGTACTGCTCATGAGGAGGTGTGGTAAAATGGCAATGTTGAAAATCTGGGTGAAAATATTGAAAATTAAGCAATACTGGCGTGCGTGGGAACTGTGCAGCGCGCGCCATGCGTAAAACAGTCATTTTTAGGAATTTTTTCACCAAATTTTCAACATAGCCATTTAAGACCTCTGCTAATGAACAGTGTCATGGTGGATTTTCTTAATGTGTCCCATACATTGATTTAGCATACCGACTGCGCCATTGTGGGCTACATGGGTGGAAACACAGTTTGGGCAGGATGTGAAAAATGACAGCTGTACTGCTCATAAGGAGGTGTGGTAAAATGGCAATGTTGAAAATCTGGAGTGAAAATATTGAAAAGTCGCGAACTTACGAGCCTGTGTAGGAACTGCATAGCGCCGCTCAGTAAAACAGTAATTTTAGGAATTTTGCACCAAATTTTCAACATGGGGTTTTGGGACCCCATCTCATGAATGATGTCACTGTCATGGCATTATTCGGGCCTGAAGGGTGATTTCACGCGGTGACTGCGCAGTGACTGCGAAATCACCCTTCAAACAACTATGAAGTCTTGCTATATTATGACATATGCAGTTTGTCCCAGCCTTAGAACTGCTCCGGAGGTGAAAGAGTTAACTTTCCATGCCAGGCATGGAATCTTGTATGGACTCGGTTGAAAACTCTGTCTGTTGTTCTTCAAACTCAAACTGTCAGATTCTTTACTCCGCCTCACTGAACAGTCGCTCAGATTTCTCCTTCTGCTCAGGTTCATTTGTCAGTTAAAAGTGTAATTTCTCATTTTTTTAAACCGCATTTGTCTTATTTTAACGCCAACGGTCGGTTCAAGCTCTGTCTGTGGTATCGTAAGTAATAGATAGGTTTACATTTTCTCTGTGTGGAACTTGCAAGCGTTATTATCGGTTCGGTTTGAACCGATCAGGTTGTTGTTAAACTTTATTAAATTGCATTTAGAGTGCGGTTCCGGTTCTTATCAGTTCTAAAAACTGGATTTCATTACGGTTTTCCACGACCCGTGACACGGTTGGGAACGATAAAGGTGTCTTGTTGGCGATTTGCCGTAAAAGGCAAGTTTTGGTTAGGCTGGCATTATGTCTGAGAAACCCAAAAGAAAAACCGGGCCCACTGGGTTTCAGCACTGTAGTGTCTGTGGGAAGCCTTTGCCAAGGCTGACCCACACACCATGTGTTTATTGTCTGGGGTTTGACCACCTCAATGTAGACTGCCAGATTTGCAAGAATTTCCCTGCAGCTACCCTGGATAAGAGAGTTGGTAGGCTCAGGGAATGAGAAGCAAAAGTCCGCTGACCGAGATGGCCAGCCGGTTCAGTGCCAACCCGAACCGGAGGGTGCCCTCTGACCAGGGTGAGACTTCCTCAGGCAAGCGAAGAGCTGACTCAGAGGAGCTAGTTCCAGCAAAGAGGACTAGAAAATCAGCAGGTGTGGAGCCAAAATTTCCTTCTCCAACTGCTGCAGAGATAGCCAAAGTGATCCAAATTGTCCAGTCACTTTCCCCAGTTCCGACCGAACCGGCACCATCAGGCAAGCGGTCAGTTAGGTCAGTTCCACGAGTTCAAGAATATGATATAGAGAATTTTATGAATGGGAGGAGGGAGGAGGATTATGAAGGGAGTAGAATGTGATTTTGAAAGTCTGGATGTGCCCATTGAACCTGACATCTCCCCAGACAGACCTTCAGGAGTGTCTCCCCTAGGCTTTCTGAGTCCCCTTCTCATTTTATGTTTTATAAAAAGTTGCTGAAACCCTCCAGCTCCTTTGGAAGAAGCTGTGGATGAACAGGAGGAGCCTGACTATGTGGAAATGATGGATATCCCAGAGTCCAGGAGATTGTCTATTCCTTTACATAAATCTTTTAGAAACAGACAATAAAAATGTTAAAAGCTCCTAACACTATACCTCCGGTGGATAAAAAAAATGGACAAGAGGTACACATTGTCAGGCTCTGATACGGAGTTCCTTTCACAACAATGCAGCCATGTTGGGGTAGTGCAGGCTGCAGCCTGTGATAAGGCAAATATTCCTTGGCTTCACACCCTGACAAGGACTCCAGGAGGATTGATGCCATGGCAAAGAAACAATACATGGCAGCATCCTTGGGACTCAGACAGGCAAATTATATGGCATATGTTGCAAGATACCAGAAATCCAGATGGGATACTGTTATGGCTTTAGCGAAACAGGTCCCTGGCCAGCTTGCCAAGCAGCTGGAGCAGGTGGCTGCTGATGGTATTGAGGCATCCAAGGTGCAATTCCATGCTGCAGTGGACTCTAATGATGTATCTTCAAGAGTCATGGCTACATCTGTGGCTTTTTGCAGAATGGCTTGGCTCAGGTGTACTAGCCTGTCACAGGATACCCAGGCTAAGGCCATGGATTTTCCTGTTGTGGGTAATTCTCTGTTTGGGAGCAGACAGAGAATTACATGAAAAATGGATGAGTATAGGACCACTTATAGGAGTGCACAGGCCAAGAAGAGGCAAGCCACTCCTCAGAGGCAGCTTTCAGGGGCAGGGGCAGGCCTTTTCACAGGCCTTTTACCAAGCCCAGGCCTCCTCTTCAGCTTATGCAGAGGGGGTTCTTCAGAGGGAGAGGCAGGACGGAGTATGAGCAGGCCTGCTCCCACCCCTCAGCCTAAAACCCCTGCCAAACAGGCACCCTGATGGGATGCCCAGGGACGATTCTCCATTACATGTAGAGGGCAGGCTGGCTTACTTCGTCCAGGACTGGGAGTCTTTAACATCAGACAAGTGGGTCCTGGAAGTAGTAAGCCAGTTCTCAACTTCAAAAATTTCAAAGATGAGAACCAGATCCTTTCCACCTGCAAATCCATTAGAGGCTCTCGCTTTGGAAACAGAAGTCTCAACCCTCCTGGCTCTCAGAGCTGTAGAAAGGGTTCCTCCCTACACCAGGGCAAGGGACTGTACTCCAGGTACTTCCTTACCCCAAAAGGCAGGAGAATGGCGGCCCATCCTGGATCTCAGATACCTAAACAAGCACCTTTTAAAACCAAAATTCAAAATGGTGACTCTGTGAATTATTTTACCCTCCTTAAGGCCAGGGGACTGGCTAGCATCCCTGGACCTCAAGGATGCCTACTTCCATGTTCCATCAGAAGCTCCCACTGAAAGTACCTCAGATTCGAACTGCCCTCAGGACATTACCAGTTCAGAGCAATGCCCTTCGGCCTCACCTCTGCCCCAAGGGTATTCACAAAATGCCTGGCAGTAGCAGTTGCTCACTTAAGAAGGCAAAGATTGCCATCTTTCCTTACCTGGATGACTGGCTCATAGTGGGTCAGTCTCCAGACCAAATCAAATACACCTTCAGGTTACCCAGCAGCTGCCTACATCTCTAGGTTTTCTTCTCAGTCTTCCAAAGTCAGTTCTAGAGCCTGTTCAGCTATCTCACCTTCATAGGCGCAGAACTGGACACAAAGCAGGCCAGAGCTTTCCTTCCTCTAGAAGAGTAAAGACCCTGGTGGCTCTGGCCTCCTCCTTCACTCTGCAGGTCTCTTGACCAGCAAGGCACTTTCTACAGCTCCTAGAGCACATGGCTGCTTCCACAGCTGTAGTGCAAGGAGCAAAATTTCAGATGAGGGACATTCAGTTCCATTTGAGAGCCTTCTGGTCTCCAAGGAGAGATCCTCTAACCAAATTGATCCCAGTAACTCGAACCCTGATCCAGGCCCTGCAGTGGTGGCAGGATCAGAGCAATCTGAGACAGGGGTTCCTTTCATCCCTCAATCTCACTCCTTGACCCTTACTACAGATCGTCCCTCTTGGGATGGGGAGCTCACATGGGCAACCTCACCATCCAGGAATTGTAGTCCCCTCAGGAATCTCTGCTCCACATCAATCTGTTGGAACTCAGAGCTGTTTTCTAGCACTTCAGGTTTTTCTGCATCTGTTTAGAACAAAGTGGTACAGGTCAGAACAGACAACACCACTACAATGTGGTACATCAACAAGCAAGGGGCACTCTGTCTTCGGCCTTGTGCACCGAGGCAATGAAGTTGTGGTCTCTGGCTTATTCCTCTGAACACTTCCTCATGGCAGTTCATCTCCCAGGCAAGGACAATGTCCTGGCAGATGCTCTCAGCAGGATTTCCCAGGGCCATCATGAATGGTCACTGGATCCCTAGTACTGGAGTTAGTATTTGCCAGGTGGGGCACCCTCAGATAGATCTTTTGCAGCCCCAGACAATCACCAACTTCCATTTTTTTGTTGCAGGCCCCAGTGTTGGGCTCAGTCCCTCTGGATGCCTTCCTTCTCGACTGGGAAGGGAGGTTCCTCTATCCTTCCCCTTCCCTCTCTTGTTCAAGGTGCTAGTCAAAATCAGATCTCAACCTTGCAAGATGATTCTGATTGCTCCAGATTGGGCCAGACAGCCCTGGTATCCATTCCTTCTGTCCTTAGCAGTCCACCTTCCCTGTGTCTTCCCAGGAATCACAATCTGTTAACCTGTGCCCAGGGAGAGTTTGGTATCGAATCTCAAATCCTCAACCTCAAGGCCTGGCTCTTGAAGAGTTAGAGTTTGCTGACCTACACTTTTCTCAAGGTGTTCTCGATATCTTGAAAGCTTCTAGGAAGCCTTCCACCGGGCTACTTATAATTCTAAATGGAAAAGGTTTTCCATATGGTGCTCTGGAAAGCATATTTCCCAGAATCTGCTGATTTGCCCACAGTCCTGGATTATATGGTCCATCTAAATACTTTGGGGCTGAGGCCAGCTACCGTGAAAGTGCATTTGGCAGCTGTCTCTGCTTTTATTTCAGCAGGAAAGCCCTCTTCTCTTTCTGCTCACCCTGTATTCTCCAAGTTTTCAAGGGATTGCTTCACACCAACCCTCCATTCAGGGACCCTGCTCCTGCCTGGGATCTTAATGTTTGCATTGCTCAGCTAATGCAACCCCTTTGAGCCTTTGTCTTCCAGCAGAGCTTAGTACTTGACTTGGAAAACTGTGTTTCTAGTAGCCATCACTTCTGCCAGGCGCATAAGTGAATTACAAGCTTTGTCAGTGGAGCCTGATTTTATCTCCTTTCACAGAGATAAGGTAGTCCTCAGGACTAACAGGAAGTTCTTGCCTAAGGTGGTTTCAGATTTCCACCTTAATCAATCTATATCTCTTCCAGTGTACTTCACTGACCATTCCTCCTCTGGCAAGAGGAGGCTGCACAGTTTAGATGTAAAGAGCCCTTAGTTACTACATAGAGTGTACCAAGGGTCACAGGTTTGACTCCTCCAACTGTTCCTCACTTATGGTGAGGTTGGTAAAGAAACCTGCCACTAAAAGATCCATTGCCAGGTGGATTGTCTCTTGTATCCAATTTTGTTATGAAAAGCTGGGTAAGGTTCCTCCTCAGGCCTGAGGGCTCACTCTACCAGAGGTACAGCTGCTTCCCTGGCTGCTGCCAGGGACATCCCTATTCTAGAGATATGTCAAGCAGCTACCTGGAAAACAGTTCACACTTTTACCAAGCATTACTCCCTGGACATCCAGGTTAGGAGTGATGCTCGGTTAACACAGCTGTGCTTCAGAGCCTATTTCCTAAGTAGGTTCTGTCCCTCCTCCATGGAGGTACTGCTGTGTAGTCTGCATATGTCATAATATAGCAAGACTTCATGTTGTTTGAAGAAAAATTACTCACCTTAGTAATGTTGTTTCTTCTAATGGAGTCTTGCTATATTATATGACCTCCCCGCCTGCCCTCTCAGAACCTCTGCTCTTGGGATGTGGGTGGGCAGTGCAGTGTTGCACTTAGTGATGCCCACCTTGTGTTTTTCACCCTCCTTTTTGGGGTGTTTGGGTGTTGTATTTTATTTTATTTTTGGATCCCTGACTTGAGTCTTTGTTTTGGGACCAAAAAATGTGTTAATATTTTAGTAGCCAGTTGGCTAGTGTGAGGTTTAAGCTTCACACAGAATCTTAGTGAGTTTTGCTCGTAAAGATCTGACAGTTTGAGTTTGAAGAACAACAGACAGAGTTTTCAACCGAGCTCGCTCAAGATTCCATGCCTGGCATGGAAAGTTAACTCTTTCACCTCTGGAGCAGTTCTAAGGCTGGGACAAACTGCATATGTCATAATATAGCAAGACTCCATTAGAAGAAACAACATTACTAAGGTGAGTAATTTTTCTTTGGCCCGAATAATGCCATGACAGTGACATCATTCATGAGAGGGGTCCCAAAAGCCCATGTTGAAAATTTGGTGCAAAAATTCCAAAAATGCCTGAGATATGCAATAAAGTTGAAAACCCGATCTAGCCCATTATACAACTTACCGGCATTTCCTCAGTTCAGGGTCGGCTTTGAAGAGTGCAGACGTGTCTCGGTCCACCGAATGCTCGCTACCAGGCCCGGAGGTAAGTATGGGGTGGGGGGTGGGAGGCAGGGTGCACAGTGGGTGGTGGGGGTTGTGGGAAGGGGTTCAGGGATAAGCGCTATGGGACCATTTTTACTTTCTAGGTAACAAAAAAAAATGACACGGACGTTTGCCACGCTGGGGTGGGCTCTCAGTGTGCCACCAAGCTTTGGGGAGGGCCTTTGGGGGACTTGGAGCTGACGAGGATTGGGCACCCCGTCGGCAGAGGACGCTGACGTTTGCCACACTGGGGTGGGCTCCCAGCGTGGCACCAAAGCTTTGGGGCCGTGAGGTTTGAGCCAGCGCCTGTGTATGACAAGGTGTTTTTCTTTGAAGCGAAGACCACCACTGTCATACACAGCTCCCACACCCATTGGTGCAGGATGGCCATGCCTGCTCAATGGAGCAGTGGATTGAACAGGAGAAGCACACCTCAAAGTGTGTTACTCTCCCAAAATGTTCCTTGCACACTGCTAAGCGAACGTAAAACTAACTAAATAAATAAAAGTAGAAGAATCCCAGGGGAAAGGTGGGAGGGAAAGCAGTACCTACTGCAAGAGCCTTTCTCAAAGATCTACTGCTACAGCAAGTTCTTACATAACAGCACTATCTTACTTGGACAGGGCTCTTGCAGTAGGTACTAACATGTAGTACTGAGTCCCAAGCAGTCAAAGTCAGACAAGTGTGAGACATGGAAGTAGGAACATGTCTGCAGTAAACAGGGATCTTATGACAAGAGACACTGAAGAACAGCTAGGCCAAAGCCTGCTCTGCGCCTAGAAGCAATGTCCAAACTGTAGTGTTTAGTGAAAGTGTGGACAGAACTCCAAGTGGCAGCCACACAAATATCTGCAGCAGAGACATTCCTGAAACAAGCAGTAGAAGCAGCCATTCCTCTGGTTGAATGACCCTAAACCTCCCCCAGAAGGGATCTGTTATACTTCTGATAACAAAGGTGATGCAGTTTGCCAACTATTTTATACTAAGGTTCATATTAAGGCAGTGAGGAGCATGAAAGGCAGAGATCCCATATTTGCTCCTGTCATTTACCCATAATACGTCAGTGTGTTTCCTTCTGTAATATGTGCATCAAGTCTTCTTTTGAATTGAAGCTTATTGTGACTTATTATGATTTGTAATGGTAGTTGATGCCAGGGTTTAACCACCCTCTGGGTGAAAAAGGCCTTCCTTTTATTGGCATTGTACTTGTTTTGTCTTAACTGTAGTGGATGATCATGAGTGCTTGTTCTGTTATTTTTGAATTCCATATTTAGCTCATTTAGCAAGTAGCCAACTTGCATTGTATTATAGCATAATAACAGGTCATCTCTTATTCTTTTTGTTTCTAGCATCATTAGGTTTAGTGCCGTAAGTGCTCACTATATTATCTTGTTTTTGGTTATGTACTATTTTTGTGACTCATCCTTTTGACAAACACTGTTTTGAAATCTAGCACCCTCTTTTGGGCACAAAGGAAACAAACAACTGGTCAGTTTTACAGATTGGCTTCATCTTGATCATGTAGTAATGAAGAATTCTGTGCACATTCAGTGTGTGCAGGATTGCTTCACCCGATTGGAATGCTCAGGGTAATACACGGCAACTGAAAAATCTGGCTTAAGGTGTGCTCTGAAACCACCTTAGCAATAACTTAGGATTTGTCATGAGAGCCACCCAGTCTCTGTGAAAATCAAATAAGGCTCCTTATACATCAGGGCCTGAAGCTCAGAAATCCTTTGAGCTGAAGTAATAGCAACTAAGAAGAGCACTTTCAATGCAAGTTAGTGTATGTCACGACTCACTGCTGGTTCAAATGGTGGCAGAGTGAGTTTTTCCAAATGATGTTCAGATCCCAGGGAGGAACAGGACTCTGACTGGAGTTTCAAATGAAGGATCCCTTCAAGAAAGTCTTGGATACTTCCAGCTGAGCCACGTTTTGCTACCCAAAGGGATGTGGTAGCAGAAATGACAAATAAGTGGACCTTTAAGGTTGAATAACTAAGCCCCAAGTCTGAGAGGTACAGAATGTAATCCACGACCTTTGGGACAGGACACGTAAAGGTTCCAACCCTTTAGAAGTGGCCCATATGGAGAATATTTGCCACTTCATGGCGTAAGTAGCTCTAGTGGATGGTTTTCTGGCCTCCACTAGAATCTGGGATACTCTCGGAAACCCCAAAGTGAGTGGCAGCTATGTCAGTAGGTGCCACACATGTAGGTGCAAGGATCTGAGGCCTGGATGGACCAGGTTCCCTGTTCCTGTGTCAATAGGTCTTGACCAACTGATAGTGGGATTGGAGGGTCCACTGACAGTTGTTGAAGTAGAGAACCAAACTTGTCTGGGCCAGAGGGAGCAATCAGAATCATTCCTGCCCTTACCCCTGTAGCTTCAACAGAACTCTCTGCATCAGAGGAAATGGAGGAAGGCATACATGAACCTCCCTTCCAGCATAGAGACAGCGTGTCTCACCAGAAAACACCATGCCCTGGAGTGAGTGAGCAGAAAACCAGAGTTTTGTGTTGGATGGGGATGTGAACAGATCTAGATCTGGTCTTCCCACCTCTCGAAGATGTTGTCTAACACTGACTGTCTCAGTTCCCACTCATGGGCTCTGGCTTGCATGTGACTGAGTGCATCTGCCAGGACATTTTGAATACCTGGAGCATGTACAGCTGTCAGATGAAGGTTGTGGCTGACTGCCCAATACCGCACCCTCATCACTTCATGACAAACGGGTACAAGCGTATGCACCTTGCTTGTTTGTGAACCAGATGATGCACATGTTGTCTGTCTGGATCATGAGCTGTTCCGCTGAATTAAATCTTTAAAGCTTGTAATGCATTTAGAACTGCCTGCATTTCCAGTACATTGATGTGAGAGGAGTTCACTGTTGGACCAAGAGCCTTGAGTCTTGTGAGCACCCAGGTGGGCTCCCAACGACCCAGAGGCATCTGTCATCAGGGTCTGTGATGGAAGGTCAGTGCGGAACAGGACACCTTGAGTAAGGTTGTCTGGATTCTTCCACCACAACAGGTGCCAAGCCATCGTGTCCGAGACCAGGATCTCATGGTTCAGATTATCAGATCTCTGGTCCCATTGGACCCTTAGAGTCAATGTGTAACTCTCATGTGAAGTCTGGCTGGGGGAACTGTAGGGATAGCTGCAGCCATGGGACCCGAAGGCCAAGAATCAATCTTGCCAATGTCCTTCTCTGTTAGGCCACCAGGCGTGCCTGCCTTTGCAGGGTTTCCATCCTGTTGAATGGTAGTAAGGTCCTGCCCTGGACTATATCCAAACTGCCCCAATAAACTGGAGTTGTTGGGTAGGTGAAAGGTGGGATTTGGAGTAGTTTACCATCATGCCCACCTGTTGGAAAAGGTCCAGAGAAATGGTCAGGAATTTGACCAAACTGTCCTCGATGGTGCTGACAGAAGCCAATCGTGCAGGTACTGGAACACCTGTACTCCCCATCCATGCAGTACCACTGCAATCACCACTAGGCATTTTGTGAACATTCTTGGTGCCAAAAAAGGCCAAAGGAAGAGCTTTGAACTGAAAGCAGTGACAGTGTCAGTTGCTCAGTAGGTAGCACACTCACCTCTGAGGCCAGGAGATCAGAGGGCTGTGGGTTCAGTTCCCACATCTGGCACTTGGGTTAATATCCCAGTACTGACACTGTGCAGCATGAGAGGGGTGCTGCACTTCTGAGGTACTGTCTTCTCAATGAGACATTAAACCGAGGTCCCATCTGCCTGAACTGGTGGATGTTAAAGATCCCATGGCACTTATCGAAAGAGTAGGGGTATTTTTATTTGGAAAAACATTATAAGGATATCCATCAAACCACTTGAAAACAAAGGCAACATGTATATAATAATACAAAAAATACAATCCTTACATCATGAAAGTAAGTAACAAAATTTCTATTATAATAACAGATTTCGTGAAAACTAAAGAAAACTTCCTTATATCCCCTTCTTTCACCTCTTGTGTTAACTCTTACCTAATTCCCCATCTGTATAAAGTAGTGAAACTTCCCAAACAGAAATTAATTTATCATATCTATTCTAAACTCCTTATTTATATTTAATAAAAATTAAAAACCTTTCCACCTTCTTTGAACTTGCCTAACTGTTGAATGTGCAATATCTTTAACATAAACTTCCCTCATAACATCACTAATTAAGACCCTAATAGTCTCGGAAGGACATTCTGTTCTGATGTAGTACCCAACTACATCTTGCCTGCCATAAATAACATTTTAAACAGCATAAAAATATGGCAGGAGTATCCAAATGAAAGCTGGAGCCCAAAAGGTATAATTGCCTATAACACATATTTCATAAGACATATTATTAAGCCAAGGCATATTCCATACTTTGGCTAAATAGCCCCATAACAGTTTTGAGTAGGAACAAGAAAATAAATAATGTTCCATGGTTTCTACCAGATTAATACAATCTGGATAAGGACAGTTCCTTTCCTCTAAAGCTTTATGCTTAGCATTTCCCCTTACCTGTGTCCTTCCGTAAACTGACAGCCATAAGTGTTCTCACATCTGAGGTGGGATTCTAGGGTTGACTAGTTGAGCCAAAATATAGTTATTACACTCTGGATCACAAAACTTAAAACTAGGCTCTTTGGATATAATTTATCTAAAACTGTTTGATACAATTGTTTCCCAGATTGAACCCTGAATCTCCATTTTGTGAGGTTCCATATAAATAGTTTAGAAACAGCTGATCTACAAAAATCGGGAACATTCAAAAATACCTAATCTTGGGGCCACCACCCCGATGCCCTAAAATATCTATCCAACTTAATCTACACCATGACCTTTAGGTGACGGTGATGATCCTAAACCACATTTCACTGTCTGTCACATTAAAGGGTATGAAAAAAACAATGGGGTCTAACATTCCCAACCCCTTTTTTATTGGGAGACATGTAAAACACCTCCAAATGGGATTTAATCGATTTCCAAAGCATCTGAAAGAAAGCCCATTTAATCTTACCTCTAACTGTTTTGGTGGGGATACAGCATTGTTACATAAGTAACATAGGAACCAGAATTTTTATTATCTGTATGCATTTTAATTTCGACATACTCCATGATTTCCACTTGGATACTTTTAATTCCACTTTTGTAAAGATTGTTCCCAATTAAACAAGGCCATATTCTGGGGTCCAAAGTTATACCCAAAAGTTGCAATGGTTCAGGGATACACAAGACCTCTACAATCTGAGTCTCTGGGTATCCTACCCGATATATAGACCTTGACTTTTAGCTATGTTCATTTTAGAATTGGATACTACGGTAAATCCGACATGATTCTTAAAAATTTCTGAAATTGTGAAATTTCTGGAAAAAAAGATAGAGATCATCAGCAAAGGCTTGGGCATTTATAGCTGATTGTATGCCTGTTCCTGAATACCTTTCCATTTGGGATTATCTGTTATAATTCTTAGAAAAGGATCTAAGGAAAGACATAAAGAAGAGGGCTCAGGGAACACCCTACGACTCGAGCTGGGTCCTAAAGTTATAAACAATTTGACTTCGTATGATTGGATAAACTGTTGTTGATCTATAAATTAATTTGATAAGTCTGATTAAATAATCCGGAATCCTATAGTTCTGTAAAACCAAAAACAAATAAGTATGGGAAACCCTATTGAATGCTTTTTCTTGATCTATTGTTATTAGTGTACAAATTGGCCTGAAAGAGAGAGATGTTCAATAACATCCCTCACCACCATTAGGGCTGATTGTATTTTATGAGATGGTAAGCTACAATATTGAACTGGGGATATTACCTGGTCAGCAAAAGCTTTAACCGATTGTTTAAAATGTTGGTAAGAATGTTATAATCAGAATTCAATATAGTAATAGGTCTCCAATTAGAAATATTCTGCCTATCACCTGATTTATACATGTACATTAGAAGGCCATCTAAAAACTGACGAAATTCTGTTCATTGTTAAAAAATAACCAAAACCACCGCTAAACACTCAGATAATTCGTCCTCAAACTTTTATAAAATTCAATGGGCAACCCATTCAGCCCTGGAGATTTTCCTGATGCCATTTTCTGAATAGCTACTTCAAACACCATGAAGTCTTGCTATAATTAGGACCATTGCAGTTAGCCTCTGGCTCTGAACTGCCCCGAGGAAAACAGTTAACTCAGAGTAATCTGGAGTTCCACAATTGAGGCGCTGTTCAAGCTCTATCTGGCTAGTTTCAAATGAAACTGCCAGATTCTTCTCGCTTTCACTGAACAGTCGCTCCAGAGATCATCTCCTTCAGCTCGGTTCATTTTACGGTTCAAGTGAGTTTATTCGGTTCATTTGAACCGCAAATATATAAATTACCGTTGCGGTCAAAAGCTCTATCTGGTAAACCGTAAGTACTAAAGAATTAAAGTCTGTGTGGAAATGCATTATCGGTTCAGTCTGTACCGATCGGTTTGCTTATTTTACAATTTTGGGCTTTAGAAGTCAGTGTACCCTGTTCTTATCGGTTCTAAAAAACCTTTATTTTATTTGGTTTTTCAGTACCCGTGACACGGTTAGGAACCGATATGGTGTCTTGCCTGGCACGGCGCTTAAAGGGCAAGTTTGTTGGTTAGGCTGGCATTATGTCTGAGAAACCCAAAAGAAAATCCGGGCCCACTGGGTTTCAACACTGTGATGTTCTGTGGGAAGCCTTTGCCAAGGCTGACCCACACACCACTTGTGTCTATTGTCTGGGGCTGACCACCTCCTGTCAGACTGCCAGTGTGTAAAATTTCCTGCAGCCACCCTGGAAAAGAGATTGGGCCGGCTCAGGGAATGAGAGGCAAAAGTCCGCTGACCTGGATGGCCAGCCCGGTCCAGCACCCACTGGACCAGAGGGAGTGCCCTCTGACCAGGGCGAGACTTCCTCGGGCAAAAGAAAGGCTGGTTCAGAGGAACCAGTCCCAGTAAAAAGACTAAAGAAATCAGCAGGTCTGGAGTCCAAAATTGTCTCTCCAACTGCTGCAGAGATAGCTAAAGCCATACAAATTGTTCAGTCTTTGTCTCAGGGACTTGCTGAACCCCCTATAGTTGGGAAGAGGGTGGCTCGTTCAGGTCCAGCGGTTCAGGTTTATGATGTTGAGGATTTTATGAACCACAGGAGGGAGGAGGTTGATCAGTGCATTTGTGACTGGGAAGGTCTGGACGTGCCCATTGAGCCGGACATTTCTCCAGACAGACCCTTTGAATCTCCCCTTTGCTGTCTGAGTCCCCTTCTCATTTTAGGTTTTATAAAAGGTAGAGAAACCCTCCAGCTCCCTTTAGAGGAGGCTGTGGATGAGCAAGAGGAGCCTGATTATGTAGAAATGATGGATATTCCAGAGTCTAGAAGGTTGTCTATTCCTTTGCATAAGTCATTTAGGAAGCAAACAACAAAGATTTTAAAAAATCCTCATTCTGTCCCACCTGTAGATAAAAAATGGACAGAAGGTATACTTTATCAGGCCCTGATACAGACTTCCTCTCTGAACAGTGTAGTCATGTAGGTGTTGTTCAAGCTGCAGCCTGTGACAAGGCTAATATTCCCTGGCCTCACATCCTCCTGATAAGGATTCCAGGAAGATGGATGCCATGGCAAAAAAACAATATATGGCAGCTTTGTTGGGACTCAGACAGGCTAATTATATGGCTTATGTGGCTAGATATCAGAAATCTAGATCGGACACTATATTGCAGTTGGCCAAGCAGGCCCAGGGCCAGCTGGCTAGTGAGTTGGAACAAGTGGCTGCTGATGGCATTGAAGCCTCTAAGGTTCAATTTCATACTGCTGTTGATGTTAATGATGTTTCCTCTAGGGTCATGGCCACTTCTGTAGCTCTCCGTAGGTTGGCATGGCTCAGATGCATTATCTGTCCCAAGATACTCAGTCAAAGGCTATAGATTTTCCTGTGATAGGAAATTCTCTGTTTGGGGATCAAACGGAAAATTACATGAAAAAGATGGATGAATACAGAACTACCTACAAAGTGCCCAAGCTAAGGAGAGGCATGCCACTCCACAAAGGCATGCCCCCAGGGGTAGGGCAGGCCTTACCACAGGCCTTTTATCAAGTTCAGGCCTCTTCAGCCTTTGCACAGAGGGTTTTTCCAGAGGCAGAGGTAGACGGGCACAGGCAGACCCTCTCCCTCTCCTCAGCCTAAAGCTGCTGCCACAGGCACCCTGACGGGTGTCCAGGGCCGATTCTCCTGTACGGTGGGGGCAGGTTGGCTTATTTCAGCCAGAACTGGTTGTCCCTAACTTTGGACAAATGGGTTCTGGAGGTGGTAAGCCAAGGTCTGGTTCTCAGCTTCAAGCAGTTCCCAAAGATGAGGGCCAGACATTTTCCTCCTGCAAATCCTTCAGAAGCCCTTGCTTTGGAAGCAGAGGTTTCATCTCTTCTAGACTGCAAAGCAGTGGAAAGGGTTCCTCCTTGCCATCAGGGCAAGGGCTGTACTCGAGGTACTTTCTTACCCCAAAAAGACAGGAGAATGGCGGCCATCCTAGATTTAAGATTCTTGAACAAGCATCTTTTGAAACCAAAGTTCAAAATGTTAACTCTGGCAATGATTTTGCCTTCCCTAAGGCCAGGGACTGGCTAGCTTCCCTGGACCTCAAGGATGCCTATTTTCATATCTTGATCAGGCCTTCTCACCAAAGTACCTCAGGTTCGAACTGCCCTCTGGCCACTACCAGTTCAGAGCAATGCCCTTTCGGCCTCACTTCTGCTCCAAGGGTTTTCACAAAATGTCTAGCTGTGGTAGTGGCTCATTTAAGAAGGCAAGGGGTTGCTGTGTTTCCCTACCTGGACGACTGGCTCATAGTGGGTCAGTCTCCAGATCAGGTAAATCCCACTTGCTAGTCACCCAGCAGCTCCTCACTTCTCTGGGATTCCTGCTGAATTTTCCAAAGTCAGTTCTGGAACCAGTTCAGGTACTAACTTTCATAGGTGCAGAGTTGAACACAAAGTCAGCCAGGGCATTTCTTCCCTCGGAAAAAGTGGGCAGAATCTTGCCCTGGCATCTTCCTTTACCCTGCGGGTCTCTCAACCAGCAAGGCACTTCCAGCAACTCCTAGGGCACATGGCGCTTCCACAGCTGTCGTGCAAGGAGCAAGATTTCAGATGAGGGACATGCAGTTCCACTTGAGGTCCTACTGGTCTCAAAGGAAGGACCCCTTACCAAATTAGTCCCAGTGACCAAAACCCTGATCCTAGCCCTTCAGTGGTGGCAGGATCAAAGCAACCTAACCCAGGGGTCCCCTTTACCGTTCTTCATTCCTCACCCTCACCACGGATGCCTCCCTGTTAGGGTGGGGGCTCACTTGGGCGACCTTTCCACTCAGGAGGTGGTCCCCCAGGAATCTCTGCTCCACATCAATCTGTTGGAACTCAGAGCTGTTCTCTTAGCTCTCCAAGCTTTTCAGCTACTGTCCAGAACAAGGTAGTCCAAGTCAGGACAGACAACACCACAACAATGTGGTACATCAACAAGCAAGGGGCACTCGGTCTTCCGCCTTGTGCACTGAAGCAATGAAGTTGTGGTCTCTGGCTTACTCCCTGAACACCTCCCTGATAGCAGTTCACCTTCCAGGAAGGACAATGTCCTGGCGGATGCCCTCAGCAGGATTTCTCAGGGCCATCACGAATGGGCTCTGAATCCTCAGGCGCTGGGGTCAGTCTTTGCCAGATGGGGCACCCCTCAGATGGATCTTTTCGCAGCCCCAGACAACCACCAACTTCCTCTGTTTTGTTTCAGGCCTCCAGTGCTGGGATCAGTCCCCTGGACGCCTTTCAGTTGGATTGGAAGGGGAAGTTCCTGTATGCCTTTCCCCTTCCCTCTCCTCTTCAGGGTACTAGTAAAAATCAGAACTCAGCCCTGCAAAGTGATTCTGATTGCTCCAGACTGGGCCAGGCAGCCCTGGTACCCTCTTCTCCTGTCCCTGACATTCCACCTCCTGACCTTGCCCAGGACCCACGACCTGCTGACCTGTGCACAGGGAGAGTGTGTATCCGGACCTCAATTCCCTCCACCTCAAGGCCTGGTTCTTGAGGAGCTAGAATTGCTGATTTATACCTTTCTCAAGGTGTCCTGGATATTTTGAAGGCTTCTAGGAAGCCTTCCACTAGGGCCACTTACTACTCCAAGTGGAAGAGGTTTTCCTTCTGGTGTTCTGAGAGGCAAATTGTACAGAATCTGCTGACTTGGCCATTTTATTGGACTATTTGGTCCATTTAAATTCCCTAGGCCTCAAACCAGCTACTTTGAAGGTTCATCTAGCAGCTGTTTCTGTTTTGTTTCTGCAGGAAACCAGTTTCCTCTCCTCTCACCCTGTGTTTTCCAAGTTTTTCAAGGGGTTACTTCACACTAACCCTCCCTTTCTGGGAACCAGCTCCGGCCTGGGATCTGAATGTTTGCATTGCTCAGCTAATGCAATCCCCTTTGAGCCTTCTGTTCGCAGATCTCAAGTTTTAACTTGGAAGACTGTTTTTCTAGTGGCTATCACTTCTGCTAGGCGTATAAGTGAATTACAAGCCTTGTCAGTGGAAAAGGATTTTATTTTTTCACAGAGATAAAGTAGTCCTCAGGACTAACAGAAAGTTTTACCTAAAGTGGTTTCAGATTTTCATCTCAACCAATCCATCTCTTCCAGTATTTTTCACTGAGCACTCTTCTTCAGGGAGAGGAGACTGCACAGTTTGGACGTCAAAAGAGCCCTAAGCTACTATTTGAATGCACCAAGGGTCACAGGTTCGAATCCTCCAACTCTTCCTTACCTATGGAGAAGTGGGCAAAGGGAGACCTGCCACTAAGAGGACAATCCAAGGTGGATTGTCTCTTGTATCCAGTTCTGTTACCAAAAACTAGGTAGAGAGCCTCCTCAGGACTGAGGGCTCATTCCACCAGGGTACAGCTGCATCTCTAGTAGCTGCTAGAGATATTCCTATTTTGGAAATTTGTCGAGCTGCTACCTGGAAGACAGTCCACACCTTCACCAAGCATTATTCCCTGGACGTCCAGTCCAGGAGAGATGCTTCGTTTGGCACAGCTGTGCTTCAGAGCCTATTCCTAAGTAGGTTCTGGCCCTCCTCCATGGAGGTACTGCTGTATAATCTGCAATGGTCCTAATTATAGCAAGACTTCATGGTGTTTGAAGAAAAATTACTCACCTTAGTAATTGCTTTTCTTCTCATGGAGTCTTGCTATATTAGGACAACCCCCTCCTACCCCTCTCAGAATTTCTACTTGGGTACGGGTTGGCAAATTGGTGCGTTAATTGTGTCATGCCATTTTATCTCTCTAGTTTCCTCCCTTGTTCCATTTGGGTTAGGGAACTAGGTAATTCTGTTTTTGTTAAGTGGTAGATGGTCCTCTCTGGACTTGAGTCTTTTGGGAGAGGGGCCTATTAGTGCTTGTCAGGGTGATTCTAACAATAATATGTAATATTGTTTTTATTCTGTGATTGTTGTTGTTCTACTACTGGTAGGTAGCCAATGGCTAGTGTAGAGCTTTTCCACACAGACTTGCTATGTTAATTTAGTTCAAAGAACCTGGCAGTTTCATTTGAAACTAGCAGATAGAGCTTTTGAACAGCGCCTGCTATGTGGAACTCCAGATTACTCTGGAGTTAACTGTTTCTCTCCGGGCAGTTCAGAGCAGAGGCTAACTGCAATGGTCCTAATATAGCAAGACTCCATGAGAAGAAAAGCAATTACTAAGGTGAGTAATTTTTTCTTTTATTTCTGGGGAGCAATACTTGTAACATTGTGTAAGAGTTCAGAAGGTATAGGAGGAACTTGAATATGATTTAAGTAGGCCCCAATATCCTGATCTGTGGGATTTCTGTCAGGTGATAATGTTACCCAATGATTTTTAATGATAAAAACAAATCCTTTACAGAGCTTCCAACACCACCAAAGAATCAAAAGAACTGCCATTACCGTATTTTCCTCATGGCTTTGCACGCCTGAAAAGGGTCACCTGCTGGGGATTTTTTATCCCATTTTGAAATAATACTTTCAAGGTTTTAGCTCTATCATATAGATAGGATAACATTTCCAGTTTAATCTTTTTGATTTGTTCCGAATAATTAAATTTTGAAGTATTAGACCAAGTATACAATTTATATAATTGCTGGACGCAAGGAAAGATATTTTAAAAATGATCGTTCGCCTTATGTTTCCCGTGTTTTTTAACCAGTCTTAGAAGTCTTGTTTGGAGTCCAGCCACCACTGGCCAATATCCGTATATAAAAACAAACAGAACATCTCGCATTAATGAGGGCTCTTATACCTTGTTGGACCCTTAGTTCATCCAATGCTTTTATATTCAATTTCCATCTAGTAGAAAAGATGTAATTTCAGGAATTTCATAAATATTTGATTAATAAAACATGATCTGAAAATTCCACTGGACAGGTTTCCATTTCAACAACAGGCAAAGTATTAGATACCAGAACATAGTCTACAGTAGACTTAATGTTACCCTTTCTAACGTAAGTTAGGACCCGTTTCCTAAATTTGTTACAATCCATCAAGTTTGCTGAAAATATTAAATCAATAAGGGCATTAGAATCACAGTAGATTTTAGCCATTTTTTAGTTTTATATTAGATGGAATCTCACACTTAAAATCACCACAGAAAATTATATTGTAGTGGTCATTAAGTATGGTTTAACTGCTTTAAACAGTGCCACTCTCCCTGCTTTTGTCTGTGGGCTATAACTATTAATCAACCTATATTTTTATTCTTCCACGTCCCATCCAATAACAAAGCTCTTCCAGGAAGAATATCCACCAATTTTGTTAAATGGAAAGAAAATGATTTAAATACAATCCCCACTCCATCTGCAGTATCTTGTCCAAAGGATCAATAAGAAGGTCCCCAAATCCATTCTCCCGAAAGTTGTTAATATTATATGTAGAAAAGGCCCAGGTTTTCTGCAAAAAATTGGATTTCAAATTGAACCTATGTAAATAATCAAACACCATCAGTCTTTTACCTGAGTTTAAAAGGACGGTGTACATTTATTGTTCCATTTTCTAATTTTGCCATGTGATGGAGTTTTAAACCTTCTCGGTGATCAACTTTTTCCTTCTTTTCTTTTCCTTCATACCCTGCAAACCCCAGATCTTATCTGTGTCAATCTTCACCATTCATCACTGTTGGGTATCTGCCGGAGGTCAGGACCCCGTGGGAGCTTTTTTTTTTTTTTTTAGGTAGGCGGCCGACACACCATTAGCACCGCCGTCGAGGCTGACACACTGCGTGGCGCCGCGAGGTTGGCCGTTAGGCTGTGTTGACTCCGCCTGCCTGCCAGTTCTTCATCTCCCACCGTAGAGGTCACCTCGTGGATGCTGAGAGAAGATTGAGGACTGCTTTGCAGTTTTCTACCCGTTATTATTTTCTTTGGTGCAAGTCCACGGTTCCTCCTGCTGGTTCTGTGTTGCCATACTGACGCCGCCCGTAAGATCTTTCCATTATTATATTTTTCTGTGACGTCAAGTCTGTTTTTGGTGTTTTTTCCCGTGGGTCATGTCTCCGGTTGGAGGGCAAGAAATCTTCTAGGACAGGTCAGCCCCCATGCAGCGGTGCCCATGCTACCGGAAGTATTCCGTCACTGACCAGCATGACTGTTGTCTATCGTGTCTTGGCCCACTTCATGACATGGATTCGTCACGATGCCCATTTAGCCATGGACATAGGGTCATCATGCAATGTGCGTGGAAAGTGGGATGAGCTCCGCCCGACTTTCAGGGTCGGGTGCGCACTCGCCGGGCCAAGTCACGCCTCTCGGCCTTTCCTCCCATTCTCCTCCCAGTTCTATATGGACCAAGGAGGGAGCCTCAGCTACTAGTAGCCTAGCCATTGCCGAGGCTTCTTCCACGGCTCAGGAGACCTGTCCCATTCCTTCCGGGGCGGGCGGAGGTGCCGCCATGGCAATCGCCCTGTGGGGGTGAAGGCTCCCCAGTGTTGGACCCATGGTTCACAAGGCCTGGGTCAGCATTGTCCTCGATGCCGTTGGTCTGTACCATTGTGGGCCTCAGCGCTGTTCATGGTGCCGTGGGTCCCGATGGAGTTGTTGTCAGCTGACTTGTTGTGTGGTGCTGTGGCCTCTATTGGAGCCGTTCGCTGTTACCCGACACTGCTAAGCGGCACTGTAGGAGATGCTACGGTGCCGTCTTTTCCATGTCTCACCACGGCGCCATCCTCAGTACCCGAAGTTGAGCATGGTGCAGTGTCCTCGGGGCTCAGTGTCATGGGACCTTCAGATTCCTCTGTTGGTGCCATCATTGGTGTCACCTCTGCCCTCGGCACAGTTTGTGGTGCCGTGGAGCTGGGCGGTGCAGTCCTCGGCACTGTGTCTGGCGTCGGCACCATCGGCAGAGCCGCCACTGCCCTCGGTGCTGCTCGCGGTGCGGGGAGCCAGACAGCACCATCATCGGTGCCAATGCTGCCATCAGGGCTATTGTCAGCACTGTTTCAGCCCTCGGTGCCTTCGCGGTGCTGTGGGACGGATGGTGCCATGACTGGTCTCGGCTCTGGACCTCTTGTTCAGGCTGGGGCTGTGTCTCCTGCAGTTCACTCATGGAGCTGTGGGGGCACTGGCACCAGCTTGGACACAACTTTGGTTTATGGGCCTGTTGGCAAGGATGGCAGTGGCCACCTCCAATGGTTTGGCACAGGGCCTCAGACTCTACCTCCTCGGAGTTGAGCTCTGAGTCAGATGCACAGTCTGACCCTTTGGGGTTGGCTGTAGAGGTGGGTAGCCCAGTAGTCTCCTCGACAAGCCAGAGTCAACCCCTTCTAAGGTGGGGTCGGTGGCTACGAGACTAGGGTCAGGGGTGTTGACTAGCAGGTAGTGGTGCAGGCCACCATAGCTCTGCAGCCTGGTCCTGGTGGTTTCACTGACCCCTCAGTAGTGGTACCCCACCAGTGGTGTGCCTAGATCACAAAACTTTGGGGCCGATCAGAGCACCTACAGGAAGGGAGGTACTGTGCCCTGGATAGCCCCTTTGGGAGCTGCCCAGAGATGCCAGCTACCTAGGCTGGCCCTCTCAAGGAGGAGGGCTCTTTCAGACTCTGAGGGGTTGAGGGGTGTGGGGTCGGCATGTCAGCATTTTTGGGGTCCACCAGGGCTCTGGGAGAAGCCATAATGCAGATCTCTCTCTTCCTCCTCTGTCTCTTTGAGAGAGTCCTGTTCTTTTGAGGTAGGGGACCATCCTTCTGGACCTATATGGCCCCGGTCTCCTCACAGGGAGGATTCTTGCCAGGCGCAGCCAAGGCAGTACCAAAATGGTTGTTCAGCTGTTGGCTGTGGGGTCTTCCGGGCACCTTCTTCTATGGGTGCCCATGGTCCGCCTCCTTAGCCCAGGAGAAGGTCAGCCGACATCTTTCTTGGCTCTGTCCCCATCTCTCTGCCACACTCTCCTGCACTCCCAGGCATCCTGGGTCCTTGTGGGCCTCTCACCTGGGAGCAGTTCAGAGTGGTGGCTGCTCGGTTCCCTGCTTACATTAGGGTGATGAGCAGCCAGGTTTTTCAAACTCCACCCTGCAGCCACCCACTGAACAGCCGGTGCCTCCAGTTCCTCATCCCCTTTTCTGGGGAGAGGAAATTTCTTTACATCTCTCCAGCTGCTGATCTCGCTGAGTATCAGTGATTCCTCGGAGGATGTTGGAGGACTTGCACCTTCTCCTTCCACTACCAGCAATCCTGAGCATTCAGCGCACGCCTTTCTAGGTGATTTTGGTGAGGCCACCCTTGTGGTGCCACCCTGGCCGGCTCCCTTTCGGGAGGTGTCATTGCATTCCTGGCAGAGGCCCTTCTCTGGGTTCCTGCCCCAAGGATCTCAGCCAGAGGTATTGCACACCCTGGAGTCTCCAGGTTCCATGCCTCATCCACAGTCTGGATTGACGAGTTGGATACTCCTGATGGGCTTCGCCCTTCACGTGACCAGCCCCCAGATCAAGACTCCTCGGATTTTGACTTCTGTGGAGGACTTTCTATTCGGCACAGTTACTTCTTTCTATTTCTGCACATCAGGCCCACTATGCAGCCTATGACTGGTTCTTGTGGTCCAGGCTGGGTCAGCTCCTAGCCTCTTTGCCTGACATGGAGCAAACCAGACATGCCATTGCACTCTCTGGCGTGGCCTGGAGCTAGCAAGGCACCAGCGAGGGCATCCTATGATGCAAATGAGGTAGCTACCAGGGTCATAGGGGCAGCGATCTGCACTAGGCAGATGGCATGGCAGCGTCTTTCCCAGTTGTCACCCTTGGCCGCGTAGGGTGATTAACTCTGCTCACCAGGAGCCTATCTCTTCTCCCACAGAGCAAGACGGCGCTTGTTGGGGCAACTTCCTTCCCCTCCCGGGGACTCCGTCTCACTTTCCCCACTCTCAGGCCTCTCCAGGCCCTGAGTTTCCCCCTTAGTGTGTCACCAACTGAGGCTAAGGGATTTATCCCTAGGGTGTGAAAACCCCTTCAGGGGCTCAGTACTCACCAACAGTGATGAATGGTGAAGATTGACACAGATAAGATATGAAAATTAAGTACCTACCATAATTATGATCTTTCTGTGTATCTTCACCATTCATCCATCCCACCCTCCATACCTCTGGGGCCCCAGTCTCTGGTCCCTTCCTCTCTGTGCCACCCCTCCCCTCTCCTCCTTAGGAGTGGTGTAAAACAGGGCACACAGGGGATTATGTTCCAGGAGAGTGGACAGCATGGGGCACTCCTTCTCCAGTGCCTTGGCTCCACCCCTGTGGGGTGGAGTTGACAGTTGCCCTCCTTTCTCCTCCTCCTCCCTGTTTCTGTCCAACCTATTTCTCCTTGCAAAAACAAATTCCTTTTTCACCAAAATCTTTCCTTGAGAGGTGTTGAATCTCTGTACCCTGTCCTTCTTCCAGAATAGCCGACTCTGCTTATCTGGAGTGTTTGCCAATTATTCCGTGCCTTGAATTATGGCAGAAAACCTTTGCTGCTCCTTGTAGTTTCTATACAATCTGGAGACGGACCAGGGTCTGGGATGTGTTAACCTTCTCCCCTCTCTTCCTAAATTCTTTACCCACCCTACCTCCCTCTTCTTTTCCAGAGATTGGGGCCCTCCCAATCCCCTTAATTTCAACTCTTCTCTTTTCTGTCCTCTTCAGTCGTTATTTCTCCTTTTGGTTCATACATCTTTTCCTTTTTCTGTCCCTTGGACTTCCTTGTCCCACCCTCCACTCCTTCCTCTTACCTCTCTGGCGACTCAGAACTAGCAGTCAGGCAGAGTCGACAAAAGCCTAACAGCCAACCTGCGCGCTATGCAGTGCGTCGGCCTCAAAGGTGGTGCCGATGGTGTGTCGGCTCCACCTACCTTGAAAAAAAAAGCTCCCACAGGGTCCCTGACCTCCAGCAGATACCCAACAGTGATGAATGGTGAAGATACACAGAAAGATCATAATTACGTAGGTATGCAATTTTCATTTTTGTATTTCCATGTCTTGGTCTCTAGAATCACCATCTCCTTCCTCTTGCTCCATATCTGAATCCCCATTCTGGTGCCAGAACTGCAAAAGGGTTATTTGATGGAACAGTATCAGAAGGGAAGTGGAGAAAGGTGGAATACTTATTGACCATTGATTCCTAGAGATCTACGCCTCTGAGGTGGAGATAGAGCTAAAGGACACTATCCTGTTCTGGCTCACTATAACATACTGGAGTAAGACACTCCTGCTGTAAAACCCACTGCTCCAATACTTGAGGGAAGAGAGTGAGAGAGGGAGGGAAGGGATGGTAATCGGGTGGATGAATCCTTATCTTCCACCTGGCCAAATTTTCTATCAGGAACAGCCCTTTTACCAATTCATCTTGTCAAGGTTTCCAGGTACTTCAGCTATATCTTGAGCTTGCTGAATTAGGAGATCTGGACTGACGTTACAAGCAGAATTTTTGCTGCCCAGGGGCAGTCCTTAAAGTCATGCCCCCACATCCTCCACATAGGTCACATTTTGTGTATGATGCACATTGAAAGGAAATGTGTCCTACCTCTCCACAATTCCCAGATCTAGGTTTATCCCATGTGCTAGAAATATGGGTACGTGAACCACATTTATAACAGGTTTGGGGCTGCCCGTGTAAAACATACCCGCTGCTCTACCTAGCATAAATGAGTTTGGAATATGGACAATGTCTGAATCTGTGTTTTGAAATTTTACCTTGCATCTCAACCCCGGTCCAAAAAGTTCTGCATCAAAATGGTCTCAGGGTCACTTAAAATTTCACATCGCTGAGACAGCCAGTATGTAATATCTGCACATGCACGCCCTCATTACGAAACATTACCTTAATGAATTTAACCAAGGTTAAGAAAGTGGAATAACCACAAAGGAGACCAAATGGGGAATATTTCACCTGGGCATACCTCTCCCAAAAGATCTAAAAATGAGCAGAGCGAAACTTATGTCAAATATTGTCCTCCCTGAGATGTTTATGAAAGCAAACACCTCTCGGGAGAAAACCTTAAAGAGTCCTTCAATAGGGTTTTACCCACAAAATGTCTGTCTGGTCTGTCCTCCATACCACCTTTGTACCAGATTCGTACTCACATTCCTCTTGGGAGCCGCTTCTTTTTATATTTGCAAATAGTTCAGATAGTAAGGGTTGTTTATTTGCGTGATTCATCCAGATTTTGATTGTTCTCAGGTTCCACATTGATATTAAGGTCTTTTTCAACAGGTCTTATGGGTTCAACTCCCACTGTCTGAGAAAACACGTCAATGGTATCATTACTAGGAATTAGAACATCTGCATATGTTAAATCTGGTGCTCTTTGGCCTTTAGGGGTAGTTAATATTTGATCCAAGACCTGTCCTGGAATCCAAGTAGATGAAGAGGGAGTAAATGACAGTTTATCGTCCCATTCCGGATCCGGTACCCAAATCCCTGCAGGGCTTTGCTTCCAACCAGACTGGGACAATGCTTCACCCAGAGTCCATGTTGCGTCTTGCAACTCAGCTGTTTTATGAGACGGTAGTGACTCAGCTTTTAAAGTTCCTATATTTAAATGTCTGTTGACTAAGGTTTGGTAAGCCTTTTATCTTTCTGTATATCCTTTTGATCGAATTTTATTATATTTGAAAAGAAAAATGCATAGCTGTAGCTTGAGAGTCCAAGTTGTTAGTTTGAAATCTGACAGCCACTTGGACGTCAGGAAGGGCCACAAAGCTCTGACGTTTTTGACAGCATTGAATGCCTTAGTTTTAGGTTAGTGTCAGTACTTTTAATCTCATTCCATGTAATAGGCATTGGGACAGTCTCACTAATCCCAGATTTTTCAACACTTTTAGCTGAGGGGCTCGCTGTAGGCACACGCTTGAATCTACTGCGTTTAAATGCCAGCTGACTGATTCTCCCTTTCACTTTTCAGAGACAGAAGAAGAAACATTGTAAATAGTGACTGACTCACCCTGTCCCAGCTGGGCCTTTGATCTGTCTGCATCAGAGGTTTCCTGGCAGTCTTCTCCACTGAAGTACCACTTAAAACCAGACGTTGCACCTCCTCGAGTTTTGCTTGTAACTTTGCTTTTTCTGAACAAGCCTCATTTCCTCTCTTTGCAAAAATAAATGTAAAGTCTGCTCAGCATCTTCAGCTGTATCCTTAGGGTTTGTGGCCTTCACCTCATTTTTGAATTAACAGTGAGATCCTCCATGGAAAAAATTTGTTGGAGTATTACCTTCTTCATCTGAGTGTAACAGATTCTCTACCAAATGCTCGAATTCATACCATGAACAGTCTGAGGATTTCAGACTCCTGTAATGCTTGTACCTCCATCCTCTCCGACTGCAAGTCTGGACTGGTCATTGCTTGGCTATAGGTTTCCTACTGACAGCAATGTAGTAGAGGAATTTACCCAGTGTCCTTAGCCAAATTGATCTCATTCATTAAAAATACCACCAACAGCTTAATCTGATTCAAGGTCAGTTGGCATTCATCTGTATCCTCCCCGGTCATGCCTGAAAATAGGCAGGATTTGTCTAGTGCACTTACCCAGTCAACAAAACTAAATAAATAAAAAATAAATAAATAAAAATGCTCTCCCAGAAAACAGAATCTGAGAAACCTGTGGTGGTGCTGGAAAACTGGGATGTGCAGGTAGGCATCCTGCATATCCAGTGGGCAGAGCCAATGGCCCTTCTGTAAGAGAGGAAGCAAGCTTGGTACAGGCAGCATCTTGAACCTCTTGTATTCCACAAAGAGGTTTAATGAACTCAGATCCAGAATGGGTCTGAGATCACCTGCCTTCTTGGTAACCAGAGAACGAATGTGAGTAGAACTCTTTCCCCTGCTGTTTTAGTGGAACCGCTCTATTGCTGCTTTTGCTAGCAGGGAGCTTATTTCCTCTTTCACCAAAGGTATGTGTCTTTGGGGTAGAAGAAGTGACCCAGAGGATTTGTGGGAGGTCTTTCTATGAACTCTATTGTGTGGCCTTGAGCCACCAGCTGGAGTACCCACGGTCTGTGGCTATTTCCTCCCATCCCAGTAGGTGTCTGGTAAACCTTTCCTAACAGTTCCTCTGTGGCTTGCTACAGAGAGGAGGAAGGACTCCATTGAGTCAGGAGGCAGTTGGAAGGGTGGAGGCTGCAGTTCCTGAGGCCCTATGGGACTTGGCTGGGGACCGTGCCAGCTGAAGTGGCCAGATGCTTATTCTGATATCGGTTCTGAGACTGCCTTTGCTGGCAATGTTGCTGCCAATGAAATGGCTGCTGCTGCTTCTGTTTCAGAGGGAGTTTATACATGAACTGGACAGAGTGCAAGGCTTTGCACTTGTCTTGTAAATGCTATCCCCACCATACTTGCTCTGCCCATCCCATGCTCTCTTCCTTTAGCTCAGTTTACTACTGCCACAGCTCACACAAACGATGTATGTCGTCTCTCCACAGGTTTGTCTCCCTGCTCCTACTCCTATCTGGCAACATTCATCCAAACCCTGTCCCATCTCCTCCCTGCCAAACTCAGACCCTCCCTACATCGGGCTACGATAGCCTCTATGAACATCTGTAGCCTCTAAAATGCTGCCATCCAGTGCTGGATGGCACAACATCAGCCTAACATTCTGGCAATCATGGAAACCTAGCTGTTTAAATCTACCCTGGACTCTCTGCGGTCGCTCCCTGGCTATTCACTTTTAGATAAGATAGAGTTGGTAAACGTGGGGGCAGCTGCACTGTCTATATGCATGACTGCTTAATGGGCCATGCTCTACCAATTCCCAAGCTCGACCATGGTACCCAAGCCCTCATTTAGAATCACCCCAGACCCCTCCAGGACCCCTCTGAGTATCTCAGTAGCCTACATTCCCCTCAGAAACAAACCCAAGCAATCCAATCCCTAACTGACTACCTGTCCAGCCTCCCACATAAGGGTGAGCAGATACTAGTGGGTGACCTCAACACCAACTGGCTTGCCAGTTCATCTGCCCTGCCAAGGATGCTTGGCAGCCCTGGACCTAACACAGCTGGTAACCCAGTCTACCCATCTGAATATATTCAATGGCTCTTACACATTACTGGACATCATCCTTGCCAACCGTCAGCACAGAATTGTGGACATCGTGTCCATCCAAACTCCTGAGTGGTCACTCACCAGTAACTTTCACATGGTCCTGCCATCTACCAAAACCTGTGCCCAGCATGGTCTGTCACTGACTTATCTGCCCAGGTAACCTCACTAGGCTTAAGCAGTACCGCCTAGTGGGACTGGCCACCAATCAACCAGGCCCCTAGTATTGATGAAGCACCGACTACTTTACCCACTCCTTCAATAAGGCCTGTGACATCTTTACCCCGCTGGTCAAAACCCGGACTAAGCAACATAGTGCACCAAGGATCACAACATCACTGCTCAAACATCTCCACCACAGAGACAATCTCTGGCACAGAGCCAATTTCTCAGGCTAGCCAGGGACAGGCAGTCCTACAATGCTGAGCGAACAGATGTATGTGGGCCACTCAAAAGCTAAAGCAGAGTACTACAGATCCACACTAGCATCCTCCTGGCAGTCTACCCAGAAT
Organism: Neoceratodus forsteri; assembly: GCA_016271365.2. Taxonomy (NCBI): domain Eukaryota; kingdom Metazoa; phylum Chordata; order Ceratodontiformes; family Ceratodontidae; genus Neoceratodus; species Neoceratodus forsteri. The sequence continues at coordinate 274,577,562 of CM057459.1, read as the reverse complement.
TTCTGGGACAACATAAAGGAGCTAAATGGGAAGCTCACTCCTCGCCCCGTCTCTACTCAACTTTAATGGAACCACTATCACTGACCCCGCTGTTTGCAGACTGCCTAAACACTGCCTTCTCAGATCTCAGCACAGTTCTCCCTAGTAACTTCTTCAACCTATGTCCCCCCAGCCACAGCCCCCACCCACCTTTCTACCTGAGGACCATCTCACCACAAAACTCTTGGCACTATCTAACAAAAAGCCCTCAGTGTTACCAGCCTTTCCTCTGACCCCTGGATACTAGGATCCTATGGCAGGTTCTTGACATAGTACATAACCTCCTGACTGATTTAGTCAACTGCTCCCTCTGCCTGGGCCAGTTCCCTTTAGTTTGAAAAGACTGTGATCACCCCATCTTCAAAAGTGGTGACACCTCCTCTCCTGGAAACTATCTGCCAATCTCTATTCTTCCCTTCTCCTGTAAAGCCCTGGAAAAAATAGTGGCAGACCAATTATCTGAATATCTTGCCTCTCACAATCACCTATGCAGAGAGCAGCATGGCTTCTGTCCAGGTCATAGTACAACCACTGTTCTCATGGAGTTCTCTAACTTCCTTCATGAAACCCTTGACAAAGGCCACCTGCAGGGCTGTCACATTGACCTCTCAAGGCCTTTGATACAGTCTGTCACCCACTCCTACTGGACATTCTTCTTCAACTAGGCTTTTCCCAAGGCCCACTGGACTGGTTCTCTAGCTATTTCTCTTCAAGGTCCCAGTGTGTCAAAATAAACAGCACCATCTCCAACACCACCGTCCACTCCAGGGTCCCACAGGGCTCCATCCTGGCCCCCTTCTTTTAGTCTCTGTGCAAATGCCTTACCCAACTCCTACTCCAGCAAGGTCCTGCTATATGCAGATGATGCGGTTCTCCTCTCCCTCCTCCACCCTGACCCTCCTCTCTTCAGGCCTCCCTCCAGCACTCTTTCAGTCAAATTGGAAATTGGTTCAATGACCACAGGCTGGTCATTAACATTAAAAAACAAAAGCCATGTTGTTTGCCCATCATCAAAATAAGGCAAAAACTTGCCCCTCCATATACTAACCAGCTCACTCCACCCAGTAGAACAAGTTAGCAGCTACAAATACCTGGGCATTACCTTCGACTCTGCCCTCTCCTTTCACTCGCATATCAACCTGCTCACCTCAGTAATTAACATGTGCATAGGCCTTCTCTACTGTCATAAGGACTGCCTCCCAGCAGATGCCCTCAGATTGGCTGTCTCCTCCTCTGTCCTGTCTCTTGTAGGCTAAGGCCTCCTGTCTATGCTGCTACTGATGCCACTACCCACAGGAGAATCCAACTATCCCTAAATAAGGCCTGTAGGCTCCTCACTGGTGCAGACAAATGGACCCATGTATGCACTCTATACTTGTTGGCCAACATACTCAACCTAGAAGAGCAGTTACAATATCAGACCTGCCTCCTGGTTAAAAAATACTTCTAGGTCTCTCCTCCCAGGAGTGTCCACCTCTCCACCCTGCTTTCCCTCTGCCTCTGCTGGTGGCTCCACTAAGGCTGCTCTCAGAGTCCCGAGGGTGTGGACATCACTCACCTAGAGTTCCTTTTGTTACAGGGCGCCACACTGGTTCAACGCCCTCCCTCCTTGATCTCCTCACTCACTAAAATAGGCCCTTTAAGGCAGCTCTCAAGAGCCTCATTTTCTCCACCCACAGCTGCGAATGTGCTCTACATGCGGATCCTAGCCCATAGGTGCCCCACTCCCTCCCGGCCCTTTCCTAGACTCTTGATGACAATTGCCTTATCTCAGGCTGCAATTCTGAATTTACTGTATTTGTCCTTGGAGCCTAGCTTTCACACGTATAGACCTTGGTACTGCTATTGTATACTGTAACTCTTATCTGGGCACTGGATGGTTCGGGATTCTATGTTGTTTGTTCTGACACCTGCAAATATCATGAATACTGTTTGCTATTCGCTGTTTGGTATGTAACAAAAAACTTCTGTAACCTCCTGTCTATCATATTGCATATATGTTGCTGTCTATGTGTTGAATCCACTGGAACTGATGTGAAGCCTTTAGAAATGAGTCCTTGACTCAAAGGGCTGTACTTCTGATAAGTATAATAAATAAATAAATCAAATAATTAATCAGTAATAACATCCTTCACATCTCCTCTGAACAAGACTGGGCCCCTGAAAGGAGCATCTTGGATGGCTGTCTGGACCTCTGGTACGAGACCTGAAATCCTCAGCCATGTGTGCCTCCATAAGCTGATGGCAGTGGCTGTTTCCTGGCAGAGGCATCCACTGCATCATAGATGGCCCTCAGGGAGTGTCTGCTGGCCGACATGGCCAACCTGACCAAGCCTGCTATCTCCTCCTTTAATTGGGAGTCCTGAGAGTCATCTTATACTCCAGTTGGCCCAGAACAGACTTCTGACGGATCCCCATGTGAGCCACATAGTTCAGGTCTCTGATGTACAAAGTGGAAAATGAGTAGACCTTCCTCCTGTACTGGTTAATGACCTTAGATTCCTTGTCCAGTGGGGAAGTGCAAAGGTGCTTTGGTTTGGCTGACCTGTTATGGACAGCACTGATGACCACTGAGTCAGCCTGAGGATGAACGCCAGGTGGTCTTTGCCCTCTGGTTCTGATATAGCCTGTCTGCCTTCTGGCCACAGATGCCAGAGAGGCCAGCTGTTTCTAAACTGTAGAAGCCAAATCTCAGTGGGCCCTACACAGGGCGGAATGAGGGTAGGTGACAGATCTCATCATTCTAAGTGTTCAGCCAGTCTCTGTCTCTGTCTCTGCGGATCCTGGACTTTCATATGCCAGTCATACATTGCCTGGATTTTCTGAGGAGTTTCATAAAGGAAGGGTCTTCTGGTGGAGACTTGGGTGACCTTGGTTTTGCTTCATCCGACATCGGAGACTTATAGAGCTGAAATGAACCGAGTCACTATCTGAATCCAATGGATGACTTTTGTCAGGTGAACTGAGCCCTGATAGGCGATATCTATCAGCTTGGAGAGGTTTACAGGTCGTACAAACTCAATGGTTTGTGGGCAAGGTGGTTGCTCTACTGACCTTCCGATGTTGGATGCTGAGGGGTTGATGGCAGGATGGGTTTAGGTGACAGAGCCCTAGGAGCCAGCATTGGGGACAATGAGGGTTGCCATTTCTCCAGCTTTGGCGTGAGCTGTGACTTTGCCTCACAACCTAATATTCTTCAGGTGAAGCTACCGCTGGCTGGAAACTGCAACACTGGACTTAGGGTTTGCAAGAAAGCAAGTTGTGCTCACAACAGAGGAGAGTGAACCTTACAATTTACAATTGTCTTTGGTTTGAAGCAGATTCCTTAGGAAAGTTAATATTCTTCAGGTGGAGGATACTTCTAACAGAAGGGTGAAATAAGGAACTTAGAATTATCAGAAAAGGCAGTCTTTCAATCAACAGAGGGAGGTGGACCTTGCTTTACTTTTTGTTACAGTTGTTAAGATTTTCAATCCAGGAAGAGTTTAAATCACAGGGACTGAATACTGTTTACTGTGTCTGTCCTTGTGCACAGCTGCCGTGTTTTGGGGCTGACTTCTTTCACAGCACAAGTCGCCAGGCTGTTTTGGGGCTGGGGAGGTTAACCTGTGTCTGACTTGGATGTTTGGATTTTTCTCTGTTTGATTAGCAGGGTATTTTCTCTGTCAAATTGTCGTGTAGGGCATCTTGATGACAGGAAGGCACTCATTGCCACAGTAGGTCAGAGCTTTTAGCTGATTGTTTCGTGAGGACACAGTTTAGGCCCAAACCCTTCCCATCCTCACCCCACCCACCCATGGAAATAGTTCCTTGTATCTGGGGTTCTGACATCATTTCCTCAAGAGGGCAAGGTGCATATCACTGTCATATCCTTTCTAGCACACTGCACTGACAATATAAGCATACACATTATATAATATATGTATTTCTATATAACGAACCAATCACACACAGAAAAATAAATAAATAAATAAATACATAAATACATAAATAAATAAACTAAACAAGGTAGACAGGCATGTAGGAGTAGTGCAATGTAATGGCTATGGGGCAGCAGTCTTCCGGGAGTCTTTCTGAGGCTGAGATGCTGCCCTGTTTGCAGACAACTCTCTGCCCTGAGGGAGGAAGTTGCCCATCTTCAGGCCTCACTGGACAGTAGTAAGGAACATCCCCCATCCAGGGAGCACCAGAGCCACCACCACTACCTCAGAGGTTGCAAAGAAAGAACAGCAGTTGGACCACAGTGGGCTCAAGGAGGGTAAGGGTGGTGGAACAGAGGGACACCCAGTCAGCTGTTCCACCCACAATCCATACACAATTCTGGGGAAGCATAGTTCCCCATGGATGCACCCGCAGAGGAGACTAAGGAGGTTGCAGACAACTGTCACAAGGGAGGCCCTCAGGAAGGAGGCAGAGGACACCACAGGAAAGGAAGCAGCTCCTGGTGGGGACTCAATTATTAGGGGATAAAACTGGGGGAGCAGGGAAACTGAAGTAAGGTGCCTGCCTGGTGCCATGGCTTAGAGGGACAGGAAGCGCATCCTTAGGATCACGAGAACAGTTGCACAGGAGTCTGAGCTGGATGTCATTGTCCACCTAGGGACAAATGACTTGACTCATCATTAGATTAGAGCACTGCAGAAGGACTTTGTAGAGTTGGGGAGGGCCTAAGACAAGTAGCACACACAACATCCTTCTCAGAGGTGCTGCCTGTCAGTGGCATGGGTGAGGCTAGGGTACTTTGCACCATGCATTTTAATGAATGGTTGAAAAATGGTGTGGAGCACAGGGTTTTGGTTTCATTGGGGACTGGGTTTCACCTGGAGGGACACCAGCCTATACTGGCAGGATGGTCTGCATCTGTCCAGGAAGGAACAAGTCTTTTGGGCAATCAGTTTAAATGCTTCATTGGCAAGCTTTTAAACTAGTCAAGGGGAGGCACTGATAAGCAGCAGGAAAATCCCAGCCTCCCTACAAAACAGGCTACTAAATGAGAAAAAGACCAAGGTAGAAAGGTCAGTGGGGGATGCTGCTACAGAAGGTAAAGCCATCAAAAATGGAGAGCAATGAGTACCAATGCCTGTAGTCTGGGTAACAAGCTTCCTGAATTAGTGGCCTTGATGGAGGAGGAGCATCTGGATATCATGGCAGTCACAGAAACATGGTACACACAGAACCATGACTGGGACATAAACATACCAGGATACATCTACAGGAGGGACAGGGAGGGTAAAAGAGGAGGAGGAGGAGGAGGAGGAGGAGTAGTAGCTCTCTACATAAGGAAGGAATCAAGCAACAAAACAAAAGGGTAAACAGGGAGGAGAAGAAGCACTGTGGGTCAATTTGGAGGCAGGCAATGGCACCACAATCTGCACAGAGGTTGTATACAGACCCCCTCAGGGGAGGATATGGACAAGGAAATGATAGAAAGTATACTTAAAATGGCAGATAAAGGGAGATATTGCTGATGGGTGATCTGAATATGCCAGATGTTAACTGGAGTGCAGTTGCAGCAGCCACTTCTAGAGTGGGATTATTCTAGATGCCTACAAGGCATGCCTTAGACAACTAGTATTGGAACCCACTCAAGAGGGAGCAATCATAGACCTGGTTCCCTCAAATGGAGATGGAGAGAGGATCACATATGTAGAAGTGGGTAGCTATCTGGGAACCAGCGACCATCGAACAGTATGGTTCACAATAAACACAGCAATAGAGTCAAGCCATGCAAAGGCAAAAGTACTGGACTTCAGGAGGGCAGACTTTGCTAAATGGGTGAGTGCCTAAGAATGCACTGAGAAATGGGCAGGAAGGGGTGGAAGAACAATGGGATAATAAAACTGCCAGGCCCATCACAGAAGTAACAAGCCTTTGTGTGAAGCAAATAAATAAAACAAAATGATCTAAGAAACCACTATGGTTCTCAAAGGAGGTGGCAGTGAAGGTTCAAGAGAAAAGAAAGCGTCAGAAAGTACAAGGAATCACAGAAGGAGCAGGACAGATAATCTGAGGCAGGGAGATCAGAGGGCTGTGGGTTCAGTTCCCACATCTGGCACTTGGGTTAATATCCCAGTACTGACACTGTAGTGCAGCATGAGAGGGATGCTGCACTCTGAGGTGCCGCCTTTTGGATGAGACGTTAAACCGAGGTCCCATCTGCCTGTATTGGTGGTAGTCAGGTGGATGTTAAAGATCCCATGGCACTTATCGAAAGAGCACGGAATTTCCCCAGTGTCCTGGCCAAATTTCCTCATTCACTAAAAAATACCACCAACAGTTTAATCTGGTTCAAGGTCAGTTGGCATTCATCTGTATCCCCTCCCCGGTCATGCCTGAAAATAGGAAGAATTTGTCTAGTGCACTTACGCGTCAACAAAACTAAATATAACAAATTGTATCAGTTAAAGCAAAAGGAAGCTGGAAGGCAGTCAGAACAGCAAAGGCCCAAATTGAGGAAAAGATAGCCAACTCAGTTAAGAAGGGGATAAAACCTTTTTGGTACATCAGGGAGCGAAGGAAGACTAAGGGAGGGACAGTGAGGCTTAATAAAGGGAGGGTGGGCAGAGGGTGATGGTGAAAGGCAGAGATACTAAACAAATATTTTTGCTCAGTATTTACAAATGAAGAGGGGAGGTACCTAAAACAAACAACAGAAACACTCTGGATACAGAAGTTGATACCAGCCCATTTATAGAAGAAAGGGTTCTGAAAGAACTCTTAAAACTGAAGGTGGACAAAGCAATGGGGCCTGATGGGATTCATCCCAGAATTCTAAAAGAACTAAGGGTAGAACTAGTGACACCACTGACTACCCTCTTTAACATATCATGGGAGGATGGGGTGGTACCTGAGGACTGGAGGAGGGCAGATGTGATTCCCTTCACAAAAGTGGGAGCAGGGCAGAAGCAGGAAACTACAGACCTGTTAGTTTAACCTCAGTGATAGGGAAAATGATGGAATCACTTCTGAAGGAAAGAATTGTCGAGTACCTAGAGGCCAGAGGGGCACAGGATCCAAGGCAGCATGGATTCACAGCGGAAGGTCATGCCAGACGAATCTAATAGATTTCTTTGACTGGGTGACCAAAGTAGTAGATCAGGAGGGGCTGTGGACATGGCCTACCTAGACTTTAGCAAGGCATTTGACTCAGTCCCCACACAAAAATTAATATGCAAGTTAGCCAGCCTGGGAGTGGGTCCCAAGATGATAGCCTGGGTAAAGAATTTGCTGAAGAATAGGACACAGAGGGTAATAGTAAATGGAGTCCACTCTGAAGAAAGGGGGTTACTAGTGGGGTACCGTGAGAGTTCAATATTAGACCGGTCATCTTCAATGTCTTCATAAGACATTGCAGAGGAACTGGAAGGAAAAGTATGTCTTTGCAGATGACACAAAGATCTGCAACAGAGTTGATGCACAGGGTGGGTTGGAAACGATGAGAAGGAACTTGGCAAGGTTAGAGGAATGGTTAAATGTATGGCAGCTTAGATTCAATGCTAAGAAGTGCAGGTAATGCACCTGGGAAACAAAAACCAGGGAAGAGTACACAATGGGGTGTGAGATACTAATAACAACAAAATGGAAAGGGACCTGGGGTAGTCATATCAGATAACTTAAAGGTGGGCAAGCAATGTGAGAGGGCAGTAAGGAGGGCTTAGGGATATTGGGATGCATAGGAGAGGCATCATCAGTAGAAAACAGGAAGTTGTTATCTCTCTGTACAGACAGCTGGTGAGACCCCATCTGAGTACTGTGTGCAGTTCTGGAAACCCAATCTCTGCAAGGACATAGACAAGATGGAAGCTGTCCAGAGGAGGACAACTAAAATGGTGCAGGGTCTGCACCAGAAGACATATGAAGAGAGACTAAAGGAGCTTAATATGTATAGCCTCGAGGAAAGGAGGGAGAGGGGACATGATAGAAACTTTCAAGTACCTCAAGGGAATCAACAAAGTCCAAGAGGGTAGCATCTTTCAAAAAAAGTGTGCAAGAACAAGGGGCACAATTTGAAGATAGACGGGTGGGTGGCTCAGAGGTAATGTAAGGAAGTATTTTTCACAGAGAGGGTTGTGGATGCATGGAACGGCCTTCTGGAGGAGGTTGTGGAGTCAAAACAGTGGTTGAATTCAAGCATGCATGGGCAGTCATAAGGAAATTCTAGGGGTGGGGTAGAAGAAGTAGGCTGCTGGTTAACTAGGATCTGCAGCTTATCCATTAGGTAGGAAATGGGCAGACTGGGTGGGCCAAGCAGTCCTTATCTGCCATTAAATTCTGTGTTTCATGTTTCTATTTCACCAGGACCGCAGCATTGCCTGAAGGTCTACCTGGGGCTGAGGCAGTGGTGGTCTGGGTGGATATGGTGGGTTATGGTGTCTATACCCCAGGTATCCCACATAGTAGGGGTAGCTAAATCCTGGTGATGGATACCCCAGCATCGGAACTCTGGTGAAGGGTACCGGCATCAGATATTGCAGTGTTGGATACCCTGGTGGGTATTGTGGTGTCGGATAACCCAGCCGGGTAACCTGGAGGGTTGCCTGAGTGGCCCAGCATTAGCCCAGATGGAGGGCCATTGGCCCCTGGAGTTGGGCCCAGTGGTAGGCTGAAGGTTCTGGAAAAGGCCCTGATGGGGGGCAGAAGGTCCCATGGAGGGTCCATAGGCAGGGGCAGAAGCTCTAAAGGTCTCAATGGGGTTATCATCGGGCCAGACGGTGGTCCCACGGAGCTGATGGGCCTAGAGGAACCGGGCGTGGCCTTTGTCAGGTCCAGTGGTAGCTCAGGCATTGGTGACTCTGGCGCCAGGAGAGGAACAACCCTGATGGTGGGCTTTATCCCTCCCTCCGGATCCCTGGGTGGTGGGAGACTGGAAGGTCCGCCTCTGATGGTGGAGGGGAGAGGTCAGAGGAGACTCCAATGTCAGCTGTGGTTCAGACGTCAGCTTATCCGCCCTTTAATTTCAGACATGAGAAGCTGGGCCAACACGACACACCTCCTCTTCATGGCCTTCCTCCAGGTGGTCACAACCTGCGTGATGTTGCTGTGCAGTGTTTGGATCCCCAAGCTGGTCTCTCATTGAAACAGTCTCTGGTGCAGGAGTAGCGGCCTAGGCCAAATTGGCAGGACCCAGGCAGGATGAGCAGTCTGGCAAAGTTTGTGATCTTCTGCTGGTGAGGCCTCCAGCTGGCGTAGAATAGGTTTGGCTGTGGTGAACAGGTCTCGACCCACATAACACATTCAGCACATTAAACATAAGCAGCTTTCTTTGGATACACTTCATATGTAGCCTAGTTGCAATTCAGCAGCTTTACTGAGCAAACCTTTTGATCTGTATAGGTCTTGCACACAAACTGGGCCAATCAATGTAGGAGAAAGTCTTCGGTCCAAATTGCAAGTAGCACTAACAAACTTCTTCTCTTCTTCCACCACAGTTCCAAGCTGGAATCAGACAAGTCTGTTTTCTGCTATAGGCAGTCTCAAGCAGGAGAAAGGTGGCAAGGAGTCAAGCTGAGCCTCTTCCAGTTGATTTCTCTATGCTCCTTCTGGGAGTAGCTGCTCGACAGCTCAAGCTGTTCATACTTCAACCTCCAACTCTAACTGATCCACTGTCTCTTGGCACACTGGGCATTTCCTTTATCAATCCAGGGATTTGGTTGGCGGAAGGAGCTGTCAGTCACAGTTAGGGCCCTCCATGTCCATTTGGGTGCCACAGTGCTTCAAAACTACAGAATTTCCTTCTCACAGAACAATGGGGTTTAGATCTGTTTTAGGTTCCAGAGATTCTATTGGTCCAATTACTGAAAGTTTCAGACCCTAACATGGTGGTTTCCATCCAAATGAATGGGCTGCAATTAAAACAGGCTAGACAAACATCTCTATCTCAGATATAATAAGGCACAAACAGTAAATAAGCACATTTGCTACACAAGCTCCCACTGCGCTTGTAGTGACTGCAGAATGGAGAAAACAAAGCACTGTCTGGCCGGCCACAAGCCTTAAATCGCTCGGACCCAGCACAGACCAATTACTGAACACAGGTTAGTTACTCTTTTAAGGGACAGGAACTGAGGCTCAGCATTGCACTCTCACACAAATACACAGAATCACATTGGGACAGGACACCAGTCTGACAGTGGGCATTAAGGGCCCAGAAAGACATTAAAGTAAGTCCCAAATTGGTAGGGGTTACATTCTTCCTGCCTTGAAAATTTGGCATCCCCATCAAGTCTATGCACACTACATAATTTCTATATAGGGTCATGTGATGGCAGTCTAGAAATCAGGCAGCAGACTCCATTTGCTCTGCTCCCTGCTGCATAAAAAATACTACTGTTTAACCACCTTCTCAGAGGCAATGGCGAGTGATTTCGGACTGGATCAACATATAAACTCTCTACTTCATTGTAATCTCTAATAATGGTTGTCTTTATGCTCAAGTGCCACCGCTGCACTCGCCACCACCATCTCCCGAAAGGACAAGGCCCCCAAACGGCCTAAATCACAAACGCAAGATAACGCCTGGATCCACACCACTGACAGAGGCCCTTTTAGAGATAATGAGACCGATGCAGGAATCTATTGAAACCATTACTGACAAGTTGCATCAGATTAAAGTAGCAACAAACTCTCTCATGACCCGAGTTGCAGATTCAGAAGCTCGCCTTACATCGGTGGAGAAAAGCAAGATAAGTCAGCCCTGGATTATGCACTTACTAACCGGAGAATTAAAAGTTGGAGGATAAGCTAGAAGACCTGGAGGGAAGGAGTTGCAGGAATAATCTTTTAATAATAGATATTCCTGAACAGGAAGAAGGCACATCACCCATTCTCTTCATTCAGAGATTCTGAGAAAAATAGCAGGCCCTTCTCCAAATGGCCCTTCCTACATTGTGGAGAGAGCTCATTGGGCACTCTGCCCACCTCCACCCCCGGCTCTCCACCCAGGCCTATAATCTTTAATTTACTTAATTTTCTGGACAAACAGCATATCCTCTCACAAGTATAAGCTTTACAAGAAGTTTTATGGGAGGAAAATGAGTTAGAATAACTCAAGATTTGCCACAGTTGGTCCAACTGAAACGCCAAGAGTTACACCCACTGTATCCAAGTTGATTGCAGCTGGTAAGCCATTCCTTGTAAAATACCCTGCAATTTTGTAAGTTAAATTGGGAGATCATTGGCAGACCTACGAATCCCAGGAACAGGCATTGAGTGAGCTAAAACGGCGCTTCCAGATCTGTTTAAATGAACCTGCCCCTGGATGCAGTGTAGACATTTAATCAAAACAGTAGTGGCAGCTTTTTGTGCCAAGGCTATGAGGTATTCATGTCTTTGAATATTGGGACAAGAGCATAATGTGCAACGATAAACTGCTTGACGTTTTTCCTGCTAGCTTCCAGTTTTATTATTTCAAGCAGATGGATCTTACCAGAAAAACCTTCAATGTTGGCTTTAAAAGAATCACTCTACTCAATGAAGAACCACGTTTTCTCTAATATGTATTTGGTTCCACGGTCAATTCTAAACAACGTTACTGGCGTTTGCCTCTAGAGACTACCTGTGCAGTATTGCTGGCTCTAAAGGACTCATTTTCCTTTATGAAGATCCTACATTTTTCCCAGAATTACACCTGGCTCCAAAGTCAATTCTTTACAATATTTGGCGCTTGCTCTAAGGACTGCCTGTGAGGTAACAGACAACTCTGTGAGAACTGACTATTTACTTAAATTATGTTATTAGTGTGCTATGTTCACTTTATATTAACATTTACCAGCTATCATAATGTTATATTTTAACCCATCGAAATAAGAGATAACCTTTTCAAGAAAGGGAATAGACTCCTTCTGGTAAGTCATTTTACTTTACTCATAATATCAAGGTCAGCTATTTGATTTTGAAGGTTTTATTACTGCTGAATGGCTAAAAGCGAGTTAGGGAGGGGTTTATGGGGACATGATGTGCTTGTAGGCTTGTTTCATATACATCACCTGACAGACTAGGTTTGAAGTGCAGTTGTAAGAACTAGGGTAGTTAACAAGGGATTTTTGGGATTGTACTGGGGAGGGCTCCTGGATTATTTTTTTTTTTTGATACAGATAAAGACATCAAGTATTTCTCTCTGTTACTCTACATGCTTCACCTCGCATCTAGGCCTAGTCTCAAATTATAAATAATGTTTGGTCCATATATCACTTTAAGCTGGAATGTAAAGGGACCAGGGACAGATGCAAATGACAAATCATCTTGAAACATTTATGGAACCTTAGGCTAATATAGTTTGTCTACATGAAACCCACCTTAGAAGAGAGGATATTCTCTCTTGCATGTAAAGGATGGATAGGGCAGCTTTTGAAGCAGGAATATCTACAAATCGAGGAGGTGTTGCCATTCTATTTTATAAAAAGTTCCCTTTAGATTGGTACATGAAATCTGGAATAGTCAAGGACGCTACATAATACTGTATGGATCCTTGGGCTCTCACCAAATTACAGTTGGTTCTATATATGGATAAAATGCTGATTCCCCAGCATTTTTTACAAGTTTAATGGAAATGACTTCTACTCCCCAAAGGCAATTTTTCTCGGAGGAGACAGGAATATCACCCTCAGCTCATTTTAGATAGATCAGACTTTAAGCAGTCCAGTCTCTCCCTCACAGACAGCCTTACAAGAATTAATAAATGGGTTGGGTCTCCTTGACATATGGAGAGTGTTCAATCCACTGAAAACAATATACTTTCTTCTCTTTTCCCACCGCACCTGTTCATGGATAGATTATTTCTTGATAAGTTCCCATATTTTGCCAGGAATAATGGAGGCTACGATCCACCCGCAGGTTATATCTGATCACTCCCCGTTTCTATTACATACATCTTAGGCCTGGAATTAAAAGGATTCCATATGGCGATTAAATACACAATTACTCCAACTTCCCAATATACAAACCCATCTCAAAACTTTCATTATCTCCTTCCTTGAAAGTAATGTTGGTTCAGTTGCTTGTAATCGACATAGTCTGGTCAGTCCTGAAATGTGCTATATGGGGGAATGCATACACTTAGCTTCTAACAGGTTTAAAAGTTTAAAATGAGGACTGAAAAATTGTTGCATGATATTAAAGCTTTGTAATTAACAATCAGCAAGCACTCCTCAGAAGCTGAATGGATTAAACTCCATACGCTACACTCCCAATTTTCAGATCTCATGTCCCAAAAGCTGAACTCTCTTTAAAACGCATCAAGATTAAATATTTGGAATCTGGGGAACGTGCTGGCAAATTATTGGCTATCCGTATTAAACAAGCTGAATCTACCCATTTAGTGTCAGGACTATACCTTGCCAGAGATGGCCCATTAGTCACAAATCCAAGAGAAATTACCTCTGGCTTTGCACAATATTATGGGGAACTGTACAATGCTGTACAGGAGATATCCAAGCTAACAACAACTTCAAACGTATTTTGACCAGCTGACTCTCCGACCTTACCCATAGATAAAATCCCACTTCTGAGCTCCCTATTCTAGAATGGGAAGTCACACAAGCAAATAAACAACTCACCATAGATAAATCACCTGGACCAGATGGCTTCCCGACTAACCTTACAAATTATATAGTACAGAACTCTCCCTTCTGACAAAAGTATTTAATATTTGGTACGAGAATAACTTCTCAGATCTTACATACCTTGAAGCTCTGATTACCATTATTCCTAAATTGGGCCGAGATCCACACTATATTGAAAATTACCATCCTATTTCTTTACTTAATGTAGATGTTAAAATATTGGCAAAAGTATTAGCCAATCATCTGGGCCCTTTATTGGACACATTAGTCGCTAATGAACAGGTTGGTTTCCACGTCAGGATGCTCCTAGAGTGACCATATGCACCGACCTTTGCACCTCATTACTCTAGCTGGTAACTCAGCTGTACCAATTGCCCTTATTGCTTTAGATGCGGAGAAAGCTTTTGATCATGTCTCTTGGCACTTCCTTTTCACTGAATTATCCCTGTATGGCATTCCACAAGCATTTGTTGACTGGATTAGGCAATTATATACGTCCCCACGGCCCAGGTCTGGTGCAACAGTTACTTATCTAATTCATTCCTATTGCTCCGTGGCACTAGACAAGGCTGTCCTCTCTCCCCTCCTTTTCAACCTCTATTTGGACCCCTTTATCAGAGATTACTTATGACACAGGGTTTGCAAGGAATTAAATAGGAACTCGACAACATCTTTTGTCAGCATACACAGATAACCTATTATTACATATGACTAACCCAATTGATGTTATACCAATTCTCCTGCAGGAAATTGAATCCTTTTCAAGAGTTTCCTCATTACAAACTCAATTTGGCAAAATCCAATATTTTCCCTTTGAACCAGAAATTACTACTTACAGACGTAGAAAGATTTGGACTACACTGGGAACCTAAAGGTTAACCTACCTGGGTATTAAAATTTCCAAAGAATATTCCTCTATTATCATACAGAATCTCACTAATTTAATTCAGATAATAAAATGGGACTTGGAAAGGTGGAATACATTACCAATTTCTCTATGGGTAGAATCAGCACAGTCAAGATGAATGTGTTGCCCAGCATCCTATACCCCCTTAATATGTTGGCCCCATATCTCCCTAAATCATGGTTTCTATTCTTAGAAACTTAATTAACAAGTTTATCTGGAAATGCAAAGCAGTAGGATGGGCATAGCACAAGCTTACTGCACCAAAACTTTGTGGTGGTCTTTTCTACCATCCTTTTTACTTATTATGGCTCTATCCATAGCACTATTCTAGTACATTGGACATCCCAGTTACCTGAAGGACATTCAAGATCATATTCCCTCTTGGCTAGATATTGAAAAACCCTGGTATCCCTACTTTATGCTCTTTACTGGCTTTAATATACTCCTCTCCAAAATGCATTCCCAGAGAGCTCTGGAAAACTCCAGCAGGATGGTCACTGAGACCCCTGAGTCAGCTGCAATATCACCTGAGTCTAAATTGGCATATAGATGGGAAACAACCACTTCTAAATAACCCCATTTTAGAATCCAACAGAAACTTACTTCAATAGCATTTTGGCCCTCTTTGAGGAAAGAGGCTTATTGATTTTGTTCCTAATGGCAGAGTACTTTCATATAATCAATTCCTGCAAAGCTTCTCAGATTTAAGAGTACCCCTTCAAATATTGGCAGGTTCGACATGCAGCTGCCTCCTTTTAACCATCTTGGGAACATCTGACCCACCCAACATGGATTTATCCTCCTCTCTTCAATGTTGCTGGTCAACCACACCCCATCTCCAAAGTATGCAAAGAACTACAGACCCTTGACACACAACTACCTACAGGTATATGTTACTAGTGGGTTAATAGTCTATCACTCCCATCTGTAATTGATTTCTGGCGACAAAAGTGGATTAAATTATATAGACTTGTTAAACAAGATTGCTTGTGTCTTGCACAATTTAATATTATGCACAATCTCTATTTTACTCCCCAGAAACTTTACAAAATTGGTAAATATCTTCTTCTCAATGCCCCTGTTGCTCTGCTGAAAATGGGGACCTCTATCATATGTTATGGATGTGCCCTAAAGTTCAATTGTTTTGGAGAGCTATCAAGAATTCCTGCATCCTCTGTTGGCCTTGGGCCCATTATTCTCTCCAGAAGTTTGTTTGCTTAATTATTATCCAACAGCAACATTGACATTTAGGAAATACTTTATGGCTCTCATCTCTGCTGTGGCTAAGCTTATACTCATAAAGCATTGGATCGATGACTCCTTGCCTACAACATTGGAATGGCATAGAGAAATGTTGCAGGCCCTACAGTTAGAAAAAGCACATTGCCAGTATGGATAATTGGTTGCAGTGTTACCTAGACAGATGGGGCACTTTAGACACTTTATTAGCTGCATGGAAACCCTGACTATCTGACCCACTGTCTGAGCATATTATCAATTGTCTTATGGCTTTTCTTGAGGAAAACCTATATACTTGATGTCTTTTATGGGGATTTTTGTTTAGAGGTTTTAATTAAACCCTATGTTTTGTTGTAGTATACTTCTACTTTAAGATTGTATATGCTATAGATTTTTAGATAAGCATACAATCACTATGCAGTCTAATAAGTGTACTTGATCATTGAAACTTTGGCTATGACTGCCTTTATATCTCTGTATACTACATTGTAACTTGTTTTAAAAACTGAATACAAAATTTATTGAATAATTTCTATATAGAAAGCACCATATGTAAAATACATGCATGTTTCATTGGTATACCATAACATAAAATCTGATACATCAGTAAAATAAACTGATTATAACAACAGCAGTACTATACTTTTCATTTGTTAATGAAATTTTCATAAGAACATATTTTCATAAACACTTTCCATAAACAGATTAACAAGTTCAAGTAGTTAAACACAATATTTGCACCACGTTTGTTTGTACTACCTCCTGTACCCTAACCCACATGACTTGGGGCCTATTCTATCAGCTACACTGGGGCTGCAATGGGCAAGAGCATTAGTACACTGATTGGAGATCTTCCTGGACATAAGTCTCCACCACTCATTCACACTCAGTGGGATTAACGCCGGAGCACTAAGACCCATCGAGCAAACTTT
The DNA here is from genome assembly GCA_016271365.2 of Neoceratodus forsteri. Classification (NCBI taxonomy): domain Eukaryota; kingdom Metazoa; phylum Chordata; order Ceratodontiformes; family Ceratodontidae; genus Neoceratodus; species Neoceratodus forsteri. The sequence continues at coordinate 274,560,886 of CM057459.1, read as the reverse complement.
TTGCTGGAGGGTCGGTAGCGAGAAGGCAGCGCTGCGAGACAGTTGCGCGAGCAGCGGCCTTCGAGCCGGTAATGACCATCTCGCAACGCACCCTCCAACCGCTTCAGTTCCTTTTTTTCCCGCCGACGAAAAGGCTTCAGTGACGACGTCGCTATTGAGTCGGAGTCAAACTTCAAACTAGCGCATAGTTTTCAGTTTGTTTTTTGTAACTTTATCACGATAAGTAGTATCGCTTAATTTTATTCTATTTTCGTTAAATTTTTCTAATATTAAATTTTACTTGAAGAAGTCTCGGCCTACTGGACGGAGTCGACCATGAGCAGGTCAGGTGCGGTAGGGAGACTTCATATGAAAGCTGTTCAGTCAGCCGGGCTGGTCCGGTCAGCCTCCTTCTCCTCAGCGGGTTCCGACAGCGGTCAGTCCGATGCCGGGGGATGGCGGTCCCCGCCGGCATAAAATAAGCGGTCGCATTCTCGGCACCGTTCGGCCTCGAGCTCTTCTTCGGCCCACAGGTCAAAAGAAGGCATCACTTCGAGGTCGCCCTCTGGGTATGTCTCGTCGGCGAGCTCAGTTATCGTTGCTAGTTGCGGTCTCCTTCTTGAGTCGCCAACTTCCGTAATCGCCGCCCCGACATCGGAGTCCCTCCCGCCTATAGGTAGGACTCCAGATGAGCAGTTTCATCAGTGGGCGCTCTTATGGAGCAATGGGCTCGGAGGTTGGTTCTTCTGCCTGGCTCGGTTGCCTCGGGCCCTCGGGCCCTCCGTGATCAGGTAGGGCGGTTGCACCTTCCTAGTTGCATGGCGCCTTCTTGGTGCCAGCGACTGCTTAGGTGTTTCCCTCTCACATGGCTGCGGCGCAGGGGCCTCACCATGCCCTTATCTCCTGGTTTTTCCTTCTAGCTTTCCAGGTTCCTGGACTTTTCGGCGCTCGGCAGGGTCTGTTGGCTTGTCGGCACCATTTTGGTGCCGCTAGGTCTTGCTGCACCGCGAGGTCTCCCCGCGGCGCCGCCCGGTGGTGCCGTTGGATAGGCGGCGCTGTTCGGCATCGCCTGCGGTGCCGTTTGCGACACCGATCGTGGCGTCGTCCGTGGCGCCGTTCGCGGCATCGTGCGCTGCGTCGTCGGCGCGCCGTGCGCGTTGTCGTCCGCAGTGCGCTTGGGCGCTGCGGGCAGCGTGCCTCTTCAGCGCCGTCGCCTCCTCGGTGCCGTCTTCAGCCCGCTTTGCCGTCTCGGCGCCGGCAGCCCTTGGGACTCTCCTTGTTTTCTGCTATTTCCTCCTCTCCTAATTTTCACTCCTTTCCTGTCCAAACAGTCCTTTCTGGACCATCAGGAGATGATCTTGAGCCTGACCCAGACCTTCGGTTGGGTGATGAAGTGGAGGAAACAGGATCTTTCTTTGCTACAGAGCCTGTGGTCGAGGACCTGTCCTTTAAGTCTCTGTTGAAGAACCTGGGATCCACTCTTTCTCTCCAGACTACAGACATCGATCCTGGGAAGATATTAAGACTCCAGTATCTTCATGCTTGGAGATCCCTACGGATTTGACTCCTCCGATTCAGCCTTCCTTCGAGGACGCTGTCTCAAATGGTATGGAATAATCCTGCTCTTATTCCTCAGTGGCTAAATCCATTGATAAGAGTATTCAGCTCCCAAGGATCGTCCCATTTTGGCATCCCAAGCCTTTGGGATCCTATTGTAGTCCTGGCAGAGAATGACAAGGTCGTTCTTCCTCAACTACTACAGCTCGACCTATTAACAAAGAGTCTCGTAAGATTGATACATTAGGTAAGAGAGTCTTTGCTGCCTCCACTCTAAGTATCGTATTGCCAGTTATCAAGGCTATTTTTCTCAGTATGAGTATATCCTGTGGCACTCTATGAAAAGAATGGTTGAAGCTCTTCCAGATTCGGTTCAAGTCAGAGCTGCTTCTGACCGTTATTAGAGGTATTGAGTCCAATAACCAACAGGTCAAAGCCGCCATGGGCGCTTTCGACACTGCTTCTCGCTCAGCAGCCACGGGGATTTGTACCGCGCCATTCCTGGCTGGCGCATTCTGGCTTCACGAATGATGCTCAGCAGCAGGTGATGGCGCTGCCTTTTGATGGCTCCTTTCTTTTGGCCCTCAGGTGGAGCAAGCCTTAGAGGCCACTCAGAAGACTAGATCGGCCATTAGTTGGCCAGACCTCCACCTGCCCCTCTCGGGGCATGTGAACAGACGTCAGTTTCATAGTCGTCAGTCCTTTCGAGGCAGAGGCAGGGGAAGCTTCCATAAAGCCAACCTGCCCAACCTCAAAGAAGATGCAGCAGAAAGCGCGGGGCGTAAAGCTCCCAGCGTTACCTTATGAGTCGTTGGCCCAAGTTCCATCCACTCTGCCCGAGGTGGAACTTTCTCCTCCGTGGGAGGTCGTCTGATGTACTTCTACAACCAGTGGAAGTCCATAACTCGGACAAATGGGTCCTTCGGATAATTCGCGAGGTTATTCTCTCAATTTCTTGGAAACCCCCGAATTGTCCTCCCAGACGACAACCCAGGTTGTCGGCCTCTCAGTCAGACCTCCTCACCCAGGAGATCCAGGGCCTTCTGAACAACAGGGCAATAGAACTGGTGCCCCGCATCTCGAAACACAGGGTTCTACTCCCATTACTTTCTGGTTCCAAAGAAATCTGGGGGATCGCCCCATTCTAGACCTCAGAAAGTTAAACAAATTCCTCCCCAGGAGAAATTCAAGATGATTTCCTAGGTACCCTGTTACCCTTGCTGCATCAGCACGACTGGCTGGCATCTCTGGATATGCAGGATGCTTACCAGCATATCCCGTCCACCCGACCCACCACAAGTTCCTCAGGTTTGTAGCTTTGGGTCAGCATTATCAGTTCAGAGTCCTGCCCTTTGGCTATCCTCGGCGCCATGAGGTTTTACAAAGTGTTGTGCAGTTCTGCGGGCGCATCTCAGGAAAGTCGGACTCCGAGTGTTTCCTACCTGGACGATTGGCTTCTAGTAAGCCCTTCCATCAAGGGACTTTGGAAGCCGTGCAAGCGACTTCGCTCTTCTCCACGTCCATGGGAGTTCTGCTGAATTTGAAAAAATCTCAACTGCAACCCTCCCAGAGGCTCCTTTTCATAGGGACGCTTCTAGACACCTCTTCAGCGAAGGCTTTCCTTCCAGAGGACAGAAGACTCGACATCCTTGAATGGCCCGTTACATCAGGGAGAACCAATCGGTTACAGCTCTCTCGATGCAACGCGCATGTTGGGTCTCATGGCGCCTCGGTCTTCACTGTCCCTCTGGCCCGACTGCACATGAGAACCACCCAATGGATGCTCTCCACTCAGTGGTCCCCGACCTCTCACCCCAGTCTTATCCCATCAAGGTGACGGAGCCCTTGAAGGTCTCTCACCTGGTGGTCTCAAGAGAAGCAATCTCCTGGAAGGATTCCCTTTGCTCCCCCAGATCATCAGATCTCCATCACCACAGGCGCGATCGCTAATGGGATGGGGAGCTCACTGTCTCTCCCTCCACACTCAAGGTGTATGGACTCAGTTCGAAACTCATCTCCACATAAATGTCCTGGAGATGAGAGCGGTCCTCTATGCAATCCGAGCTCTGAAGGATGTCCTTTGTCACAAGAACATTCTCCTTCAAACGGACAACAAAGCAGTGATGTATTACATCAACAAGCAAGGCGGTGCTCATTCTTATCCCTTTGCAGGGAAGCAATGAGGGTGTGGGAGTGGTGCTTGGAGCACAAGTCTCTGATTCAAGTGGTTTATCTGCCAGGTATACAAAGCGACCTAGCAGATCACCTTAGCAGAACGCAGGCAGACCCTCACGAGTGGTCTCTCGATCCAGCCGTAGCTCGGTCCCTGTTCAAAGAGTGGGGACTCCAGACCTGGACCTTTTGCATCCCCACTCACGCAAAACTGCCTCTCTTCTGCTCCAGAAATCCAGGGCCTGGCATTTTCTGTCAGGATGCGTTCAGGCTGCGGTGGACAAAGCGCTTTCTTTCGCCTTTCCACGCTTCCTCTAATCCAGAGAGTACTCCTCAAGTTCAGTCTCAGGGGACCAAGATGATTCTCATTGCTCCTTCCTGGCCTCGGCAACTATAGTTTCCTCTACTCAACAGTATGTTGGCAGCCTCTCGAGACCACTTCCTTTGCAAATCAGTCTTTTGACTCAGGGTTCGTTGGTCCATCCCAACCTGAAATCACTTCACCTTCATGCTTGGCTCCTGAAGAGATAGAAGTAGATCGGTTCAACGTCTCGTAAGTCTCAGACATCCTTCTGGCTGCTTCGGAAGCCAGCCACCCAACGTACGCTTCCAAATGGAAGCGTTTTCTCTCTTGTATGCAAAATCCTCTTGGAATCCCTTTTCCTGTCCTCCTGGCAAGGTTCTGGAGTATCTTTTGGACCTGTCAAACTTAGGTCTTCAGTACTCCACAGTTAAAGTTCACCTTAGTGCCATCTCAGCGTTCCATGAGCGGTTTCTTCCTTAACTCTGGCTCAGTTGCCTATGGTGAAGAGATTTCTTAAGGGATTCTCCATACCAGACCCCCTGTTAAGTGTCCAGTTGCAGCCTGGGACATTAACCTGGTGCTGGACATGCTCACTCGGAAGCCTTTCGAACCCTTAGCTACCTGTGAGCTAAAATTTCTTACCTGGAAGACTGCCTTCCTGGTGGCCATTACCTCAGCCGCATGGGTCTCTGAGATACATGCCCTGGTTACGGACCCTCCGTATACTGTATTCCATAAAGACAAGGTAGTTCTCTTACTCATCCTAAATTTCTTCCCAAGGTTGTGTCAGAATTCCATCTAAACCAACCTCTGGTACTTCCGCTTACTTCGCTAATTTCCAAAATGAAGGGAGCAGGCTCTTCATTCCTTGGATGTTAAGAGAGCCTTGCGGTTCTATTTAGATAGAACCAAGGATGTTCATAAGACTCAGCAACTGTTCGTTTCTTTCAGCGACACCGGCTGGGTCAACCTGTCGCTATTAGATGCATCTCTTCATGGTTAGTGGCATGCCTTCGTCATTGCTATTCCATGGCTCAAGTTAAATTAGAAGGTAGAGTGTCGCTCACTCTACTAGAGGCGGTCTGACATCCCTAGCGGAAGTCGCAATGTTCCAATTGCAGATATATACCAACGCCGCCACCTGGAGCTCAGTGCATACCACCGTTAAGCACTATGCACTGGATGTTCATGCTAGGCGACATTCCGCATTCGGCAGAACTATCCTTAATAGGCTTCTATCTTAGGCGCGTGAGCTCTGGCTCTCCTGCGCCCTTTTGGGGATTATCAGCTTGGTACTCTCCCACTAGTGTGAATGAGTGGTGGAGACTTATGTCCAGGAAGATAGGAAAATTACATACCTACCGTAATTCTTGATCTTCTTGGGCGAGTCTCCACCACTCATCCTACCTACCCTCCATCCCGAGCTCACCGCTGTATTGGTCTTCACTCCCTCAAATCTTTAGGCCGTGAGGACTTCTTTTGCTGACCCTTTTTACACGGGTCATACGGACTATCTTATGTCCGTTTTTAATATTGGTTTACTCTTTACGTTAGTTGCGCTGCACCTCCTTGGTAAAAAGGTACTGAGGCGGTTGGAGGGTCGTCGCCGAGATGGTCATTACCGCTCGAGCGCTGCTCAGTGGCACCGTGTCTATGGTGCCGTCTCTCGCGCCGACCCTCCAGCAAAAGTTTGCTCCTGATGGGTCTTAGTGCCTCCGGCGCTAATCCCACTAGTGTGAATGAGTGGTGGAGACTCGTCCAAGAAGATCAAGAATTACGGTATGACGTAATTTTCCTTTCTTCACTACTAGCTTTAAGGTGGCAAAGTAACCTAATTTGGAAGAGAGCTTTCAGAAATATACACCCTTTTGTGAACCACATTCAATGGGCGGTCTACAGGCCTTCTTGGGGAGTCATAACTGAGGCACATTGCAGGCTTTGTGGGTCTTCCAGATTTTCTGGAAGGGGCAGGCACAGGCTCAGTCCTTTCAACATCTACAGTTGGGATGATCAGCCCCAGCTCATTGCTTATCAATAACTCAGCTTCTGAAGAAGGGGTACCTCTACACTGGCTGTCTGTTCTGGAATAGAAACACTTTCAGCTTCTTGTTCTATTAGCTCTGGTTCAGCAGAATTACTTTCATTAATTTGCTCTGAAATTCCAGGTCGTTATCAAGAGAAAATTCCATGGAATTTAAATCCATACATTACTGATACTATCAACATCATCATTTTCCTTAACATCACTGCCCATAACACTATCAGGATTATTACAGTAGTTGCAATCAGTTCAGGACTATCTGGTATGTCACCAGTTGTGCTTTCTAGGGCTGGCCCCATCTGGCACATGCTTTGGCATGATTTTTGCCATTTTCTGGGAAGCGTGCAGTCAAGAATATCTGTAGGCTATTAGTCGGTTCTCACCCCAGGAATACTCCAATATTCCTAACTCTTATGCAGTATGCTTTAAGCCAGATCTGCCCAGAAATGGAACATTATGCTAATTATGGAATCATTGGCTCATGCCACTTTTTCAAATGCTGCCACCTATCAACTGCCTACATTCTAACCCTCAGATTTCTCTTTCCCCTGTTAAGACTAGGCGCTCAGAGATCCTTTCCTCGTCATCTCGCTGTGAGACTTTTAAAAATACATATAAGTATTATTTTATTTTCATTTGCTGCTCTTATCTTTTGTTTGTAGTTAAACCGTTAGCTTTATTTTAATTAAATTGCTTATTTTTCTTGGTGTCTCCTGGTTTGGAATAACCAGTGGGGAACTGAGGGTTTTTAGTCTTAGCAGAGTTTTTCTGACTAAAACTCCTTTATTTTAAAGTAAATCATTTTATTAAAACTGTTTTTTGTAACCTCTAACATCAGTTACTGAACCGTTAATCCTTTCTCCTTCGGTTCCGGTTCCGATTGATTTCCCCAATCAGTTCCTGAACCAAATGCAACCGATAGTTTTATTTTAAAATAGTTACATTTATTCATGATTGTGTTTTTTCAATTGTTTTCTTAAAATGTCTGAAAAATCTAAGAAAAAGACTGCTGAACCCGATTTCAAAACTGTACAGAGTGTGAAGAAGTGTTTGCCAAGGCAAATAAACACACTTCTTGTGTTGCCTGCCTTGGCTATGATCATTAAAAACTGATTGTGATATTTATTTATTTATTTATTAGCTTTTGGTAACTGGTACGTGCACTAGGCAACAATCCTGCCTATTTTCAGGCACGACCGGGAGAAAACTAAAATTGAGAATACAGATATGAACAGCTGAACAAAATTCACATAACAATAACAATTACATAGGTAAAATCATAATAGTACTGGTTAAGATACATCAGAGGATTGATAATGCAGACAATTTTACAAGCACAATAATGTGTAAGGTAAGAGGTGTGTTTGGCAAGGGAGGATCACATTCTCATCAGTCCTCAGCCAAGTTTAGTGGAAAAATGGAAACACATAAATAATATACAATAAGGAGAGATTATACATTGACAGCTACTAATCATGAGACTTAGTGACAGTTCCTAATTACGAGCAGTTACAGTTACCTAGGGCATAGAGGTGAGAGAACTGAGAACACTTAAAAGAAAGGTGGGAGGTGGAGTTTTAACCTGAGGGGAGCGAGTTCCAGAACTTAGGAGCAAAATGGGAGAATACCTGTTCTCCCATTTTAGTCACCTGAGGACAAGTACTGAGAGCATTAGGACGGAAGAGGACCGAAGGAGTGCGGGAGTGGGAGATCGGGTAAGCAAGTAAGCTCAGAGAGGCCTGGTGAATTGTTCTAGTAAGGAGTCAATAAGACACCCTAGGGTATATGTCCGGAGGTCTTTGGGAGACAATCAGTTTAGGCCAGAGTAGAGTAGGCAGTGGTGAGTTAGGTGAGGGGCTGAAAAGGTGAACCTACAGATATTATTGTAGGAGGTGTCCCACTTACAGAGCACACTAGCATTGGCAGGGTAAAGAACCGGAGGGCGTGAAGGAGTTGAGGGACTAGTATCCTCCTGTAGCTACTGATAGCCTGGCTGTCGGTGTGAGTGAGTGGCGCACATGATTGGTAGTGCCTATTTTAGCATGGACAGTTCAACAAACCTCATTGACATGCGCCAAAAATTAGAGCTGAGTCAAAGCGTAACCCTGAGGTATCTGAAAGTAGAGGTGTTTGTGACCTTAGTGCCATCACCACAGTGGACAAGGAGCTTAGGATCCTCAGAAGGCACTTTTAGAGGATCCAAAGAGCATGGCCTTTGCAAGACCTTTCCTGAAAATTGTTTTACCTAAAGGTCCCTCTGACTCTGACATCCGACACCCTCAGTGGCTGTGGGTAAAACCACAGAAACCAGAACTTCTACCCCAGATACGGGACAAAGGTCATTACAAAAGGCCTGCTGAACCAGCTAGCTCTCCAGTTCCTTTGAGAAAGACAAAGAAAACTAAATACACAGACCCCCTGCTGAACAGCACCTGGAGACTTCTGGTGTGACTGTAAATATGCCTCGCCACTGAAGTTTGCTCAAGCTTTTAAGCTCTTGCAGGCCTTACAGGGATGCTGCCTGCTGGATAGCAGGCAACAGTTTATTTAGGAAATCGGAATTACAACCCTTTGAGTCATAGACTAATTTCCAAAGGCTCCACGTCAGAATAAAACATAGACATTCATACAGTACATAGATAGAATTAATGTGGGTGAGCAATCATACAGAGTATAAATACAATGAGCACGGTTAATGCCTATACATTTGGTAGCTAAAACAGGGCAGCGCTATCAACATATTTACCTAATGAGCAGTTAAGAACTGGTGGCATGGTGCAGGATCCACAGGTTACACTGGCATTGACGTGAGGATAGGATATGGGCCCTTAAGGCAGCTTTAAAAGGACCTAGGTTGGTGATTGATGTGACAGCCGGTGTGAGGGCATTGTACCAGGATGGAGTTCTAAGGGGAAGGATCACTGGGCGGGGTGGTCCTGACCCCAAGCAACTTCCAGATAGTTTTAGGGCAGCCTGTGTGGAAGCTGAGATGGTGGCTTCCAGAAGAGAGCAAGACACCTGTTGAGGGTTAAACCCAGGTGGATTTTTTGGTGAAGAGACAGGTCTGGTATAATAGTCTTTCCTCAAGGAGTTTAGACTCCTGTTGAATCAACCCAGTCCTCCCTGCATGGTGTCAGGGAAGATTATGGCCTGGGGAATATGAAGAGGAGGATGAGGGTGAGCATATAGAGCCTGAAGTCTCTCCTGAGCAAATTTGTCTCACCTCCCAGAGTGTTAGAGAATTATTCATCCCACTTTACTTTTGTTCAAAAAATGGTGAATGCTCTGGACATCTTTACCACTAAGGTGACAGAAGATGAGGAGGAAGTAAAATATCTGGAAATGATGGGATTAACACCCACCAAAAGATTACTGCTTCCATAAATAAATTCTTTAAAAATATGTCATAAAACTCCTCCAGACTCCTGGGTCTGTCCTTCCATTGGATAAAAGTTGGACAAGAAGTACCAGCTAGATAGGGAAGGAGTTGAATTTTTCTTCTCCACCCTGACCACCAGAAGGTGGTACAAGCTACAACCTGTGACAAAGTAAAAGTTCCTCTGGCTTCCCATCCACCAGAGAAGGATTCCAGAAGATACACAGTATGGCTAAAAGGACTATTTATCAGCTTCTTTAGCCTTAAGACAAGTAAATTTCTAGGCTTATGCAGTCCAGTATCAAAATCCCTCTGGCAATCTGTCATGGCTATGGCAGATAAGGCTCCCTCCAGTCTTTCAGCAGACCTTGCTGAGACTGCCAGATTTGGTTTGGAAGCTGTCAAATACCAATTTCAAATGGCAACAGACACCAATGACACTGCTGCCAGGTGGATGACCAATACAATTGTCCAGAGAAGGTTTGTCTGGTTAACAACGCAAACCTTACTCAGAACACTAAAATAAGGCTCTGGATTTCCCATTTGAGGGTAATTCCTCTTTGGAACACACACAGAAGCCTATATGAAAAAAGTGGATGTGTACAAGGCCATTTATAGAAGCAACTCAGCCAAGGAAAAAGCTTTCCCATCCACAAGACCCTATGGAAGGGAGGCAGGGGCAGACAATTTCATTCCAGGCCTTTTATCAGGCCATGGCTGTACCCAAGTGCAACATTATCCTCAGCAAGGGTACTTCAGGGCAGAGGCAGAAGGGATTCCAGGCGTGGTTCCCATTCTCAGCCCCAGGCAAAACAGGACCCCTGACTTGTTCTCCCAGGCGGCCTGCCCACTTCCAGTAGGGGGCAGACTGACTCACTATTTCCAGGCTTGGAAACAGATCACCACAGACAAGTGGATCCTGGAAGCAGTGAGTCAGAGTTTGTCTCTAAACTTCAAATCCCTTCCTCTCGAAGAACCAGAGTGTTCAAACCAGCTTCCAATGCAGAAAGAAAGCTGTTGGAAAAGGAGGTTCAAAACCTATTGCTGGCAAAAACGTGGAACCTGTGCATCCACAGCAAACAGGAAAGGGTTTTACTCAAGATACTTCCTCATAACAAAGAAAAATGGAGAGTGGTGGCCTATCCTAGACCTAAGGGTACTAAGCAGGCACTTACTAAAGCTAAGGTTCAAAATGGTGACCTTGTCATTGATTCTGCCAGATCTCCAAAGGAGATTGGCTGGCATCCTGGACCTAAAAGATGCTTATTTCCACATCCCCATAAGGAAGTCTAATAGAAAGTACCTGAGGTTCAGACTTCCCTCAGATCATTACCAATTTTCAACCCTGCCTTCTGGTCTCACTTCAGCTCCAAGAGTGTTCACAAAGTGCCTGGCAGTGGTTGTGGCACACCTGTGAGGCAAGGTGCCACAGTGTTCCCTATTTGGGTGACTGGTTGGCAGTGGGAAATTCCCCTCAACATGTAAAGGAACATCTACAGCTAACCCAAGGACTCTTGGAGCCTCTGGGATTCCTGGGAAATCTCAAAAGTCAGTTCTTCTCCCTGTGCAGGTGCTGTAGTCATAGGAGCAGAACTGAATACCCAGGAGGACAGGGCTTACCTGCCTCTGGACAGGGTAAAAGGGTTCCATGTCTTTTCTCGCAAACATTTTGTCACGGTCAATTAACGTGTGCCAATTTACATCGCAATACTTTTCAGCGCACTTACTCTTCCACCATGACAGTTAAGTGCATATAGAGCCTGTGTTTAGTGCACATCCACCTACTGCTTTTGAATCCAGTGAGTCCAGCTAATGCATGACCAGCATGCTTCCCCATCAAGCCTATGCTTGTTATTATTTTACATTTTACTTATTATTTTACTTGTCTTTACTTTACTTTACTTTTACTCCTGGTCATCGGGGACAGAGACCTCTAATGCGAGTCGGAGTGAAGGTTGATGAGGCAACCGTTGCTAAAGTACCAGAGCTGAATGTCGGGGGTCTGGGCACGGAAATGTGAAAGGTAGACCTTTCTCCATCATCAGACCCCATGAGCAGAGCGCTGGGTTGAGTGTGCACCTTCAGAAAGAAAAGGCAGACGAGCTCAGTGATCGCATTCTCCCAGTCATTCAATGGCACCAACTTCCAGGATTGGGAATTGAGGAATGCAGACTTAGAAACATTGGCAGAGGACGTGGGCGCTGGCTCAGCACAACTGAACAATCATTGAACCGCAGAGAGAGAGCTGTCAGCGTGTCTTGAATGCAGCCCACAAGGAACTCATTCTGTACCCTTTAGCTTGTTATCGTTAGCTTCAATTTCCTCCTTCTTATTATTTTCTTGGCTTTACTTAAATCTTAGGGAGAAATTGCAGCAGAAGTCCTAGGGAGACGTAGCTCTGGAGAGCCCTTTCTATTAAGCACTAAAACAGATATAGTTCAAGTTTATTGCAGGAAAACTCCATTGAGCAAGCTCATTCACAAGGCAGTCCTGTGACATAAACACTTAAAGTACAAACACAGATAGGTAATAACAGTATAATATAGGGGTGTGAAAGCGAGAGAGAGAGAGAAATAATTTCTATTTGTGCCCCTGATTCGTGGTAGTGACTAGTTCTCCATATCTGTGAGAGCATTTTGCTAGCTCTCCAGTGCCAATTAGTGTCATGGCTTGTTCTGACCCAGGTCAGAGGTGAGAAGCCTGTGGGGATCACATTTATTTTCAATCGAGGGAGAAAGTGTATTTTGGCAATTAAATGTCGCATGCGATCAGATGTATCATGCACTGAAATTAATTATGATGTAGTGTTTACGATGATATTTTTTCGATGAAATGTTTGCGATGAGTTGATGTGATACGGTAAAAGTATCCTGCATATGGCAGGCTCCTTCAACTTAAACAAACCAAAAACTGCAAGACAGTTTCTACAGTAACTAGGTCACATGGCAGCCACCACTGGCACAGTTATAGGTTGCAGATGAGAGACATCCAATTCCACCTAAGAGCTCATTGGTGTCAAAGAAAGAATTCTCTCTCAGAGCTGGTCCCAGTAACAAAAACATTACTCCTGGCCCTTCAGTGGTGGAAAGAGGAAGTCAACCTTGAAGAAGGGCTCCCTTTCAAAAGGAGCCTCCATTAGTGATTCTCACAACAGATGCATTATTGCTAGGGTGGAATGAGCACCTAGAGGATCACACTACTCATGGCACTTGGTCCAGTGTAGAATCTCTCCAGCACATAAACTGCTAGAACTCAGGGTGATGTTCCGGGCACTCCAAGTCTTCATACCACTAGTTCAGGGAAAGGTGGTACAGGTCAGAACAGACAATACCACCACTAGGTACTGCATAAACAAGCAGGGAGGAACAAAGTTGGATCCTCTCCACACAGAAGCTATGAGAATTTGGACTCTGGCCTAGTCTCAAGGAGTTTCTCTTCAGGCCATTCATCTGCCAGACAAGGACAATACCCTAGCAGATGCCTTGAGTAGGATAAATCAGGTCCATCATGAATGGACCTTGAACAGACAAGTGGTGTACCTAATTTTCAGGAGGTGGGGTACTCCAGATATAGATCTCTTTGCATCAAATGAGAGTCACCACCTGCCACTGTATTGATCCAGACTCCCAGCACAGGAAACAATACCCCTGGATGCTCTGGTTCTGGACCAGTCAGGAAGTATCTGTTGAATCCTCCATTCCCTCTGGTGTACAAAGTGCTACTCAAGCTCAGGTCCCAGCCAACTTCAATGATCTTAATAGCTCCAGACTGGGCAAGGCAGCCATGGTACTCTCTATTGCTTTCCATGTCTGTAGCTGAACCAGTGCACCATCCTCTGAGGCAAACCTGCTGACCTCCAGCTGGGAAGGACTCCTGTACCGAACCTCAAGTCCCTCAGACTCGAGCATAGCTCTTGAGAACCTATAGTGGCTTGCATCTCTCTGAAAGTATTCTGAATATTTTAAAGGGGTGCTGAAACCTTCCACCAAGAAAACCTATGCCTCTAAATGGAAAAGGTTTTCCATCTGGTGCTCTACCAGATATGTGGTGCCAACTCAAGCAGGAGTTCCTGCTGTGCTGGACTGCCTTACTTATTTACATTCACTGGGCCTGCAGCCCACCACTTTGAAGGTTCATTAAAGCTTCAGTGTTTGCTTACACTTCAGCTGGGAAGAATACTCTGTGGTAACAAACCCTATCTTCAAAAGGTTCTTTAAGGGTCTAGCTCACTTGCACCCCCTGACAGGGACCGGTGCCAACTTGGGATCTAAATGTGTATTGCCAAACTCATGGGTTCCCTTTTGAACCCATGTCTTCAGCTCCTTGAAATATGTCCCATGGAAAACAGTTTTCCTAGTGGCAATCACTTCTGCTAGAAGGATCAATGAGTTCCAGGCTCTCTGCATTGAACAGGGCCACATTTCATTCCACAGAGACAAAGTAGTCCTGCGAACTAACAGAAAATTTCTTCCAAAGGTAGTCGCTGACTTTCATTTGAACCAGTCCATCACTCTTCCTGTCTTCTTTACTGAGCATTCAAGCTCTGGGGAGTGTAGACTGCACAGTCTTGTAGCCAAACCAATACACTTTCCTTGGAGGTACAACCTGCTGACCTCCAGCCAGGGAGACTCCTGTACCCAAACCTCAATCACTTCTGCTAGAAGGATCAATGAGCTCAGGCTTTCAGCATATGAATGCCAGCATGTGGCACACATACCCCGGTAATACAGCATGGAGTGCAGAGGGCACTGGTTCTAGCAGGGGAGGCAGGAAAACTGCTAACTCTTATGCAGACTAAGATGCAGGATCTTCGGAGATGGGCACAGAACCTACTTTGGGAATAGACTCTTCAGGAGAGTTGTGCCAAACCTGGCATCACCTCTAGGAAAACTGTTTTCCATGTGACATATTTCAAGGGAGCTGAAGACATGAGTTCAAAAGAGAACCCATGAGTTTGGCAATATGCACATTTAGATCCCAGGCTGGCACCGGGTCCCTAGACTGGATGGGCCTTGCAGTCCTTATCTGCCATCAACTTCTATGTTTCTATGTTTCAAGAGAGCTCTTAGCTACTACATGACAGTCATCAAGACCCATAGCAGGACACAAAACAACTGTTCCTGACTTATGGGGATGTGGAAAAGGAAATCCAGCATCTAAGAGGTCAATTTCTCACTGGATAGTCCAGTGTAATCAATTTTGCTATTCAAAATCTGGGAAGGAGGTCCCAGCAGGGTTAAGAGCCCATTCCATGAGGGTACAGCTGCTACTATAGCAGCTTCCAGGGATGTTCTGTTGGTGAACATCTGTAAAGCAGCTACCTGGAGAACAGTGCACACCTTCACTAAACATTATAACCTGGATGCACAGGCTAGAGGTGATGCCAGGTTTGCACAGCTCTCCTGAAGAGTCTATTCCCAAAGTAGGTTCTGTGCCCCTCTCCAAAGATCGTGCTTCTTAGTCTGTATAAGAGTTTGCAATATTCCTGCCTCCCTACTAGAACCAGTGGCCTCTGCACTCCATGCTGTATTACCAGGGGTATGTGAGCCACCGTTGGCTTTCATATTTGTGTAACCCCAGGGGTGCTATCCCAGGGCTACTTCCTGCCTGCCTTAACTGTAACAGGGTGAGGGGCCCAGATCCGTTGGCAGGTGCCTCCACCCAGAGGTTGGGGATAAAACAGTCGATGTTGGCTTGGTCACAGCCCTCTGGTTGCTGCAATGCCCCTTTCTTCCCACTAGTGGCCCACACAGTTTAGTTGCAGTGACCTTACCATAGACACTTCACCCCGGCTCGAACCACCCAACTCACTCGAGACCCCTGAAAAGTAAGGTACAGTTATACCATATTCACTGTGCAGTATTTCACTAGTAATACACAAACTAGCCAGGGTACTTTTACAAAACAAGCAATCTGATTTATTTAAGGGAAAGAACAAGGACCAGGGGAATCAGAGTGATTGGCTTACCACTGCAATATATGAGTATCTACCCTGAGGCTCTGTGCACAGGCCTAACCTATAAGTTGCTGTCTATTGGTACCCAAGCCCTAAAGGCTAGTTCCTCGATGCAGCTGGTTGGGGCCCTGACACAAACACGCGTTTAGTTCCTATGAAGACTAGATGGAGCCAGCAGGTTCAGTTAGTTCAGTCAGCAAAGCAACCTGAAGATCTTGCCCTTGCTAGAAACATTTAACAGGGAGCTACCCTGCTTTAGTACTCACAACTCCAGAAGAAAACCGCTCTCACACCATTCACAGGGCTGAGCCTGAACTTCAAATACTTCTCCACACATTTATATGGAAAGCAACAGAGGGTACCATACCAGGCAGCTGCTCTTATGGCCCGACCAACGCACAGCTAATCGGGAGTCTCACCACAGCTTCACTTTCCTGACAGACCAAATGCAACTCAGCAAATTCTCCAGTCCTCTACAGGGTGAGCCTGGTAGGTAGCTGTGCTTTTACACAGCCTCCTCTGACCACTGCCTCGCAGATTCAGTCCAAGCTCGCTGGCTATTCAAACAGCTGACTCGGGCCTCTCATGTGCCTCCCGTGCGAAAACTCAGTGGCGCAGGGAGCCCAGAGCTCCTTCTTCATTCACAGCCACAGCTTCTCTGCCCCTTGACAGCATGGGGCCATCCTCTCTGCTCAGGTGCCACCGGCTCCCATTGGCTAGCTACAGATGCCAGTCACTTAATCTTGTCCTCAGTGGTGTGAAAAGGCGCCATGGTCTAGACTTCACTTCCCACAATTACTAGCTGTATCTTCATTGGTCCGCCGCTCCCTAGAGAGCCCCTAATTCTGGTTGGTCGCCAGTTACTCCATTTTGGGATACCTCCTGCCCTTTGGATCCTTCAGACAGTTCTGGTCCAAAATGGAGGGCTCAACACACACAGTCTCAGCTGTGAAAAAGCAGGTTAGACAAATGGTAATTCCACCAACAGGCTAGCTAATTATGTCCAAACAGTTACATTAGTTAAAGGGCTCCTTCCGCACATACAGCGACTGCCAAATGGGAGTGATTTTACCACAGCTCAGGCAGGATTCAAACAGGAAAACACCAGTCCACCCCATACCAACCCACTGGAGCCTGCGAGCAGGCAGCTCTTAAAGAGACAGTATGGGAGGCTCGAAGCACTCACAACACCTGCATTTTGGCGCATTATCAAACACCAGTTAGGTAGGGAGCATTCAGGCAAGCTCCGGGAAGGCTTTGGGGAAACCCCATTTATGAGGGTTACACCCTTCCTGGCCTGGAAAGAACTTGGCGTCCATGTCAAGTAGTTACCCAATCACTTTAAGGCAAAATAGTTTAAATTGACAGCACATTAAACCTTTTGTTACACACACTGGCACTGTATTTACAGTTTGCTATTGCTTATGCAACATTACACATACAGACAACCTTTTGCTTTTTAAATCAGGTCATTACTTCCTGCCCATGACACCTGGAAGAGGGTCCCTTCCTATCAGACTTGCGGGCTAACTGGGGCAGGGGTACCATACTCAGAGGGCAATACTAACAGTCTGAGTCATTCCCAAAGCTAGCTTGGGCAAGGAGCTTGGGACACATACACCCTTTATGGACTACATTTAAAGGCAGGTCCACCAGCTGACCCAGGAACTCATAACTCAACCTTATCACAGGTCGTACTTCTCGGCCAGTGTGTCTAGGAGTCTCATTAAAGCTGCTACAGATCCTGGCTCCATTGCCGCCTCATCTAGATTAGCAGAGGAACCTCCACAGAAGGAAGGGACCCCGTGCCTATAGTACTTTCGGGGACAGGACCCTCTCTATCAGGACCCACACTACTTGGCTCAGCTGGGACAGTTTGGGTACTGGCAAGGAACCATCAGGGCACTCAAAATATTCTTCAGATTCTGGCATATCGCTGGCTTGCTCCCCACATCACTTCCTTCTTCAGAAAAGTCAGATAGTTCAGCCAGGCCAGATAGTTCAGCCAGGCTCAAGTACCCCCACCCCCTCGGCTTGGAGGCCACTCACTTCATCCTCTGGGAGCACTGGCTCCAGAGACAAAGCTGAGGCTCAGACAGTCCAGAAAGCCCAACTCGTCTCCAGAATTAATTAGGGGATTGTCCTGAAACAGTTGGCTCAGTTCATAAGAGGGATAGTATTCAATGTTATTCTCACTGTCTTCAGACACAGACAGACAATCATCTTCAACAGAGGGACTGGAGAAGGCCCTCTTAGTTTGCTTGCTGAAGAATCAAGTGGGCTGGGTTTTCTCTTGGTGGCTGCTCTAGTCATAGGCCTGGGGAGGGGCATTTGGAGGTTCAGCTTTTATCAAGATTTGCCCAATTGGCAGCAGATGATTTCTGTGTATAGTTTTCACAACTTTTGAATTGTTTTCAGGCCGCACTTTATATACAGGTAAATCTGTCAGTTTTCCCACAACAATATGAGGAGGTGATGCCATCTGTCAGCAATCTTATGTTTGCCATGCAGTCCCAAATTCCTCAATAGCACTCTATCCCTTCTCTCAGTTCCATTGCTTTCACTTTCTTATCATACCTCTCCTTATTGGCCAGGTTTTGTTTAGCAGTCATGGTCTGGGCCAGTTAGTAGGCATGGTTTAATTGGGCCTTCAACTTCTGTGCATACTGTAGATGATTTGCTGCTTGTACTCCGTCAGGAAACCCCAAACACACATCCACTGGCAGTCTAGCCTCTCTCCCAAACATCAGTCGCACGGAGAAAATCCAGTATCATCACTTTTGGTGCAATTGTAAGCATGTACCAAGGTGCTAATCTGCTGGCCCCATCTAGGCTTGTCCTTAGGTTGCAGTGTGCCCAACATATCAAGCAATGTGTGAAACCTTTCAGGTTGAGGATCTCCCTGGGATGGTACAGGGTGGTTCTTGACTTTCGTACTCCTCACAAGGATAGCATTTCTTTAATCAGGTGGCTTTCAAAGTCCCTCCCTGGTCAAAATAGATTCTCTGGGGGCCTCATAGTGGACAAAGAAGTTCTCAACACGTGACTTAGCCACCGTGGTTGCTTTCTGATCTTTAGTAGGAAAAGCCTGTGCATACCAGGTAAAATGATCAGTGACCACCAATATGTTGCTGATATTTTCAGATCAGGTTCTAAGCTCAGGAAGTCAATGCAGACCAACTCCATGGGGTGCTGGTAGTGATATTGACCATGGGGCAGCTCTCTGAGGTAGGATTTTCTTTGAAAACAGCGGCACAGGTCTTGACATACTGCTGTATGTCTGCACTCATTTTTGGCCAGCAGAATAGGGTCTGTACCAGGTCAAGAGTTCAGTCTATGCCAAGATGCCCCATGTGGTCATGCAGGGACCTCAACACCAGTCCTCTAAAAGTGGTGGGCAATACCAGTTGTTGTTTGTCTATCCACCCTCTTTGTCTACATTCTCCTATATAACAGTCTATTGTTCAACTTCAATTTTGGACCTTCTTTGTATAACAGGGCAGTTCTCAATTCAGCGGACCATGAGTTGGGACACATCTCTCCCTGCTTGCAGAGCCTCCAAAGCAGTTTTTATCATGGGGACTCAGGATTGAGCCCGTTGGAGGCTATCGTTGTTGAACTGGGGCAGCGCACTAGTGTCTAATGCTGAAAAATGACAGTAAGTAGCAGGTATGCAGTTCTCGGATGGCCTCAAGCAATCCACCATGCAGTCCACAGCATCAGGAGACACCTGTTCCTCCTTGTCAAATTTTGGCAGAGGCTCTTATGTCAGGTTCTGACAACCTGACCCAGTCGGTCTGGGGCACAGGCCTCCGAGAGAGAACATCCACATCTATATGGTTTAGGCAGGCTCTGTACTCAACAGCATAGTCATAGGTGGCCAATGCAGAGAGCCACCTATGGCCAGTGGCATCCAACTTGGCTGAGGTCTGCATATGTCAGAGGATTGTTATCAGTCTTCACCAATATCTTGGCACCGTACAAGTAGTCATGAAATTGATCAACAATGGCCCACTTCAGGGCCAGGAACTCTAATTTGTGCACTGGATAGTTTTTCTGAGGCAGTCAGACTTCTGCTGGCAAAAGCTACAGGTTTCAGCCTGTTAGGGTGCTCCTGATACTAGACAGCCCCCAATCCTTGTAGGCTGGTGTCAGTGTGGAGAACGCACGCTGGCCGGGTCAGCATAGGCCAGCACTGGGGCATGGGTAAGTTGATATATGATGTCATAGAAAGCTTCCTCACACTCAGTAGTCCAGCGGTTTCCAAACACATCATTCGGATGAAAATACATCTTCTCCATCTCAGAGAGCTCAACTTTCTTATACTTTTGTGGGTGGGAGGGTACCCTGAGTAAGTTTGAGGAGGGTGGATCACTTCGAGAATAGTCTTTGACAAACCGCCTATAATATCCACAAAACCCCAGGAATCATTGCAGTTCTTTCAAATTCTTTGGCTGAGGCCAAGTAGTCAAAACCTCCACTTTGCTGGGGTCAGTCTCTATGCCTTTAGTGGATACAATGTGGCCCACATACTTCACAGAAGTTTGAAAGAATTGGCACTTGTCTATAGATAACTTAAGACCGAAATCTTCCAGCTGATCCAGGACCTTGAACAATCGACATTCATGCTCTTCCAACGAGCTGCCAAACACTATGACATCATCTAAGTAAACCAAACACTCGAGCAAATTCATGTCCCCACAGCACATTCCATCAGATGCTGAAAGGTAGCTGGGGCACTTGAAATCCCTTGAGGCATTCGGATAAACTCATAGAAACCTAGGGGGCAAATGAACGCAGTCTTCCTCGGTCCTCTGGAGCCATTGGGATCTGATAGTGCCCACTGTGGAGATCTAACACAGAGAACCACTTACCGCTTCAGACAGTCCAAGGCATCCTGTATCGCAGCATGGTGTACTGGTCAGAGATGGTCTGCCAGTTCAGGGTACGGTAATCCACACACATACAAACAGCCCCATTCTTTTCCTCACTACAACAATGGGGAAGCATAAGGGCTCCTGGATTCTTGTATCACACCAGCAGCAAGCATCTCTTGCAGATGCTGTCTCACATCATCATCAGCAGGGGCCAAGAGCCAAGACCCTCTCGAAAAGGCCTTTCATCATGCAGTTGAATGTGTGTTCAGCCCTGCACACATCCCACATCCCATTCTTTTAGGGAAAACACCTGGTCTCTTTGGCAAGCTTCTCACTGACCCTTACTTTCCATTCAGCAGGCAACAGAGAGTCACTGAAATCAAACAAGTCTGACACGACTCTGTCATCCTTCCCCAAACCCTTGTTATTAGGGAGCACTGCAGTGTCCGCTCAATACACGCTAGCCAGGGTGCAGCCTTTATTTACTCGAATCTCTTTGTCAGACATATTATGAACTTGAACCATCACTCTCCTGGCATAAGCATGGGCTCTAGCAGGCAAGATACTGGGTTTAACCAGCAGTCCTCCAGACAACTTTCCTCCCCAGGCGCATCCAGCATTAATAGTTTATTCTTGACATCCTTTTAAGCTGAATCTCCCTTGCAAAACACACTGGGCATTTGAGGCCAATAGCAACGGCCCGGATCCTTCCTCCAGACAACACCCACCAGGCCTTCAGGCTCCTCTTGACTAGCTTTCTCTGAGTCTTGTAGGCCTTCTGGATCAAAGCGGTATCCTAAGTGCTCACCCAGTCCTGGACACCTGCTTTTCAGAACACAATTGCGCTTAATCGGCCAAACATGTGAGCTTGGTCCCAATCAACAAGGGTACCCCATCATACAGTCCAGTGGGGGGCAGACTAAAACCAAAGTTTCCACCTGTTCATCCACTCCAGCCACAGAAGTAGGAATGACAACCAGATCCTGATCCAAATACGGATAAGCCTTGTCACTCAGCCCCCATACATGTAGACCATCCAAGGGTTGTAGTGGCACCTCAGGTAGATGTGTCTGATATCAGTCCTGAAACATAATGGTCACCTGAGAGCCACTGTTGATACAGCTTGGTGGAATCCCATTTACCGCACCAGGGCCTCCACCAGGGCCCGACCACATCAGATCACCAGGGGCACAGCGTTAACAGTTGCTTGAGCATTGCCCCGGGTCACAAAACCCTTCCTGCGGGGTCGGACGTGGGCCCTGCGATGCCAAGTGATCAGTCTGCTGTTGACCTTCCTTAAATTCTCCGCAACTGGCACTCAGTCTGAAAGTGTCCATCCTCCCCACAGTGGTAACAGAACTTGGGGTCCCGGGTGTCTCTATTGGAGGGGATACTTCATTTGCTGAGGGCCTCTGGGAATGAGGGGATTCCCTGGGTAGGGCATTGGTTTCTAGATAACTCCGGTTCCTCAGACCTAACAGTGTGGGTAGTGGATCACTTCAAGTCCCTCACCAGTTCTTGCAAATTTCTGACCTCGGCTCTCAACTCACTTTCTACTTAGGGATCAGAGGAAATAGCACACACCCCCTCCTTGTAACTCTGGGGATACATCAGGCCCCTGAAGGGTGGGTCTCATCGGTTCACTAGACTGGGGTTTGGCTCAGATTCACAGCCCCCACATAGGGTTCCACCCCTCCTCATCAGTCTCTACTTCTCTAATCTCCCTCATCAATTGACAGTATTCAGGGGGGCAGCTCACGATCATGTAACTTAAGTTTTAACAGTATCACACTGGAAAATCTAGCAGACTTTAAAACATGTTCCAACCTGACCTGGTTCAGGGCTGAGGTGGTGATCCCCTTTCGGTAGGCCTTCTGTAAAGCCCTTTCCACCCTAGTGACAAAGGTGGAAAGCTTCTCATTCTTCCACTGCTTAGCAGACTTGAATTTCCATAATAAGTCTTCCCGGTTTCTGCTCCCAAACACTCCCTCTAGAGCAGAAAGATACTTCAAGGTAGTAGCTTCTGGGCTAGTGGCCCACAAAAATGAATGGCTTCCAAAGCCAGACCCCAGACTCTCCATCAGTCTCTTTTGTTTCTCCCTCAGAGCATTGCCACTCCTGGACTAGGGGGTGGCATAGTCCATCCACGCCTCCAAATCATCCTTCCCTGAAGGCACAGGCGTGTGCCAGAAAAAGTTTTAGCCTACAGTAAGAATCCAGCTGTATAGAGGGAACCACTAGGGGTGGAGCCAAGATAGAACTCTTAGGGGACTCTGGAGAGGTACCAGGAGGCTTGAGGGTGGGTTCACTGGAAAGGTCCAAGGCCTGCATTAACTCTTGGGTAGTTCTCCCTTCCATAGCCAACAATTTAAGTAGCTTATCTTTGAAACTATTAGTCTGAGGAGACGCCCTGGAGGTAACTGACCCACCCGAATGTGAATGACCCTCCACCCTGGTTGGGCACCTTCCGGTAAATCACTGGGGGTACCCTCTCAGGGTCGATGGCTATGCTACACTAGAGTAGCACCTGCAAAGTCTGATCAGTAGGTCAGCCATACGCTTCACCTCTACCTTGCCTAAACACTTAACACGCTCCATGGCAGAAATAATGTCAGCGGTCGTTGTCCCCAGAGTACATCGAAGTAACACAATTCTCTGAGAGTCCAGTCTTCGGCTTCACCCCACCCCATCAGTTTATGTACCATCGCTCTAATAGGGTCCAGCTTAATCTTAGCCATGATGTCCCCTTCCAGTTTTTTCTTTAATTTATCCATAGTTATGCACTTAGCCCACTGGCCACTAGGGATACGCTGATCCCAGTGGTGCCTCCAAATTTGTAACCCTAGGGGGCGCTATCCCAAGGGCTACTTCCGCTGCCTGCCTTAACTGTAACAGGGTGAGGGGCCCAGATCCATTGGCAGGTGCCCACCCAGAGGTCGGGTTAAACGTCGATGTTGACTAGGTCACAGCCCTCTGGGCTGCTGCAACCCCTTCCCACTAGTGGCCCACACAGTTTAGCTGCAGTGACCTTACCATTGACACTTCACCCCGGCTCGAACCACTCAGCTCACTCCGAGACCCCTGAAAAGTAAGGTACAGTTATACCATATTCACTGTGCAGTATTTCACTAGTAATACACAACTAGCCAGGTACTTTTACAAAACAAGCAATCTGATTTATTTAAGGGAAAGAACAAGGACCGAGGGGAATCAGAGTGATTGGCTTACCACTGCAATATATGAGTATCTACCTAGGGCTCTGTGCACAGGCCTAACCTATAAGTTGCTGTCTATTGGTACCCAAGCCCCAAAGACTAGTTCCTTGATGCAGCTGGTTGGGCCCTGACACAAACGCCGCTTAGTTCCTATGAAGACTAGATGGAGCCAGCAGGCTCAGTTAATGCAGTCAGCAAAGCAACCTGAAGATCTTGCCCTTGCTAGAAACATTTAACAGGGAGCTACCCTGCTTCAGTACTCACAACTCCAGAAAAAACGCTCTCACACCACTGCAGGGCTGAGCCTGAACTTCAAATACTTCTCCACAATTTATATGGAAAGCAACAGAGGGTACCATACCAGGCAGCTGCTCCTATGGTCTGACCGAACGCACAGCTAATTGGGAATCTCGCCGCAGCTTCACTTTCCTGACAGACCAAGCGACTCAGCAAATTCTCCAGTCCTCTACAGGGTGAGCCTGGTAGGTTGCTGTGCTTTACACAGCCTCCTCTGACCACTGCCTCGTGGATTCAGTCTGAAACTGCTGGCTATTCAAACGGCCGACTTGGGCCTCTCACGTGCTTCCCGAGATGAAAACTCAATGGCGAGGAGCCCAGAGCTCCTTCCTCATTCACAGCCACAGCATTCTGCCCTTGACAGCATGGGGCCATCCTCTCTATGCTAGGCTGCCACCCACTCCCATTGGCTGGCTACAGATGCCAGTCACTTAATCTTGCCCTCAGTGGTGCAAAAGACGCCATGGTCTAGACTTCACTTCCTACAATTACTAGCTGTATCTTCATTGGTCCACCAGCTCCCTAGAGAGCCCTAATTCTGGTTGGTCACCAGTTACTCCA
Source organism: Neoceratodus forsteri (assembly GCA_016271365.2). Classification (NCBI taxonomy): domain Eukaryota; kingdom Metazoa; phylum Chordata; order Ceratodontiformes; family Ceratodontidae; genus Neoceratodus; species Neoceratodus forsteri. Next base: position 274,536,551 of record CM057459.1, on the reverse strand, counting down.
TTTTGGGATACCCCTGCCCCTATTGGACCCTTCAGACAGTTCTGGTCCAAATGGAGGGGCACAGGACATACAGTCTCAGCTGCTAAAAAGTAGGTTAGACAAATGGTAATTCCACCAACAGGCTAGCTAATTATGTCCAAACAGTTACATTAGTTAAAGGGCTCCTCTGCGCATACAGCGACTGCCAAATGGGGCGATTTCACCACAGCTCAGGCAGGATTCGAACAGGGAAACACCAGTTCCCCCATACCAACCGTTGGAGCCTGCGAGCAGGCAGCTCTTAAAGAGACAATGCAGGGAGGCTTCAAGAAGCACTCACAACACCGCGATTTGAGGCATTTTCGCGAACACCAGTTAGGCAGGGAGCATTCAGGCAAGCTCTGGGAAGGCTTTGGGGAACCCCGTTTATGAGGGGTTACATTTGGAACTGTGTTCTCATTGGTTTTACCCTCTTCAGGTGGTTCTGACATTGGGGTGTTTTGGTAAAATGTTTCCCTCCTGTTGTAGGTTTTGTGGGTGTTTTATTATTATTATTATAATGTATGGTAGAACATTGTTATCTACCAAAATCTATCTTTTCCATGGTTGTTATGCCATCGATGTAGCGTCACTTTGTTGTTAACCCATTGAAGGTATGTCACATCGCTGGTATAACAACCAGGATCGATCTTGGCATGCTTGGTAGAAGCGGTGGCTCCCCAAGCGGCTGTGGCGATGAGAACTTGACCTGCGGTGGCATAAATTCAGTTAAGGTACCGGCTACTTTTCTTCATTCTTTATAGCGCATACACTATAAATATAAAGTATGGGGTCCCAATTGGTGACAATTTGTTAACGGTCTCGAGGTTGCCATAACACAAACCTCTCGAGCTCGCTCTCGAGGTTTACACAATCGCCATGGCAACCTCTCGACAGTTAACAAGTAGGTTACCATCTGGACCCATACATTATCCTCTATATTATTATTATTATTATTGTGTTATTAAATTCCTCTGGGGCCCTGTCTTGTTAGGCATCCACAAACTGAGGGTTAGAATGTAGGCAGTTAATAGGTGGCAACATTTGGAAAAGTGGCACAAGCCAATGATTCCATCATTGGCTTAACATTCCATCTCTGGGCAGATCTGGCATAAGAGTTATGAATATTGGAGTATCCTCTGAAGAAACAAGATTACTATAGTAAGTAATTTTTCTTCTTTACCTTGTCCACGTTTCCAGGGAATGACACTCATTCTGTGTATGTCCATCTTGCCCACAATGATAGCAGAATACCACATCCCTACTCAGGGCTTTCCTTGATGGGCCCACCAGAAATCTTTGTTGCCACCTTCACAGTACCACAACTAAGTCACACAACCAATCAAACCAAACCTCCAGCTTGCTCAGTTCGACCTCCACGAGAGAGGCGAGGTATCTTCTGTGGTGGTAACCATCCCTTGACTGGAGCACCGAGTGGTGCATTTTCTTTGGCTGTCATTGATTCTAACACATGCTCCACAGGATCGTCTCCACCTGTCTGCTGTTTAGTTCTTCTCTCAGCCCACATTAGTGCAACAAAGGAAGGAGCACCATCTATGCACTGCTGTAGTTGTAGCCAAGCATTATGGAACTAGGATCTTCCACAAGGTTCAAACATGATCCATCTGGACTCGATCTATGTCCTGGGATGTGACCTCTCCTTGGTCGAATACCTTCAACAAAACATGTTCTATTCTCATCAAGTAGGCTGAGAGTAATTCCCCTTATGTTGGCACATTGTCTTGAATTCCCACAGTAGCTGACTAATGTCCTCATAGGGATCAAAAACAGAGGTTCTAACCCCAGTAATACTCAGAATATTCCTAACTTTATGCAGTAAGCCTGAGGGTTGGACTGCTCAGGAGATAGAACACATGCAAATGATGGAACACTTTACATGGGAGCATCTTTCAAACATTGCCTCTACTAACTGCCTGTGTTCTAACCTCTTCAGATTTTTCTATCCGCCTGAAAGTCTGGTCGCTTGGAGTCCCGCTTGTCCACTTTCTCCTGCATGACCTTAAATCATCCAAGCAGACCACTAAAGCAGTAGGTAAGACTAGGGGATGTTAGATTGTATTAGTAGAGGTATCAAAAGCGGAAGAGGGACATAATAATCCCTCTTTACAAGACACTGGTTAGGCCACATCTGGTACTGCATGCAGTACTGGAGGCCACACCTTCACAGGACATTAACCAAATTGAGGCAGTCCAGAGAGGGCAACCAAAATGGTGCAGGGACTGCATCAGAAAACATATGAGGACAGATTAACAGAGCTCAATATGTATACTCTAGAGCAAATTAGGGAGAGAGGTGATATGATCGAAACATTCAAACACCTTAAGGGCATTAACAAGGTGAAAGAGTCTAACATTTCAGTATAAGAAAAATAGCAAGACAACAGGACACAGCATGAGATTAGAGGAGGCCGTTTAAGAGGTAATGTGAGGAAGTTCTTTTCACAGAAAGTGTGGTGGATGCATGGAGCGGCCTACCTCAGGAAGTGGTGGATATGAATACAGTACAGTGCTTCAAACAGGCATGGGATAGGCATAAGGGAGCAATACAGATGAGTATGAATAGCTAGGCCATAGACAGAGCAAAGGCTGATATCACATTTATAAGGTAGAAAAGAAATGGGCAGACTGGATGGGCCTTGCAGTCCTTATCTGCCATCAACTTCTATGTTTCTGTGAAGAACACTTCAAATACTACTTATAAGTTTAGTTTGTTTTCATTTACTGCCTCTACTATTTGTTTTGTATTATTAATCTAGTTTACGGTTAAATTTGTTATTTTTCCCAGTTCCTTTCGCTCGTTATAACCACAGGGAGCCAGGTTAGTTTCTGTTAAAATCAGGATTCTCTGATTAAAGAACCACCTTAGTTTTGTCTTTAAAACTTGTTTTATTTAAGTTTCTGTATCCGATAATTCTCGGTTATCAGAACCACTGACCCGTTCCATACCATACATTGGTTTGGTTCCATCAGTTCCTTCGGTTCGGAACTGATCAATTAAAAAACTTTTGTTGTTTATTAGTTGTTTTTCTCTATTTTTACATCATGTCTGAGAAACCCAAAAGAGAACCAGTGAACTTGGATTCAAGAACTGTTCCCAGTGTGGGGAAGTATTTGAAAAGCAGATAAACACATTTTATGTGCAATTTGTTTGGGTTTTGACCATCTTAAAGAGGAATGTGAAGTGTGCAAAACATTCCCAGATAAAACATTGGAAAATGCCTTGAAAGGCTCAAAATAAAGTTTACAAAGGTTCCTCTGGCTCTGACCAGCCGATACCCCAAGATTCTGTGGCTGAACCCACATCTGCTTCTGTGCCTGCCCTGAGATGGGCAAAAGGGCACTAAACAAACGAACCGGCTGACTCCTGGTTCCTCCTAAAAAAGTAAATAGAAGCACACAGAACCCCACCTGCCAAACCGGGACTTCTGTGCCTGCTATGCCTGTACCAATGGCCCAAAAATTACTCAGGCCCTTAAAATAATTTAATCTTTACAGGCAATAGTTCCTCCTCAGCAACCTGCTGTTCCTCCCCAGGGTCCCCAGGCTGGCAGCAATGTGCATCCACCCCTCAAGACAGAGGGGATACGTTTGATGATGATGATGATGATTATAGTGATGAGGAGGAGGGAACAATCGAACCAGAAGTGTCCCCATAACAGGACTTTGGTTGGCCTCAAGGGTGATTGAGGATTTCCCATCCCACTTTGCTTTCATAAGGAAAATGTCAACTGGAATAGACATCTCCACTACTGAACAAGTTGAGGATGAAGAGGAGGTAGAGTACTTAGAGGTGATGGGCTGACACCCACAAGGCTCTCCTCCTACCGGTGTACAAATTCTTTAAGAAGGATGCCGTAAAGATTTTATAAACACTGAATTCCACTCCTCCCATAGACAGGAGGATGGACAGAAAATACCAATTGGAGAAGGAGGGAGCTGACTTTCTCTTCTCCCATTCAGACCAACAGGGGTAATTCAGCAGCTGCTTGCAACAAGGCCAGGTTCCTCTGTCCTCACATCCTCTGGACAAGGGCTCCAGAAAGGTTGACAGTATGGCCAAAAGGGTACCTGTCAGCCTCTTAGGCTGTCAGGCTACCTTCCAGGCATATGCTGCCCAGTATCAAAAGTCACTGTGGCAGTCAGTCCTGGCTATGTCCCAGAAAGCTCCCTCATCCTTGTCAGATGGCCTGGCTGAAACTGCCAGGTTTGGGTTAGAGGCAGCTAAGTACTAATTCAAATGGCTGCTGACACCAATGACACTGCAACCAGATGGATGGCAAATACGGTGACACAGAGAAGGTTTGCATGGATCAGGGCCACAAACCTTACTCAAGATACCCAGTCTAAGGCCTTGGATTTTTGCTCTGAGGAAATTCTCTTTTACGGAATCCACTGTGGCATACATGAAGAAGATGGATGAGTATAAGGCACTTACAGAAGCAACTCTGCCAAGGAGAGAGCTTCACGATCCACCAGGCCTTATGGAAGGGAGGCCAGGGCAGGTTCTTTTATACCAGACCTTTCTTCCAGCCAGTGGCCTTACCCCAGTACCAGCAGTATCCACAATAGGGATACCCAGGGGCAGGGAAGAAGGGCTCAAGTCGAGGGTCCCAAGCTCAGCCTCAGCCACAATCAAAACAGACACCCGAGCCACAGGCCACTTCCTCCCTACCTGTAGGAGACAGACTGTCTCACATCCTTCATGCCTGGCTTAACATCACCATAGACAAATGGGTTCGGGAGGTAGTGGGTCAGGGTCTGTCTCTGGAATTCAAATCCCTCCTTCTCAAAAAATCAGAGTATTCAGCTCTCCTCTCTAGCAGACAAAACACTGCTAGAGGCAGAAGTTCAAAACCTGCTACAGCTGAAAGCAGTAGAACCAGTTTCAAAGTTTCTGAGAGGAAGGGGTTTTATTCCAGACACTTCCTAACAACAAAGACAAGTGGGGAGTGTCAGCCTATATTGGATCTCAGTGCTTTAAACAAGCACCTAAAAGAACAAAAGTTCAAAATGGTAACTCGAGCTGTGATTTTGCCAATGCTCCAAAGGGAGACTGGCTGGCATCACCAGACTTAAAGGATGCCTATTCCACATCTCCATAAGGGATTCTTACCAGAGATATGTCAGGTTCCGACTCCTTCGAGGTCACTACCAGTTTTCAGCTCTGCCTTTTGGCCTTTCTTCGGCCCCAAGGGTATTCACAAAATGTCTTGCTGCAGTAGTAGCACATCTTCAGAAACAAGGAATCACTGTTTTCCTTATCTGGATGACTGGTTAGTGGAGGGAAAATCCTCTTCAAGTACAGCAGGATTTGAAAGTTACCCAGGACCTTCTAGAGTCTCTGGGGTTTCTGATCAATCACAAAAGTCTGCCTTCACCCCTACACAGGTGTTGCAGTTCATAGGAGCAGAAATAAATGACTTACAGGCCAGAGCCTATCTGCCTCTGGAAAGAGTACAAAACCTTCAGTCAGTGGCAAATTCCTTCAGGTTACACAAACCAAAAACTGCAAGACAGTTTCTCTAGCTACTGGGCCACATGGCTGCTTCCATAAGCACAGTGCTGGGTTCCAGATTCCACATGAGGGCCATCCAGTTCCATCACAGGGCTCACTGGTGTCAGAAGAAAATACCCTTTACAAACAAAATGAAGTCTTGCTGCATTCAGACATAATGCAGTTAGCCCCAGCACTTGAACTGCCTCAGAGAGGAAAAGTTAACTCCATGCAGAAGCATGGACCATTGAGCTCAAGGCTTGGTTTACAAACCTCTGTCTGTGGTACTTCCCAGTGTAACCGCCAGATTCCTTCCGCCCCTAACAGTGAAGTCGCTCCGGAGATTTCCTCTGCTCGGTTCGGTATAGTAAAGCATTCAGTTTAAAACAATTTCTTTGTTTTTCAGATTTCTAGCCTCTGTCTACGTACAGGTAGTGTTGTAGAATAGGTAGTGACTGTGTTTTTATTTTATTTAACTGTGGAAATTGTTTGTCTCTTGGTTTCTTTTGGTCTGTCGGTTAGCAACCGACCTTGTGAATTCTCTATTTTTAATAATATCTTTCTGGGATTAGTGTAGTGTTCTGGTACCGATCGGTTTCAAAAGAACCAGGCTTTTCTCGGTTCTTTCCAAACCCGTGACACAGTTGTTACCGATCAGTTGGTATTACCTAGCTTGAAAGCTTCTATAGGGTAATTTTGGTAGGTTGGATATGTCTGAAACCCAAAAGAAAACCGGTCCCACTGGGTTTCAACACTGTACTGAGTGTGGGAGGCCTTTGCCAAGGCTGACCCCCACCTCATCTGTTTTTTATTGTCTGGGGTTTGATCACCTCCAGTTAGACTGCCAAATTTGCAAAACTTTCCCCAAACCACTCTAGAAAAAGACTGAGTAGGTTGAGGAAAGGGAAGCCAAAAGTCCGTGGATCCCGATGGCCAGCCGGTTCACTTGCAGCCGAACCTGAGGAGGTGCCTACTAACCTGGCGATAGCTCCTCGGCAAAGGAGAGCCGACTCTGAGGGGTCAGTTCCGTCAAAAAGAAATGAAAGTCTGCCGGTTCGGATCCAGTATCGCATACTCCAACCATGGATGAGATAGCCAAAGCGATTAGTATTGTCAATTGCTCACCCAGTTAGGCGGTCGGTTCGTCAGAAATGACTCCTTCGGATTACGATCCAGATGCTTTCTATGAGGAGTGGAGGGAGACAAAGATTATCCTGATGATGATGACAACCAGTGGGGTCTGAATGTGCCCATTGAACTGGACATCTCCCAGACAGGCCCTCTGATACCTCCCTCCCAGGCTCTCTCAGTCCCCTTCACACTGTGTTTTACAAGAAGGTGGTCAAACCCTCCAGCTCCCTATGGTTGAAGCTGCTGAGGAGGAAGAAGAGCCTGATTTTGTGGAGATGATGGACATCCCAGAGTCCAAAAGGTTGTCTTTCCCTCTTCATACGTCCTTGGGGAAACAGACACAAAAGATTCTACAGACTCCTAACTCTTTACCTCCTGTAGATAAAAGAATGAAGAAGAAGAAGAATCAGCATTTATATAGCACTTTTCATACATCCAAAGCACTTTACAAGCAATGCTAGACTGGTAGTGAAGTGACTGAATGTGTGGTGGTGACCATATCGCACATCATCACCCACACACAGCCTGGATAATTGCATGAACTGGTTTATGGGAAGGGAATGTTGGCCAGGACACCGGGAATGTTCCCTACTCTTTGCAAAGAGTGCCCTGGGTTCTTTTATTTCCACCTGGACACCCACCAGGACAACACCAGGATGGGCAGAAGGGACCATGGTTAACATCTCATCTGAAGGACGCCACACCCCAGCAGTACAGCACCCCCAATACTGTACTCAGATGCCAGCGATTTTAGGTGCAAGTCCAATCCCGTGTGGACGAGAACCCATGACCTTCTGGTCCAGAGGCAGATGTGCTACCAACTGAACCACACTGACACCTGGACAGGAGGTATATGTTATCAGGCTCAGCTGTGGAGTTCCTTTATTCACACTGCAGCCATGTTGGGGTAGTGCAGGCTGCAGCCTGTGACAGGGCAAACATTCCTTTGGCTTCACACCACCCAGACAAGGACTCTAGGAAAGTGGATGCCATGGCCAAAAACTATACTTGGCATCCTCTTTGGTACTCAGGCAGACAAATTATATGGCCTATACAGGCAGGTACCAGAAGTCCAGGTGGGATATGGTTCTGAAACTGGCTCAACAGGCCTCCCTCAGCTAGCCAAAGAGCTGGAGAAGGTGGCTGCAGATGGAATTGAGGCATCCAAAGTACAATTTCATGCTGCTGTGGACTCCAACGACGTGGCATCCAGAGTCATGGCTACATCTGTGTCTCTCAGGAGGCATGCTTGGCTCAGATGTACTAGCCTATCACAGGACACCCAGGCTAAGGCTATGGATTTTCCTGTAGTTGGTAACTCTCTGTTTGGGGAGCAGACAGAGGCTTACATGAAGAAAATGGATGAATACAGGACAACCTACAGGAGTGCACAGGCCAAGGAAATGCAAGCCACCTCAAAAGCAGCAGTCCAGGGGCAGGGGCAGGCCTTTTTACCAAGCCCAGGCCTCCTCTTCACCACAAAGGGTTTTTTCTGAGGGAGAGGCAGGAGGGGATGAGCAGGGCTGCTTCCTCCTCCCAGTCTAAGGCTCCTGCCAAGCAGACCCTTGAGGTGTCAGCCTGGGTCGACTCCCCAACCCCAGTAGGAGGCACGCTGGCTTACTACTTTCCAGGCCTGAAGTCTGTTACCTCAGACAAGTGGGTCCTGGAAGTAGTAAGCCAGTGACTGGCCTCAGTTTCAAAAGGTACCCAAAAGGAGGGCCAAGTCTTTTCCACCTGCATCAATCTCAGAAACCCTTGCCCTGAGGCAGAGGTTTCTTCTCCCAGCCCTCAGAGCCATAGAGAAGATTCTTACTCAACCTAGGGGAAAAGGCCTGTACTCCAGGTACTTTCTTACCCCAAAGAAAACAGGGGAGGGCGACCCATCCTGGATCTAAGGTACTTGAACAAACACATATCAAAACCCAAATTCAAAATGGTAACTCTGGGAAAAATCCTTCCCTCTTTAGGGCCATGAGACTGGCTAGCATTACTGGACCTCAAGGATGCCTACTTCCATATCCCTATAAGGTGCTCCCACAGAAAGTACCTCAGGTTTGAGTTGCCTTCAGGCCACTATCAGTTCAAGGCCATGCCTTTTGGCTAACATCAGCTCAAGGGTATTCACAAAGTGCCTTGCAGTAGTGGTGGCTTCACCTCAGAAGACAAGGTATCACCGTGTTTCCATATCTGGATGACTGGTTCCTGGTAGGGCAGTCATCAGATCAGGTCAGGGCAGCTCTGCAAACCACCCAGGACTTGCTCAGTTCTCTGGGGTTTCTTCTAAATTTGCAAAATCAGTCCTCGAACCAGTACAGCTTCTCATGTTCATAGGGGTGGAATTGCATACTGTCCAAGCAAAAGCCTTCCTTCCTCTGGCAAGGGTGAAGGCCTTAGTAGACCTCGCTTCCTCCCTTTCGGCCTCAGGTTTCTCTTCTAGTGAGACAGTTCCTCCAACTCTTGGGCCACATGGCAGCCTCCACTGCAGTGGTTCAGGGAGCCAGATTTCAGATGCAGGACATTCAGTTCCATCTAAGGTCCTTTTGGTCACAGAGAAGGGACACTCTCTCCAAACTGATTCCAGTGACCAGAACTCTGGTACAAGCTCTCCAGTGGTGGCTGGACCAGGACAACCTCAGACAAGGGGTTCCATTTCTCCCTCAGTTTCCATCAGTAGTACTGACTATGGATGCTTCTCTCCTAGGCTGGAAGCCCACCTGGGAGCCCTAACAGCTCAGGAAATCTGGTCCCTGCAGGAATCTCTTCTTCATATCAATCTCCTGGAACTCAGGGTAGTTTTCCTAGCCCTTCAGACCTTCTCAGATTCAGTCAAGGGCAAGTTGGTCCAAGTCAGGACGGACAACACTACCACAATGTGGTACATCAACAAGCAGGGAGGCACTCAGTCCACGGCCTTGTGCAGAGGCCATGAAGGTTTGGTCTCTGGCCTATTCCTTCAGACTTCCCTGGTAGCAGTTCATCTTCCAGGGAAGGACAATGCTGGCAGATGCCCTGAGCAGGATTTCACAGGGCATCACGAATGGTCCTTGAATCCTCACATTCTGAGGATCATTTTCTCCAAGTGGGGCATTCCAGAAATAGATCTATTTGCAGCACCAGACAATCATCAACTTCCTCTGTTTTGTTACAGACCTCCAGTCCTGAGGACAGTTCCCCAGGATGCCCTCATTCTGAACTGGAAGGCAGGTTTCTCTATGCCTTCCTCCTTTCCCTCTCCTGTTCAAAGATAAGAACTCAACCCTGCACAGTGATACTGGTGGCTCCAGATTGGGCCAGACAACCCTGGTATCTTCTACTGCTGTCCTTGGCTGTCTCACGTCCGTCTCTTCCAGGAGATACAATCTTCTCTCCTCCTCCCAGGGCGGATCTGGTACCCCAATTTCCAATCTCTCAACCTCAAGGCCTGGCTCTTGAAGAGTTAGAATATGCAGCACTTCATCTCTCTCTCAGGGAGTTCTGGATATTCTAAAGGTCTCAGGAAAACTACCACTAGAAAAACTTACAATTCCAAATGGGAAGAGGTTCAGTATTTGGTGCTCACAGAAAGGCATCCTGCCTGATTCTGCAGACATTTCCACAACCTTAGATTATCTAGTTCATCAGAATGGTCTGGGCCTTATGCCTGCCACTCTGAAGGTTCATTTAGCAGCTGTCTCTGCATTTCTCTCAGCAGGGAAGGGCTCTTCCTGGCATCTCATCCTATTTTCAGAAAGTTTTTCAAAGGTCTGCTCCACATTAACCCTCCCTTTAGGGAGCCTACTCCCTTTGGGATCTTAATGTCTGCATTGCTCAGCTGATGCACCCACCCTTTGAGCCTATTGCTTCGCTGAATTGAAGTACTTGACCTGGAAAACAATGTTTCTGGTAGCTATTACTTCTGCCAGGTGGATTAGTGAATTACAGGCCCTGTCAGTTGAACCTGACTTCATATCCTTCCATAGGGATAAAGAGGTCCTAAGAACTAATAGGAAGTTCTTGCCTAAAGTGGCATCAGTTCCACCTAAACCAGTCCATATCGCTCCCTGTGTTTTACTGACCATTCTTCTTCAGGGAGAGAAAGATTACACAGTTTGGATGTTAAAAGGGCTCTTAGCTACTACACAGAGCATACTAAGGCACACAGAAATGACTGTCTTCAATTGTTTCTCACTTATGGTGAAGTGGGGAAAGGTAAGCCTGCCACTAAAAGATCTATTGCCAGGTGGATTGTTTCTTGTATACAATTCTGCTATGACAAATTGGGTAGAACACCCCTTCAGGCCTGAGGGCTCACTCCACTAGGGGTACAGCTGCCTCTCTAGCTGTGGCCAGAGATATTCCCTTGTTAGAGATCTACAAAGCAGCCACCTGGAAAACAGTACATACATTCACCAAGCATTACTCCCTGGACATCCAGGCTAGGAGTGATGCTAGGTTTGGCACAGTAGTATCAGAGAGTCTGTTCGTGCAAAGTAGGTTCTGCATTCCCTGCTCCATAGGGAACTGCTTGGTAGTTCAGAGTGTCTGAATACAGCAAGACTTCATGTTGTTTGAAGAAAATATTACTCACCATAGTAATGTTGTTTCTTCTAATGGAGTCTTGCTGTATTCAGACTCCCCCGCCTCCCTCTCAGAACCTGTTTTTGGGAAGTGAGCTGGCAGGATAAGTGTTGCATCTCAGGGTGTACCTTGTACCCTCCCTTTTGGTGGGGTAGCTGTTAGGTTTATTATTCTTATGGTCATAGCCTAAATTGTCACTACCTTGTTTCTTCTTAGGTTCTCGACTTGAGTCTTTTGGACCCCAAAACAATTTTTGCCTTTTGGCTATATGTTTCAAACAATTTCCATATTTTAGTGCCTAGTTAGTTAGTAGCTCATAAGAATCTGACTGTTACACTGGGAAGTACCACAGGCAGAGGTTTGAAACCGAGCTCGGCTCAACGTTCCATGCTTCTGCATGGAGTTAACTCTTTCCTTTCCGGGCAGTTCAAGTGCTGGAGCTAACTGCATTATGTCTGAATACAGCAAGACTCCATTAGAAGAAACAACATTACTATGGTGAGTAATTTTTTCTTCAAAACTCATTCCAGTAACAAGGGCACTGTTACAGGCCCTCTTGTAGGTGGAAAGAGGGATCCAACTTAAGACAGGAATTCCTTTTCATAGGAGAACCCTCAGTAGTTCTCACAACATATGCATCCCTTTTGGGCTGGGGCACCCATCTAGGGCAGCACACCACCCAGAGTACCTGGTCAGATGCAGAGTCCCTTCATCACATAAACTTGCTGGCACTCATAGCAGTTTTGCTAGCTGTATGGGCTTTCTCCTCTAGTACTGGGCAAGGTGGTACAGATCAGAACAGACAATACCACCACAGTGTATTACATAAACAAGCAGTGAGGCACCAGGTCAGGCCTCCTTTGCACAGAAGCCATATGAATCTGGACTCTAGCTTACTCTTTGGGAATATCCTTGCATGCAATCCACTTGCCAGGGAAAGACAACATCCTGGCAGATGCCTTGAGTCAAATAAATCAGGCCCATCATGAATGGACCCTGAACAGACAGGTGGTACAGGTTATTTTCAGAAGGTGGGGTTCTCACAAGTAGACTTGTTCGCATCCCACCAGAACCACCACCTGCATCAGTATTGTTGCAGACCACCAGACCAGGGCACTCCCTCTGGATGCCCTGGCCCTGGTTTGGTCAGAGAGGTCTTGTATGCTTTTCCTCCTTTCCTCTGGTTTGCAGGGTAACTGCTCAAGCTCAGGTCCCATGCGTCATCACCAAGGCCACTGTTTTCAGTTTTACCAGAAAATCCGTAAAATTCCGGAATTAGGGCTGCCTGAAGACCGTAAAATGAAGATTTCATGGAATCTGGCATTTTCTGTCAGATCAGTAAATCTATAAAAAGTGTGTTTTCTTTAATTCCTTCCTGTACTATTTTCAGTTTGCTTTATTTAATGCTCTGTATATTAAGCCTTCCTTAATTCTGATTATTTATGCACATACTAAAAGAATGATAGCAGAATCCTCGTAAAATCCTGAAATTAGAGTAACAATCACCGTGAAATTCTGGAATCTTAAGTCTTGAAAATGGAATTTAATTGTTTTAATCATCGTAAATCAGTGGCCTTGGTCATCACTCATCTTGATAGCTCCAGATTGGCCAAGGCAGCCTCTTCTGCTCTCCATGTCTTTCATCAAACCAATACACCTCCCTCGGAGGCACAACTTACTGACTTCCAACCAGGGAACTCTGTTGTATCCGAATCTCAAGTCCTCAACTTCAAGATCTGGCTCTTAAGAACATAGAATATCCTAAATTGAACCTCTCTGAATCTGTCTTAAGCATTTTAAGAGCTTACAGAAAACCTTCTACAATGAAAACCTATTCTTCTGAGTGGAAAGATTTTCAATTTGGTGCTCGAGTAGATCACTGACAACAGCCCAAGCTGGAGTTCCAGTTGTCCTGGATTATCTCCCCCACTTACATTCCTCTGGTTTGCAATCCAGTTCTTTGAAGGTTCATTTGGCAGCTGTGTCTGCTTACCTTTCTGTGGGGGCAAGGGTAACCTTAGCTTCGGATCCAATTTTAAAAGAGTCTTCAAAGGCCTGAATAATTTGCATCCTCACAAGGCACTAGTGCCAGCTTGGGATTTGAATGTGTGTGTGGCTAAACTCATGGGCCCCTTGAACCCATGGCTACAGCTCATCTAAAATAGTCACTTGGAAAACAGTTTTTCTTGTATGGTGACTTCTGCAAAAATGATTGTGAGCTTCAGGGTCTTTTGTTTAGATCAGGACTATATCTCCTTTCATAGGGATAAGGTAGTCCTTAGGACAAACAGAACATTTCTTCCCAAAGTGGTCTTGGAATTCCACTTAAACCAGTCCATCACTCTCCTGTCTTTTTCACTGATCATACTACCTCTGGTGAAAGAAGACTCCACAGCTTGGATGTATAAAAGGCTCTCAGTTACTACATGGTAGCCACAAAACACCATAGGCAGGATAGAAAACAGCTGTTCCTGACCTATGGGGATGTGGGAAAAGGTAATCCAGACTCTAAAAGGTCAATTTCTCAGTGGATAGTCAGTGTAACCATTTCTGCTATACTAAAGTGGGTAGGAGCCCTCCTCAGGAATGAGGGCCCATTCCACAAGAGGAACAGCTGCCACTTTAGCAGCTGCTAGTGATGTTCTGCTAGTGGATATCTGTAAAGCAGCTACCTGGAAAACAGTACACACTTTTACAAAACACTACAGTCTGGATAATCTCTCCAGGAGTGATGCTAGACTTGGCACAGCAGTCCTGTAAAAGTCTGTTTCAAAATAAGTTATGTGCCCACCTCCAGTGGTACTACTTGGTAGTTGCATAAAGTTAGAATATTCTAAGCATTACTGGGGTTAGAAGAAAATTACTTACCATAGTAATCTTCTTTCTTCCCAGTGATGCTCAGATATTCATAACTTCCCTCCATACCCCCTTCCAGAACTTTCAGCCTCTGCACTCCATATGCTGGTACCACCATTATCACTTACACCATTGGAGTTTTTTTTTTTTACCCTGCACCTGTCAATAGTTAAGGTGAACAGGGTTCATTGTGTTTTCTACCTTTTGGTATTTCTCTGGCATTTTGTTCTAACTTTGTTGAATTGTTGAATTCTCCAGTTGGAGTTTTTGTTTTACAAATTTATATTGTTAGGAAACCCCAATTTTAATAATAAAATTATAGCACTATATTATTCTGCCCCTACTTTCCATGCTCCTTTATCAAATCTGAAGAGGTTAGAACACAGGCAGTTAGTAGAGGCAGTGTTTGAAAGATGCTCATGTGCAGTGTTCAATCATTTGCATGTGTTCTGTCTCTCTGGGTAGTCTAACCCTTCAGGCTTACTGCATAAAGTTATGAATATCTGAGCATCACTGGGAAAAAAAGATTACTATGGTAAGTAATTTTTCTTAGGGCATCCAAGTACTGCTGCGTGGATGCAGTGGGCCCAGGGATTGAAGCCCCAGATGACATCTAAAGTGGGCCCCAGAAGGGTCACTACAATTTCCAATCATTTTGCTCCTCGGTTACAGGTCATCTATCTACCATACAGGTAGCATGTGCTCTCCATGTTTCCCAGTCCTTTTTCCACTAGGGTGGGGATAATGCCAAAGAAAATACCATCCATGTCCTGTGGCAGTTGTTGAAACACTAGTCACTTGTTGCAGAAAGTTCTTCCCCACCAAATGTTTCTTAGCTAACTGACATCTGTTGCTCTGGCCACTAGGGGCACTGCTCCCAGCAGTGCCTCCAAGATGTAACCCTAGCGGTACAATCCCTACGTTACTACCCCTGCCTGAAGGGCTATACACAGGTTGAGGGGCCTGAGTTCACTAACAAGGTGCCTTCACCCAGACTAGTGGTATTGGGGTTGTTTGTCTGCTGTGGCATAGTCTTCTGGGATGCTATAACCACTAATCAACCCTGCTAGTGGCCCAGTATCCAACACAATAATAGATTCACAGTCAGTATGAAACAGTAATAATATGCTTACACCTTCACACTTACCACCAGGGCTGGGCTTGCAGCATCTTCTCTGGAGACCTCCTGGATAATAAGATTAGCAATATTGTAGCACACTCTTAATGCTGTAACCCATCTAATAATATGCACATTACCCAGGTTCAAGTGAAACAAGACAATCAGGTTTATTTAAGGGCAGTGAACAAGGAAGAGGTGTAAATCTAGGCAAATTATTTGTAATCTGATTTGGTTCAGGGATTGCATGCACTCTTTGTCCCACACTGACAATCGTACAACACTGGGTACCCAGGATGGTAAGTCTGGCTAGCCAGAGGCATTGCCCAGTGGTGGCTGATATTGCAGCTGATATTGGGGTCCTTTGTGGAAAGAAAGGCAGTTAACATGCAAATACTCACATTATTTGTGATCTGAGCTGGTTGGCTCTGCCCTTTGAAAACACAAGAAAAGTGAAACAATTAGTTGGCACCACTGTGAATTAAACCCTCATTGCAGGGAGCTACCCAGATTGTACTCATGCTACCAGGACTCTGTTACAAGGCAGACAATATGTAGACATTGTGGTGATGACTGATGGGTATGGGGAAACTGAGCCAACACATCACACCTCCTCTTCACGACCTTTCCTCCAGGTGGCCGCAACCTGCATGATGCTGCTGCACAGGGCTGGATCCCAGCCAGTCTCTTACCAAACATTCTCTGGTGCTTGAGTAGCGGCCTAGACCAACTTAGCAGGGTCAAGGCAGGATGAACAGTCTAGCAAAGTTTGTGATCTTTTGCTGGTGAAGCCTCCAGCTGACAAAACAGGTTTGACCATGGGTGAACAGGTCTTGACCCACGTAACACATTCAGCACTTTTAACATAAACAGCTATCTCAGTGTGCAGTTCAGATGTAGTCTGGTTGCAGTTCAGCAGCTTTACTGAGCAAACCTTTTGATCCATATAGGTCTCACAAAAAGCTGGGCTGATCAATTCAGGAGCCAGTTTTCGGTCCAAATTGCAAGTAGCACCAACAAACTTATTTTCTTCTGCAGTTCCAGGCTGGAATCAGGCAAGTCTGATTTCTGCTATAGGCAGTCTCAAGCAGGAGAAAGCTGGCAGGGGAGGCAAGTTGGGCCTCTTCCTGCTGATTTCCCTATGCTCCTACTGGGAGCGGCTGCTCGAAAGCTTGAGCTGTTCATACTTCAATCTCCAACTAACTGATCCACTGTCTCTTGTTACACTGGGCATTTCCCTCTCAATCCAGGGGTTCGGTTGGCTGATGGAGCTGTCATTCACAGTTAGGGCTCCCCTTCCAGGTCCATTTAGGTGCCAACCAAACTAGATCTGGACAAAGCAAATAAGGCTGCATATTTATTTTATTTATTTAAGTCTAGGATTACAAATACTTTTGAGCAAAGGCTGTTTTACAAAGGTTCCATGTCAGTCTGAAGACAGTACAAAAATTGAGGCAATGCAAGATAATACAGTAATACAGCAATCAGAAGGCGGTATACATACTAACATACTAAAATGCCAGCAGAATAGGCCTAATGGTCTTTCGTGTCTGCTCCGTTTGGTCAGTCCCCAACCTGGGTGCTGACCTTGCTATCCCCTCGCCTTCTCTGGCCTTCCCTTCCCAGTTCGGATATTCTTGCTGCATTGGATTTTGCTTCCAGAACCCTTCCTGTACCTGTCCCACCCCTCTTGAACCCCTCCACCGTCTCTGCCTCCACCAGCCCCTAGGCAGTGCATTCCATGGCTCCACCACCCTCTCAGTGAAGTAGCACCTCCTCCTTTCTCCCTTGAATCTTCCCCCTCCAGCTTCCAGCCATGCCCTCTAGTGGCCCCTTCCTCCTTCCTTGAAGCACCCTGACTGTTCCTCCCTATTTACCCTCTTCATGTACCTAAAGACCTCTATCATGTCCCCCGGTCCCCTCTCTCTTCCAATGTGTACATATTTAGCTCTTGAGCCTCTCCTCATAGGTCCTGTCCCCCAAGCCCCAAATTATTTTGGTTGCCCTCCTCTGGACCCTCTCCAGGAGGTTAATGTCCCGCTTTAAGTGTGGCCTCCAAAACTGCATGCAGTACTCCAGGTGCGGCCTCACCAAGCAGTTATACAGAGGAGTATCACTTCCCTCCTTCTGGAGGTGATCCCCTAGCGATGCATCCCAGCATCCTGTTGGCCTTGGCTGCTGCCCTCCTACAAGTCTCAGAGTTGTTCATCTTGACATCCACCACCACCCCAGGTCCTCTCAGCCATCGAGACTTGTAGCATTCCCCAGGGTGTACCTGACCTGGGTTTCTGGCCCCAGGTGGAGTACCTTGCATTTCCCTGCATTGAACCTCAGCTTCCACTTTCTAGACCATCTTTCCAGAGCCTCCAGGTCCCCTGTAGGGCCACCCTCCCCACATAGGATAGAGTCATTTACAAACAATTCCTAGGGGAAGAGGCAAACAATATTGGTATACACAGGTCAAGGGTGAAAAAAGGTGGGTTTGCTACAACATTAAAAGGCAATGTGAGGTAATACAGCAAATACAGCAATTAAAAGGAGGTGTACACTGGATAAAGTCATTGACCAACAATTCCCAGAGGAAGAGGCAAGCAATATTGGTAAGCACAGGTCAAGGGAGCAAGAGGGTTTGCTACAACATTACAAGACAAGGGTAGGATGGGGATATGAGCTGCCAGGGCATTGTCGCTGAATGTAGAGAAGTGCCGGGGGTGATAAGGAGGGAGGTGGGGTAAAGGGACATGGGGAGGAAGAAGTCAAGGACAGGGGTGGTTAAGTGCTAGGTTGGGCGATTAGGCAACATTGAGAGGGTAGCTAGGGTTGCTGGCTAGATGCAGCAGTTGCAGGTACTGGTGGCAGAGAGTGAGAGGCGGAGCTTAGATTTGAAAGAGCCAAGCTTGGTGATGGAGGAGATTTCATTATTGAGATTATGTAACCAGTTTGGTGCTCTGTAGGCAAATGAGCGTTGTTCCATAGATGTTCTACAGTGGGGTGTCAGCAGCAGTTGAAAATCAGATCCCTTGTATGGGGGGGTTACTATTTGGACTAAGGAGGGCTAGGACACCTGGGGAGCAAGACCCAAGGTTATCCTCATGGCTAATATGCAGGTTTGGTATTTTATATGGTTTCATAGTTGTAGCCAAGCAGATTGGGACGTAGAGGTCTGAGTGTGGGCTAGGCAGTGGGTGCCAGTTAGAAGGCGACAGGCTTTGTTTAGGGCAGTTGAGATGGCCTGAGGGCTGTTGAGGTGGCAGAGCCATAGATAATAAGGCCATAATCAATAACAGAGACTACAGAGCTTTGGACAGTGATCCTTAGAGCTTCAGGGGTAAGGTGTGCACTATATCTGTAAAGGAGGCCTATGCAAGTTAGCCTCCTTGGCTACATAGTCAATGTGGGCTCCATAGGTCAGGTTATTGTCCAGAGTGATCCCCAGATATTTAAATGAGTGAACCTCTTCAATGGTTACTCCGAGGTGGTTAGTAATGGTTAGTGGATGTTGTCTGTTCTTATTTATTTATTTATTTAGATTAACCAGGCAGGCATACTGAGCGGGAACCACTGCTTCCAGATGCGACCTGGGGAAGTTACAAGGGTACATCAGGACAGGTATTTACAAGATTTTAGCATAGGTGCTGGGTATATACAAGGCAGAGAACATTTAGGTACACAGGTATTCATAATATTTAACATAGGTGCAGAGTATATACAAGGCAGAGAACATTTAAGTACACAGGCAGTGTGAGAAAACACGTGACAGGCTCACGGCAGCGAAGCAAGTCAGCAATACTTAGACATTTCTGACCCTATGATGCAGCAGGTGAGAATAAACGGTGCATCACAAAACAGGGGCACATGGGGCTTATAGCTCATGAATGCTGGTAGCAGTTGCAAATGTCAGAGAAATGTGTGGGGAGAAGTAGGTTTAGGAGTCTCGGTTAGAGGTGAGCCTGATTTCTGCAGGTAAATCATTCCAAAGTTTGGGCAAGCGATATTTGGAGGCTGATTGTCCCTTGGATGTATGCATGAATGCGACTTGGAGGAGCCTGGAGTTGGAACTTCTGAGTGAGTAGGCGGGGACGGTTGGGCTGATAAGGCGGAGCTGAGGTAAGGGGAGGGATTCAGACCAGAATTTTGCTATGACTCTGGAGCAGTGGATCAGTCTGTGGGATACAAGTGAGTGTAGAGGCTAGGGAGCTGTATAGGTCACAGTGATGGGTCATTAGGGGCAGTACAAGATGAAGCAACAGAAGGAATGAAAGAGGGTGTCCAGGCTGGCCAGGTTGGATGAGGGTGCAGTGCCATAGACCATGTCGCCATAGTCAAGTATTGGGAGAATAATTTTATGCACTATTTCCCTCGGACCGTTGTGGGCATGCACCTTTGTTGCGATATAGTGTGTCCAGTTTGGGGTGCAGTTTTGTGTAGCGATTTGATGTGAGCAGAGAAATCTAGGTGTTGGTCAAGCCATACTCCCAGGTATCTAAATGAGGTGCAAGACTCCAGGGGGACCAATCCAGGGTATGGAAGCGGGAGGAGCAGCTAGGTGGGAGAGTCGAGGTTGTGTGCGAAGGTTAGGGAGATGGTTTTCTTTGCATTTAGGATTAGTTGGTTGGACATGAACCATTACTGTACAGCATCAAGTCCTGTTGGAGAGCAGTGGACACTACACAGTGGAGGGCCCAGAGGCGTACAATCGGTATCGTCCAAGTACATTTGTACAGCTGAGTTTGTGCAGGCCAGTGGGAGGTCATTTAGAAATATAGAAAATAATGAGGGCCCAGGACTGAGCCTTGGGGACCCCAGGGTGACTGGGATGGGGAAGATATTTGGGAGCCAATTTTCACTGATTGGAGTCTGCCAGTCAGGTAGGCCTGAAACCAACTAGTGGCAAGGCTGGAGAGGCCTGCATCATTAAGTTTTGCTAGTAGCTTGGGGTGGGAGATGGTGGAAAGCCTTGGCCAGGTCTATGAAAATAGCCAGGTGATGTGCCCTTGTCCATTCCCTGAGGAGATGTCATTTGTGAGTCTTAGGATGGCAGTGATAGTGGAATGAGACTTATGGAATTCTGACTGATAAGGGGCAAAGAAAGAGGTAGAGTCAAGGTATTGGGTGAGTTGGGCAAGAGCAAGGTGTTCCTGAAGTTTGGCCAGTATTGGGAGTAAGGAGATGGGGCAGTAATTTCCAGGTGCAGAAGGATCGCCACCCTTTGGGAGGGATAACAACCACCTGCTTCCAAGTGACTGGGATTTTAGCCAGAGAGAAGAGAGGTTAAGGAGGTCAGCTAGTGGGGCAGCAATGGCGGGGCTGATAAGTGGAGTAGTTTAGCATCCAGGCCTAAGGGGCATTTACCTTTGTTGGGGCCAGGAGCACTTAATGCTTGTAGTATTTCAGCTGTGGTGACTGGACGGAAGGGAAAGTATTGGTGGGGGAGTTCTGGGATTTCAATGATGAGCTAGGTGTGGGTGGGGTGAGCCAGCGGTTGGGTGGAGAGACATGGCGCAGCTGGTAAAGAAGGTTTTGAAGGTGGTAGCAACTCGCTTAGGGTCTGAGATGATGTTGCCATGGATGGATAGGGTTGGTATTGGTGGCTGGACTGGTGGAGTGAGTAGGGATTTGATGGTTTTCTAAAAGTTTGAAGGGTGGCTGAGGTTGGAGCAAAGAGTCGACTTGAAGTAGTTTTTTGGCCTGCCATATAGATTTGGTGCAGGAGTTGCAGAGGTACGGTATCTTTGTAGAGATACTTGGGTGCTGGATAGCTTATATTTTTCCAGGACTGGTCCCTGGACCGCATCTGCTAATGATGTGGCGGTGACCCAGGGAGATGGGAGCCCTTTACTCTTGTATGCCTTAGAGTGGTGTGGTAGTCCCATACAGCAAGAAAGTTATTTCTGAACATATTGAAGGCAAAGTCGATGGTGGGTGCCTTCTGTATGAAGGATCAGTCGACATGAGAAAAGCATTTAGGAGGGAAAGTAGACATAAGGATTTATAGGATCTCGTGAGGAGCATCCTGGGGGTGTTCAGCGGGTCTGTGCACCTTCCTGATCATATAAACCATGTGGTGATCACTCAGGGAGTCAGGGAGGAGACTGGCTTTAATAATTCTGTGAGGTGGGATGTGAGGGCCCAGTCCAAGAGAGGTGATTTAGCGTTTTAGGGTTTAATGAGTGGGTTGGTCGATTAGTTTGGAGAGGTTTAGAGTGTTTACTTTGGTCCGTAGCTTAGAGCAGTTGTTCACTAGCCAGTTGAAATTGAAGTCACTAAGGATGTGGAGCTTGCCAGCTGTGGCAATAGACTTTAATGTGGCTAGGTGGTCTAAGATGTCGGGCAAAGGAGCAGCCGGGTGCAGTAAGTCCCCGCAATGTACACTGGGAGGAGTGAGGAGAGCAAGCTTAACCATCAAGGATTCAATTTGTGGTGCAGGACCGGGATCTGGACCGGGGTGAACTGGATCCAGGTGGAGATGAACATGGCAATGCCGCCTCCTTTCTTCTTGCCCAAACAGTCCTGCCTGATGCGTGAGTAGCCAGGAATGGCTACTGCTGAATCAGCATGGTGTGGTTTCAGCCATGTCTCAGATATAATGAAGATGTCTGGGCGAGGGGTTAGGGGCAGTGAGTTGTAGCTTAGGTACTTTGTTCAGGATGCTTCAGATGTTGAGGTGCAGTAATCAGAGGCCCTTGGGGAAAGTCAGGGGAGTGGGAGGTGTAGGACCTCGGTGGTTTCAACATCCCCTGCCAAGAGGAGCAGCAGTGTGAGGTAGTGTATTGAAATATTCCATGCGGATCTGGACTTTTGTCTGGGATGGGTTTCTTGTGGGGTGGGAGGGAGGCAAGTAGCCAAGTTGCGTAGGACAGATAGCCTCGGAAAGAAGGAGGGAGGAGGGAGGATGGAGGCACTGGTGTCCAAGTAAGGGTGGGCATATGTGGCAGTAGGTATTGGGTGGTGGTAGATGAGGGTGGCAGGGGAGTGGGCAGATGTAATAGAGGTGGTGGTTCAGTTCCTGCAGGGGCTGGAGTTGCTGGGGAGAGAGGCTAGAAGAAATGCCAGGGAGAGAAGCAGGAGGAGATAGAGGAGCATTGTGTCAATTGATTGCAGCAACAAGCTGAGACTGGGAGCAGTGGCTGCTAATGTTGGGATTGTATAAGCTGCAAATGGAAAGTGTACTGATTGGTTCTAGCGAGTCACTAAAACCCTATATAGCTGACAGATGACCAAGGGTGGTGGTGGGGCGGTGGAGGCGGTGCACAGCACTGGCGGGGACAAATCACACGCTGTCTCCTGTAAATGGGGGCAGTTGCGGCCTGCGCCATGCTCTGCCCATACCTTTGTGTGCCCGGGCGGTGCTTCTGGCTGGTGGATCCGTGGGAGGGCAGCCAACTGGGAGGCCCTCGCGACCCTTTGAGGTGATCCTGGGAGGGCTGGTGTCTCAGGCCCTCACGACCCTGGCTTTGTGTGCTTTGTGTGCTCCAGAGAGGGTGCTCCTGGCTGGTGGATCCTGTGGGGAGGGTAGTCAATAGGGAGGTCCTCCACAACCTCGAGGTGATCCTGGGGAGGGCTGTTCTTGTAGTGAGAGTTACAGAAGAGCATGATTTGTTTTTTTATACTTAAGGATGAGTCTGGTTTGCTGAACCAGTTCTCAACGGAAGTGAAGCCGAGCTGGAGTTTGATTTGTAGGGATAGCAGATCCTTGTGGGAGGCAAGGATAATGGCATCATCAGCCTAGAGATGAGATGTTCCGGGCATGATTGGGGAGGTTATTTAAGAATAGACTAAAAGAAGGGGCCCCAGTATGGATCCCTAGGGGACTCCAGAGGACCAGGTCATGCTTCTGAGAGGACACCTGCAATTTCACCTTTGCGATCTGTTCTCAAGGTAACTTTTGAACCAGGCTGAGGAGTCAGGGGAGAGCCCTGCATTTGTGAGTTGTTCCAGAAGTAGGCAGTGGTGAACGGTATCAAAGGACTTAGTTAGATCTATAAAGACTGACCTGGTTAGATGTCCAGTATTCAGTGAGCTGTGGATGGCTCCAGTGAATTCTTAGAGTGCCATTGTAGTACTGTATCCTTTTCTGAAGCCATGTTGTTGTGAGCATAGGATGTTGTACTTGTCCAGGTAATCAGTGAGCTGGTCAGTAACTATTCATTAGATGGCCTTGGATAGTGACGGCAATATGGAGATTGGCCAGTAGTTACAGGGTTGGTCCAGTCACTTGATTTATGGACCGGAGTAATTGTGGCAGATTTCTATTTGTCTGGGAATTGGCTGTGGCTGAGGCTGAGGGAGAGATTGAAGATCTTGGAAGAGCATTAATCACTTCATCAAGAATGAGGGACAGCAGCTTTAGGTCAAGAGTATCCCACTATGTCTTGTTTTAGTGATTGCATTTGTGATGTATTTCCAAGCTTCATGCATTTTAATGGCTTTGAAGTAGAAGGAGGGCAGGCAGGAGTGGGTGTGGTGGTGGTAGGCTGAGATGTGGAGTAATCTTTATTGAAGAAGTCAGGGGAGAACGTTACTGAGGTCTGTGAAGGCCATGTTGAAAGTATTGGCAATGGTGGCAGGATTGAGGGTAATAGACCCATCCATGAGTAACATAGTAGGGGTGGTATTTGGCTGTTTTCTGGATATTTCTTTAATATTATTCCACAATGCTTTCCCATTTCCCCATGTGTTGGTGAGCACTTCTTTGTAGTAGGTGCTTTTGTGAAGCTGGATTGATCATGTACAGGCATATGATATTGATGATGGTGTGTGGAAGTATTGATGAGTTATGGAGAAGCAATACAATGAGTTTCAATTATCAATGTATGTTTATTAGTGAATATAAGTGAAACAAAAATTATTTGAAAAGTCATGCTAGAAATTAAACAATGCAATTGGCATAGCAGTAATCAATACAGAAAGTACTGGCATATTTTGTTTCTGTGGCAGTAGAGTGAATGATCATGTTATGTACATGTTTTGGAACATTTAAAAGTTTTGATTTGTTCATGTGGTGGTCAAGAGTTATGTAGTAATAGTAAAAGGTTGTACAGTACGCATTTAGGTACATAGTTGTTCATTGCACGTAGAGTTGGACATTATAGTAGTTTCTTCTCTTGTTTTTGGGGTTTTATTTTTAGTAGTTGGGAGTTGTGGTGTATTTTGTTCTGGTTCAGAGAAATAGTCACTGTGAACTCCGCTTATGTTCTCATATGCAGATGATCTATCGTAATTATTTGTAAATGTTGTACAGTCACTGAGCATGCAATAGGAGTCTGTCAAGAATGAATTTCTCTTAAGTTTTTAGTTGTTGGATGTAGGAAGTTGCAGAGTAGTTCCATGTTTATTGTCATGGAATGTAGTTTGTTGTCAAGGAAACATGTGAATTGAATTTTATCTTCTTCAATGTTGTCTAGTCCAACAATGTCAATTGTTTTTCTTCTCTGGGGCCCTCTGGAAGCTGTTAAAGAAAGAAGGTAAAAGGAGGTAAGAGCATAGCATGCATAAACTAGTAATAGGTCTCAAATGGTATAAGCACTTGCAAGAAAGAGGTTGTCATAATGAACTGCAGTTCTATTTCAAACAGCAGAAATATCTAACATACTAAAATGCCAGCAGAATAGGCCTAACGGTCTTTTGTGTCTGCTCGTTTGGTCAGCCCCACCCTGGGTGCTGACTTTGCTGTCCCCTCGCCTTCTCTGGTTTCTCCCTTCCCAGTTCTGGATATTCTTGCTGCATTGGATTTTGCTTCCTGAACCCTTCCCTGTACCTGTCCCACCTCTTGAACCCCTCCACTGTCTCTGCCTCCACCAGCCCCCTAGGTAGTGCATTCCATGGCTCCACCACCCTCTCAGTGAAGTAGCACCTCCTCCTTTCTCCCTGAATCTTCCCCTCCAGCTTCCACCCATGCCCTCTAGTGCCCTTCCTCCTTCCTTCAAGCACCCGACTGTTCCTCCCCTATTTACCCTCTTCATGTACCTGAAGACCTCTATCATGTCCCCCGTCCCTTCTCTCTTCCAATGTGTACATATTTAGCTCTTCGAGCCTCTCCTCATAGGTCCTGTCCCCAAGCCCCAAATCATTTTGATTGCCCTCCTCTGGACCCTCTCCAGGAGGTTAATGTCCCTCTTTAAGTGTGGCCTCCAAAACTGCACACAGTACTCCAGGTGCGGCCTCACCACAGTTATACAGAGGAGTATCACTTCCTCCTTCTGGAGGTGATCCCCTAGTGATGCATCCCAGCATCCTGTTGGCCTTGGCTGCTGCCCTCCTACAAGTCTCAGAGTTGTTCATCTTGACATCCACCACCACCCCAGGTCCCTCTCAGCCATTGAGACTTGTAGTATTTCCCCAGGGTGTACACTTGGCCTGGGTTTCTGGCCCCCAGGTGGAGTACCTTGCATTTCCCTGCATTGAACCTCAGCTTCCACTTTCTAGACCATCTTTCCAGAGCCTCCAGGTCCCCTGCAGGGCCACCCTCCCTCCTCCCCATCCACCACCCCCAGTTTCGAGTCATCTGCAAAGAGACTCATCTCACTCCTGATTCCTGTCCTTATGTCAGATAATGAGGCGTTGAACAGAAGGGGCCCATCATCCTGTGGGACCCCACAATGACCTCCTTGGGATGAGACTATCCCACCAACTACGACCCTCTGGGTCCGGTCCTGAGCCAATTGCCTATCCATCTGATCATCTGGTTTTCCACCCCATTTCTCCTAGCTTATCCAACAGGCCCACATGAGGAACAGAGTCAAATGCCTTGCTGAAGTCTAGAAAGAGGACATCCACTGGTCTACCCAGGTCCAAGGCACTTGTCACCCAGTCATAGAACTCCAGCAGGTTTGTCTGACACGATTCCCTGGGATGAATCCATGCTCTATCGTCCAGGCACCCTGATTTATCCAGGTCCCCCCTAGCCTCTCCTTGACAATGCCCTCCATCACCTTGCCCACCACTGATGTCAGGCTGACAGGCCTGTAGTTCCCTGCCAGCTCCCTTGATCCCCTCAGTGGATAGGCACTACATCGCCACCTTCCAGTCTTGGGGCACCCACCCTGTCCTCAGAGAGATGGTGAAAAGCTCTGCCAGGGGTTTCGCCAGGACATCTGCAAGTTCCTTCAGCACTCTAGGATGTAATTTATCCGGCCCCGTGCTTTCTCCGTCTTAAGGGAGCTGAGGGCTTCCTCACTCTCTGCTGTGATTTCCACTTCTGGTACCTCTTCTCCTGCTTAGCCTCCCCCACCTGCCAGTGATGCCCCTCTCCCCAGACCTGCCGATCGGTAAGGGTCCCCTCCTCATTATCTCTGTCTCCTCCCATGTATGATGCAGCATCCCCATTTTCCTGGTGAAAACTGAGGTGGAAGTACTCATTTAGTACCTCAGCCTGCTCCCCTGGGTCTTGTGCCCATCTCTCCCTGATTTAATCCTGCTAATCTGCCCCTTCACCCTTCGTCTTTCCCCAATGTATCTAAAGAACCCTTTTCCTCTCCTAATTTCCCTGGCCAGGTTCTGCTCCTTCCTTGCCTTAGCCCTCACCACTCTAGTGGCCCTTCTAGCCATCAGCTCGTACTCCCTCGATCCCTTTTCACTCCTTGAGCACTTGAATTTCTTATAGGCTGCTTTCTTTCCCACTTCCACCTCCTGGACCTCCCTGGTCCACCAACAGGGTTTTGGGCCCTACATTTAAGTCTTACTCTTGCACAGGTGCTGGTAGCATCCTGCACCCCTCTCCTGATGATTTCCCACCTACTATCAGCGACCATGTCTGACCCAATCCCCTCCAAATGCTTCCTAAGGATCCTTCCATTTCCTTAAAATCCGCCCCTGAAGTCGGTTACTTCCGTCTTGTCAGCCTTCTCCCCTCCTAGTTCCAGGCAGAACCAGACCGTGGCATGGTCACTCCCCGCCAATGGGTCCCTTACCTCCAGGCCCCAATCTGGTCACTGTCTGCCAGGACCACATCCAGTACCCGTGCTCTCCCTGGTCGGTTCCTCACCTGCTGAGTTAGGAACGTGTCTTGAAAGACATCCAACAACCTCTGTTCCCTGGTCACAGAGGATGTCATAGTCTCCCAGTCTGTTCCTGGCACGTTTAAGTCACCTAACACCACCACCTCTCCTCTGCCCAGTCTGCAGTGTCTCCTAACATCTGCCACCAGACTGTCCTCCAGCTCCTCCGCCAGGGCAGGGGTCTATACACCACTCCCTATTTTTACTCATGCAAATGTTCTTGATTCCATAGTTATAAAAATGTAGGTAAGCACAATGAGCACATTGCATCAAACGGATAGTATCTCTACAGTAAATGTAATCAGTAAATGAATGAATGGGCACTGTTACTTGCAGTATTCAAAAGAAAATAACAGTTTTGCATAATGAACAGCTCTCAAAATGTAAACATCAGAAACATCTTGAAAATGTGGATGATTCCATAGGTAACAAAGTGTAGATAAAGCAATATGAGCACATTGTCTAAAATGGACAGTGCATCTGAATGTAATCTGTTAAGAAAGTAATGGGCACAGTGTTACTTGCAGTATTCAAAAGAAAATTACAGTTTTCTGAATGAAGTGTGTAGAGAAATGTAAGCATTGCACATC
Source organism: Neoceratodus forsteri (assembly GCA_016271365.2). Taxonomy (NCBI): domain Eukaryota; kingdom Metazoa; phylum Chordata; order Ceratodontiformes; family Ceratodontidae; genus Neoceratodus; species Neoceratodus forsteri. The sequence goes on along the minus strand of CM057459.1, from coordinate 274,508,771 downwards.
AAATATACCATGAAAATGTTGATGATTCCATAATTTATGAAATGTAGGTAAGCAAAAGGAATAAATTTTATAAATGAACTTTATATCTGCATGTAATCAGTAACAGATTAAAGGGGCACCATGTTATTTGCAGTATGTAAAAGAAAATAAAAGTTTGATCGTGCACCAGTTTGCAGAGAAATGTACAGAGGCATCACAAAGAATTAGAAGCAGCAGAATTGTAAATGATGAGGTACCCATGTAGCAGTGCTAAGGTAGTGGAAGGTGGGTAGGAGCTGTGTAGTTGGTATGGGAATACTTAATGTGAAAGTAGATGTTTTGGAGGAGTTGAACATCACTCTGCATTAAATTTTGAAATGAACAAGTGTGATGTGGTGATATACTGTAGTCTCCCTCATGAATTGCTGTTGAAGCATAATCTCTCCAGAGTGAGACTTTGACACTGTCTATAGAGTCCTCAAGGATGATAGTTTGGAAGCTTGTGGTTCTTCCATGGACAAGTATAATGCGAGAAGGTTGATCCTGTTGGTGGAGGAGAGGGAATATTAAATGGTTTGGATTAGCAAGGTGTAAGTGGGTTAGAATGTAATAGTTGGATAGGATACATGGTTGTAAAAGTTTTGTATAGCATATGGATACATTGAACATAGGTTGTGCTAGAATCTTCATTATGCAAAACTGAAGTAGCAACATGTCATGGTACAGGAAAATGTCAGTACCATAAATGTTGTAGTGCTTAATATTATATACACACACACACACACACACACACACACACACAATCAGATACATAAACATGCAAGCATTAACTCGTGACAAAGCATGGGTCTACTTTGGAATTAAGGCATGCCTAGTGGGGCTTAATCTGAGTGGTTTCAAACAGCCAGGTGTGGATCAATTCCCAAGCAGAGTTATGCTGTGGAGTGGGTTAATTTTATTGGTAACATGTGGAAGATAAAGGTTCTGCACCCTTTATATAGGATTATGTTTCCCATGTTAGATTTGCACAAAGGTATGTTGAAGTGCAACATTTAAAAGTTTCTGAGAGGATATGAAAGTTCCTATCAGGGGAAGAGAAAGGGATTGCAGTTGGCTGGAGAAAGTATATGCTGACTAGGTGTAAATTGTTATATTGTGTATACAACAGTGAACAATTACTGATAATATCCAGATGTAATCAACATATGAAAATATGTTGTAATGTTGATTGTCTTTATTTTGCGAGATGTGGAGTCATCCTCATTTTCTGGTGTTATATGTTTGGGATTTGTATGCTGTGCATCATGGAAATGTGTATATTTAAGTGGGACTTCTGTTAGTTTTTGCAATTTGTTTTGAGTTTTATTTAGAAACAAGTTGTTTCCAGAGCAGGGACAGGAAGCAGACATGGGGAAGACAATGTGTGTCCACTATACCTTTTTTATAATCTTCTTTTAATTATCAGATTTTAACTTATATACATCTAGGTCATCAAATGCAATTTTATACAGTGCATTTACATCTGGTCCAATAATACAGATAGATTTATGATACAGATAGATTTATGGGTTCATTTAGTACATTAAACCAAGATTCACTATTTGTTTCAGTCCGTTTGTCACTCCCATGAGGGTTACAATCTAGTTGTGTCTTGTCTTAAGGTGTATAACTTTTCTTAACTTATGTAAAAATTATAAGTAGGTCAGTCTCCAGATCATCGGACTTTCTTTCCATTCTCCCCCTCCTTAGAGATACTACTCTCTCTGGTCTAACTAGATAATTCGAGTCCTCCTTCCGCCTTGATAGGATTCCGACTAGGCAAAAGGTGGGGGAGGAGCGGAGGTAGACCAGGCCCAGGATCCCAACAATGGGGCAAAGCCTCCAGTACCAGAGCCTCAAACACCTCCCCAGGTTATCAGCCCTAGGGCACAAGGTGGGATCTTTTAACATATAATATATCTGCCACCGTGTCCATCTCATAGAGAAGATCTCTAAGCAGCTCATTTATATTGTGTGTCATTTTTTCCATGTTGTAAATTTGCCGAGTGACTTCCCACCAGTCTCTAATGGATGGAACATTGTTGTTAGCCATTGTCTGGTTATTACCTTTTGGCTGCTGTAAGGAGCAATAAAAGCAGGTATCTAGTATTGGGGCTTCGATAGAGCCTAGGTATTATGAGAAACAGGTACATCTCCAAGGTCAGTTGCAGCTGTGGATCGATAAGTTCCTGTAGCTGTGCTTCCAGCTGATTTAAGAAGTTGGAGAGTACTGGACAGGTCCACAGAATGTGGGTCAGGCTGGCCTCCTTCCCAACACCTTCTCCAACACTCCAGCTTTTATTTAACGAGTAGTGTTTAGTGACCTTAGGGGATCTAAAGTATCGTATCAATACCTGCCAGGCAAATTCTTGCCATTGATACAAACCGTGACCTTGGAAGAGTGTCCACACGCCTGCCGCCAATCTAAAATGGTTAGTTGGCAACCTGATTCCTCATACCACTGTATACGTAATATTTTCAATGAGTGCCTCACCTTGTGAGTTCAGAGATTGATGGTATAGGAAATCAAGTGGTCCTGTTCCCCAGAGCTGTTCAGTGAAATTTGGCATTGAATTAGTGCGGATAGCTATCTGGGTGTCGCAGGGATGGTGATAAGCTTTCTACATAATGTCGGAGTTGTAGATATTGGTAAAAATCTCTGTGTGGTAAATGAAACTTTGCCTGGATCTCCACGTATGACCAGATTATTCCCTTGTCATTATTTATATACATAGATACATAGACAGTGTCGCAGATAAGGCCTATAGCCCACCCAGTCTGCCCATTTGAGCTTGTAAGTTCAGTTTGTTTTCCTAGAAGTCTGTTGCACCTTACCCTGACCTTCAGAATTCCTTTATGTCTATCCCATGCATTCTTAAATCCGTGATTGTTTCAGCCCCCACCACTTCCTCTGGCAGGGTGTTCCACCTGTCCACCACCGTTCTGTGAAGAAATTCTTTCTCATGTTTCCTCTGAATCATCCTCCTCCAACTTCATCCCATGCCCTCTAGTCCTAGAACATCTTTTTCGCTTAAAAATAGTGTTTTCCTGCACCCTGTTCCTCCTGTAAGATACTTGTATGTCTCTATCATATCCCTCTCTTCCTCCTCTCCTCCAGGGAGTACATGTTCAGTTCTTTCAACCTGTCTTCATAGGACTTGTGATGCAATCCATGCACCATCTTTGTTGCTCTCCTCTGAACCTTCTCTACCCTGTCTATGTCCTTATGTAGGTATGGTCTCCAGAACTGTACACTGTACTCCAGGTGGGGCCTCACTAGTGTCTTGTATAGCGGAATTATGACCTCCCTTTTCCTGCTGGTGATGCCCCTGCCTATACATCCCAGCATCCTATTTGCTTTACCTGCTGCCTTGTCACACTGTTTCCCTACCTTGAGGTCATCAGAGATGATAACCCCAAGATCCCTTTCCTGCTTGATGCATGCTATATCCTCACCCCAACTGATATATTGTGCCAGGGTTTTGTGCCCCATATGCATTATCTTGCACTTCTTTGCATTGAATTTCAACTGCCAAACACCTGACCATTCTTCAAGTTTCTGCAGGTCGCTTCTCATTCTGTCTACACCCTCTGGTGTGTCTACTCTGTTACAGAGCTTTGTGTCATCAGCGAACAGTGAAATTCTGCCTTCCAGGTCCTCGCCATGTCACTGATGAAGATGTTGAATAGGACCGGTCCCAGCACTGATCCCTGTGGTACCCCACTGGTCACTCTTCCCTCTGTGGAGTGACAGCCATTTACCACCACCCTCTGTGTCCTGCCACCCAGCCAGTTACCTACCCAGCACACTACTGTCCTGCCCACACCCATATTCCCCAGTTTGTGTAATAGTCTTCTATGTGGCACAGTGTCAAAGGCCTTCATTTATGACTATTTGTGACAGATACCTCAACCCAAGGTCTTCCCATGAAGCAAATCCTGGAGTCTAACCTGTTGGGGGAAAGTCTGGCAGTGCCTGAATTGGACATAATAGTGGGAGGTAGGGTGTCAGTTTATGCAGCTTTTAAGTGAGTTCCATTTTCGGAATTGATCTGCTAGCCAGGGGTTAGTGGTTGGGCAAGCTATTTCTCTCACCGCTTGTCGATATAATGTTCAAAGTATGTTGTGTCATTCATCAATACTTTCTCCATTTCCATCAATGTGGAGTGCGTGCTTATAACTTGTCTCGCCATCACGTGAACCATGGTCACTGCTTGTTGGTAGTGTTTTAGGTCTGGAAGGGCGAGGCCACCTTCTGTCCGTGGTAGAGACAGCACCTTAAGAGTACTTGAGCTCTCCTGACCGGCCCATATAAAGTTCCGTATTAGCGGTTAATATCTCTGAAGATTTTGGGAAAATTACCGATAGGGGACATTTTGAAAAAGGTATAATGCTCTAAGGGTGTTATCATCCTGATTAATTCTATCCGCTTCATTAGATTCAATGGTATAACCGACCAAGCCTGCAGATCCTGCTTTAGTTGTGCCATAAAGGGGAGTAGTTGTATTTGTAATAGTTTGTTCTTTCCTGGGGTATATATATACCAAGATATTTTAGTTTTCCAGATTCCACCTACCTGGCAGATTATCCACCACTCTCCGTGTGGGTGTATAATTAAATGTGAGAATTTCAGTTTTAGTCAGGTTTAGTTTATAACCTGACAGTGCTCCATAAGCATCCAGGATTTGGCGGACCGCTGGTATGGATTTTTCGATTTTGCAGATACAGGAGTATGTCATTGGCATACAAAGCAATTCGGTGCTCTGTGTTCCCAAAACAAACCCCTTGTATTTGTGGGGAATCTCAGATTTGTTGTGCTAGGGTTCTATTATTGCTGCAAATAATAACGGTGACAACGGGCAACCTTGATCGGTGCCTCTATTAAGTTGGAAGTATTCAGAATGATGCTCGTTCACCCTTACACAGGCTCTAGGGCAGAGTATACCCTTTGTAGAACTTGAATGAGGCCAGGAGGGAAGCCAAATCTAGTTAGGACTGAATACAGAAAAGGCCATGCTACTCTGTCAAAGGCCTTCTCAGCGTCGAGACTAATTAGTACTGCTGGTGTTTTAGTACTACTCATTTGGTTCACCAAATAGAGCGTCGCTTGATATTATCAGTGGTGTAATGCGGGCCCTTACAAACCCGTTTGGTCCTTATGTATTAATATTGGGAGAATTTGATCCATACGGTGGGCCAGTATACTCATAAACAGTTTATAATCCTGATTTAATACCGAGATTGGCCTGTATGATGCGCATTCCTGGGGGTTTTCCTGGCTTTGGGATCACCGATATAGTCGCATAGGACCAGGATTCAGGAGGGATCGCCTTCATTATAGAGTGAAAGACACGGAGTAGTGTGGGTTGGATCTGGGTTCTCGCAGTCTTGTAAAATTCAGCTCCATACCCATCAGGCCCTGGAGCTTTCTGAGACTTAGAGTTGGTTATAGTCTGTGCTATCTCGGTCATTGTTATAGGTTTCATGAGGGAATCTCTGCATTCCTCTGCTAAGGTTGGTAGGGTGAGTGTCTCCATGTATGATGTTAAACTGTCTCTGGAGGAGGTAGACTCTGGGGTATACAGGTTTCTATAGTATGCCAAGAAAGCTTCGGCAATGTCATGCGTCTTAGTAAGAGGCTGTCCCCAACTGGTTGCCTTATGGTCATTATTGTTGCACCTTCTTCTGGCTACGGATTTGGTATGCAAGCATTCTTGTGGCCCATGGGCCGACCTCATAGTATCTCTGTTTCAGAAATGCTAGGGCTATTTCGTTTGTTGTATGCAAGTTTATCTAATTCTTGTTTGGTCTGTTGTATCTGGGGAAGGAGGATTCATCGCCTGCTTATGTGCCTGTTGCAGAAAGTGTAGTGTTTCTTCAGCTTAGCTCTATATTCTCCACGTTGTCTTTTTTTTCTGTGCCGTATACTTAATTATATGCCCTCTCAGTACTGCTTTGATTGTGTCCCATTGGATCGCATGGGTGGTGTTGGAGGCTGGGTTGTCAGCCATAATTTCAGTAAGTTTGTCCGAGATAAACTCTTTAAATTCTTTGGACCGTAAATAGTATGGGTTTAATCTCCATTGGGTGGTTCTAGGTTGAATCCCCAGATCCCACTGTGTAATTATAGGTGCGTGGTCTGAGATAGAGATATCTCCCAGCTGCGCATCACAAACAGCTTGTAGCTTTTCAACTTGGGTGAAAGTGTAGTCTATGCGGGAGTATGTGCAGTGAACCGAGAATAATAAGAATAATTTCTCATCCGCTGGTGCAATTTCCACCATACATCACACCATCCAAACTCAGCAATGAATTTATTAAAAATCTCTGAGTTGCCGTTAATTTCTGTGGTCTTCCACTTGTGGAATCCAGGCCTGGGTTCATGGTCATATTAAAATTTCCAGCCATCAAGAGGATTCCCTTAGTGAAATTTACCACTTTATCTAGCAGGGGCCTCAGTTGTGAGACAGTTATGCCTGGTGGGAGGTATACATTAGTTAAGGTAATTTCCTCACCATTAAGCTTCCTGGTTAAGACCAGCCGGCCATCTGGGTCTGACCAAGTCAGTTCTGATTGATACAGGGTATATGATGGGATTATTATGACTATCCTCTACTTCTGTCATTTTAAGAGGCATAAAATACCTGCCCCCTACTTAATTTAGCGAGTTTGGAGTGTTCCACTGAAGACATATGGGTTTCCTGGAGGAAGGCTATATCGGCCCCAGCTCTTGGAGGTATGCCAGCATTTTAGATCTTTTAATCGGAGAGGCCAGGCCATTTATATTTAAAGAGAGTAATTTTAATTTCGTGAGTACATAACGTCCTTTTTGTGGCTTTGGTACATAGGCACCTCCGCCCCACAGGGTGTCCGCTGAACCCATATGTTTTGTAACAGCAATGACCAGATTGGGTAAGATGACCTATTAACAAACCCAAAATCAAAGACTATACAACCATGTATATAAACATACAACATTGAACTGAGACAGAACAAACTGGCCAACATGGCCATAGAGACCTGCACAAAACAGCTAGTACTTCCAGAGATCTGGGCAATGCCTGATCTTTAGGTAGAGACAAAAGTCCTACCATTTTGGTCCTCTTCTATCTGAGGGCCTTAGGTACACTGTACCCACAGGGGAAAGGGTAGTTGGGACTGGTGACTAAAGCAGCGGGAGTTAGTTCCTCCGGGTCAGTCATACCAGTGGAGCAGATACTAATTAGTAGAGGACAAGGGCTACCACCTATTGTGTCAGAGACTCAGCAGGGCCCCAACATCCCCTTAATTGTTGTAAAGACTTGGCGGGGTGGTCCAAAGGCCAACCCCAATTACTGAGGTACACCCTCAAACTCACCCCCAACATAAAGCCCTGGTGCAGGGGTCCTGTCATAAAATCAGGGATCAACCTTTTCCAGGGCCGTGTTCATATCTCGGGTAATGACTACTGCCCCCATCCAGGGAGGCCACTGTGTTGTCAGGGTCCTGCATGCTAGTGCACATATTAGCCAGGACCATAGTGGATCCGTGGCAAAACCAACATGAACACCAGACAGTGTCGATTCCCAGCCCAGGTCCCAACGGTGGGTGCCGGGGCAGAGACTTCCGCCTCCCCATTCCTCTACTTGGCTCGCTTAAATGATAAGAAACCATAATTTATATATTAATTCACTGCTGCATGCCCTCCTCTCTCTTTCCATTATCCCTAATCCCTCCCTCCCATGGTCCACTGGGGTGGTTTTGATGCATTTGTAATGGGCTGAATCTTTGATGTCCCTCCCTCTCTAGTGCCATTTCCTCCCCTTTGCAGTTCAATAGTTCTACATCGTATGGTTGATCTATTGATCCAGAGGTTACCACCGTATCGTCTGCAGGGTAAATCTTCTACATCTGCGCCATGAGCTCGCTACCGCACAGTCTGCTGAAAGTGCAGCAAATCCCGGACACCGAGATGTCCACCATCGAGCAACAGGTCATCCAGTAGCGTGGCCCTCCCGTTGGTTAGATGGGGAGTTACACAGTCTATCTAGAATCCTCCGCTCTCTACTGATTTCCATGGAGGCTGTGGATCCTTTGGCAGCTCCAGCAGATCAAGTCGGTGGGTGGCTCCACAGCATAGGCCGAGTTGTTATTCCCTACCTCCCTGGTATCCAGCATTCTGCTCAGCTAAACTATCAGCCTCTTCCTTCTATTGTCCAATATTTATAGCGTGGGTGGAGGATACCATTATTCCTCCCGATCCCACCCTCAGCCGCATCTCGGGGTCCACTGAAACTACAGGTCAGCTCTACCCCTCTGAAAATCAATACTCTCCTTAACAGGAGGACTCATTCAAAGATGTCAGCCAAGGTACTGCCTCCCATGTCTCAGCTCATGGCTTACCGGAAATCAGTGAAACCACGTTTCTCCAAACCATCCAGTTCAACCAGTGGTCTATTGAAGGGGCGGGCTTGGGAAAAATGGACCTATGGCAGCACCTGCCACACAATCTCGGCCATGTAGCCATTTCCGCCTCTGATCCGCCCTCCTGGGCATTCTTCTTGTTCCGCTACGTGCCCAAGCAGCCCCCAGTGTCCCTGCGCTCCAGACAACACCTCCCCACCTCCCCCGCAGCTCAGCTCCACGACGAATCAAGTCAACCACACACTCCCCATGAGTCTGCCACTCCCGATGGCGGGAAGGAAGAAGAAGAGGAAAGGGCCAAGGTCAACCCACGCGCCAGGAGAGGTCCGCCACGACACTGCCACCACGTGGGCCTCCCAAAACCCACAGCCACAGTCCCCATCAAACCCAGCAATGGGAGAGCCAAAGCTCCAATGCATGACCAGAGGCAGGCAGCAACCCCTGCAGCAGCCACCACACACCGCCTCTCTCCCCAACCACAGACCCCCCACCAGACAACCCCACCCGTACACCTCACCAGCTCCAACCCTTCTCCACAGCAACCCCCCAACACCACTGAAGATGACCACATGCAGAGCCTGACCCCCAGGGCATCCAGATCCCCATTCACACCCCACCCCTAGGTCGATTGTCTTTGCCATGGGCACGCCAGGCACCCCCAGCTCCCAATCCTCCGGATCAGAAATCAGATGGCTGGGTCATCGCTATAGTGTTACTATCCAACCTACAAGCTGACTTCCTGTCTGAGCTGCGGCCTACTTATCAGCACTAGGGTCCAGAACCGGAAAGTCCACCACAGTTTCACGGGCTTAGTAGATCATCAGCCCTCTTAAATCTGGGATTCAATTATAAGTCTATGGTAGAGGGGCCAGCAAAGATGAACTCAAAGTATAACTTTATATTAAGTCCCGCTTTCCCTCCCATCCTCATTATCCTCCCAATCCTCCTCCCTGAGATCTTCTGATTATTTCGGTCCCTCCTGCAGCTAGTATATCATAAGGTTTAACATTTATTAAGTATATATGGTGCAATTTTAGCCAAGTCCCGAGCTAGTACATGACTACATGCGGTTGGATGATCAGGTTGCTCCTCCTCGGTACTCAGTTCATTATTCGGATGTTCCTGTGAGCTAGTCTTTAACGCCTTAATGACGGTCTGGATGGCTTCAGCACCTTGTCTTCTACGGGCCTCACGCTGCTAAACAGTCCACACTTTTGGGCTAACTTTGCTGCGATTGGGATTCCACCAGAGGCACGTTGTTGGGAGACCTCTATTTTCCTGGCCCACAGTTCCGTTATTGCTGTAGCCACTGAATCAAACAAAACTGGACCTTCTTCAAAGTTGACTATCAGTTTCGCAGGGTACAAGGTTCGAATCGGACTCCTGCCCCTTTAAGAGCCTTCATCACTGGAATATACATCCTACGATGCCATAGCCTCAGGAGCGAAATCATTTTTGAAGAAGAGACGATGATCCCCAAAGTGTACCCTGCCCTGTTTCCATGTGCAGCACGGTTTCTTTCTCCTGATGCCAGAGGAACTTGATGAGGACTGCTCGAGGGCGAGCCCCAGCAGGCGGTTTGGGCCCCAACGCACGGTGAACACGCCCATCTCTAGGGTAATGCTCTCGGTAGGGAAGGGTCTTTCTTAGTAATTTTGCACGAAAGGTATAAATTCAGCGGTTTCAATGCCTTCTGGTAGTCCAGACAGGCGGATGTTGTTCGGTGGTTTCTACATTCTGAATCCTCAGCTAGCTCTTGCAACCTTGACTTGTGCATGTAATTGGGTAATAGCTCTTTCGGTATCATCAACCCTTTGGTCAGTCACTGTTATCTGTTCCTCCGCTCCCTCCTGTCGTTTCTCCAGTTTGCTTAAATCTGTTCTCAGTGCTGTTACAGCCGATCTAATTTCTTTCCTAAACTCACGGATTTCCCAGAGCATTTGCATCATTTGTCTCTGCAGGATTGTATGGGGATTTGGTCGGCTCATGCATGCTATGGCGGGATGCCGATGAGGCCCTTGAATCCCCACTGTCAGAATCTTCAGCTTGCGATCTCCTGCCATCTATTTGATTAGAAGACCCACTCGTGTCTGCTCCTCATTTCTTTGGCATTATATACCTCTGTCAGATGTCAAAGGTACTGTTTTACAGTTTTAACTGTTATTAAAGAGGTTATTTAATTAATCCGCAGGGAACCTTGTGCTTTGAGCAGCTCACATGTTCATGACGTCACCGGAAGTCCGTGTGTCCACTATACCAAGGATTAAATCTCCATCAACTGTTGAGTACTTGAGAATCAATCAAAGGTCATCTGATGCTGTTTGATTGATCCTGCAGAATCCTTTTTTCTCATGATATTTAGTGTATATATATATATAATAGTTTTTAAGAAGAGAGAGAGAAAGACAGGCAGAAACTCTGTCAGACAGATATCTTTATGGTTGGGTAACAATGAGTGTTGTAAAAGTGATGTAACTGAATTGGGTAAACATACCTGTACAGTTGTCCCAGCAACAGTACATATCAACTGCATTGGCAATAGTTTAGCTTCTCTGATAGTTATTACTGGGAGTGGAGGTGGATCCAGTATCATGTTTGCTTTGTTTAGAATGTCTTCCAGGATCTGTGGTGGTTTAATTTTTGAAAATTTAGTGAATTTGTTAATTAAGATTGTTCCATTTCTCACAATGATGTTCCACAGAAGAAATCCACTTTGGGGTATAATGGTGTCATAGTTTTCAGTGGCATACGGAAAGCTTGTATGGCATTTGTGTTGTCAGCCAGCACCAGGTGGTATAATTGTTTTGTTGTTGTTGACTAGTTGTGTTGTGTGTCATTGTATTTTTCTTCATAGTGCAGCACTTGATAGCAATTTGTTTGGTGTTGTCTGAATTTCTCATATTTACAAGGTTGTTGATGGTGTACATCTGTAAAGAAAATAAGGTAGCAGTAGTGTAAAGTTCATAATTCAAGTCACAAAGGTTTGTGATCACTGCAGTAGGATTTTAAAGTACTGTATTGTTGAATGGGAATTGATATGTACATGTGGTCTACTGTTGATTTGTAATCAGTTGTGTAGGTAGTCTTTAGTTGGGTGCAGTTAAGTGTCTGCATGTAGGTGGTTAGAGCTGTGTGTGAAGGGCTAGGTGTAGTGAGGTTGGCATTGAAATTGCCAACGATAATGTAGTGAGTGGTTGATATGTCTTGTAAAACAGATATTAGTAAAGCAAAAAGATGTGAGAGAGGGATATGTGGTGGTTTGTATAGTGCAATTATGGTAGGTGTTAGTAATGTGTATGCAATGTAAGTAAGTAACGTCAATGGAGTTTGCGTTTGAAATGGTTGTTTGCTAATGTGTTGGCAGGGTAGAGGTAAAGGAGAAAATGACAAAGGCAATTAGTACAGGGATGGGGCAAATAGGGATAAGGCCATCAAGAAATGGAGGGTAGTGGGTACCAATGCCCATAGTCTGGGCAACAAGTTCCCTGAACTTGTGGCCTTAATGGAAGAGGGATGCCTGGATATCGTAGCAGTCACAGAAACATGGTACACAGAAAACCATGACTGGGATGTTAACATACCAGGGTACACAACCTACGGAGGAGACAGGGAGGGTAGAAGAGGGGAGTAGTAGCTCTATGTAAGGGAAGAGATAAAAGCAATGGAACAAAAGAGTAAACAGGAGGAGAGGAGGCACTGTGGGTCACCTTAGAGACTGGAAATGGCACCACAATCCACACAAGGGTTGTATACAGACCCCATGTCAAGGAGAGGGAATGGAAAAGGATGATAGAAGGCAGCCTTAGGATGGCAGAGAAAGGGGAGATACTGTTGATGGGGACCTGAATGTGTCAGCTGTTAACTGGAGCACCTTTGCTGCAGCTACATCCAAGAGCAGGGCCATTCTTGATGCCCTACAGGTGGTATGCCTGAGACAGCTAATTTTGGAACCCACTCATGAGGGAGCAATCTTAGACCTCTTACGCTCAAATGGGGACAGTGAGAAGATCACAGATCTAGAAGTGGGTAGCCATCTGGGAACAAGTGACCACCAAACAGTATGTTTCATGATAAACTCAGCTACAGAGTCAAGCCATACAAAAATGAGGGTACTGGACTTCATGAGGGCTGACTTTGGTAAGATGGGAGAGTGCCTTAGAAAAGCACTAGCAAACAGGCTAGAAGAAGGGTGTAGCAACAATGGGGAAACATCAAACTGCCATCACAGAGGCAACATGCCTTTGTGTAAAGCAAATAAACAAATCAAAATGAAAGAAAAGCCACTATGGTTCTCAAAAAGGTGGTGGGGAAGGTTAGGGAGAAAGATAGCATTTAGGAAGTATAAGGAAACACAGAAAGAGCAGGACAGAGAACTGTACCAGTTAAGGCAGAAGGAAGCAGGGAGGAAGTCAGAATAGTAAAGGCCCAAACTGAGGAAACGATAGCCAACTCAGTTAGGAAGGGGATAAAATATTTTATAGGTACATCAGGGAGCGTAGAAAGACAAAGGGAGGAATAATGAGGCTGAATAGAAAGGATAGTGGGTGGGCAGAGAGGGACAGTGAAAATGCAGGATACTGAATGAATACTTCTGCTCAGTATTCACAAAAGAGGAGGAGGGGAGATGTCTAATCCAATTAACAGAAGCACTCTGGATGGGAGGGATTGATCCAGCCCTTTTACAGAAGAAAGGGTCCTGAAAGAACTCATAAAACTGAAGGTGGACAAAGCAATGGGGTCTGATGGAATTCACTCCAGAATTCTAAAAGAATTAAGGGGAGAACTAGTGACACCACTGACTACCCTTTTAACAAACCATGGGAGGATGGTGTGGTACCTGAGGACTGGAGGAGGCGGATGTGATTCCCCTTCACAAAAGTGGGAGAAAGACAGAGGCAGAAAACTACAGACCTGTCAGTTTGACCTCTGTGGTAGGGAAAGTGATGGAATCACTTCTGAAGGAAAAGAATTGTTGAGTACCTAGAGGCAGTGGGGCACAGGACCCAAGGCAGCATGGGTTCACAGTGGGAAGGTCATGTCAGATGAATCTAATTGATTTCTTTGACTGGGTGACCAAAGTAGTAGACCAGGGGGGCTGTGGACATGGCCTACCTAGACTTTAGCAAGGCATTTGTCACAGTCCCACACAAAGATTAATAATCAAATTAACCAGCCTGGGAGTGGGTCCCAGGGTGGTAGTCTGGGTAAAACATTGGCTGGACAACAGGACACAAGGGTAATTGTAAATGGAGTCCACTCTGAAGAAAGATAGGTTACTAGTGGGTATTGCAGGGTTCAGTACTGGGTCCAGTCCTTTCTAATGTCTTTATAAGTGACATTGCAGAGGGACTGGAAGGAAAGGATGCCTTTTGCAGATGATACAAAGATCTGTAACAGGGTTGATACACAAGGAGACATGGAAAGGATGAGAAGGACTTGGTGGAGGAATGTTCAGAAGTATGGCAGCTTGGAGTCAGTGCAAAATAATGCACCTGGGAAACAAAACCCAGGGAAGATTATGCAGTGGGGGGTAGTAACAACAACAAAATGGAAAGGTACCTGGGGTAATCATATCCGATGACCCTGAGGTTGCAAGCAATGTGAGAAGGCAGTAGGGAGGGCTGGGGATACTGAGATGTATAGGGAGAGGCATCACCAGCAGAAAACAGGAAGTTTTATCCCTTTGTACAGACAGTTGGTGAGACCCTTCAAACAACATGAAGTCTTGCTGTATTCTGACAGTAGCAGTGAGTCCCAACCTTCGAACTGCCCGAGACGAAAGAGTTAACTTTCCATGCCAGGCATGGAACGCTGAGCTCGAGCTCGGTTGAGACTCTGTCTGTTACTGTTTAAACTTAAACCATCAGATTCTTTACTCGCCTCACTGAACAGTCGCTCGGAGATTTCTCCTTCTGCTCGGTTCAATTTGTCTGTTAAAGTACCGCTTTTCTTGGTTTTCGACCAAATTTAAACCGTAACCTGTTGGTTCAGTCTCTGTCTGTGGTATTTGTGAGTACTAGATAGGTTTATATTAATTCTTATTCTGTGTGGAACTTGTAAGCGGTTCATTGGTTGGTTTGAACCGATCAAGCTGTTAAAAATCTTTATTTGTACTTTTAGTGTGTGGTTACCGGTTCTTATCGGTTCTAAAAAACGGATTTTATTACGGTTTTCCCACGACGTGACACGGTCAGGAACTGATAAGAGGGTCTTGCCTGGCGGATTGCCATTAAAGGGGAAGTTTGGTTGGACTGGCACAATGTCTGAGAAACCCAAAAGAAAAACCGGGCCCACTGGGTTTTAACACTGTAGTGTGTGTGGGGAAGTCTTGCTAAAGGCTGACCCCACACCACCTGTGTTTATTGTCTGGGGTTTGACCACCAATGCAGACCGCCAGATTTGTAAAAATTTTCCTGCAGCTACCCTAGAAAAGAGAGTTGGTAGGCTCAGGAAAGGAGGCCAAAAAGTCCGCTGAACCGGATGGCCAGCCCGGTTCAGTTCAAACCGAACCAGAAGGAGTGCCCTCTGACCAGGAGAGACTTCTTCGGGCAAAAGGAGAGCCGATTCTGAGGAGTCGGTTCCGGCTAAGAGAACTAGAAAAGGAAAATCAGCTGGTGTGGAGCCAAACTTTTCCTCTCCAACTGCTGAAGAAATAGCCAAAGCGATAAAAATTGTGCAGTCGCTTTCCCGGTTCGATCGAACCAGCACCATCAGGGGAAGCTGGTTCGGCCGGTTCCACCGTTCAAGATTATGATTTAGGAGGAATATTATGAACCGGAGGAGGAGGAAGAGGAGTATGAGGAAATGAATGTGATTTTGGAAGTCTGGATGTGCCCATTGACCCAGACATCTTCCCAGACAGACCTTCAGAGTGTCCCTCCTAGGCTTTCTGAGTCCCCTCCCTTTCATGTTTTATAAGAAAGTGGCTGAAACCCTCCAGCTTCCTATGGAAGAAGCTGTGGATGACCAGGAGGAGCCTGACTATGTGGAAATGATGGATATCCCAGAGTCTAGAGGCTGTCTATTCCCTACATAAATCTTTTTCGAAACAGACATTTAAGATTTTAAAGACTCTAATACTATACCTCCTGTGGATAAGAGAATGGACAAGAGGTATACATTGTCAGGCTCAGATACAGGGTTCCTTACACAACAATGCAGCCATGTTGGGGTAGTGCAGGCTGCAGCCTGTGATAAGGCAAATATTCCCTTGGCTTCACACCCCCAGACAAGGACTCCAGGATGATTGATGCCATGGCAAAGAAACAGTACATGGCAGCATCCTTGGGACTCAGACAGGCCAACTATATGGCCTATACTGCTAGGTATCAGAACCAGATGGGACACTGTCATGGCTTTAGCAAGACAGGTCCCTGCCAGCTGCCAAGGAGCTGGAGCAGGTGGCTGCTGATGGTATTGGGGCATCCAAGGTGCAATTCCATGCTGCAGTGGACTCCAATGATGTGTCATCTAGAGTCATGGCTACATCTGTGGCACTTCATAGAATGGCTTGGCTCAGATGTACTAGCCTGTCACGGGATACCCAGACTAAGGCCATGGATTTTTCTGTTGTGGGTAATTCTCTGTTTGGGGAGCAGACAGAGAATTACATGAAGAAAATGGACGAATATAGGACCACCTATAGGAGTGCTCAGGCCAAGGAAAGGCAGGCCACTGCTCAGAGGCAGCACTCCAGGGCAGGGGCAGGTCCTTTCATTGGCCTTTCTACTAAGCCCAGGCCTCCTCTTCTGCCTATGCTCAGAGGGGATTCTTTAGAAGGAGGCAGAAGGGTACAAGCAGACCTGCTTCCACCCTCAGCCAAAACCCCTGCCAAACAGGCACCCTGATGGGTTGGCCAGGGCCGATTCTCCACTACCTAGGGGAAGGCTGGCTTACTTTGTCCAGGACTGGGAGTCTCTAACATCAGACAAGTGGGTCCTGAAGTAGTAGTTGTGGGATTGGTTCTCAGCCTCAAAAATTTCCAAAGCTGAGAGCCAGATCCTTTCCACCTGCAAATCCCTCAGAGGCACTTGCCCTAGAGGCAGAGGTCTCTTCCTCCTGGCTCTCAGAGCTGTGGAAGGGTTCCACCCTACACCAGGGCAAGGTTGTACTCAGGTACTTCCTTACCCCAAAAAGACAGGAGAATCGTGCCCATCCTGGATCTCAGATACTTAAACAAGCACCTTTTAAAATCAAAATTCACAATGGTGACTCTGGGAATTATTCTACCCTCTCTAAGGCCAGGGGACTGGCTAGTGTCCCTGGACTCAAGGATGCCTACTTCCATATTCTAATCAGAAGCTCCCATTGAAAGTACCTCAGGTTCGAGCTGCCCTCAGGCCATTACCAGTTCAGAGCAATGCCCTTCGGTCTAACCTCTGCTCCAAGGGTATTCACAAAATGCCTGGCAGTAGTAGTTGCTTCTCCAGAAGGCAAAGAATTGTCATCTTCCCATATCTGGATGACTGGCTCATAGTAGGCCAGTCCCCAGACCAAGTCAAGTTACACCTACAGATAACTCAGCAACTGCTCACCTCTTTAGGTTTCCTTCTGAATCTTTCAGTCAGTTCTAGAGCCTGTTCAGCTCCTCACCTTCATAGGCACAGAGCTAGACACAGAAAAGGCCAGAGCTTTCCTTCCCTGGACAGGGCAAGGACCCTTATCTCTCTGGCCTCCTCATTCACCCTACAGGTGTCTCGAATAGCAAGGCATTTTCTACAGCTCCTGGGGCACATGGCTGCTTCCACGGCAGTGGTGCAGGGAGCAAGATTTCAGATGAGGGACATTCAGTTCCATTTGAGAGCCTTTGGTCTCAAAGGAAGGACCCTCTGACCAAACTGATCCAGTGACTCGAACCTGATCCAGGCCTTACAGTGGTGGCAGGATCAGAACAATCTAAGGCAGGAGTTCCCTTGTCCTCAGTCCCACTCCTTAACCCTTACTACAGATGTCTCCCTCTTGGGGTGGGGGCTCACTTGGGTGACCTGACTACCCAGGGTTGTGGTCCCCTCAGGAATCTCTGCTTTACATCAGTCTATTGGAACTCAGAGCAGTATTTCTAGCACTTCAGGCTTTTTCCAAATCTGTTCAGAACAAAGTTATCCAGGTCAGAACAGACAATACCACCACGATGTGGTACATTAACAAGCAAGGAGGCACTCGGTCTATGGCCCTGTGCACAGAAGCAATGAAGTTGTGGTCTCTGGCTTATTCTCTGAACACCTCCCTCACAGCAGTACACCTCCAGGCAGGACAATGTCCTGGCAGATGCTCTCAGCAGGATATCTCAGGGCCATCACGAGTGGTCACTGAATCCTCTGGTTTTGGAGGTGATATTCTCCAGATGGGCACCCACAGATAGATCTCTTTGCAGCCCCAGACAATCACCAACTTCCCTTTTGCTGCAGACCCCCAGTGTTGGGCTCAGTCCCCTGGATGCCTTAGTTCTCAGTTGGGAAGGAAGTTCCTGTGCTTTTCCCCTTCCTCCTGTTCAAAGTGCTAGTCAAAATCAGGTCTCAACCCTGCAAGGTGATCCTGATTGCTCCAGACTGGGTCAGACAGCCATGGTATCCACTCCTGTTGTCCTTAGCAGTCCATCTTCCCCTGTCTCTTCCCAGGAATTACAACCTGTTAACCTGTGCTCAGGGAGGGTTGGTACCCAAATCTCAAATCTCTCAATCTCAAGGCCTGGCTCTTGAAGAGTTAGAGTTTGCTGATTTACCTCTCCCAGGTGTAATGGATATTCTGAAGGCTTCTAGAAACCTTCCACCAGGACTACTTATAATTCCAAGTGGAAAAGATTTTCCATATGCTGCTCTGGAAGGCATATTTCCCCAGAGTCTGCTGATTTGCCCACAGTCCTTGATTATATGGTCCATTTGAATAGCTTAGGGCTTAGACCAGGTACACTAAAGGTGCATCTGGCAGCTGTTTCTGCTTTCATTTCAGCAGGTAAGCCCTCTTCTCTTTCAGCTCACCCTGTATTCTCCAAGTTTTAAAGGATTGCTTCATACCAACCCTCCATTCAGGGACCCTGCCCTGCTTGGGACCTTAATGTTTGCATTGCTCAGCTTATGCAACCCCTTTTGAGCCTTTGTCTTCAGCACAGCTAAGTACTTGACTTGGGAAACTGTGTTTCTGGTAGCCATCACTTCTGCCAGATGCATAAGTGAGTTACAAGCCTTGTCAGTGGAGCCTGATTTTATCTCTTTCCATAGAGATAAGGTGGTCCTCAGGACTAACAGGAAGTTTTGCCTAAGGTGGTTTCAGATTTCCACTTAACCAATCTATGTATCTTCCTGTGTACTTCACTGACCATTCCTCCTCTGGTGAGAGGAGGCTGCATAGTTTAGATGTGAAAAGAGCCCTTAGCTACATATAAGAACTTACCAAGGGTTACAGGTTTGACTCCTCCAACTGTTCCTCACTTATGATGAGGTTGGTAAAGGAAACCTGCCACTAAAAGATCCATTGCCAGGTGGATTGTCTCTTGTATTCAATTTTGTTATGAAAAACTGGGTAAGGTTCCACCCTCAGGCCTGAGGGCTCACTCTACCAGAGAGTACAGCTGCTTCCCTGGCTGCTGCCAGGGATATCCCTATTCTAGAGATATGTCAAGCAGCTACCTGGAAACAGTTCACACTTTTACCAAGCATTACTCCTGGATATCCAGGCTAGGAGTGATGCTCAGTTTGGCACAGCTGTGCTTCAGAGCCTATTTCCAGTAGGTTCTGTCCTCCTCCATGGAGGTACTGCTTGGTAGTCGCTACTGTCAGAATACAGCATGACTTCATGTTGTTTGAAGGAAAAATTACTCACCATAGTAATGTTGTTTCTTCTAATGGAGTATTGCTGTATTCTGACCTCTCCCTGCCTTCCCTCTCAGAACCTCTGTTTTGGGATGTGGGTGGGCAGTGGCAGTGTTGCACTCAGTAGGTGCCCACCTTGTTGTTTCACCCTTTCTTGGGTGAGTGGGTGTTGTTTTTCATTTTTGGGTCTCCTGACTTGAGTCTTTGTTTGGGACCAAAAATATGTTTTATGTTTAGTAGCCAGTTGGCTAGTGTAGGTTTACAGCTTCCACACAGGACCTAGTGAGTTTAGCTTGTAAAGATCTGACTGTTTGAGTTTAAACAGCAACAGACAGAGTCTCAACCGAGCTCGAGCTCAGCGTTCCATGCCTGGCATGGAAAGTTAACTTTCATCTCCGGGCAGTTCAAGGTTGGGACTCACTGCTACTGTCAGAATACAGCAAGACTCCATTAGAAGAAACAACATCACTAAGGTGAGTAATTTTTTCATCTGTAGTACTGCATCTAGTTCTGGAGACCCTATCTCCACAAGGACATATACAGGATGGAGGCAGTCCAGAGGAGGGCAACTAAAATGGTGCAAGGTCTGCAAGAGAAGCCATATGAGGAGAGACTAAAGGATCTTAATATGTATACCCTTGAGGAAAGGAGGGAGAGTGGGGACATGATGGAAACTTTGAAGTAGCTCAGTTGAATCAACAAAGTCCAAGAGGGTAGCATCTTTCAGAAAAGAGATATGCAAGAACAAGGGACATGAATTGATGATGGATGGATGGCTCAGGGCAATGTGAGGAAGTATTTTTCACAGACAGGGTGGTGGATGCATGGAACAGCCTTCCTGAAGAGGCTGTGGGGTCTAAAACTGTGGGAAAATTCAAGAATGCATGGGACAGACATAAGGCAATTCTTGTGGGGGGCAGGAAGAAATAGGCTCTTTGTTAACTAGGATCTGCAGCTTATCCTGTGAGGAAATGGGCAGACTATGTGGAGCCAAGCAGTCCTTATCTGCCATCAAAGTCTATGTTTCTATGTTGCAGTACAGTACAAGGCCGTGATGAGTATTGGTGTTGAAAGTGTCATAGAGAAGGCATTATGCGTTCTAAGTGTATAGGTACTTGTTGAGTAGGTTGAGATAAAGTTTGGTTCTGCTATATAGATTATGTCTGCATTGGTAAAGTTTGTGTCATAAGACATGGAAGTAAAATGTGCCTGTAGTGATTGTATGTTGTGATAGATAATAATTGTTTTGGTGAAGGGATGAGTAGGGGTATTTTGAGGTGCATTGTTTTCTCTGTGTGGGCGTAGCATTTCTAGCTTGACTTTTTATTTACAGAAATAGTTTTTAGTGAATTTTCAATATAGATATTGTTTATGTTAGTTGTACAGCTTAGTGCTACATAGTGAAGGTGATCTGTTTTGCACTATTGAAATCGATATGCATGTGTTGTAGTGTGCCTCCTTGTGTTCAATGTATTGTGCATGCAGATGCTTGTCTTAATGGAAATTGTTATCTTATAATAGTGAAGTAGGCTTTACCATATTGAAATTTTTTGATATGGAAGAACTGGTGTCTAGTTGTATGATATATGAGTGTGGTATAGATGTTGATGAATTTGTCGTTGATTTGTGCCAATGTTTGGAAA
The DNA here is from genome assembly GCA_016271365.2 of Neoceratodus forsteri. NCBI lineage: Eukaryota > Metazoa > Chordata > Ceratodontiformes > Ceratodontidae > Neoceratodus > Neoceratodus forsteri. Next base: position 274,487,899 of record CM057459.1, on the reverse strand, counting down.
ATCAAATATCATCCAGACAATTTGTGGAGTGTTTTATTTTCAAGTTCAAGTTCAAGTTTATTGTAGGAAAACTCTGCTAAGCAAGCTCATTCACAAGGAGGTCCTTTGACACAGACAAGTAGTCTGGATTGCATAACCGAGTGTTGTTTATGTCAGTGTCTATGTGTCAAACAGTGCCAGAAGCATCTTCTACACTGATATTTGAAGTTAAATCATAACGTAGGAAAGTGGCAATGTGGAGAGTGTGGTAAAGTCCCATAGCTTTAATTGGGTTTTGGCAGAGTGGATATTATTTTTCTTTGATGTAGAATGGTAGTGAGCCTGTCATGTGTCCTGGCCATAGTTTATGAATGGTTGATTTGTTTTTGTACAGGAGGTGAAGATAAGGTTATTTATGTGGTTGACTTTGGTATTTGTGGACATGATATGTGGTAATGTTTCAAAGGAATTAGCGGAATGATCTGACGGGAAGAAAGAAAAATTACTCACCTTAGTAATTGTGTTTCTTCTAATGGAGTCTTGCTGTAGTCTGACATATGCAGTTAGCCCCGGCACTTGAACTACTCCAGAGAGGAAATAGTTAACTCTATGCGGAAGCATAGAATGTTGAGCTCGAGCTCAGTTTCAAATCTGTCTGCAGCACTTCAATGTGTAACCATCAGATTCTTATGAGCTATTACTAACTATACTTCTATGGTGGAAATTGTAAAGGAACATAAGCCAACAGGCAACAACTTGGGTTCCCAAAACTCAAGTCGAGGACCCCAAAATAATAACCAGTTAGTTAACCAACATATAACTACAAAAACAACATAACAATTACCCACTCCCCTTCTAGAAAGGAGGAGTGCCAAGTACACCCAGGTACAATACTGTACCTGCCAGCCCACTTCCCAAAAACAGGTTCTGAGAGGGAGGCAGGAGGGAGGTCAGAATACAGCAAGATTCCATTAGAAGAAACACAATTACTAAGGTGAGTATTTTTTCTTCAAACAACATGAAGTCTTGCTGTATTCTGACATATGCAGAATACCAAGCAGTACCACCATGGAGGGGTACCAAACCTATTTTGGGAATAGATTCTACAGTACTGCTGCCTCAAACTGAGCATCACTCCTAGCCTGGATATCCAGAGAGTAATGCTTGGTGAAAGTATGGACAGTTTTCCAGGTGGCTGCTTAGCATATCTCTAGTAAAGGTATATCCCTGCAGCAGCCAGGAAGCAGCTGTACCCCTAGTCAGAAGAGTCCTCAGCCCTGAGGGGCTATTTTGCCTAGTTTTCATAGCAGAATTGAATACAAGAGACAATCCACCTGGCAATAGTTCTCTTAGTAGCAGGCTTACCTTTCCCACTTCACCATAAGTGAGAAACAATTGGGACATTCATACCTAAGTGCCTTAGTATCCTCAATGTAGTAGCTAAGTGCCCTCTTAACATCCAAACTATGTAATCTTCTTTCTCCTGAAGAAGAATGATCAGTGAAGAACACAGGAAGAGACATGGACTGGTTCAGATGAAAATCTGAGACCACTTTGGGTAAGAACCTCCTATTGGTTCTAAGGACCACCTTATCTGTATGGAATGAGATAAAATCTGGCTCCACTGTCAGAGCTTGTAATTCACTAATACGCCTGGCAGAAGTGTTAGCTACCAGGAACACAGTTTTCCAAGTCAAATACTTGAGTTTGGCTGATGCCAAAGGCTCAGAATGGGGGTTGCATGAGCTGAGCAATGCAAACATTAAGATCCCAAGCAAGGGTAGGGTCCCTAAAGGGAGGGTTGGTATAGAACCAAACCTTTAGAGAATTTACAGAAGTCAGGATGAGATGCCAGAGAGGCGCCTTTCCTGCTGACAGGAATGCAGATACAGCTGCTAAATGAACTTTTAAAGTGGCTGGCCTGAGGCCTAGGCCATTAAGATGAACCATGTAATCCAGAACTGTAGCCAGATCAGCAGTATCCAGTAAAACATCCTTAATGGAACACCAAATACTGAATCTCTTCCATTTGGAATTATAAGTTTTCTGGTGGCAGATTTTTGAGAGGCTTTGAGAATATCCAGCACCCCTGAGACAGGTGCATGCATACTCTAACTCTTCAAGAGCCAAGCCTCTGCGGTTGAGAGACTGAAGGATGGGGTACCAGATTCTTCCCTGAGAGGAGGTTAGCAGATTGTGCCTCTTGGGAAAAGATAGGGAAGATGGACTGCTAGGGACAACAACAGAGGATCCCAAAGGCTGTTTGGCCCTAGTCTGGTGCAATCAGGATCACCCTGTACAGTTGTGACCTGATCTTGATTAGGACCTTGAATAACAGGGAAGGGAGGAAAGGCATAAAGGAATTCCCCAATCCAGAACCAGAGCATCAGGGAACTGTACCCATGACTGGAGGCCTGCAACAGAAGAGAGGAAGTTGATGATTGTCTGGGGCTGCAAAGAGATCTATCTCTGGAGTGCCCCACCTGGAGAAAGTACTTTCAGTATGAAGGGGTCCAGAGTCCATTTGTGGTGGCCCTGAGATAGCCTGCTCAGGGCATCTGCTAGCACATTGTCCTTCCCTGGTAGATGGACTGCTACTATGGATGCTTGCAGGGCATATGCCAGAGACCATATATTCATGACTTCCATGCACAAGGCCATAGACCAAGTATCTCCCTGCTCATTGATGTACCACATGGTGGTGGTATTGTCTGTCCTGACCTGAACCACTTTGTTCCTCACTGAGTCTGAGAAAGCTTGGAGAGCCAGGAATACTGCCCTGAGTTCCAGAAGATTGATATGAAGTAGAGACTCCTGAGAAGACTAGACACCTTGTGCTGTAAGAGCTCCCAGGTGGGCTCCCAGCTCAGGAGAGAGGCATCTGTGGTTAGTACCACTGAATGAGTCTGACTGATGAATTGGACTCCTTGTCTGAGATTTTCCTGATCCAACCACCATTGGAGAGCTTGGACCAGAGTCTGAGTCATTGGAATCAATTTGGTTAGAGGATCTTTTTTCTGAGACCAAAAGGACCTCAAGTGGAACTGAATGTCCCTCATTTGAAATCTGGCTCCCTGTACCACCACAGTGGAAACTGCCATGTGGCTCAGGAGCTGAAGAAAATGTCTTGCTGGTTGAGACACCAGAAGGCAGAAAGAGGAAACAAGATCTGTAAGGGTCTTCACCCTTGCCAGGGAATAAGAGCCTTTGCCTGCACAGTATCCAACTCTACCCCTATGAATGTGAGGAGTTGTACTGGTTCGAGAACTGACTTTGACAGATTGAGAAGAAAACCAGAGAAGTGAGCAACTGTTGTGTAACTTGTAGGTCTGACTTGACTTGGTCTAGAGACTGCCCCACAATGAGCCAGTCATCCAGGTATGGGAAAATGGAGATCCCCTGTCTCCTGAGAAAGGCCACTACTACTGCTAAGCACTTTGTGGACACCCTTGGAGCTGATGTTAGGCCAATGGGCATTGCTCTGAACTGATAATGGCCTGAAGGCAATTGAACCTGAAGTGCTTTCTGTGGGAGCACCTGATTGAGATGTGAAAGTAGGCATCCTTGAGGTCCAGGGAAGCTAGCCAATCCTCTGGCCATAGAGAGGGAATTATTACTCCCAGAGTCCCCATTTTGAATTTTGGTTTCAAGATGTGCTTGTTTATATTTCTTAGGTCTAGGATGGGCTGCCACTCCTGTCTTTTTGGGCTGAGGAAATATCTGGAATACAGACCCTTGCCCCAGTGCTGAGTAGGAACTCTCTCTACAGCCCGAGGGTTAGCAGAGAGAAAACCTCTGCTTCTAAAGTAGTGGTCTCGGAGGTTTGCAGGTGGAAGGACTTGGCCCTCAATTTTGGGAAGTTTGCAAAACTGAGGCCAATCCTTGAATTACTACCTCCAGGACCCACCTGTCTGAGGTAACAGACTTCAGGCCTGGAAGTAGTAAGCCAGCCTGCCTCCTACTGGGATTGGGAGTTGACCCAGGCTGGCACATCAGGGTGTCTGCTTGGCAGGAGCCTTGGACTGAGAGGAGGAGGATGCAGCCCTGCTCATCCCCTTCTACCTCTTCCTCTGAAGAACCCCTTCTGTGGAAAGGAGAGGAGGCCTGTGCTTGGTAGAAAGGCCTGTAAAGCCTGCCCCTGCCCGTAGGGCGCTGCATCTGAAGTATTGCCTGCCTTTCCGTGGCCTGTGCACTCCTGTAGGTGGTCTGATACTTGTCCATTTTCTTCATAATTCTCTGTCTGCTCCCAAACAGAGAATTACCCACCACAGGGAAATCCATGGCCTTAGCCTGGGTGTCCAGTGTGAGAGGCTAGTACATCTGAGCCAAGCAAACCTCCTAAGTGGCACAGATGTAGCCATGACTCATGATGCCACATAATTTGAGTCCAAAGCAGCATTAAATTGAATTTTGATTGTCTCAATCCCATCAGCAGCCACATCCTCCAGCTCCTTGGGGAGGTCTGTTTAGCCAGCTCCAGAACAGTATCCCATCTAGACTTCTGGTATCTGGCTGTGAGGACCATATAACTCGCCTGCCTGAGTCCCAAGGAGGATGGTAAGTACTGCTTTTGGCCATAGTATACACCTTCCTAGAGTCTTTATATGGGGGTGAAGTCAGGGGTATGTTAGCCTCGTCACAGGCTGCAGCCTGCACTACTCCAATATGGCTGCATTGGTGAACAAGAACTCTGTTACCTGAGCTCGAAAGCATATACCTCCTGTCTATTCTTTTATCCACAAGAGGTAATGAATTTGGGGTTTGAAGAAGTTTCTGTGTCTGTTTCCTAAAGGATTTATGGAGGGATTAGACAATCTCTTGGACTCTGGGATGTCCATCATTCCACAAAATCAGGCTCCTCTTGTTCTTCTTCAACAGCTTCGACCAAGGGAAGCTGGAGGGTATCAGCCACTTTCTTGTAGAATAAATAGTGGGATGGGGACTCAGAAAGCCTGGAGGGGAAACATTAGAAGACCTGTCTGGGGAGATGTCCAGTTCGATGGGCTCATCCAGACCTTCATCACCATTATCTTAATCACCATTGTCTTGTTCTTCCTCCTCCTCCTCCCACTCCGGTTCATAAAATTAATCTAGAACTATTCCGGTACCAAAGGAACCGATCGAACAGAGTGCCAACGAGAGGCGCCGGATTGGATGGAACCGACTGAGTGATTCCACAATACTTATTGCCCCGCAATTTCTTCAGCGGTTGGATCATGCGGTTCTGGATCTGAACCAGCTTGATTTCCACTTGTGTTTCTCGATGGAACCAACCCTCAGGGTCGGATCTCCTCTTGCCAGAGGGAGTATCACCCAGGTCAGTGGGCACTTCCTCAGATTTGGTAGGAACTGAACCGGGCTGGCCATCTAGATTAGAGGACTTCTGGCCTCCTTTCCCTGAACCTACCCAACCTCTTTTCTAGGGTGGCCTTCAGGAAATTTTTACAGATTTGGCAGTCTGAATCAAGGTGATCAAACCCCAGACAAAAACACAATGGTGTGAGGGTCTGCCTTATCAAAGGCATCCCCACACTCACCACAGTGTTGAAACCCAGTGGGTCCATTTTTCTTGGGTTTCTAGACATGGCCAGGCTACAACTTACCTTTACAGCTATTTAGCCAGGTAAGACCCCCCATTGGTTACCAACCATGTTACGGGTTGTGGGGAAAAGTGTAAAATTGCAGTTTTTGAAACTGGTAGGAACCGGTACCTCACACTACAGAAAGAATAAGAAAACCCTAAAATGAAAAATTACGTACCTACTGTAATTCTTGATCTTCTTGGATGAGTCTCCACCACTCATTCACACTATTGGGATCTGCGCCGGAGGCACTAGGACCATCGGGAGCAAACTTTTGCTGGAGGGTTGGCGCCAGAGAAGGAGCCGCGAAACAGCACCTCTTTCCTCAGCTCGCACGGTAATGACTATCTTGGCGCTGACCCTCCAACCGCCTCAGTACCTTTTTACCAAGGAGGTGCAGCGTAACTAACCTAGAAGGGTAGCCTAATGTAAAACCCGACATAAGATAGGCTGGACGACCCGTATAAGAAGGGTCAACAAAGAAGTCTTCACAGCCAAAGATTTGAGGTGAAGACACAACAACAGAGGTGAGCTTGGGGATTGGAGGGTGATGAATGAGTGGTGGAGACTCATCCAAGAAGATCAAGAATTATAGTAGATATGTAATTTTCATATCTTCCTGGACATAAGTCTCCACCACTCATTCAAACTATTGGGAGAGTACCAAGCTAATAATCCCCAAGAGGGCAGCAGGAGAGTCCAGAGCTCACGTTTCTAGGACAGAAGTCCATTAAGGATGGCTCTGCCAAAGGAAGAATGTCGTCTGGTATGGACATCCAGTGCATAATGTTTAAAAATATGCACTGAGCTCCAGGTGGCAGCGTTGCAAATATCTGCAATGGGCATGTTGTGAATTTCTGCTAGGGTTGCGCAACGCTCCTAGTAGGTGGCGTAAACCCTACCCTCCAACAACTTACCGCCATGGAATAGCAGTGGCGAAGGCGTGCCACTAGCCATGCTGAGATACATCTGATAGCGACAGGTTGACCCAGCCGGTCTCGCTGAAGAAACAAACAGTTGCTGGGCTTTATGAAAGTCCTTGGTTCTATCTAGATAGAAACGTAAGCTCTTTTAACATCCTAAGAATGAAGAGATCGTTCCTCCTTCATTTTGGAAGTCCGCAAAGTAAGAGGGAAGGACCAAAGGTTGGTTTAGATGAAATTCTGACACAACCTTAGGAAGAAATTTAGGATGAGTCCAAGGACTACTTTGTCCTTATGGAACACAGTATAGGAGGTCTGTGACCAGGACATGTATCTCAGAGACCCTCTGGGCTGAGGTAATGGCCACTAGGAAGCAGTCTTCCAGGTGAGGAATTTTAGCTCACAGGTAGCCAGAGGTTCAAAAGGTTTCCAAGTGAGCATGTCTAGCACAAGATTAATGTCCCAGGCTGCAACTGGATGTCTTGTAGGAGGTCTGGTATGCAGAATTTCTTTAAGAAATCTCTTAACCACAGGTAACTGAGCCAGTGTTAAGGAAAAAAACGGCTCATAATACGCTGAAATGGCACTAAGTGAACTTTGACTGTAGAGTACTGCAGACCTGAATTTGAGAGGTCCAAGAGGTACTCCAAAACCTTATCTGGTGGGCAGGAAAAGGGATTCAAAGAGGACTTTGCACACCAGAGCGAAAACGCTTCCACTTGGCTTTGTAAGTTTTCCGAGTGGCTGGCTTCCGCAGCCAGAAGAATATCTGAAACCCTTTGAGAGACATTGAACCGGTTTACTTCACATCTTCAGGAGCCAAGCATGAAGGTGAAGCGATCTCAGGTTGGGATGGACCACCGGTCCCTGAGTCAAAAGGTTCATCTGCAGGGAAGTGGTCTCGGAGGAACTGCCAACATATTGTTGAGTAGTGGAAACCACAGCTGCCGAGGCCAGAAGGGAGCAATGAGTATCATCTTGTCCCACTGGGATTCAAACTTGAGGAGTACCCTCTGAATTAGAGGAAAAGGTGGAAAGGCATAAAGAAAGCTGCTTGTCCACCGCAGCCTGAATGCATCCTGACAGAAAATGCCAGGCTCTGGATTTCTGGAGCAGAAGAGAGGCAGTTTTGTGTTGAGTGGGATGCAAAAGGTCTAGTTCTGGAGTTCCCCACTCTTTGAATAGTGATTGAACTATGGTTGAGTCGAGAGACCACTGGTGAGGATCTGTCTCTGTTCTGCTGAGACGGTCTGCCAGCTCGCTTTGTATTCGGTAGGTAGACCTCTTGAATTAGAACCTTGTGCTCCAAGCACCATTCCCATACCTTCATCACTTCCTGCATAAGGGGTAAGAATGAGCACCGCCCTGCTTGTTGATGTAGTACATCACTGCTTTTTGTCCGTTTGAAGGAGAATGTTCTTGTGACAGAGAATGTCCTTCAACGCCGGACCGCATAAAGGATGGCTCTCATTTCTAGGACATTTATGTGAAGCTGGGACTTGACCTGAGTCCACGCACCTTGAATGTGGAGAGCCTGACAGTGAGCTCCCCACCCCATTAGGGACGCTGGCCTGTGGTAATGGGAGATCTGATGGTCCAGAGGAGCAAAGGGTACCCTTCCAGGAGATTGTCTCTTGAGACCACCAGGTGAGTGATCTCTTTAAAGGTTCTGTCACCTTGATGGGATAGGACTGTGGGTGAGTGGTTGGGGACCACTGAGTACTGAGCATCCACTGAATGGTTCTCATGTGCAGGCGTGCTAGGGTACAGTGAACACTGGGGATGCCATGAGGCCTAGCATCTGTTGCATCGAGAGAGCTGGGACTGAGTTGTTTTCCCGATGTGATGGGCCATTTGAAGGATATTGTTCCTTCTGTCTTCTGGAAGAAAAGCTTCGCTACAGGAGGTGTCCAGAAGAGTCCCTATAAAAGGAGCCTCTGGGAGGGCTGCAATGGATTCTTGAGGTTCAGCAGAACTCCCATGGATGTAAGGAAGTGAGAGGCTGTCTCTCACGGCATCCAGAGTCCCTTGCCTGGAAGAGCTTGCCAGAAGCCAATCGTCCAGATAAGGGAACACCTGTATTCCGACCTTTCTGAGGTGCACTCGCAGAACTGCACAACACTTTGTAAAACCCACGGTTCCGAGTGATAGCCCAAAGGGCAGGACTCTGAACTGATAATGTTGTCCCAGAGCCACAAACCTCAGGAATTTGTGATGCCTCGGGTGAATAGAAATGTGCTGGTAAGCATCCTGCATGTCTAGGGAGGCTAGCCAGTCGTGTTGATGAAGCAAAAGGTAACAGGGTTCCAGAGAAATCATTCTGAATTTCTCCTTGGGGAGAAATTTGTTTAGCTTTCTGAGATCTAGAATGGGGCGCATGCCCCGGACTTTTTGGAACCAGAATGTAATGGAGTAGAACCCTGTGTTCCTTTGATGCAGTGGCACTACTTCTACTGCCCTGTTGTTCAGAAGGCCCTGAATCTCGGCGAGCGAAGGTCTGACTGAAGGGTTGACAGCCTGGGCTGTCATTTGGGAGGATCGATCCGGAGGGGTCTCCACAAGATTGAGTGGTGAATACCCTCGTGAATTATCCGAAGGACCCATTAGTCTGAGGTTATGGACTTCCATTGGTTGTAGAAGTGCATCAGATGACCTCCCACCCAAGAGGAAAAGTCCACCTCGGGCAGCTGAGATGAGACTTGGGCCAGCAACTCATAAGGTGGTGCTGGGCGCTTTGGGCCTCGCCTTCTGTTGTGTCTTCTTTTGAGGTTGGGCAGGTTGGTTTTATGGAAACCTCCTCTGCCTCTGCCTCGAAAGGACTGACGGTTATGAAACTGACGCTTATTGACACTCTTTCGAAAGGGGGACAGGAGGGGGTTCAGCCAATTTAATGGCTGACCTAGTCTTTGTGTAGCTTCTAGAGCTTGTTCTACCTGAGGACCAAAAGATATGCACCATCGAAGCGGTAACGCTTATTACCTGCTGCTGCACATCATTCGTGAAGCCCAAGTGCACAGCCAGGAATGACAGCAGGTACAAATACCAGCAGCCGCTGAACGGGAAGCAGTGTTGAAAGCATCCATAGCTGCTTTAACCTGCTGGTTATTAGATTCGATACCTCTGGTAATGGTTTGAAGAAGCTCTGGCTTTGTATCCATTCCGGTACAGCTTCAACCATCTGCTTGATAGGAGTGCCACAGGATATACTCATACTGGGAGAAATAACCCTGGTAGCTGGCAATACGATACTTAGGGTTGAAGCAGCAAAGACTCTCTTACCTAAAGTGTCTATCTTACTAGATTCTTTGTTAATAGGTTGAGCTGTAGTAGTTTGGGGAAGAACGACCTTATCATTCTCTGCCAGGACTACAATAGGATCCGCAAAGGCTTGAGATGCCAAATGGGACGATCCTTGGGGGCTGAATATTTCCTATCTATGGATTTAGCCACAGAAGGGTGAGACAGGATTATTCCATACCATTTGAGACAGCGTCTCGAGGAAGGCTGAACCAGAGGAGTCAAATCTGTAGGGATCTCCAGGGCATGAAGGTATTGGAGTCTTAATAATTTACCAGGATCGATGTCTGTAGTCTGGATAGAAAGAGTGGAGATCAAATTTTCAGCAGAGACTTAAAGGACAGGTCCTCGACCACAGGCTCTGTAGCAGTAATGGATCCTGCTTCCTCTACTTCATCACCCAGCAAGGTCTGGGTCAGGCTCAATGTCATGTCCTGACAGTTCTGGAGGGACTGAATGGACAGGAAAGGAATGAAAGTCAGAGGAAAGCAAAGAAAGAAAAGAGTGAAAAGAGGAGTCCTGAAAAGTGGAGGACGCCCCTGAGAGCCCCGGGCGCCGTGGAGGCGCACGGCACCAAGAACGACACCGGAGGACCTCGCGCACTGAAAACGCGCACTGAGGGAGCTGCACAGCACCGGAAACAGTGCTGAGGGAGTTGACGGCACCGGTGAACGGGTGCTGAGAGGCCGTGACGCACCGAAAACAGCACCAAAGAGCCGCATGCACTGAGGGACAGCGCTGAAGAGCCACATGGAGCCAAGGACGGCGCCAAGCATGCCATCGATGCCAAGGGTGCTGAAAACACTCTAAGACTCTGAAAAACAGGCTTTGAAGGAAGAAGAGCAGGAGATAAGGGCATCAGTGTGGCCCCTGTGCCATAACCATGTGAGGGAACACCTAAGTCTGGTCGGCGGCACCAAAGAAGGTGCTGCCCGACTAGGGAAGTCCAACTGCCCTACCTGGTCTCCCAATAAGCCCGAAGGCCCACCAGTGCCAGAGCCAGGTAGCTGAACCAACCTCCGAGCCCGTTGCTCTATAAGAGCGCCCACTGATGAAACTGCTCATCTGAAGACCTACATGCGGGCGAGGTAGGCTCGATGTTGAAGTCATTGGCTTCCAGAAGCAGAGGTTGGTGACTCTGAAGGAAGAGACCGGCAACTAGCCCCGATAACTGAACATCTACAGCAGAGCGTATCAGAGGGTGACCTCGAATGATGCCTTCTCTTTTTGACCTGTGGGCCGAAGAAGAACTTGAGGCCAAATGGTGCTGAGAATGTGACTGTTTATTTTTATGCTTCCAGGGGCATCCGTCCCCCACAGGCACTGGACTGACCATTGTCAGACCTCTTCTGGAGGCGGCGGACGGACCCAGCCCGACTGACTGAACAGCTTTCATACTGAAGTCTCCCTATCATCACCTGACCTGCTCATGGTCAACTCTGTCAAAGTAGGCTGAGACTTCTTTTATTTTTACAATAAGAATAGACTTAAGTGATACTTATCGAGATATTACTACAAAATAAGAAAACTGAAAACTATGCTGCTAGTTTGAAGTTTGACTCTGGTGAAGCGAGCGACGTCGTCACTGAAGCGCACTCGGCGCGGGAAAAAAGGAACTGAGGCAGTTGGAGGGTCGACGCCAAGATAGTCATTACCGCGAGAGCTGAGGCTCGTGGTGCCGCTTCTGGCTCCACTCTCTGCCACCTCCAGAAAAGTTTGTTCTCGAGGGTCCTAGTGCCTCCGCGCAGATCCCAATAGTGTGAATGAGTGGTGGAGACTTATGTCCAGAAAGATCAATCAGTTCCTAACTGGACCGATCCACAGGTTTTACAATTTTCACATACAAATACAACAGTTTTACCCTATGGTCCACTACCTACAACACTTACTGTACTGCAGACAGGGATCTGAAGTCGATATAAATGACAAATCGGTGAGTTAACCGACGGATTCTAAACCGAAACGACTGTAGCAAGAAGCAATCTCTGGAGCAACTGTTCAGTTAGGCAGAGTAAATAATCTGATGGTTACACTTTGAAGTGCTACAGACAGAGGTTTAAACTGAGCTCAAGCTCAACATTCTATGCTTCCTGCATAGAGTTAACTCTTTCCTCCCTGGAGCAGTTAAAGTGCTGGTGCTAACTGCATATGTCAGAATACGGCAAGACTTCATGTTGTTTGAATTATTGAGATGTCATCTGGTGTGTGATTTCCTTTTCTAAGGTGATTTATTAGTTCTACAAAATGGGTATCTTCTTTTGGGCATTACTGTTTGCAATTCAAAGAGTGCAAAATGATCTTGCCATAGATTGCTTGCCAAGGGTCTGTAGTCATGTTTTAGGTCTTCAAATATGTAGCTGTCAAAGACTGGCTTTAGTTGGAACAAGTCACCTATGGCAATATAGATATTTCCCCGAAGGAAGGGTGTTTCCTTTTATTTCTTGTAGATGATTGTTTATGAAATTAAACAAGTTATTTCCTACCATGAAGATTTCATCTATGAAAAATACTTTTAGATGTATGAGCTTGCATTGTAATGTATGTCAGCTTTCAGAAGTTAGAGGTTTGTATGATAGTTTTGCAAGGCCGATATGGTGAACAAATTGTAGAGTGTGATCATTGATGTTATGTGCCGCTTTTCCAGTGGAAGCTGCCATGGCTAGGTAGCATGTGTCTGGGTTTTTCCTGGTTGTTTATTGAAGTAACATAAGAGTGTTTTGTAGAGGGCAGTTTTGACATAGTTTTTGCCAACTCCTGCTCCCCAGAGAAAAAGGAGTAGCAAGGTTTTCTGAGGTTTGAAGTGATGTAGGTGATGCTAAACAAACTGTAATTATTCTGAATTTAAGTGGTGCATAATGTTGTAGTACTCTGTGTCTTGAATGAAGTGCTGTATTAGTATATGTTCTTGGTTTAGGGAGGCAAATCAATATCAAGGGATAAATTGTAAGTGGCATGAAGTGGCGGTGGTACTGTTTGTGTTAAATGTGAATATTAGGATGGGATGGAAGTCTTCCCAATGGTTGTAGAGGTCTTCGCACAGTCTTTGTTCAATTACGGTTATATCTATGTTTTGATTGTATGTTTTATGATGCTTATCCACAATGGATTTGAAGGCTTTGTAAGTTTCATAGTATGTATTGTGTTGGAGTATTTTGCTTTCATTTCACCATGGGTGGAAAAGGAATAGTAGTTCACAATAGTAGTTTTCTGGGTCAGTTGTTTTATTGAAATGACAGTACCTGAGAATTTTTGGGGGTGGAGGGGTGGGTTGATTTTCTGTGTGTAGAAACATAGAACATAGAATTTGATGGCAGATAAGGACCACTTGGCCCACCTAGTCTGCCCATTTTCCTACCTAACAGATAAGCTGCAGATCCTAGTTAACCAACAGCTTACTTTCTCCTACCCCCACTAGGACTGCCTTATGCCTGTCCCATGCATTCTTGAAGTCCCCACTGTTCTTGACTCCATGACCTCCTCAGGGAGGTTATTCCATGCATCCACAACCCTCTCAGTGAAAAAATACTTCCTCACATTACCTCTGAGCCGCCCCCTCTATCTTCAAATTGTGCCCGCTTGTTCTTGCACATCTCTTTTCTGGAAGATGCTACCCTCTTGGACTTTGTTAATTCCCTTGAGGTACTTGAAAGTGTGTAGCTGTGGAATGGTGTTAGCCTCATCATCGCTACGTGTTTCAGGTAAGAGTCCATCTGAGTCACATTGTTTAGAAGGCAGATTGTAGTGTGGAGTGTCATGGCATGCTGCAAAGTCAGCCAAAGTGCATGACTCAATATGTGTGGTTGTCGTTGATAATATAATATGGTGTTGTCACATTCTATGTAAATGTTGTCATCATTTAATCTTTTAATGGTTTCTAAGTCTTTTATTAGTAGGTTCTTGTTTCTGCTGTGTGTGTCAATAAATTTAAGCGTATGTGAAGCATGACGTAAGGTATTTGAAGTACTAGGCATGCTGTCTCTTGTGCACTGATTTCAGTGCTGTTTAAGAATTTGTTGCCTATGTGACAGAGGTGTTGCTTAATATTTGGATTTGTTTTGCATCTTGGGCTGCCTGATGTAACAATTGATTCATAATGCATTGCCGTTTGAGATGTAGGAGACTACATACATGGCGCAGGCATATGGATCTAGTGTGTACTGAAGGTCCATATTTGCTCTCCATCCTGCAAGTATGATTGGATTGTAGTTATCAATTTTGCATTCTCTATGTAATCTTGTCTGGAAGATGGTGGGTCATTGTATTGTTGATCAAAGTGCAATAATGTACTCATCTAGTGTTAAGCAGATATGCTGTAGAAAGTCTTGAAATGGAGCTAAATTTGTTTTTGAGATATGTTTAAGTGTGTTGTGAATAGTAGCAATTTTTTTTTGCAATGTGTGAATTGGTGGTGTGTCATCAGACTGCATTGGTAATAAAATGCTAGGGTTAATCATTGGGTAATGTGGAAATGAAAACGCACATTTGTTATCCTTTATATGACGTATGTGAGTGTGAATGAGTTTGTAATGTTATGAGGTCTTTTAAATTTTCATCCTGTGTGTTATTGCAGGAGATATGTGTTAATGAAATTAACAATGTCACTGTCATTGTCAATTGTGCATTTGGGTGAGTCTTCTATCCAAAGTAGCGCATGTATGTGAGGGAACCGAAATGTTGGAATTCTGCTGAATAGAAGTAGTTGAGTCGTTTGCCAATAAGATTTAATTTGTTTAGTTGAACATAGAAACATAGAAACATAGAAACATAGAACATAGAAACATAGAAACATAGAAAACATAGAATTTGATGGCAGATAAGGACCGCTTGACCCACCAAGTCTTCCCATTTCCCTACCTACTGGATAAGCTGCAGATCCTAGTTAGCCAGTAGCCTACTTCTTCCTACCTCCACCCCTAGATTGCCTTATGACTGTCCCATGCATGCTTGAATTCCACCACTGATTTTGACTCCACAACCTCCTCCGGAGGCCGTTCCATGCATCCACAACCCTCTCTGTGAAAAAATACTTTACATTACTACCTCTGAGCAGCCCCCTCTATCTTCAAATTGTGCCCTCTTGTTCTTGCACACCTCTTTTTTGAAAGATGCTACCTCTTGGACTTTGTTGATTCCTTGAGGTACTTGAACATTTCTATCATGTCCCCCTCTCCCTCCTTTCCTCAAGGCTATATATATTAAGCTCCTTTCGTCTCTCTTCATATGTCTTCCAGTGCAGACCCTGCACCATTTTAGTTGCCCTCCTCTGGACAGCTTCCATCCTGTCTATGTCTTTATGGAGATTGGGTCTCCAGAACTGCACACAGTACTCCAGATGGGGTCTCACCAGCTGTCTGTACAGAGGGATAATAACTTCCTGTTTTCTACTGGTGATGCCTCTCCTATGCATCCCAGTATCCCCCAGCCCCTCCTTGCTGCCCTCTCACATTGCTTGCCCACCTTTAGGTCATCTGATATGACTACCCCCAGGTCCCTTTCCATTTTTGTTGTTGTTAGTATCTCACCCCCATTGTGTACTCTTCCCCTGGGATTTGTTTCCCAGGTGCATTACCTTGCACTTCTTAGCATTGAATCTAAGCTGCCATACATTTGACCATTCCTCTAACCTTGCCAAGTCCCTTCTCATCCTTTCCACCCCACCCTGTGCATCACCTCTGTTGCAGATCTTTGTGTCATCTGCAAAGAGACATACTTTTCCTTCCAGTCCTTCTGCAATGTCACTTATAAAGACATTGAAGAGGACGTCCTATACTGAACCCTGCGTTGCCCCACTAGTAACCCTCCTTTCTTCTGAGTGGACTCCATTTACTATTAATTTCTGTGTCCTATTCTCCAGCCAATTCTTTCCAGGCTGTCATCTTGGGACCCACTCCCAGGCTGGCTAACTTGTATATTAATCTTTGTCTGGGACTGTGTCAAATGCCTTGCTAAAGTCTAGGTAGGCCATGTCCACAGCCCCTCCTGATCTACTACTTTGGTCACCCAGTCAAAGAAATCTATCAGATTCGTCTGGCATGACCTTCCTGCTGTGAATCCATGCTGCCTAGGGTCCTGTGCCCCTCTGGCCTCTAGATACTGACAATTCTTTCCTTCAAGTGATTCCATCATTTTCCCTATCACTGAGGTTAAACTAACAGGTCTGTAGTTTCCTGCTTCTGCCTTGCTCCCACTTTTGTGAAGAATCACATCTGCCCTCCTCCAGTCCTTGGTACCACCCCATCCTCCCATGATTTGTTAAAAGGGTAGTCAGTGGTGTCACTAGTTCTACCCTTAGTTCTTTTAGAATTCTGGGATGAATCCCATCAGGCCCCATTGCTTTGTCCACCTTCAGTTTTAAGAGTTCTTCAGAACCCTTTCCTCTGTAAATGGGCTGGTATCAACTTCTGTATCCAGAGTGTTTCTACTGTTTGTTTATGTACCTCCCTCTTCATTTGTAAATACTGAGCAAAATATTTGTTTAGTATCTCTGCCTTTTCACAGTCTCCCTCTGCCCACCCTCCATCCCTTTATTAAGCCTCACTATCCCTCCCTTGGTCTTCCTTCTCTCTCTGATGTACCTATAAAAGGTTTTATCCTCTTCTTAACTGAGTTGGCTATCTTTTCCTCGGTTTGGGCCTTTGCTGTTCTGACTGCCTTCCCAGCCTCCTTTTGCTTTAACTGATACAGTTCTCTGTCCTGCTCCTTCTGCGATTCCTTGTACTTCCTGAATGCTTTCTTTTTCTTTGAACCTTCACTGCCACTTCCTTTGAGAACCATAGTGGTTTCTTACATCATTTTGTTTTGTTTATTTGCTTCACACAAAGGCTCATTACCTCTGTGATGGCAGTTTTTATTATTCCCATTGTTCTTCCACCCTCCTTCCTGCCCATTTGCTAGTGCATTCCTTAGGCACTCACCCATTTGGCAAGTCAGCCCTCCTAAAGTCCAGTACTTTTGTCTTTGTATGGCTTGACTCTATTGCTGTGTTTATTGTGAACCATACTGTTCGATGGTCGCTAGTTCCCAGATGGCTACCCACTTCTACATCTGTGATCCTCTCTCCATCTCCATTTGAGAGAATCATGTCTAATATTGCTCCCTCTCGAGTGGGCTCCAGTACTAGTTGTCTAAGGCATGCTCCCTGTGGGCATCTAGAATAACTCCACTCTTTGAAGTGGCAGCTGCAACTGCACTCCAGTTAACATCTGGCATATTCAGATCACCCATCAGCAATATTCCCTTTTTCTGCCATTCTAAGTATACTTTCTATTATTTCCTTGTCCATTTCCTCCCCTGAGAAGGGGGTCTGTATATAACCCTGTGCAGATTGTGGTGCCATTGCCTGTCTCCAAATTTACCCACAGTGCTTCTTCTCCTCCCTGTTTACCCTTTTGTTCTGTTGCTTTTATTCCTTCCCTTATGTAAGAACTACTCCTCCTCCTCTTTTACCCTCCTGTCCCTCCTGTAGATAGTGTATCCTGGTATGTTAATGTCCCAGTCATGGTTTTGTGTGTACCATGTTTCTGTGACTGCCACGATATCCAGATGTTCCTCCTCCATCAAGGCCACTAATTCAGGAAGCTTGTTACCCAGACTACGGGCATTGGTACTCATTGCTCTCCATTTTTGATGGCTTTACCTTCTGTTGCAGCATCCCCACTGACCATTCTACCTCGGTCTTTTTCTCATTTAGTACCCTGTTTTGAAGGGAGAGGCTGGGATTTTCCTGCTGCTTGTCAGTGCCTCCCCTTTGACTAGTTTAAAAGCTTGCCAATGAAGCATTTAAACTGATTGCTCAAAAGACTTGTTCCCTTCCTGGACAGATGCAGACCATCCTGCCAGTATAGGCTGGTGTCCCTCCAGGTGGAACCCAGTCCCCAATGAAGCCAAACCCCTGTGCTCCACACCATTTTTTCAACCATGCATTAAACTGCATGGTGCTAATTACCCTCACCTCCCCATGCCTTTGACAGGCAGCACCTCTGAGAAGGATACTGTGTGTGCTACTTGTCTTAGGCCCCTCCCCAACTCTGCAATGTCCTCCAGCACTGCTCTAATCTCATGATGAGCCAAGTCATTTGTCCCTAGGTGGACAATTACATCCAGCTCAGACTCCCTTGCAGCTGTTCTCGTGATCCTGAGGATGCGCTTCCTGTCCTCCAAGCCATGGCACCAGGCAGGCACCCTACTTCAGTTTTCCCAGCTCCCCAGTTCTATACCCCTAATAATTGAGTCCCCACCAGGAGCTGCTTCCTTTCCTTTGGTGTCCTCTGCTTCCTTCCTGTGGGCCTCCCTTGTGACAGTTGTCATCAGTCTTCTCTGGGTGCATCCATAGGGAGCTATGCTCCCCAGAATGGTGTATGGATTGTGGAGTGGAACAATTGACTGGGTGTGCCTCTGTTCCACCATCCTCACCCTCCCTGAGCCCACTGTGGTCCAACTGCTGTGCCTTTGCAACCTCTGAGTAGTGGTGGTGGCACTAGTGCTCCCCTGGATGGGGAGATTCCCTTCCTACTGTCCAGTGTGGCCTGGGGAAGGTTTCCTTACTAGTGTCCAGTGCGGCCTGAAGATGGGCAACTTCCTCCCTCAGGGCAGATAGTTGTCTGCAAATAGGGCAGCATCTCAGCCTCAGAAAGACTCGGGAAGACTGCTGCCCCACAGCCATTACACTGCACTACTTCCTACATGTTTATCTACTGTGTGTGTGTGTGTGTGTGTGTGCGCGTGTGTGATTGGTTATATAGAAATATATATATTATACAATGTGTATGCTTATATTGTCAGTGCAGTGTGCTAGAGAGGATATGACAGTGATATGTACCTTGCACTCTTGAGGAAATGATGTCAGAACCTCAGGTATAAAGGAACTATTTCCAGGGTGGGTGGGGTGAGGGGTGGAAGGGGTTAGCTCCAAACTGTGCCCTCACAAAACAATCAGCTAAAGCTCTCACCCACCACTGCGATGAGTGTCTTCCTGTCAGCAAGATACCCTACACAACAGTTTGACAGCGAAAGTACCCTGCTAATCAAACAGAGAAAAATCCAGACATCCAAGTCAGACACAGGTAAACCTCTCCAGCCCCAAAACAGCCTGGTGGTTTGTTAGCCACAAAGGCAAATCAAATATGCAGTTATTTCAGCCCTTCTGAAGATGCTGACAAGATAAGCAGTTTTGAAAACCCCTTCCTGAATTAAAATTAAAATAATTAAACACAAAGCAATACAACTGTAAAAGTGAGGAAAACTTCTCTCAGATGTAAGAGAGAGAGATTAGTTACAGATACCTAGTCCAAAATAGTATATCCCACGCAGTCTTAGTTGTTTCAAAGCACAACCTGTACACAACTTGGAAGAAGATGGACTTGGAACAGTGTGGAAAAGTTGATTAACTTGGTAATCAAAGTGATGTGCACAAGTTACTGGATCTGACTGCATTAGTCTACATTTATGTTCCCATGTTAGTTGTGTTAGTTCTTCATCTGTGTAATATTTGGAATCAATAATATGTGCAAGAATTCTAAGTAAGTGAGGCCATTTTGTTTCTGCTGCAGATAGTGATAAGAAGAATGTTGATAAGCCAAGTTGTCAAATCATGGCAAATAAATCTATTTTGGCCTGCTCCAGTAGGGTGGTGAGCCACAAATTGTTTTTAAAATGTGATATCATTCATTGTATTGTAGCATGGCTTCTAGACCACAAATTTTAAATCACCAGCAGTGATGTGTTTGTCATTTTTGGCATTTATGTAAGGAAATGTTCACCTTTCCTTGTATTTGTTGCATTTGTAGTTTTTAAGTTTGCAGAACAGATTTGGTACAGATTTTGCAACTCTTCTGTCAGCAGATCATAGTTCTGCTTTACAAATGTCACTGTAATGTACTGGAGTGGGACGACTAAGGTTGTTCTGTCGTCCTTTGGCCTGCATATGTAGTGGGGAGGTTAAGAATTTGAGTCTTTGTCTTCATATAGCCCTCATGGTGTATTGTTTTCTGCTGGTGCTAAGGATAGTATATTGTGTGAGTGTTCTGTTATTATCATAGTATTTAGAAGTGTATCAAGATGTCTGGCAGTGGGTTCCTCAGTGTCAGAGTAACTTTCACTGGATTGAGTAGAAGAGTTGTGGGTGTGACCTAGTGATTGGTTATCTGGCTCTGATGTGTTGTCTGTTTCATTGTGTCTGTGGTAAAGCGATATTGCCAGCAGCGGTCATATGTTATTCCATACTCTTGGAAAAATGTACTGTTTGTAGTAAGCCATTGTGCAGCAATCAATACCTTGTTTGGCTGTATGTTTTGAAAATGCATGAAATATGTGTAGGATAGTTTACATTTTAGTTTTACTGGTATTATAAAAATAGTCTGAGAAATGGAGCTTTCTGATTGGTTGTAAACATTCTATCAGCCATATGTTAATCTTTGATTAACATACATGTACAACCTAATCATATGCTGAACAAGGTTATCACTATTTAAAACAACATTTTTATTATTATAGCAATAAAAGGCACTCCCAGGGTTATGTTAATGGTCAGATAATCTATCCTCTACGGGCATGAGCCTTTCGGCCATGCCTTTGTGCCATATTACAATTCCCTCAGAGGGCAGATTAATAGACCATTAACTTCTGGTCATGCCTTATTGCTTAATGGTAGCATTATCAGATAGTTGGCGGGAAGGACAGTACAGGTTTGTGTTACATTTGTGGGGACATTAACAACAACACCTTTTAAGGAAAAGTTTTTCCTTTAGGAGGTGAAGTAATTTACATGAATGGAATTCTTGGTGATACTAATCGTTCCTCTAATTCCTAAAATGATAATTCAGGGGAAGTGGTGGAAAGGTCATGTGGTTTTGATGGAAAGTGGTGGATTGTTCTTAGTAATATGTATTTTTACAGCTACGGCATACTGTATGTAACTGGATGTGTTATTGTGTTCATTACAAAGAAAGGAATGGGCTGTTATGTTTTAGTTGCTCAGTTATTGTAGTAACTGAAGGCTGGGTCCATTGTTGATTACATATGGTGCAGCAGTGTTGTGGTCCTACACATACTGGCCAGGATGTTCAAAGGGTTCTTTGTGGCGCGCAACAGGGGTGCTACCATGTTGCCTTGCTGACTCACCCTGGCATGATGTTCAAATGGGGAAAGTGCCTGGCAAAATCCTAATGTGCCGAGGCACATCAGTAATGTATGCAGCACAGTGGGGGGCATGCCCATGCATACCCGCGATATCCCGACATTCAGCTCGGGATGGGCTGAGCTTAGGCAGGTGCAACCCCTACATGCGCCGCACACAGTTGAACAATAAAGAAAAGGAGCATCAGCTGGCCACCCACAGGTGAGCTGCCATATTGCAGGGTGCAACATGGCAGCTCCAGTTGTGGGTGGCCACCCGAGCTCCTGGTGGCACTATCCATTGTGGTCACCCCCCGTGCTTGATCGGGGCTTTCAATATGTTAATATCCCTGGTGGTCCAGTGGACCTGATACCACAGCCCAATTGTGGGCTGTCAGTAATCAAAATAACCTTGGTGGTCCAGTGGACCTAATCCAACAGCCCAATCATGGGCTTACAGTAACTGGAATAACCCTGGTGGTCCAATGGTACCCTCTCCCAACCCAGCCACTCAGTCCTGCCACCCCAATCCCCCCTCAGTCAGTGGCGGAGCACACTGCCCGCAAGCTGCCTGGCCACCTGCCAACCTGACAGCGTATGGTTTCCATACACCCATTGGTCTACAGTGGCTAATAGTGCAGATTGTATTGTACTATTAGTTCAAAATGTGAATGAATCCATTCTATTCACATATTAGGACTGTGTAGTACAGTATGGTCTGGCACGCCCATTGAATGGGCATTTTTATTTGAATGTGTTTTGGAAGATGCTGTTGGATGGCTGGGTATTTTTTTAAAGTAGACTTGTGTAATAGGCTTAATGAGAAGTAATGCAATAGTGTATAGCAGTGATGGGTTAGGTAATGTTGTGACCATAGAAGTTGTGAAGTCTTGGAATACTGTTTAAGTTTGGAAGGTGTGTTTTATGGAGAGAAGAGGAATGGAAACAGAAGTAGGTGTTGAGTGAGAAGAAGCAGTAGAAGGCATTTGTAATGCTAAATAGACATGGTAGACTGGTAGCAATGGTATTGTGTAGTGCAAGGACTGTACTATTTGTAGGTGTCCTTGTGCACTATTCAGTAAGGATATGGTTTGTGTGTATGGAGATGTAGCTATTGTTTATGGAAAAGTATATAGGTAGGTGTTGTATATCTAATAGCTTGTGTTGGAAACAGTTTGGCAAACAGTGGTGTGCATGTTTGTAGCAAGGAGTTGTATATTGTGTAAGTCATTTGATGTCCAAGAGAAATGAGGGGAACAGAAATTATACATAATGCCAGAGTTGCAGGATGTGATTTCAAAGGTAGGAATAAATGTATTGGTTGAAAAAGAGTGGTTTGTATTGTGTAATAGTGTGCTGTGAGGGTGGGAATGAGTTAGTATGGGATGTGTTATTGAGTGATTGTGGTTACTCAGTGTTGGTGTAGCTGTTGTAAGTGTAGTATTAGGAACAGAAGATATAAGTGGTGTTTGATGGTCTGTTGTGCAGTTGAGTGAGAGAGAAGGAGTGTAAGAAGTAGAGGTAATAGTAGATGGTATAGAGTTTGTGGGATTGGTAATAGTGAGTAAGGATGCTGTGATCATAGAACAAGGAAATGGGAAGCATGCTTGGTATTGTTAATGCTGTCAGTTTTATTACATCTGTGGCTAGATACATACTTTGATAGGGTGGAAATGTCATAGAAAGTTGTGTCTAAGATGTGGAGGTGGAAAGGTGTAAGGGTAGTGATTGTAAGGTGTGTGTCAAGCTGGTCAGGTATATGTTGATGTTGAAGGTGTTGTTGTGGCTGACATGGTGTATTTGTAGAAACAGAACTGTGTGTGTGAATGGAATTTGTTGGTGTGGGTGTAGGCTGTCCAGGGAGTTAAATGGAAACAGAGATGGTTTAATGGCATGTTCAGCTCTTTGGAGGCGTTGTTTATATCTTGCATGGTGACGGGTGAATGTGAATTGGTGTTAGTTCATAAGAAATGACAGTGGTGTAAGGGCCACAGAGAGATACAGCCAAGGTATGGGTGAGAAGTCAATGATGAGTAATTGTCAAATTCAAGCAGAGTGCATTCACCATCAGCATCAGGTAAACAATAGCAGTTTTCTGCTGTGTAAGTCGTGGAATATAACAATGGCAGTTTCTGCTGTGTAAGTAAAGAGTAAACAATAGCAGTTTCTGCTGTGTAAAGCATGGGAGTATAACAATGGCAGTTTCTGCTGTGTAAGTCGTGGATAAACAATAGCAGTTTCTGCTGTGTAAGTCGGTATAACAATGGCAGTTTCTGCTGTGTAAGTTGTAGGTATAACAATGGCAGTTTCTGCTGTGTAAGTCGTAGGTATAACAATGGCAGTTTCTGCTGTGTAAGTCGTAGGTATAACAATGGCAGTTTCTGCTGTGTAGTCGAGGTATAACAATGGCAGTTTCTGCTGTGTAAGTCGTGGGTATAACAATGGCAGTTTCTGCTGTAAGTCGTAGGTATAACAATGGCAGTTTCTGCTGTGTAAGTCGAGGGTATAACAATGGCAGTTTCTGCTGTGTAAGTCGTAGGTATAACAATGGCAGTTTCTGCTTGTAAGTCGTAGGGTATAACAATGGCAGTTTCTGCTGTGTAAGTCGTAGGTAAACAATAGCAGTTTCTGCTGTGTAAGTCGATGGTATAACAATGGCAGTTTCTGCTGTGTAAAGTACGTGAGGTATAACAATGGCAGTTTCTGCTGTGTAAGTCATAGGTAAACAATAGCAGTTTCTGCTGTGTAGTCATAGTAAACAATGGCAGTTTCTGCTGTGTAAGTCGTGGGTATAACAATGGCAGTTTCTGCTGTGAAATAAGTAGATATAACAATGGCAGTTTCTGCTGTGTAAGTCGTGGGTAAACAATAGCAGTTTCTGCTGTAAGTCGTAGGGCATAACAATAGCAGTTTCTGCCGTAAGTCGAGGGTATAACAATGGCAGTTTCTACAAGTCGTAGGTATAACAATGGCAGTTTCTGCTGTGTAAGTCGTGGTAGTATAACAATGGCAGTTTCTGCTGTGTAGTCATAGGTATAACAATGGCAGTTTCTGCTGTAAGTCGAGGTATAACAATGGCAGTTTCTGCTGTGTAAGTCGTAGGTATAACAATGGCGGTTTCTGCTGTATGTGGGTCATAGGTATAACAATGGCAGTTTCTGCTGTGTAAGTGACGTGGGTATAACAATGGCGAGTTTCTGCTGTGAAGTCATAGGTAAGAAACAATGGCAGTTTCTGCTGTGTAAAGTCAATGGGTATAACAATGGCAGTTTCTGCTGTGTAATAAATTAAATGAGTAAACAATAGCAATGCTGCTGTGTGAAGTCGTGGAGCATAACAATGGCAGGTTTCTGCTGTTGTGTCGTAGGTATAACAATGGCAGTTTCTGCTGTGTAGAGTCGTGGGTAAACAATAGCAGTTTCTGCTGTGTAAAGTCGTAGGTATAACAATGGCGGTTTCTGCTGTGTAAGTCGTGGGTATAACAATGGCAGTTTTCTGCTGTGTAAGTCGTTAGGTAAACAATGGCAGTTTTCTGCTGTGTAGAGTCGTGGGTATAACAATGGCAGTTTCTGCTGTGTAGGTCGTAGAGTATAACAATGGCAGTTTCTGCTGTGTAAGTCGTGGGTATAACAATTGCAGTTTCTGTGTAAGTCGTAGGTATAACAATGGCAGTTGCAGTTGAAAATGGCTATCAGTATTCTGTAATAGATAGAATACAGTCATGAGATACTGTTAGTGATGTAATAAGGCTTCATGCAAGTGTGGATACAGAGGATCAAAGTGGTGTAACAGATTGCCGTAGTTGGGTGTGAGTGTATGAATGTAGAATATTTTATTGTAGCATGCAATGTACTGTGGTAAGTCATCAGAGTGCATGTAGGTTTGATTGTTTTTGAGTGCATGAAGTTACACAGGACATCTCCAATGTATAAAGTGTCAATTAAATCTGAAATTTCCCATGAAGGTGCAGGGAATGCTATGTTTCTTATTAGTACAATTATACTGTTGGGTAGGCATTGTTTGCCCTTGAGGATGCATCAAAATAGTGTGTTCTGATGTTAGTGTGCCTGTAGAGCTCTGTGGTATACTGTTGACATGGTAATAAATTGGGTTATGACTGTAAGTCTGTGTTGTATGAAATTTTGGATATGGAAGCCAAATGATTTGGTCTGTGTGTGGGTGGTGTTACAGTGCAAGGTTGAATGTGGTGTGTGTGTTGTGCTGTGGTGCTTTGAAAGACTGGGAGTGCTGTTCAAGTTAAAGGGTAGTGTGTGTTGTAAAGTAGTGGTGTGAATAAGGTGATATACTGTAAAGATGCTGAAGAATGCAGTGATGGCTCAGTTCTTGTTCAATGGTAGGACCTGTTGAGAGAAAAATTGGAAATGTAAACTTAGTCTGTGTTCTGTTTCATTGTAACACAGAACAATAAGCATACATAGAATTTTCTATGATTAGGCATTAAGGAGTAATGGTTGACTATGTTGAAAAAGAAAATGTGGTAGATAGATAGATAGATAGATAGATAGATAGATAGATAGATAGATAGATAGATAGATGTTATAATGATACAACAAATGCAGTAATGACTGTGTAAAACCATGTATTTGTTGAATATTTACAGCAATGTTTTGTGTTTAGGCACTAAGGAGTAATGTTCTGTAACCACCCAGTCCCCTGAGGTTACTAGAATCCTATTATTATTACTGTTAGGAAGATAGCAGGCAGCTTATAGGGAGTTTATTAGGGCTCCTTAAATAATGACATCATTGTTTACTCAGCTAGGCAGAGGGAAGAATGATTAGGTCATTTAGAAGTCTCGCAGCAGCATAAGCCACACTTTGTGGACACCTGCTCTATGGAGCTTAGAATGCTCAATTTGAGCTGGACTGTTGTTCAATGAGTTGTAGAGTGAGGAGGTAAGAGTGGCAGAAGGACTCCAATGGGATCTAAGGAGAGGCCCTGGATTATTCACCTAGTGGAGTTTTATTTCCAGCTTCTGGTGAAGTGTTGTAGACAAGGGTCACAGCAGGATTTCCTGATTTCTACTCCCTGTGAAGTGGAAGGAAATGTTTGTTCTAAGAGGAGTCAATGGGCAATCCCTGATTGTTCTATGTGTTTTCAGCTCCCTTGGATAGGACCTGAAAAAACTGTTTTTATCGACTACCTAGGAGAGTGCTTTCTTTTTTTTGTACTTTCATGCCCTGTGGACTGGACAACATCTATGAGTACTGTTCTAGGAGACTATATTCTCCAGAGTTTTTACAGGATTTGATAGTCTGGGGTGCGTGTCCCCATAGATAAGAGCTAGATGGACCTCTCATTGCCCCTAGTTTCACCCAAGTGAGTGATGTAATGTTCAAACTGTGGACCCAAGTGAGTGCAGGTTATTCTTTGGTCACCCCAGTGAGTGACAAGTTAAAGTTTGGGACCTCTGGCATTTCAGTGGGGAATGGGGGTCCCAATGGTGTAACCCTGAAGAATGGCAGAGACTGTTGGCTTGGGACAAGGGTGGGAGGAAAGCCATGTAAGGCTTACAAGGCAGGGCTTCATGGTTTGTATTTGCACCAATATTTTTCCTAAGCAAGTGAGATGGGGACTGAGTTTTTCTAAAAGCACCTGATGTGCGTAAGAGGAGTTCTGAGTATGTGGCTTTAATCCACTGAAATAGCGCTCATGGGAGGAAAAATTTTCATATATGTGGCCAGGTGTCTTCTAATGCACTTTTTGGAATTTGGAAGTAAAATGTTCATGTACATGGCCAGGTGTACCCACTAATGTACCTTTTGGGAATTTGGGAATTTGGGAAGAAGATGTTCTGTTGTGCATGAACTGTACTGTATGCAAAGAGAGTTTGTGAATTGTACCTATCCAGCCTGGACCGATCCTTGGGGTCCAAGTCTACTTTCTTTCCATCTGTTTAATAAGGCCATACTGCACAATTGCAGTCACTGTTATGGAAATTCTAATTATTGATTCTTGTTTTTGATGTACTGAGGACCCCTCAGCAGTTTATATCTGGCATATGCCTAGCAGCCTCCAACCAGGATCTGGGTTGTATTATTTACACAAGGTTCATGATGTTTGTGTCTGTACCCCCACCACTCTCTTCCTTGACAAAGTGAGCAAGGTATACATCCCAACACCAAGGGTGGTACCTATCTGTTAGTAAATTAACTTGGTATGCCAGTATATGGGCACCACTGTTTACAGATTTTAATGGGGGTGGTGTCACAGTAGTTAAAAAGTGGCCTGGGGTTACAGTTCACTTTGTTAGGAAACAAAATGTGGTACATGATTTTAAAAGGTGGTGATGGGGAGATGATATGTATTTCTTTTTGTCAACAATAGAAAGTGGTTTTAGAGCATGTTCAATATGCATGTTTGGTGTGAAAATATGCACTATGGGACAAAACTTTTTTCCAATGGGGCTTAATAAGAAATGTTAGGTATACATACATAGATAGATAGAGCGATGTAGTAGATATGTGAGCAGATATGTATGCAGCAGGTACAGTGGTTTAAGGCTCTGAGCTGCAAATCTGGAGACCTGGGTTTGAATCCCACAGCCCCCACTTGCATACTGTGTGACCCTGAGCAAGTCACTTAACTTCCTTGTGCTCCCAGGTTGCACATGTAAACAAGCTTTCAGCTTAGTGTGTCTCACCTGGTTAAATAACTGGGGATGTATTAAGTAAAGTAGTTCAATCTTGTATTTGGATACTAAAGGTAAAAACAATAAATGCAAGTGTGCATGCTGTTAAAGGTGTGTATGTGTTATATATATATATATATATTATGGTAACGGTAGTGCTACCATAGTTAGGAGTTGAGAGCCATTTACATGTTAAACCCAAAATTTTGCACCTTAATAACTTTGCAACTGTTTGATGGATTTGGCTGAAATTTGGAATACAGATCAAGAGCCATAGGCCTTGGGATCTGCCAAGTTTTGTACCAGTCGGATACACAGCTGGGGAGTTATTAAGCGTGATCTGCGCATGCATTTACGCTTTTTCTGGAATTTACTGTCACTTATAGGTCGACGGTTTGGCGCTGACCGCCCGAAATCTCAGGGAACATTCAGCTGTGGCCCCGATGTGCCTTTTGAAGATTTCATGAAAAATATTAAACTGTTCAAAAGTTATGGCAGTCCGAACTTCTGTTTTTTCCCATAGGATAACATTACAGCGTTAGCTGCGCTTTTGAGGGCCTGTATTCAAAACGGTGCGAGATAATGGAGTTTTTGTCAAAATTTTTAGCCTCACTGGCTATGTACATAATTAGCCAGGAAAGTGATAATACATATGACTTTTGAATTTTTTTTTCTATGTTGTATGGTTACTGAGATATAAGCAATTTACTATTACAACTACTGATTTTTGTGTTCGAGTCATTATTTTGCATACATTCTTTCTACTCACTGTCTTTCTCTATACAGCTTTTGGGGAAAACCAGCCTGTGCGCTTACATTACTCTTACCATTACCGTTTCTGCTTGTGGTTCCATACACGTTTCACTTACTGTTCAGGATTCACGCCACCATGTGCATACCCTTTGCATTTTCATTTGTGGTTGTGTTTCTGTTGTTTTAACATTTCTGTCTACAGTACTGTTCCTCTTTCTGTTTCACTTTGCGTCATCATCGCATTCGATTTGCATTTGCGGGCACAATGTTACAATGCGAAAAGACATCACCCCAGTGCTCCCGCGCTGCATTACATTCACTATTTCTCATTATCATTCTCAAAGAAGACAAATTAGAGGCAAAAACTCATTTAATGCATCAGTTAGGGGTTGTTCATGGCGACAAAGAGGAATTCGATGTTAGGTTGAACCCTTTGCCCCTCAGCCACCCCAACTGGAATCAGGGTGTGCATTGGGTCATCGGTCCTGTCACCCCATTTTCTATTCCTCAGCTTCTTTCCACATGTGATGGGGTGACACTTCACGAGTTGATGACCCCAATGCGCACTCCTATTCCAGTTGGGGGTGGGCTGAGGTAAAAGGGGTTTCAACCCTAACATCGAATATATATATATATATATATATATATATATATATATATATGAGATATTATGCAGCACGGTAGTGCTACCTTAGTTAGGTGAGGAGCCATTTCTATGTTAAACCCCAAAATTTTGCACCTTAATAACTTTGCAACCGTTTGAGGATTTGGCTGAAATTTGAAATACACAATCAAGAACCATAGGCCTTGGGATCTAACAAGTTTTGTAGCAGTTGGATACACAGCTGCAGAGTTATTAAGCATGATCTGCGGACGCATTTGCTATTTCTGGAATTCTATGAGTCGCGTGACAGGTCGCACGGTTTTGTGACCATACCCAAAATCTTCAGGGAATGTGTGCCAGAGTCCCGGTGTGCCTTTGAAGATTTGGTGAAAAATATTAACGGTTCAAAAGTCATTCAAAAACAATTTCCCATTATAAGTCAATGGGAAAAGTTAACAAAAGTTCGACAGTGATCGCAAATGCTTTTACTTTCACAAATGGCCCTGTTACTTGCAAATCTGCCATTTTGTTTTCAGTTGGTGATCAGAAAAATGGTTTGCATTTAAATTTGGGACCCTCTAGCAACCTAATTATTTTTGTATTCACCTAGTCGGACCCTGAGGATGCTAGCCATGTCTTTATTTTGGGGTAAAAACACCAGAAATATGTTTTCAAATTTATGGAAAAAGTACTTTCACAAATTACTTTCATGCTAACGAAAGTGTCGAACTTTTTGAGAAAGCTTTCATAAATTCCGACAGTAGTTTTCTAGTCTGTGGAAAGTGACAGCAATTCTTTGGCACTGCGCTGCAAAAGAACGGTTGGGAGTTTTGGGCTGCAATTTGGAGGAGCAAGCCGACATCTCACAGATGTGCCTTTCAGTGTTTTGGTGATAAAATATTGCACAGCAGCAAGTTACAGCACTCCAAAGTTGACAGTTTTTCCCATAGGATAACATTACGGCCGGCCGATTACAGGAATCCTTTGGCACCCTGCTGCAAAATAGCGGTTTAGTCTTTTTCCTGAAATTTGGAGGAAGACAATAACAGCCCACAGATGTGCCTTTCAGTGGTTTAGTGAACAAATATTACAGGGAGGCAAAGTTATGGCACTCCAGACTTCTCTTTTTCCCATAGGATAACATTACGGCGTTGCGCTCTTTCCAGGGCCGTATATCGTAAGCGGTGCGAGATACAGTCTCTTTCGTCGAAAAATGCTTAGCCCCAAGCAGGGGCTAAGTATAAAATTAACCAGGACAGTTGTAAATCATATGAATTTTACATTTTTTTCTACGTCGACGGTTCCTGAGATATAACCTATTTAGTATTCCAAGTCCTCATTTTCTGCTCCGATACCCATTATTATGCATACATTCTTTGTACTCACTGTCTTTCTCTATGCAGGTTTGGGAAAACCAGCCTGTGCGCTACATTACTGTTACTGTTACCCTTTCCGTTTGTGTTCCATACCGTTCACTTACTGTTGGCGTCTGTGCCACCATATGCGTTATCCTTTGCGTTTTCATTTAAGCTTGCGTTTCTGTTATTTTGCCATTTGTGTCTACAGTACTGTTTCTCTTTTTGTTTCACTTTGCGTCACCATGCCATTGACATTTCCGTTTGCAGGCACCATGTTACTATGTGACAACACATCACATGGCAGACCGTTCCGTCTATGCCACCATGTCGTTACCCTTTCTGTTCTCATTTGTGCTTGCATTACCATGTGCACCACTGTTAGCACTTCTGTTTGCGTTGCTGATCCTGTTACTATGCCACAAAACATCATGTGGGCGGGAGCAGGGCCCCTCGCCGCATTACAGGCCCCATGCTCCCGCCGCTGCATTACATTCACTATTTTCATTATCATTCTCAAAAGAAGGGACATTAGAGGCAAAACTCCATTTAATGCATTAGTTAGGGTTGTTCCACAGTGACAAAGTGAGGAAATTCGCTGTTAGGGTTGAAAACCCTAACTCCGATTCACTCCCCCAGCACCACACACACACACAGACACACACACACACATGCAAGTATGGGGAGGACCAAGTCAACACAACCAATGACAGACATCCAGCAGCAGGTGACAGAAATAACAAACAATTGTCTAAATGTACTACGAGACATCCTCACCCACCTGACCAGGTACTGCATGCTCAGTGGAGATCAACAGCAAAACTGAGGCCATGTACACCAAATGTACATATCCCTGATTGCAGCTGCACACATGTACCACACTTAGTAGTTGCATGGCCTTACCTACCAATA
The DNA here is from genome assembly GCA_016271365.2 of Neoceratodus forsteri. NCBI lineage: Eukaryota > Metazoa > Chordata > Ceratodontiformes > Ceratodontidae > Neoceratodus > Neoceratodus forsteri. The sequence continues at coordinate 274,456,730 of CM057459.1, read as the reverse complement.
CCCCACACCAGACCACGCCACATGTGGTGGGCCACCTGAGCAATAGAGTTGAGCAAAACCAAGGAGTTGTACAGGTATAATATCTCTGATTATTATTATTTTTTTTTACCAATTATTTTACCAGGTGAGACACACTAAGCTGAAAGCTTGTTTGCAGTGCAACCTGGGAGCACAAGGAAGTTAAGTGACTTGCTCAGGGTCACACAGTATGCACCTAGTATGCACCTGATTATAACAAGGGTTTGAGAAATGCAGCTTTCTAATGGACTGTAAACATTGTAACAGCACTTATGTTTAGTTTTTATTAAGATACATGTAGAGCCTAACCATATGATGAACATGGTTTAATGTTGTTTAAAAACAGTTTTATTATGATAGCAATAAGCCACTCCAGGTATTATGTTAATGGTCAGTTTATCACTGTCTAGCGACATGTGGCACTCGGCTACGCCTCATTCAACATTAAACCCTACAGGGTGATTAACAGACCATTTAACATAACTGTTAGTCATGCCTTATTGTTAATTGTCTTTATGAGTAGATACTCTCCTCTGCTAGCACTGCAGCAGCTTTGCAACACAATGTCCCACCCAGTTACACCATACACTGTCTAGTTACTGGAGAATGGCTATGAATATGAACTCATGAAGATGAACAGTGTAACTTGATCATTGCAGTCATCAAAACCCTAGTGTGATTATAACTGACAGAGTCAGTGATAAGGAATAACCCTGCTATCCTAGTACACTTATCCCATTGTGAGTTAAATCAATACTAAAATACATTCTGTTTATATCTACACTATACCTACTTGTTTCCTGTTGTACCACAATTAACATAGTTATCACTTTGAAAGCATCAGTGACAGAAGTGTGGCAAACCAAACACTAGGCATACAGCCTGAGTATGAAACAACTGTTAAAAAATTACACTGTGTCCATAAGTGGCATAGATCACTCATTGCAACAATAGTAAATGTATCACTATTTGAATAAGTTAGTCATCACAGATGCAATGAGATTGTCTTTCTCAGGTACAACATACTCAGTAAGTGCCTACAGGAAAATCTATCCTATAGACATCTCTGATACAGGTGCGTCATTGTTGGCTCAGTAGTGCTATGATATTTAGAAGTTGCTTGGCCTGATCCATGCAATTACATTGTTTCTTACAAAGAATACTTACTGATCTTTTAGTATTGAAATACACTGAAGGTCTATGTATGTACATCAGCAGTACACCTTCATCAGTAAGAATGCATCTGATACTGGCAGTACAATTTCACAGCTTTGAACAGGCAATGCTTTTCCATACGTTTACATCAGCCTCTCTATCTTGAGTAAACAGTTGCAGCAAATGTACTACTATGTAAATCACATACTAAATGTAACACTACTTTTATCTTGAGCATGCTAGTGTCTTGTAGTTAATTTATGTACTTCTCTTAATTAATGTATACTCACTAGTGTTAAAACCTTTCTACAACTGTCATCATGCACCTTCAGCATTTACATTGACTATGACACTGATACCAGTTGTGGTGTGGTGTAGGACTTGCGGTTAGTGAGCCATGCAACTACTAAGTGTGGTATGTTGTGTGCAGCTGCAATCCAGGGATGTGTACGTTTGGTGTACATGGCCTCAGTTTTGCTGTTGATCTCCACTGAGCATGCAGTACCTGGTCAGGTGGGTGGGGATGTCTCGTAGTACATTTAGACAATTGTTTGTTATTTCTGTCACCTGCTGCTGGATGTCTGTCATTGGTTGTTTGTTGACTTGGTCCTCCCCATACTTGCATGTGTGTGTGTGTGTTGTTGTGTGTGTGTGCTGGGGGTTGATTCAGAGTTAGGTTTTCAACCCTAACAGCTTAATTCCTCACTATTGTCACTGTGGAACAACCCTAACTAATGCATTAAACAGAGTTTTTGCCTCTAATATATATATATATATATATATATATATATATATATATATATATATATATATATATATGTAATGGTTAAACATAAAGGTCTAAATCCAGTGTTCTGATTGTATAAAACACATCACATGACCATGCATATATCAGAGTGCGACCACACACCTGCACTTTTACCCCTCCAAACAATTCTGACATTTTATAAGACAAATAAACCACTCTGTGAGGTGTCGTCCGTTGCTCTGATATACATACGCCTTGGGTGGTTGATGAATGTTATTATACACGTGGCCTATGGCCACGTGGTAACAACACACACCAAGCGCAAGTGATATCAGCGTGACTGCACACCTCAGAGTGGTTTATCTATTACATATACACACACACACACACACACACACACACACACACACCATTAGGGTGAGAGCTTTCTCAGTAGAATATCCTGTGTTATTTCCACTTGAGTGAGAATAAATCCTGATGACATCAGCAGAGTGAGGATATTGACAATTATACACTGGGGTCCAAAATGGCAGGCTCGATTGGTCAAGCTGGCACCTCGTGCCCATTGTAAATATTCCACAGTACCAATGGGAAAAGTGCCAGTTCCCCATTGCTGCACCAATGACTCCACTGAAATCACTCCGACCTTCACGAAATCAGAAGTAGCACAGAGGGAACAGACAGTAACAATGTCCCAACAACGACTCCAGCCCCTCGGTAATGTAAGCCCACCTGATTAAAAAAGAAACAGTCCCATCGTGTTCACACACACTTGTACCTGTACATTGCTGTATTCATCCCAGATAAAACCTCATTATATGTTTGCTTTCTCAGTGACTGCCATTCACAATTTGAACCTCCCTGAGTGCCCACATTGCTGCATGCACAAACTGAAACTGCACACACTCTCACTTTGAGGACGTGAAGACAGGTAGTATTTTTTTCTCTACAGAGCAATAACAACAATAAAAATAAGGTAAAATGTAAAAAAAAAATATTTTCTTTATCTTTTCAAATGCAAAATAAAAGGAAATTGCATAATAACAATTTACCATATGGCAAGGATGTAGGTCACGCTAGGATTTAAATGGCTGGTGTGTTTTGCTCCCTCGGCCTCTCGGCCTCGTGACCAAACACCATCTGTTGTAAATCCTTGTGTAACCCACACCTCTGCCATGGTAAATTGCTTAAATATCCACATTCTGCTGATGTCACTAGAATGAGAATATTTTCACTGCAGCTTGCATTCTAAATGAAACTGCTTCAGAAAACAGTTTCTGTTTTGCACTGAAGCTGCCGTCATGATCAATAAATTTCTTGCAATAAAAGATTCTTTGATCATGAGCCTGCAAATTCTTTGATCATGAGTGACCAGATGGCAAAACCCCATTCTTCTTTACAAAATAACCATATAAATTTTCCTATACACTTATAATGGAGCTAAAAGTTTAATAACTTTTGAATGGAGTTATATTTTTCACCAAACAAAAGTGGCATGTTCCTTGACAAAAGCTCTGTCTATGTGCCAAGAAACAGGCTGTCATACCTAAAATGTCCATGCAGCACCACAGACAAAATCCAAAACTGCCCACAAAACTGGTGAAAAGTGCATTTTCAGCGTTTAGGTGCACAAAAACCATAAGTCCGACTGAAATGAAATTTGGCATATATATATGCATATACATATATATATATATATATATATATATTAGGGGCGTGGTTGCACCTATATTTAGGGTTAGTGAAGGCACTTCTTGCTAAACTTGAAATGTTGCGCGCTGATAACTTTGGACCTGCTCACGGATTTGCATGAAATTTGACATGGTAGATCTCTTCATTTGCCAAATTTTGTTTCAGTTGGACTTACAGTTTTTGCACACCAAAATGCTGAAAATGTACTTTTCCAGTTTTTTGGGCAGTTTTCAGCCGCCATCTTGTTTTCAGTTTGTGGTAAAAAAAAATATATCTCCAGCTCAGAGTGACTTCTGAGTCAAAACTATGATGGATTTTGCTCAGGGTCTTCCTCTATCGAGCGATGGCTGTAGTTTTATGTAGTTATGTCAAGAAAAGAGTTTTAAACTTTTAAATTCTTTGATTGTGGCTCGCTAACAATCTTTGATCATGAGCCTGCAAATTCTTTGATCACGAGATTCTTTGATCGAGATCTTAGTTCATGAGGAGGGACAAGATGGCCAGATTTAAAAATCAAATATCTCAGCCCGGGTGACTTATGAAGTCAAACTAGGATAGGTTTTGCTCAGGGGGCTTCATTCTGTTGAGTCATGGCTGTGGTTTAATGTAGTTCTGTGAAAAATTAAGTTTTAACATTTTAATTCTTTGATCACGACCTGCAAATTCTTTGGTTGCAAACTGTAAATTCTTTGATCAAGAGATTCTTTGATCGCAATCTTCATTTCTGAGGGAGGGATAAGAAGGCCAGATTGTTAGGTTAAAAAATCAAATATCTCTGCACAGGGGTCACTTGTAAAGTCAAACTAGGATGGGTTTTGCTCAGGGGCTTCGCCTATCTAGGCATGCCTGTGGTTTAATGTGGTTGTGTCAAAAAATGGAGTGTTAACGTTTTTAATTCTTTGATCACGAGCCTACAAATTCTTTGGTAGCAAGCCTGCAAATTCTTTGATCGTGAGATTCTTTGATTACAAACTTCGCTCGTGAGGGTGGGACGAGATGGCCAGATTTGGAGGGACCAGATAGCCTAATTTTCATGAAAAGATGTCCCCTTATGATCAAAGATGATCTTTGATCGTGAATTCACAGTCGATTCTCACAATCAAAGAATTTTGTAAGGTGCAAAAATTTAAAATTAAATATCTCGGAAATGGTATGGTCTTTTAACTTAAAATTTGGAGGGTGTTGAGGGGTGTCCTGTAGATGTGAATTATTGTGTTTAGGTGTTGGAAAATTAATTTGCTGCAGAGATATTGCATGACATAATTTATGTGCTGTGGCTAGCATGCTGCATTGTGCGAGTGCCTTGAAATTTATAGGGTAGCTAGCCTTACTGCCATGGAAGTAATTTTCAGTGGTTAGGTGTGAGAAATGTAAACAGGTGTGGAATTATGCCACTGAGAAATGAAAATTTGGTTAGTTTTCTTCAGTAACTTTTGAACCATGTGGATGATTTGTGTGAAATTTGTTATGTAGAAAGAGTCATCATAGATCTTGGATTGTGTCAATTTTGTGTCAGTGGCAATTACAGTTGCTGAGTTGTGGTGTATGTTCATTATAGTTAGTGGGAAAACATTTCTGTGCATTGTGAAAGGCATGGTGAACATATATTTGGTGGTGTAGGAAGATTTCATGATAAGGTATAAGAGAGCTAAAAATGTATGGCAGATGTATGTGGTTATGGAGTGCTGGACAATGTGGGAGGGAGGAGTATGGGGCCAGAAGGCAGAAGTGGACAAGTTGGTGGGAGCATGAGGCCCAAAGGACCCTGTGATCCCAGCAACATGTGCCCCACCAATACATATGAGATTTAGTACTTGTACTGTGATGTTAGGTAGGAATAGCAAGTTGGTGGAGCGTGAGCCTGAAGGTCCCTGCGCTTCCAGCAATTTGCACTCCTCCAATACATATGATATTTAGTACTTGTACTGTGATGTTAGGCAGAAATGGACAAGTTGGTTGAGCGTGGGGCCCCACCAACACAGGCTCCCAGCAATAGGTATGATAATCAGTAGTTGCAGTATGATGTTAGGCAGATGTGCCCTAAAGTTCCCTGCTCTCCCAGCAGTTGCTGAAGAGTGCATTTGAGTGACTTCAGATTGGGTTGTATGCATGGGTGTGGGGATTTGGTGGTGTGCTTTGAAGATTTTATCAATTTATATTTCACTAGTGTATACGTTTTTGTGCAGAGAAGTACCAAAATGCAGTTTCTGCTATTTTTGTTCACTGCCTTCCACAAGACATAGCACAGCCACTCTGTGGTTGCATTGTCTGACACTTACCTTGTAGAAAGCCCTTTATTAAAAGAACATGCCAGGTTTTGTTTGATGAAAAATATTATTCCATTTCAGAGTTATAAGAGTTTGAATTTGTCCCCTCACGATTAAAGATTTTCTGCTATTTGTGCTCACTGTCTTCCACATCACATAGCACAGCCACTGTGTGGTCGATTTGTCTGAAACGTGGCATGTAGAAAGCCCTTTATTTAAGGAACATGCCAGTGTTTGTTTGGTGAATACGTGTTGTTCTGTTCTAGAGTTATAAGGCTTTGAAGTTGCCCCCTCTCAATCAGAGATTTTTATCTTTGATCGCAATTTGTCGCGATTCTCGTGATCAAAGAATTTTAAAGGTGCAAAATGTTAAAACTAAATATCTCAGAAACAGTTTGGTCTTTTAACTTGAAATATGAAGGGTGTTGAGGGATGTCCTGTAGCTGTTAATTATGGTGTTTAGGTGTTGGACCAAAATAATTTGCTGTGGCGATATTGCATGACGAGTTTACATTTTGCAGATAGCATTCTGCATTGTGCTAGTGGCTTGAAATTCATAGGGTAGCTAGCCTTACTGCTATGGAAGTAATTTTCAGTGGCTAGGTGTGAAATGTAGATAGGTGTGGAATTATTCCCTCCGACAAATAAAAGGTTTGTTTGCTTCAGTAACTTTTGAACCGTGTGCATGATTTGCATGAAATTTGGTAATTAGAAAGAGTCATCACAGATGCTGGATTGTGTCAGTTTTTGTGTCAGTGCCAGTTACAGTTGCTGAGTTGTGGCACATGCTCATAATAGTTACTGGGAAACATTTTGTGCATAGAAAGGTATGGTGAGCATATATTTGGGTGTGTAGGAAGATTTCATGATAAGGTATAGGAGAGCTAAAAATGTATGGCAGATGTATGTGGTTATGGAGTGCTGGGCAATGTGGGAAGGAGTGCAGGCCCAAAGGCAGAAGTGGATAAGTTAGTGGGAGTGGGGGTCCGAGGGCCCTAAGCTCCCACCAATAAGGCTCCTACATAGCTCGTATGATATTCAGTAGTTATAGTGTGATATTAGGCAGAAGTGGACAAGTTGGTAGAAGCGTGGGAACCAAAAGGCCTTGCGCTCCCAGCAATATGTGCTGCCTCAATACATATGATATTTAGTACTTGTACTGTGATGTTAGGAGAAATGGATGAGTTGGTGGGAGCACAGGGTCTCCACGAGCTGTTGAAGAATGCATTGTGTAACTTCAGATTGGGTTGTATGTGTGGGTGCTGGGTTTGCTGGTGTCCTTTGATGATTTTGTTAAAAAATATTGCTCCGTTCTAAAGTTATGCTTTTTAGGGGTCCGTCACAATAGTTAATAATGGGAAAATATACATGTGTGTATTGTGAAAACAGTGATAATGTCATCTTTGGTGTGCAGCAAGGATGTATATGACTGACTTCAGATTGTTTTGTATACATGGGTGCTGGGCTGTGGTGCTGCTGTTTGAAGATTTCATGAGAAAATGTTGCTGTGTTGACAATTGATTTTTGTCACTGTGTGCACTTTTCCACTTGTGCTGCTCTGGAACTGTTGCAGATATTTTGATAATATTTGATGTACATGTACTGGCATGGTACATCTTTTTATTTACTAATTTCTATTTCAGTAGTGTATACAGTTTTGTGCAGATAACTAGCCAAAATGCGTGTTCTGCTATTTTTGCACACTGTCTTCTGTGACACATAGCACAGCCACTTTGTTGTTGATTCATCTGAAACGTGGCACATAGAAAGCAATTTATTTAAGGAATATGCCAGTTTTGTTTGGTGAAAACATGTTGTTCTGTTCCAGAGTTATAAGGGTTTGAAGTTGCCATCCCCTCGCAATCAAAAGATTTTATCTTTGATCGTGAATCCGCCATTTTAGTGCATTTTGGCCATGAGGTCTGCCATTTTGTGTGTCACAGCCAATTCTCATGATCAAAGAATTTTAAAGGTGCACAAACCTTTAAATTGAATATCTCTGGAACGGTTTGGTGTTTTAACTTGAAATTTGGAGGTTGTTGAGGGATGTCCTGTAGATGGAATTATGGTGCTTAGGTGTTGGAAAATGCATTTGTTGTGGAGATATTGCAAGGCATAATTCACGTTTTACAGAAAGAGTTCTGCACTGTGGTAGTGGCTTGAAATTTAAAAGGTAGCTAGCCTTATTGCCATGGATGTACTTTTCAGTGGTTAGTGTGTAAAATGTGAACAGGTGCAGAATTATGCCATTCTGATAATGAAAATCTCAAACTTTAAAATTTAATATCTCAGAAACAGTTTGATCTTTTAACTTGAAATTGGAGGGTGTTGAGGGGATGCCCTGTACATGTGAATTATGTTATTTAGGTGTTGAAAATTAATTTGCTGGAGATATTGCATGACACACTTTACGCTTTTATGATAGGTGTTTTGCATTGTGGTAGTGGCTTGACATTTATATTGTAACTAGCCTTATTGCCAATGGAGGTAATTTTCAGTTGTTAGTGTGTCAAATGTAGACAGGTGCGGAATTATTCCACTCCAACAAATGAAACGTTGGTTTGTTTTTCTTCATTTACTTTGAACCGGTGCATGATTTGCATGAAATTTGGTACGTAGAAAGAGTCATCATAGATGTTGGATTGTGTCAGTTTTTGTGTTACAGTTACAGTTGCTGAGTTGTGGCACATGTTCATAATAGTTACTGGGAAAACATTTTTGTGCATTGTGAAAGGTATGGTGAGCATATATTTGATTGTGTAGGAAGATGTATTGGCAAAAACTGCTTTAATGCATAATTTAGGGTTAAAACACAAAAGTCAGGAAATGAGACCTTTAGGGCTGCCCCTTACACCCTCATGTATCCCTCATCCTTCCCAGACTGACAGATGCTGGGGTGTATTATTGGGTTGTAGGCCTAAATGTCACCCCATTCCATGTGTAATCACGTTGACATGCCACAGTAAAGAAGAACTGGGTGACATTTAGGCCTCACAATCCAAATGACACACCCCAGCATCTCTCAGTCTGGGAAGGATGAGGGGATACATGAGGGGGCAGGGGCAACCCCAAAGGTTTGATTTCCTGACTTTTATGCTTTAACCCTAAATGATGCATTAATGCAGTTTTTGCAAATAATATCGTATATATATATATATATATACATGGCAAAAAAAACTGCGTTTAATGCATCAGTTAGGGTTAAAGCAACAAAAGTGAGGAAATGAAATGTTGAGGTTGAGCTCCTAATCCCCACACCCCATCCTCTCCACAGACTGACAGATGCCAGGGTGTGTCATGGAGTCATATGGCCCCAACTCTCACCCCATTCCATGTGTAATCAGGTTGACATGTTACAGTAAAGGAGAATGGGGTGAGAGTAGGCCTCATGATTCTCATGGCACACCCCACCATCTGTCAGTCTGTAGAGGATGGGGTGTGGTGGCGGGGGCTAGGGGTTCAACCCTAATGTTCTTAATTTCCTCAATTTTGTTGCTTTAACCCTAACTGATCTATTAAATGCAGTTTTTGCCATGAATTTCCTTACTTTTTGAGAAAGTGTACTATAACTAGTAAACAACATGTGTTAGTGGGAATGTGGGGCCAATTTCTGCATGATAATATGCATCTGTGTGAGCACGGGCCTCTGGGCCCTGCACTCCTCTTACACATAGCTACAGAGCCATACAGCAGCCCTATAGGTCAAGAAACCCTTGTAACACTAATTTGTCGATATCTCGGGACTATAGCAGCTAGAAACAAATTCAAGTGTCATTGTAATTGTGACAAAGAGCACTACTCAGAACCTACATCAACTGAATCTATGTCTCACATCATTTACAAGATATGGCAGCCAAAAATGCAATGGGTGGCACAATGTAATCCTATGGGAAAATCTGAACTTCGATGGCATATCTATGGAACTGCTTAATTCCCCAACACCTAAACAACATAATTCACGCGTGTAGGACATTCCCTAAATACCCTAAAATGTGAAGTAAAAGACCTAAATGTTCATTAGCAATGCAATGGTAAAGTTTTTAAATCCTAGTCCACGAGGTAGCAAAATTCTTGACCATGAGCTCAGCACTAGATTTTGACAGCTCCCAGACTAGGATCAATAGCGAGTCACAGTCAAAGAATTTTTAAATTTTAAAAGCTATTTTTGACCAAAATGAACCAAACTAAAGGCATGGCTTTGTAGAGGTCACCCTGAAGAAAACCATGCCTCATTTGGCCCAAAAGTCACCCGTGGAGAAAGCAACATTTTATTTTGGGAAAAACTGAAAACAAGATGGCGGACATGGACAAGGAATTTTCTGTGGACCAGGATCCTAGTCCCTGAGCTACAAAATCCTTGACCGTGAGCCCAATCTTTGTCTGAAAATAACCGATAAATCTTGGTGTGAACTGAGCATGCTCAGAACCTGAAAATTAAAAATGTAATAATTTTGGACCAGATATATATATATATATATATACACTGTGGGCTGGATATTCAAAAGGTTGCGCCATGTGCAATAGGGTTGCGCGCGCAAGAATCCGAAAGTCGCCATTCTGCGATATTCAGCAGGAGGCAGTTGCACCACCGAAACAGGCTGAGCAACAGCGCAATGCAAATGAAGGCATGCGCAACTGAAGGGGGGATCCATGCATAAAGAGCTAATGCGATATTCAAAGACTTCAGAATGTGCAAGAGCTGAACAGCGGGAAGTTGCGCTTTAGCGAAATGAGCCAAAATAAAAGGCTCAGGAAGAGCTAAGAACGCGACAGGGAAGACACATGAGGCAGAGAGACAGAGAAGGCCAGAGTAACAAACAGTGCAGGCCAGGGAGTGCAAAGGACAGAAGAGGGGCAAGGGAAGGTGTATGGGGCCACAGAGTGCAGAGGCCAGTAGGTGTACCAGGTGCAGTGGAGGTAGCAGTCAGGACAGCGGGGTAACAGAGCAACATCAGCCAGGGGGCACAAGCCAGGAGATGGACAGTGCCAGCTTCCACATGGAAGCTGTAATGAGGGGGTGAGAATGCATGCTGCAGGGGACGTGGCCATGGAGGGCCGATGGGTGAATCGCCCAAACAGGCAGTACCGTGTCCGCATCAGCTTTGAGCTGCAGATGTAGAGATCGGGGCTGGTACTGCCTGAACAAGGCAATACTGAGATGGCTCTGTGAGCTGTGCAGTGATGTGATGCAGGCACCCTCACGGCGGAGTCACGCCTGTCGGTGGAAACCAAGGTGACAGCCTGCATGTGCCTGCTTGCCACGGGCACCTTCCAGAGGTTGACAGGGGACATCACAGGCATCACACAGTCTGCCACATCACGCATCCTCACCCATTCCTCAGTGCACTGCTGCCACATGCTGCGGAGCACATCCAGTTCCCCAGCAATGCGGCAGAGCGACAGCAAACATGCAGGAGTTCCACAGGGTAGCATGTATGCCTGGCATGCTAGGGGCCATAGACTGCACCCATGTGGCCATACGCATGCCACCTGGCCCCAATGGGGCTGCATATAGGAACAGGAAGGGCTATTCCAGTGTCAACTGCTAGGTGGTGTGTGATGCCACTGGGCGCATAATCAATGTCTGTGCCACACACCCTGGCGGAGCACATGATGCCTTATATGGTATCAGTCCACACTGTGCCATTGATTCGAGAGTGGGACATCCCCACAGGCCATCTAGTGGGTGAGTACATGTAGGAATTGCAAACATGGGGCAAGGGTGGGAATGCCACAGGTGCTATGGTAATGGCACACAGGGATATTGGCAATATGGACCTGAACATGATACTCATCTCCACCATCTCCACACAGGTGACAGCGGATACCCACTCCGTCTCTGGCTGCTCACACCATACTGGCGCCCATGACCCCATCGCAGTAATGCTATAATGAGGCGCATGCCGCCACACGTAACATCATCGAGCGGGTATTTGGGATGCTCAAGGCATGCTTGATGCCTAGACACCGCAGTGCTCCTACAGTACAGCCCTCAAAGGCCTGTGGGATATTCCTGGCCTGTTGTATCCTGCACAACATGGCCAAAGACTGTGGATAGCCATTCAGGTCGAGGAGGGGACAGCAATGGGACGCCAGTGGCGCCGGTGATGATGGTGATGAGCAGCCCCTTGACGGGCGGGACCCGACTGATCCGGCAGGCCCAGCTGCACCGGGACACTATACACGGAGGAGCATTATGCACGACACAGGTAAGTCAAGGGGCCATGTGCAACCAACACTGTCCTGGCGCAACCCACAGGCACACAGAGTAATACACCAGGGTGCATGACGGCAAGGGAGGAAGGACCAGGCACACAAACACACCATCAGGAGGGTGAACAGTCATATGGACACACACACACACACACACACAGGCACAAAGCGTACATGGGCAGGTGCACAGCAGAGCAGGAACAGACATGGCAAACACACAGATCCACAGACCACACCCACCACCTGTACTGTCCAAGTATGTGTGTCAGATGCTGGGCACCCTTGCACCTTGGTATACAGTACAATGGAGCATCATCATGCACCTGTGGACAGCAGTCAGGATGGTGTGCAGGTGGTCCATATGTTGGCGTGATGTGCAGAGCACCCACCAGTGCACTGCCCACCATGATGCACAGTGCACAGGGCAGCACGGACAGGGCCCGCACTGGGGAGACAGGTCAGTCATGTTGCACCATTCCACGGCCACCGCGGATGCATGGGCGGCCCCACCATGACCCAACAGCACTGGTAGGCTGAGCAGGGGCCACATGGGTGGCACCGATGGACCACCAGGGGTCCCACTGTGCGATTGCGACCTTGTCCGCACTGGGGTCTGTAGTATGCCAACATACCTGCACCAGGGGTGCTCGGATGCCACAGCAGAACCCGCATTGACAGGCTTGGGGTGGCACAGCGCCGGGAATGGGGAGTGAGAGCATACTGTGTGGGTGCGCAGTACAGGGGCACCTACTTGTGTGTCCAATGCAGCCACGACAGCGACCAATGCCTAGTTCTGCCTGTCAATGGCGGCGGTCACATCCATCCGCATATGGACCATCTCTGACGGTTCAGAGCACAGTCCCTGCTGTGCCACTCCACAGCCATGCACAGTGCCTCCACGGACGTTGCAACCCGCCTTTGCTGCTGTACTGATTCCCGCAGCAGGCGGATGTGCTTTCAAATGGGTACTCTGCCACAACGCATCCTGTCCCCCAGGGATGGAAGGTCCTGATGCTCAACACCCCTTGAGGGTGGGCGCTGTTCACCAGGACCAGGAATGGGCATATAAAGGGCGGTGGGCATGTGCCACCACTGGACACTGTACCCCAGACCTGGTGGGTGACTGCTGCTGCTGCCCCTCCAACCGCTGTGCCCCAGGGACCACTGCTCCACTGCTGTGGCCGCAACAGTGCCAGACACCTGCACAGCCACGGTGCTGCCCCACGGTGCTGACAGGCACAGCCTGGGACTGTGCCGACATGCTGGCACACCGTTGGAACCAGCTAGGCCCAGGGGCACGTGCTGGCCTGCTGGTGTCATCATGGGACACACATGTCACTGCCATTGCAGTCCTTGCATCATCAATGGTGCAGGTACGTGCTACAGCCACAGTCACAGGCGTGCTGGCATGCTTGCATGCCAGACTGCTGAGACACAGGCTGTGCACCCCCACACCTGACTCACCGACACCAGAGTTGGCAGCCGGCGTGCATGCTGGTGCAGTGCATGCTGGCTGGTGACAGAGGTGGATGGACCCTCCTCCATGTCCAGCAGGTCTTCCTCACTGCCTGGACCCACAACCACCGTCCCCTGAAGATGAACAGGATCTGTAACAGAAAGAGAGGACATGTGAGTGCATGTGAACAACCTTCCCCCAACACCACCACCTTGTCATACCGCAGTGATGGGCTTCCACCTGTCTGGAATCCACCTCCTGGTACGCCCTCAATAGCACTCCACTGCATTGATGCAGCCAGTCGGTCCTCAGCCGGGTCAGCTCCACCACCGCTGGCTGGCCCCGCCTGTGCCAGAACGTGCCGCCCTGAGGCTGCCACCTTCTCCTTCACCCTCCTGTGGTCTGTCCCCATCTCCTTTTGCATTCCTGCACGGAGCACTGGTGGCTTCCGTGCAGGTTCACTGCCCGAGCTACCCCTCCCATGCAGCCACACGGGTCTGAGGGTGCCCTGCCGTGCACTCAGTAGTGGCTCCTCCTCCAGGTAGGCCTGGAAGAGGGCTCTGTCTCCACCGTGGTGAAGTTGGGCCTCCTCCTCCACCCACCATCCTCACCCTCACCTTGGCTCTGCTCGGTCATGTTGATCTGTATGGGTGGAAGTGGACACCTGTCACTGTGCAGTCTACAGCGTTATCCCATGACCATTGTCCAGAACATCACACAGCATGCAACCCACCTCTCACCTGCAGTAACCGGATCTGGCCAGCGAGCCCAATGTCGCACATTTATAGCGCAATGCATGCAAATTAGAGTGAGCAACTGTAATGAGATGCAAATCATGCCACCGCGCCTTTGAATGGCTGATCAGATGATTTACATGTGTCGGCTGAATATCACGCCGTTGTGCTTTGTGCAATACGGTTGAGCCGGCTGAGCCAATGGTGCATATCTGTGACTGTGTGGTACACCGCATTGCACATGCCCAGGTAGCTTACGCGAGGTTCGCCATGCTGATGATGTGCTGTGCACGATCGGCAATTCAGGCCATGGTCACCATTGTGCCAGTGGCACCACAGCGCTGGTCACCACATGGCGCTGTGGCACTACCGCGCAGTAGTCCACTGTGGCACTGGCACGCAGGTGTCCGATCGCGCAGGACGGTAGACGTCGATGGCGCTGTGCATGGCCTGTGTCACAGACCCCGACCTGGTGTCCGACCTTTGCCCCTGGCGCCGTTCAGCCGCCATGTGTACGCTCTGTTGCTCTGTTTGGTGACAGCGCTATGTGAACCAACGGTAGCTATACAAGCAGCGCGATTGGAACCTATGGTGGTCTATTCGCATATTTCCGTCAGGGTTGCGGCTCGCGGGTAACTGTGCCTGCTCTACTACCACAGTAATGGCTCGCAGGAGAGCTCCCCAGTGGAGTCAGTTGGAGGTGGCCAACCTGGTGGCAGTGGTTGAGCCTCACTTTGGGGCACTGTTTGGGATCAGCCTCACCATGGCCCGCACCCATGTGTGGCTGCAGGTGGCCACTGAACTGGAGAGGGTCACAGGGCAGTGCCAGTCTGCTGAACAGTGCAGGCACAGGTATAGTGACCTCCGCAGGAGGGAGCCGGATGTGCTGCAATGCCTCAGGTCACGTGCCAGGAGGGTGTTGTGCCTATGCCAGGTGGGTGTACCATCTATGCACCTGTATTCTCCATAGGGTGTGACTGTGTATTGGTGGCAGTGCATGGGGATGGCTCTGCCATAGTTGGCTGTGTCAGTGTGTGCAGGTGTGAGATGCATGGGTCTGGCTGTGGGCAGGCACACTCACTGGGGCAGGGGCAGTCTGCTTTGGGGTCACACTGATGTTTTTCTCAACCATTGTCACCCACAGGCCTGGTGGAGAGGATGCAGGCCCAGGCTGAGGAGGCCATGGCTGGGCTCAGGTGGCAGCCGGAGGAGGCATGATGGGTGGGCCACAGTGGCAGCAGCAGGAGCAGCAGCAGCCACAGCTGCTTGATGAGTGTGAGTGTCATTACATCATGGATGCTATTGCATGCTGGAGGGTGGGCATGAACACCAGCTATGGACAACACAACCATGCATGACACAGGCGACAGTCATCACTGTCCAGTGTCACTGCACGCCTGTGTGTGCGCCACTGGTGGTCCATGCATGCACTGGGCACATGGCTGTGGAACTGGCATCCCACCACATTGCCACGTCACTTGACAGCCTTGTTTGTGCTGTGATGGACATGGGCAGTGTGTGTGTGCAGTGGTGCACATAGCTGGTGCTGCCTGGTTGGGCGTGTCATGTGCATGGTCACTGTGGGTGGGTGCATACCATCACAGGTGCGGGCACTAGGCTATATGCCTTGCAGGGTGGGTAGTGTTCAGGGTTCTGGACAGTCACAGCCATTGACTGTGTTCCCTTTTCCTAGGTCTCAGCATCCCACGGCGGATGGACCGTGCCTCCAGCGGCTGACGAGGTGTCATTCGCTACACATGACCTCCTGAGAGACATGCAGTGCCATTGGGGTCAGGTGATGCCGGAGGAACCGGGAGGATCAACAGGCAGCAGGGGACCAGCCTACCAGGCGCTGAATGCGCTTCCCTCCCACTTCACCCAGCCCTCCCACCCTGCCTTCCCTCTCCCAGTTGTTCACCCCTACCCTTACCACCCCTACCTTGTACCCCTACCCACCCTTGTCTTGTACATATGTATATAGATGATGTTGTTGGTGTTGTACATATCTTTTTGAATATATATATTTTGTTATGAATTCTGTGGTCTCTGATTTGCAGCTGGCTATGGTTGCTCAGTTGCAGTGGTGTGCATGGCATCTGGGGTGGTATGGTCCTGGGTGTGTGTGTGTGCATGGGGAGGTGTCTCCAGTGTGGGAGTGCCTTTCAGTCGGTCTTGCTATCTGCTGCTGCCCACTGCTGGGTGCCCAGGGTGGGTGTGGCTTGTATAGTTCTGTGCTGCAGGTTGCAGTGTGCCGGGGTTGCATGGTGTTTACTGCAGTGCCAGTCACTGCACATGGGTGGTGTCTTGGGGTCACAGTGCAGGGTGTGTGCTGTACAGAAGGGGGCTGATGTGCACTGTGGTTGCTCCACCCTGTGTGTGGCAGTCTCAGCCTGCCAGTGGGTGTGCTGGGGTGACATGGCCCTGCTGTGCTTTGTTGGCTTGTCCCCATGGGCCGTGGATCATCCATCCTCCCCAGTGATGCTGTGCTTGGGGTGGGGTGTATTGTTAGTTCTGCAGTGTGTTCCTGTGCCCATGTGTGGCATGGCTGGTGGTGGGCTCCAGCCTGCCTCCCTGGTTGTGCAGTTCCATTGCTCTGCTGGGGGCTCTGCTTGTGCTATGGCACCTCTGGACTGCTCAGCTGGCTAGCCATGTTGCACTATGGCGCATCATTTCTGCTCAGCTTCCTTCCTGGTTGCGCTATGGCGCAGTTTGTACGATATTCAGACGTTGGCTGCTTGTGCAATTTGTCTTGCTCCATGTTTGAATATCAAGCGCCTGTTGCGCATATGCGCAATTGACTTGTGCTTGCTCCTGCTGTTGCGCACTTTTTGGGCACAGTTTGAATATCCGCCCTGTATATATATATATATATATATATTTACATATGTGTGTGTGTGTGTGTATATATATATATATATATATATAATGGTAGCACGGTAGTGCTACCATAGTTAGGGTTGAGTAGCCCTTTTAAGGTTAAAGGGTCAAACTTTGCACCTTAGTAACTTTGCCACTGTTCAACGGATTTTCCTAAAATTTAGAAAGCATGATCAGGAACCATATATCTTGGGATGTGCCAACTTTTGTAGTTGTTGGATATAACGGCTGCGAGTTATTAAGTGAGATATGCGCACATTTACTGTTTTTGGTGAATTCTTTGCTCGCGATTTATGTATGGCATGGTTTGTGCGACCAGTCTGAAAACCTCAGAGAACATGCGCTTAGGTCCCCGATGTGCCTTTTTGAAGATTTCATGAAAAATATTAAACGGTTCAAAAGTTATTCAAAAACAATTTCCATTATAAGTCAATGGGAAAGTTAACAAAAAGTTTGACAGTGTCACAAATGCACTTTTAGTGTCGCAAATGGCCCTAGTAGTGTCGCAAATCAGCCATTTTGTTTTCAGTTGGTGATCAGAAAATGCTGTCATTTAAAATGGGACCATCTAGGACACAATTATTTTTGTGTTTACCTAGTCGGACCCTCAGGATGCTAGCCATGTCTTTATTTTGGGGTAAACACCCCAGAAATATGTTTTCAAATTTCTTGAAAAAGTAGTGTTGCAAAGTAGTGTCGCACTCACAACACTTTTGTGATTTCAATTGCAGAAATGTCATGATTTGTGACTCTATTTTGTGACACACTATGCACAAAATAACAGGAATTATTTGCCACCCTGCTGTAAAAGAACGTTTGGTCTATTGGGCTGAAATTTGGAGGAAGAGAGCCAACATGCCACAGATATGCCTTTTGGTGGTTTGATGAAAAATATTGAGGGCTGCAAAGTTCCAGCACTCAAGTTGACACTTTTTCCCACAGGATAACATTACAGCATCCTTCGCACCTTTCGGGTCTGTATCTCAGAAATGATGCGAGTTACGGACTTTTGTTGAAAAATGTTTAGTCCCCTTGATGGGGCTTAACTACAAAGTAGCCAGGAATGTCATAATTCATATGAAATTTAAATTTTTCTATTTCGTGACGGCTCCTGAGATATAAGCAATTTAGTATTCCAAGTCCTCCTTTTCTGCTCTGAGGCCCATTATTATGCATACATTCTTTGTATTCACTGTCTTTTCAATGCAGTTTTTGGGAAAAGAAGGATGTGCCCTTTCGTTACTGTGCCAGTTAGCATTTCCATTTATGCTTCCATTACTGTTCGTGATCACCGTTCCTGGTACGCTACGTGTGTGTTACAGTTTGTATTTTGTTTGCGCTTCTGTTTGCATTACTGTTACCATTTGCATTTCCATCACTGTTTATGTTTTCATTTTTTGTATCAGCCTGTGCATTGCCATTTGCGCTTGCAGTCAACCTTCTGTTTGTGTGTGTCTTTCATTTTGCATCATCATCGCTGTTACTGTTACCATTGGCATTTCCAATCACATTACCATGACCGTGTAGCATTATGGTTTGCGTTTCCGTACATGCTTCCATTTGCATTTCGTTTCTGTTTCCTTTGGCATTACTGTTGCTGTTGCCATTACCATTTACATTTCCAATTGTGGTACTGTGACTGTCGCGTAATGGTTTTGCTTTCCATATCGCTTGCATTTATGTTTCCTTTAGGCGTTATTGTTGTTACCGTTACCATTTGCATTTACAATTGCGTACTATGTCCGTGCACATTACGGTTTGCATTTCCATACCGCTCCACTTGTCTTTCCATTTCTGTTTCCTTTGGCATTATTGTTGCTGTTACCATTACCATTTGCATTTACATAGTGGTTCCATGACCGTGCTCGTCATGGTTTGCATTTCAGTGCTCCTGCATTTTGGTTTCTGTTTCTGTTTCTTTGGCGCTATTGTTGCTGTTACCATTACTATTTGCATTTCCAATAGTGGTACCGTGACCATGTGCATTACCAGTTGTGTTCTGTACGTGCTTATGTTTGCTCCTCTGTTTCCATCGCTGTTCACTTTGGTGTCACTTTGCGCTTGAGTTTCTATTACCATTTGCTTTACCATTTCCATTTGCTTTACCATGTGCATCACCGCTTGCCGCTTGCATTTGCTTTGCAGTTCCTGTTACTACGTAACAAGACATCACGTGTTAGAGCGTGGCCCTTCTGGCCCTGCACTCCCACCACCACATTCCATTCACTATTTATCGTCCTCATTCTCAAAGAAGTGAAATTAGAGGCAAAAACTCCATTTATTCATCAGTTGGTTTGCTCCACAGTGACAAAAGCAAGGAAATTTGATGTTAGTTTTGAAATCCCCTTCAGGCTGGCATCAGGGTGTGTTGGGGTCATCGGTCCTAACTCTCACTCCATTCTCCTATAGTTCACCACCTCAACTTCTTTACACATGTGATGGGGTGAGAGTTAGGGCTAATGACCCCAACACACACCCAATGCCAGCTGGGGTGTAGGTGGTTGGTGGGTGCAAGGGGTGTTTCAACCCTAACATCGAATTTTCTCATTTTTGTCACTGTGTAACAACCCTAACTGATGCATTAAATGGATTTTTTTTCTCTAATATATATATATACTTTTATGCAACGGGTGGAGATAACCAGAGTGTGATAAATCCGCTTTATCTGAGTAACTGTGTACATAAATTTCATTTATGTATACAGTGCTTATGTCATCAGCAGTTTATCCACACGGTGCTTATGTCATCAGCCATTTATCTATACAGTGCATATGTCATTTAGAATGTTCAGCCTCAGTAGCAGTATTAACCATATTCAAATGCTAATAACTTTGAAATGAAAATGATAGCTTGGTACAGTGAACATGAAAGTTTTTCAGCACGGAAATATCTACAAAATGAGTGGTGTTTTATTTATTGATACCATTTAGATTTTTGATAATTAGCAAAAACACAGCAGAAAATTAATATCTTTGTTTTCATTGTGTCCGCAAACAAATGTAAATAACTTTAAAATGAAAATGATAGCATGGTACTGTGAGCACAAAGTTTATTCAGCACAGGAATATTTACAAAATGAGTGGTGTTTCATTTATAGATACTTTTAGTTTTTTCAGAATTAGCAAAAAACAGCAGAAAATTTAATTTTTGTGCACTTTTCATCAAATAAACTCAAATAACTTGAAAACTAAAAATTATAATGTGGTACAATGAGCACAAATGTTGTTCAGCATAAAATTATCTACAAAATGAGAGGTATTTCATTTCTAGATTCCTTTTAGTTTTTCTATAATCAGCAAAATGGCTGAAAATTCAATTTCTATTCACTTTTTGACTAACAAAACCAAAACAAAAGAATTGCATAATGGAATATGCAATGGAAAACTCATAATAATGATTTATCTGTATTCTGAACAGTTTGACCTCAGACACATCACTTGTGGCTTTCACCACTTATGAGGTTACTTGAGGTCAAACTGCTCTTGTGCAGATAAATCATTTATTACACTTTCTTCCATTGTATATCCCATATATCTATATCTATATCTATATCTATATCTATATATATATATATATATATATATATATATATATATATATATATAGTAGAGGCAAACACTCTGTTTAATGCATCAGTTAGGGTTGTTCCACAGTGACAAAAGTGAAATTCAGTGTTAGGTTGAAAATCCCCTTGCACCCTCAGCCCACCCGCAACACGGCATCAGGGTGTTCATTGGGTTGTCGGCCCAACTCTCACCCCATCACATGCTTGAACAAGCTGAGGCATAGGATAATGGGTGAGAGTTAGGACCGATGACCCCCAATGCACACCCGATGCCAGTTGGAGTGTGGCTGAGGGGATGCAGGGGTTTAACCCTAACACCAAATTTCTCACTTTGTCACTGTGGAACAACCCTAACTGATGCATTAAATGGAGTTTTTGTTCTAATTGAGATAGATATATCTATATCTCTCTCTCTCTCTCTCTCTATATATATATATATATATATATATATATATACACACACACACACACACAGTACAAGTCACATTAAACTGTTCCTTCAACTCACTGGTGTAGCTTTTTAAATGAGTTTCCTAATCTGTGCAGTGCTTAATTCAATGAATTTTTAAAAGGTTAGTATTGGTTTGCAACTAGCTGTTATGTACTATAAGCTTTATTTTCAGCTGAGTCCTTATGAGTTTCATTTCAGAAGGCAGACTAAATGACTCTTAAGAAATGCTGTGATATTTATAAACAATGCTCTTAAGGAATGCTGTGATATTTATAAACAATGCCATGAAAATGCATTGCATAAACACTGAAAACAGCTACTGCCATTTCACTAAACAGTTACAAGTGAATTGAGTAGGCAGTAAAGGATGGTTGGAAAACAGTTAAAAGCTTCAAAAGTTCGAGTTGCTACTGCAGTAGCATCACAAAAAAATGCTACACCAGTGAGTTGATGGAACAGTTTAATGTGACTTGGTTTGCTGGCCAAGGCACCTAGCTTCACCTGAGCTCTTTCCTTCTAAGACTGCTTGAAAGGCAGAGTAGAGAAACTTACCAGAGCAAGGGAAAAGGATTAAGACTTATTTTGGCTAAGCAGATTTACTGTGTGGTGTTGTTTTCATTTTTACTCACAGGGATTGCTACTGTTTGTTGCCAACATTTCATTGTTTTATTTTTCTCTGTATAAAGTGTTCTTACAGCATATATCTTTCTGAAATTATTACAGGTGGTGCTTTACAGGTTTTACAGTTTTATCTAACATTAGATAAGCTTTCAGGGTTACTGCATTTGTTGTTGACTGATTGTTTCTGCTCTTACCTCCTTGTTCTTTCATCCATGGTTGTTCTTTTTGGCAGGGAAGAGCCCAACCACCCACCCCATCCCAAACCACTCCACACCACTCCTTTCATAGGGTAGTACAGTTGTGACATTTTCTGTGGCAGAGCAGGAAGGGGTGGATCAGTGGGGCCTCCACAAGGTGAGCTCATTTACAGGGCACTAGTAATTTAACTTGTTATAACAAGTTAAACAAAACACAATCAAACCATTACTTGCATTTTTTTCCTTCTAATTACTCTGACTAGGTTATAAACCCAACAACTTATCTGGAATGGATATCATTAACTGCAGGTACTGTGGAACAAGTTTCAGAAGGACAGTCTTGCAGGATTTAGGACACTGTCCTACATGCTGGGCCTTCGGAGATCTTAGGGCTCAGCTCCAGGCAGCATGGGCAGAGATTGCACACCTCAAATTTCATATTCAAGAGGAAATACATTATAAGAACCACCTGCCATTTCCCCAGCATCCAACAGAAAAACCTCAACTGCAGAGGGTAGTTGGTCCAGGAGGTTGGCAGGTGGTTAGGAGGGGCAACTGGTGCCCCATCACTCTCTGCTCTCAACATAGTGCCTCCAAACCATATAAACACTACAAACAGGTATCTGCCTCTATCTCTGAAATCAAACAAAGAGGCAGAAGACACTGCAGAGCAGGACACTGCAGCACAGGAGGTAGCATAACAAAACTCACCCAAATCAGGAACCAAAACAAAGAAAGCAGAAAGGAAATCCAAAAACTTCTGATCATAGGAGATTCCATGATTCGGGAGGTGATACCATCTCCAGCCAGGGGTAATGGTCAGATGTCTCCCAGGTACATCAGCATGAGAGACACTGACTGCATTGCTAAAATTGTTCACAAAGCAGGAGAAAACATTGATGTCCTAGTACACATAGGGACTATCGATCTCGCCAGCCGGTCAGTTATGGAGACCAAGGAACACTTGACCAGGCTGGGTGACAAACCATCATCTATTTCATCCGCATCTCCTTCTCTGAGATCCTGCCAGTCTGGGAGAGGGGGAAGATGGACGGAAGGTCAGAGAAGGGGAGATAGGGGAGCTAAACACGTGGCTCAAGGGCTGGTGCCAGGAAAAAGGACACAGATTTGTAGGAACTGGCAACAGTTCTGGGAGCGAAAGTTCTTTAAATTTGATGGACTGCATCTGACTAAGGAGGAGTCAGTGCATTGGGGTAGAAGTTTGATGTCTTTGCAGAATATTTAAACTAGCAAATGGGGAGAGGGGTGCAACACCCCATACGTCGAATGGGAAGAACACCCCTCCCCTCAGCTAGTGGTCAAAAGGATTCAGCATGTTTGCAGTTCATTTGCATCACCAGGTAAGAAAAAGGTTTGTCTCCCCATACAACGCACAGGGTAATGCCAAACCTCACCCAACAACTAACACACCAAAATCTGCCCAATGGAAAATCATGTACACAAATGCTCACAGCCTGGGAAATAAGATCCCAGACCTGCAGGCAATAATGTCAGAGGCTAAACTGGACATAGTAGCAATTAGTGAGATGTGGTTTACCAGTAACCACACTTGGGAGACTTCAGTACCTGGCTATGTATTGTTCAGAAGAGACAGAGGTGCAAAAAAGGGGGAGGAGGGCCCTGTATGTCAATGAAAATATCAAAGCTACAGAAATCAGAATACACATAAGGAGCCAGAAGAACTGTGGGTCACCCTGGAAACAGGAAATGGAACAGCCATAAGAACTGGGGTTGTCTACAGGCCCCAGACCAGGGGAGGACATAGACACATTACTGTTAGAAGATATACAAAACATGACAGCTAAAGGGAGGTTCTGATAATGGAGACTTCAACATGCCGGATACAGATTGGTCAATACCAGCAGGAACATCTGCCAGAACTAGACACATAGTGGATTCCTGCAGGAGGAGGGCCTCAAACAACTGGTACAGCAACCCACAAGAGACAGGGCTATCCTAGATCTAGTACTGACTAACAAGGAAGGGATCACAGATCTCCAGGTAGAAGGTCACCTGAGGGCCAGTGACCATCACATGGTATGGTTCAATTTGGCTACTACATCTAAATCATCCCATTCCAAGGCAAAATATGGGACTTCAGAGGAGCTGACTTTGATAAGATGGCCAACAGAGTTAAGCTAGCCCTGGCAAAAGAAACACAGGTAAGGGGTACAGGCAAAGTGGGCAAGCATTAAGGATGCAATACTTGAAGCATCATCCCATGCGTTAGACAGAAAAGGAAGTGCAAAAGAAGAAGGAAATGACTTTGGTTCTCAAATACAGTAGCAGAAAAGGACAGAGCCAAGAGGCTGGCCTTCAGGAAATATAAGGGAACACAGCGGGATGAAGATAGGAGGCATACCAAACCACCCTTAAGGGAAACAGGGAAGGCAGTAAGGCAGGCAAAGTCCCAAACTGAGGAAACACTAGCACGAACAGTAAAAGAAGGTGACAAGACTTTCTATAGATACATTAGTGAAAGGAGAAAGTCCAGAGGGGTATTGCTAAGCTTAATGGAGAAAAGGGAGCATGTGAGGAGGAGGACCCTGTAAAGGTATCTATCCTAAATAGATACTTTGCTCAGTATTTACTGAAGAGAAGGTAGGGCATGGCCCAAAGCTCAGCATCATGGACACAGGGGAGAGGGAGGTGAGCACTACTCCCTTCACAAAAGAAAGGGTCCTACAAGAGCTGCTAAGCTCAGGGTGGATAAGGCAATGGGACCTGATGGCATACATCCCAGGGTACTTAAGGAGCTAAAGGTGGAACTAGCAGAGCCATTAGCAGAACTGTTTAGTGAGTCTCTGAGCACAGGAGAGGTCCCAGAAGACTGCAGAAGGGCTCATGTGATCCAACTCCACAAGAGTGGTAGCAGGGAGGAGGTGGGAAACTACAGACCAGTCAGTCTTACCTCAGTAGTGTGCAAGATTATGGAGGCGCTCTAAGGAAAGGATAGTGCAACACCTGGAATCCATAGGGCACAGGATCCAAGACAGCATGGGTTTACAAGGAAGGTCCTGTCAAACTAATCTCATAGATTTCTTTGACTGGGTAACCAGAGTGGTGGACCAAGGGGAGCAGTTGATGTCACCTACCTTGACTTCAGCAAAGCTTTTGACACTGTTCCACATAGAAGATTGATAAATAAGCTGGGTAGGCTCGGGGTGGGTCAAGTTGGTCAACTGGGTGGCAAACTGGTTGTGGGCAGAAAACAGAGAGTGGTGGTAAATGGTATACAGTCAGAAGAGATGCAAGTCACAAGTGGGGTACCTCAGGGATCAGTCCTGGGGCAGTCCTCTTCAACATCTTCATTAGTGACCTTGCAGATGGACTAGAGGGTAAGGTTTGTCTGTTTGCAGATGACACCAAGATCTGCAACAGAGTAGATGATCCAGATGGGTGGGCAGAATGAGAAGAGATCTGGATAAACTAGCAAAATGGTCAGAAGAGTGGCAACTGGGATTTAATGCAAAGAAGTGCAAAATCATGCACATTGGGAAGAGAAACCCGAAGCCACCTATAGGCTGGAAGGGGAGTTGCTAGTAGTCACAAAGGAAGAAAGAGACTTAGGCATCATCATCACTGATGACCTGAAATCATCCAAGCAGACCTCTAAAGCAGTAGGTAAGGCTAGGGGGTGTTAGGGTGTATTAGTAGGGGTATCACAAGTCATAAGAGGAGGTAATAATCCTCTTTACAAGACACTGGTTAGGCCCCATCTGGAGTACTGCTGCAGTATTGGAGGCCACACTTTCACAAGGACATTAACCAAATTGAGGCAGTCCAGAGTAGGGCAACCAAAATGGTGCAGGGACTGCATCAGAAGACATATGAGGACAGATTAACAGAGCTCAATATGTATACCCTTGAGCAAAGGAGGAGAGAGGTGATATGATCGAGGCATTCAAACACCTTAAGGGCATTAACAAGGTGAAAGAGTCTAACATGTTTAAATATAAGAAAAATAGCAGGACAACAGGACACAGCATGAGATTAGAGGGGCCGATTAAGGGGAATGTGAGGAAATTTTTTTCACAGAAAGGGTGGTGGATGCATGGAATGGCTTACCACAAGAAGTGGTGGCTATGAATACAGTGCAGGGCTTCAAACAAGCATGGGATAGGCATAAGGGAGCAATACAAATGACTATGAATAGATAGGCCACTGACAGAGCAAAGGCCGATGGCACATTTATAAGGTAGAAAACAAATGGGCAGACTGGATGGGCCTTTGCGGTCCTTATCTGCCATCAACTTCTATGTTTCTATGTTTACTGTATATATATATATATATATATATATATATATATATATATATACATATATATATACACATAATATATACAGTATATATATATATATATATATATATTCTATGCAAAAACTTTGTTAATGAATCAATTAGGGTTCTTCTATAGCAAAAGTGAGGAAATTTGATTTTAGTGTTCCACCCTTGCACTCACCCCAGCCCACCCCACCAACAGGCATAGGGGTGTGCGTTAGGTCCTTGGCTAACTCTCACCCCATCCCATGTGTAAACAAGCTGAGGTGTGCAGTGTAGGAGAATGGGGGTGAGAGTTAGCTAAGGACTCCCAACACACACCCCGATGCCTATTGGTGGGGTGGGCTGGTGGGGTGCAAGGGTGGGAACCCCAAAATCAAAATGTCCTCACTTTTGTTGTTGTAGAAGAACCATAACTGATGCATTAACAAATGTTTTGCATAGAATTTCCTTACTTTTAAGAAAGAATAGCAAAGTAGAAAGTTACAAGTTGGTGAAGGGCCCTGCTCCCACCAACTTGTAAGTGCCAGCCACATTACACACCTAATGACAAAAAGTACATCTCACAACAGTAAGGCCAACCACCAAACAAATGTTAATCTAGTACAACAATAGAAAACGCTGTCCACAAATTGTTAATCAGTGCACACAGTATGTCCGTAAAAAATATATGGTCCGACACGTAAATATCTCCATTAACATCTACAGGACATGCCAACACCCAAATTTCAAGTAAAAAGTCCAAACCATGTCCAAGATATGACACATCAAATTTGACATTTTCATTCGTCACAGTGGCACAGTTCCACACCTGTTGACATTTAACACCACAACGACTAAAAACTACATCCATAACACTAAGGCTAGGTATCCTATCAATTTCAAGCCACCACCACAAGCAAACGCTGTCTGCAGAATGTAAACTGCACCACCCCATATCTGCATCAAAAAACATTTACGACACAGAAACTGTCATTTTCATCCACAAGACCTGCTGTCAACACCCTCCAAATTTCAAGTGAAAAGACCAAACCATGTCCGAGATATAACATTTTAACATATGAGATTTCATTCATCAGACTGGCACAGTTCTGCACCTGTTGACATTTGACACACACAACAACTGAAAACTACATCCATGATACTAAGACTAGGTATCCTATCAATTTCAAGCCACCACAACAAGCAAAACACTGTCCACGACACGAAGTGCTTCACGCAATATCATCACAAATAAAATGTCTCCGACATGTAAACACCATAATTCACATCTACAGGACATTCCATAAACATCCTCCAAATTTCAAGTAAAAAGAGCAAACCGTTTCCAAGTTATTAAATCTTAAAGTTTGGTAACTTTCCTATTTATTCCATTATAAAAATCTGGCCATCTTGTCCTAATTTCCAAGCACCTCTTTCAATTGCCGCTGGTAATACACTCCAGTCGGTGGCTGACCATGGAGGTGAGAGGTGGGCTGTGCCAATCACCGGCTAGGAAAGGGTGGAGGGTGCTGGGTGGACTGCCACGGATGGGTGGGGTGGGTGGGAGGCCACTAGACTGCCAGGTATTGCTAAATAGAAGTCAATTTTATTATGATGGGAGGGGCACCGTAAACTACCAGGGATAGGAATATTAATAATTAAGAACTACAGATCACTGGTGGGGGCACTAGACTACCAGGGATATAATTATTAAAATATATGCATAAGGACACATGGGGACCACTAGACTACCACGGATAATAAACAAAGATATTAATAAGATACTCATTTGGGGGCCACTAGACTACCAGGGTTAACATACATCATTATATACATTGCTATGAAGGAGAGGGGCCGCTAGACTACCAGGGATAATAAAAGTACACTATTTTACTCAGATGTGGATGACGGAAGCCCCCTGACCAAAACCCACTCTTATTTTACTTAATAGGGCACCCTGGGCAACAGAAACCTATTTTAAAAATCTGGCTATCTGTCCCTTGCTCGTGATGCACGATCACGATCAAAGTTTCTTACGATCAAAGATTTGCAGGCACGAATCAAACATCATTAACGAGCCACACATGAAGAATTTAAAAGCTTAAAACTCTATTTTTAGACTGATTTGATGGAACCAAAGCCATGGCTCAATAGATTTGGGGTCCCTGAGTAAAACCCATCAAGTTTTACTTCAGAAGTGACTCTGAGCCGAGATATTTGTGTTTGTGTGATCGGAAAACTGAAAACAAGATGGCGGACCTCGCGGTCAAAGAATTTTGAAATTCCTCAGGGACGAAGATTCTTGAACTGCAGGCTGCAAATTATTTGACTACCAGGCGGGACGAGATGGCCAGAACCCCATTGTTTGATCACAAGATATACATATAAATTTTCCCATTGACTTATAATGGGAACTTAAAAGTGCCATAACTTTTAAATGCCTTAATATTTTTCACCAAACAAAATGTGGCATGTTTGGCCACTAAAGCTCTTTCAAACAAGCATCTCACAGAGTGGCACACCACACGTCAGGTCGTGCAGGACCACATTAAGAATGCAAAGGTGCCTCCAAAATGGATAATTTTGCATTTTCAGCACTGTACACAAAGACCAGCACTGACTGAAATGCAATTTGGCAAATCAAGAGACATAGAGCACCCGACGCATGTACCAAATTTCAGGCAACTCCATTGAACAGGTCCAAAGTTATTAACATCCAAACTTTTGACTTTAGTATGTAACTGACCGCTCAAGCCTAACTATAGTGGTGCGACTGCTCCATTATAATATATATATATATATATATTATGGTAGCACGTAGTGCTACCATAGTTAGGGTTGAGGAGCCATGTCTATGTTAAACCCCAAAACTTTGCACCTTAATAACTTTGCAACCGTTTGACTTGATTTGGCTGAAATTTGGAATACATGATCAAGAACCATAGGCCTTGGGATCTGCCAAGATTTTTACTGGTCAGATATACGGCTGCGGAGTTATTAAGCGTGATCTGTGCAGCGTTCACGCTTTTCTGGAATTCTACGGTCGTGCCTACAGGTTGTACGGGTTTTGCGATCAGTCCAAAATCTTCAGGAACATGCAGCCAGGGTCCCCGATGTGCTTTTCAAGATTTCATGAAAAATATTAACGGTTCCAAAGTTATTCAAAACAGTTTCCCATTATAAGTCAATGGGAAAAGTTAACAAAAAGTTTGACAGTGTCGCAAATGCATTTTACTTTCGCAAATGGGCCTGTTACTTTCGCGAATCGGCCATTTTGTTTTCAATTGGTGATCAGAAAAATGGTTGGCATTTAAATTTGGGACCCTCTAGCAACCTAATTATTTTTGTATTCAGCTAGTCGGACCCAGAGGATGCTTGCCATGTCTTTATTTTGTGCTAAAACACCCCAGAAATATGTTTTCAAATTTCTGGAAAAAGTACTTTCATAAATTACTTTCGTGCTCACGAAAGTGTTGAACTTTTTGAGAAAGCTTTCGCAAATTGCGACAGTGGTTTTCCATCTGTGGGAAGTGACAGCGATTCTTTGGCACTGCGCCTGCAAAAAGAACCGTTGGAGTTTTGGGCTGAAATTTGAGGAACGGAGCCGACATCTCACAGATGTGCCTTTCAGTGTTGTATTGAAAAATATTACACTGCGGCAAAGTTACGGCACTCCAAAGTTGACGGTTTTTCCCATAGGATAACATTACGGAGGCCGACGATTACAGAAATCCTTTGGATGCCTGCTGCAAAATAACAGTTTGGTCTTTTTCCTGAAATTTGGAGGGAAGACAGCCAACAGCCCACAGATGTGCCTTTCAGTGGTTTGGTGAAAAATATTACAGGGAGGCAAAGTTATGGCACTCGAACTTCTCTTTTTCCCATAGGATAACATTATAGTGTTCGCGCCTTTCAGGGCCCATATCTCAGAAGCGGTGCGAGATACGGACTTTTAGTGGAAATTTCTTAAGTACAAAATTAGCCAGGACAGTTGTAAATAATATGACTTTTAAATTTTTTTATCGTCGTCGGTTCCTGAGATATAACCTATTTAGTATTCCAAGTCCTCATTTCTGCTCTGATATCCATTATTATGCATATATTCTTACGTACTCACTGTCTTTCTCTATACGCTTTTGGGGAAAACCAGCCTGTGCGCTTACATTACTGTTACTGTTGCCCTTTCTGCTTGTGGTTCCGTGCCGTTTCACTTACTGTTGACGTCCTGCGCCACCATGTGCGTTATCTTGGCGTTTTCATTTCTGTTTTGCTTCTGTTATTTTTGCCATTTGTGTCTACAGTACTGTTTCTCTTTCTGTTTTAGTTTGTGTCACCATGCCCATTGAAATTTCCGTTTGCAGGCACCATGTTACTATGTGACAACACATCCGTGGCAGACCGTTCCCATCTCGCCACCTTGTGGGTACCCTTTCTGTTCTTATTCGCTGCGTTACCATATGCGCCACTGTTGAGTGCTTCTGTTTGCGTTGCTGTTCCTGTTACTATGCCTCAAGACATCCGTGGCGGGGCCGCGGGGCCCCGCCGCCACATTACGTGGTGGCCCCGCACTCCCGCTGCTGCATTACATTCACTATTTCTCGCTATCATTCTCAAAAAGAAGGGAGGTGTGCAGCTGCAATCAGGGATGTACGCTTGTGATATGGCCTCAGTTTTGTTGTTGATCTCCACTGAGCAGGCAGTACCTGGTCAGGTGGGTGGGGATGTCTCGTAGTACATTTAGACAATTGTTTGTTATTTCTGTCACCTGCTGCTGGATGTCTGTCATTGGTTGTGTTGACTTGGTCCTCCTCCATACTTGCATATGTGTGTGTGTGTGTGTCTGTGTGTGTGTGGTGCTGGGGGTTGAATTGAGTTAGGGTTTTCAACCCTAACAGTGAATTTCCTCACTTTTGTCACTGTGGAACAACCCTAACTAATGCATTAAACGGAGTTTTTGCCTCTAATATATATATATATATGCAGTTGCGCCCTATAGTTAGGGTTGAGTAGGCACTTTAATATTAAACTCAATTCTTTACGTTAATAACTTTGCAACACGTTTGACGGATTTGCACAACATGTGGAATGCATGGTGTTGTGTGGTAAATCTCTTTATTTACTAAGTTACATTTCAGTTGGACCTACGGTTTCTGCACAGTGAAACACTGAAAAATGCATTTTCACCACTTTTGATGCATTTTGTTGCCCATGGCGCTGTGACCACACCATGCAGTCTTTTGATCAGAAATTTGGAATGTAGAAATAGTTTGAGTCAAAGAACAATTCAGCATTGGTTTGGTAAAAGAATATTAATCCATTCCAAAGTTATTTATTTTTTATTTTGGGTTCTGAGCATTCTCGGTTCACTCCAAGATTTATATGTATATTTTTTCTAACTAGGATTGGGATCATGGTCAAGGATTTTGTCAGCTCATGGACAAGGATTTGAAAAAGTCCTAGTCTGTCAGAAAATTCCTTGTGTAGGAGAGTCATATGATGCAGCCCTTCGTGTAACAGCTCCTGAACAACAGCTCCTGCCCTACCCAATCTAATTATTTATTTCGGTAGATTCCTGAACTGTTGTTTCCTTTTCAGGTACTTGCACATCTTGTAAGTGTCTTACCTGATTGAATCAGTGGATTTCTCCTGGGAGATTGTTTTATTTCTCCTGTGATGGAGTCTGAATGCAACAGGCCTCTCTTGTCATGCCCCAATGCAAACACCAGAGAAGAGCAATAAGCAGTCCAAAGGTCAGAGCTCTACTGTCGGCAAGCCTGCCACTCACACCTCAGCACCAGCCCTTCTCACGGAGGACAAATGTCTGGCTGAATTTCAACTCTTCAAGTCCACCTTACAAGAAATTACCTCAGAGTTAAAATCAATGCAGGCAGATTTGGGCAAAGCTACCAAAATGATCACTTATGTTGCCACCGCCTCTTCTCACTTGCGCTGGAGAGAGAAAGCAGAACTGGACATGGTCGCTGTATGGCAAAACTCACAAGGATGGCAGCCACACTGAAGGATTTTGAAGGCCAAAGCCGGAGGAACAATTTGGTCATTTTTGGCCTTCCAGAGGATGCTGAGGGCTCCTCTCCAATTTTATTTACACAAAAGTGTTGGCAAAATCATGGGGCCATCTCCTAATAACCCTGTCTATGTGGTCGAGCGTGCTCACGTTCCCTGTGCCCTTGGCCACCTACAAGTTCTCCCCACACCTGTTCATCCTGAAATTGCTTAATTACCTTGACAAGCAATGTGTTTGACCAAAGCTCGAGAGCTCCGGGAGATCCTCTGGGAGGGTATCAAGATCCGCATTGCTCAGGACTTCCCCATGGCTACTAGACAGAAACAAGTGGCTTATCACCCTTGGTAATGAAATTAATTGCAGCAGGTGTGCACTTTAAAATAGCCTACCCAGCATGGCTCTCTGTACAGTATCAGGGGACCTGGACAGCTTTTGACACAGTGGATCAAGCTACACCCAAGCTAGCTAAACTCTTCCTGGATCTCTTCAAGGTCTGCTGACTGCTGAACTAAAATGTTGCCTTTCAGGGCTGTTTGGAGTAGCATCTAAGTGTCTGGCACAGCGGAGAAATCTCACCATTTTCTTGTATGATCTCTGGTTCAGTGGAGACCACAAACTTTGGTAACTGCTGATCTTTCGAGAAGTCTATTTATCATCATGGCCTGGGTTTAAGGCCCAGACTGCCCCCCCTCCCCATCAGGGTTCAGACTCATGCACTGAATTGGACATTTCTGGGACCTAACTTGTTTTCTTTCGGACTTTATGTATGCCCTACTCAGGATATGGGGCTATCAATAGTTTATGTTTTTGGTTTTCCAATTCTGTATACATAATGGGTATTGACTTCAGGTCCTGTTTTTTTTTGGGGCTTTATCAGCTCTTGTTCATTTTGTTTCATTGAATTAAGGCATTTTTCAAAATAGTCATTGTTCTAGTCTTGTTGCTGTATCATGATGGATTCAGGTAGTGTAGAGGATGTTGCCAGGGTTGTTGGCTTTAACAGGGTTTATAATCATGCACTGTATAATAGGTGGGGCCCTTTTGCCCTATGGTTTGGGGTTGATAATGATGCAAAGATTTTACCTGTTTCTCATCAGCATGGGGCTGAGTACATGTGTTTTTGGGGATGTGTTTGGGGTATTAGTGACTACTTGTCTTTGGTGGGTTGGGGAGTTTGCATATAGTCATGGTGGCATTTGGGCAGTTTCAGAGTTGTTTGGGGGTGTTTTCCCAAAGCACATGAGGGGTATACTTAACTTTAGTTTCTTTGGAATACTTTCTTGGTATTTCCTGTTTTATGGAGTCAATTATAGGTTTATGTCATGGAATATTAAAGAGGGCTAACAACTTAAAAAGAGATAAAATATTTGGGTCACCTGCCAAAACTGCACCCACAGGTGGTTATACTGCAGGAAACTCATTTGAAAAAGGACGAGTTGGCTTGCTTACATAGACAATGTGAGCACAGGTTTTGGGGGCTGGGATTCATTCCTCTCAGGGTGGGGTGGCTATTTTGTTCTCCAGGGACACTCAATTCCAGATTATTCAAGAAAGTTGGGACCCGAGGGCCATTTTATTATACTGCATGGTCATTTTGGCATTACTGAAGTGATCCTGGGGCAGTTTACAGTCCCAACACAGACTCAACTTCCTTTTTCTACCCTTGAACTCCACCTCACTTCCTTTCCTTTCCTTGGCTACCTGTAATTTTGTGGGGCTGGAATCTTGTTTATCATAATGACCTGGACAGATCTGGCATGGTTAGGCATGGCCTGTCTCCTGGTCAGTGGGGTCTCCAAGATTTATTAGAACATATAGGTCTGTTAGACCCCTGGAGGATGCTTCATCCATGGGACCGACAATATACATTTTTTCACCGGTGCATGGCATGTCCTCCAGGCTTGATTATTTTCTGGTTCATGGGAATGCTCTGGTTGGCCATGTTTCTATGCAGATTCTCCTACAGTTTTATTGGACCATGCCCTTGAGTTGATTCGGTCCTTACAAGAAAGGGAGGAGAGAGATGGGATTGGCATCTGAACTCTTGGCTTTTCGGGACACCACTTTAACTCAGCATTTAAGGGACTTTTTTCATGCCACTCTTTCAGTTTAGAGAGCTCTGTCCATAGATTGGACTGGTTGTGGGGAGCTGTTAAGGCCACTATCTGGGAGAATGTATTAAATTGGCCTCCAAGCATCAGAGGCTGCCTCAGGTGGCAGACTAGCAATTGGCACAAGTCCAGTATTTGAGGTGACCTTCGGCTACCTCTCTCCTCTAGTTTGGCAGCAGCTGGAATCAGCTTGTGTCAAATATGTGGAAGTTATGGCCGAAAATGCCAAACTAGCTCTCCTGCACACTAAGTCCAGATACCTGGAATCTGGGGAGAGGCTGCAAGCTCCTGGCATGGAGATTGAGACAGTTGGATAAACCGAGGACTGTCCTCTCCTCAGACTAAACCCAGGAGAGGAACTGCTTACTCTGCCTTGGGACATCATGGAGGCCTTTGGGGCCTTCCATTAGAGCCTCTACATGGCCCCAACACCCCATCCTCGGGAACGTTTGGCAATCCTGGAGTATTTGAATCAAGTCCCTCTCCTTTGTCTTTCTCCTTCCCAGCAAGAAATCTTGGGGAATCTATCCAACTTGATGAGGTTTTAACTGTCATTAAACAACTTCCTCTGATAAAACACCTGGCCCGGATGGCTTTTGTAATAATTTTATAAGGCTTTATTGGAGGATTTGACACCCTTTCTTACCCAGTTGTTTAATTCCTTTTGATGGACAGCATCCAGTACTATTCCTTTACCCAGGCCTGATAACCCTCTTACAAAAGCCAGGAAAGATGAGCTCCTGCAGGCTAGTTACCGACCTATCTCGCTTTTGAACTCAGATGCAAAGATTTTGGCCAAAGTAATAGCCAACAGGTTGAAATCTGTCTGGGATTCACTCATCTCGCTGAGCAAGTGGGTTTCATGGAAGGGAGTCACTCTAGTGACCATGTAAGAAAGCTGCTCCACCTTATCACTGCATCTGGAGAGAACAGATCCCCACAGCTCTGGTTTCTCTGGACGCAAAGAAGGCTTTTGATCTAGTGTATTGCCCATTCCTATTTGAGGTCTTGCACAAGTTTGGGATTCCCTTAATTTTTGTACCTGGTTGCGTTCTATACCTGTCCCTCAGCTAGAATTCATTGTAATGGTCTGTCTTCTGTCACCTTTCCTTTACAGAAGGGCACAAGACAGGGTTGCTCCTTTCTCCTCTCTGTTTAATCTTTACCTCAAGCTCCTCCAATGAAATTTGCAACCTCTCCTGCCATTCACGGCATTTCAATAAGGGCTGCACAATTCAAACTCTCTGCCTACGCAGATGACTTGCTCCTCCATGTCTCTGACCTGGTCACCTCCATCCCAGCTGTACTAGTTGAGATTAAGTCCTTCTCCAAGCTTGTGGGCTATAGGTTAAATCTTGAAAACACCCAGGTTATGCCTCTCAATGCCTCGCGGTAAAACAGGATATTTTGGATTTGGGGCTGTCTTGGGAACCTAAGGCTATTAAATACTTAGGAATTTTCCTACCCCATCACCTTGCAGATCTAGTTTCTCTAAATTTTCCACCCTTTCTTCAGAATATTAAAGCAGATTTGCCCAGATGGTCTTCCCTACCTATGTCGTTCTGGGGTCGTTTTAATATCCTTAAGATGAATATTCTTCCCAGATTATTATATCCGTTGAGTATGCTGGGATCCTACTTCCCAAAGGTCTGGTTCTCCTCTCTGCAAAGCCTACTGAACTGCTTCCTCTGGAAGGAAGGAAGGTGTGGTTCGCCATGCTTACTATAAACTTACTTCCCTTGGGCAAAGGGCAGAATACGATCCCCATTTTTACCTTTATTATCTGGCTTTCCATGCTGCTAAATTCCTGCTCTGAGATTTCACCCCAAATGTCAGGGGTTACTCCCTGCTCTGGCTTTGCATTGAATCAAGATTGTGCCGGGCAGTTGGTTTGTCTTATGACAGTCTCCTACATATTAAAAACACTAGTCTTCCAGCCTCTTTGAAAACTCCTCCTATCTCTTGGTCTACCTAGGCTAGGATGCAACTGGAGTGGTTTCTTAAGGAGGATTGGTCCCATTCCATCTCACAACCTATTTTGGTGAATCCTAACATTAGGATTGGGGTCGACCAATTCCACTTGCAATTTGTCCCCAACTTGGAACTACCCCAGTCTCTTCCATTGTGGAAAATGGGAGAATTTGCTCCATCAAACGTTGCAAGAACTTTTTTCCATTCCCGTATTCCTACTTTTAAATACTGGCAAGTGACTACAGCACTCATCTCACTTTTGGACATCCCCTGGTCCCAGATAACAGATGGTGCTTTCTTCCAGATA
Source organism: Neoceratodus forsteri (assembly GCA_016271365.2). Lineage (NCBI taxonomy): Eukaryota > Metazoa > Chordata > Ceratodontiformes > Ceratodontidae > Neoceratodus > Neoceratodus forsteri. The sequence continues at coordinate 274,420,038 of CM057459.1, read as the reverse complement.
TCCCCTGGCGTTTCAGCCTCATTCAGTAGCCAGGCTATATGTGTCTCTTCAGTCCCTTGATCCTGAGGCCTTCTAGGTGTTGGTTTTACTGGCAGCAGGCTTTTCAATGGCATCTTGATACAGGACATTGGGAATGTAGCTGGGGTAATTTATGTAAGTTTATTAAAGAGATCATTACCGTGAGCCCAGTTCAGGATATTATACAACCTGTACTACACTCCCACTAAATTATATAAGATGGGTCATTCGGCCACCCCCTATGCACCTGTTGTGACCACCTTTACCACATGTTATGGGAATGTCCTAAAGTGGCCCTTTGTGGTCTAAAATCAAGACCTCGTTGGACCCATTACTAGGTTTAGATGACGCCTTGCCCTGAGATTTTCTTGGTTGGGGATTTTCCACCCTCATTGTTTGGGAACTGCAAAGCTCATTTGGCCCTCATATCCATGGTGGCAAAAGTCATCATCCTTTGTCACTGGCATGCCAAGACTGTTCCATCATTTCAGGAGTAGTATACGGGAGGCAATGCAAGCTCTGGCAGTTGAGAAGCAGATAGCCAGATGTAACCATCACCCTGACTTCTATCATAAATGATGGAAGCAGTTCCACACTCCTTATCCATCATAAGCCTACCTAACTCAGTAGGCCAGTCCAGATTGGTCCCTCCTCCTCCTCCCATGGAATCCTGGCCTCCTCTGGTTTTGATTTCCACCCACTGTTTCCCTTATTTTTCTCTGTCCTGTTTATCTATTGGTAGGTGTGCTCTGGGGCTTGTTGGTTGGGGAGGTTGGTAGTTTTGGGGAGGGGTGAGGTTGGGTATTCAGTAGGAGGGTTTAAATGGTTATTAATGTTTTCTTATATTTTCTTTGTTCTCCTTCACATTTTCTAGTTATTCATGTTACTGGTTTGTGATTGTATGTTTGCAAAATTTAATAAAGTTTAAATTATGAAAAAGAAAATTCCTTTGTTCGCAAGCCACCATCTTGTTTTCAATTTTTTCCCAAACAAAATGTTGTAGCTTTCTCCATGGGTGACTTTTGGTGTAATGAGTCATGGGTTTTGTTCAGGGTGACAGCCTTTACAAACCCATACCTTTGGTTTGCTTCATTTTGTCCAAAAATAACCTTTACAATTTAAAAATTCTTTGACCGTGACTCGCTAACGATCCTAGTCCACGAGCTGTCAAAATCTTAGTCCGTGAGCTGATCCTCTTTCACAAGGTTGCAAAATCCTTGTCCATCACTTTATGACCAGATGGCCCTTCTCGTGGATGGCCAAGGATTTTGCTACCTCTGAAAGAGGATCAGGTGGCAGATTTAGATTTTGTCAGCTCGTGAAAAAGGATTGGGTTCTTGAATCCTCTTTTGTAAGGTGACAAAGTCCTAGTCCACAAACTGTCAAAATCCTAGACTGTCACCCGATCCTCTTCCGAGGTAGCAAACTCCTTGACTGTCACTTGGGAACCATTGGCCCTTCTCTTGGACAAGGATTGACTCACGGTCAAGGATTTTGCTACCTCTCGAAACAGGATTGGCTGATGGACTAGAATTTTGTCCGCCATGAAAGGGAATTGGTTTGAATCTTCTGTCCCGAGCTGTCAAAATCCTACTCCGCCACCCAATCCTCTTTCATGAGGTAGCAAAACCTTGAATGTCACTTAGGACCAGACGACCAAAATCTGACGGTCAAGGATTTCTCATGGACAGCAATTTTGACAGCTCATGGACGGCATTGATCTTAAGGTCAGGGATTTTGCTACCTCACGGACTAGAATTGTTAAACTTTAAAAAAGTTCCACTGCATTGAAATTTAACGGTTTGGCCTTTTGACTTGCAATTTTCAGGGTTTTAAGGGGATGCCATAGAGATGCAAATTATGCTATTTAGGTGTTAGAAAGTGAAGCGTTTCTATAGATATGCCATCACGTTGAGAGTTTTCTCATAGGATAACACTCGGCAGCCATCACGCCTTTTCGGTGCCCGTATCTTGAAAACGGTTCGAGATACAGTTTTTGTAACAAACATTCTCAGTCCATGCAGGGGGACTAAGTACAGAAGTAGGTTGGAAAGCCATGAATACCATCAATTTTGAATTTTTTCTACCTTTGTAATGTTACGAGATATTTGGAAAATAGTGTACCAACTGCTCATTTTCAGGTCCATGGGCCAGTATTACGCCCTCAAAACTAGCACCCACAGAGCTTTTCAGTGCCCATATCTCATAAATGATGAGAGATACAGATTCGTTGAACTATGTTGTGTGAACATCTCACTGTCATGATTACAACAAAACTTGAATTTTTTCAAACGGCTACAGTTCCCAAGATATTGGTAAATTAGTGTTACAAGGGTTCCTTGCCCCATAGGGCTGTTGTATGGCTCTGTAGCTGTGTAGTGGGAGCGCAGGCCCAGAGGGCTCACACTCCCACAGATGCATATCATTATGCAGAAATGGGAAGCTTGATCTGGTATCCTCTGTCCCGGCTTTGTTGAGTGAAATAGCAAGATTTAGTGACCTGGTCCAATTACAAATTGAATGCTAGCAAATCCTTATTTTTCCCATTAAACCATAAGGTATTTAAAATGATATTAGTCCCTGAGGTTTATGTTGGACTCCCAGGTCATTTAAATATTTGGCAATTAAGCTATCTCATAACCCCAACATGGTTTAAGGAAAATCTGGATTCCTCTTGCAGTTGATAGTTCATGACCTCGAGGTGGTCCAAACTTCCCATTTCATTATGGGGCCATATCAACATAATTAAGGTGAACATATTTCCTATAATTTTTTATACATTATCTCTTCTCAATACTTTTATCCCTTTACTCTGGTTTAAAAGATACATGGCATATTCACCAGATTTATTTGGGCCACAGATACCTCGGTTGGCTTATTATAAGTTGGCAGCTCCAAAACTGGAGGGGGGTTTACAGATTCCCCATCTGGCTATATATTACTGGGCCAGTCACCTAGCAAAATGTCTGAGATGGGTATCTTCCAGCCCAGAAAAGAGCAACCGGTTTGGCTTAGAATTGAACTGGATGCAATCAAGTCTAAGAATCTGACCCCTTACCTTATTTTTTCTTAAAATCCCCAGGTACTTATGACCGAGGAGTGCCCCACAATATCTATTTCCTTAAAAGTTTATTCACAAATGTGTTCATTTTGCAATATTCTCCCACCAGGACCTGGCCCAGTCTATCTGGAATTCCCATCTTTCACTATTAACAAGAATCAGATTGCCCGTCAATGGTTGTCCCAATTGGGGATGGGAAACTTCTTTCTTTTACGGACGAAGATGGGCAATGGTTGTCAGTGGGAGATATTATCAGAAATTTCATATTCTGGCTTCCTCTCACTTCAAAGTTATACAATTAAGGCATTTACTTGTAATCAATTTCGTAATACTTCCCCTCCAGACCGTCACAGCCCTGATACCTGAGGTTTCCTCACTCACCGGATCTTCAGGTGTAATATCTAAATTATATCAAGTTTTGTTTCACAAGAAATACAGGGCCCTTTGGACCCACAAGATTCTGGAATAATTTCTTCCTCAGCATCATTTGGATTGGCAATCCCTGTGGAGATCCTGTCATAAACATATTTCTCAAGACAGACTGCGCTCATGCAATATCATATTTTACATAACTTGTATTACACTCCGTTAAATTACAGAAGTGGGGTTATCTGAACTCCAATATATGTAATAAATGTCTGCACGAAGAAGGAACACTTCTTCACATGTTTTGGTCTTGTCCTAAAGTCTCCCCTTATGGGACTCAATTAAGACTTCCTGGACCCTCTGTTGGGCCTTCAGGAGTATTTCCCACTCCTGAGATTTGCCTTTTTAGGGACCTGTCATCTATTAGAGTTAAAAGTATGAAAGTTTCATATTTCATGATTGCCTTATTGGCTAAGAAGCTCATTTTATGTCACTGAAAGATAAGTCCTCCCCATCTGTCCAGGAATGGGTAAAATAAATTCTGTCCAATCTACGTACAGAAAAAGCGATTGCCAGTCTTCACAATAGATTGGAAGTTTATACCAAAATCTGGGATCCCTTCACTCTCTAATTTCTTTGGCTCAGGTCTAAGTATATCTTAGGTTATGCTGTCATGTAGGATCTTAGGTAAAGAGCTTGGCATTTGAGGGACACTAGGTTTGGTTACTGCAGAAGGGAGGAAGGGTGGGTTAGGCAGTTATCCCTTTACATTAAATCTGTATTTCAATACTACTGTCATTCTAACTGCCTTTTATTGTGGAAAATGTATCAATAAACTTTGAATTGAAAAAAAAAAGAAATGGGCAGCTTGGTGGCCCTGCTCCCACCAACACATGCTACTTACTACTTACATTACACTTTTTCAAAAGTAAGGAAATTCATTACAAAAAACTTTGTTTAATACATTAGTTAGGATTAAAGCAACAAAAGTGGGAAATTATACATTAGGATTGAGCCCTAACACCCATCCACCCCACCACCCTATCCTCCACAGACTGACAGACACCGGACACTGCTCAGGTATGAAACTAGCACCATCACATGTTGTTATACTGCTGCGCTACCTGGAAATACTCATTAGCAGTATGTTATGGTTAGCTTTGGATGTTACAACTGTTGCTTTTACATCTTACTTGTAAACTATACTACAAAAATTACTTTTTATTACTACAATTTGTTATTAAGACTGACTCACTCCATCAGAAAAAATGCAAACATCCAATGACTTTTGGTAGGCTTATCCAAACTCTCCTTTCCAATATAACTATTTGTGAATAACATACAGTGTGTTTCATCACTTCTTAACTATTGAAATACAGTTATCTGCTTGAATCTTGTCATTGATGTTTGTAACACAAAATGCTTACTGTGGGCATTACCCATGGTTGCCCAGCATGTGTGTACACCCAAGGCACTATGATGGCAGCAGAACTCATACAGTTGGTGGACCGTGATGATGGATGTGTCTTGCAGTATGTTTAGAGAGTTGTACGTTGCTTCTGTTACCTGATGCTGGTTGTCTCTGGTTGGTTGTGCTGCCTTGGCCCTTCCTGCTTGCATATATGTGTGTGTGGGGGGAGAATACGAGTTAGGGTTTGAACCCTAACAGCATATTCAAACTTTTGTCGCTGTACTATTAACCCTAACTGATACATTAATGAAGGTTTTTTGGCATTGAATATATATATATATATGTGTGTGTGTATATGTATATATATATATATATATATATATATATATGTATATACATAGTAGTATTTATATGTCTAGATATATAGACTGACAGATAACAACAGCGACAGGCTTTAAAAGTATCTGGGCTAACAAGGAGTGGGGTTGATCAGGGACAGGCTTTGAAAGTTAGAGTGCTAAGAAGGATTAGGGTTTAACATGTTTAATGTAAGAGGAATATATTAATTTTAAAATGTGTATAAATATGTAATGCTAGCCATAATATATGCATAGAGAAAGAAAGGTATTATGAAAGGTAGCAAGAGAGACACATAAGTATAACATTTTGTTCATGTATGTCACCATAGATAGACATAGAGAAACAGACAGATTTATAAATAGATATACAGTATTTTGACAATGTTGTATAAAAAGTAGAATAATGAGGTCTTCATCTGAAAACAAACGTGGGCAGTACAGTGACTATTAAAATCACATAAATAAATGAAGAGTGGGAGGTGTGCCAAAGGAGTTAGTAGTTGTTAAGAAGAGCCATGAATGAACATCATGGGTTAGGACTTTAGAAAAATGAAATGATGCTAATAAGATACATAGTTTTGCAGAAAACATAACTCTGGTGATTTCAGACAGTGTCTTAAACTGACAGAATCTGTTTGAAAACAAATTGATATAAATTAACAACACTTGATGGTCTGGAAAGTGAAATATGTCTCCAAGCTCCATGATTTAATGTATTATATTATGTCTACTATTATGTACTACAGATAAAGTGTAGAGTTTTGCAGTTCAGCAATACCATTTTTCTAAATAATAAAATAAAGAAATGAAAAGTGGGTGGTGTGCCACTGGAGTTATTAGTTGTCAGGAATAGACATAAGTGAACATCATGGGTTAGAATTTTCAGAATGAATGAAATGACAGTAATAATAAACTTACTGTTGCAGTACACACTGGTGATTTCAGACAGTCTCTTAAACCGACAGAATTCTGTGTGAAAAAATGTGATATAAATTGACAACACTTGAAGGTTAGGAAACAGTGAAATATATCTTCAAGCTCTATGATTTACTGTATATTATTATGCCTGCTACTGTTTACTACAGATAAAGTGTAGAGTGCCACATTGCAGCAATGTTGTTTTTCTAAAATTATGATATGTGCAGAAATAGACTGCTCCTGTTTACTTACATACCATAATACACTTCAAACAAGGGCAACAGTCTGTGTTAGAGAAATACTGTTTAAACGTGCTGTCAATTAAGTACTTGACAGTACAAAAATTCCATACAGTTAAAATTGTCCGAAATTCATTCTGTATGTGTGGCATTGCTCAGCTGTTGAAATACAACATCGTAGTCAGTCATCATTATATGGTATCACATAGTAAGCAGTATGCAATTTTTTAAAAAGGAAGTAAATTAGAAAACAGAAGACATTAACAGTATCAGTTTTATTAAAGGAGTGGCTGAATAATCCTCTACCTACATACATCAGATGAGAATTTCCACTTGGTGAAATTGTATGTCAGTAGACAATCCCTCTTGAAGTTTCTCACAAACGATCGATAGGCTAACTGGAACAGGGATACAGGCAGAAGCAAATTATTATAGGAAATACTTACATACCTGCTGTTTCTGATATGTATGTCACTACAAACCGTTGTGTGCAGATCCCTGTAATTTAAAATGTATTATGTTGTTATATTAGTTATTCAAAACAAAAGTAAAGTTATGGGATAGAATGAAGTAGCTTGAAAACAGGTTTCTAACATGGGCAAGTGTTATGTGACTATGGAATTAGTGTGAGTTTTCTTTTATAACTGATACAGCATAAGGATATTGTCAGTACAACAGTCACCCTTGCAATCTGGCTTCCTATGTACCCAGCAGAAGGAATTCCACGAGAAAAAAAGAAAAAACAAAAAAAAACAGACACCATTAAAAGAACCGCAAAGGTTAAATGGTTCTAGCATTTTTGTTTCCTTTAGTCAAGTTAGTCACATAAGTTCTACTCGCATGTTTCTGCAGCCAAGATATCTCATGACTGCTTTAATTATTTGCTTACCATATATAACAACATTTTAGTTGGGGAGGGTTTATTTAGGTTATATAATGATGAATATTTCTTTTGATGTTGCTGTATGAAAAATATAGCAGTGAAGCCAGCCGGTGGCGCTGAGGTTGAGGCGCTGGGCGCCACACCGCGCGCATGCCAGTGACCTAAGTTCGGGAGCAAGCTCAGGTGATGGGGTCAGCAGGGATGGGGAGAGGATTGAGCATCCACAGGGCTGCTCTCCTTCCGGGGGGGGATAGCCTGCACCAGCCGCCCCGGTGAAGATTGAGCACTGCAGTGCATGGGCTGCACACTGTACAGTGTGGTTGAGGCAGGCAGGGCTGCCATGTGCCATTGCATCAGGCATGCCCATGCAAGGGGAGACCACCACCAGAACAGGGAAAACACTGGCTTCATGGGGTAGGAGTCAGCACCTGTCCCCCATGCCTCCACCCGGTTTCCTCGCCTGGCCTTCCAGTTCCTCCACCTGGGCCCTCACCTGCAACCAGAGACTGACTTAGAAGAGTGCCCAAGAGGAGGCAACCCACCCCAGGTGGGTTAAGCTGGGGATGCTGGTTGCAGGGAGGGGAGAGGAGGAGCAGGTCGAGAGAGCCTCAGGCAGGCAAAATGCCTAAGAGAGGCTCCAGGCATGCGATCAGAGGAAATAAAAAGTTGCAAGAAAAAAAATATATATATATATATATAGCAGTGGATGATGTCCTGCCACAAAAATAACATTGAAATTGTGTGCTGCTGTCATAAAGGAAATGGGACATTTAATGGAAATACTCTACACTGCTTCTTGGTTGCATGACACATAAATATTTAAGAATGCTGACATGCAGCAATGTAATGAAAGTGCATAGCTCACTACCAGTACATGCTGCATTTCTGTAGAGTGCTAAGAATTCACAATTTGAACCTGATCTGCAACCCAACCTGCCAATGTAAACCACCTCACATTTCTTGATCTAAGTGCAGGATGTAAGAAAATGGTAGTATTGAGCTATAGTTGATGAATTTGTTCTTTACTCATAAAACATAACAATATGCTGCTGATAGCAGTAAGATTGAACATTGGGAGCATTACTGACACATGTTGTTCTCCACTGCTAAGACCACACACAGTATCAGCACTCCAGTAACAGTAATTTTCCAATATATGTTTGTTCTTATTTTGTCAGCATAGTGAAAAACTTTATGGGAAAATGACATGTTCAACAATTTAAGTATTGATCTGTTTAACAGTGACAGTGTCATTTTATTAGGTTCAAACAAAACAATATAATAAGTGGTCACAGTGTCACAGTTAAACGGAGTGCATAGATGAGGTGTGACACACCTTTGACTTGACCATAGGTAAGAACTAATCATGTCCAACACTCTTGAGGTGTAATAAATCCAAAATCCATCAGAAGTAAGACACAAAAGATTATTAAAGTTCCAAAGCAACTTTCTGCTTTATTGCCTCACCAGTTACAGGTACTGGGAACCATTACCAAGCAGCCTCAGCACTTGCTCCAATGAGCTTCGTCAGGAGGCTGCCTGCTGGGTTACAACTCATCATTTATACTGCCATCAATTAACACATTAACATTTAGTTTCCTAGGTTACATATACCACAACATCCACCTTGCAATTTTAAGGTTTTGTGATGCAGTATTGTTTGCCTTCCTATGTATATATATATATACATATTTACCAAAATACTTAACTTTTGGCATTATAATGAACTCACTATTGAATAACTATTTCCAAAACTAAGTAACACCGTAAGTGTTCAATTATGAGAAATAGTAAAATAAACTAAAATGAAGTAAAAGATGGGGTGGATTTCTAGTTGAATGCATTAACAGAAGTTCACTTAAACTTCCTTATATAAATATCTTTACAATACAGTTCCAGAGCCTTTGCTCGATCAAACACCTAATTCACTATATGAATTACATTTATTCCATTACATGAGTTACTTCATTCTTAATTTATTTTAATTATGTTTAGTGCATGACCCTGTAAAGGCTCAGGTGTTCATCTTGAAATGGAGCCAAATTACACATACATTATGAACAAAATGTGACTTCATTATAATGCCAATAATCAAGAAGTGCTGGACAGTGAATAGTTTTCATTTTATTAGGCTAGCAATCTTAAGTTGGTTTAATGGTAATGGAGCAGACCTCTGTACTTTTTGTTTGACTTCTAAGCACTGCAGCATGTATTACTAAGTCTACAAACACCTCGCTTTGATTATTTCCAACCAACATATGTAAAGATAGGGCAGGATATTCAGACTGTGCCAGGTTGTGGCGCAAGCCTGGTGCAGCGCAACTTGATGTGCAGGTGCGTTGACACGCTGATATTCAACGGAGCTGCGCTATGGCACAGCATCATTGAATATCGCACATTAGCCACCCGCAGTGCGCATGGCGAAGTGGCACTGCATGGCACAAATTATGGCCAGAATGGAGCAGGGTAGTGCTAGCGCAAGTCTGCTAATTTGTAGGTGCAACAACCGATATTCAAAAGTGCACATGCAAATGGGGCCATAATGTATGCAAGGCACAAATAGGGTCATTTGCATGTCATTATGGCTCCATTTGCATGCAGGTAAGCCGATCCCTGGTGACTTGCACCTGGCGCTCTGCCAGGCTGCAGCCGTTGGGACTGACACCCCCTGCACAAGTGGCAAAGCGCCCACTGCCCAATCACAAGCATTTGTGTAAAATAATCATCCCATATCCCTGGTGGTCAGTGGACCGCTCCCAGCCTGATCGTGGGCATTTGTGTAATATATCCTTCCCATATCTCTGGTGGTCCAGTGGACTGCTCGCAGCCTGATCTTGGGCATATGTAATAAAGAGAGGTCCAATATCCCTGGTGGTCCAGTGGTACCCCTCCCCACCACTCACTGAGCCCCAGCACCCCGCCCCCAGTCAGCGAGTCAGCAGTTTCACCTGCCATTATTTCCACTGGACGATCAGTATACAGTAGGGGTTGTCAGAGCCCATTGGTCCACAGCGACTGTGGTGTACAGGACTTACTGGTGACACTGGTCCAGATATGTGAATGATCCATTCACAAATCTGACTGTGTAGTATAGCACTTGCTCAGACGCCATTGGCCCACGCTGTGGACCAATGGGCATACAGCCCTACCGCACGCAGTCAGTCGGCGGGAAGCGGGCGGCTGGCGGGTGGGGAGCTGCCACCCGCCGCTGACTGGGGTGAGGAGGGTGCTGGAGCCCAGTGGGTGGTGGGGGGGGTACCGCTGGACCACCAGGAATATAGGACCTCGCTTTGTATTACATATGCCCACAATCAAGCTGCGAGCAGTCCACTGATCACCAGGGATATAGGACCTCTTCTGTATTACATATGCCCGGTGATCGGGCTACAGCGGTCCACTGACCACCAGGGATATAGGACCTCTCTTTATTATATATGCCCGTGATCGGGCTGCAGTGGTCCACTGGACCACCAGGGATATAGGACCTCTCTTTGTATTACATATACCCATGATCGGGCTGCGAGCAGTCCACTGGACCACCAGGGATATAGGACATCTCTTTGTATTACATATGCCTGCAATCAGTTGCAAGTGGTCCACTGGACCACCAGAGATATGGGACTATTAATTATAACAAATGCCCACGATCGGGCATGGGGAAGTGCCACAGCGAAGGTGCTGCGGGCTCGGGTGGCCACCACAGGTAGGAGCTGCTGTGTTGGCCTGCAGCATGGCAGCTCACCTGTGGGTGGCCAGCTGATGCTCCTTTTGGGGCTCACCTGTGTGCAGCGCGGAAGGGGTTGTGCATGCATGGGCTCAGCACATCCCGGACTGAATATTGGGATGTGCGGAGTATGCATAGGCACACCCACCCACCTGCGCTGCATACATTACTGATGCGCCCAGCGCATCGGGATTTGTGCCATGCTCAATCCCACTTTGAATATCGCACCAGGCGCATCAGTGGGTTGTGCATGGTAACTGTGTTGTGCCATGCACAACCCTTTTGAATATTCCACCCCATGTGTAATTTTTGAATCAGGTCAACAATGATACTGTATATTACATGAAATAAAATAATGTAACAGTGATTGTGCATGAGCTGTTGTTTATTTTTGACTGTTCAATTATTTAAGTAATTCACGGGTTATAATCTTGATCTCCCTTGTTTAAGCCTTTAATGATACTAACTGACTATCAGAAAATACCTATTAGTGCATGCCTTGTGATGTAAGCAGATTAATTAAACTTCCTCCATTAACAGTTGAGAAGTCAACAGTTGTTTTAAGGGCTGTGATTAACTTAGGTTGCAGTATTGTTGAAATAAAGTACTTCTCATTTAATTGTTTTGTACCTCAATAACTCAGTCCTATTTTATTCCCTTCATGCTGTGCTTGCCTATCATGTTATGACTGTTATCTCAGATGATGTCTTTTCCAGTCCGTTAATACACGTTATTTCTTTCATTTTTGATAATGAAATGACTATGGATATTAGTATTTTAATAGTAATAAATACATCGCTATTTCTTTTTCTCCATTTTATACTATGTAATTGGTGTATACATGAATACTGTACTGCAATGTAACTCAACATTCTGTGCTGTTATTTTCTTACTGGTGACGTTTTGGAACAGTTTCGTTACCATATCCAATTATGTTACACATCATTATTTCTTTATTTTATTTTATTTATTCAAGTCTTGGAATTACAACCCTTGCATCAAAATCTGTTCTGCAAAGCCTACACATCACTGTAGCTAAAGGATGAATAATGTGCAGGAGGGAACAGAGCGGAGGGAGAAATTATACTAAAATAAGGTGGGGAGGAGCAGAGGCAAATTGAGGGAGACAGCATTCATTAATTTTCAAATCCATATAACTGTGTGTAGTATAAATGTTTTTCCCAAGTTTAATGCCCTACTCAATATATGTGTGTGTGTATGGGGGGCTTACATAACTGATTGTTAGTGAATGTATGTTTTGCAAGGTGTTGGTGGTTTTATTGCTTTATTAGAAAAATCAATTGATGTTCATTGCACTGAACATGACATTTCACAGTTCTGCATTACTTTACAGATCATTACTTAGTCATTTATGTATTTCATTACTCATTTCACCTGCTTTGCTGCATGCGCAAGGAACGTCTTGGGAGAATAGGACACTTTGGAGGTGTGCCTGCCCTGTGCAATCCCCTGCTTCATTGAGCAGGTGTAGAAGTCCTGCACCAATCACTGCGGTGCTGTGTATGACAGCGGTGGTCTTCTCTTCAAAGAAACCACTGCTGTGTGCTTCACAACGCATCGCCCCAAATCTTTGCTGCCAGCGCAGGAGCCCTCAAGCGTGGCAAGCGCCCTGTAGCCGCCTGCCGACGTGGGGTGCCCAATCCCCTGCTGGCTCCACTTCCCCAAACAGCTTTCCCTGCTGCCATGCTGGGAACCCACCCCAGCGTGGCAAAGCGTCCCCACGTCGTCTGCCGATGGGGTGCCCAATCCCTCGTCTGCTCCACGGGCCCCCCAACCATCCTTCTGCCATGCTGGGGCCACACCCCAGCGAAGACATCCGTCATCAATTAGAAAAAAAAAACCTTTAAAGTAAAAGCGGTCCCCGCGCGGTCTCCGCCCCTCCACAAGCCAGTACCCACCCACTGCGCACCTGCCTCCCACACCCCCACCCCATACTTACCTCCGAGTCAAGGCGCGACGATCATCGCTGGACCGGGAACACGCCTGCACTCTTCAAAGCCGACCGCGAACTGAGGAAATGCCGGTAAGCTGTATAATGGGCTAGATGGGTTTTTCAACTTTTGCATATCTTAGGCATTTTTGGAATTTTGCACCAAATTTTCAATATGGGGTTTTGGGACCCCTTCTCATGATTCTGTCACTGTCATGGCGTTTACTGGGCCGGGCGATTTCGCAGTCACTGTGTGAAATCACCTTTGGGGCCTGATTAACGAAATGACAGTGCCAGCATTCATAAGGTGGGCTCTCAAAAGCCTATTTTGAAAAATTTGGTGGAAAAATTTTAAAATGGCTCATTATGAGCGTGCATTGCGCAGTTCCTACGCAGGCTCGTAAGTTCATAAACTTCAATATTTTCACCCAGATTTTCAACATTGCCATTTTACCACACCTTCTTATGAGTAGTACAGCTGTCATTTTTCACATCTCACCTAAAACGTGTTTCTACCACGTAGCGTACAATGGCACAGTGGTGTGAAGAAATCAATGTATAGGAACATTAAGAAAATCACAGTGACACTGTTCATGAGCAGAGGTCTTAAAATGGCTGTGTTGAAAATTTGGGAAAAAATCCTAAAATGACTGCTTTTATGGTGTCGTTGCACAGTTCCTATGCACGCCGTAGTGATTTGTGAATTTTCAATATTTTCACTCCAGATTTTCAACATTGCCATTTTACCACACCTCCTTATGAGCAGCACAGCTGTCACTTTTCACATCTTGCCCAAAACATGTTTCCGCCCATGTAGCACACAATGGCACAGTCAGTGTGCGAACTCAATGTATGGGACACATTAAGAAAATCACAGTGTCACTGTTCATGAGCAGAGATCTTAAAATGGCTATGTTGAAAATTTGGTGAAAAATTCTAAAAATGACTGTTTTACGAGCGTAATGCTATGCAGTTCCTACGCTACGTAGGTTTGCAAATTTTCAATATTTCCGCCCCAGATTTTCAACATTGCCATTTTACCACACCTCCTTATGAGCAGTACAGCTGTCATTTTTCACATCCTGCCCAAAACATGTTTCCGCCATGTAGCGCATAATGGCGTAGTCGGTGTGTGAACTCAATGTATGGGAACATTAAGAAAATCACAGTGTCACTGTTCATGAGCAGAGGTCTTAAAATGGCTATGTTGAAAATTTGTGAAAAATTCTAAAATGACTGTTTCTGACGTGCGTGTGTGCAGTTCCTACGCACGTCAAGTTCGCGAATTTTCAATATTTGCACCTAATGACTTCCAAATACCTAAACAGCACATAGAAGCAAGCAACATTCGGCATTGACAAATGCTTGTACTCTTTGTCACTGATTTTTTAAGCCATGTCCAAGTGCCAAATACCACTGCAAATACCTGCAAGTGAACGCTCGGCATTGACAAATGCTTGTTTTTCTATTTATGCACTACATCACATGCCATTTTGAACATCAGGATGTCTGAAACTGTATACGACATTGTCAGGGTTTTGCATTTGCACATTTAAAACAATGTGTTTCTGCCACAGTAGTGGGACTGAGGATTGTGGTGGCAAGTGACACTCTGAAATTCCTCCCAGCTCAGAAGCGCTGTAATTGGCCAGAAAGTAAAATTCTATATTATGGTCTGCTGGACTTGCTTTGTACTACAACATAATAAAACATCATTTCAATACTGTGCCTGTGTGTCTAACTGCCACTTTTATGAGCTGTGAAGCATTCAAAGGCTGTAACTTGTGTCCTGAATCTCCACTTTTAGTACTTGGGAAGGAAGCACATATTTTTAAATGTGTAACTGCAATACTCTAGCCACATATGGGTAATTCGCCTCCCATTTTTTTAATTCCTACCATATGCGCTATGCGTTTCACCTCAGTATTTAACAATGGTTTATTTCATGTAATGATGCACATCACATTTATGTGGCACTGTGGCATAAGTAAACGTCATGGGTTAGGATTTTCAAAACGAATGAAATGACAGTAATAATACACTTACTGCTGCAGTACACAGATAAATCTGGTGATTTCAGACAGTCTCTTAAACTGACAGAATCTGTGTGAAAAAATGTGGTATAAATTGACAACACTTGCAGGTCAGGAAACAGTAAAATATACGTCCAAGCTCCATGATTTACTGTAAATTATTATGCCTGCTACTGTTTACTACAGATAAAGTGTAGAGTTCCACATTGCAGCAGTGTTGTTTTTCTAAAATTATAATATGTGCAGAAATAGACTGCTCCTGTTTACTTACCATAATATTAGCACACTTCAAACAAGGGCATCATTCAGTGTCAGAGAAATACTGTTTGAACTTGCTGCCAAGTAATTACTTAACAGTACAAAAATTCCATATGGTATAAATTGCCTGATATTGTATGTGTGGCATTGCTCAGTTGCTGAAATGCAACCTCATGGTTAGTCATTACTATGTGGTATCACATGCTAACATACTAACATACTAATTGACATCAGATTAGGCCTTTCAGTCTATTGAGTCTGCTCGAACCTCAGATCTGATGTTGGGAACTGAGGCCCCCCCTTGTGTTCTGATATATCCCCTTTCTGTATCTGTCCCACCCTGTCTTGAAACCTCCACCATGGAAATCTGGACCAGCTCACTAGGCAGAGCATTCTAAGGATCCACTACCTTCTCAGTGAAAACCTCCTCCTCTTTCCCCTCATCTTTCCACCTTCTAACTTCAAACCATGCCCTCTGGTGATACCTCCTCCTTTAGTCTAAAGATTCCTCCATGTTTACCCTATATATTCCCTTGAGGTACTTGAAGACCTCGATCATGTCCCCATCTCTCCTCTCCTCCATTGAAAACAGGCCGAGCTCCTCAAGTCTGTCCTCATATGTTAACTCCCTCAGGCCTTGAATCATCTTGGTAACCCTCCTCTTACCTCTTCAGGAGCTGCATGTCCCTCTTTAAGCGCGTCTCCAGTACTGTACAGAGTACTGAGGTGTGGTCTAACCAATCCACTGTACAGCTGGCAGTATCACTTCCTGCTCCGAGAGATGATCCCCTTACAATGCATCCCAACATCCTGTTTGCTTTGCTAGCAACTCTCCGGCACTGCTCAGAGTTATTCATACATGCATCCACCTGGACCCCAGGTCTTTTTCCCAGATGAGGCCTCCAGCACCTCCCTCCCAGGGTATACTTGTGTTTAGGGTTTCCCACCCAAGATGTAACACCTTGCACTTGGTGGTATTGAAATGTAATTTTCATGTGTGAGCCCACCTTTTCAGGATGTCCAGGTCCTTGCAGGCTAACCTCCCTCTTCCTCTTCAACTACTGCTCCCATCTTGGAGTCATCAGCAAGAGACTCATCTCTCACCTATGCCCACCCTGATGTCAGATATGTATGCATTAAGCAGGATCAGAACCAGAACTGAGCCCTGTGGTACCCCACTACTGACCTCCAGCTAGCCAGTTTACTATCCATCTGACAATCAATGGGCCTACACCCAACCCCGGCCAGTTTGTCCACCAGTCCATTGTGGGGACTGAGTCAAACGCCTTGCTGAAGTCCAAGAATAGTACATCCACTGGCTTCCCCTGTCCAGTTCTGATGTTATCCATTTGTAGAACTCCACAAGGTTGGTTTGACATGATCTACCTGGTACAAACCCATGTTGTCAACTATCCAGCCCTCCTTCCTCCTCCAAGAACACCCCAATCATTCCTTCAGTATACTCTCCATTAATTTTTCCACCACTGGGGTCAAACTGATGTGTCTATAGTTAACTGGTACTTCCCGACGCCCCCTTTATGGATTGGAACCACATGCACCTCACGCCAATCCCTAGGTACCTTCAGGCGACCTGGTTGAAGAAATCCACCAGGGGTGCAGCCAGTATCGTCCGCCAACTCCCAGAGCACTCTCGGAAGAATGCCACCCTGCCCAGGAGATTTATCTTTCTTCAGGGCCTTAAGGCCTGCCACACCCTTTCAGAGGAAACAGTATCATCCATCCCCCACCTTGCTGGCCTTTCCATCCTTGGCCTGGTGTGTTACCCGGGGTGCCTCTCCCTTATGTGCCATTTCTGTTGCCCCCGATCCCATGCACTACCGCTTCTATCCTCCTCAAGCCTTGCTTTGTAAATATCCCATCCCCTCCTAGTGAACACTGAGAAGAAGTATTCATTTAATACCTCTGCCTGCTCCTTGCCTCATCCACCCACCCACCATCTGATCTCAATCTGCCAGGCTGGCCCTAGTTTTTTCTCTGTTTCCCTATGTACAGGAAAAATGACAATTACGCACCTGCCATAATTGTTGATCTTTCTGAGTATCTTCACTATTCATCTTCAGTGGGTTATAGTGCGGAGCTAGGACCCATGAGGAGACTTTTATTTCCTGTGGGTGGAGTCAACGTAGGGCCGGCACTGCCCTCAAGGCTGATGTTCTACATGGTGCTCATGGGTTGGCCATTAACTACTGTCGACTCCACCCCAGCCCCAGTTCTGAAATGCCGGAGAGTGTAAGGAAAGGGACGTGGGGTGGGGCAAGAGAGCCCAAGGGACAGATAAGAGTAAAGGATATAATGAACTAAAAGGAGAAATAAACATAAGAGGAGACAGAAGAGAGAAGCCAGGATTGGAAATTGGGGAAAGGGAAACAAAGGGGCCCCAATCTCTGGTAGGAAAAGAAGAAAGGAGGAATAAGGGAGGGATAGGAGAGGAGGGGAAAAGGAGAACCACACCCTCAGAAATGGTCCGCAGCAAATAATTCCAGTTGCCAGGAGGCAAGCCTTAGGATTTAAGTAGCAAGTGCCAGGAGGGCCAGCCTTAAGTGGGGCAGGAAGAGGGTGCATCTCAAACTCTCCCCTCCCTCCCAAATAGGGAAAACTTCAATTGCCCTGAGGGCATAGGAAAATTAACTCAAAGGCTGGGTTCATAAATAAAATGGGTGGAGAAAGGGGAGGGACCTAACCCTCAACCTACTGCCTAAGGAGAGAGGAAGCCCCCACCCAAGACCCCAATAAAATCCCCATAGGAAAAATTCCTCCCGTGTGTCTCAAGGGTCCCCTCCTCCTAACCATGAGGGAGAGGAGATGGAGAGATAGGAGAGAAACACACAGGGTGGGAGAAGGAAGCCCAGAGACTGAGGCCTCAGGGGAAGGAGGGCAGGATTTAGTGATGAATGATGAAGATACACAGAAGATCAACAATAATGGTAGGTACATAATTTTCATATCTTATCTGTGTCAGTCTTCACCATTCATCACTAGTCGATACCGAGCCCCCAAAAGGGCACAAACACCCCAAGAGACTAAGTCCCTTAGCGTTCAGTGGGTGAGACACTGGAGGAAGAACCCTTACAGGCCTGAGAGGCCTGAGACTGGTCTGGGTGATATGGAGAGTCCCCAGTGGGGAGGGAAGATGCTCTGAAGTTGCCATCTCACCCTGTGGGAGAAAAGATGGGTTCTCTAGTATGCGGAGGAGATCACATTATGCTGGGCCAGGGGTGACAACTGGGCGAGGCAAAGCCATGTCATCCACCTAAGGCAGATCACTGTCCCTACCACTGTGGATGCCACCTCATTGGTATCATAAGATGCCATTTATTGGTGCCTTGCTAGATCCAGGCCCTGAGCAGAGAGGGCAATGGCTTTCCTGGTTTCCTCTGTAGCAGGCATTGAGGCTAGGATCTGTCCTAGCCTGGACCACAAGAGTCCATAGTAGGCTGCAAAGTGGGCCTGATGTGCCGTGATAGAAAGGAGAGCCGTGTCGAGTAGAAACTCTTCTCCCCAGAAATGGAAGTCCGCTAGTCCGAGTCCAGGGTCGGTCACAGTGAGGGCGTGAGGCCCAGAGAGGGTGTCCAGGGAGGTCAAGCCCACAGAGGGATGAGGCAGAGAACCTGGAGACCTGGGGGCACAATACTACTGGCATAGGTCCCTTGGGGCTGGAACAGTAGAGAAGGGATGTAGCCAAAGCCCGATGCGACTCTTTCTGGAAGGAACAGGCCAGGCAGGAACCACCAGGTGGGCTGCACTGTACTAGCCTAGAAGGTGCGCATTACATGCTCAGGATTGCTAACCGGGGTTGGGGTAAGATGGAGATAGTCCAACATCTTCGAGGACGTACTGATAAGAGAGATCAGACACGGAAGATGTGGACAGATGGTTCCTCTCCCTCTGAGGAGGAGGAAGAAGATGCAGGCAAGCTCTGAGGTTCAGGGTACGGCTGCATGGGAGCATGGTGGAACACCTGCTGGTCCAGGGCATGGAGGTAGCTAGGAAATGTCAGTGAAACCTCTGATCTGCTCCCAGGCAGAGATCCCCTAGGACTGGGAACACCTGGGATAGAAGGGATGGAGACAGAGGCTTGGGGACAAGCTCCTAGCAACAGGAGAATGGTCTCTGTCAGGACAGGGGGCCAACAGGAAACTCCCAACAGGGAGGGAGATCTGAAGGCCCTGGCAGCTAACAGCCGTTCAACTGCATTGGAATGGTCGAGCTGTGCACAAGGAAGAAATCCCCATGAGGTAACCGGGACCGTGTGAGTCCAGAAGGATGGCCCTGACCTCAGATATTTAAGTCCTCTCGAGGACTCATCCAAGGAAGAGCGAGGGTCTGCACGGTGACTCCTCCCAGAACCTGGCCGGGCTCCAGTGAGGTCACGCCAGCCACCCCCTACCCCTCAACCCTTCAGAAACAGAGAGGACCACATCCTCGTAGCCACCAGCCTAGGCAGCTGGCAACTCTGGGCAGTCTCTGAGAGTCCACCCAGGGCAGTACCCTCCCTTCTTGGCATGCCCTGGACTGTCCCAAACTTTGACTGTCCAAACACACCAGGAAGGGTACCCCAACTGAAGAGCAGAAGTGCCTGTGGCCCCAGATTGCATGGCGGTAGCTGAGGACCACCACTGGCTGGTCAGTACCACTGACCCTCGGCCTACTGGTGATGACTGGCCTCCAGCGGGAGGCTGAGTGGGGCTGAGGTGCTGGAAAAGGAGGGATCTGAGGATTCTGAAGAACCTGGGGCCAATCCGAATCAGACCCAGAGTCCGCCTCCGAGGAGGTGAACTCTGAGGTCCGATGCCAGACAACTCCCCAATTCCCCAGTTCCTGGACCATGAGTTGGAGCACCTTCCAGCCCATCATCACAAATGGTGCTGGAGTGAAGAGCGGCCCCATGCCTGATGCCGACACCCACCCGGTGCAGTGAGCAGCCCGGGTTGGGCACGGCACTGAGTACAATGCCATGCTCCCTCCCTGGTGCTGCAGTGACACGAGGCTAAGCATGGCCCTGCACCCAACATTGACACCCCTGGCACCACAAGCAACACTGGAACCAGGCACGGCCCTGACAGTGGCACGCACTACCCGGTGCTGCTAGCGGCGCTGGAGCCAAGGTCGGCACTGACTGTGGTGCTGCCCCATCCCTAGTACTCGAATGGTGCCAGAGTCAGGGGAAGACTGCCCAGTCCCGTGCCGCGCATGGTGTCTGAACCAGAAACAGGCCCAGAAACTGCCAACGACCACCCGGCACCACTGAAAACCCCAATGCTGCGAACGACACCAGAAGCAACAGCGCACCAAGAGACAGCCACTCTCTAAGCCCACAGCATATGAACAGCACCAGGACCAAGAGCGGTGCTGAGGACGTGCCGGTCCAGACCAGAGGGCCCAGAACACGACACTGAGGGAGCCTTCGCCTCCAAAGAGGCGACTGCCAAAGTGGTGCCTCCTGACTGTCCCCGAGAGGACAGACTGGGCCTTCTGCACCATGGAAGAAGCCCCTGCCATGGCAAGGCTAAGAGACAGGGCCCCCTTCTCCATGAGCTGTATAGGACCGGGAGGGACACAGAGGAAGGGGCGAGAATCCATGCCTTGGTCAATGACTGTGACTCATCCTCCCAAGTTGGCGGTGCGTCCGACTTTAAATGCGTGGTTCTCAACAACTCGGTGGTCCATGGAAAACATGCATCGCAGCTGTCCATGTCGTGGTTCGGGCTGAGGCAGGAAAGGCAGTGGTCATGCTGGTCCATCACAGAATAGAGATAGCCACAGGGGCACCGACATATAGGAGACCCTACTTTCGATGGTTTCTGCCCCGGATGAGACATGACAGTTCAGCAAATAAATATAAAACAGTACTCGTGCCAGTTTAAAGAAAAGGAAGAATCTTACCATCCAGAAGCAATGTCGAGCAAGGAAACAGAACCGAGGCAACACTGGAGCAGGCGATGAACTAGGCCACAAAATGCAATTTGACAGTCTCACATGAGGTCTTCCAGTCTTTACTCGATGGCGGGAGAAGAGAAGAACTGGGGCTGGGGCAGAATCTATAGCAGTTAGCGGCCAACTCATGAGTGCCACGTGGAGAGGTCGGCCTCGAGGTGGCGCCAGCCACCGCCGACTCCACCACAGGAAAAAGTCTCCGAGGTCCTAGCTCAGTGCTATAACCCACTAGTGATGAATGATGAAGATTGACACAGATAAGATCCTTTTCCTCCCTGAATCCCCTGTGCCAGCTGCTGCTCTTTACTGGACTTTGCCTCTCACCATCCGGGTGACTTTTCTAGATGCAAGACGGTACATTTCCATGTCCCTTTCCCCTCTCGATGTTTTGTATTTTTGCAGGCAGCCTTCTTTTCTCTGACCACAACCTGAACTTCACTGGTCCACCAGCACACTTTATGTGACCTTGCTCCCTTACGCTTCATCTAAGCGCAGGTCCTGACTGCCTCATGAAGTCCCCGTTTTATGACCCTCCATCTCTTTTCCACATCTGTCATTCTTGAAATCCTTCAAGTGATCCTTGAGAATATTTTCCATGCCCATTAAGTCTGCTCCCATGAAATCCACGGCCAGTGTCCTAGATCTCCCCTCCCCCATGCTAATTTGAAACCAAACAGTAGTGTGGTCGTTCCCAGTCAGTTGATCCTCTACAACCAGATCCCTTATCAGTTCCCCATCCACCAGAACCACGTCCAAGACATGTCCTCCCTCATGGGCTCCATCACATGCTGTGTTAGAACACATCCTGGAAGCCATCCAGCAGCCTCAGCTCCTTGGCCACCACATGGTTCCCCAGTTAGTACTTGGCATATTAAGGTCCCCATCAGCACCCTCTCTCCCCTTTTGTCCACACTGCGCAATAATGTTGTCCAGCAACCCATCCTCCAGAACATCACCCATCCCGGGGGCCTATATACTACACCCAGCTTGACTCTACCTCCTGCCGGGTTTGTAGGGTCACCCCTGCTCCTCCTGGAACCTCTTCCCAGTCTGTATCCCCTCTTCCCATGGGTTTGAAGGCTACTCCCTCATCTCAAGAAGAGGGCTTCAGGCCAACTCCTCACTTGTCCCTCCCTCTCACACGCTTAAACCCCACCTTTCTTGAATGTAGTCCGCCATCCCCTGTTTAAGGATTTCCTTCCCTAACGAGGTAAGATGAAGCCTGTCCTGGCATACAGTCCCTTATTCTCAAACTCCCTCCCAGTTTCCTAACACCGAACCAGTTTCTTCCCCACTTCCTGGAGCCAGTCATTCACCTCTGTGATCTTCCTTTCTTCTCCACTGAGGCCCTAGGTACTGGCAATATTTCTGAAAAGGAAATGTTGCATACATTATCCCAACACACTCTAACAAGTTCTCAGAACCTTGCTTGGATTTTCAAAACACTGTGTCCCTCTATATTATTTAGTCCCCAAGTGCACCAGGAAATCTGGTTTCCCTCCACAATCCCTTACCAGCTCATACACGTGAACTTTGCTCTGTCGCCATCTGCCCAGGGCAGAGGACAGTGAAAAAGCAGAGATACTGAATGAATACTTCTGTTCAGTATTCACAAAGAAGAGGTGGGGAGGTGCCTGATCCAATTAACAGAAGCACTCTGGATAGGGGGATCAATCCCAGTCCTTTCACAGAAGAAAGGGTTCTGAAAGAACTCCTAAAACTGAAAGTGAACAAAACAATGGGGCCAGATGGAATTCACCCCAGAATGCTAAAAAATTAAGCAGAGAACTAGTGACACCACTGACAACCCTTTTAACAAATCATGGGAGGATGGTGTGGACCTGAGGACTGGAGGAAGGCAGATATGATTCCCTTCACAAAAATGGGACCAAGATAGAGGCAGGAAACACAGACCTATCAGTTTGACCTTTGTGGTAGGGAAAGTGATGGAATCACTTCTGAAGGAAAGAATTGTTGAGTACCTAGAGGCCAGTGGGTACAGGACCCAAGGCAGCATGGGTTCACAGTAGGAAGGTCATGTCAGATGAATCTAATTGATTTCTTTGACTGGGTGACCAAAGTAGTAGACCAGGGAGGGGCTGTGGACATAGCCTACCTGACTTTAAAAGGTATTTGACACAGTGCCACACAAAATATTAATAGTCAAATTAACCAGCCTGAGAGTGGGTCCCAGGGTGGTAGCCTGCAAACATTGGCTGGACAACAGGACACAGAAGGTAATTGTAAATGGAGTCCACTCTGAAGAAAGAGGGGTTATTAGTGGGTACTATAGGGTTCAGTACTGGGTCCAGTCCTTTTAATGTCTTTGTAAGTGACATTGCAGAGGACTGGAAGGAAAGTATGCCTCTCTGCAGATGACACAAAGATCTGCAACAGGGTTGATACACAAGGAGGCGTGGAAAGGATGAGAAGGGACTTGGCAAGGTTGGAGGAATGATCAGAAGTATGGCAGCTTAGATTCAATGCAAAGAAGTAAAATAATGCACCTGGGAAACAAAACCCAGGGAAGATTACACAATGAGGAGGAGGTAGTAACAACAACAAAAATGAAAGGGACCTGGGGTAATCATATCAGATGACCTTAAGGTTGGCAAGCAAGGTGGGAAGGAGGTAGAGGGCTGGGGATACTGGGATGTATATGGAGAGGCATCACCAGCAGAAAACACAGTTGTTATCCCCTGTACAGACAGTTGGTGAGACCTCATCTGGAGTACTGGCCCAGTTCTGAGACCCCATCTCCTAAGGACATAGACAGGATAGAGGCAGTTCAGAGGAGGGCAACTAAAATGGTGCAGGGTCTGCAAGAAAGGCTTATGAGGAGAGACTAAGGAGCTTAATATATATATCCTTGAGGAAAGGAGGGAGAGGGGGACATGATAGAAATGTTTAAGTACCTCAGTGGAATCAACAAAGTCCAAGAGGGTAGCATCTTTCAGAAAAGAGATGTGCAAGAACAAGGAGACACAATTTGAAGATAGAGGGGTGACAGCTCAGGGGCAAAGAAGGCATTTTTTTTGCAGAGAGGGTGGTGGACATGGAACAGCTTTCCAGAGGAGATTGTGGGTATAAAACTGTGGGAGAATTCTAGAATGCAAGGGACAGACATAAGGCAATTTTTGGGGGCAGGAAGAAATAGGTTGTTAGTTAAATAGGGTCTGCAGCTTATCCTCTAGGTAGGAACTGGGCAGACTAGGTGGGCCAAGCTGTCTTATCTGCCATCAAAGTCTATGTTTCTATGGCATCCCACCCCTGTCCCACCCATTGGATACCCTAATCTTTGAGTCACCTAATAACAGAACCTTAACACCGCCTTCATTCTTATGGTTACTTCCACTATGTGCTGTCAACTCCCCCACCCCTTTATCCATGATCCCAATTTCATGGGATTCTTCCTGCCTTATTAATTGAGACCCCTTGCTCCCTTTCTGCCTCCCTTAACATTTTGCCCACTTAACTCAGACCTCTGTATGGGTGTCCCCTTTATACCACTCATTTCTGGGCCTTTATCCTGGCCCTGATCATATCCCCTTCCACCACTCTGTCATCCTCACTCTTATAATGGTACCCCTACCTTCAGAGGCCCCTGCTGGTCCCTTTCACCTAGGGTCCCATCCATGGTATGGACCCCTCCTGAAGGGGGTCCTCCCACCTCCTTGTCTTCTAGTTTCTCCAGTTGTGCTCTCCTCCTGTTTCTGCAGCATGCAATGTTTTTTAAGGGAAATAAAGTAGAAAACAGAAGTCATTAACAGTATAAGTTTTAGTAAAAGAGTGGTGAATAATACTGTACCTACATACAGCAGATAAGAAATTCCACTTGGTGAAACTATATGTAAGAGATTCACAAGAGGGACAGTATACTGACAAATGCACAGTATACTGTAGGTTAATTGGAACACAGTGATACAGGCAGAAGCAAATTATTATAGGAAATACTTACATATCTGATGTCTCTCATATGTATGTCCTTGTAAAACATTGTGTGCAGAACCCTGTAATTTAGTATGTATTATGTTGTAATATTAATAATTGAAAACAAAAGGAAAAGTTATGGGATAGAATGAAGTAGGTGGAAAACAGGTTTCTAACATGGACAAGCTTATGTGAAAATGTAATTAGTGTGAGTTTTCTTTGTTTAACTGATACAGCGTAAGGATATGGTCAGGACAACAGCCACCCTTGCAATCCAGCTCCCTATGTGCCCAGCAGAAGGAATTCACAAGAGTAAAATAAATGCTGACACCATTCAAAGAACAGCAAAGTTTAACTGGTTCCAACATGTTTTTCCTGTGGTTAAGGTAGTCACTAAGTTCTGCTATGTAAATTTCTGCAGCCAATACATGTTACGACTGCTTAAATTATTTGCTTACAATATAAAACAATTTTGGGGGTGGGGGCTTTATTTAGTGATATTATGATGTATACTTTTTTGATGTTGCTGTAGAAAAATATAGCAGTGTATGGTGGACTGGATGATGTTCTGCCATGAGAAGAACATTAACATTGTGTGCTGCTGTCAAAAAGAAATGGGACATGGAAATACTCCACACTGCTCCTTGGTTGTGTGGAACATGAACAAATATTTAAGCATGCTGACATGCTGAAATGTAATGAAAGTGTATAACCAGGGCCCTGAGTTTTCATGATTCTGCGGGTGCGGCAAACCGCGGAAATATCCACGGAATTTGCCGTCACCAGCGAATTCACGGCCGCCCGCAGAACAAACGTGACCCTCTCACATGTTAGTATGCCGCTGGAGCCCACCCCAGCGTGCAAAAGCTTTGTTTGCCGATGGGGGTGCCCAATCCCCCATCGGTTTCATTGCCCCCTAAAAAGGTTTCAATGCCACTGGGAGCCCATCCCAGCGTGGCAAAAGCTTCGTTTGCGACGGGGTGCCCAATCCCTGTCGGTTTCACTGCCCCCAAAAAGGTGTCAATGCCACGCTGGGAGCCCACGCCAGCATGGCAATGCTTCTTTGCCAATGGGGTGCCCAATCCCCTGTCGGTTTCCACTGCTCCCTCCAAGCTGCCTGGTGCCACGCTAGAGCCCACCCCAGCATGGCAAAAGTCCCTCCTGTGCGGAATCCAAATTAAAAACTTGAAACAAAAAACTTCCATCGCTGCTTCTTTGCCTCCCTCCCCAACCCGCACCCACCCTCTGCGTACCCACCTCCCCACACCCCACCTCACCACCACCTCAACCCATACTTACCTCTGGAACCCAGCGTGATGATCTTCTGTGGACTGGGAACACGCCTGCACTCTTCAAAGCCGACTGCAAACTGAAGAAATGCCGTAAGCTGTATAATGGACTAAATGGATTTTTTCAACTTTAGTGCATATCTCAGCTATTTCTGGATTTTTTCATCAAATTCCAACATGGGGTTTTGGTCTCACTCATGAACTGTGACACTGTTATTTCATTAATCGGTCCTGAAAGGTGGTTTCACAGTGACTGCATGGAACCACCTTTCAGAATGATTAACGAAAATGACAGTGTCACAGTTCATGAGGTAGGCTCTAAAAACCCTATGTTGAAAATTTGGTGAAAATATTCCCCAAAATGACTGTTTTATGAGCGTAGCGCAGTAGTTCCACACACGCCATAACTTCAAGCATTTTTAATATTTTCACTCCAGATTTTCAGGTACGTTTTACCACCCTTCCTTATGAACAGTACAACTGTCATTTTTCACATTTTCACATATGTACGAGCCACATGTAGCGATAATGGCGCAGATGGTGCAAATCAATGTTCCGGATAGAGTAATAAAATCACAGTGATACTGTTCATGAGCAGAGGTCTTAAACTGGCTATGTTGAAAATTTGGTGACAAACACCCTTAAATGACTGTGTTATGACCGTGCATTGTGTCGGATTGGGCAAAAAACAAAAAGGAAACAAATTAAGGGTAAAATGTGCCGCAGAATTGCCACAGAAATTGTGATGAGTGCCGAGAAGTTCTGTGGCAAATGAGAACCTCCACAGAATCTTTGTCTGATGTGCCACAGAAAATCGGGCCCTGTGTATAACTCACTACCAATACAGTACATGCTGCAGTTCTGTGGAGCGGTGAGAATTCAGTTTGAACTGTAACTGCACCCCAACCCGCCACTGTAAACCACGTCACATTCCTTGATCTAAGTGCAGGTACCTAAGAAAATGGCATTATTGAAATGCAGTCGATGAATTTGCTTTTACTCATAAAACATAATATGCTGGGAGAAGTAAGACTGAACATTGGTGGGAGCCTTACTGACACATGCTGATCTTATCTGTGTCAGTCTTCACCATTCATCACTGTTGGGTATCTGCTGGAGGTCAGGACCCCATGGGAGCTTTTTTTTTAAGATAGGTGGAGCCGACGCACCATCGGCACCACCCTCAAGGCCGACACACTGTGTGGCGCCACGGGTTGGCTGTTAGGCTACGTCAACTCCACCTGCCTGCCAGTTCTTCATCTCCCACACGTGAGGTCACCTCGTGGGAAGCTGTGAAGAAAATCAGGCCTGCTCGTAGTTTTTGAAATCCTATCCTTCGTGCTCAAGTCCGTCGGTCCTCCTGCCAGTTCTGTTTTACCAATACCAACGCCGCCTGGTAAGATCTTTCCTTATCTTTATATTTCCCAGCATCGAGTCTGCTTTTGGTGTTTTTTTCCCGTGAGGTCATGTCTCGGTTGGAGGGCAAGAAATCTTCTAAGACGGGTCGGCCCCCACTCGACGTGCTCTTTGTGGCCGAAAGTATTCTGTCACCCACCAGCATGACCGTGTCTTTCGTGTCTTCGCCCACTTCATGACATGAATTGTGTGATGCCTGTTCTCCATGGTCCACTGGGTCATTGAGCAACACTCTGGAAAGTGGGTGAGCCCGACGACTCTCTGGGAGTCGGGTGCACACTCATTGGGCCAAGCCATGCTCTCTGCCTTCCTCCAGGTCCTCTCCCATTCTATACAGACCAAGGAGGAGGGAGCCTTGGCTACTAGTAGCCTAGCCATTGCCGATGCTTCTTCCACGGTGCAGGAGGCCCATCCCGCTCTTCCGGGGTGGGCAGGGCGCCACCATGGCAGTGCCCTTTGGGGTGAAAGCTCCCCAGTGTCAGACCCATGGTTCACAAGGCTCGGGTCGGGCGCTGTCCTCACGCGCCATCGGTTGGGCAGCCTTGCGTGCCTTGGTGCCATTTGGCGGCTCTGTGGGCCCTGATGTAATCGCATTGCTGCCGACTTGTCACATGGCACCATGGCATCTGTTGGAGCCGTTTGCGGTGCCAACACTGCTAGCGGTGCCATGGAGCTGCTACGGCACCGTCTTTCTCCATGTCTCACCTCGGCGCTATCCTCGGCACGAGGTTGAGCATGCGCGCAGTGTCCTCAGGGCTCAGTGCCGCCGGATCCTCCGCTGGTGCTGCCTTCACCCTCGGCACCTTCGCCATTGTCGGCCCTGTCATCAGAACTGCCTCTGCCCTCTGCCATTTGTGGTGCCATGGAGTCATCCAATGGTGCCATTGGGGTCATCATCGGTGCCGTCTTCATCCTCGGCGCCACTCAGGGTGCCGTGGGGCTGGATGGCGCCGTGACTGGTCCTGACTCTGGAGCTCCTGTTCAGGCTGGAGCCATGCCCTGTGCTTTCTGCATGCAGTGCTGTGGGGCACTGGTACCGGCTCAGGCACGGCTTTGGTTTCTGGGCCATTTTGCGAAGATGGCAGCGGGCGCCCTCTACGGTTTGGCACAGGGCCTCGGCCTCTACCTCGGAGGCAAAGTTGAGCTCTGAGTCAGATGGACAGTCTGACCCTTTGGGGTTGGCTGTTGAGGTGGGCAGCCCAGTAGTCTCCTCGACATGCCGGAGTCAGCCCCTTCTGAGGTGGGGTCGGTGGCTACCGAGACTGGGGTCAGGTGCTGACCAGCAGGCAGTAGTGCAGGCCACCATAGCTCTGCAGCCTGAGTTTGGTGGGTTCACTGACCCTCAGTAGTGGTACCCCACCTGTGGTGTGCTTAGATCACCACCTTTGGGGCCGATCAGAGCACCTACAGGAGGTGAGAGTACTGTGCCCTGGATTGCTCCTTCAGGTGCTTCCCAGAGATGCCAGCTACCTAGGCTGGCCCTCTCAAGGAGGAGGGCTCTTCAGACTCTGAGGGTTGAGGGGCATGGGGTCAGCACGACTGCCTTTTTCGGGGCCCACTCAGGCTCTGGGAGAAGCCGTAGAGGATCTCTGCTCTTCCTCCTCGGTCTCTTTGAGAGATCCCCATTCTTTGAGGTAGGGGACCATCCTTCTGACTTATATGGCCCCAGTTGCCTCACAGGGGATTCTTCTGGGCACAGCCAAGACAGTACTGAAATGGCTGTTCAGCTGTTGGCTGTGGGGTCTTCCTGGGCACCTTCTTCCGTGGGTGTTCCTGGTCCACTCCTTAGGCCAGGAGGAGGTCAGCTGACATCTCTTCTAGGCTCTGTCCCCATCCCTCTGCCACATTCTCCTGTGCTCCTAGGTATCCTTGGTCCTAGTGGGCCTCTCTCTTGGGAGCAGCTCAGAGGTGGCTGCTCAGTTCCCTGCTTACGTTAGGGCTATGGATAGCCAGGTTTTTCAACCTCCCCGTGCAGCCACCCACTGAACAGCCGGTGCCCTCCAGCTCCTCATCCCCTCTTCTGGGGAGAGGAACCTTCTGTCCACGCTCTCCAGTTGCTGATCTCGCTGAGTATCAGCGCCTCGTGAAGATGTTGGAGGACTTGCACCTCACCCTACCACTATCAGCAATCTTGAGCACTGGCGCATGTCTTTAGGTGATTTTGTCGAGGCCACCCTTGTGGTGCCACCCTGGCCTGCTCCCCTTCGGGAGTGTGCATTGTGCCTCTGGCAGAGGCCCTTCTCTGGAGTTTCTGCCCCAAGGGATCTCAGCCAGAGGTATTGCACACCCCCCAGAGTCTCCAGGTTCCATGCCTCATCCACAGTTTGGATTGAGAGTTGGATACTCTTGATGGGCTTTGCACCTTCACCGTGACCAGCCCCCAGATCAAGACTCCTCAGATTTTGACTTCTGAGGTAGGAGGACTTCTACTCGCATGGTTATTACTTTCCATTTCTGCACATCAGGCCCACTATGCAGCATATGATAGGTTCTTGTGGTCCAGGCTGGGTCAACTCCTAGCCTCATTGCCTGATACAGAGCAAACCAGATAAGCCATTGCACTCTCTGTGTGGGTGAAGCTAGCAAGGCACCAAGCAAGGGCATCTTATGATGCCAGCGAGGTAGCTACCAGGGTCATAGGGATAGTGATCTACACTCAGGTGGACGGCATGGCTGCGCCTTTCCTGGTTGTCACCCTTGGCCTGGCGAGGGTGATTAACTCCACTGACCAGAGAGCCTATTTCTCCTCCCATAGAGTGAGACGGCACTTGTCGGGCAACTTCCTCTCCTCGGGGATCCCATCTCACTCTCTCACTCTCGGGCCTCTCCAGGCCCTGAAGGTTCTCCTCTTAGTGTGTCACCTACTGAAAGCTAAGAGACCTTGTCCCTTAAGGTGTAAAACAAAACCCTTTCGGGGGCTCAGTGCTCACCCAACAGTGATTAATGGTGAAGATTGACACAGATAAGATATGAAAATTACGTACCTACCATAATTATGATCTTTCTATGTATCTTCATCATTCATCATGACCCCACCCTCCATCCCCTGGGGCCTCAGTCTCTGGTCCCCTTCCTCTCTGTGCCCATCCTCCTCTCCTTTCTTAGGAGTGGGGTAAAACAGAGCACACAGGGGATAATTTTTCCCGGGAGAGTGGACAGCAAGGGGCACTCCTTCTCCAGTGCTCTGGCTCCACCCCCTGTGAAGTGGGAGCTGTCAGTTGCCTCCTTTCTCTTCTCCTGCCTGTTCCTGTCCAACCTATTTTCTCCTTCTTTCAAAAAAAATGGGAAAATGCCCTTTTTTCACCAATAATCTTTTCTTTGAGAGGGTGTTGATTCCTGTACCCTGTCCTTCTTCCAGAGTAGCCGACTTGCTTCAGGAGTGTTTGACAGTCATTCTGTGCCTTGAATTCTGGAAGAAAGCCTTTGGCTGCTCCTTGCAGTTCCTATAAAATCTGGAGATGGACCAGAGTCTGGGATGTTTAACCCCCTTTCTAAATCCTTTACCCACCCTACCTCCCTCTTCCTTTTCCAGAGATTGGGCCTTCCAACCTCTAGTTTCTGACTTTCTCCTTTCTGTCCTCTCTCAGTCAATATTTCTCCTTTTGGTTTATATATCTTTTCCTTTTCTGTCCCTTGGATTTCCTTGTCCCACCCTCCACTCCCTTCCTCTTACCTCTCCGGCGACTCAGAACTGGCAGGCAGTCGGAGTCGATGCAGCCTAACTGTCAACCCACGAGCGCCACCCAGTGCGTCCAGCCTCGAGGGCGCACTGATGGTGCATCGCCCACCTACCGTAAAAAAAAAAAAGTTCTCATGGTCCTGACATCTGGCAGAATGTAAAGATCTTGTGCAATTTTTTAATTAGGTCAACAATGATGCATTACATGAAATAAAATAATGTATCAGTGATTGTGCGTGAGTAGTTATTTATTTTGACTGTTCAGTTATTTAAGTAATCCACAGGTTATGATCTTGATCTGTCTTGTTCAAGCCTTTAATACTAACTGACTAACAGAAAATACCTATCAATGTGCACCTTTATGATGTAAGCAGCTGAATTAAACTTCCTCCATTAACAGTTTAAAGGTTACAGTTGTTTACATATTATTATTTATTTATTTTATTTATTGAAGCCTTGAAATTACAACCTTTGAGTCAAAAACTGATTTGTAAAGCCTCCATGTCACTGTAGCTAAAAGATGAGTAACATGCAGGAGGGGAACAGAGGGAGGGAGAAATTAGATCAAAATAGGTGGGAGGAGCAGGGTAAATTGAGAAACACAGCCTTAATTTATTTTCAAAGTTCAAAGTTCAAGTTTATTTATACAAAAGATGTTTACAAACAATACATTTTATCACATCCATCACAGAACATACATAAAATATTAATCATAAGACAAAATAAGTAAAACATTGGAATACAATATTGTAAACAGCATAAATGAGAAGATTATAAAATGAATTATACTCAGAGTTCACTTTTTCATCTTATTAGCGAAATTTGCCATACCATACATTATCCTAATATTTTCCAGACTAAGCAGGCACTTCATACGATATCCTTATTTTCCAGCTTATCTACCATAATCAGAGGGTTATCTAGTTATCTTTTTTTTTCATTTCATCACATTCTAATAACTTATGTTGTAAACTTTCTGCATTATCCTTTTACAGTTGCATTTTTTTCCTATTCCCAAACTGACACCATTTGTTATATTGTAAATTTACAATACCCATACTTTCCAACCTCATATTGCACAAATTATTCCTATGTTTTTTATTTTCACAATATACCAGATATGTTTCCATTTTCCCATTTACTTTTATGTCAGAATAATACCCATATCTAGCTAACTCATGTAGTCTGGCAAGGTCAGTTTGGAGCGCAACATCAGAGAATCTTTGAATAACAGCCTTCATAAACAGGTTTGCATCAATCATGGCTTTATTAGACCATATATCTTCCATACCAAAATTCTTTGATAAATTATTCAAACTTTGGAACCGCCCATTCATACCTGTCTCTCCTTTAATCTCTCCAAAAGTCAATCCAATATAATTTGGGAAGCCTATCCATGGACATCTTCATTACCTTCTCCCAATATTTTATGGCTCTAATATTAATTTTAACATTTAGAGCAGGAATACCTGCTTCTAATCTCATAAAGGCTGTTGGGCAATCCCATGGGAGCTCAGTATATTTCTCAGAAAGGCATTTGGATAGATTCTGGTTTTGTGTCTCCTGACAGCAGGCCCCATACTTGCAGCCATATAACGTCTTTCTAATGGTTTTAGCTTCAAATGTTCCCCTTAGAGCCGTGAAAGAATTATTAGCAAACCTGTTGACAGAGGCATATATAGCACTCATTGAGCTATATGACTTATTGTTTATCTCACATATATGATCATCCCACCTCAGGTCATTCTCAAATATAATTCCCAGATACTTAAATGATTTCACTTCTTCTGTTCTTTTATTGTTAATTTACCAGAAGCGTTCACATAATTTTTCCCAAATGATATTATTTTAGTTTTCTCAATATTCAACTCTAGTTTCAGTTTGGCAAATGACTCCATCAAACTTGTTGCCCTCTTTAGGCCTAAAAGCATTTGTGAGATAATCAGAGCATCGCTCTGCATATAATAGTAACTGGATTGGGCAACTGTATAGGCAAATGTATCGATCTTAGCCATATCTCTAACTATTGTTTCAATATCTTACCTGTACCCTTACAAAAAAGACCCTCCTTGGGCTTTCCCCACCAGGATTGACCACCACCATACGCGCTCTGTCTCACTAGTTCATACTGGACCTCTGGGAAAACCTCTCTTGTTATCCCTAGAGCTAGGACCTCTCACGCCCAAGAGCCTTCAGCTTTAGGGCCCCTCCTGGTTCAACACACTGCCCCTCCATCTCCGAAGCTCCAACTATACGTGCTTCAAAACTTCCTTACGTAACCACCTTATTAACACCCGATGCTGTAACTGCCACTAGTCAAAGCCGACTCAATACTTATGACAAAGCTTATTACTAAGCTGCTAAGGACGACATAACTCTGGTATTGTTTGCATCCATCCTACCTGTACCAGCTTGTTTGTATCTATGTCTTAATTTTACTGTTATACTTATGTGTTGTACTGCTATACTGTGTATTTTGGTTTGTCTTACTGTGACAAGGTACCTTTGTAAATGAGCCTATGGCTCAAAGGTTTTCAAACTGCTGTTTAAATAAAATTAAAAAAATAAAATATACAGATTAAACAATATTGGGGCTAGTAGGCATCCTTGCTTGACCCTTTTCCCACTTTTATCTCTCTTGAAAGTGCACCATCTCTAGAATAACGCACTAGGGCAGTGGTATTATAATGTAACCTTTGTAACATTTTTAACAGATGCTTATCTATGTTTAACATTGTCAGAATCTCCCACAATTTATTTCTATCCACTGAGTCAAAAGCTGGCTCTTATGTTAACAAAGCATACATAAAGTACACATTTTCTTCATTAACATATAGTTCCAACAAATAATTCAACGTAAAACCAAATCCAGCTTGTTACAATTTTTCTTAAAACCACATTGGTACTTTGAAATTAGTTCTTTCAAACAACAAGAAGTCTTGCTGTATTCTGACTATTGCAGTGATATCCAACCTTTGAACTGCCCGGAGAGGAAAGAGTTAACTTTCCATGCAAGGCATGGAACACTGAGCTCTAGCTTCGGTTGAGACTCTGTCTGTTGTTGTTTGAACCTAAACTGCTAAATTCTTTACTCTGCCTCACTGAACAGTCGCTCGAGATTTCTCCTTCAGCTCAATTCAGTTTAGTCGGTTAAAGTGTCATTTTTCCTTCGTTCAACTGAATTTCTTCTATCTAACCTGTCGGATCAGTCTCTGTCTGTGGTACCGTGAGTACTAGATAGGTTTATTATTATTAGTTTCTGTGTGGAACTTGTAAACATCGGATCGGTTCTGTTTGAACTGATCAGGTTTGTAAAAAGTTTGTTCTGCTTTTTAGAGTGTGGTAACTGGTCCTTATCAGTTCTAAAAAATGGATTTCATTCACGTTTTTTTCCACTACCTGTTACTCGTTCAGGAACCAATAGGGTTGTCTTGCCTGGTGGACTGCCGAAAAGGGCAAGTTTGGTTAGGACTGGCCATGTCTGAGAAACCCAAGAAAAAAATGGGCCCACTGGGTTTCAATACTGTAGTGTGTGTGGGGAAACCTTTGCCAAGGATGACCCCACACCACCTGTGTTTATTGTCTGGGGTTTGACCACCCGATTCAGACTGCCAGATTTGCAAAGTTTCCCCACAGCTACCCTGGAAAGAGAGTAGGTAGGCTGAGGGAAAGGGAGGCCAAGAAGTCCGCTGACCCAGATGCCCAGCCCGGTTCAGTTCCAACCAAACCAGAAGAGTGCCCTCTGACCAGGGTGAAACTTCTTCAGGCAAGGAGAACCGACTCTGAGGAGTCAGTTCTGGTTAAAGAAAAGAAGGGATAAGTAAGTCGGTTCAGATCCACAGTTCTTTCTCCGACCACTGATGAAATAGCCAGAGCGATAAGGATTGTTCAATCATAACTTCGTTCCGACCGAACCGCACCATCGGTTAGGGGCTCAGTTCGGTCAGGTTCACCCGGTTCGATTATAATTTAGAGGATTTTTATGAACTAGAGGAGGAGGAGGAGGAAGAGTATGAGGATAGTGATGGTGATTATGAAAGTCTGGATGTGCACATTGACCGGACATCTCCCCAGACAGACCTTCAGGTGTTTCTTCTCCTAGGCTTTCTGAGTCCCCTTCCCATTTTATGTTTTACAAAAAGTGGCTGAAACTCTCCAGCTTCCTATGGAGGAAGCAGTAGAGGATCAGGAGGAGCCTGATTATGTTGAGATGATGGACATCCCAGAGTCCAGGAGATTGTCTATTCACCTCCATAAGTCTTTTGGAAACAGACATTTAAAAATTTTAAAGACTCTAATTCTATACCTCCCGTGGACAAAAGAATGGACAAGACGTATACTCTCTCAGGCTCAGATACAGAGTTTCTTTCCCAGCAATGCAGCCATGTTAAGGGAAGTGCAGGCTGCCTCTGATAAGGTAATATACACTTGGCTTCACACCCCCAGATAAAGACTCCAGGAGGAATGATGCCATGGCAAAGAAACAGTACATAGCAGCATCTTTGGGACTCAGGCAGGCTAATTATATGGCCTACACACAGCTAGATATCAGAAGTCTAGATGGGACACTGTGATGGCTCTGGCTAAACAGGTCCCTGACCAGCTTGCCAAGGAGCTGGAGCAGGTGGCTGCAGATGGTACTGAGGCATCCAAGGTGCAATTTCATGCTGCTGTGGACTCCAATGATGTTTCATCTAGAGTAATGGCTACATGTGTGGCCTTCAGAGGATGGCTTGGCTCAGATGTACTAGCCTGTCACAGGATACCCAGACTAAGGCCATGGATTTTCCTGTTATTGGTAATTCTCTGTTTGGGGAGCAGACAGAGAACTGCATGAAGAAATGGATGAGTACAGGACCACCTATATAGGAGTGCTCAGGCCAAGGAAAGGCAAGCCACTCCCCAGAGGCAGGATTCCAGTGGCAGGGGCAGGCCTTTTCATAGGCCTTTCTACTAAGCCCAGGCCTCCTCTTCCGCCTTTGCTCAGAGGGGTTCTTCAGAGAAAGAGGCAGACGGGGTATAAGCAGGCCTGCTACCACCCCTCAGCCGAAAGCTCCGCAAACAGGCACCCTGATGGGTTTGCTAGGGCCAATTCTCCACTACCCATAGGGGCAGGCTGGCTTACTTTGTCCAGGACTGGATGTCTTTAACATCAGACAAATGGGTCCTGGAAGTAGTAAGCAGGGACTGGTTCTCAGCTTCAAACAATTTCCCAAGATGAGAACCAGATCCTTTCCACCTGCAAATTCTTCGGAGGCCCTTGCCCTAGAGGCAGAGGTCTCTTCCTCTTGGCTCGTAGAGCTATAGAAAGGGTTCCACCCTACACAGGGAAAGGGATTGTACTCCAGGTACTTCCTAACCCCCAAAAGACAGGAGAATGGCAGCCCATCCTGGATCTCAGATATTTAAACAAGCACCTTTTAAAGCCAAAGCTCAAAATGGTGACTCTGGGAATAATTCTACCCTCTCTAAGGCCAGGGACTGGCTAGCCTCCCTGGACCTCAAGGATGCCTATTTCCACATTCTCATCAGATGCTCCCACACAACGTACCTCAGGTTCGAGTTGCCTCAGGCTACTATCAATTCAGAGCAATGCCCTTGGCCTAACATCAGCTCCAAGGGTGTTCACAAAATGCCTGGCAGTAGGTGGTTGCTTTCCTAAGTAGAAAAATATCTTCATCTTTCCATACCTGGATGACTGGCTCATAGTGGATCAGTCTCCAGACCAAGTCAAGTCACACCTACAGATAACTCAGCAACTGCTCACTTCTCGAGGATTCCTCCTGAATCTTTCAAAGTCAGTTCTAGAGCCAGTGCAGCTCCTCACCTTCATAGAGGTGGAGCTGGATAATAAGTGCAAGAGTCTTTCTTCCCTGGACAGGCAAGGACCCTGTGACACTGGCCTCTTCATTCACCCTTCAGGGTGTCTCGACCAGCAAGGCATTTTCTGCAGCCCTGGGCTACATGGCTGCCTCTACGGCAGTGGTCCAAGGAGCAAGATTTCAGATGAGGGACATTCAGTTCCACTTAAGAGCCTTCTGGTCCCAGAGAAGGATTCTCTGACCAAGCTAATCCCAGTGACTCAAACCCTGATCCAGGCTTTGCAATGGTGGCAGGATCAGGACAACCTAAGGCAAGGAGTTCCTTTGTCACTCAATCTCATTCTCTAGTCCTTACCACAGATGCCTCCCTCTTGGGCTGGGAGCCCACTTGGGGATCTGACCACCCAAGGGTTGTGGTCACCTCAAGAATCTCTGCTTCACATCAGTCTCTTAGAACTTAGAGCAGTGTTTCTAGCACTGTTTTTTCCAAGTCTGTTCAGAACAAACTAGTTCAGATCAGAACAGACAATACCACCACAATGTGGTACATCAACAAGCAAGGGAACTTGGTCTATGGCCTTGTGCACAGAAGCAATGAAGTTGTGGTTCTGGCCTATTCCCTGAATACCTCTCTGATAGCAGTGCACCTCCCAGGGAAGGACAATGTCCTGGCAGATGCTCTCAGTAGGATATCCCGGCCATCACGAATGGTCCCTGATCCCCTAATTTTAAAGGTGATCTTCTCCAGATGAGGCACTCCACAGATAGATCTTTTGCAGCCCCAGACAATCACCAACTTCCTCTGCTGCAGACCCCAGTGTTGGGCCAGTCCCCTGGATGCTCTAGTTCTCAATTGGGAAGGGAAATTCCTGTATGCTTTTCCCCTTCCCTCTTCTGTCCAAGGTACTAGTCAAAATCAGGTCTCAACCCTGCAAAGTGATTCTGATTGCTCGGACTGGGCCAGACAGCCCTGGTACCTCTCTTACTGTCCTTAGCAGTCCACCTTCCTGTCTTTTCCAGGAATTACAACCTGTTAACATGTTCTTAGGGAGGGTTTGGTATCCGAATCTCAAATCTCTCAATCTCAAGGCCTGGCTCTTGAAGAGTTAGAGTTTGCTGATTTGCATCTCTCTCAAGGTGTTCTGGATATTCTAAAGGCTTCTCAAAAGCCTTCCACCAGAAAGACTTACAACTCCAAATGGAAAAGGTTTACTATTTGGTGCTCTGGTAAGCATATTTCTCCAGAGTCTGCTGGGTTGCCTACAGTCCTGGACTATATGGTTCATCTCAATAGCTTAGGACTCAGACCAGCTACACTTAGAGTGCATCTGTCAGCTGTCTCTGCCTTCTTGTCAGCAGGCAAGCCCTCTTCCCTTTCAGCTCATCCTGTATTCTGTAAATTCTTCAAAGGATTGCTGCATAAAATCCTCCCATCAGGGACCCTGCCCCTGCTTGGGACCTTAATGTTTGCATTGCTCAGCTTATGCAACCCCTTTTGAGCATTTGTCTCAGCAGAGCTTAAGTACTTGACTTGGAAAACTGTGTTCTTGGTAGCCATTACTTCTGCCAGACGCATATGAGTTGCAGGCCCAGTCAGTGGAGCCTGATTTTATCTCTTTCCATAGAGATAAGGTGGTCCTCAGGACTAATAGGAAGTTTTTGCCTAAGGTGGTTTCAGATTTCACCTTAATCAGTCTATGTCTCTTCCTGTTTTCTTCACTGACCATTCCTCCTCTGGGGAAAGGAGACTACACAGTCTGGATGTGAAAAGGGCCCTTAGCTACTACATAGAGCGCACCAAGGGTCACAGGTTTGACTCCGTCCAATTGTTCCTCACTTATGGTGAGGTTGGTAAGGAAAACCTGCCACTAAGAGACATATTGCCAGGTGGATTGTCTCTTGTATACAATTCTGCTATGAAAATTAGGTAGAATCCCACCCTCAGGCCTGAGGACTCACTCTACTAGAGGTATAGCTGCTTCCCTGGCTGCTGCCAGGGATATTCCTATCTTAGAGATTTGTCAAGCAGTCACCTGGAAAACAGTCCATACTTTCACCAAGCATTACTCTTTGGATATCCAGGCTAGGAGTGATACTGGTTTGGCACAGCAGTGCTTCAGAGCCTGTTCCCAAAGTAGGTTCTGTCCCTCCTCCATGGAGGTACTGCTTGGTAATCTGCAATAGTCAGAATACAGCAAGACTTCATGTTGTTTGAAGAAAAAATTACTCACCTTAGTAATGTTGTTTCTTCTAATGAGTCTTGCTGTATTCTGACCTCCCTGCTTCCCCTCCCATAACCTGGGTTTTGGGATGTGGGTGGGCAGGAGCAGTGTTGGCACCCTAGAGGTGCCCTTTTCTCACCCTCTTATTTTTGGGTGTGTGTTGTGTTTTGTTTTTTGGTTTCCTGACTTGAGTCTTTGCCTTGGAACCAAAAATCTTTTTATTAGATTTAGTTGCCAGTTGGCTAGTGTGAGTTTACAGTTTCCACACAGGACTCCAATGAGTATAGCTTGTAAAGATCTGGCAGTTTGGGTTCAAACAACAACAGACAGAGTCTAAACCGAGCTCGAGCTCAGCGTTCCATGCCTTGCATGGAAGGTTAACTCTTTCTCTCTGGGGCAGTTCAAGGTTGGATATCACTGCAATAGTCAGAATACAGCAAGACTCCATTAGAAGAAACAACATAACTAAGGTGAGTAATTTATTCTTTTCTTCCACCCAGACTAATATTCTCTTCAATAACAAGTGGGTAAAAATCTTTTGGGAAATAGGCAATAAAGTTATTAAAGGAATAATGCATGACAGGGTGTGTGTTGTGGTGATAACACCACACCTGGGGTTGGGGCACTAGTCACAGGCCGAGCGCCCAATGCCCCAGACATGTATGCTATCCCAAATGACACACACCCTGGAGTGCATTATTACTATATTAATGGCTCATTGTTTTACAGAATAAAAATATCATTTTAAAGATGCTTTTATGTGGAAGAATATTTTTTGTTTTTAAGAGAAGATGAAACAATCAAGAAAATGCTCCATCAAAAATAGCTTCATAAAATGCTCCTCTACAGGTTCACAGTGAGGCTGAGACTAGACCTGTGGCATCATGCTGGATAAACCATGGGTCCAGCCCCAACTGACCAATCACAGTCCAAGATTCTTTCTTGCCATTGTATAATGGCCTATAACATAGGGTCATGTTTAGAGCCTTTTTAAATAACAGAACAATTACCCTTTATTCCAATTTAATGGCAACACAAGAGATTGGGCAATTGCCACACATAAACATAACAAAACCTCTGCCCAGTGGCCAACATTATGTAAATAAACTTCAGCTGGCACACCATCAATTCCTGGGGCTTTATTCCTTTTTGAGCTTGTATCACCTCCCTTACTTCCCCAAGGGAAAATAAAAGTGAAACTGGATCACTTTCCTCTTTATCATCCTCCATACCACTAGTATTGTCATTTCCATAGATCTTACTAAAATGACACACCCACTATTCTTCTGATATCAGTCCTAACAAGTTATATTGAATATTAGCCCACAACATCCAAAGGCCACCAAAGTCCAAAATGTTGACTATCTTTCTTAAGGATGGAGTCCTGTAATTTACCCCATAATGACAAGTTCTCATCCCAGAAATTCTTTAGCATCTATTGACAGATGCAGTATGCCAGCTGGGTTCAGCTGCCCTGGAGAGGAGGAGTCAATGCAAATGGGGAAGGCATTGGCCAAACAGGATACAGTTAGAGGTGCTGCCTGCAGTCAGCCTGAGGGACCTCAGAACTGTTTCTCTGCTGAACTGGCAACACTGCCCGGGAGTGCTCTCTTCAGAGATCTTCCTGTGCCATTTTCTTTCTTTTGAGTGCTGCTTTAAGGTATTTTTATATCATTTCTTCATTTTATCTATCTTTACCACATCTGCGCTGGGTTCCGTGCAGTTGCTGCCGTGTAGTTGTATTTTTCCCACTTCGGCATTTTTTCTGAAGTAAAATTCACCCGTGCATGATAAATTGCATCATTTTATTTAATTTGTTATTTTTTAGTATTTATCAGTGGTTTTTAATGCTTTTGTGCTAAAATCATTGATTTGTTTTTTGCAGCTATGCATTTTTTCCATTGCGCACCAGCACGAATTCTTGGAACCCTTTTTTCTCTATTTAAATTCAAAATGATTGATATTTGAAGGGTAATCTCTCTTTTGGGGTGAGACTCTCTTGTTTGCTGTGCAGTGGGCTTTGTTGACAAGAGGTGTGGAGGTGGTTCTGTTTTTCTCTTTGTGAAAAAAATAAAAAATAATAATAATAAATCTGTTAAAGTTGATTTTGATTTGTTTAAGCTTTGGCCTAACTATTATTATCTGGGCTTCAGTCTACCTCCCCTCCTCTAAAAGTGCTAAGGAGGGTACCTCAGAGTTAACACAAAGAAATGACAAGTCCCTTGGGATTCTATTATTACAAGTCTGGTTCTGTAGTAGTTGTTTCTCTGTCCAAGCCTTTAATTTGAAAATAGGTAGGGTGCCCTCTTCCCTGCTCAAAGATAGAGACTAATCTCCTCTCACCTTCCCTCCTAAAGGACTTAGGAAGTCATCAGTGGTTGGTAAAATTATGCCTTCTGCAACTGAATTTCTGAGAGCTTGACAATTATTCCAGACTTTATATTTCTGGGCATGTTCTCGGCTCCTTCAGGTCTGAGTATTCCTTTCCATGTTAATTCTTATGCCCAAGAATATTATTGTTGTTATTATTATTATTAGTAATTTTGGAGAGGATTTCTTCATGAACTCCTCTCGGGACCCACTAATTCCAGTCGGTCACCCTGAGGTTGATTCAGGTTATGGTATAATGAGGCATTTATATTCAACGGTGGACTCCTGGACTTTTCCCTCCAGGATGACACTGATAAAGAGGTGGAGGACGCGACTTTGTAGATCTGATGGTTGCTCTCCTCCAAAGAGTTGACAACTCTCTGAAGACACCTACAGGTAGGTTCTGAAACCCTCCTTTCTTTCGGGTTGACAGAAGCATTCAGAGGAATTACCAGCTCAGTAAGTGTTCTCGGTTTTTACCTGTGCACTTTCAAATTAAAGAGATTTAGTGGAAACAGTGGCTTGTTTCTCGGCCTCATGCCACTGTCTGCTTTCCTCCACAGATAGACTGTAGATAATCATATACCATGTGTAGAAATTTTACCTATTGCCTCTTACCTTTGTAGCATACTCTATTATATATTAAGAGTGTTTGATGTATGCTGTCCTTGCCATAGTGCAACAGCTCTGGAGCACTATTCACAGGAGGCTTGCTGAAATACCCAAGTGGCATATAGTAGCACTATGCCCTCATAGTAAGTCATAATGTTACAGCTTCTAGAGTCTTGGCATATGTCATTTTCTTCAGGCTTGCCTGTCTGAAAAGTTCAGCCTTTTGGGCTATGCTTTAGTGCAACTTTTGGTTTGTCTTTATGGCAAACAAAAGCTGACAGAGCATGTATGGATGAGTTTAACTCTCCTAGTACTCAGTTAAAGATAAGCGTTCCTTCCCAGAAGTCTCAGTGGGAGTCTTTGGGTTGGAATTATCCTCCCTTTAACCTTTTTTCCCTAGGCCAAGACATTAGGAAATTTTCCAAATGTGAAGTTTTCCAGGGTTTAGGCAGGAATGCTCTTTTCATTCTTGGTAATCCCTTTTTCTTCAGTTACTTTTGTTCTTGGTTCAAGTCTTTACCCTTCTTTGGTTGGTGTAAAAAATAAATAAATAAAAATTAATTAATAAATAAATAAAGGGAGATAGATGTATGCAGATATTGACATATAATATATATATATATATATATATATATATATATACACATATACAGTATAGCTATGTACATGATAAGTAAATAAATATCTAAAGTTCACCTCCAAGTGTTGCATTCTCTGTTTTTCTTCAGTAGCATGTCAGCAGTGGGAACTAGATCACTAGAACCTCGTGAGGGTCAAAGTCGTGAAAGGGTTCCCTTCCCTTTGGAGTTGGACTTTTTTGGGCTATTACCTGAATTTTAAAGGATAACAGGGAACAGCAAATCATTATCAACTTTCACAACCTGGGATCAGGATGCTTCCTTGACTCAGGTCTTTCTTTTGCAAACGTAGGGGATGTTCTTGTCTCCCTTGATACATTCTCTGTTCTCAGTTCCTTAGTACAGGGTTTTGCTCAGGCAGTTTTCTTCCATGCCATTTAATCTGCCTCCAGAGTGTTCTCAGATACGGAGTAAAAATCAGGCTGTTCTCCAGGTATCTGGGTAGGTTGACAGTCCTCACCTGAAGATGGGGAATCTCTGGTTTCCATTATCAGAGGCTTGGCTGACCTTAGTTGATTCTCCTTGACTTTGGTTTTCAAGCTGTAAGACTGATAGGTTATTTCCTGCAGTCTTGGGGGTTCTTTGTACCTGCAAGATAAAAGTTCCCTAACTGTCTAAATCTCATCAACTTTTAGGGGCAATGCTCATCTCCTGTCAGGGTAAGTTCTTTGCCTGTATATGGTGCATAAGTTTGTCACTAGAGTCACGAGGCTAGACCTCTAGGACAAATTCCAAATAAGAGAATTTTTGTGAAGCCTGAACCCTGTTACAAGCTGGATTGGTGTAAGAGCATGAACTTCACACCTCTCCCCTTCAAATCTTCGGTACAGAGGCTTCCTTCCGGTGGGAGCTTCCCTTGAGAGGTTCGATCTTTGGGTCTTGGTTTCTGAGAGAGTCCTTCTTTCATCAATCCCTGGAATCTCAGAGCATCTTATCAGGCCTGCATTTTTCAGTCCAGAGGTAATTTAGTACAGAGAGGACTGGACGATATTCCTGCCCTGTATCACCACCAACGTTTTGGACACAGGGCTTCCAATCTCTCCACAATAGCTGAGTTGTGATCTCTAGCTGGCTTCTTAGGAGGTGTCTTAGTCACTCATCCATCCATCTGTCAGACAAGACACAACACTTTGGCATAGTCAGGGGCACTGCAAGTGGGCCTTTGGCAGATCCTCTTAGTCGCCCAATAGTCAGGGCCACCGCAAGGGAGCCCTCAGCACCACAAGTCTCTAGCCACATCATTCAGGGGGTAAAGTCAGGTCTGGATCTGAATTTTCGCCTCCAGCCTGAACCACCAGTTTTTCCTTTTCCTGTTGCAGACCCCAGCTCAGGGTTCCATCCAATGGATTTCCTTATCTTGAGACTGGTCAGAGAAGTTTTCTCTCTCCCATATATCCCTTGTTTTCTAAGTACCTCTCTAGTTAAGGAATCAGCCACCATGATCTCTGTGGCTCTGGACAACCTTAGTACTTTTGGGGGAAAAAAGTTTTAGTACCACGAAAACCTCAGTTTTCCTAGTGGAAGTGGCTTTTCCTTGGTACAAGGACAAGAGCCTAGAGTTTTCAGTCCTCTTTCCTCTCATGACTGGATTATTTAGTTCATATCCAGGCATTACTGTCTTGTACTTGGAACTAGTTTGGTCTTTGTGACTTGTTTCCTAAAAAATGTAAAGGTTTTTATTTTCCTTCCT
This sequence comes from Neoceratodus forsteri, assembly GCA_016271365.2. Lineage (NCBI taxonomy): Eukaryota > Metazoa > Chordata > Ceratodontiformes > Ceratodontidae > Neoceratodus > Neoceratodus forsteri. The sequence goes on along the minus strand of CM057459.1, from coordinate 274,375,194 downwards.
ACAGTAGGACAGTAGGCCTCTTTTTGGGAGCACACCTAGTGGTTACTCGGATTCTTTTTCTGTCAGGCAAAGAAATCTGTCATTTCTCAGACCATTTCAAAGAATTACATGAGGGCCATTTCACTTCCAGACCCTTCTAGGGACTGGAGTTTTCCATGGAACACAAAACTCTGTATACTCAAGTTCATGGGTGTCCCTTTGAACCTGTGGCAATTTTGTCCTGAAGCGGTAACATGAAGACAACCTTTCTGCTTGTCTTTTCCTCTGTCAGTTTCAGGCCGGTTTCAGAGTTTCAGGGTTTTCTTTTTAGGCCTTATTTTCTCAGTGCCTTTAAGAACAATTTAGTCCTCTGGACAGATAGAAATCCTTTTCCCAAGTGTTTACCATTTCCACCTTCATCAACACTTTTCTCTGCCTGTACTGCTCTCAGGCAAGTCCTGTCTAGGCTATCTCAAGCTGCTCAGATGGGGCATGAGCTAGTCCTGCCGGTCTGTGTCAGCAGTCCTAGCAGTTCAGGTACTCTCATTATCATCCTTCCTTTCCTGTGTTTTCACAGAAAAGGAGAAATCAGTGACCAAGAGTATTTTCTCATGGGACTGTTTTCCCATATTTGGGTCTGGTACAGCAAGGCTGACATTCAACCCTTCTTGTGCTTAGGACCTGATTCCTGGAGAACAGCTGCTTCCTGGGCAGCGTTCAGGAGCTATCCTTACTAGAAGTGTGCAGACCACTTATTTGAAATTTGCTTCTCACATTCAATAAGAGTTTTCTTGGATGTGTAGTCTGATAGGATGCCAGATTTGGTAGGACAGTACTTCAGAGCCTCTTCTTAAAAACAGGTTTCTGTGCCCTCCTCCCAACTACACTGTTTTGAAGTCTGCATCTGTCAATAGATGCTAAATAATTCCTGTGGTGAGAAGAAACAATTACTCACGAAGTAATATTCTACTTCTTCAGGGTATTACTAGCATTATTGGCCTCCACCCTCCTCCCCTGGAAACCTTGTCTAAAGGCTCTGTTAGGGATTTAGCCAAATTTGACGACTGTCATTCTTTCCTGTGATTAAAAATAAATAAATAAATAATAATCTTTTCTTTATAGTGGGTTAGAATATATGGTGGGTTATTGCTAACAGTTTCTTCCCCTAAGCAGGCACAGTTTTGCTCTTTTCAGCTCTGAAATCGTTCTGAAGTCCCTCAGGCTGACTGCAGGCAGCCTCTACTCTAACTGCATCTTGTTTGGCCAATGCCTTGCTCATTTGCATTGACTCCTCCTCACGGTAGCTGAACCCAGAAGACATACTATATCTGTCAATAATGCTAAAGAATAACCTGGAAGAAGTAATATTACTTTGGTGAGTAATTGTTTCTTATATATCCTCTTCTTTTTATATATCATAGTTTTGTATTCTATTTTTAGATTCTTAAAGGCCTTTAGTATAACTGAGAAGTATTTTGGACCCTAATTTTACCTACTGTTTTAATCTCTTTCCTTAGATTTCTACATTCATAGTCAAACCAAGGCTGGGAGCTACCAATATTAGCCTTTATCATACCTCTGATTTTAGAACTTACTGCCAAAATTAGTTGTTGCATATAATGTTCAAAATATTGGATTTGCTCAATTACTCCAACCTTACTCATTATATCTACTGGATGTTCTATCATATTTTGCTTTTGTATTATCAGATCAATACATTCTTTTGTATATTTATTCCATATAACTTTTCTCCCATACTTAATACACATATTAACATCAGCCTCTATTTCTTCCTATAGATTTTTCCTTTTAACTTAATATTCAATACAATAGAACATAACAGAGGAAAGTGGTCACTATCCACGATTTAAAAATCTTAAAATGCTTAACTCTATGATAGTCTAATGCTTCTACAATGCCTAAATCTAGGACACTCCCTTTAATTGTAGGGAAGGAAATCTCCCCTCTCAATCACCTTTAGTCCTACTATTTAAGATCCTTGAGTTAAATTTATCCAGAAACTGTAGCAGTAATTTACCTTTTCGGTTTAAGACCCCATCCTTTGATTGATGCACAGGTATATTTAAAATATCATCAATTCCCCAATCCAATGCTACATTCTCAATATCACTACTTACACATACATTAAAGTCTCCAACATAAATATAGATATCCCTGGGTATCTAGATTTCAAAGATTCAGTATTCTGTCCTAAATAGTTAAGGATACCAGTCAATTCACTTATTTTAATTGCTTGAGGAATATATATATTAAATAGTGCAAAACATTTCCCTAGGTTGTAATAACAACATACATAAAAATTTATCATACATACTAAATTCAGGATTCTCAGATTCAATTAACAGACTGATACATAGAATCAATCCCCTCTAGCTCTGCCATATGTAGGGGTTTTATATGCTGGGTAAATCCAGCTTTTATAGCCATTTACCCATATCTCATCTAGTTTACCCATCCATGTTTCTTGAAAGAGCAATACTGGGAACTTAGTAAACCACTCCAAACAGGCTTTCAAACAACATGAAGTCTTGCTGTATTCAGACATAATGCAGTTAGCCTCAGCACTTGAACTGCCCCTGAGAGGAAAGAGTTAACTCTATGCAGCAGCACAGAATGTTGAGCTCGAGCTCCGGTTTTCAAACCTCTGTCTATGGTACTTCTCAGTGTAACCGTTAGATTCTTTACTCTGCCTAACAGTGAAGTCGCTCCAGAGATTTCCTCTGCTCAGTTCGGTTTAAACCGCATATCTTTTTTTTTTTATTTTGGATTTCCAGCCTCTGTCTACGGTACAGGTAGTGTGTAGATAGGTAGTGACTGTGTTCTATTTTGGTGAAAAAGTGGAAATTGTCTTTTCTTGGTTTCTTCCCAGTCGGTCCAGTTTGGAACCGACTTTGTTAAATTTAATTTCTGAGATTAGTGTGGTGTTCCTGTACCAATCAGTTTCAAAAGAAACGGACTTCTTGCTGGTTCTTTTAAAAGCCTGTGACACGGTTTGTAACCGATTGGTTGTTTTATTACCTGGCTTGAAAGCTGCAATAGGGTAATTTGTTAGGTTGGCCATATCTGAGAAACCAAGAAGAAAACCAGTCCCACTGGGTTTCAACATATGTACTAGTGGGGAGGCCTTTGATAAGGCCGATCCCTACTTCATCTGTGTTTATTGTCTGGGGTTTGACCACCTCAAGTCAGACTGCCAAATCTGTAAAACTTTCCTAAATCCACTTTAGATAAAAGACTGAGTAGGCTGAAGGAAAGGGAGGCCGAGAAGTCCGTGATCCGGATGGCCAGCCCGGTTCAGTTGCGGCCGAACCTCAGGAGGTGCCTACTGACCTAGGTGATACCTTCTCAGGCAAAGGAGAGCCGACCCCAAGGGGTTGGTTCCGTCAAAGAAAAAGCATAAGTCTGCCGGTTCGGATCCTGTATCCCACTCTCCAACCAAGGACGAAATAGCCAAAGCAATTAGTATTGTCCAATCACTTAGACCGGTTCTGTCCAACCTGGTACGCGGTTGGCAGTCGGTTCAGTTGATCTGTCTCCTCTGGATTATGACCCAGATGCTTATTATGAGGAGTGGGAGGGAGACAAAGACTATCCCGTGATGATGGCGATGATGATGATGATGATGAATGGGGTCTGGATGTGCCCATTGAACTGGACATTTCCCCAGACAGGCCCTCAGGTGTCTCTCCTCCCAGGCTCTGAGTCCCCTTCACACTTTTTATTCTACAAAAGGTGGCACAAACTCTGCAGCTTCCCTTGGTTGAAGCCACAGAGGAGGATGAAGAACCTGATTTTGTGGAAATGATGGACATCCCAGAGTCCAAAAGCTGTCTATCCTCTTCATAAATCCTTGGGGAAACAGACACACAAAATTTTACAAACTCCTAATTCAGTATCTCCTGTGGATAAGGGAATGGACAGGAGGTTCTGTTATCAGGCTCAGCTGCAGAGTTCCTTTATAGTCATTGCAGCCATGTTGGGGTAGTGCAGGCTGCAGCCTGTGACAGGCTAACATTCCTTTGGCTTCACACACCCCAGATAAGGACTCCAGGAAAGTGGATGCCATGGCCAAAAAACAGTATTTGGCATCCTGTTTGGGACTCAGGCAGGCTACTTATAGGGCCTACACAGCCAGTTCCAGAAATCCAGATGGGATACGGTTCTGGAACTGGCTAAACAAACCTCTCCCCAGCTAGCCGAGGAGCTGGAGGTGGTGGCTGCTGATGGAATTGAGGCATCAAAATGCAATTTCATGCTGCTGTGGACTCCAGTGATGTAGCATCTAGAGTCATGGCTACATCTGTGGCTCTCAGAAAACATGCTTGGCTCAGATGTACTAGCCTTTCACAGGATACCCAGACAAAGGCCATGGATTTTCCACTAGTAGGTAACTCTCTGTTTGGGGGAGCAGGCAGAGGCTTACATGAAGAAAATGGATGAATACAGAACCACATACAGGAGTGCACAGGCCAAGGAAAGGCATGCCACTCACACAAGCAGCAGTCTAGGGGTAGGGGCAGGCCCTTTCAAAGGCATTTTACTAAGCCCAGGCCTCCTCTCCCTTCCCACAGAGGGGGTTCTTCAGAGGAGGGGCAGGAGGGGATGAGCAGAGCTGCTCCTCCTCCTCTCCAGTCTAAGGCTCCTGCCAAGCAGACACCTTGATGTGTCAGCCGGGTCGACTCCTATTTCCAGTAAGAGCAGGCTGGCTTACTACTTCCAGGTCTGGAAGTCTGTGACCTCAGACAAGTGGGTCCTGGAAGTAGTAAGCCAGGGGACTACCCTCAGCTTCAAAAATTTTCAAAATAGAGGGCCAAGTCTTTTCCACCTGCATCACTGTCGAAACCATTGACCTAGAGGCAGTGGTTTCCTCTCTTCTAACTCTCAGAGCTATAGAGAAAGTTCCTACTCAGCACAAGGAAAAGGACTGTATTCCAGTTGCTGCCTTACCCCAACAAAAACAGGGAGTGGTGACCTATCCTAGATCTAAGGTATCTGAACAAACACATTTCAAAGCCCAATTTCAAAATGGTAACTCTGGGAATAATCCTTCCTCTCTAAGGCCAGGGATTGGCTAGCATCTCTGGACCTCAAGGATGCCTACTTGATATTCCTATCAGGTGCTCCCACAGAAAATACCTCAGGGTTTGAGTTGCCTTCAGGCCATTACCAATTCAGAGCCATGCCATTCAGCCTAACATCAGCTCCAAGGGCATCCACAAAGTGCCTTGCAATAGTGGTGGCTTACCTCAGAAGACAGGGTATCACCATCTTCCCGTATCTGGATGACTGGCTTTTAGTGGGTCAGTCACCTTTACAAGTGAAGTCAGCTCTTCAAACTACCCAGGACCCACTCAGCTCCCTGGGGTTTCTTCTCAATCTTTGTTACTCGAACCAGTTCAACTTCTCACCTTTATAGGCATAGAGTTGGACTCTGTACAAGCAAAGCCTTCCTTCCCTAGCAGGTAAAGGCCCTAGTGGATCTTGCTTCCTCCTTTCGATCTCAGGTCTCCGTCCAGCAAGACAGTTCCTCCAGCTTCTGGGCCACATGGCAGCTTCCACGGCAGTAGTGCAGGAAGCAAGGTTCCAGATGAGGGACATTCAGTTTCAGCTGAGGTCTTTTTTGGTCTCAAAAGAAGGATTCATTTACCAAACTGATTCCAGTGACTTAGACTTTGGTCCAAGCTCTCCAGTGGTGGCTGGACCAGGACAACCTCAGACAAGGGTTCCATTTCTCCCTCAAGTCCCATCAGTAATTCTAACTACGGATGCTTCTCTCCTAGGGTGGGGAGCCCACCTGGGAGCCCTGACAGCTCAGGGCTCTGGTCTCCACAGGAGTCTCTCCTTCATATCAATCTCCTGGAACTCAGGGCAGTTTTTCTAGCCCTGCAGACCTTCTCAGATTCAGTCAAGAGCAAGGTGGTCCAAGTCAGAATGGACAACACCACCACAATGTGGTACATCAACAAGCAGGAGGCACTCTGTCCTTGGCCTTGTGCACAGAAGCCATGAAGCTGTGGTCTCTGGCCTATTCTCTTCAGAATTCTCTGGTAGCAGTTCACATTCCAGGGAAGGATAATGTACTAACAGATGCTCTGAGCAGAATTTCACAGGGACACCACAAATGGTCCCTGGATCCTCACATCCTGCAGGTCATCTTCTCCAGGTGGGGCACTCTAGAGATGAGATCCCTTTGCAGCACCAGACAATCATCACCTTCCTCTGTTTTGTTGCAAACCTCCAGTCCTGGGGACGGTTTCCCAGGATGCTCTCTTTTTGGACTGGAAGTGCAGGTTTCTCTATGTCTTCCCTCCTTCCCTCTGCGCTCAGAGTTCTGATCAAGATCAGGACTCAACCCTGCCACAGTGATACTGGTGGCTCCAGATTGGAGCCAGACAGCCTTGGTATCCTCTACTGTTGTTCTTGTCAGTGTCACATCCACTGTCTCTGCCCAGGACATACAATCTCCTGTCCTCCTCCCAGGGATGGATCTGGTACCCCAATCTCAAGTCTCTCAATCTCAAGGCCTGGCTCTTGAAGAGTTCGAATATGCAGCTCTACATCTTTCTCAGGAGTTCTGGATATTCTGAAGGTCTCAGGAAACCTTCCACTAGAAAAACTTACAACTCCATATGGAAAAGGTTCAGTATTTGGTGCTCTCAGAAAGGCATCCTGCCTGATTCTGCAGACATTTCCACAACCTTAGACTATCTAGTTCATCTCAATGGTTTAGGCCTTAGGCCTGCCACTCTGAAGGTTCATCTAGCAGCTGTCTCTGCATTCCTCTCAGCAGGAAGGGCTCTTCCTGGTATCTCATCCTGTTTTCAGAAAGTTTTCAAGGGTCTGGTTCACATTACCCCTCCCTTTGGGAGCTCACTCCGACTTGGGATCTTAATGTCTGCATAGCTCAGCTAATGCAGCCACACTTTGAACCTCTGGCTTCTCGCCAAATTGGAAGTATGTGACCTGGAAAACTGTGTTCCTGGTAGCTATTACTTGCCAGGCAGATTAGTGAGTTACAGGCTCTGTCAGTGGAACCTGACTTCATCTCCTTCCATAGGGACAAAGTGGTACTAAGAACCAATAGGAGGTTCTTGCCCAAAGTGGTATCAGATTTTCATCTGAACCAGTCTATATCTCTCCCTGTGTTTTCACTGACCATTCTTCTTCAGGTGAAAGAAGATTACACAGTCTGGACATTAAGAGGGCCCTTAGCTACTACATTGAGCATACTAAGGCACATAGAAATGACTGTCTTCAATTGTTTCTCACTTATGGTGAAGTGGGAAAGGTAAGCCTGCCACTAAGAGAACTATTGCCAGGTGGATTGTTTCTTGTATACAATTTTGTTATGACAAGTTGGGTAGGATGCCCTTTCAGGCCTGAGGGCTCACTTGACTAGGGGTACAGTTGTGTCTCTAGCTGCAGCCAGAGATATACCTTTGTTAGAGATCTGTAAGCAGCCACCTGGAAAACAGTACATACTTTTCACCAAGCATTACTCTCTGGCCATCCAGGCTAGAAGTGATGCTAGGTTTACTACAGCAGTACTGCAGAGCCTTTTCCCAAAGTAGGTTCTGCATTCCCTCCTCCATAGGAACTGCTTGGTAGTCTGCATTATGTCTGAATACAGCAAGACTTCATGTTGTTTTGAAGAAAAATTACTCACCATAGTAATGTTGTTTCTTCTAATGGAGTCTTGCTGTATTCAGACCTCCCCTCCCTCCCTCTCAGAACCTGGTTTGGGAAGTGGGCTGACAGGTACAGTGTTGCACCTCAGGGTGTACCTTGTACCCTCCCTCTTAGGTGGGGTACATGTTATTATTTTTCTGGTGTTTTACTTAAATATTGTCACTACCTTTCCTTTTTGGGTTCTTGACTTGAGTCTTTTGGTGCCCAAAAGAAATCTTTGCCTTTGGCTATATTTTGAACAATTTCCTTACTGTGGTATAGTAGTTTGCTCATAAGAATCTGACGGTTACACTGAGAAGTACACAGACAGAGGTTTGAAAACCGAGCTTGATTGCAACGTTCTATGCTTCTGCACAGAGTTAACTCTTTCCTCTCGGGCAGTTCAAGTGCTGGGGCAAACTGCATTATGTCTGAATACAGTAAGACTCCATTAGAAGAAACAACATTACTATGGTGAGCAATTTTTTTCTTATCTTCCATATTTTCTTTAAAACCAGCCACGTTCCAGGATTTTAAATCTATACCTTTATTCTCATTATCCTGTCAGATTGATGAACCCAGTGTTACTATCTCATCCTCACTGTCAATCAGTCTTATTGTACTATTAAACCTTTTTATAAGATTATATGTCACCAGTTTCACCGTATATGCATTTCTATTCTTTTGTTTGGGTACTCTGTTTATAAAAATTGTAGGTAGCATTTCTACTGCTAAAATTAACTTCTCTTTCTCTAGGTCATTCGATTTATGTGAACCCTTGTTTTCATGAAGAGCTTTTCTCTATTTTCTCAACCCTTTTATAATTCCCCTATTTTCCAATCTGCTGTTTTGTTAACCTTTCCAGCTTATTTCCAACTCTGTCCGGTATTATATTTCCACTTCTATTCTCCTTTTTACCTTTATAGATCAGAGCACTGCCTTCTACCTGTTTGGCATCCTTAATGTTCATGTCCTCTGTATCTTGGGCTAATTCTCTTTTCCTTTGTTCCAATTCACCAATCAGCAGATCTATGTCTTCCTATCTCTATTACCAATTTCTTCTGTTATCATTTGTTTTCCTTTTTACAATCTTTATATCATCATTCTCCTTGAAGTTTCTCCATCTTTTATTTATTTATTTATTTTATTTATTTATACATCAGTTTACAAACCTTTGAGCCATGGGCTCATTTACAAAGGTACCTCGTCACTAAAAATGACAAACACAGTACAACCGAATGTTACAACAATGTGGTTTACAACAAATTAGTTCAACAGGTAAGTTTCAACAATGTGGTATACAATAAAATACTAAAATCAAGCTGTCTTCCATTAGTTATAGAAATTTTAGGTTTCAGGTTCAGTAGAAAAGGTAGGTACAGATCTTTAGAACTTGACTGGCAGAACAGTGGAGTTAGTTACATGCAGGGGTTCAGAAAGTAGGGGCGATGATTGAAAGTCATAACAGGTGCTGGTTGGTAGTAGGTGGGGTGCAGCCACTCAGGGAGCTTTGTCATAGCATTTGAGCAAGACCAACTTAGTAACAGTCACAGCTTCGTGTATTAAATAGGTGATTTTAGGAAGGAGGTTTTGAAACTGGAGATCATGGGAGCATCAGAGATAGAGGAAGCTTGTTGAACCAGGATGGGGCTCTGTAGCAATAGGGCCCTTTGACCTGCAAGGTCTTAGCCCTGGGAATTGACAGGGTGGTTTTGCCAGAGGCTCAAGTTTGTACTAGGGATTTTGTATGGTGGATAGAGGCTGACAAACCTGGTGGGGATAGACCAAGGAGGGTTTTTGTTATGATACAGGTTTGATATCTGAGCGTTCATCTAGGTCAAGCAGCATGGCCTTTTTCATATAGCTGGCAAGTGTGCATTAACCTAGGGACCCCTGTAATTAGCTTACAGGCCTTGTTTAGTGTAATGTGAATTTTGTTGAGGGCGGTCTGATCTGCAGCACCATACACCGCAGCCCATGATCCACAAGGGACCGATAGAAGAGGTAACCACGAGGCAGAGGGCCTCAGGGGGGAGACGGTTTTGTACTGGTATAGGATGCCCAGTCAATATTTGAGGCTGAGGCTAGGGCAGAGATGTGATCATGGAAGGAGAGAGCGGGTCAAAGTAGATCCCAAGGTACTTACATGAGTAGACTTGTTCTAGTGGAAACTTGGTGCTAGAGAGGATCAGAGTTTGAAATTACTGGTTTTGTTTTGTGGGTGGGTGAAGATCATGGTTTTGTTTTTGAGATTTATTACAAGTCTATGCTCCTTGAACTAGCCTTGCATCATTATATGATCTTGTAAGAAGTCCTGAGGCTATAGGGTTTCAATCAGAAGCAAAGATGACGACGGCCATCTGCATACAGCTACATTTTTCCAGTACAGGAACCTGGTAGGGTGTTGAGGTATAGTGAGAAGAGTAAGGGTCCAAGGATGGAGCCCTGGGAACACCAGAGTGGATGGGACAGGTGTCAGAGAGTCCCATTAATTTTGACACATTGGGAGCGGGCAGACAGATAGCGGGCACACCAGGAGACAGGCCCAGAGGCAAATCCAGAGTGGCTGAGGGCATCCAGTAGGAGGGGTGGGAGACAGTGTCGAAGGCTTTTGATAAGTCTAAAACACTGCGCCAGCCAGACAGCCCGAGTCCAGTGAAGAGTGGAAAATTTGAGAACTCTAGGAGGGCAGTATTGGTGCTATGACCAGCACGGAAACTGTGTTGTTCAGGGCAGAGGATGTTGTATTTGGTTAGATATTCCGAAATTTGAGTGACCACCACTTTTCTAAGGCTTTGGAGAGCGGTGAGAGAATGGAGATAGGCCAGTAATTTCTGGCTAGGGACCTGTCTCCACCTTTGTGAATGGTGTGACTGTGGCAATTTTCCAAGCTGAAGGAAATTGCCCCAGACAGAGGGATTTATTAAGGAGACTAGTTATTGGAGGCGAGGACCAGATCCAATACACGGTGAAGGATACATGGATCCAGGGTGTCACTGCCAGTACTATTGCTCTTAAGGGCATTGACTAGGTGAGGTCTGAGTTCTTGGGCAGAGACCTGGTGTAGATGGAAGTAAAGGCGTGTGTGGACTGGGGTAGATGGGGAGGGTCAAAAAATCGCTAGGGAGGACTGGGCTAAGATCCGTGAAAGAAGTATTGAGGCAGTTAGATATAAGGGCTGGGTCAGTGGAGATAGTGCCATTGATATTGATCTGGGAGGATGGGAGAGAGTGTGCTCCCATTTAACTGTTTGATATTGTCCCAGAAGGTTCTGGCATTCCCCAGGAGGAGGTGAGCGAAGACTGATAGTGATCAGCCTTAGCCTTTCTGATGGCCCAGGTACACTTGGTTCTTGCAGCAGCATCGCCTGTCTGTCACTAGGCTGGCCAGTTTCAGTAGCCAGGTGCCATAAATTATCCCTGTGCTTAAGTTGTTGAAGCAGGGCGGGGTCAACCAGGAGCATTCCGCACTTTGGAGCGGAGGGCTGTCAGAGGTGCGAAGATGCTCCAGGCTTTATTGAAGGTTTGAGTGAAGAAAGTTAGCATCAGTATCAATGTCAGGGGCATACTGTATAGGAGACCAATTAATTTGGGACAGAAGTTCCTTGAGATTTTCAGACCACCTGGTCTTAGGCGCACTGTAGGGGTAGACTGTGCTATGGGTTTGGATACTGAGGTGGTCCAGCGCAAAAGTATGGGGAGTGATTGCTAAGTGAGTCAGGAAGGACTTGGATATCTGAGATCTGTTTTGGGGCGATTGGAGGACAACATCAGTGAGTCTAGGCGCCCTCTTTGGATTTATTCTAGTAGGATGGGCAACTAGTTGAGTCATATCAATTGCTGCAAAGGAGTCATGGGTAGCAGAGGAAGAGGGCTAAAGCCAATAATGTTTAGATCGCCCACTAGGATTTGGTCAGAGGGTGGTGTAGCGGATAAGGTAATTGTTAGTGAGACCAGTGCCAGTGTTTGATTTTTGGGGGTAAGTAGGCTGTAGTTAGATAGAGGGCCCTTTGAGGGGTCTGGAGCTTGTCAGGGTTAGAGCCTGTGCCCAAGTCGAGGGCAGGTGCTGGGAGGGCTAGTCCAGTGAGGGAGTCTCTGGTGTAGATAGCATAACCCCACCCCATCTTCCAGCCCAGTCCTCCCGGTAAAGGGAGTAACCTGGGAGGAGACAAAGGTGTCTGGAGTGGACTTTGATAGCCAGGTCTCCACCAGAGTGATAATATCAGGTTTATGGAATGTGACCCAGCATCGGAATGTGTCAAATTTTTTCAGGAGGCTACAGATATTCATTGAGGCAATGCGAAGCCCAGGGAACCAGCAGCTGAGCTGTTGTGAGCTGAGGCCAGGGTTGGGATGTATGTTACCTGACAGGGGTTGTAGAATAACTACAGCTCTGGACGAGGCGGGTAAAAGAATATGTTCGCGACAGACATGAGTGGAGGAGGAGGGGCTTCAGGGTACATGGGGTAGGCAGTGTAGCACAGGCTGGGAAGGCTAGAATGATAAGCCTCCATGGGAGTCAGAGGGAGCTTGGAGGAGGCTGGGGTTTGGGCAGGGGCAGGAGCATAGTGAGGGCAGGGTGTGCAAGTGCTAACACAGATACATAGGGGAGGGTAGTACCAGAGCACAAGTGGGGGTATCAGTTAGACAAGTCATAGTAGCATTGTGATAGATGGGTGGGACAGTGGCATTGGACAAAAGGATGACAAGGAGGCATGTCAGTGGCGGAGAGCATGCATTATGCTAAGGAGCTCAGAAGGCAATGGTAGAAAGAAGTAGAATGTTGCCTGCCTGTAAGCGTTAGTGCCACTTTGGTTCAGTGGTGCGACACCGCCTCTGGTGCAAAGGTGCGGGTTCAAGACTCTCCGGGTATTAGGAGAATGGACCTGGGTAGGAGACAGAATCCAAATCCAGGTGCGGAAACAGGCAGTGGATGGCCCTGAAAATAGGGTGCTCAGTAGTGACTCCTAGTGGTCAATAGATGAAGGCTACAAGGGAGAATAGGGGGTCCAAGTAGGTGGTAACTACAGGTTGGATGTGCAGGTGTAGGCATGGGTGGCGAAGCCAGGGAGAGGAGAGAGTTGAGGCAGCTAGATAGAGGTGAACCAGAGAATGGAGAGAGAAGGGCTATCTGGGCAGGAAATATATGGAGGGAGCACTGGGTCCCTCTAGTGGTTGGCAGAGTATAACCTGCAAATGGGAAAGTGGGAGATAGAAATTTCGCAGCAGGAAATGATGTCATGGAGTGAGTCAATAATTGAAGGCTGCCCCTGGGTGGGTGGGCAGACTACGTGGAAGCCATTGCACTACACCATTTCTTTTGGTGAACATTGCTTTTTCTCTTTACTAACTCCTCCTTTTTGGGGTAACTTCCTCCTCCTTCCTTCCTACATTATTCAAAGCTAGATCATCTGACTTTTCTCCTTGTATAATTGAGGAAGGTTCCTACATAGAATTCAATAAATGAATGAAATAGTGTATTTAATTCCAACAATTGGGTATTACCAAAAGCAATCTCTTTTAACTTCTCTGAATTTATCTATTATAGACTCTGCATTTCCTAATCCTTTGTGTTTCTTATTTACAATATACATCTTTCCCCACCTCATATCACATGGATTTTGTAATTCAGAATAATCCAAATTATTGGCCATTTGTTCATTGTTAATTTTGGTGTTATATAAGGTGTCAAAAAGGACTCAAAATGTTGTAAAACGATTATTTTTACCTTGATATTGATTGATTGAGAGGTCAATCTTTTTGCAAGCTTAGGGCCTCTGTACATACTTGATGATCATTTTCTTGCATTAGATTTATACTTATTTCATTTTCATTAAGCCCTTCACCCAATGGCTTCCCATCACAGGTAAAGCTTTTCATCTATCCATATATCCAGACTGTGGGCCTCAACCACCATAACCTTATTACTCAGGTTAGTGTAAGGGCAGTATATTACTTCCATGGTGGCTCTCCTCCATTTGTTTATCAGAAGGTTTAAAGTCAGAAACATGCAGCTCTGGTCCCGTAATATCTATTAGATTGCTATAATTGTTTTCTCTACTCAGACACTGTGGATTATCCTCCAACCTTCTTATCTCTTCTAATAGCGAATGAATACTCTGGAAGGTCATCTCATTTGATCTTACTGGAGAAGATGTCATTTTGGGTCAAATGCTTTAATAATTTTCTTATTTCCCTTAGTCCATTTGATTATAATTACACTTAGGTTATGAAAACTGTGTTATTTTCTGAGCAGAAGATCGATCCAAACCAATTTTAGCATTTTTCTTGTCTTTACCATTTTACTCTTTACTTTCTCAACCCTGCAACAATATGTTCTTAATTTTTAAGGTTGCATTCTCTCAAGTATACCCAAGTCAGAATTACACAGTCACACTGCTAAAAAAACACAAAACAAAAATGTTTATACAGTCTATAAAACAGGTATTTCCTATGAACTCTCAGTATCTTTTGTATTCCACTTTTCCTTCTGCTTAGGTGTTTTCTTCTTAGTTCTTCCCACAGATGGTGTGCCTAGGACTGGTTAGTCCGAAGGTTGGAGGGAGCATTTGGAGGTCCTACACCGTTTCATTTGGGGGTGCCTGCTGCATGTTGAGGCCACAACAGGAGGTGCTGGTGCAGGTCTACTGGTGAGTGGATGTGCTACTGGCAGCCTCTTGGTCTTTCAGGGTCTGCTGGTGGCGGACTCTTAGCCATGGACCATAGTTGAGGCTCCATTTGTACAGGGCAATTGCCTCCTGAGGCAAATTGTGGGGTTTCTTCTTTCTTCCCAAAACCAGCATTCCTGCCTGCTACCTGCTGAAGAATCTTATTGCAAGAGTCCTTAAAGTGAATCCATATTGAAAGTGAACTGTTGTAAGAGAATCAGCTTAGATATAATGTAAGATCTAATTTCCAGGAGCTCACTGGAGGAACTCCTTGCTCCGTTCCTCTGTTATATTGTGGTTCAGTTTATCATCGGGTACTATAATAATTTTATTTCTAGAAGCAGTGAGAGAGCCTCAATGGTTTTAACATTCATTAAACTCATTTTCTGTGGTAGTGAGAGGGCCACTTTTTGGACATTCTTGCAAGGGCTAGGTGAGAGCTACCCTTGTTTAAACTCTAACCGACTTGGCAAAGATATCATACTATACTTTACTGGACATTAATAATTAATTAATTTAGAGCTGTGCCTGTTTTAATCTTTGATTGTTTGACCAGGGTTTTAAACTCTGGGTGGGTTGGGATTGTTATTGACTTAATTATTTGAGGTGGGTTGGGTTTTTGTTTTTGTTTTCTTTATTTGCATTTTATAATGTGTTGGGGAGGTTTAGTGATGGTCAGGCACTTATTCCCCACCAGACTCAGAGAACTATGTCCCTTTGAATGCTCCCCATTATCATCTGACACCTATTGTTGGTGATTGTGCTTTGGGTATACTTAAGGGTGCAAAAAGGGAGATCTGGGCCTGGTGGGGACAGGAAGGAGGGTGGATAAGGGTCATACAGTATAGGAGATGCCCTGGGGAAAAATGGAGTCAAGAAAGAGGTTTTGCTTATCTTGTCCCCATACACAAGGGCTCCGACGTTAGTGGGCAGGTGTCGAGGTCTTTCCTGATGGCTCATCCTGCTTTGGCGGTGTTATGCAATGCCAGATCTATTAAAAACAAGATAGCTATTATAGCTGATCTTGTTGGATCAATTGATCTGGCTTGCATCACTGAGATTCTGGCTGGATGAAAATGCAGACCCTGTATTGGCTTCAGCTACTCCAGCTGGGTTCTCGGTGATACACCGTCCAAGGTTGGATTGTAGGGGAGGGTGTGGCCATTATGTTTAAGACCGAGCTGGGCCTTGTGGATGTGCTATTGGGAAGTACCAGATCCTTCAAATATATCCTGGGAGAGGGTGTAGACTGCAGGATTCTCCTCATCTACCATCCACCAGGAGATAGAGGAGAATTCCTGCAGGAGTTAGCAGACTTCATTGTCGACATGGTGTTGAGGTCCCCAGATGGATTGTTCTGAGGACTTCAATGCCTGCTTGATGATGAACTCTTGTCTTTGGTCAAAATCTCCTCCAGCTGATGACGCTGGGCCTTACACAGGTAGTTATCTCCTCGACCCATGTAAGGGTCATTCATTGGATCTGATCTTCCTTTTGGGTATGGAGATAGCTGATTTGGGGTGGAACCAGTCAGCTGATCTGACCATCACACCATAAGGTTCAGCTTCAGGGCCCCAAATAGGTCTGCCCCTATGGAGATGGTTCAATACACGCCCTTTAAAGGGATTAAGCCCAGTGACCTATCAGTGGTGCTGGACCTATCGGGCTTGTCAGGTGAATGCATAAGTCCAGATGGTCTTGTACTAGCTTACCATAAGGCAGTGGGAGATGCTCTGGACATGATTGCTCCTGTTTGTTTTGACCTCACCCTTCACCCAAGGAGTCCTTGCTTTGATGGCTCCTTGAAGGAGCTGAGGGCAAGTTGGCCAAGGATGGAGAAAGCCTGGTGGAAGTCCAGCCATGATGCTGACAGGCTTAGGTTGATGGCACATTTTGATAGCTATCAATCAGAAATCACCCGTAAGAAGGCAGAATTCTGTCCAGGAGATTTCTGTTGCGCAAAATCGACTGTCTAGCTTTTCCAGACTGTTGACAGATCATGCAATACAATCTGTCTCCAGCCCAGAGAAACTTTTTTCTCAGCTAAGATGCGAGAGATTGGTCGATTTTTCAAGATAAGGTTGCCAGCACCAGGTCTGGCATCGGTCCGGTCTCTCCTATGAGGGATTGCAGTGATCGACAGGAGGTGGCAGGCACTCGGTCTGTCTGATCAGATTTCTACCTGCCAGAATTTATGGACACCGTAAAGACCATCCAAACATTGCATGCGACCAGTTGTAGTTTGGATCCGGCACTAAACCCCTCTTAGTGGGATCTGTAGATGTTATCTGCCCGATCCTAGCTGAAATTGTCTGGAAGACTTTGGAGAGTGGGGTCTTTTCTGACTCCCTCAAGGAGCGGTCATTCAACTACTCCTTAAGAAATCCTCCTTGGACCCAGACTGTCTAGCTAACTACCGGCCTATCTCTAACCTGCCATTTGTTGGTAAGGTTATTGAAAAGGTGGTTGCGTTGCAATTGGATGATCATCTTACAACATACAATGTTTATGATTCTCTCAATCTGGCTTCAGGAAAAAGCATAGCAGGGAGACTGCTCTTGTCCGGGTATTGAACGACCTCCTAATGGCTAGAGATCTAAAGGCATGTACCATCCTGGTCCTTCTTGATCTCCTGCTGCATTTGACACTGTAGACAATGGTGTGCTACTGGAGCACCTGCGGCTCTTTGTGGCTGTCTGGTTCAGTCCTCAAATGGTTCCACTTGTTCCTCACGGGCAGATCTCGGAGAGTTGCCACTGGAATTTATTCCTCTGGTGCTCACTCCCTGCCCTGTAGGGTCCCGAGGGCTCCATTTTGGCCTCCATGTTGTTTGCAGTGTACATACTGCCATTGGGAGATATCATCAAGTGATACAGTCTGAGTTTTCACTGCCATGCAGATGGCACTCAGCTGTATATGTCCTTTCTGCCTGGTCAGAACTATGCACTTTCTGTGCTAAATAATTGCCTTACTGAGATCAGAATTTGGATGAGTTTTAGCTGGTTGAGAATGAATCCAGACAAGACTGAAGTGTTGGTAGTGGACCCAGGTCATCTGGGGTGGATCTGGGAGCTGGACAACCATCAGGCTTGTTTGGTGGTACACAGCTCACTACCTCAGACTGGATGCGAAACCTGGACATTATTTTTAACGATGATTTGACTCTAAGGCCTCAGGTTTTAGCTGTCGTTAAATCATCTTTTATCATCTCAGGAATATCGCCGGTGAAACACCTGGTTCCCCGGATGACCTTCCAACATTGGTCCATGCCTTTGTCACTACCCATCTTGATTACTCACTTCCTCTTCCTAGGGCTACCAGGGTTGATATCTGCTGCTTGCAGCTGGTGCACAACGCGGCTGCCAGGCTCCTGACTGGGATTTCCAGGACCAGTCATATTACGCCTATGTACCATGAACTGCACTGGCTGCCTGTTCAGTGGCAGATCACCTTTAAGATTGGCTTGCTAAACTTTAAAGCCCTACATGATCAGGGACCCGGCTACCTGAAAGATCTCCTGGTCCCTACTTCCCCTCGCCACCTCCATTCTGTGACGAGGGATTGCTGGAGATTCCCAGGGTTCGACTGAAGACATCTGGTTCTCAACCTTTTTCTTTCTCTGCACCAACTCTGTGGAATCTCTACCTCGTCGGTTGAGAGAATGCTTGACCATTGATAGGTTCAAAAGTGAACTAAAACTTATTTATTTAACCTAGCCTTTCCAGAATAAGGATAAACTGACCTACTGTTTTAATTTTATTTATATTGGCTGTACTTGGTTTTTATGTACAGTGCCTCGTCTTGAAAAGGTGCTATAAAAATAAAGTTTGACTTGACTTGACAAAAAGGTGGTGTAATTGATTGTCTCCTTATCCCCACTTTCTCTGTTTTAATTTTTTTTTTTATTTAACATACTTTATTGATTTTAACAAAAAGCACATGGTGGCAAAAACATGGCATACACTGACATCTACAAGTACATATTGAAATGGAAATAATTAACAGGAAAAGTAAGACATTCGGAGAAAATAATAACTAACACTACCTTAAACAAACTACACCTCCCCCACTCCATGGTGCACTTTCCTTAGCCTAGCACAACAGTACTAAATGAGGACCAGGATGAATAACAAGTATATAAATTAATAAGAAACAGTAAGTGGCCACAATAGAGACATTAGGAATCCCATGCAAAACAGAGGAAAGCCAGAGGAAGAAAGAAGAAGAGAGGCTCGTGAGCCATCTACGTCACCCTGTCAAGACAAATAGAGGCATATAATTTCCCCATTTGTTGTAAAAGATGATTGACGGTGATGTACACTCGCAATTAAGTGCTCAACATGGAGTGCAAATGATATTTCATGCAGCCTTTCAGTATAAGAAATAGTAGCTTGATCCGTCCAGTGTCTAAGCACTAGTTTTGACTGCCATTGAGATTAAGGCCATGTGAATCTTCTCTCCTTCACAGGGATTCTGGAGTAATCTCCCAGCATACATGTGATGGGGAGAAGAGGCCCTGCAGCCCCAGCAACAGGTCTAAAGTTGATTCGATTTGTTTCCACAAGGGAGATATTTTTTCGCATGACCACAATATGTGGAGGCGAACCTTCCTCCTGTTACATCTAGAGCACATGCTAGAAGGAAGGTGCTTCATTTGAGCCAGTTTAATAGGAGTATAATACATATTATTTAAAATACAGTATTGTTACCCTGTAACGATCTTGAGTGTGGTGTATGTATATATATATATATATATATATATATATATATATGACCTGTCCATATACGTAGCCAATTAATAACTTCATCAGGGAAGAAAGCTTGCCAGATCTTAGACCCAGCAACCGAGGAGGTTGGGGTATATGAGAACCAGTTTATATAAAGTAGATATGCCATGCGGTTTACTAGCTGAGATCTTAATTTGCTGAAGAAAGGCACCAATATAGGAGGGTTTGGGTTCTTTCCCAAACACTTTGATTAGTATGTTAAGCTGAAGAATTTTAAATGCTGCCGTGATGTTAAACCAAATTTGGCAAGAATCTCCTCTGTGGTCAAAATAGAGTCCTGTGAGTAAAAATCGGCAACAATATGTTCAGAAAAGAGTGATAACCAACTCGAGATATAGGAGCACCACCTATTTTGAGATTCAAGTTGGCATAGATTGGCTGAGAAAAGTCAGAGTTTGGGGATACCTTACAGTAACTAAACAATTGAGAGGGACTCTTAAAGAGATACCAATTGGGAGAGACTGCAAGGCTTTTGGTATATTCTTAATAGGCGTGTAAAAAGTGTAAAAAGTGAGGATGGGGCTAGATTATGGGCAGCAAATATGTCCTATCGATATGCAACCAGATTGGGACGTACTCATGATGAGCGAGGAGTTCAGCTAAAGACAGCCACTTCCCACTTGTACAGATGGCAAGCCCAGTTCCTTGGGTAGGGACATCTTAAGATAGGATCTTCTGATTGCTTTATCCCACCAAATAAAGGAATTAATATCTGAATGAATACTCTGAAAGAAAGACAAGGGTAACCATACATCCAGCATATTTAATGGGTAAAACAGTCTGGGTAGGACATTCATCTTGACGGTGTTAATTCTGCCCATAACGAGAGAGGAGCTTTTTCCATCTTACTAAGTCCTGCTGAATATTGTACCACAAGTACTCCAGATTAAGTTTACGCAGTAAGAATAAATCCGAGGTAATGTAAAACTCAAGCATTTAATGGACGGGGCCATTTCATGCGAACTTGCTAAAAGCTGAGCTATATGTTAAGTGATTCAGGAAATATTTCAGTTTTACTGATATTGAGTTTGTAGTTCGATAATTTCCAAAAATATCAATGATATTCAGTGCCTCTGTTAGAGAAGAGACAGGATCTGAGAGCTGAAGCAATATAAGTCTGCATAGACCGAAAGCAAAGGACTCTATCACTTACTGGTATGCGGTGATTAAGGGAGAGGATTTCAATCGCCTGATAAGGGGTTTGAGATATATGTTGAAGAGAAAGGAGAAAGCGGACATCCCTGCCATACCTGAGAAGAGAGAGGAAAACGTCAGAGAGTACTCCATTGCAGTGTATTCTAGCCAGAAGGGAGGAATATAGAGCTTGAATCCATTTAATAAAGTCATTGGAAAGCCCATAATCTGCAGCGTTGCACACAGGAAATTCCAGTCCACCCTGTCGAAGGCTTTTCTGCGTCTAAAGAGATTAGTGTGCCTTAGGGAAAGGGAAATTCAACTGAACCAGCTACGACAATTTACTGAAGGTGGTCTGCAGGGTTCTGCCTGACAGAAATCCTATTTGCTCCGAACTGAGAAGATGGGTCCAGACTTGTTCAATTCTACTAGTGAGTATCTTGGTGAGAATTTTAATATCACAATTTAATAGGAAATTGGGCGTAACTCGCTGGAGACTGGGGTGGCTTGTCTGGTTTGAGGAGAAGGATAATTGAGGCTTCTAGCAGGGATGGATCCTGGATTTGTCCAGAAAGCATATATTGATACAGGCGCAGCAGGCTAGGTGCAAGGTCTTTGGCAAAAACTTTGTAAAAAGTTTGAAGGTAAGCCATCTTGGCGGGGCCTTTCCATAACAGATTATGAATAGCCAATAGCACTTCTTGAAGGGAGATGGGAGCAGATAAAAGGACTGCTGTGCAAGAGAGAAGTTGGTAGAGATGAAGCAGTCAAGTATTCTAGTAATTCCCTTTGCGATGGGGTGTGGGATGCTGATTATAAAGAGAAGAGTAAAACTGTTTAAAACAGAAGCTATGTCTCTAGGATGTGTTTTAGTAGTCCGGCTGGGTCATTAATGGAGGGATGAACCTTGACACCTCTAATTTCCTCAGGCACTTGGGGCTAGGAGGTGACTCGCTTTCTCCCTTGTTCTATGTACTGTATTTTGCCTGAGTTCTTGGTATGACAAATTCTGCTTTTTCTTGTACTAAACAAAAGTACTGATTCCTTAAATTCAATAGTGTTTTCAAGAGATCAGGAGAAGGAGAGAAAGTGAGGATTGTTCGAGTGAACAGATTTGAGCCAGAAGTGAGGTAATGGTAGCCTCTCTCTTCCGTTTACGGTAGAGGCGAGCCTAATAAACTCTCCTCTCAAAAGCACTTCAAGGCACACCATTCATGGTCGCTCTTGTGACAGAACCTTGGTTATTAGCAACAAATACTTGAATCAAGTCAGAGAATCTGGTAATAACATAATCTTCCTTTAAAAGCTGCATATTTAGGCGCCATACTGGGTCCCTTTGGAAATTATGGTCTAACAGGACAGTGACCCAGGCCACAGTGTGGTCCGATATAACTATCGGTTCTATGGCGGAATCATTTAAATCATGTATAAGTGAGCGGCTGAATAAAATATAGTCCAGCCGGGACCAAGTGGAGTGCACCATTGAGTGAAAAGAGAAGGAGCCGGACCATAGGATTTTTGTAATCGCCATGGGTCACACAGCCCAGCAGAGTCAAGAAATTCGCGAATGCTTTCTGGGCACTGGAGAGGGGCTTGAATGGGGAATGGAATGGTCTAAGTCCTGGGTGGGTGGTAGATTCCAGTCCCCCCAAGTATTAATGGAAGAGTGGAGAATATTTGCAGTTTATTCAGCAGGTCTAGGAAAAGTCAGTATTCCCCACTGGCCCATACACACTCCCAAGGACTAATTCAGTGCAATCTATTAGGCCATGAACCAACACATATCTCCTTGTGGATCTATGACAGTTGTTTTTGGTTGGAAGGCTACCAACCGGTGAATCAGGATGGCGGTTCCACCACTGGCTGGCGACACACCAGATGCGTAAACTTGCCTGACCCCTGTCACGCAAGCCAGCAGCTTCCCCAGGAGAAGATGGGTTTCTTGGATGAAGGAGATGTTGGCATGCAGTACTGATAAATGTTTAAGAATCTGGATTCTTTTGTTGAGTTCTTGAGCCCCTCTAACATTCCAGGTTATAAATTTTTCAGGCCACTAGCCATTAAACTCTATAAAGCATGTGCACATCCGGTCCCATGTAATGAGAAAGTGCACCAGGAGGCCCCAAAAAAGTATTCCTTCAAAGCTATAACATTGGCATTCTCCCAGATTCAAAGAAGAAACATAACATTAATTCCAACCATTGAAACAATTACGGTATATTGGATACTCCATCATTAAAAATAAAGAAATGCAAAACACGTAGTTATCAAATACCACCCCCATATTCGTACCCTCCTACAACTATTTACAGTTAACACTCTACCCGACTTTAAATCCCACTGGTATACCTTATTACCCTTGAAAGGTAGAGATCCCATGTGTACCCTATTGTAGTTACTCTCTGTAATCATATCTAAACATACAAAACTAGAGATAACTGATTCGTACATAGTGTGAGTCACTAATCCCAATATAGACACAAATATAAACCATCCTAAGGACCACAAGGTATTCCCCATAATGGCATAAGTTATTAAACAATATCTGAGGTAACTAGGGTACTCCCCATACACCAGTACGTGTGGCTGGCTATTCCTAAGCTGATGCCATTTCCCCCACCCCCGTAACCTAACCAATAAGTAACACCATTGTCCTAGTCCAGAAGGAGAAACACCATAAAAGTGTGAGAAAGGAAACCCTTCATATGATAATCATATTGTTACCAACCTATTATCAACTGAGCAACCCTGCAGCAAGAGCTCTAGATGAGGTAGCAAGAGAAAAGGAAAAAGGTAGAACAAATATGAGTGCCAAGATAACATAACTGTAGGCATGAAACTCTGATGCAGGAGGAGGCAGAAAACTAAAAAAAAAAAAAAAAGAAAAGAAAAAAATAAGGGAAGAGACAGAAGTCATGGGTAGAAATATCAAGGAGAGGCAGACTGAGTGCAGGGTCTTAGCTTCGCCATCACTCACTAGCATGGCAAAACCGAAGAGATTATATGGAAAGGAACAGACAGTGAAAAGAGAGTTAGCAGCGAATAGAGAGGAACAAAAGATAGTATTTTCAGTCTTGTTTGTTTAAAGCAAAATGAAAATAACTCGAGCAGTTTAGATGTATCAGGTGACCCTCTTAGATGTGGCTGTTTCCGGGAACCGAATTGACAGCGAGCTGCGCCACACCAAAAAACAAACCCCAGTGGAAACAGCCAACTGAAAAAAGGGTCAGCAGGAATAAAATGCCTCGATGGTACATGGGTTCCTCCAGAGCTTTGGACTGCTGCTCGTCTCCATCTCAGTCCGCCACCGTCATCTCCCTAGTGGGGTTACCTCCCAATGCGTAGGCTCCATCTGGACTGATCGCTTCCATGGTAAGCATACGGAAAAGCATTTAAACAACCAAATCTTCTGGGTAGCTTATAGAATGGCCCACAACATTAAGATTTAAACAGTGAGGGCAGCTTCTTGCTCAATTCAACCTGAGCCTGATCAGCAGAGTCAAAGGAGAGCCATACTCCATCCACCAAAACCTACAAGCGAGCTGGATAGGCCATTCGAAACTTGATACTAGCTGCAATCAGTTTGCTAACAGTGGGATGAAAAGTGGCTCTCTTCTGGCGGGTTTCTAGAGGCAGGTCCTGGGTAATCCGCAGTTGCTTGTCCTCCCAGTGAATAACATGTAGCTCTCTATCTTTTGAAAGGATATGCTTTCCAGGTAATTGAGCAGGCGGATGATCACTGGGCAGGAAGCCAGACTCCTCCGGTTTCGGCGAGAGGGACCTGTGCCCTTTAATTAGATAGGTGGGATTATGTGGAGAAGGGCCCACTATCTTGGTAAAGAGCTTCTGGGTAAACAAAATCACAGAGGAACCCTCAGCCCTTCTGGTAACCCAAAGATTAAGATATTATTCCTCCTGCTGCATCCCTCTAAATCTTCGGTTTTAAGTTGTAATTTGTTGCCTGAGTAATCTCAGGGTCTGCCTTATCACGCCAGGCCTCTAGGGGTAGTGCGTGCCTCGGTGTCGCCGCTCGGATCCTGAGATCAGCCATCTTGCTGCGAATATTTTAAGGTCAGCTCACGATGTCTTGTAGGGTTTCCTTACATGGTTGCAGCTCTTGTAGGAAACGTTCCTCCGACACAGGTAGAGAAGCTGAAAGAGCACTCAGTTGCTTGGCCGAGAATGCTGGAGAGATTTTGCTTTCTTAGCCTGCTTATCAGGCAGACCAGGGGCATGTGTCTGGGCAAGGCCGCTTCATTTCGGCTCCATCGCAGCTTATTTATCCACCAGAAATGCCAAGAACCAGCCAGATGACTTCCTCAAATAGACAGGAGCAGTGATATTAAAGCGATCCCGCTAATCTGAACCAAAGAACAATTGATTATAGTAGATTTTCAAGAGGGAAGCGGGAGCGAGGAAACAGCAGCTAGCAAGCCAGACCCATCGCGTGATCCGTGATCTGTTTTAATTTCTGTAAAGGCTTCAAGAGGAAAAGGATAGCTTGCCACACTAAAACAAAACAGCAAACAATAAGGATCCAAAAAAATATAGTTTTAGTCTCCAATTTTATATAATCTTTAAGGTCAGTAAATAAATACACCACTTTACTATATCACCTTATGTTATGATAAACTACTAAATGGCTGAATAGTACATGATCACAAAAAGAAAAAGACATTTTTGACTGTCTGCCCATCACAACCTTGTAACAGCAGTTCATAAAATATATCACACTTACTTCAGCATTATTAGTCCACACATGCCACAAGATATATGACGAGTCGGAAACCAAATAGACATCTAGGGCTGCATCAGACAATCCCAATAGCTTCCACTTTAGAACTATAAATACAAAAATATTTATTTAACATACATAACCTAATTTTCCAAAGCTGAAATATAAAACACAACCAGAAAATCCCAATAGGAGTGCCCAGTAGTAAGCTATACTGATAAATACCTTTCCAGGGTATCAAAGGAACTTAGTGAGAGATCCCAAGGAACAAGAAAACAAAAGCAGCAGAGCGATAGTTACACACGTCTCACCAGAGTTAACTCTAGGTAGGTCTAATTTCTTCACCTCACGCATGCGCTTTTATCAGCACAGTTCACGTGACTTAGTCCACCTATCCTGTGCTGGTAACTGCAAGTGGAAAGCCCAAAGACAATAAAATAGATGAAATAAATACAATAATGAATAAAAGAATAAAAACACCGACTTTTAAGAAAACAAGTGCCTCAATAGCCACCCGGGGACAGTAACAAACTATGAAAGCAGAAGGAAATTTTTTTCGATCAGTCACTCATCTTTATGTATAATATATAGAGTATTAAAATTTAATATAAATCATTAAAGTGTTAAAATGAATACAAAGTACAATATAAAAAAATGAAGGAGTATCCCACAGTCTCCCGGAGTCAAGCAGTCTTTTTAAATACTCCAAACTCTCTCCTGTTAACTCGCAGAACCAGTCTCTTTTTAAGGTGGCTACCAAGTCAGTCTGAGCTCTTAATTTCTTTTCACTCTTCCTCTCTCCACTGGCTATCTTGGCCATTGCCTATAGCAGTTCAATCAACCTCAGGGACTACTGTACCAGCCACCAGACACTTTTTCTGCCTCTTTCAGCTGACTCCTCTCAGCACACTGAGCAATACAGAATCAGCCACAAATCATACAGAGAGCTAGACCTTCATTCTTTGATTACGGCATAGAAGAACTAGTATCATACTTACAGAGGGAAAAAGGTAAAAACAGATATAAACCACAAGACTCCACAAGCTCCACAGGAGTCCACAGTACCCGAGGTTCCTAGGCTTCCCAGACTTCTAGCGCTGGACTTCAGGCTCCAAGCTCCAAGCTCAGGCTTCAGACTCCAGGCAACAGGTTACAGGCTACACGCTTCAGGCTTTGAGCCTTTCGAAGGCCCTCTACTCCCGGTCTCCAGCCGCCACCAAGGCGGAAACAAAACAGCCTGAAATGCCTCACCAGCCAAGGAAAGACACAAGAAAATCCAGTAAGATATGCAATTATATTAACGGTGGCATATCTTTTCAGAAAATAAAAGGTTTAAGGCACGTCCTACTCTGTTGCTCCTCCACAGCAAACACAGCGTGCAGTCTTCCTCCCAGTGCTAGCTGTGAAATTCATAAACAGATCAGTGTGATTGTGCTGTTGTATAAATGTTTTGTTTTTTCAAGCTTAATGCCCTACTCAATGTGTGTGTGTGGGGAGGGCTTAAATGTAACTGATGGTTAATGAATGTATGTTTTAAAAGGCGGTGATGGTTTCATTGTTTCATTTGAAAAATTAATTTGTGTTCATTGCACTGAGAATTATATTTTACAGTTCTGCATTACTTTACAGATCATTGCTTAGTCATTTATGTATTACAATACTCATTTTTTCTATTTATCTACTACATCACATGCCATTTTGAATATTAGGATGTCTTGAAACTGTATATGACGTTACATAGGTAATTACATAAATAGACAGTGTCAGCAGAGATAGAACCTATAGGCCCACCCAGTCTGCCCATTTGAGCTTGTAAGTTCAGTTTATGTTTTCCAAGAGTCTGTTGCCCTACCCCTGACCTCCAGAATTCCTTTATGTCTATCAAATGCATTCTTAAATCCCGTGATTGTTTCAGCCCCACCACTTCCTCTGGCAGCTTGTTCCACTTGTCCACCACCCGTTCTGTGAAGAAATTCTTTCCTCACGTTTCCTCTGAATCGTCCTCCCTCCAACTTCATCCCATGCCCTCTAGTCCTGGAACATCTTTTTCGCTTAAAAATAGTGTATTCCTGCACCCTGTTCCTCCCTGTAAGATACTTGTATGTCTCTATCATATCCCTCTCCTCCTTTCCTCCAGGAGTACATGTTCAGTTCCTTCAACCTGTCCTCATAGGACTTGTGATGCAATCCATGCACCATCTTTGTTGCCCTCCTCTGAACCTTCTCTATTCTGTCTATGTCCTCACGTAGGTAAGGTCTCCAGAACTGTACAGTGTACTCCAGGTGGGGCCTCACTAGTGTCTTGTATAGTGGAATTATGACCTCCCTTTTCCAGCTGGTGATGCCCCTGCCTATGCATCCCAGCATCCGATTTGCTTTACCTGCTGCCTTGTCACACTGTTTCCCTGCCTTGAGGTCATCAGAGATGATAACCCCAAGATCCCTTTCCTGCTTGGTACATGCTATATCCTCACCCCTCAACTGATATATTGTGCCAGGGTTTTGTGCCCCATATGCATTATCTTGCTCTTCCTTGCATTGAATTTCAACTGCAAACCCCTGACCATTCTTCAAGTTTCTGCAGGTCCCTTCTCATTCTGTCTACATCCTCTGGTGTGTCTACTGTGTTACAGAGCTTTGTGTCATCAGCGAACAGTGAAATTCTGCCTTCTAGGTCCTCTAATGTCACTGATGAAGATATTGAATAGGACGGTCCCAGCACTGATCCCTGTGGTGCCCCACTGGTCACTCTTCCCTCTGTGGAGTGACAGCCATTTGCCACCACCCTCTGTGTCTTGCCACCCAGCCAGTTATGTACCCACCACACTACTGTCCTGGCCACACCCATATTCCCCAGTTTGTGCAATAGACTTCTATGGCACAGTGTCAAAGGCCTTGCTGAAGTCCAGATAGGGCCATGTCCACTGCCCTCCCCTGATCCACCTCCCTAGTCACCCAGTCAAAAATTCAATGAGGTTGGTCTGACATGACCTCCCCTGGTGAAACCATGCTGCCTTGGGTCCTGTAGTCCATCGACAACCAGATGTTCCACCAATCTCTCCTTCAGTAGTGCTTCCATAATCTTCCCCACTTCCGAGGTGAGGCTGACTGGTCTGTAGTTCCCGCTTCCTCTTTGTTCCCACTTTTGTATAAGGGATTACATCTGCTATCCTCCAGTCTTTGGGTACCTCCCTGTTTCCAGTGATCGGCTAAACAGGATAGACAGAGGTTCAGCCACCACCTGTCTTAGTTCTTTAAGGACCCTGGGGTGCACCCCATCTGGCCCCATTGCTTTATCAACTCTTATTATTTCCAGTTCCTTCAGGACCCTTTCTCATGTAAAGGGACTTGTGTCCATTTCTGCACCATTATCACCCTTTGTACTCCATTCAGACCCATTACCCTCCTCTTCCTCAGTAAAGACTGAGCAAAATACCTGTTCAATATGTCAGCTTTACTGTTGTCATCCTCCACACAGCCCCATCCTCCCCTTCAGTCTCACTATCCCTCCTTTGCCTTTCTTTTTCACTTATGTACCTGTAAAGGTTTTGTCCCTCTACCCACTGATTTTACAATGTGTTCTTCTGTCTGAGCTTTGGCTTCCCTTACTGACCTCCTGCCTCCCTTTGCTTCTCCTGGTACTTCTCCCTAACCCCTTCTGCCTGTGTCTTTTTGTATTACTTGAATGCAATATTTTTTGGCTTTCACTTTCTTTGTACCTCTTTGGAAAACCATATTGGTCTCCTCTTCCTTTTCCTCTTGCTAACCTGCTTAATACATAATTCTGTTGCTCTTGTAATCCCCATTTTAAATACTGCCCACTGTTCCTCAACCCTGATTCCTGCCCCATTCCCCTTAATGCCTCTTTTAAGTATCCCCCATTTTCCCAAAGTCTGCCCCCTAAAATCCAGGATATGTGTTTTTGTGTGGTTTGGTTCTGCTCTTTCTGTGATTTCAAACCACAGTGACTGGTGGTCACTGTTCCCCAGGTGCTCAGCACTGTTACCCCCATCACACTGTTCCTGTTTGTGAGCACAAGGTCCAGTATTGCCTTCTGCCGAGTTGGTTCCATGACCAGTTGCTTGAGGGAGGCACCCTGAAGGAGTCCAGGATAAATCTGCTCCTAGTTGATGCTGCTGCTGGGATGCTCCAGTCCACGTCTA
The DNA here is from genome assembly GCA_016271365.2 of Neoceratodus forsteri. Classification (NCBI taxonomy): domain Eukaryota; kingdom Metazoa; phylum Chordata; order Ceratodontiformes; family Ceratodontidae; genus Neoceratodus; species Neoceratodus forsteri. The sequence continues at coordinate 274,346,040 of CM057459.1, read as the reverse complement.
GAATATTGAAGTCTCCAACCAGTACTACCTCACCCTTGTCTGCCATCCTTTGGATGGCTAGCATCAACTTCCCTATCTGTTTCTTCCTCCTGGGCTGGTGGTCTATAGACCACACCTGTCTGCGGATGGCTGGCCCCATTTTCCTTTCCAGCTTAACCCACGGTATCTCTCCCCATTTTGTTCCTCCTGGATCTCTGTGGCCCTTATGTCATTTTCACATACAGTGCCACTCCTCCTCCCTTCCTGCCTGCCCTGTCTCTTCTGAATATGTTGTAGCCAGGTATGGCCAACTCCCAGTCATGGTTATCATTACACCAGGTTTCAGTGATGGCCACAATGTCCAGGTCTGACTGCACCATGACAGCCTCCAGATCTTCCATCTTGTTGCTAAGGCTCCTGGCATTTGCACACATGGCTTTCCATGATTTGACCTCCCTAGACTGTTTTGCTGTTCTATTCCAGCCCCTTCCTTGGTGGTCCTTTATCCTGGTTCTCCTTGCTGTCTGCCTTTCTGCTGAATTTGCCCCTTTTCTGCCTATCCACCTCTTGGGCGCTAATCTCCATCTTTGCACACTGCTTTGTAGAGACAGCAACTCCTCTGGTTCAATGGTTCCACTGCTAGCTGTGGGGGTGAGCAAGTAGGTACCCTCCTTGCTGACCTGCCACCTCCTTTGCTATTTAAGTGCTTGTCAATGTAGCATTTAAACTTATCATTGAGTGCTTAGATTCCCTCCAGGATGGATGCAGGCCATCAGGCTTGAACAAACCTCCATCCTTCCAGGTGGGTCCCCAGTCACCAATGAATCCAAACCCTTCCTCACAGCACCAGTTCTTCAACCATGAGTTAAAGTTCCTGGTGCATGCACCCCTATCTCTCCTTGCCTCTCACAGGTAGTACTTCTGAGAAAGTGACAGAAGTAGCTACTTGCTTGAGACCCCTCCCAATTTCCTAAACTCTTCCTGAACTTCCTTTGGCTCCCCATTTGCCAGGTCATTAGTACCTAGGTGGATAATGACATCCAGCTCACCCTCCCGTCTTGCCTTCCCAGTGATCCCCAGGATCTTCCTTCCATCCCTCCATGCCGTGGCACCTGGTAAGCACCTCACCTCCCTGTCCTCCCCTCCTGTGTTCCTAGCTGGATCCCTTTTATGATGGAGTCCCCACCAGGATTCATTTCCTTCTCCTGGGGTCCACTGCTTTCCCCACTGAGGTCACCTCCTTGGCTAACCTCCACATCCTTTCCTTCCACTTCTTCTATTTGGTTGTCCCCGTTTGCCAGTGTGGCATATGAGTTCTTGAGTGGAATAGGATCTGGGATGTGCCTCTGCCTGACTGCTCTAACCCTCCCTGAGCCCACTGTCATCCAAGTGCTCTTCGTCCTCCGGCATCCTTTGAGGCAGTTGCATTGGACTGGGTGGTCTCTGGATAGGGGTGATGGTACTCCTGACCCAGTTTACTTCCACTCTGAGTCTGGCTACCTCATCCCACAGTCCAGAGAGATGCAAGCAGATAGGGCAGCACCTCAGTGTCCAGAAGGTCTGCCTGAGTATGGCTGCCCCACAGCCACTGCATTGTACCACTCCCATATTATACTGCAATTATACTGCTATTCCACTACTTGTCTGCAACTGAAGCTCTCCTAGTTCCCTTTTTATTAATTTACTGTCCTAAAAATCCTGCCACTGTTCCTCAGATACTTTTCTTTTAGAAAAAGAAAATAATCCAAGAAATAAATATGTGAATCAAAAACACTTGTCGTGGTGAGGGTGGGCTTCTTCACCCTTATGTCCCTTCTACTCCACACCCTTACTATACCCTGTGTTTAGCTCCTGTCAGTCAGATTTAACAAGGCATATAATCAAGAGTTGGGGAAGGGGCGAAAATTTTCAGCAACCAAAGACACCACCACTACGCTTTAAATCCTCAACAGCCCAAAAACAATTCTAAGTAAAGACAACAAAGAAAGTACAGTGTCACCAAAAGCCCACAATCCAAGTCTAAAGAAAACAGCAATTACCAGTTACTGTAAAGCATTGAATTGAATATGCTTCCTTCCCTTCTGCTTCTATAACATTCAAAAATACATACATTTCTATCTCAGCTCTTTACCCTTACCATCAAAAGGTAACTACAATCACAATAATCTACCTTCTACTAATACAGATTCTGTCACAGAACCAGAGCACAATGCAAAAACATCTGCTACTTAGCAACAACAAACAGGTGACAACATACCAAGTTGATGTAGCTTTTTAAAATAGAAAAAAAATGTAATCTTTTAAACCAGTAGAAATCAGCAGTCCAAAAGCACCTTGAACTACAAGAACGAACACAGGTCCACACCTCTGCCACAATAACTAAACAGTTCTAAAACATTGGAGAAAGAAGAAAAAATCAAAGACTGCACAAAAAGAAGATACAATGTACTATAAAGTATTAGGCAATAGGTATACTCAGTTGTTTAACAGAGAAAATAAAGTACCTACCAAAACAGACAGAATACCCACAATGACACTTAGGTTATCAGGGCTATTACATTTGCACATTTAAAACAATGTGTTTCTGCCACAGTACTGGGACTGAGGATTATGGTTGCAAGTGACACTCTGGAAATTTCTCCCAGCTCAGAGCGTTGCAATCGGGCAGTAGGTAAAATTCTATATTACGGTCTGCTGAACTTGCTTTGTACTACAACATAAAATGAAGTAATGAAACACGCCATTATAATACTGTGCCTGTGTGTCTGACTGCCACTTTTATGAGCTATGAAGCATTTAAAGGCTGTGATTTGTATCCTGAATCTCCACTTTTAGCACTGGGAAAGGAAGCACAGATTTTTAAATGCATATGTAACCCTAGGTGGTGCTATCCCAAGGGCTACTACCCCTGCCTGCCTAACTACTAACAGGTTGAGGGCCTAGGTCTAATGGCGAGTGCCTCCACCCAGAGGTCAGGGTTTGCAATAGTTAAGCTAATTTGGTCACAGCCCTCTGGGACACTGTGACCCCTTTCTTCCCACTAGTGGCCCACACAATATATCAGAATTACCTTCACAGTATACACTTACCCCCAGGACTGGTTGGGTCCAGCGGGACTCTGGGGACTCCCTGTAAAACAAGATGATACAGTGCAAAGACCACAGTACAATACTTTAACATAAATGAATACCTTAGGCAGTGTAACTTTGCTGAAACAAACAGATCTGATTTATTTGGGGGGATATAACAAGGACAGGGAAATCAGGTTAATTAGTTTAAGCATTAATAATCACAGTACTGTGCACATATTTCAGAATCCCAAATGTCCCAAATGTCACTCTTACTGGGTACCCAGGCAATAAGAGGCTAGCCTATTTGGTGCAGCTGGTTGGGGCCCTGAAGATGGAAAATGCATGCACAATACCCAAATTGTAATCCGGAGCTGGTTGGCTGAGTTCATGAAGAAATAAAAACACACAATTAGATGACACACTTGCAATTCGATAAACCAATGGCAGAGAGCTACCCTGCTTGCACTCACAGCCCAGTACTGAAAACTGAATGAGAAGTAGGTTGTCCTGGATTGCCAGGAGGAACAGACCATGTGGGCAAGGTCCTTGTGACTGGACCCCAATGCAGTTTGAAAGCAAATGAATGTAGTCTGAATTAAGCTGGGGTTTGCTTCCAGCTTCATGCACTCAATTCACTGTACAGGGATTTGAATCCGAGTCCCAGAAGCATTACACGCATTTATATGTAAAGGAAAATACTATACAGGCAGGCTGCTTTTCTATCCCAATCACATTACTGCACAATACCCAGGAGAACACACAGCAGATTCAGTTCCTGCAGACCGAGCGATTCAGCAATTTCTCCAGTCTTCACAGGTAAACCTGGTTTCTACTCTTCAGATCTCCTTAATTCTCTTCACAGGTTGGTTCAGTCCGAACAAGCACTTGCACAAGCTGCAGACTGAAACTTGGGACCTACACACATTTCCGACTAAAACTGCACACCCAAGGAGCACAGGGCTCCTTCCTCTTCACTGCCAGAGCTAAACTGAAACTCCAGTAGACAAAATCGGCACTTCCTTTGAGTTCCTCCCAGTTCTTAGCTGGTTTGGCTGTCACTCACAATAAACTCCCGCTGGTGGAAAAAGGCCGAGGTCAAAACTACATTTCCCAGAAGCATCTGCCATACAGTCCCATTGTGGCTGGCTCAAGAGGAGTCCAAATTCTGATTCGCAGAGCAGGCTCCAATTTAAAGGATCCCTACACTGATTGGTCCAATTCAGCAGTTCAGTACCAACTTGAGGGAGACAGTCCTGGCTATAAGAAAGCAGGTTAAAACAAACTGCACTTTCATTATCATTTAACAGGTTACAAGCAAACAATTACATCTTCTGAAAGAGCTCTCTCTGCCCATATAGTGACTGCAGAGCGGAGTGATTTGTTCAGTGGCCCATATGGGGACTCGAGCAAAGAGACACACAGACCCCCATTTCAAACTAATTATGTCTGCAAGCAGACAGCTCTTAAAGAGGCAGTACCAGAGGCTCTAAAAGCACTCACAGATCGTGGCTTAAACGCTAAACACCATTCAGGCTTGAAGTATTCAAGCAAGCTCCTGGAAGACTTTTGGGAACCCCCATTTGCAGTGGGGTTATACCTAACTGCAATACTCTAGCCACATGTGGGCAATTCAGCCTCCCATTAACTTTTAATCCTACCATATGTGCTTGGCATTTCCTCATTATTTAACAATGGTTTATTTCATGTAATAATGCACATCACAGTTCTATGGTACTAATCAATTAGTTGTATTCCTATCTATCATGACCCAGGTACCTAGGGAAAGGGTAAATGAAAGTAATACAAATATAAATGGAAACCAAAGGGATAGATTGAACTAACAACCACACATTCCAAGTAGGAAAATGTTTTATGTGTAGATATACTTAGTGGGAGGCCTCCTTTCCAAACAGATCATGCTTAGGAATACTGTGACTATCTCTTGATGGTGGTACATTCTTCTTTTATTTGTGAAAAATTTGTTATTTTATTTATTTTAGTCTTTGGTAACTGGCTAAGGCTCACTAGGCACAAGTGCCTGTTTTCAGGAGCAACCTGAGGCACTGGGCAGTTAAGTGACTTCTTCAGAGTCACACAGTATGCAGGTGCAGGTTGTGAAAATCAAACTCAGGTCTGATCTGCTGGATGGACCAAGCTTGTTCACAGCTCGTTACTCTAACCTCTCGTTATACTGCCAGCTACACTGAACAGCAGCTCTCCACAATTCAAAACAGTCTCAATTGGTGACTTGAAGTTTGCTTTGCCTCGTATGGAAGAAAGATTACCAGTTACAATCCATCTCCATGTTTGCCCAGCATAAAGAAGTCCATGGAGAAAAAAATGACACCAATCAAAGGAGTTCACACCATTGGATGGTTACAGCATGTAATCTGTTTCTATGGTGAATGTATTCCTGAACTTGCGTTCATCATGTTTCTCCAGGCATCATAGGCTATGACTGTTATCAATTTTTGTAGAATGTACAGTACAGGTCATTTTTTTTTTGGGGGAGGGCAAATTGAGGATGAGTGTTTGTACATCTAAAGATGACTGTTTATTTTATGCTGCTGCAGCATAAACCAATCAACATATGGTTCATTGGATGAAGTTCTGCCACTGAACTTTAATTGCAAATGCTACTGGTTGCTGTTGGAGGCAGTATAAGCGTGGTGGTTAAGGGCACTGAGCTGCAAATCTGGAGACAACTGTTTGAATCCCATCAACCCTACATGCATACTGTGCGACCCTGAGCAAGTAACCTAACTTCTTTGTGCTCCCAGATTGCTCCTGAAACAATCTCTGGCTTAATGTGCTCTTCAAACAACATGAAGTCTTGCTGTATTCTGACAATAGCAGTGAGTCCCAACCTTCAAACTGCCCCAGAGATGAAAGAGTTAACTTTCCATGCCAGGCATGGAACGCTGAGCTCAAGCTCGGTTGAGGCTCTGTCTGTTGCTGTTTGAACTCAAACTGTTAGATTCTTTACTCCACCTCACTGAACAGTCGCTCTGGAGATTTCTCCTTCTGCTCAGTTCAATTTGTCGGTTAAAGTACCACTTTCCTCGGTTTTGGACCAATTTAAACCGTAACCTGTCAGTTCAGTGTCTGTCTGTGGTATTTGTGAGTACTAGATAGGTTTATATTATTTTCTATTCTGTGTGGAACTTGTAAGCGGTTCATCGGTTCGGTTTGAACCGATCAAGTTGTTGAAAAAATCTTTATCTGTACTTTTAGTGTGTGGTTACGGTTCTTATCGGTTCTAAAAAAACAGATTTTATTCGTTTTCATGACCGTAACACGGTCAGGAACCGATAAGAGGGTCTTGCCTGGCAGATTGCCATTAAAGGGTAAGTTTGGTTAGGACTGGCACAATGTCTGGTGAAACCCAAAGAAAACCGGGTCCACTGGGTTTCAACACTGCAGTGTGTGTGGGGAAGTCTTATTAAGGCTGACCCCACACCACCTGTGTTTATTGTCTGGGATTTGACCACCTCAATGCAGACTGCCAGATTTGTAAAAATTTTCCTGCAGCTACCCTAGAGAGAGAGTTGGTAGGCTCAGGAAAGGGAGGCGAAAAAGTCCTGAACGGATGGCCAGCCTGGTTTGGTTCAAACCGAACCAGAAGGAGTGCCCTCTGACCAGGCGTAGACTTCTTCAGGCAAAGGAGAACCGATTCTGAGGAGTAGGTTCCAGCAAAGAGAACAAGAAAGGAAAAATCAGCTGGTGTGGATCCAAAACTTTCTTCTCCAACTGCTGAAGAAATAGCAAGCGATAAAAATTGTGCAGTTGCTTTCCCAAGTTCCAACCGAACTGGCACCATCAGAGGCTCGGTTGGCCGGTTCCACCAGTTCAAGATTATGATTTAGAGGAATATTATGAACTGGAGGAGGAGGAAGAGGAGTATGAGGAAAGTGAATGTGGTTTGAGATCTGGATGTCTTGATTGACCGGACATCTCCCAGACAAACTTCAGGAGTGTCTCCTCCTAGGCTTTCTGAGTCCCCTCCCATTTAATGTTTTATAAAAAGTGGCTGAAACTCTCCAGCTTCCTATGGAAGAAGCTGTGGATGACCAGGAGGTGCCTGACTATGGAAATGATGGATATCCCAGAGTCTAGGAGGCTGTCTATTCCTGACACAAATCTTTGGGAAACAGACTTTTAAGATTTTAAAGACTCTAATACTATACCTCCTGTGGATAAAAGAATGGACAAGAGATATACATTGTCAGGCTCAGATACAGAGTTCCTTACACAACAATGCAGCCATGTTGGGTAGTGCAGGCTGCAGCCTGTGATAAGGCAAATATTCCCTTGGCTTCACACCCCAGACAAGGACTCCAGGAGGATTGATGCCATGGCAAGAAACAGTACATGGCAGCATCCTTGGGACTCAGACAGGCCAACTATATGGCCTATACTGCTAGGTATCAGAAATCCAGATGGGACACTATCATGGCTTTAGCAAAACAGGTCCCTGGCCAGCTTGCCAAGAGCTGGAGCAGAGGCTGCTGATGGTATTGAGGCATCCAAGGTGCAATTCCATGCTGCAGTGGACTCCAATGATGTGTCATCTAGAGTCATGGCTACATATGTGGCACTTCATAGAATGGCTTGGCTCAGATGTACTAGCCTGTCACAGGATACCCAGACTAAGGCCATGGATTTTCCTGTTGTGGGTAATTCTTTGTTTGGGAGCAAACAGAAATTACATGAAGAAAATGGACAAATATAGGACCACCTATAGAGTGCACAGGCCAAGGAAAGGCAGGCCACTCCTCAGAGGCAGCATCCAGGGGCAGGGGCAGGCCTTTTCATGAGGCCTTTCTACAAGCCCAGGCCTCCTCTTCTGCCTATGCTCAGAGGGGTTCTTTAGAGGAGAGGCAGAAGGGGTACAAGCAGACCTGCTTCCACCCCTCAGCCAAAATCCCTGCCAAACAGGCACCCTGATGGGGTTGCCAGGGCCGATTCTCCACTACCTGTAGGGGCAGGCTGGCTTACTTTGTCCAGGAGGGCACAATTTGAAGATAGAGGGGACGGCTCAAAGGTAATGTGAGGAAGTATTTTTTCACAGAGAGGGTTGTGGATGCATGGAACAGCCTCCCTGAGGGAGGTCGTGGAGTCAAGAACAGTGGGGAATTCAAGAATGCATGGGACAGGCATAAGGCAGTCCTAGTGGGAGGTAGGAGGAAGTAAGCTGTTGGTTAACTAGGATCTGCAGCTTATCTGTTGAGTAGGAAAATGGGCAGACTAGGTAGGCCAAGTGGTCTTTATCTGCTGTCAAATTCTATGTTTCTATGTTTCTAGGACTGAAGTCTCTAACATCAGACAAGTGGGTCCTGGAAGTAGTAAGCCAGGGACTGGTTCTCAGCTTTAAAAATTCCCAAAGCTGAGAACCAGATCCGTCCACCTGCAAATCCCTCAGAGGCACTTGCCCTAGAGGCAGAGGTCTCATCCCTCCTGGCTCTCAGAGCTGTGGAAAGGGTTCCACCCCTACACCAGGGCAAAGGATTGTACTCCAGGTACTTCCTTACCCCAAAAGACAGGAGAATGGCAGCCCATCCTGGATCTCAGATACTAAAACAAGAACACCTTTAAAACCAAAATTCAAAATGGTGACTTTGGGAATAATCTACCTCTCTAAGGCCAGGGGACTGGCTAGATTCCCTGGACCTCAAGGATGCCTATTTTCATATTCTCATCAGAAGCTCCCATCAAAGTACCTCAGGTTCGAGCTGCCCTCAGGCCATTACCAGTTCGAGCAATGCCCTTGGTCTAACCTCTGCTCCAAGGGTGTTCACAAAATGCCTGGCAGTAGTAGTTGCTTCTCTAAGAAGGCAAAGGATTGCCATCTTCCCATACCTGGACAACTGGCTCATAGTGGGCCAGTCTCCAGACCAAGTCAAGTTACACCTACAGATATCTCAGCAACTGCTCACTTCTCTAGGTTTCCTTCTGAATCTTCAAAGTCAGTTCTAGAGCCTGTTCAGCTCCTCACCTTCATAGTGCAGAGCTGGATACAGAAAAGGCCAGAGCCTTCCTTCTCCTGGACAGAGCAAGGACCCTTATCACACCGGCTTCCTCTTTCACCCTACAGGTGTCTCAACCAGCAAGGCATTTTCTGCAGCTCCTGGGACATGGCTGCTTCTACAGCAGTGGTGCAGGGAGCAAGATTTCAGATGAGGGACATTCAGTTCCATCTGAGAGCCTTTTGGTCCCAGAAAAGGACCCTCTGACCAAACTGATCCCAGTGACTCGAACCCTGATCCAGGCCTTGCAGTGGTGGCAGGATCAGAACAATCTAAGACAAGGAGTTCCCTTTGTCACTCAGTCTCACTCTTTAATCCTTACTGCAGATGCCTCCCTCTTGGGGTGGGGTGCTCACTTGGCGACCTGACCACCCAGGGGTTGTGGTCCCCTCAGGAATCTCTGCTTCACATCAATCTGTTGGAACTCAGAGCAGTATTTCTAGCACTTCAAGCTTTTCCAAGTCTGTTCAGAACAAAGTTATTCAGATCAGAACAGACAATACCACCACAATGTGGTACATCAACAAGCAAGGAGGCACTCAGTCCACGGCCTTGTGCACAGAAGCAATGAAGTTGTGGTCTCTGGCTTATTCCCTGAACACCTCCCTCACAGCAGTATAACTCCTAGGCAAGGACAATGTCCTGGCAGATGCTCTCAGCAGGATATCTCAGGGCCATCACGAATGGTCACTGGATCCCCTGGTCTTGGAGATGATATTCTCCAGATGGGGCACCCCTCAGATAGATATTTTGCAGCCCCAGACAATCACCAACTTCCTTTTTGCTGCAGGCCCCAGTGTTGGGCTCAGTCCCCTGGATGCCTTAGTTCTTAGTTGGGAAGGAAAGTTTCTATATGCTTCCCCCTTCCTCTCCTGTTCAAAGTGTTAGTCAAAATCAGGTCTCAACCCTACAAGGTGATCCTGATTGCTCAGACTGGGCCAGAACAGCCCTGGTATCCTCTCCTGTTGTCCTTAGCAGTCCATCTTCCCCTGTCTGTTCCCAGGAATTACAACCTGTTAACCTGTGCTCAGGGAGGGTTTGGTACCCGAATCTCAAATCTCTCAATCTCAAGGCCTGGCTCTTGAAGAGTTAGAGTTTGCTGACCTACACCTCTCCCAAGTGTAATGGATATTCTAAAGGCTTCTAGGAAACCTTCCACCAGAACTACTTATAATTCCAAGTGGAAAAGATTTTCCATATGGTGCTCTGGAAGCATTTTTCCCCAGAGTCTGCTGATCTGCCCACAGTCCTTGCCTATATGGTCCATTTGAATAGCTTGGGACTCAGACCAGCTACACTAAAGGTGCATCTGGCAGCTGTTTCTGCTTTCATTTCAGCAGGTAAGCTCCTCTTCTCTTTCAGCTCACCCTGTATTCTCCAAGTTTTAAAGGGATTGCTTCATACCAATCCTCTATTCAGGGACCCGGACCCTGCCCCTGCTTGGGACCTTAACACTTGCATTGCTCAGCTTATGCAACCCCTTTTGAGCCTTTGTCTTCAGCAGAGCTTAAGTACTTGACTTGGAAAACTGTGTTCCTGGTAGCCATCACTTCTGCCAGCTGCATAAGTGAGTTACAAGCCCTGTCAGTGGAGCCTGATTTTATCTCCTTCCATAGAGATAAGGTGGTCCTCAGGACTAACAGGAAGTTTTACCTAAGGTGGTTTCAGACTTCCACCTTAACCAATCTATGTCTCTTCCTGTGTACTTCACTGACCATTCCTCCTCTGGAGAGGAGGTTGCACAGTTAGATGTGAAAAGAGCCCTTAGCTACTACATAGAACGTACCAAAGGTCACAGGTTTGACTCCTCCAACTGTTCCTCACTTATGGTGAGGTTGGTAAAAGGAAAACCTGCCACTAAAAGATCCATTGCCAGGTGGATTGTCTCTTGCATTCAATTTTACTATGAAAAACTGGGTAAGGTTCCACCCTCAGGCCTGAGGGCTCACTCTACCAGAGGTACAGCTGCTTCCTGGCTGCTGCCAGGGATATTCCTATTCTAGAAATATGTCAAGCAGCTACCTGGAAAACAGTTCACACTTTGCAAGCATTACTCCCTGGATATCCAGGCTAGAGTGATGCTCGTTTGCACAGCTGTGCTTCAGAGCCTATTTCCTAAGTAGGTTCTGCCCTCCTCCATGGAGGTACTGCTTGGTAGTCTGCTATTGTCAGAATACAGCAAGACTTCATGTTGTTTGAAGAAAAAATTACTCACCTTTGTAATGTTGTTTCTTCTAATGGAGTCTTGCTATATTCTGCCCCCGCCTTCCTCTCAGAACCTCTGTTTTTGGGATGTGGGTAGGCAGTGGCAGTGTTGGTACTCAGGAGGTGCCCACCTTTTTTTTTTTTTTTGTTATCACCCTTTTTCTTTGGGTGAGTGGGTGTTATGTTTATTCATTTTTGGGTCTCCTGACTTGAGTCTTTGTTTTGGGACCAAAAATCTGTTTTATGTTACTAGCCAGTTGGCCAGTGTAGGTTTACAGATTCCACACAGGACCTCAGTGAGTTTAGCTCGTAAAGATCTGACGGTTTGAGTTCAAACAGCAACAGACAGAGTCTCAACCGAGCTCGAGCTCAGCGTTCCATGCCTGGCATGGAAAGTTAACTCTTTCATCTCCGGGCAGTTCGAAGGTTGGGACTCACTGCTATTGTCAGAATACAGCAAGACTCCATTAGAAGAAACAACATTACTAAGGTGAGTAATTTTTCTTCCTGGTTAAACATATTCCCCTGTTATAAAGGGAATTGAATTTCATGTCTAGTACTCTTGCAGATATTTTTGAAAAGAACCATGGTCCAAACCTCACTTGTAACTGTATTTTTGTTGTCAATGTGCATTTCATATTATTTTTTCTTTTCTTTTGAGACCACATGATGAGATAAAACTTTTTTTGCTTCTTACATAAAGGAATTAGACAGTTAATGACAAGTACATTATAGTACTCCTACAATGTGTAAAATTCAAAATATTTACATATGATGGCGTGGAATTGCTGACCAGATATTTATTATACTCCTACCAATACATGCTGCAGTGTTGGTGAGCACTGATAAGTCAGAATGAGATGTGAAGGTAGCCAGCCCAATATGTTAAACAGATAACAGTTCCTGACCTAAGAAAATATACCTACTGAGCTGAAGTTGATAAATGTGTTTTTACTTATAACACATAACAATATGCTGGGAGCAGTAAGGATCAACATCGGTGGGAGCCTTACTGACACATGGAGCCCAATTCAAGTTGGCCCTGCCATGGTGCAGTGCGACTTGTGCCAACACAGATGGCGTAAGTCACACCTTGGCCATGTGTTCCACCGGCCAGGATTATGAGAGGTGGCCTGTGCCATTTCAAGGGCTGCCTGTGCCCAAAGGCACTTATACTGCCCAAGACCCTTCCGCTATGATGGAAGGGGTTACGGCAGTGGCTGTGCCCTATTCTGAAAGGGCAGCTGCCATAACCCTGCAACGCCATTCCGAGAGGCCCTGTGGCACTGCAGGGTTAGGAAAGCCATTAGGACCAGCTATTAGCTGTGTACAGGGCTTCCATCCTGGCTGACTGCCTGTTGCCCCCTGCAGTGCCCTGACCTGTACACTGCTGTGACACACAGACCCCACCACCACAGAACAACCCCCACCCCGACAATACCAGGGTTCCACCCACCAACACCCAGGTCCACATTGTGCCAATGCCACCCTCTGGTGCCAGTGCCACTTGCCAACACCCCCCATGGACCCACAGGGGCATGTGGGCATGTCTTGGGGCTTTGGGGGCTGCACCCTGTCATTGGGATTGTAGTCGGTTTATGGCACCCAGGTCAGGTGTGCCTTCCTGGTGGCATATCCTTGATGATGCCTCGTTGCAAGGCGAGGTGCCGGGACCTCGCCTCTTCTGGAATCTAGCACAATCCTAGTGTATGCAGGTCGCAACTCACATCCACCAGTGAGTTGCGACATAACGCCTCAATATCAGGCCCATGGTGTTTTCCACTGCTAAGACCACACCATCTCAATACTCCAGTAACAGTAATTTTCCAATATATGTTCATTCTTACTTCTGTCTACATAATGAAAACCTTTATGAATAAATAACATGTTCAGCAGTTTAAGTTCTGTTTCACACTAACAGTGCCATTTTATTAGGTTAAGAACCCTCAAGTTGATGTAACGGTAGGAGGAGACGTCTGCACTTTCTCTTTGACTTCTCTGCGGTATTCAACACTGCAGCATGTATTACCAACTGTACAAACACCTCCTTTTGATGATTTCCTGCCAACATATGTAAAGATTATGTGCAATGTTTTGAAACAGGTGTACAATGATGTTTTACATTAAATAAAATCCTTTACCAGTGATTGTGCATAAGTTGCTATTTATTTTTCACTGTTCAGTTATTTCAGTAACCCATGAATTATAATCCTGATCTGCCTTGTTAAAGCCTTTATTGCTTCTAACTGACTATCAGAAAATACCTATTAATACCTGACTTATGATGTAAGCAGCTGAATTAAACTTCCTCCATTGACAGTTGTTAAGTCTCAAGGTCTTGCTGTGAAGGGCTGTGATTAGCTCAGGTTTATTCATTTTAAATCAACATAACTGTGCTGTGGTAAATCCCCCAAAATTTAATACCCTAGTCAATTTGGGGAGGGCGCCTCAAACATCACTGATAGTGAATGAATATATGTTTTGTAAGGTGGCGTGTATCTATTGCTTTATTAGATACATCAGTTGCTGTTGTTTATTGCACTGAGAATAACATGTTAGAGTTCTGCAGTACTTTACAGATCATTGCATATTCATTTATGTATGTAATTACTTATTCTTTAATTTCTATTTATATACTACATGACGTGCCATTTTTAACAATAGGATGTATGAAATTTTATATAACTATGTCAAGGCTATTGCATTTACACATAAAAACAGTATGTTTTGCCACAGTAGTGGGACTGAGGATTGTGGTTGCAAGTGACAGTCTATGAAATCCTCACAGCTCTCAAGCACAGCAATCGGTCACTATGTAAAATTCTAAAGTATGGTGTGCTAAAATCGCTTTGCACTACAATATACAATGAAGTAATGAAACATACCATTTTAATATTGTGCCTGTCTCTCTGACAGCAACTTTTATGAGCTATGAGGCATTTAAAGGTTGAGACTTGTAAGCTGAATACCCAGCTTCACTACTGTGGAAGGAAACATGTTTTATTTTTCAATGTGTAACTGCAATAGTCTAGCCACATGTGGTGAATTCCCTCCATTCTTTTTAATTCTACCATATGCACTGTTTTACCTCATTATTTATCAATAGTTTATTTTAATTAAAGATGCACATTACAGTTCTGTGGCACTAATCAGTTTATTGTATGCCTATCTCTCATGGCCCAGGTACCTGGGAAAGGTAAATAAAGTACTGCAAATGTAAATGGGAACTAAAGGGATAGATTGAAGTAAATGCATCACGCTTTTCAAGTAGTAAAACATTTTATGTGTAGATATTCTTTTAGGGGCCCTCCTTTCCATACAGATCATGCTTAGAAATACTGTGACTATCTCTTGACGTGAGTACTTTTTTTCCCCTACGGCTGCTTTGTGAAAAATTGTTGGAAACGGCAGTTTTCAAAAATTCAACACAGTCACAATTGGTGACCTGAAATTTGCTTTGCCTTGTATGGAATAAAGAATACCAGTTACAATTCATCTCCGTGTGTGCCCTATATAGATTTGAATGGGAATACAATGACACCATTCAAAGAGTTCATCGTTTACTGGTATACAGTATGTAATCTATTTCCTACGCTGAATGTATACCTTGAGCTTGTGTTCATCATGTTTCTTCAGGCTGCATATGCTATCACTGTTTACATGTTTTCTGTAATTTACAGTACTGAAATTTTGTTGTGGAGGGTGGGGGTCAGAATTGAGGGGAGGGTTTGCACGTCCTTAGGATGACTGTTTCTTTTGCTGTTGCTGCAGCATAAACTAATCAGCATGTTGTATTCAATGGAGCTATTTTATTAACCCATCTTTCTCTGTACTGTAAATTAGAGATGGTAGTGGCCCAATTCACTCTGTGAGGTGAATTGTGAACAAAGTGAATTTGAGTGCCCTGCAACTGGAGTGAGTACTTTGTGTTATAATAGGTAACTGCAATTCCATTGAGAACAATGACTTTGCATTACTCCACCTTCCCAAACCACTACCCACCAACTCTTAAGGTGAAGTACCTTGAGAACAATGTACTTCACCTTGTTTTAAGCTCCAAATGCAAATTTTGCAGTGATTCACGGGATTTCAGGTCACATGGGCTCTAGATTGTTCTGCACAGCCTCAGTTCAGGGTAGTTGTTGTAGGATGCTGTATGAGACAGTCTGCTCTGAGAGCTCTCTGTGATTAAAACCTTCTAAAAGCTCTTCAAAAGCCTTTTGAGTAATTTTTTTGCTCAAACTTTAGTACATCGATTGTAGGAAACCCTCCTGTGTTCATATTATCAGTGTTTATTGTTGTGTGAGGATTTTGAATGTTAATGTACAACATTGAGTCTGTGTAGTGAGAGACAGTGAAAGTGTACTTTAGGGAGGGCCTATCTGTGGTGTAGGTAGATTAACTCAGAGAAAAAGACAGTTCTTTCTGTTTTGGTGATATTTTTCTTGTATGACTGTGTTAATGTACACAAAGTAATATTTTCAATAATTCTTGCCATTGTTTTGCTAATTGTTGTGGTGCAGCAGTGCAACATTTTAGTTTGTTTAAAATACGTGGTTATATTACTGAAGTTTTCAATTTGCTACGCATTACTTATGTTGTGTATGTGTGTGGCGTGTGTCATCAAATCAGACACCTTTTATAGTGCCACATGGTAATTTCAGCAATGTAAACCTGCTATCCACTGCAGCTGTGTGATTTTTGTACTTCTTTGTGGTATCTTTACTGGTACTGATACTAATACTAGTGACTGTTACTGCAGCAGTGCTACACTGCCCCACCCCCACATCCGCCCCAACCAGCAAAGGTATTATTTTCCAGATTTGAATTTCTGATGGTGAGCACTGGTTAGGTGTTGTGCTTTTGCATCTGCATCTCTTCAGTGTGCAGCACAATCTTAATTTGTCTGTGCATTTGCATCTCTTTAGGGCCCAATCTACATCCGTAACTTAAGTCACAGTTGTTTCTTTGGCTTCCTTCAGAGTACTGGACTTGTGTGGTGCATAATTCTGCATGAACATTGTACTCATTAATATCGTTTTAAGTCAGGACCATCATCACATTCATGAATCAATCATGATACAAATCATGTTCTTCATCATCACATTCACAAATGCAGTCACAAATCACGATTCACGATCACGTCATGAATCACAACATTAATTTTTTACTAGTTACTTGGATGTATTGTAAACCTTCTTGTAGCATCTCTCCATGCCTTACCACCCTACCATTCTGCTCATTAATATGTGTTTTTAAGTAGGGGAGTTTTGTGCTACAACTCATTGGGGAAGTACAGCCATAGGCATTCGCATTTCAATACAGTTCCATATTTATCTTACACCGTCGACACGAATCCGTTCTTCATCATCATGGTCACAAATGCGGTCACAAATCATGATTCATGATCACGTCACGAATCATAACATTAATTTTTACAAGTTACTTGGATGTATTGTAAGCCTGTTTTATAGTATCTCTCCAGGCTTCACCACCCCACCATTGCACTCATTAATAGGTGCTTTTAAGTTGGGAGTTTTGTGCTACAGCTCATTGAGGAAGTACTGCATAGGCATTGTGTTTCCAATACAGTTCCATATTTATCTCACACCATCAACACGAATATTGTTCTTCATCAATCACGGTCACAAATGCAGTTACAAATCACGATTCACGTTCAAGTCATGAATCACAACATTAATTTTTTTACTAGCTACTTGGATGTATTGTAAGCCTGTTTTGTAGTATCTCTGGGGCTTCCACCCACCGTTGTACTCGTTGTCGTGTTTTAAGTCGGGGGTTGGACAGCGTCTGCAGTACATACACAGACAGGAAGAAGACTGATTGCACACATGCAGTTTAGCACAGAATACTTGCACTGCTCAGTCTGCTTTTCCACAAACACTCCGTGACAGAAAGTAAACATTAATAAGGCACCAAAACAGCACACACACACACACACTATCACTCTTAAAAGAAGGAAGGGGTTCCAGAATACAAAGTGTCATGTATACGGAAGATAACAAAAAAGGCATAACTACATACAAGGGTTGAGAATGGTGGAGAATACATTTTATAAAATAGCAAGGAAGGTGTGGGGGCACATAGTGTGAGGCAAAAACCTAATGTGGGATCCCATGGTGATCCAGCAGCAGTTCCAGCATGGACATAATTTGCAACTGATGTCCCTGTATGCGATCCAGCTGCTGCCCGACAGCACTCACCCTCTCATTGTCCTCCTTGACAGCACTCCAGAGAACTGCCAAGTCAGCCTGTGTTACATGCAGTTCTCTGGGGTCCAAATGTTCTACAGGCTGACCTGCTGGTTGTGGTGGTGGTTTGGGTGCTGGTGAAGCAGCAGGTGCTGCTCTGGCCCTCCTCTTCTTAGGGCCTCTGCCATGCATAGCTGCACCCTCTGCCACAGAAGGGCCAGCAGGTGCAGGCATGGCCCGTTCTGTGGCAGCCTGCCACTCCAACTGGTGGTGATTGGCTGGCCCTGGTCCCCAGGGTGGGTCCCCTAGGGGCCAGCGCAGCTCCACCATAAGCGGCACCTGACCATGCTGCTGTCCCCCAACACAGTCAAAAACTGCCAAACAATGGAGGTGCAGGGAGGACCAGGTACAGGCAGGGAGTGCCAGATGAACTGGCAGCCGGCTGGTCACGGTGCTCAGCAGGTTTGGGATCCACACCTGGACCTAGGTGCATAGGCACATCCTGCTCCAGAGGATCTGGTGCTGGAGCTGGTGCTGGACGTGGTGGTGGTTCAACTGCCTCAGAGTCAGGAGATGGTGCTGGTTCTTCTTCCAGGGAGGGACACTCAGAATTTTCAATTGGTCCAACAGGAACCGGTGGCCATGCTCACCACGCATGCGCACGGTATGACGCCTACCAGTACCACGCCCTCCCAGAGCTGCCCCTGCCTGAGACATTCCATCACCCTGGTCCATCTCTCCTACTGTGCTCCCTCAGTCTGAGCAGTGACTACTCACACTGTCACACACACACACACACACAGTCACACAGACACAGACAAACAACTAACTACTTATAAAGGTAAGAAAAATAAATTTACAGAAAGAACACATTAAGTAAAAAAGTACAGAAAAACAAAAATGTGGCTTTTAAAAAAGCTGTTGAGTCTGAATCAAAGTTTAAATCTCCTCCTTGCTCTGATCTCCAAGTCTCAGCAGTGACAAAACACACTACTCTCTCTCTGTCTCCGTCTGCTCAGGAGAAAGTGAAAGTGTCTGCTTGTATGATTCGCTTCCTTCCTTTTCCTGCCTGGCTGTGGCTAAAGAGTATGGCGAAGTCCATTATAAACAACAACTTCTCCTTACTTGTGTTGTCATTCTGCCTTAACACGAGTGTAATGACAAAATGTAGTGAGTACTTTGCATTGCCCAATCTGTGGAGCGGAGCGGCAATGCCATACCCACTTTGCAGACACTTCATCAGCGAATTTAAATTCACTGCATCTGCAACTGTAATGACACACACATTTGATAAATCTATCTTTGCTTCAGCAGATGGTCCATTTCTATCACACCGCAACAAAAAAAAATAACACATGGAAATACTACAATTATACAGCAGCATAACCTGTGGTATTTGCTCAATTTTCCACTACTGCAGTGCTATGCACTCAACAGGAAGTTTGAACAGTAACTTCTTACATCCCTTACATGCATCCCCTTTAAACACAATAAAATTAAGGACATACACCAGTTATATAAATTAATTAGTACAGCATATGACTTACTGCTAAGTCATGTGAAATACATAGATGCTGCATAGAAACTATTACTTTTAAATGGCCCACCTGTAAAGCGTTAACATCAATGTAAGTTCAACAAATCACGCTGAAGAATTACAAATAATATCCCTATGTCAGGTTCAGTCACTGCATCCTCTCAGTGTATATAAGAAGAAATCAGCACAGCAATCATTTCATGTAACCAACACATAGTAAAAGGCAGAAAATAATTATAATAAACAATATTACACAAGGTCATTTTCCTGTACTAGGGTTACATATAATTGCAGTTTTAAATTTTTCTATATGTATACAGACAATGGCATCATGTTGTGGAAAATGTCATTGTCATCTGATCCCCTCCAGAAATGAAACTCTTTCCAAATCTGCTAGTTTGGATGCTCGTTAGCAACAATTTATTTTAGGCACTAAGTTAATACTTACATTTACATTTCCTTTCACATTTAAACGTTTCATTTTCAAACAGTAAACACATCAGTCCATTATTTCTTCGGAACTTTCTTCCTTCATGGTCCTCTTCTTCTTGCATGATTCACCTTGAGTCTGGACACTCTGATCTCACCCCCACACACCATCACCAGTACCAGGTACCAACTTACTAGGACCTCCACTGCACCTGGGTCCAGACACTATGGTCAGACCCCTAGTCTCTATCCTTCCCCTCCCCTTTACTTCCATGTCTGGTGCCATTTTCCCCAGCCCGTGTTGCCTGCCCCCTTTCTGACTACCCCCATTTCCCCTCTTGTCCCCATTCTTTCTTCCTCCCTCCTTTTCTCTCCCATCAACAGGGCCACTTGCTGCCCCAATGACTGGGCTCTGTCAGCCCCTCTGAAAAAACTGATTCCTTCTGCAGCTGCCCAGGCTCCCATTGGAACCTCCTGGGTACCAAACACCTGTCCTGTTGCCCCTTCCTTATCAACCCTATCCTCTCAACTATCCTGTATCCCACTTACTTCCTCCTTACAGGTGGCTCCTGGGACAAAATCCCAGCAAGGAGGGCTGCTGGAGGTGCATATTATTTTATACCCTCCAGTCCCCTCCGCTAGGACCCCTCTGAGCCCCTCTCCCTGGTCAATGGGCTTTGAGCTCTGTCCCTTTTGTCAAATGACACCAGGTGACGTCACTAAGCCCTGCCCCCTCCTCCTCCCTCCCTTCCCCTTAGCTTATTTCTTTAGGGCCATCTACAACTTGGGCTGCCTGTTATTGGCGCTCCTATTTGTCATCTTATCCCCTCCATTTCTTTCACATTTAAACGTTACATTTTCAAACAGTAAATACATAAGTCCATTATTTCTTCCGAACTTTCTTCCTTCATGGTCCTCTTCTTCTTGCGTGATTCACCTTCGGGTCCAGACACCCAGAGCTGACCCCCACACCATCACCAATACCAGGTATCAACTTACCAGGTCCATGCCCACTCCCCAGGTCCGGACACTGATGATCAGACCCTAGTCTCTATCCTTCCCTCTCCCTTTACTTCCATGTCTGGGTGTCATTTGCCCCAGCCCATGTTGCCCTGCCCCCTTTTCTGCCTACCCCATATTTTCCCTCTCTTTCTCCCCCTTATTTTCCACTGACCCATCTCCCACTAGCAATGGAAGATGGGCCCCCAGAGCTAGTACCTAGAACCCTTTTTCAATGTCCCCAATAGGTCTATAATGGGTCTAAGGAATAAGCACATGCCAAACTCTGGCAGGTGGACCCCATCTGACCTATACACTTCAGCCATCTCAAAAGAAATGTCACTGTGCTGTATGTTTACTCCCCATCTCAATCACCGCTCCTGCCACCTTCCTATTGAGTCACTTTCTCCCTTCTCCACCACCCTAACTTCCGGACCCTTCTCCACACCTACAGGATGTGATCTCAGACCAGCCAATGACCACCCTCAGCCACCACTCCTTACCCTTTCCAGATCAGCTGTTATGGCCTGTACTAATGCCCCCAAGGTGTCTCTTCCAGGTCATTCCCCCCAAGTGTATGACTAGCAAGTCCTGCCTGCTCCATCGATTCGCTGCTCCTCCAATAATGGCATCAACAGTGCCCATCTCATGCCCTTACTCCCTTCCACTGCACCCTTGCATGCTTCACATCAGTCTGAAGCTGTGTCCCACCACTCCTGGATGCTGCAAATCTCTCGGCCCAATAGATAAAGGAGTGTCCCACAATCCAGACCTGCCACTTTGCTCTGCCGGGAAAGAACAAAAACAGGGTGAAAACCAATCCATCAACACTCTTACATATTTATTATAGCAGCTGGATCTCCAGCACCCCACCTGCTTTACCTCTGCCTTGGACATTCCCCAGGCTGTGGCCTCTGGAAGCCGCCCTATGCGAAAAGAATGGGGGCAAATTTGTCAGGTCATCCCCTACAAACATGAGTGCATTCTTAAGGACACCCTGACCTGAAAACCTGTCATCAGGTGGCCGTCCTCGTGGTGGGAACCATATCCCCCTCCCCATACTCTTCCAATTATGTAACAGTGCTCACTCTTGCCCGGCCCTGTCTGATCAGTACCATGGCTTCACCTCTTCCCCTTGATCAATTCTTGACCTAGACTGATGAATGACCACCCTGTCCCATCACAACTCAACTTCCTCAGCCTGTAACCCTGTGCTGTCTCAGACTTCCTTGGAGCCACTACCTCCCAACCCTGAAGGCCCCTCCAGCCATGACTGCAAAGACTGCTTTAAACAAGCACACTTCCTTTGCTGTAGTGCATACATGCTGTAGAGCCCCATCACCCTCTGGAGCAGCTGCCCCATGATGGGCCGCCTCTATCCCATCTCACCCCTTGTCCTGTCTACCAGTCTGAGACCATATGCCTCACAGCCCTCCCTGCAGTGGCATCCAGCAAAGCTCTGTCCTTCCAGACCCAACCTATGCCAGCCAGCTGCACACCCATGATGGTGTGGGCCAACCCCTCTTCCCACTTCCCCACTACGTATTGTTTCACCTGGTTTCAGAGACTGGCTCCTCTGTATCCCTCCCTGGCCTGGAACTCCTGAAATGCCCCCATGCCCCTTCATATGCTCTCAGCGTGTTGGGTGCCCAAGAGTTCTGGTACAATCATCTGGCTTTTTCTCCAACCTCCTATAGATGGCCCAGAACCCTGGTCCTGTACTTGCTGCTTGTGGAGCCAGCTTCCAAAACCTGTCCAGTTGCAAATGGGAAAGACTGTCAGCCACTTCATTCTGAATCATTTCTGATATACTGTGCCTTAAATGACAAATTCAGTTGCAGTCCCAACAGGATCATCCAATGCAGAACCCCCTAATGTGTCTGTAACCTCCTTGCCTATTTATTACCTCAGTGCTGCCTCCAGACTACCTTCTGCCTGTGGAGGACCAAGATTGCACCAACCTGCTCATAACTAACCACCCAGCCTTCTACTTTAAGAAGGTGACAGTGAAGGAGGCCCTAACAATGGTCAGGAAAGTCCTAGTAAAACCAGACTGAGAAGTGATGGGCTAGACATGAGTTACTATCTTCTCACCCTTGATGTTCTTATCATGCCCATAACAATGCTATTTAATAAATCCTTGGCCCTAGCTCAGTTTCCAGAGGTATGGAGGCAAGCCCTGTAACTCCAGTGCATAAGAATGGTGACAAGGCACTGAGTCAAACTACAGGCCAATATCTATCCTCCCCACTATCCAAAGCTTTGGAAAAATCATGGCAAGTCAACTCACAGAATACCTCGATAAGTACAATCTGCTCTGCCCAAACCAACATGGTTTCGGGCAGAAAAACACAGTACCACCAGGGCACTGCTGAATACACTGACTATGTGCACAGGCCTGGATGAAGGCAAATTGGTGGGTCCAGCTTCATTAACCTCACCAAAGCCTTCGACACTGGCCAACCACCTTCTACTAGTACTCCAGCTCCAAAGATTGGGTGTGGCACCTAACGCCGTGAATTGATTCAATGACTACCTAACACACAGGAGCCAGCAAGTCAAAATTGGGCAGACATTATCCAACTCCAGAGATGTACTCCTAGGAGTCCATCAAGGATCAATTCTAGGGCCTCTGCTTTTCAGCCTCTTTGTAAATGACCTACCCACAGCCTGTGACACCAAACTTATTCTGTTTGTGGACAATGCCATGCTGCTGAGCAGTAGCACCTCTCAGGTTGCCCTGCAAACAGAACTACAGAACTCTTTCAATAAACTCGAGAACTGGTTCCAGTAGGCAAAAGCTGCTACTAAATTACAAGAAAACCAAGGCCATGCTACAATGCAGCCCCTACAACAAACTTAAGCATGCTCCCCCATAATCACCAATAAGACTGGTGAGCAGATTGAGCAGGTGCACTTGTTCAATACCTTGGAGTCACCATTGATGACTCTCTCTCACTTATGCACACCACATAGACTCCCTTGTCAGAGTGGTAAACACAAAGATCAGGGTCCTCTATAGGCATAAGAAATCCCTCATCCCGGAAGCACTCGATCTCAGTCTCCAGCTCCATACTCTCCATGATATACTATGGGCTGGTGGTCTATGGAACTGCTACTGATACAGTGCTCAAAAGGGTCCAAACTGCACTCAATAAGGCATACTGCCTCACCCTGTATGCAGATCACTACACTCATACTTGCACCCTGTATGAGCGTATAAACTGGCTTAAACCTAAAAGACAGGATCAAATACCAAACTTGCTTCCTGGGAAAGAAGGCACTCCTCAGAAAAACCCACCCTGTATAGGAAACCTGCTCAAGGCTTCTCTCTCCACACATCACCAGACAGAGGAAGAATGAAGCACTGTCCTTACCATTTCGAGAGAAGGTAGGGCAGGGTCCACAGCTCAGCACCATGGACACAGGCGGGATGGAGGTGAGCACTACTCCCTTCACAAAAGAAAGAGTCCTACAAGAGTTCACTAAGCTCAGGGTGGACAAGGCAATGAGACCTGATGGCATACATCCTAGGGTACTAAAGGAGCTAAGGGTGGAACTAGCAGAGCCATTAGCAGAACTGTTTAGTGAGTCTCTGAGCACGGGAGAGGTCCCAGAAGACTGGAAAGGGCTTTCAGATGATCCCGCTCCACAAGAGTGGTAGCAGGAGAGGAGGCAGGGAACTACAGACCAGTCAGTCTTACCTTAGTAGTGGGCAAGATTATGGAGGCACTCCTTAGGAAATGATAGTGCAACATCTGGAGTCCATAGGGGCACAGGATCCATGACAGCATGGATTTACAAAAGGAAGGTCCTGTCAAACTAATCTCCTAGATTTCTTTGGCTGGGTAACCAGAGTGGTGGACCAAGGGGGCAGTGTTGATGTTGCCTACCTCGACTTCAGCAAAGCTTTCGACACTGTTCCACATAGAAGATTGATAAACAAGCTCAGTAGGCTCGGAGTGAGTCAGAAGTTGGTCAACTGGGTGGCAAACTGGTTAACGGGCAGAAAACAGAGAGTGGTGGTAAATGGTATGCAGTCAGAAGAGATGCAAGTCACAAGTGGGTACCTCAGGGATCAGTCCTGGGGCCAGTCCTCTTCAATACCTTCATCAGTGACTGTATCGGGTTGTTGATCAGAGACAATTAGCAGGCAGACATCAAAATCAGTGCATAAAAAATGCCAGGCTGGCATTTATCATTTTATTATTTGTAGCATAAAATAATTATTCAGAACAGAAAATAAGAAAGTTGTCATTAAGTCAATAACATCAATGCTGTCTGGGATGTAGACACAGGCCTTCTAAACTTAAGGTCTTACACCTCTCACAGTCAGTTCTAGACTGACGCCTTATCTAATAAATCCACCCTAGTGGTAGGCTTATATATGTTTTTATCAATGACATCACTGTCATGTGACATCAATTAATTTCCAATTTAGTACATTTGAAAGGGATAGCTGCACTAGAAAGGAAGATAGAGGTTTCAACCATAGAAAACAGACAATACAGATGGGTCCTTACTCAGTGGCTCCCTTTCTATATTTTTATTACTGCAATTAAAGGCACAGATGCATTTTATATTTCTTACTTTCTTTCTTTGTACAGAAAGCACTATTCTGGTACTTTAACCGTATCATTTAACATATCCCTGCACTTTATTAGCTAGCACTTTTAATCTTTAACTGTTTTAAAGCACTCCAGCACTTTCATCTATTCCTGCCATGTACTTTATACAACATAGGCATAAGGCAGGTTAATGGGGGCAAGGAAAGACCCACATCTCTCCCTACAGGGCACCTCACCAATGACAGGGTTACCCGTCACAGTGACATTGCAGATGGACTAGAGGGTAAAGCTTGTCTGTTTGCAGATGACACCAAGATCTGCAACAGAGCAGGTGATCCAGATGGGGTGGGCAGAATAAGAAGAGATCTGGATAAACTAGTAAAATGGTCGGAAGAGTGGCAACTGGGATTTAATGCAAAGAAGTGCAAGATCATGCACATAGGGAAGAGAAACCCTGAAGCCACCTATAGGCTGGGAGGGAGATGCTGGCAGTCACAAAGGAAGAAAGAGACTTGGGCATCATTATCACCGATGACCTGAAATCATCCAAGCAGACCTCTAAAGCAGTAGGTAAGGCTGGGAGGCTGTTAGGGTGTATTAGTAGGGGTATCACAAGTCACAGAGGGAGGTAATAATCCCTCTTTACAAGACACTAGTTAGGCCCCATCTGAGTACTGTGTGCAGTACTGGAGGCCACACCTTCACAAGGACATTAACCAAATTGAGGCAGTCCAGAGAAGGGTAAACAAAATGGTGCAGAAACTGTATCAGAAGACTTATGAGAACAGATTAACAGAGCTCAATATGTATACCCTCGAGCAAAGGAGGGAGAGAGGTGATATGATCTAAACATTCAAACACCTTAAGGGCATTAACAAGGTGAAAGAGTCTATCATGTTTCAATATAAGAAAAATAGCAGGACAAGAGGACACAGCATGGTATTAGACAGAGGCCGTTTAAGGGGTAATGTGAGGAAGTTCTTTTCACAGAAAGGGTGGTGGATGCATGGCATGGCCTACCTCAGGATGTGGTGGCTATGAATACAGTGCAGGGCTTCAAACAGGCATGGGATAGGCATAAGGGAGCAATACAGATGAGTATGAATAGATAGGCCACTGTCAGCAAAGGACTATGGCACATTTATAAGGTAGAAAGAAATGGGCAGACTGGATGGGCATGGTCCCTTATCTCGTCCAACTTCTATGTCAACTTCTATGGACCTCACTAGGGTAGCGCGGCTTCCCATCGGCCCCTCTGGATAAATGAACTCCCATTGAAATTACAAACAAACAACAGCCTGTCTCAATTCAAAGCAGGCCTCAAACAGCACCTAATGTCTAGCTCAAAATGCACTTGCTTCTCAGGGCCCACTTGATAGACAGGCCCACCCAAGGTAGCACCCAGCAGGGCTACCTAGGAGAACCCTGCCTCCATTCCAGCCTATCCAAGGGCTTAAGTAAGCTATCAGTCCTCTTAAACCCACTTGGTACTGCCCCTCCCAAACCCTCCCACATGCCACACCATACTCGACAAAGCCCTCTGGAGCTGCCCCCATTACAGCCTCCCCAGTTCACTATCCCCCACCTCTTGCTCTCTGCGGTAGGTTCAAACCCAATCCCACTTGTTTCACTGTTGCCCAGCCTCTCGCCATCTGGGATAGCAATAAACCCTATGTAGTTACTTGCCATAGTCTATCAATGGATTTGGAGGTTTCCAGGGGTGTGCTACCTAGGGCAACCAATTAGAAATAGCTTAGTATTCGATTACAACTGCTCTGTTTTTTTCTCCTATTTGTCTAATTGTCATGTAATCGCTTTTTAATGCCTAATGATCAGGCTTCTGTAACCACTGAATATGTGTATTGTCTTATTGTCCACCCTGACATGGAACCTTTGTAAAAGAGCTCACGCTCAAAGGTCTTTCTGAAATACTAATTAAATAAATAAATACTTCTACCACCCCTTTATTTTCACACCAACAGAGTATGCACTTCCCTCATCCTGTCCCCAACAAATCTCCAGGGTCACCAAAATGGGAAATATTTCTGAGAAGGTAATGTCCTTTCAGTAACCCCACCTCTTTCCAATAGCCATGCATCCGAGACCCACTCACCTCTGAAGTGAGCCCCCATCCCCAAAGCCCCAAAGCATCTGTGTATAGCTCTAAGTCCGTGTTGTAGGCCCATTCCTCTTGTAAGAATGTAACCCCATTATAGCCGTTAGTAACTCCTCCCATGCCCCAGATCCTCCCATACCCCTTTTGTGATATCTACCCAGTGATATGGCTTTTTGCCTTTTCTGTAGACCTCACCAGCCTCCTGGTAAATGCCCATGCCTGGGCTTATGGCCTTACAAGCGAAATTAAGGTGCCCAGCAGCTGCTGTACTAATACCAGAGGCACTCTACTCTTCTCTTTTACTTGTGATAACAAACCCTGAGCGGGTCACTTTGTCCCCTGGCAGGCGGAAACACTTTGTACCGTGTCCACCTCAATCCCAAGGAATTCCAGCTAAGGGGCCGGGCCTCCATTTTTCCATCCACCAGTGGAATGCCTATGTGCCCACACATCTCCTTAAAAACCTGTCTCAGCCTTGCTACCACCTATGAGTAGAAAATCATCCAAATAGTGCACCACCCTCTTGTGCCCATATCTCCCACCAAACACCCACTGCACCCAAGAACTAAAGACCTCTAAGGTGAATAGGCCACCGAGCAACCCATTGGTATGGCCTTGTCAAAATACAGCCTGCCCTCAAATTGAAACCCAATAGATCCCAATTCTCAGGCCTCACTGGCAGCAGTTGGAAAGCGGTTCAGTCGTCTTTGCTAACCATGCCCCCTGTACTGCCCTGATCAGCACCTCCACCTGGTCCAGTGACGATAAGAGACAGCCCATAGGTCATCAGGAATCCCTGCTCACCGAGGCCCCTTCTGGTAGGAGAGGTGGTGAATGAGTTGAATTCCCTCCTTTTCTTCGGTACTACCCCTAGGAGTGACACCCAGAAGTTGGGGCAGGGTGTCAGTGAAGGGCCCTCTATCCTCCCCACCTGCGCTTCCTTCCAGATTTTGCTCATACAACGTCCTCCTTCCCTCTCACAGATCTCAAATTCTTTGCCCTCATTGCCCTGTGCCCTCCTCAAAACCCAAACGAAAACCCTTTTGAAACCCTTCCCCAGGAAGTCTGCCTTTATTATGTCCAGGTATTCCTGCATCCAGGCCTCAACTACCCACCCGACTGGGAGAACTCACCAAGGGAAAATCCCAGTGCCCTTCCCCACCACCCCGTCACTTCCAACCATAATTGAGTTATACCCTCCTTTGTTGTGTCCCTCCACCCTCCCCACTGTGCCTCCTCTCCCCAGAAAGGACTGCTCCTGGTACTGCCCCACCCCTTGCTGTTTACTCCCCTCCCCTTGATGACAGCTTGTCTCCGGTGTGGGCCCGTGCAGCATGAGCAAACATGCCTGAATTTGCAGTTTTCCCAAGTACATGATGCCCTGTTGTACCCCTAGCATGTCTTCACTACTGGGGTGGGGTGCACTTACTGTGCTCCCCTTCAGGTCCTCTGGCTGGGCCCAATAGTGTTTGAACCCACAGCTTGGAATGTGTGCAATCCCACCTCAGGTTACCCTTGCTGCTATCCATTTTCTGAATGCCTCATCACATTTAACCATCCGCACTTAGCTTCACCTTATACGCATCCCTAATGAGTGCCATCTAGGTCAGGAGGGAATTGCCAATTCTAACCCCTGTAATACTCAGGTAATTCATAACTTTATGCAGTAAGCCTTCTAAGTAGAACTGCCTGGAGAGATGGAATGTATGCACATGATGGAATATTTTGCATGAGCCACTTTTCAAATGCTGCTTTCTACTACCCTAAAACTGCTTTAGCTGTAAACCCTTCAGATTTCTCTTTCTGCCTGTCAAGACTAGATGCTCAGAGATCCTCTCTTCATCATCTTCTTCTGATGTGAGAAAACTTATTAAATATATAAATATTCTTTACATTTCATTTGCTGCCTTTACTTTTTGTAATTTTAAGTAAACCCGTAGTTTTAGTGTTTAAATTGTAAGTTTGATTGGTTTAGTATAACCGTAAATCGAGGTTTATTTTATATTTATCGGGGTTTCTGACTAAAAAACTCTGTTAGTTATGTTTAATTTTATTTAATTTAGCTTGTTTTAAGAACTGCTAAGCTCGGTTCCTGATCAGGTAGCCTTGGTTCATTTTACCTTGGTTCCAGGTTCCAGATCAGTTCCTCATCGGTTCCGGGACAGACGCACTGTTAAATAAACTTTAAATAAAACATTTTTTAGCGTTGCAGCTTTTATCGGTTTTACATTGTAAATGTCAAAAAACGAGAAGCAAACTGGTGATCCTGGTTTCAGAGCATGTTTGAGTGTGTAAAATGTTGCAAAACAAACATTCTTTTGTTTTGCCTACTTGGACAAGTACATTCAAAAGCAGAGTGAAATCTGCAATACATGTCCTGAGGAAACTATTAAAAAATGCCAGGATAAGGCTAAAGAGAAACTATCACCACCTAAGGGTCCCTCTAGCTCTGACCAGCAGACACCCTAAATGACTGTGGGTGAAACCACAACAATTACTGTAACTGCTACCTCTAAGACGGGTATACAAACAGTTCCTAAGAGGCTTGTTGATCCGTCTGACTTCCCGTTCCCTCAAAGAAATCAAACACAGAACCTCCTGCTGGACAGCATCTGGGGACTTTGTGCCTTGCTATAAAGCCTGACAACTTCTGCAGAAATTGTGCAGTGAAAAGTATAAACTTTTCAAGGATAAAGTGTGAAAAATGCCTGGAATGGCTAAAAATAAACATTTAGGCTTACAGGGCTGTCTGCTTCTCAGCAGCAGACCCCTGCAAAGCAGTCTGTCGCCTCTGCTCAATCTTCCTGTTATTTAAAGAGGAAGAATATGTGATTATGATAAAATAGAGGAAGGGAACCTATTGAATCTGAGGTTTTCCTGAATAGGAGTTGGGCTTTTCCCACAGAGCATTTGAGGATTATTCCTCACTTTTCATGTTTGTGAGAAATGATTGGACTGACACCCACTAAAAAGCTTCTCCTTCATGTGAATACACTCTTCAGGAAAGATACTTTAAAGATTCTACAAACTCCATGCTCTGTTTCCCTCTTGAAAAGAGGCTGAATAAGAAATATCAGCTGGACAGGGAGGAAGCTGAATTTTATTCTGCCACCCTGTCCATCAAGGAGTAGTACAAATGACAGCCTGTGGCAAAGCAAAAATACCCTGGCATCCTATCCTCCTAACAGGGATTCCAGAAAAATTGACAACACAGCTTTTAAGCCTCTGATGCTAAATACCAAAGGTCACTATGGCAGTCTGTCCTTGCTATGGCAGTCAAGGCTCAGACTCCCTGTCAGATAATTTAGCTGAAACAGTTAAGTGTGGTTTGGGAGCAGTCAAATACCAGTCAAGTGGCTGCTGACTTTATGACACTGCTGCCAGATGGATGGCAAATACAGTGGTTCAAAGGAGGTTTGCCTGGCTGAGAGCTGCAAACCTCACTCAGGATACCCAAACCAAGGCTATGTATTTCCCAGTTGAGGATAATTCCTCTTGGAAGAAAGATAAAGGCTTACATAAAAAGGTGGATGCATACAAAACCACCTATAGTAACAATTCTGCAAAGAAAGCTTCCCATCCAATAAAACATATGGAAGGGAGGCAGAGGCAGATCATTTCACACAAAGCCTTTCTTTTATCAGGCCAGGGTTGTGCTCAGTATCAGCAGTACCCACAGCAGGGTACTTCAGGCACCACAGTGAGTCAAGGATTGTCTCCGAGTTCAAATCCTTCCAGCAGTCAAATAAAAAAAATAATAATAATTTAAAACCATCTACAGATGTAAGAGAAAACTCCTGGAAAAGAGGATAAAACCTGTTACTGTCAAACAGTGGAGCCTGTCCTAGTACAGCATAAGGTACCACAAAGAAAATGGGGAATGCTGGCCTGTCTTAGACTTCAGGGTACTAAACAGGGTTAACAAGGCCAAAGTTCAAAATGATAACTTTGTCACTGATTATGCCAACACGCCAAACAAGGGAATGGTTGGCATTACTGGACTGAAAGGGTGATTCTTTCCACATCCCCATAAGGGAGTCTCACAGAAAGTACTTTAAGTTCATACTCCCATCAGGTCACTCCCCAAGAGTGTACACAAAGTGCTTGGCAGGGGTTGTGGTACACCTTCAAAGACAAGGTGTCACAGTTTTCTCATACCTAGATGACTGGCTGGGGGTTGTAAAATCAACCCAGCAAGTGGGAGCATCTGCAACTCATCCAGGGGCTCCTAGAGACCCTAGGGTTCCTGATAAATCTAAAGAAGTTCTGTCCTTCAGCCTGTTTAGGCACTATGGTTCATAGGAGCTCAGTTAGATACCCTGCTAGCAAGGCATACTTGCCTCTCAGCAGGGCAAGAAGTATTCCACTAATAGCGGGCTCATTCAGCCTGAACAAACCAAAAGCTGAATGACAGTTTCTTCAGCTACTGACCACATGGCACCTGCCACTGGCATAGTCCTTGAATCCAGATTATAGATGAAGGACATTCAGTTTCACCTCAGGGCTCACTGGGAGAAAGGACCCTCTTTCAAAACTAATTCTGGTAACAAAAACATTGTTACAGACCCTCCAAGGTGGAAAGAAGAAATCAACCTGAGTAAAGGGGCCCTTTTTCAGCAAGAGCCCCCATCGGTTGTTTCTTCCAACAGAGGCATCTCTACTAGAGTGAGGTTCCCACCTGGAGGTTCACACCATAAAAGTGCAGAGTCAGTCCTGCAAAAACTTGCTGGAGCTAAGATTAGTGTTACTGGCGCTTAAAGGCTTTTGTGACACTTGGCCAGCTGGTTATGATTGTTCTATGATTTTATAATATAAAAATGTACTGTGTGATTGTCTGTCATGAGACATCCTGTGCTCCTGAATGCCTCCCCATGGTTTCAGTTACAGGATGTTAACCTGAAAGCCAGGAGATAATTAAAGACTAGAGAGACATAATTAAGGGTCTCCTGTTTATCTGACTTAATTGTAGCTGACCAGCTGCAAGGATATATGGATCAAAAACTTTTATGATTTTAGAGTTGCTGAGTTAGGAAGATGATGGTTTCCAACTACAGTGGGCACACTGTAGACTACTTGAGGCAGTTGTGCAAGGACAGAGGGGTCCTGTACAAGGTGAGAGCTACCAAGCAGAACCTCATGGATGCCCTGATGACAGCAGATAACCAGAGCATTGAGTCACTGACTGGGACTGAAAAGGACCAAAACTTGAGTGTGGCGGGGCTAGCGGCCAGTGCAGTGTCCAGATCCAATGAGAATGCAGCAGGGCCAGTGCCAGCGAAGGGCCACAGCAGCAGGGAAGGTCAACCAGCATTCTGGAGCCAGAAGTACTCAGGCTGCAGATTGAGTTGCGCAGAATGGAGCTGGAGTTCCAGAAGGAGGCAGAGCGAGAACTTCGGAAGCAGAGCGAGAACTTCAAGCTGCAGTGGAGAAGAGGGACCATGAACAGTGTGAGGTGGACTGAGAGGAGAGAGAGCACCAGAGGCAACATGAACTGGAGAAGCTATAACTCCAACCACCTGCACCAAAGCAGGTGAGTGGCTTGGGTTTAACTGGAACTACAGGACTGGGTTACAAATTGAATTCCAAATTGATAGCTGAATTTAAAGAGGGGAGGATATGGATACCTTTTAAATTCCTTTGAAAAGTTTGTAATCAGGCTAAAATTTCTAGAGAGTCCTGGAGCTTCCAGCTATCCCCACTACTTACCGGGAAAGCTCGGATGCATTGGATCAACAATGAGGACAGTAATGATCACAGCAAACATAAAGCTGCACTTTTAAAAAGTTTGATTTAACTGCTGAAGTATACAGAGCTAAATTCCATAACCTCAGGAGAAGCCCTGATATGAACTACGAGGAGCTAGCCACGAAACAATGTCAGTTGTTAAAATGTTGGTGGGGGACTGAAGCAAACTCTAGATAAAATCGAAAATGCTATAGTGTTAGAACAATTTTTGGGGCATGCCTAGCAGAAATGAAAACCTGGCTAGAGGACTGAGATCCCAAAACAATGCAAGAGGCTGCTGAACTCTCGGACAACTATGCCAAAAGCAGACCTTGCTCTGAGAGGGAATGGGGTGAGCGTGGCAGCAGAGAAAGGAAAAGCGCAAGTTCAGGGCAGCAAAATCCTCACTGCCTCCACCAAAACCAGTTAGTCCCAGGTTTCAGAAAAGATTTCTCTGAGAAAAGAAATGAATATTGGTTGTGTAAAGAAACTGGGCATTTGCCAGACAGTGTCTCAAAAGGGTGAACAATATGCCACAGGGGCTACGAAAGAAGTGGGTTGTTTTTGTGTCCTGGAAGCATGCCTGTGAACATGAGAGAACACATGCACCCAGTCACGGTGAATGGTGTACAGACACAAGGGTTAAGGGACACAGGGGCATCACTGACATTGGTAAAAGGGGATCTAGTAGAGCCTAGTCAACTTATACCCAATACATACATCACTGTACAGGACTTTACTGGTGAGGAGAAACATTGCCCCTCGCTAGTGTTCTCCTAGACTGGGGTGAAACAGGGGAACTGTGCAACAGGTGGCTGTAGCCAAAACCTTAGCAGTGGATGTCATCCTTGTAACAATCTCAAACAGGGATGGTGTGTGCAGTTACCAGAGCTGCGGCCAGGGAAAATTGTAATTCCTGGACCCCACAGAAGCTGTTGTGGATACCACTGGGAGGCTGATTCCCCAGCTTGTGTCTCCAGATGGGAGACTATTGAAAAGGGGTAGAAATTTCCAGTAGCAGTTAACCACATAGCTATGAAGGATTGCTCTGAAGAGGGAGGGTGACCCATTGTCAGAGGGTTAGGGATGACAGTGATCATGAGTGCCCTGACGCTAGTGCTTGGGACCCTAGTTTAGAGACTAAAGGGGACCTGTCCCATACCTTGGGAATGTGTGAGGAGTTTTCAGCTGCTCAGAGAAGTGACCCTAGTCTAGAGAAGCTGAGGGCTTGGGCAGACTCTGACGGAGCACGGGAGGTGATAGCAGACATAAGGTTTATTGGGAAAATGGACTGATGTATACCAGGCTGTGCAGACAGAGGGAGGGTGATAGGCAGGCAGCTTGTCACCAGTGCCAAGAAATAGGGAAGGCAGGCAAGAAAATCCAAGCTACCCTGATTCCATTGCCCATAGTGGAGGGACCCTAGTTTAGAAACCACAGGAGACATGTCCCATGTCTTGGGAATGTGTAGATTTTGCAGCTGCTCAGAAAAATGACCCTAGTTTAGAGAGGCTGAGGCATGAGCAGACTCTGATGGAGCACAGGGCGGTGATGGAAACAGTACTGGGACAATGCACTGCTGTATATGCAGGATATAAGGAAAGAAAGAGGGTGATGGGAGGGCAGCTGTCGCTCCTCAGGGGTACCATGAGTGGTTGCTCAAGATTGCTCAAGATATTCCCATGTCTGGACATCTGGGAATCGTGTGAACTATGCAGCGATTGGCCAGAATTTCTATTGACCCAGCTTTACCCAGCAGTTGAGGGAGTATTGCAGGTCTTGTTACCTGCGCCAAGAAATAGGGAAGGCGGTAGTAAAACCCAAGTCAGCCTAATTCCCTTGCCCATAGTGGAGGAGCTATTCCAGAGGGTGAGAATGGATATTGTGGGGTCTTTAAATACCCCCAGCTCCTCTGGGAAGAGGTTCATCCTGACTGTGGTGGATTATGCCACCCGATATTCAGAGGCAGTTGTCCTATCCTCACTGAGGACAGACAAAGTGGCAGATGCCTTATTTGGGATTTTATCCTGTGTTGGGTTTCCAGAGGAGGTTATCACAGATTGAGGGGTTCCTTCATGTCGGGCCTGATGAAATGTTTGTGGGAGAAGTGTGGGGTGGTGCAGAGATGTACGACCCCATATCACCCACAAGCCAATGGGCTTGTGGAAAGATTTAATGGTACCTAAAGTCAATGCTCAGAGAGTTTGCTGAACAGCATGGGAGGGACTGGGAGAAATACCTTCCCACCTGTTGTTTGCATACAGGAGGTGCCCCAAGAGTGACAGGATTTTCCCCTTCGAGCTGTTATATGGACATTGGGTACGTGGGCCTCAAGACTTGATCCAGGAGGACTGGGAAGGCAAGCACGCCACCCAGGAACTTCCCTAGTGGATTACATCCTTAGGTTTAGGAAAGGCTAAAGGAGCTTATGGGGATAGCCCAGAGCAACCTGGCAGCTGCCCAACAGAAAAAAGTGTGGTACAACCACAGAGCCAGAGCTCACTCATACATGGTGGGTGAGGAAGTCATGGTCCTTATTCCAGTCCGGAAAGACAAGCTGCAGGCTGAGTGGGAGGACCGTAAAAAGTAGTTAAGAAAGTAAATTACATGAACTATATCATAGAGTTACCTGACAGAAGACAGACAGAAAGGATGTACCATGTCAACATGATGAAGCCATATGCTAATAGGGCTGACATGGTGTTCACAGTATGTAGTCCTAGGGAGGATGGACAAAGGAGACCCCTCTGGGCTTCTGGAAGAAAGCAAGTGGAAGTCCTCTGTGAGGCAGTTAAACTGTCACCCCAGCTGGCCCCAGACAAGATCCAGGACATAAGGGAGATTTTAGTAGACTTTGCCCCACTGTTTAGCACCAAGCTTGGACTAACCCCCTAGTGACGTCATTTGTGGGAGACAGGGACACAGATGCCCATACGGGCTGACAGCATATTGGTGTCTGAGGCTGTCCAAAAGGACATTAGGAGGGAAGTGGAGGAGATGCTGAATTTAGAGGTAATCCATAGATCCCACAGCCCTGGGCCTCACCTGTAGTCCTTGTGCCCAAGTCAGATGGCTCTACTCATTTCTGTGTGAACTAGTGTGGACTGAATGCAGTCATGAAGTCAGATGCCCACCAATCTCCAGGACAGATGAACTCCTGGACAAGTTGGGAAAGACGACCTACCTTACAACCATTGTCCTGACCAAGGGTATTTGCAGGTAGAGTTAATGGACAGAGTTAGGAGTGGGCGCTTTCATCACTCCGATAGGCTTATTTAAATTTAAAGTAATGCCTTCGGAATGAAGAATAACCCAGACACTTTCCAAAGGTTGGTGAAACAGGTGTTAAATGGTGCTGAGGAGTATGCCACAGCGCATCTGGATGACATTGCCATCTTTAGTGCCAGCTGGGAGGAACACCTGCCCCACCTTAGGGAAGTGCTGGTCAGGATACAGAGGGCCGGGCTCACTGTCAAAGCTGAGAAGTGCCAGGTGGCCATGGGAGAAGTGGCATACCTCGGGCATGTGGTAGGCCGGGGACAGCTCCATCTAACCAAGTAAAAATAGAGGTGATCAAGGCGAGGCCCAGACCAGAAATGCAGAAGCAGGTCAGGGGGTTTCTAGGGACAGCAAGGTACTATAGGGAAAGTTGTACCCAATTACAGTGCCCTGGCTGCTCCTTATATGGCTTGGTAAAGAAAAGGATGTCAAGAAAATTACATGGGAACCAACCTGTGAGAAAGCTCTTTACTAGACTGAAGGAGGCACTGTGCAGTGCTCCTGTATTGACAAGTCCTGACTATAGCAAACCCTTTATAGTTCAGACTGATGCCTCAGACGTGGGTGTTGGGGCAGTACTGAGTCAGACATCCAACCAACGGAAAGATCACCCTGTAGTGTACCTGAGTAAAAGTTACTTCCCATGGAGCAGGCATAATCTACTGTGGAAAAAGTGTCTTGCCATAGTGTGGGTCCTAAAGAAGTTAGAGCCATACTTATATGGGCAGCATTTTGTGGTACAAACTGACCACAACCCCTGGTTTGACTGACGCAAATGGGAAAAACTAATGGTAGATTGTTGAGATGGAGTCGTGCCTTACAAGGGTATGACATGACAATCTTACAGGGCTGGAGTGATGAATCAGAACAGCAATGGGCTTTCACATCTTTATGAGGAGTGAACAATTTGGGAAGCTCATCCCATGCAGGGATAGAGCCCCAAATTCAGTCTAGGTGGGGAGGATTTGTGACGCTTGGTCACCTGGTTATGATTGTTCTATGATTTTGTAATATACAAATGTAGTGTGTGATCGCCTGTCATGAGACATCCTGTGCTCCTGGGATGACACCCCCAATGTTTCAGCTACAGGATGTTAACCTGAAAGCCTGGAGATAATTAAAGACTAGAGAGACATAATTAAGGGTCTCCTGTTTATCTGACTTAATTGTAGCTGACCAGCTGCAAGGATATAGGAATCGTAAACTTTATGACGCTTCAGAGGAGTAGCGCTTATGACCTCCTGCCTTTGAAATGGGGAAATAGGAACTGCTCAAAGATCAAAGAGGAGCAGGAAACCACTCAAGATCAAAGAAATCATATTGGGAAATTAGTTTTGTTGATGTCACCTTAATAAATGTACATCCTGATTGGACATCCTGTGTGTATTAATTTTGGGTATTTAACAAGGAGGCTTAGGTGATATCATGGAAGAGGTGTGTTACAAAGACAGTTTTAAACTATTCTGTGGCTGATCTTAGACACATTCCTGTTGGACTCTGAAGCAACAACATCTAACTATAATCACTGTAAGAAGGTAATAATACATTAGATAGACAAGTCTAATTGTATTGTGGTAGGAGTTTGTTTGCACTTTTCCTTGTTTTCTTTTAAGTGATTGTATACGTTGTGATATATTGTTCTGTGTTTACATTTTACAAATTTTTAACCATTTTTAAGTAAACCACTTATTTTAAAGAGACTGCCTGGTGTGCCTTCGAAATTCTTTCTTT
Source organism: Neoceratodus forsteri (assembly GCA_016271365.2). Lineage (NCBI taxonomy): Eukaryota > Metazoa > Chordata > Ceratodontiformes > Ceratodontidae > Neoceratodus > Neoceratodus forsteri. The sequence continues at coordinate 274,308,164 of CM057459.1, read as the reverse complement.
GCATGTGAAGCATAGATGGTTAAAGTTGACAACTGTTCATAAGCTTAATGGTATACCATACTGGGAAAAGGTAAAGAATATACCTAAGGTCTTTCATAGAGTTCTAAGGGTTCATTTTGGATACCTGGCTAGGTGCCCTTAGGCAAAGATATCTGGCATTCCCTGAAGAGCAGAATTATCTGAGCCTGTACATTTGGGTACACTAGCATAAGGTTCACAGTTTGAATCCCCAGAACTTGAGACCAAAGGTGATTCAGACCCACAAGCAGACAGGAAGGTTACCCTGTTCTGTTACCTGTTCACATTACTGCACTCAGAGGTTGGCACTGTGGGAGCAGAGGGCCTGACCTGCTGAGTGGGCTTGTGACCGCTTTCACATAACTAGTTCAGGGAAGGCGGTTCAGATCAGAACAGACATTACCACCACAATGGACTACACAAATAAGCAGGGATGGATAAGTCAAGCCCTCCTGCACAGGACTCATGCTAATATGGAGTCAGTCTAGGATGCTTCATGGGGTTCCCCTGCAGGCTATTCTTCTGGCAGGCAAGGACACTACCTTGGCAGATACCCTGACTCAAATCAACTAATCCCATCATGAATGGGCCTTTGACAGGTCAGGTGGTGCAAGTAATCTTTAGGCAGTGGGACACCCCAGAGGTAAACGTGTTTGTGTCCCACCAGAACCACCACTTGCCATAGTACTTTGGCAGACCACCAGATATAGGAACAATTCCCTGGATGCTGTGGCTCTGAATTAGTCAACAAGCACCTACATGCTGTTCCTCCTTCCTCTGGTGTACAGAGTATTTCTAAGCTCAGGCCCCAGTCAGCATCAATGATCTTGATATTACCAGACTGGGCCAGGCAGCCATGGTGCTCTATGTTACCTCCATGTCTGGTTCTGATCCAATACACCTTCCTCAGAGGCACAATCTGATCTGCTAAGATCCTACCAAGGGAGGCTCCTGTACCCAAGCCTCCAGGTTATTCAGACTCAAGGCATGGCCCTGAGGGCCTATAATATGTGGGTTCTGTGTTTTTATGAAAGTGTTACAGGAAGCCCTCTATTAAGAAGATCTATGCTTCAAATGGAAAATATTTTTCTGTTTGGTATTCAGCTAGGAACTGGTACCAACACATGCTGGGGTCCCAGTTGTGCTTGATTATCTTTTTTATTTATAGTCATTGGCTTGCAGTCCAGCATTCTTAAGGTCCACCTAACTGTAGCATCTGCTTGCATATCAGCTGGACAAAATGTTTCAAATAGTTTCAGATCCTAGCACCAAAAGGCACTTTAAGGGTTTGGCTCATAACAGTACAGTCCGGTGTCCCAGCTGTGCTGGACTATCTTACCTATTTGTATTTACTGGGCTTGCAGTCCAGTACCTTTTAAAGCATATACTTACATTTCAGGGGACAGAATGTTCTCTGTTTCTCTGCCCTCAAACCCTGTCTTTAAAAGGTTCCCTAAAGGTCTATTCCATTTGCACACACCCTTACAGGGAACTGGTGCCAGCATGACACCTAAATGTGTGTATAGTTAGGCTCACACTCCGAACCTATGTTTTCAGTTTTTGAGAATATGTCATATCAAAATTGTTTTTCTTATGGTAATGACCTCTGTCAGAGGAATCAGTGAGCTCCAGCCTCTCTGCATTGAACATAACTACATTTCATTCCACAGAGACAAAATGGTCTTGAAAACAAATAGGAAGTTCTTCCTAAAGGGTTTCTGAGTCCATTTGAACCAACTCATTACCTTTTTGTCTTTTCACTGAACACTATGGTTCAAGTGAAAGGAGTTTTCATAGTTTGGATGTCAGAGAGCTCTTAGCTACTACTTGACAGCCACTATAATCCATAGGCAGGACAGAAAACAGCTGTTCTTGACCTCCATAAATGTGGAATGGGTAACCTAGCATCAAAAGATCCATTTCATGCTGGTTAGTATCCAGTTTTTATTACTCTAAGGCTGGAAAGAAGCCCTCAACAGGGTTGAGGTCCCATTCTACAGGGGCACAGCTGCTACCTTAGAAGCTGTGGGGTTGTTTCCATGGTGGACATCTGTAAAGCAATTACCTGAAGAACAGTACCACCTTTACGAAGCACTATAACCTGGATATTCAATCCAAGAGTGATGCTAGGTTTGGCAAGCAGTTCTGCAGAGTCTGTTTCCAAAATAAAGTTCTGTGCCCACCTCCAGTGGTACTGCTTTTATAGTCTGCATAAAGTTATGAATTACCTGAGTATTACTGGGGTTAGAAGAAAAATTACTTACCATAGCAATCTTGTTTCTTCCCAGTGATACTCAGGTATTCATAACTCCCACTCTGCCTCCCTTCCAGAACTTTTAGCCTCTTCACTCCTGCATACTGTGCTCTCAGGGGTATAAATGACATTTCTGGCACATATGTTGTGATTGTGTTCACTACTGTTGTTCCCCTTGTCAGGTGATTCTGACATTCAGGGTCTTTCATATGTTATGCCCTCCTGTTGGAGGCTTTTCTTGGTGTTAAAGGAGTTCCTGCTATAATTATTATTATTATAAATATTATTATTAATGTTCAATATTGTTATTTTTATTGTTACATTTAATCCTCGTGGGCCTGTCTTTCCAGGCTTCTAGAAATCTGAAGGGTTTACAGCTAAGGCAGTTAGTAGAATGCAGCATTTGAAAAGTGGCTCATGCGAAGATTCTATCATTTGAATACGTTCCATCTCTCCGGGAAGTTCTATTTAGAAGGTTTACTGCATAAAGTTATGAATACCTGAGTATCACTGGGAAGAAACAAGATTACTATAGTAAGTAATTTTTTCCTCTGGCTGTTTTCCAAGACCAATGCGTTGTATATCAGGAAACCCGCCTGCCATGTGTCTGTGTTCTTACCTTTGTATTTTGCTTCTTCCTCCTCATGCCATATCACCACCAACACCACTGCCATCTCCGATTTTCCTACTGACTCCATCTTTTTATATTTTTGGCTGTGTCCTTGTCCACCAAACCAAAAATGTTGAGTATTCCCCTTTCCAGACTTTTTCTTTGAGCGAAGATGGTATGTGGTCACCTAAAGTAAATCCGGGGCCCTTAGTACAACTTCTTCCTCCCATCTGATTACCTGTGGCCCTCTCTTTATCGCTTGCAGTGCCTGTTCCATCTTTTCTACACCTTGTCCCCATATCACCTATCAACCCTCCAGGTACTCTTTCAGATCCCCTCATTCATGACATCTATGTCGCCCTTACCCCACTCTGGCTTGGTCCAATTGGAGCAGAGTCACGGGCTCAGTGGTGGGATGGGTGAGGGCCAAGCCCTGCTCCTCATGGGCTTTCCCTCCCCTGCCCCCACCTGCCTGTTAGTCTCTCTCTTTCTTTTTCTTAGACGCCCTCCTTCCCTTCCCACCGCTTGGCTGCCTCGACCAGCTCTATCATTTTGTTCATCAGCTTGGACGCCTCTTCCATCAGCTTGAGTTGAAACCAGGGCACTCTTGGGTGCCATCTTCCCACTGCTGTGATACTAGGGGATGAATTGATAACATTAGTGCTTCGTGCCATCTACCCCAAGCCCCCACACTATCATCCACCCCAGCCCCTACTGGGCTGTTGCTCCTCCTCGTGTGCCCCTCTGACACCCACTGAGTGCCTCAAATGCCAGGGCACCCTTGCCCCTTCCACGCCTCCTTACCCTTCCATGCACAAGCCTCCATGAAAAACAACCAGACTCCTCTCTTTTTTTTTGATGTCCATACACTACCACTGCCTGGTTCCAATGGGCCCCTGGGGGTACTGAGGTGGCTTGCAAGCACGCCATCCCCATGTGGTCCCCCAGATCACCCTTGCCCTGCTCCTGCTTATCCACTGGCACCCCCTTCATAAATGGGTCCTGCCAGTTCACCCTCTTCAATGCATGGGATCCACATCCTGTCAGGCCCATCCATGCCATAGCTCCGCATGCCCATCGACCCTCACCGCCAGACCCCTGCCCCCACTCCCCAGTCACAGCTTTTCACCAGCGCCTCCCTTGCCGATCACCTGCCAAAACCGCCATGGCCTTCTAACCCCAGGAATCACTCATTATGATTAAACTAAATGCAGTCAGCCTCCTATGTTGAACTGCCCGGAGAATGGAATTATATGCAAATTATGGAACTCTCATGTGGCTCATGCCACTTTCAAACTGCTGCCTTAGCAACTGCTGCACTCTGAGTGCTTCAGATTCTTTACTCCTCCTGCCTAGTAAGGACGTCCCAGAGAGCTCTCCTTGAACTGTCTTCAAAATTCATTATCTGTGTGGATAAGTACGCATTTGAGTTTTATTTCAACTGCTGCCTTAGAAGTTTCGCTTAATAATTGTAATGTAGTTTTGTTTTTTAGCGGTTCCCTGGAATCAAGGGTTCCATCCTCTGTCTAGATTTTCATTAGGTTTTTGTTTAACTTCCTATCTACAGTCAGTTCCTTTGACCGCTTTGTTTTATTTAACTTTTAAGTATTTTTCGTGTTCTGTTTTTCTTAAGGAACTGAATAGGGAACCGAATAGCCGGTTCCAGGAACGGTTAACGCTTGTTTATATTTAAAATCCCGGTTCCTATATACAGTATATATATAATATTGTCCTGAGACTGGTAATTTTTCAGCTTACTCAATGTCAGAAACCCACTTAGATAAACCTAAGAAACGTACAGGACCCACTGGGTTTAAATATTGTGAGTCTTACGGTCTGATTATAGCAAAGGCAGATGGACATTCTCTTTGTATTTCCTGTTTGGGCACCAGTCATATTTTTGCCAATTGTGAGATTTGCAAATCTTTCTGTCAAAAGCGTTAAGAAAGAGGGCAAAAAGTTAGAGGAAATGGCTTCTGCTGCTGATACTAGTGCATCTACCTCAATCCCTAAAAGGGATGGAGGCAAGGCTAAGGACACAGACAAAAGTTCTGAGAAACCTGACCAAGGTAAGCCAAACAGGACTGTGGAGACAGTGGCTGAGGCTATCCCTCTTAAGAAAAAGTGCAAAGAGAAACATGTTGCTGCACCTCCAGTCGAGAAGGCTAAGGAGCTCCGAGCGACAAACATAATATGCCCTCGGCTGAGGACATTGCTAAAGCATTACAGGTCCTACAAGCCCTGCAGGCTGCAGCCCTCGTCCCTGCACCGGCTGCATTGGTTCCTCCTTCACTTCCTGTTTCACAGTAACCTCAAGTTACTTATGGTGAGGAGGATGAGGAGGATTTTGAAGGAACCATATGCACTGAAGTTTCCTGAGCAGGAATTCGAGCCCTCCTAGGGGCCCAGAAGAGTATTCCTCCAATTATGCTTTTGTAAAAGTATGGTGGAGACTTAATCTCCCTCTTCAGGAGACTGAAGAGGAGGTGGAGGAAGCAGAATTCCTCAATATGATGGGTTTAACTCCAACAAAATGACTTCTTTTGCCAATGCATAAGTCCTTATAAAGGCAGTCAGAGATACTGCAGACCCCAACTTCTATCCCTGGGGTAGATAAAAGCTGACAAAAGTATCAGCTAGACAGATCGACTGCTGAATTTTTATTTCACCATCCCGACCCAGAAGGAGTGGTTCAGGCTGCTGCCTGTGACAAAGCCGAATACCACTGGCTACCCACCCTCCGGATAAGGACTCATGAAAATGGATGCCATGGGAAAAAGGGCTACCGGCTGCTTCCTTGTTAATCAGGCAAGCCAACTACATGGCATATGGGGTACAGTACCAAAGGCACTCTGGAACACAGTTTTAGCCCTTGCCGACAAGGTTCCAGGTGAGGTGGCAGTAGATCTGCAAGAAACAGAAAGGGCTGCACTTGATGCCACTAAATATCAATTCCATATGGCAGTGGACGCCAATGACACAGCTGCCAGGCTAATGGCATTAGCTGTCTCCCTTAGAGATTTGTATGGCTCAGGGCCACCAACCTTACCGCAGATGCACAGGCCAAGGCAATGGATTTCCCTGTGTAGGATAAATCATTGTTTGGTGATAAAACTGAAGCATATATGAAAAAGTAGAGGAATACAAGTCTACTTTTCATAGCAGCTCGAAGGACAGACCTTCTACTTTCTGTAGATCCCAGAACAGGGAGGCAGGGGTAGGGTTTTATCCCAAACCCTCTTTTCAGACACAGGCCTGTCAGTCACAACAGCAAGCGAGAGGCTATTTCAGAGGAAGGGGCAGGAGAGCGATGAAAGAACTTCTCCTTCTCCTCAGACACAACCCTCACAGAACACCTGATGGGCTGCTTCAGGTCACATCTCCCTTTGTGGAACTACCAGTGGGTGGCAGTTTGGCTCACTACCTCCAAGGGTGGCATATTATCACCACAGATGGGCTTCCCTCAACCTCATCTCATTTCATTTCCCAAGTTGGGAACAAGAGCTTTCACACCAGTCACCCTGCAGACAGGATTTTACTGGACACAGAAGTCAAACACTTTTGTTCAATCAAAACAGTGGAACAGTGCCCCTAAACCAAAGGGCAGAGGGTTATAGCCACATATTTCTTCATAAGAAACCTATTTTGGATCTCAGAACATTAAAAGACACATTTTCAAAGCCAAAACTTCAGAATGCCACTCTGGCATTAATCATTCCACAGGCTGGCCTCAGGCCAGTATCAATTGTGACACCTTTATTCAGCCTAGTCTCTGTTTCAAGGCCTTCAAAAAAAATAATCTTTTTGTTTCTCTTACCTGGACAACTGGTTGATAGTGGGTCAGTCCTACAACATGCAGAGCACTTCCTTGCTCTAACAAAATCCCTGTTTTCTCATAAATGACCAGTGGTCCCAGCAAAAACAACAGTACAAGTACTGGAGTTTATTGGAGCAGAAGTGAATAACACCCTAGGCCACAGAACATGGTAAACAATATTCTGCAAATGGCAAACTAGTTATACCAGAAAAACCCAAATCAGCCAGAGAATCCTCAGGCTACTGGGCACAAGGTAGCTGCCCCCTCCCGGTGTTCATAAAGTGAAGGAATATCATAGAAAAATTTTAAAATTGTGATTTTTGGGAAATATCCTTCCTCCACACAAAGTAGTTCTTGCACAGCACTGAACCAATGGCAGGATGACTGTTTCAGTGCAGACAGGAATGGAGAGCCCACATTTAGGAACAGTTTAAAACACACAGCAGTGCAAAATTACAGGTACTGTTGTGCTCTTTGGCCAATCAAATATGTGATTTTGCTACTCCATGTAAGTAACAGCGACATTAAAGCCTTTGTCTGTCTGCCTCCTGTCACTGTCTCTATATGTCTGCAGAGATCAGCAGACTTTGACTGCTGTGTGACATATGGCACACATTTCTTATCTCTATTGTGCAAGGTAATTGTATTCTAACCAGCTGGAGCATGTAACATCGTGGGACACATGGAGTGCTGGGGTCAGCTGTCATCCTGGGGGGACATTTAAATGCACAGTGAGCTGAATAGTACTTTGTAAGCCAGTGCAATAACAAGGACAACTCTTGTATGAGACACTGCACTTAAATGCATGGTGCACTGAAAATGAAGGCACCTCACAGTACAGGAAGCGTATCAAGGGCGGGAGACAGAATAAACCGTTAGCCAAACTTACAAAAACAGAGACAGAGAGAAGAAGAGAAAACAGCACTGGGCTGTGCGCAGCTCACCACTGAGGGATGATGTACGGGTGGTGTGAACCAGCAAGGAGCTTATGTCTCTCACTCTCTCAGATTGCCTTCCATCTGTTATGGGACTGACACCGAGAGAGTGGACTCAAACCGTGGATGCTAACACAGGCATAAACATCAGTGGGGAGAGAAGAGCCGAGGAAAACTAGGAGATCCACGGACTAGAGAGACAGAGACATGGAGAGAAACAGCACTGGGTTGCAGTGGAGCTCATCACTGAGGGATGATGTATGGGCAGCATGAACCAGCAAGGAGCTTCATGTCTCTCACTCTCTGATTGCCTTCTATCTGTTGTGGGACTGACACCAGAGAGAGTGGAGTCGAAACTGCATGATGCTAACACAGGCACAGACATCAGTGGGGAAAGAGGAGCTGAGGAAAACTAGGAGATCCACAGACTGGGTAGATGTGAAATAATGTAGCACTGTGGGGACAGTCATAATGGGTAAGTCACTGACACCACTGTCTCACATATTACAACACTCATTTAGCAGTTCAGTTCTTCACCTCTTCTAACAATGTTTATCACCTGCTAAGGCACATTGTGAAAGATGGCTACTTTGACATTTGCTCCATCAGAGTCAGCAGCACAGATCTGGCACGGATCAATGATATAACTGGCACCTGCCAAGTGGCACCTGCCGCCCGCTGATGATGGGGGTGCTGGGTGGCAGGGGACCTCTGTGGGTGGGAGGGTTACCACTGGACCACCAGGTAACTGTTACATTGTACAGCAGCCCACGATCAGGCGATGGGGAGGCTACCACTGGACCACAAGGGATCCTTTCTCACTACAAATGCCCACGATGGGGCAAGGCGGGTTACCACTGGACCACCAGGGATCCTTCTTTATTACAAAATCCTGCAAGGTGAAGGGGTGGGGGTCTACTGGACTACCAGGGATCCTTTATTGTTATGAAAGCCCACGATCAGGCCTACAGGAGCGGGGGTTGCATTGCACAACAGGGTGTCAATCCCGACGGCTGCAAGCCAGAGGGCACAAGGCACAATTTGTCTGGGATCAGCACTATCGCATGCAAATGGAGCCATAATGACGTAAAATGGCCCCATAATTTCCAGTATGCAGGTATCGGAAGGAGTATGGATCTGCAAATATGCAGACGATGCAAAAATTGGTGCAATAGTAAACAACAAGGATGCTGTAGCTATTTTTCAAGAACAACTGACTCATCTGGGGAATTGAGCACAAAAAACGAACTGAATTTAATATTACAAAATGCAAGGTTATGCACTTAGGGCAGAACAATAGTAGATCGTAGTATAAGTTAAATTCTCAAATCATTAAAGCTACAGATAGTGAGAAAGATCTAGGGTTAATAGTTAATGACAAATTAGATTTTGATAAACACAACAGAGTTACTATAAACAAAACAAATAGGATAATTGGAAACTTAATACGTAACATAAGAAATAGGAACAAAATGTTCTGGTGCCCTGTACAGATCCCTGGTGAGACCAGTGCTGGGTATGGGGCTCTTTTGCTCAGTACAGAGCATCACAGGAGGAAAAAGGTGGAACAGGTGCAGAGGGTTTTACAAGAAAGATTAAGGAAGTGGCAGGCTTAGAATATGCTTCCAGACTGGAGAGTTTGAGACTATATTCAATGACCTGTAGAAGGATAAGGGAGATCTGTGTTATGTGTATAGATCAATGGGCGATAGTATGCTATATGAAGCAGCAGGATTAAATTGGAAGGAAAATGTGAGGTCCGGTATAAGGGTCCATGGTAGACAGCTAAGAGGTGAGAAGTACAGAACGAGTCAAAGAGGGAAGTGGTTCAGTCAGAAGGTGGTGGAGATATGGAACGATCTCACTAGACAGGTGGTGGAAGCAACAAGTTTGTCTAGGTTTAAGAACTTATTAGATAAGTATATGGAACAGATAAATGGAGTTGCACCGACTAAACTAGTGGTGGGTCCTTACATGGCTCTTGAAGCTTATGGACCTGAAATTATCTATGACCCTATGAACCTATTTGCATCTTGCATGCATAATGGCCTCATTTAATGCTCCAGGTTGAATATTGTGGGTGATGTGCCTAGCGCAACTGCACTTACGCTGGCGCATCCCCTGCTCCATTTTGCATCTGCGCAGGTGCAGTGCCACTGCACCATGCGCAGTATGTGTGCCCTCTATGCTATATTTAACAGTGCTCAGCCATGGTGCAGCAGCCGCTGAATATCACCTGGTCCATGCCCTGGTGCAGTCCTGTTGTGTTGCACCCAGGCTTGTACCACTTCCCGGCGAGTCTGAATATCCGGGCCAATGAGTACTACAAAACCTTTCTGTAATCAGTAGGTACAATTTCTGACAATACTACATCAATTTCCAGCACAGCAGTTTTGTAGACTGAAGTGAGCATAAATGCCACAATAATATTCAAAACACAGCATTATACAGTTGTAAATACTGCACTGCACTAGAAACTTTACTTCAGAAATCAAAAGTAACTGAAAAATTAAGTAATTCCCAACAAACAAATTACTATTTCTATATATATTCCCCATCTGTGAAAGACCCACATTTCCAATAACACATTCTATCTCACAAGCAATGTTTGCTACAACACATCTATACATTTCACATTTATATCAAAATTTTATCCGGCAAGGAAAAAAATATTAGCAGAAGTTACTTACCTGCACGTATAAATCAAAATACAAATCTTTTTTTTATCCCTCCTCCTCACCCTGGTTGGCCTCCCTTCAGGTCCCTCTCAAGTCTTCTCCATCTGCTTCCCCATCCTCTCACTAGCCACTTATCTCAGATCATGGCTTCTCCTGGTAATCCATCATATCCCTTTCACCAGACCGTCCCCTCCTCCGAGAGGGAAGGCACTGATGGCAGGATCCAGCACACTATTCCAAGTTGGCCTAGGGTGCCACTGAGGCAGGACCAGCTATTGAGGCTCGGCAGCAGCGGGAGACCAGAGGGGCGTCATTCGGTCAGCCAGGGCAGTTTCCTGGTTTTCTCCGAGAGTGGCACGCCATTGATGTCACGGTGTACACCCAACATCCATCACTCCCAGTTATTGTCAGCTTAGGCAGCTGTGCTGTGCTCCGGCCTCCACTAGGGGCCAGCTGGCGTCAAGGTGATTTCCACCCTACCCCTGAGAAGGCAAGCCATCCTGGGATGCTCTTTTCCTTCCCCGCGGCAGGCCGTCCAGCGACCTGAGTCCGTTCCTCAAACCCAGGTTGCCAGCGTCGAGATGGAAATCCAATCGCAGTACCGACAGGCCAGCCAAAACACAAATCTTATAAAAATTTAATACTGAAATTACAACCAAATAGCATGACTAGCAGGTCAATTCCAAAAGCAATATGATACTGCCAGACTTCTATATGCCCTTTTATATTTTTTGTCTTTGCTTGCAAACACTGAGAACAAAACATAGCTTTAACCAATCATACACAATCTACCGATGTTATAAGGTGATTTATGATATTGTGTCACTTTTTTATTGCAATTTTATCAGACATTCTCTCTATGACTTTAACAAGACCATCTCCTGGCAATTAAAAGAGAAAAAACTTTCACCAGGATTGAATAGATAAGCCATTGACAGAGTAAAGGCCTATGGCACAGTTATAAGGTAGAAAAAATTAGCAGACTGGATGGGCCTTGTGGTCCTTATCTGCTGCCATCTTCTATGTTTCTATGTAAACATTTTCTTTTTATTGCCAGTAAGCAACATATTTCTCATTCCAGCAATTTGCTAATTCCTAAACCTTATATAAATTATGATGCTACCATCTCTGAAGCAATTACAACTACCCGTTTATACCAGCAATTGAATCACTAAAAATACCACCAACAGCTTAATCTGGTTCAAGGTCAGTAGCATTCATCTGTATCCTCTCCCTGGGTCGTGCCTGAAAATAGGCAAGATTTGTCTAGTGCTCTTACCCAGTCAACAAAACTAAATTAAATAAATAAATAAAATACCTTTGAAATCCTGTTCCAAAGCCTTAACAAGCACCTGTGACATGCACATCACACTATCACTTTAGAGCCTCTGGCATTACATTTCAATATGACATGATACTGTCAGGTGTCTGATTTAATTTTTCAAACATATTTTTATATAAGATCACTGTTACTACTGGTATGTCACAATGTTTATTTGTTATATGTCTTTCATACCCTGATATTGTTTTCTTCACTGCATATATTCTTTACATAAACATACTTTTCTCAATCTTTTTCCCATTCCTATGCCTTCCGACCATTCCAATTGTAATTGAGGAAAAACACTTGTCTAAGACTTATGCCTCAATGGCATTTAAGATGACAGTAGGCTATAGGAAGGTGGCAGATTTGCAGTCAGCTACAACTCCTGCCCTGTCTGGAGAAATAGAAAAGTACTGTTATGCCTGAACAGCCATGTGCATATAATTAAACTTATGATTTACATCCACCAGCACATAACACAGGCATGGGAATCCTATTACAGCACCTTACATTCTTTGAACATTACTGTTTCACATTACATAACATTTGTTTAAATATCACTGCGCTCCCACTGGCACCTGCTTTCTGCTCCTGTGCATTCTGTGACATACCACAGGAAATAATGCTTTATTCAGTGAACAATTCATTTATATTCAGTGCAACACAAAATGAAATGTAACTTTACATTATAAATATCCAACTTGCTCTTGCACTGTTCAACTTTTCAGATATTCAACTATGACTCAACATTTCTTCATCATTGCACTATAGTATGCAGTGTCAGTGGCTCAGTAGGTAGCACACTCACCTCTGAGGCTGGGAGATCAGGGGCTGTGGGTTTCAGTTGCCACATCTGGCACTTGGGTTAATATCCCAGTACTGACACTGTAGTGCAGCATGAGAGGGTGCTGCACTTCCAAGTGCTGTCGCTCGGATGAGATGTTAAACCGAGTCCCATCTGCCTGGATTGGTGGTAGTTCAGGTGGATGTTAAAGATCCCATGGGACTTATCGAAAAGAGTAGGGAAAGTTTTATTGAAACAAGAAATCAGGCAATATACAATAAAGAAAACACAATAAGAAAAAACAGGTAAACTCAAGACAGTATACAACAGTGTTCATATCAAAAGGTATGGAAGAAAACAAAGAAAGAAAACTAAGGAAATGATACTGAAAGAACAGAAGTCCTTCAAGTCACCGTGCATCCGAGTCTGTAATCCGGTAGGGCTTCCAAAGGGCAACAGACCAGGCCTGGAAAGAGACAAGTTCACGCGCATAAACAGTTTTCAAATCCGAACAATCTTTTGTTCAATTTCTATATATGTACAGATTTTCTGCTGCAGGGTGAACTGGCATCTTGCCATCCAAATATGCCATTTAATTACAACAAAAATAAGATTTAAAGTATCAGTGTTCCACAGAGACCATTGAGGGGAATGCTCCATACATAATCATCGGGTAAGAGACAAACTGAAGCAATGGAATACCCCATTTTTGGGCTAGAAAGGCTCACCAACGTTGTATAAAGGGGCAATCAAAAATAAATGAGAAATAGTTTCCAATTCATCAATACAAGAGGGCCTAGAACACAGCCTGTCTTGTAGCTGTTTATGTTTATGGTTTGATTTAACATTAATTTCTCTCATGGCAGGATAACCAATGGAAGTCCCACATATGTATTGGGATTCGATACAACGAACAAAATAAGCAGAGAGGGACAATATTGGGCAGGACATTTTAAAAAGGGACTGAACTGCACACACAGAGGAAAGAAGCAATCTATACAGGATTTGTGTGCATTAGTGAGAAACATTTGTGGTCACCCGCCATTGCTTCAGGCGATAAGAAGCGTATACCTCACATAAGGTGGCGTGTGTTTCCGAGGCACGCAGAATACGCAGGGAGTCATGTTCCCATTGGTGGAACCATATTTTACAAGAATCATAGAACCATGCTTCCCATCCTTTCATGAAGTTAATCAAAAGTGGTCTAATGTTCGCTATGAAAAAATTACTGGAGAAAACAAAGGGGTTAGTCATGCCAACACCACCGTCCGTGAGAGGGAGATAGGTGACATCCGCTTTATTGGGTTGAACCTGCTCCCCATAATGCCTGAAAAAAAAGGCTAAGAATCGCGCTTCCAATTGTTTTGGAATAGGAAAGATATAGCTAACATAGAGAAAGAGGGAAAGTAAATATGTCCTAATTAAATAGACTCTTTTCTTTTTCCCAATCTGACTCCTGTTCCATGAGGCTACCTTTATGCACCTTGCTGTAGTTTAGAAGTCCAATTATAAACGCCATCGGCTCGAGTACCAAAATAAATCCCTAAATACTAACAGGGCCATCTACAATCTGCAATGGTCCGATGTTCCTAATCGTGCAATAGCAGATCCCAGCTGTATACCAACACTTTTCTCAAAATTCAGAGTAGCTCCGAATATGTCCCAAATAAGGAACATTCCTGCAAGGAGGCTATCACCGAATCCTCGTCTGCCACCAAAAGCAGATATCATCTGCATATGCAATGGTTTTGTAAGTGCTGTTGTTATAGGACACGATACAGCATGTATCTGTGGAAGCATATTAACACCAGGAGCAAAACATCCAAAAACAGTACATATAGTAATGGACTCGTGGACACCCTGTCAGACTCCCCTTTGAACAGGTATCAGAGGTCCCACCCAACCATTCACTACTGGCATGACCGTAGCTGTCCTATAAAAATTACGTAACCATTGGATAATGATAGCAGGTATATGCAAAAAACTGAGTGCTTGCCATAAAAATCATGATTCACCAAATCAAATGCTGCCCGTTGATCCACAGATACTACAAATCCAGAAGTCGAAGCTGAGTACCCGTGAGAGAACAATTCATGGATCAGAATCAAATGATCCGAGATGTTTCTGTTGGGGACAGAACAAGACTGAGCAGGATGCAGAACAGTTTCTGCAATACCTGTTAAACGCTTTTGCTATTATCTTCATCAATATCTTAAAGTCGGCGTTAGCATACAAAGAGGGCACCAATTCTCAAGAGAGTGGGCTTCCTTCTGTTTATAGATATAAAAAAACACCAGTCATAAATTCTAAAGGGACAGACTCACTGTTCAACAAAGAATTAAAGACAGAGGTAAGTTCAGTAAGTAAGTGGTCACCCAGAACCTTATAGAGAGCTGCCGGAAGACCATCTGGGCCAGGAGTTTTACGTGAACGGCAGAGAGGACATAGTCGTTAACAACTCCAAAGTCATAATGGGTTGGCACGCCATCTCCACTGCTGTTGTAGAAGGGAGGGATCTCTAAATTCTTGTACAGGGCAGCAGGGTCAGGTAGATCAGCAGAAAAGGGGAAAACAAAGCAGTCTGGTAGTTAGCAACTATCTGCTGAATCTCTGTTTGAGTAGAGCATATAGTCCCCATGGAATCTGTAAGACATAATATCGTCTTTTGAGCAGTCCGACAGAGTTAGACTCAAGGGACAAATGATCTCCCGTGGTCCAGTAACCTGAAATTTATGTTGGTGGTACAATTGCCGTGATTGTCGAGATTGAAGTAAACATAGTCACTGGCCAATTGAATTTGAGAGGAAAGGTCATGACCTGTTGTATATGATAAAGAAAGAAGCGATTGAAGATGTGCTCTTCTTTGTAAATAGTCCAAATATTGGCTCTACTTTTACTGCGACTATACCGCTTCAGGAATGATATCAACGCATGTTTTGTATCAAACCACCACTGTATCGGGTCTTCATAACAGAGAAACACAGATTTGCGAAAAAGGAAGGACCGAAGGGTCAAAAACACCTTATCGTGCAATAGAGAGGTGTTAAATTTCCACAACCTCGGCCCTTTTGAATAAGGATTTCAGTACCCACACCAACAGAAAGCAAGCTATGATCCGAAAAGGCCACTGCCTGCACCATAGCTGAAACAATTGGTAAAGTACGGGACAAGAAAACAAAATCAATGCGGGTAGCCAATTTACCTTTATGAAACGTAGGGGTATGTTGTTGCCGAAAAGAAAATAAGCATCAACTAAATGGGCAGTATGTATTAGCTTGCTCAGTTCCTGTGAGTCGCAGTACAGTTTTTAGTAGTGGCAAAGGAACTTTTATCCCAAGACTCAAGCCACAGTTGAAGTCACCAGAAAATAAAACTTGGAATGAAGTGTGCGTAAGGGCGGATCTCAGTAAAAGGGTTATGTGAGCTGATTTAAGTTGTGGTGCATAAATATTGATAACTCGATAAGGCATTACCTATGGTGAAGTCCAAAACCAGAGCCCTACGGGTACCAAATCAAATAGTTTCAAAAGACGAAAGTCAGGCATATTTATTAAAATGCCAAGGCCTGAACAGGGGTCGTGACCTATGGACCAGAATGAGGGGCCTAAGAGCCAATCATTTTCGCTTGTCTGATCTCTTGAGTCGTATGGAGTCTGGTATCCTGCGATAAGAAACTACCCAATGGTAAAGTCTTTAAAAAGAAAAAACTAACTGTCTCTTAGGAACACGTTTCATACTATTAACGTTAATAGTGTGACAAGTAAACTGCACCATGTAGACAACAGGAAAGTATAAAACATCACAGTTTCTGCTTCCCAACTATATTCTTCCCTTTCAGTCTAACTTTGGCCTTACGTTTCTGTGAAAGTCCAATGCCCACTGGAGGTCCAGTGTCAGCAGGACCTTCAGGGAGGAAGGACGCCACCGAGGATGAGTCAGACTCACCACCTGCGTCGTCCAAGTCGGCTGTAGCAATTCAAAAGGATTCAACAGGGTATAGGAGCAGGCAACAATGATGCCATAGGGAAGCGGTAAAGGCCGAGAAGTAGTTCTCAGAGACCTACGCGCAGCACCTGCAGTAGGTTCACGGGAGGTAGCATTTACTAGGACCTGGGACAGAGTCCACATCAGAAGCAACAGGCCTGATTTTCTCCATTCAGGGGTTCAGGTACCGATAAAGGGTGGTACCATCTTGTCAAGTTGAGGAACAGGGTTCTGGGGGTGCTAGCAGTAGGGCTGCACCGCTGAATCTCCGTAACAGAGGGGAGCTTAGCCACAGATGCACGTAACCGTGCTTTTTGTGCTTGTGTGATCACAAAGCGTTGATCAGCCCCACCATCATGGTCTTCCTGAGCATGTGCAGCCCAGCGACAAGTCTGGAATAGATGCCCTAATTTGTCACACAAGTTACATTTACTAGCATTCCGACAGTGAACCCCCACGTGACCCATTTCACCACAATTATTACATTTAATCTTATCACAGACACTACTGAGATGAGGGATCCCGCATCTATAACAGGCCTTGGGTTGGCCAGGATAAACAAAACTCCCTGTCACATCCTAAGAAAAGGAATTGAGCAGGTGCACAGGACCTGAGTCATTTGTGTGTAGCAGCACCGAAACCTCAACCCCAGTCCAAATATTTTCAGTGTCTAGAATGGCTTCAGGCTGACCCTGTACTGTGCAGCTTTTCAGCCAGTACATCACATCCTATACATCAACACCTTCATTACGGAACATAACCGTAATAAATTTAAAGGCAGGCTTCGACAGGGGATGGCCTGGAAGGGGTCCATAAGGGTATTCTTCAAAGCATGGCATCTAGACCAAAATCGCTCAAGTCCACGAGATGTCTGAAAACTGACGCAAAGGAAGATTCTCCAGACACATGTATCAAGGCATATATCTCGTGAGCAAAAAATTTAAAGAGTCTTTTATCAGGATCTAGCCACAAAGACACGATCCGGGGGTCAGAAAGTCCACCTCTATAAATAAGACAGACAGCATTATGTCACTTAGCAGCTGCAACAGGTGCCTTAAAGAGGGAAGAAAAGGAACGTGGAGCCTTTCCCTGATCAGGAGAGGTAGATCAGGTCCGCTAGCTAAAATCCATGGATTCCATCATAGGAGATGCCTTGAAGTCATATCCTGTAGGAGAGATAATTCAGGGTTTTGGTGAGTGACAATTCCCTGGCAAACTCAAGGGGTCAGGAGAGTCATTCAATTCCAGTCCCTTCGGTTGTTCCTCCAGGAAGTCTTCAGGTTTAGGGGACCGAATAGGGGACGGACCAGAGATCCACTGTCCTTTCCTGGGGACCTGTATCAGCCTGCCCTTGCAAAGCCTGCTCCACGGACCACACAGGCTTGGGTTTGGGGCAATATTTCAGAAAAGGACATCAGGCTGCCAGTTTCCATCATAGTAGGTGAGAATCCTGCGATGCAATCCCAAGCTGTGCACCCTCTGCTGTGTGCGGCGTGCCTGCAGGTGAACAAAAAGATGTTGACTCAGTTCGGGGCAACAGTGGGTCAACAGAAGGTCCAAAAGTAGGATGGGATCCAGGAACTGCCAGGGCCGATCCCCTCCGTGGCTGCCTTCACAGAAGGTGTCAGCATCTTGTTGCGACATCTGCAGAACAAGTCTTCTCGTCAGTCCACCTGGGCTGTGAGCATTCACTGCCTCCACCAGTCACTGTGCACAGCGGGCTGCAGCACCTCCAATTTGCTGGACACAACTGCAGAGGCATCTCTATGATCTCCATCAGGGCTACTGCATCGAGCAGGAGGAAGAACAGTACAAGCCATGGGAGCAGCTTCAGTCACAGTAAGTACATGGTCATACACAATTCTGTCTGAAACGGTCTCTAGTAAATCAGAGACAGGAGCAGAGACCAAGTCTCCTGCCTCACCAGCTAGCTCTGCTGTGGTCACCAGAGTGTCCGCCATCTTGGACAGAGTATTCCCTCTGTCAGAGTAGGGGAACTTCCTGGTGTCCTGGCCAAATTCCCTCATTCACTAAAAATACCACCAACAGTTTAATCTGGTTCAGGGTCAGTTGGCATTCATCTGTATCCCCCTCCAGGTTGTGCCTGAAAATAGGCAGGATTTGTCTCGTGCACTTACCGGTCAATAAAACTAAATAAATAAATAAAAATACCCACTAACTACTTACAGTCTATAATGAAGCTACTCATACAATGACATAAAAATATTTGAACATTTTGCAATACTGCACATTCCTTATGCTTTGCAAATAGTACACCTGCTTGAAAATGAGCAATTGTTGAATTGTTTGTTAACACCTACGGCATTTCAGTTTCTTCACATAAATGTATTTTTATCTTTCTTTGGTGTTCTGCTGTTTAACTGTTGGTCATTAGGTTAATTATATTGCAACTTCTGCCTCTCCATTACAGTTGTGCTTCTATAATTCATCCTACATGTACATGAAGTATTAAAATACTTCCATAATACAAGAAATATGACAGGGCAAGAAGTACATTTCCTTTTATGCAACATAAAATTAAATGTAATACTATTTATACTGAGTAAAACTGCAATTGAAAAAATGTAAAGTAATAACTTTGTATAACATATTGGCACCAATTAAAGACTTTCTTGAGATTGAGATACTGCCCTAATAACCATTTCCAGTTTTATAAAAATAGGAATTTTATTATATCTATAGTATGGCATGTAATATTTCAACTTTTCTGAAAGCAATATTGTACATTACTGTAGCCTAACAATATCACACTGTACAGACATAGTCTGTTTTTCCATGTTACCTTCAGTTTGCCACTGTTTCCATGTTACAAGCATCTACAAGGTGGAGTACTGCTCTATCTCCATTATAGTACAGTTACAAGGCTTTTCCAACAACCTTGCTATTTAGACATACAAAACATTACCATGCAATGACAATAACTGATGTGCACAATTGTGTAGTTCTGTATGTACTTAGACATGCATTTTATGCATATTTCCCAACCAAAACATTGCTATTTTGTCTTTACAGTGCTGTAAGAAAAATATTACTGTACTTCACAATGATCTTTCCACATGAACTTAATATAATTACCAGTGCCATGATGTTAGCTAATTAACACATGACTTGCATATTGCTTCGTTTATGAACAATATTAATTATATTTTACGCCATACTGTTTATTAATTTACCACACTACTTCAAATCTCTAACACAATTTCATGATTGTCACTATTGTTCATCTATACTGTTCAGCACAGAATGATAACTTTTAATTGATCATTTGCACTACTATGCTAAACCATACATACATTTTTAACAAGTATGCTGAAATTATCTTCATTGATGTTTTACTTCTTTATGTACCATGACAGTTGCATAGAGAAAATCACCACAATTACTACAATGTCATTTGTACCCAACTACTTTCCACTGAGATATTGTCAGTATTACTATTTTACTGTACTCAGCACTGCTATTAGTTCACTACTTGTTCGGTACTGCTCCTCTATGCTATCCTTAATGTTCTGTACATATTGCTATTAATTGTATTACTGCTTCCTATGCCACAAGCATGTTAAACATATCTCAGACACCTAAAATTAAACTCTTATTATAATAATATTGTCATGTACTGATGTTTGCCAACAACAGACTGTCAGACATAGGTGACTCATTAGGTTATATATTCCTACTTATGACTGCTAAACATATGCAGTAATACAGCTACAAAACTCAAACACATTCAAAATAAAATATTACTTTTAAAACTTTTCTTAAAATCTCCACCCTCTTCGTTTCACCACGGCTCACTCAAAGTTTATCTATGCATACCACTTCACAGCACAATGCCAAATTACTTGCAAAAACCCCAAAACCTTAAGTGACACTGTGCATTGTCCCTTGTTTTCCTTCCAATTTTAGCAGTGAGCCTCTAGGAACATACTTGAAACAGGGTACTGTACAATGCCCTGCATAGTGTAACTGTAATCTATTTCTGATTTATGAACATTTTGCATTATTTGCCTTACTTACAGTCTGCCCTAAATTCCTGACCACCAGAAGCAGATTCACACCTGGCGATGCATCTAACCGAGGCACATAATCCACTACAGCATGTTAAAATAAAATGATCGAGCCATCTGTAGCGACAAAACCGACTCATTGAGCATAAATAGTTTTAACCTTGGTGCAGAAATCTGTGCATATGCAATAGCGACATATTCTCGCGCAGATTTGGCACCAAGATTAAAAACTATTTTGTGGCTAATGAGTGATCAGTTTGCTTCACAGATGACTTGATCGTTTTATTTCAACATGCTGTAGTGGATTATGTGTTTTGTTTTATGGGGATGCTAAAATGTGCATTTTGGACTGCTCTCCGGTAGATGCGCACTCTGGGTGTGAATCTGCTTCTGTGGTCAGGGATTTACAGCGACCACAGGTGAGGCAAAAATGCAAAATTTTCAAAAAGCAGTAAATAGATTATGTTTTACTTTATGCAGGGCATTGCACAGTACACTTTATTCAAGTATATTTCTAGAGACCCACTACTAAAATGAGAAGGAAAACAAGGACAAGGCTGACAGTGTCCTTTAAGCCACTCTGCAGAATTACAGTTGCACTCAACAAAGCATGCAGGCTGCTAACTGGGGCTGACCAACTTACACACACTTGTGACTTGTACACTCAGGTGGGATGGCTTCCTCTCATCAGCCAGATTCAGTATCAAACCTGCCTCTCAGCCAAAAAGTACTCCTCTGGGTCATGCCCTGACTATTGAAAAGCTCCTCATTGACCACCACAACACACAGCAAACTAGAAGTCTACAACAACTAACCTTCCTTGTCCCCAGATGCTGGACTACTATGGGCCAGAGGGCATTTGCCCACAGAGGACCACAGTGGTACAATACTCTCAATAAAGAAACTTTTACTGCTGCTGATGCTCTTGGCCCTTTAAGAGACAACTCTTACTTCATCTCATTTCAACTAGTTGTTGTGACTGCGTGCCTAATCAGGGTCCCAACGCTCACTGCCCTCCACTTCAGTCTTGACAGCTACCTCTCCCACCTTGCTCTTATTCCACCTGCCTCGCCTGCCCACCCTCTCGCCCTCTCTACCTTTTCTCACTCACTCGGAATTTCTTGACTTTTATCCTCCCTCCCTTTAGAGCTCTTACCTCACCTCTACCCTCCAACAATGGCCTTCCTGCCTGCATACCCCTTCAAACAACATGAAGTCTTGCTGTATTCTGACTATTGCAGTTAGGTCCTGCCTTTCAACTGCCCGGAAAACAAAGAGTTAACTTTCCATGGCCAGCATGGAGCGTTCAGCTCGAGCTCGGTTGAAGCCCCTGTCTGCTGTTGTTTAAACTCCAACCGTCAGATTCTTTACTCCGCCTCACTGAACAGTTGCTCGGAGATTTATCCTTTGTTCGGTTAAAAAGTCAGTTAAAGTGTCGTTTCGGCTCGGTTTCTACAGAATTTCTGCTACCGAATCTGTCGGTTTAAGTCTCTGTCTGTGGTACCGTGAGTACTAGATAGGTTTTACATTTAGTTTCTATGTGGAACTTGTAAATTTCATATCGGTTTGGCTGAACCATTCAGTTTAGTCTTAAAAGTTTGTGAATTTACTTAGAGAATGGTAACTGGTCCGTGACGTTCTAAAAACCCGGATTTAATTACGTTTTTTTCCAAGACCAGTAAACGATCAGGAACCGATAGGGGAGTCTTGCTGGTGGATTGCCGAAAAAGGATAAGTTTTGGATAGGATTGGCCATGTCTGAGAAACCTGAGAAAAAAACGGGCCCACTGGGTTTCAACACTGCAGTGTGTGTGGGGAAGCCTTTGCTAAGGCTGATCTCACACCACCTGTGTTTATTGTCTGGGGTTTGACCACCTCGATTCAGACTGCCAAATTTGTAAAGAATTTTCCCAAAGCTACCCTGGATAAGAGAGTAGGTAGACTGAGGGAAAGGGAGGCCAAGAAGTCCGCTGACCCGGATGGCCAGCCCGGTTCGGTTCTGACCGAACCAGAAGGAGTGCCCTGACCAGGGTGAAACTTCTTCAGGCAAAAGGAGAGCGATTCTGAGGAGTCGGTTCGGTTAAAAGGAAGAGAAGAGAAAATCATCCGGTTTGGATCCAGAAATTCATACTCCGACCACTGATGAGATAGCCAAAGCGATAAGGATAGTGCAATCGCTAACTGGCTACGGCCGAACCGGCACCATCTGGCAGGGGCTCGGTTCGGCTCGGGTCCTCCAGTTCCAGATTACACTTCAGAAGAATTTATGAACTGGAGGAGGAGGAGGAGTATGAGGATGATGATGGTGATTATGAAAGTCTGGATGTGCCTATTGACCCGGACATCTCCCCAGACAGACCTTCAGGTGTTTCTCCTCCTAGGCTTTCTGAGTCCCTTCCTACTTTGTTTTACAAAAAGTGGCTGAAACCCTCCAGCTTCCAATGGAAAAAGCAGTAGAGGATCAGGAGGAGCCTGATTTTGTTGAAATGATGGACATCCCAGAGTCCAGGAGACTGTCTGTTCCTCCATAAATCTTTTGGGAAACAGACAATTAAAATTTAAAGACTCTAACTCCATTCCTCCTGTGGACAGATGAATGGACAAGAGGTACACCCTTTCAGGCTCGGACACGGAGTTCCTTTCTCAGCAATGCAGCCATGTTGGTAGTGCAGGCTGCTGCCTGTGATAAGGCAAATATTCCTTGGCATCACACCCCAGATTAGGACTCCAGGAGAATTGATGCCATGGCAAAGAAGCAGTACATGGCAGCATCTTTGGGACTGCGGCAGGCTAACTGTATGGCCTACACAGCTAGATACCAGAAGTCCAGATGGGTCACTGTTCTGGCTCTGGCTAAACAGGCCCCTGACCAGCTTGCCAAGGAGTGGGAGCAGGTGGCTGCAGATGGGATTGAGGCATCCAGGTGCAATTTCATGCTGCTGTGGACTCCAATGATGTTTCATCTAGAGTCATGGCTACATCTCTGGCCCTTTGGAGGATGGCTTGGCTCAGATGTACTAGCCTATCACAGGATACCTAGGCTAAGGCCATGGATTTCCCTGTCATTGGTAATTCTCTGTTTGGGGGCAGACAGAGAACTACATGAAAAGATGGACGAGTACAGGACCACCTACAGGAGTGCTCAGGCCAAAGAAAGGCAAGCCACTCCTCAAAGACAGCAGTCCAGGGGCAGGGGCAGGCCTTTTCAAAGGCCTTTTACCAAGCCCAGGCCTCCTCTTCTCTTATGCTCAGAGGGGTTCTTCGGAGGAGATGCAGACGGGGAATGAGCAGGCCTGCTTCCACCCCTCAGCCTAAAGCTCCTGCCAAGCACCCTGATGGGTGTGCCCAGGCCTATTCTCCAATACCTGTAGGGGCAGGCTGGCTTACTTGTCCAGGACTGGAAGTCTCTGACATCAGACAAGTGGGTCCTGGAAATAGTAAGCCGGGACTGGTCTCAGCTTAAAAATTTCCCAAGATGAGAACCAGATCCTTTCCACCTGCAAATCCTTCAGAGACCCTTGCCCTAGAGGCAGAGGTTTCTTCCTCCTGGCTGTCAGAGCCATAGAGAGGGTTCCTACCTACACGAGGGCAAAGGATTGTACTCCAGGTACTTCCTAACCCCCAAAAACAGGAGAATGGTGGCCCATCCTGGATCTAAGATATCTGAACAAGCACCTTTTAAAACCAAAGTTCAAAATGGTGACTCTGGGAATAATTCTGCCTTCTCTAAGGCCAGGGACTGGCTAGCCTCCCTAGACCTCAAAGATACCTATTTCACATTCCCATCAGGTGTTCCACAGAAAGTACCTCAGGTTCGAGTTGCCCTCATGCCACTATCAATTCAGAGCAATGCCCTTTGGCCTAACATCAGTCCCAAGGGTGTATACAAAGTGCCTGGTAGTAGTGGTTGCTTTCCTAAGGAGAAAAAGATTCCATCTTTCCATATTTGGACGACTGGCTCATAGTGGGTCAGTCTCCAGACCAAGTCAAGTCACATTTGCAAATAACTCAGCAAGTGCTCACTTCCTTAGATTCCTCCTCAACCTTCCAAAGTCAGTTCTCGAGCCAGTACAGCTCCTCACCTTCATAGGGGTGGAGCTGGATCAATAAGGCAAGAGCCTTCCTTCCCTGGACAGGGCAAGGACCCTTATGGAACTGGCCTCTTAATTCACCCTTCAGGTGTCTCGACTAGCAAGGCATTTCCTGCAGCTTCTGGGCCACATGGCAGCCTCTACAGCAGTGGTCCAGGGAGCAAGATTTCAGATGAGGGACATTCAGTTCCACTTAAGAGCCTTCTGGTCCCAAAGAAAGGATTCCCTTACCATGCTAGTCCCAGTGACTCGAACCCTGATCCAGGCTTTGCAATGGTGGCAGGATCAGGACAATTTGAGGCAAGGAGTTCCTTTGTCACTCAGTCTCATTCAGTGATACTCACCACAGATGCCTCCCTGCTGGGCTGGGAAGCCCACCTGGGGATCTTACCACCCAAGGGCTGTGGTCACCTCAGGAATCTCTGCTTCACATCAATCTCTTGGAACTCAGAGCAGTGTTTCTAGCACTGCAAGCCTTTTCCAAATCTGTACAGAACAAGGTGGTCCAGATCAGAACAGACAATACCACCACAATGTGGTACATCAACAACAAGGAGGCACTCGGTCTGTGGCCTTGTGCACAGAAGCAATGAAATTGTGGTCCCTGGCCTATTCTCTGCAAACCTCTCTGATAGCAGTTCACCTCCCAGGAAGGACAATGTCCTAGCAGATGCTCTCAGCAGGATATCCCAGGGCCATCACGAATGGACCCTAGATCCCTAGTTTTGAAAGTGATTTTCTCGAGATGGGGCACTCCACAGATAGATTTTTTGCAACCCCAGACAATCACCAACTTCCCTCTTTGTTGCAGACCCCAGTTTTGGGCTCAGTCCCCCTGGATGCTCTGATTCTGGATTGGAAGGGACATTTCTGTATGTTTTCCCTCTTCCCTCTCCTGTCCGCACCTTAGTCAAGATCAGGTCACAACCACGCAAAGTGATTCTGATTGCTCCAAACTGGGCCAGACAGCCCTGGTACCCTCTGTTGCTGTCCTTAGCAGTCCACCTTCCCCTATCTCTTCCCAGGAATTACAACCTGTTGACATCCTTTCAGGGAGGATTTGGTATCCAAACCTCAAGTCTCTCAATCTGAAGGCATGGCTCTTGAAGAGTTAGAGTTTGCTGATCTGCACCTTTCTCAAGGGGTTCTGGATATCCTATAAGGCCTCTCAAAAGCCTTCCCCAGAAAGACTTACAACTCCAATGGAAAGGTACACTATTTGGTGCTCTAATAAGCACATTTCTCCAGAATCTGCTGGGTTGCCTACAGTTCTGGACTATATTGTCCATCTTAATGGCTTAGGACTTAGGCCTGCTACACTTAAAGTGCATTTGGCAGCTGTTTCTGTCTTCTTGTCAGTAGGAAAGCCCTCTCCCTGTCAGCTCATCCTGTGTTTTGTAAGTTCTTCAAGGGATTGCTGCACACCAATCCCTTTAGGGACCCTGCTCCTGCTTGGGACCTTAGTGTCTGCATTGCTCAGCTTATGCAACCTCCCTTTAAGCCTTTGTCCTCTGCAGAGCTTAATTGCTTGACTTGGAAAACTGTGTTTTGGTAGCCATTACCTCTGCCAGGCGTATCAGTGAATTGCAAGCCCTGTCAGTGGAGCCTGATTTCATCTCTTTCCACAGAGATAAAGTGGTCCTAAGAACTAACAGGAAGTTTTTGCCTAAGGTGGTTTCAGATTTCCACCTTAATCAGTCTATGTCTCTCCTGTTTTCTTCACTGACCATTCCTCCTCTGGAGAAGAGGCTGCACAGCTTGGATGTTAAAAGGGCCCTCAGTTACTACATAGAGCACACCAAGGGTCACAGGTTTGAGTCCCTCCAGTTGTTCCTCACATATGGAGAGGTGGTAGGGGTAAACCTGCCACTAAGAGATCTATTACCAGGTGGATTGTCTCTTGTATACAATTCTGCTGTGAAAAACTGGTAGAACCTCACCCTCAGGCCTGAGGGCTCACTCTACTAGAGGTACAGCTGCTTCCTGGCTGCTGCCAGGGATATTCCTATCTTAGAAATGTGTCAGCAGCCTCCTGAAAAACAGTCCATACCTTTACCAAGCTAGCTCTCTGGATATCCAGGCTAGGAGTGATGCTCGGTTTGGCACAGCAGTACTTCAGAGCCTATTCCCAAAGTAGGTTCTGTTCCTCCTCCATGCAGGTACAGCTTGGTAGTCTGCAATAGTCAGAATACAGCAAGACTTCATGTTGTTTGAAGAAAAATTACTCACCTTAGTAATGTTGTTTCTTCTAATGGAGTCTTGCTGTATTCTGAACTCCGCCTCCTCTCTCAGAACCTAGTTTTGGGATGTGGGTGGGAGGAGCAGTGTTGGCATCCTATGGGTGCCCCTTTTTCACCCTCCTTTACTTTGGGTGTGTGTTGTGTTTTTGTTTTTGGGTTTCCTGACTTGATTCTTTGCTTTGAAACCAAAAACCCTTTTAATAAATTTAGTTGCTAGTTGAACGACAATGAAAGCGGTTCCTGGGCTGTGTGGCTGGGTGTTTGTGTTTGTCTCTGTCAATAGTTTAGTTTTGTGGATTTTCATGTGTTTTGGCTTGGAGGAACTACACCATTCTTGGATATGTGATCTATGAATGTTTCCTGGACTAAGAAACTTGTAAACATCACCCTGAGATATTGGGATTCTCATTATAAATCAACTTTTTGGAAGCCATCACAATCAAAGTAAGTACAGCTAAGAAATTCTACAAGCTCTGAGCTGGGAGTGCAAACTGAATCCACATTTCCATCTACCTTGTTGCTAAAGGGAACTGCATGTCTTTGAGAACCATTCACAACTATTTAAACAAAGGGAAGACACTGACAAAGGGTTTTAGCTTCCTGCATATGCCCCAGGCCAGTGTTCGGGAATTTAACACATCATTTGTCTTGTTACCATAGATCAAACAGTTTACTGGTCATTTTCCTGGGATTTGATTATTTTACATCATTTGGCATTGGGGCAAATCCTACATCTGGAGGCACACCACCGAAATTGATCTGTCCCTGCACATGTGAGCCTTGGGCACATCTAGCCACACTGTATACAACTATTCCAATGTTGCATTTTCGACACCATATGGCATACCACTGTTCAAAAAGAAACGCAACTCTCTCTGACTGAACTCTGCCTATGCACCCTGAAACTTGTGCTCCTCCTCCTCCTGCTGCTATCAGGGACTGTTCACCTAACCCCAGACCAAACACCTCCAACCAAAACAAACCAGCAGGTACTCTCTCAATCATGTGCCTGAACATGTGCAGTTTACTTCCTCAGCCTGATGCACTGCAAGCCTTTACCACCCAACACAACTTGGATATTCTGTCGGTAGTTGAAACTTGGCTCACTTCAAGATTCCTGACCAGGTAATCACCCTTCCTGGCTACAATGTCTTCCGGTTGATCATAAGTCCAAAGAGGTGGAGGATGTGCCTTATATGTGAAAGACACTTTCCGAGGACACCCCATTGATTCCAATCTTCCAGCAACACCTGCTCAGATTCTTCCCATCAGACTCCTATTAGGTGTCCACAATAAGGCCCTCACAGTTGTCACTGTTTACATACCTCCTAAGGAACAGGGACCTGGTCTAACCGCTGTCCTTGACTTTGTCAAATCCACCCATCGGACTCAAGTCATCCTTCTTGGTGACTTTAACATTAATTGGCTCTCATCTGAAGGTGGGTCATTTAAGGACTCCTGTATATCAGCTAACTTGACTCAAATGGTTGACTATGCAACCAGAAAGAACTACAGAACTGGGACCTGCGCCCTACTCGACTGGATCCTAACCAACCACCCCTCTCGGATCACGAAAGCCTCAGTCCTCCTGACTCACTCAGTGACCACTCTCCCATCAGCTGTACCTGGTCAAACAAATTCTATAAGCCTCAAAAATCATCACCAGCAGAGTCCTACCCGTGGTCAGCTACCCCACCTCAAATCGCACCTCCGTCTGCAGGACTGGTCTCCCGTCTTCAAGGCAACAGATACTAATACTGCACTGCAGCAATTTATTCACATTTTAATGAAGCCTGTAATAAATTTCCCCCCTCAAAAAGCGTAAGTTAAATCGCTCAGTAATCCTTGGCTGTCAGGAGACCTCCTAAAAACTTGAATCCAGGGACCACCTCTGGGAACTGGCTAGAAACTCCGGTAAGGAACTCGACATCCAGAATTATAAACGGGCACGGAATGACTGCACCAAATCCATTCGCAACAGAAATCTGACTACTATAAAATGCCCTCACTAACTCCTGGGGAAATGGGAGGATTTCTGGAAAAACATTAAAGATGTCACTGGGAAGCAGGCAAAATCTTACGAACATACTCAACATAAATGGGCACACTACCTCGACTCTAAAACTATTATGAACACTTTTAACATCGCTTTCACTGACTTTAGCAGTGTTCTCCCCTCTGACTTCTCCCAAGATGTGTCAACTCCCATCCCCCAACTCCTCCACCCATGCCTGTCATCCACCTTTTTACTTTAAAGCACTAAAGAAACAACAAGTCCGAAACTACATTGCCAAAGCCATCAGCAAATCTAGAACAAGCAATGACACACTTGACCTCAAGCTACTGGCCTAACGCTTGAAGAGGTACTTGGCCCCTCACCAAGATCTTTAATCTCTCTGTCCTCTAGCCAATTCCCAGACAAATGGAAAATGGCCACTGTTACCCGATTCACAAAAGTGGTGATAAAGCTGACCATGCAAACTTCTGCCTATCTCCATTCTGCCTCCCTATCAAGGCACTGGAATGTATAGTAGCAGACCAACTTACCAAGCATCTGGACAATTATAATATTCTCTGTAAACAGCAACATGGCTTTAGAAAAGGTCATAGTACATCCTCTGCCTTACTCGAATTCACCAGCTCCATTCACAGCTCCTCGACAGTGGACAACTAACTGGTGCCATTTTCATTGACCTGACCAAAGCCTTCGATACTGTCCACCACTCCCTCCTGCTGAGCCAACTAAAAATGCTGGTCTCTCAATGATTCAATCTCTTGGTTCAAAAGCTATCTTGAAAACCACACCCAGCGTGTAAAAATTGGAGATGTGCACTCTGATTCCAAACCTATCCTCTCAGGAGTCCCCCAGGGTTCAATACTGGGCCCCTACTCTTCAGCCTGTTCCTTAACACCCTACCAGACTCCTGCACTGAACATATCACCCTGTATGCCGATGATGCAGTAATCCTTGCCACACACCAGGACCCAAGAAATTGCAAGAAAATCTCCAACTCGGCTTCTCCTCAGTTGAGAATTGGCTCACAAAGCACAAACTGATCCTTAATCAAAAAACAGGCCATGATCTTCAGCAGCTCCTATAATAAACATAAGCACTTCCAACTCTCCATTATCAGCAGACAAGGTGCCGACTGGAACAGGTCAAAACTTTAAATACCTCGGGATCACCCTTGACCTCACCTCTCCTACACTGCCCACATCGTCCATGCCGCTAACTCCGGCTAGGCATGCTATTCTGCCATAGGAAACACCTGACACCGAAGCCCTCGCTGTCGCTGTCCAGAGCTCCATCATATCCATCATCGATCATGGCATTATCATTTACGGCTCTGCTACAACCACCGCACTCAAGCGTATATCCACTGCCTCAACAAGGCCTGTCGACTTGTCACTGGCTCCCCAACGCCTAACTCACACCTGTGACCTCTGTTCTCAAACTGGATGGTTGAATCTTGCCAATTGAATAAAACACCAAACTTGTATTACAACTAAGAAAATCTTGCTGGGCCATCCCGGAATCTGTGCCCTCATACAACCTAGAATCCATACACGACATACCAGGGGATCAAAACCTCAGCTTCTGCAAATCCGTGCGATTGCTGCACAACACAAGGCCAAAGATCCTTTGCTTACTGAGCCACTAGTTGGTACAACTGTCTTCCAGTGACATCTCATGCTCACTATCGCTCAGCACTTTTAAGACTCATCTCCGCCTAACACTCACTGCCTCCAACCTCTGTGACTGTTGTGGCTAAACATGTCTTTTGGTTCCATAGCTGAAGATGCCCTTTTGGATCCACATCTACTCCTGCACTTTGCCAGCACCCCCCATCTTCACCTCCCTGCTGGCCCATGACAAATGCCACCCAGCTGCACTACGTCTATTCTTATCCGCCTTTCCTTTCCCTCCCAAAGTTTCACCTTATTGTTCTTTTTTCATCTACAAGACTATGTGTTTTTTTTTTGTTTTTTTAATTTTATAAACTGTTATCTTTGCTTATGATTGTCTCAATTGTACCAATGACGTGGAACCTTTGTAAAAGAGCCTCAGCTCAAAGGTATTTGTAATCCTAGAACAAATAAAGAAAAAGAAATGAAAGTTGGCTAGTGTGAGTTTTACAGTTTCCACAGAACTTCTAGTAAGTATTGCTCAGAAGATCTGACGGTTGGAGTTTAAACAACAACAGACAGGGGCTTCAACCGAGCTCGGCCTGAACATTCCATGTTGGCCATGGAAAGTTAACTCTTTGTTCTCCGGGCAGTTGAAGGCAGGACCTTACTGCAATAGTCAGACTATAGCAAGACTCCATTAGAAGAAACAACATTACTAAGGTCAGTAATTTTTCCTCCCTCTCACCTGCAGCGCTTATTTCTAAAATTGCCCTTGGCTGGTATGTCATGCTACCTAACATTTGGCACATTTTGAACTACTGGAATTTCCTAAGCCTCAGTCTCTTGCTCCTTTTTATTGTGTAACTAAAGTATTATTATGTCGACCTTTTGTACAGTATGTATGTATACCTTCATTCCTTCGACGTGGAACCTTTGTAAATGAGCAGTTCCTGCTCAAAAGTATTTGTAATCCTAGATTTCAATAAAATAAAAATAAAACAATGCTACACTTGACATTACATGATGTACAGGATACAGATGCCAGACTTTCTGCCTCACAAGCACACAACTTTACAACACTTCCAAGTAATATACATTGCATAACACTAGCATATGACTGTCTCATCCCATTCACTTGCAGAACAAAACAATTAGCCAAACCCTTTCATTTCTGATGAATGTGATGTTATTCACTACATCACATATCCCAAAGTTCAAATTAAAGTTAACGGAGACAATTTGCTTACATTGCTGTACTATCCAGCAAAACTATGGTTGATTGCCTCTGCAATACTGTTACATGTACTTCATGACAGAAACATTTCAAACAAAATCCATTAACTCAAAATAAGTACAGCTTCAGTATTGGATGTCTTAACAATGCCTTCAGAAGACATGTTATTCCAACAAAAGAACATGCAGAGCAATAAAGCCTCTGCATATATCGAGTGCACTCAAAACCAACACTGCTGCTTTTACTTCAAATGTCAACTTTTAGGATGCTGGGATGCATAGGCAGGGCATCATCAGCAGGAAAAGGGAGGTCATAATTCCACTATACAAGACACTAGTGAGGCCACACCTGGAGTACAGTGTACAGTTCTGGAGACCTTACCTACGTAAGGACATAGACAGGGTAGAGAAGGTTCAGAGGAGGGCAACAAAGATGGTGCATGGATTGCATCACATGTCCTATGAGGACAGGTTGAAGGAACTGAATATGTACTCTCTGGAGGAGAGAGAGAGAGAGGATATGATAGAGACATACAAGTATCTTACAGGAGGAACAGGGTGCAGGAATACACTATTTTTAAGCAAAAAGATGTTCCAGGACTAGAGGGCATGGGATGAAGTTGGAGGGAGGACGATTCAGAGGAAACGTGAGGAAGAATTTCTTCATAGAACGGTGGTGGATAAGTGGAACACCCTGCCAGAGGAAGTGGTGGGGGCTGAAACAATCATGGGATTTAAGAATGCATGGGATAGACATAAAGGAATTCTGGAGGTCGGGGTAAGGAGCAACAGACTTCTAGGAAAACATAAACTGAACTTACAAGCTCAAATGGCAGACTGGGTGGGCCATAGGCCCTAATCAGCCAACACTGTCTATGTAACTATGTATCTACTGCGTGCCAGAAAAACACACAGAAAATTATTAGCACAATGCTTTAACACCGATTTTCTATGGTATGCCCAAGAACCTTTTGTTTTTCATTCAATTGTTTCGGCAAACCAACAGTCTGACAAACGCCAAGTCAAATCAGGGAACACATGTTAGTTTTATTTTTAATGTTACTTTACAGACTCCACAGGTCCCTCCCAGTAAATTTCTTTTACTCCATTTCTTGGCTCTGTTGCCTATTCCTTACATACTTGTGTTGGTTATAGTTGAAGGAGAGATGCTAGTACTGTGCACCATGCACTTTTTCCATGCCATTATTGTTTCCTTGGTCCATGCTGCTCCATGCTGCTACCATCTTGTTCCCTGATTTGACTTGGCATCTGTCGAACTGTTGGTTTGCTCAAACAATTGAATGAAAAACAAAGGTTCTTGGGCATACCATAAAAATCTGTGTTAAAGCACCTTATATATGGGCATTGTGCTAATAGTTTTCTATATACTTAGTATGTGTGTTTTTCTGGCATGAAGTAAAAGTTGACATTTGAAGTAAAAGCAGCAGCGTTGGTTTTGAGTGCACTCAGAAATAACTGCATGGACATGAAACTGTAAAACTACTGAACGTATTTATTTTATCATTTCTTTTTTTTCAAACACAAAACTTCTCTAACCTGCATTTTGCTTTGTTTCTAAAATGTCTTTCTCTGGAGTGACAGGAAAAACATCCAGCTATGGCATCATTATCAAATAACCATTACTTCTAATATTATTTCCCTGTTCCTCTATCAGTGACAGTTACTGCAATGCATATCACTTTCTGTGTCTGTGGTGGGAGGGGCATGCTGCTCTGCCTATGCAACACAGTAACATCATTTGTTTCCAATACAACACCAGGAGGACCTTTTATTGCATAACAAATAAATACGAGCACTCTAATAGCTTAGCAGTGCAATTTTTCCTATTTCCTTACACAACAAAGCAACTAAGGAGCGCCAATAAATACAGAAATAGCTTAATACTTCTGCAGTATGCAACTCTGCCATTTTTCTAAAACATGCCAGAGAAATTCAGCTCCTTCCTCCCAACACTGATGACTATTTCGCCTCCCCCATGAGAGATCTACCTCTTACCCTCCCACATCAAAAAAAACTCAATGTTACTACTCCTCCCTCCCACAAGGCAGGTTCTGGGTCTTCTTCCTCCTTCTAAAGAAAAAAATTTAAACCACGGTGGAACCATTGAGCAACATGCAAGCACATTTATTTCAGGGCACAACTAATTACTTTGAGGGCTGCCATGCAGAGGACACTAATTGCACCTTTTTCCCAGTTCCACAGTTGGAAAAGATGCAATGAGCCCTTTGCTCCATGAAATACTTCTTGGCAAACTCTGTGTGTTTCTGTATGTGGGGACTGAATCACTTAGCAGCTCACTACGTGTTCTGAGATAAAATCATAACACAATTATTTATTTTTCAAAACTGTGGTCAACTATGGGTAGTGCAGACTGTGGTGGCACCGACTTTCTACTTGGTGTTTCTATGTGAACTGTGTTGTCGAAAAATATTCATTTTTAATTGCCAATAAGCAGAATATTAGGCATTGCAGCATTTTGATGTGTGTATTGGGAGGGGCCTGAATCACTGAGCATTTCACTATGTCTTCAGTGATAAAATTATAACACAATAATTTATTTTCCAAAACTGTGGATAACATTATGCCTTTGTGAAAAAACATAAAACAATACTTTATTTTTCAAAAATGCGCTGGGGGTGGCACCTGCATCACTAAGCTGCTCACTCTGTCTTATGTGATAAAACTATAAAACAATACTTTATTTATCAAAACTGTAGTTAATTCGGGTAGTGCAGATTTAAGTGTGAAGACTTCTGACCACTTATGCAAGGTAAGGCATTCAGCTACTCTACCACACTGCTGATAATGGGGATGGGAGTAACAAACATAAAGTTGTACAGGCTGTTAAAACACAGTACAGCACTACGCTCAAACTCCCACATTATACATCATGAACTTTGATGTTTCTATGAGTAATTGTATTGTCGCAGAATGCTGTTTTCTTATTGCCAGTAAGCACAATATTTGTCACTGCAGCAATTTTCTTATGGATAAACCTTATATAAACTAGGCATGCACTATTTAAAACACTAAGCAAAGTTAATAATGTGTTGTGTGCTGTGCCTCTTACTTGACCATATTTAAATGTGTGTGTCATTTAATATGTACTATCAATTTTATCATGTCATTCACCATTGTTACGGTACCTTCAGTCCTTTCGATTTCAACAATGCCACACTATATGCATATTTATTAGTATGTATTTTGGTTGTTTCTATGGGTAACTGTGTTGTCCTCAAATACATATTTTTATTGCCAGTAAGCATACTATTTGTTATTGCAGCACTTTCATGTGTCTATCTGGAGGGTGCGGACTCAAGATCACTGAGTAGTTCATTACGTTTTTGTGATAAGACTATAAAACAATATATTATTTTTCAAAACGTTGGTTACCTTTGAATAGTGCAGATTGAAGTGTGCACACTTGTAATCATTTATGCAAGATACACTGTTCAGCTACACTGTCACACTGCTGATACTAGGGCAGGAGTAACACAGATAATGCTGCACTGCTGTTAAACCACAGTACAGCTCTATGTTCAGACCCACACATTATCCCTAAAGAAAGGCTTGTGTTAACATCCAAGTATTGCACTGCTTTTGTTTATCATCACTTTCTAACTAACTCTTACTTGGGACGATCGGTCGAAGGGATCGGGACATGGCCTCCCATGTGTTCTACAGGACAGATGGCTGTGTGTCTGTATGTTGTGTGTATGTTTCAGTATGTGTTTCTGTGTGTGTCTGTGTCACTCTGTCATGCACCCCTCCTCTTATTCCCTTCCCACTCACTTACTATTCCACTTACACTTACCCGCTTCAGCTCCATCTTTTATCGTAGCTACGTGATTCCCAGTTCCACTTCTCCCAGTTCAGAACATCTACTCCACATCTCCTAACCTTGATTCTACCTCTTTGTCTGATACACCTAGCAGCACAGTTACTCACCCACAACACAATTAAGCAGCACATATTTTAGAGACACTAGCGGAAACATTGCTGGGAACCACGGATTAATGATGTCTATATTTTCAATCAATTATTTTGCTTCAAATACAGACTTTCTAATTAGCTAATTTACTACATAATTAATTTTTCTACAACCTAATGATCAATTCTTTGGGATTTTAGCAGTACCACAGCAACTGTTTATCTATTATTCTGTACTTCACTGTTTATATGGGTAATTGTGTTGCTGAAAAATAAATCATGTATAAAATGCCTGCAGTCTGGGAAACAAGATCCCAGACCTTCAGGCAACAATGACAGAGGCTAAACTGGAAATAATAGCCATTAGTGAGACATGATTCACCAGTAACCACACTTGGGAGACTTCAGTACCTGGCTATGTACTGTTCAGAAGAGACCTAGGTGCAAAAAAGGGGGGAGGCCTTTAAGTCAATGAAAATATCAAAGCTACAGAAATTTAGAATACATGTAAGGAGCCAGAAGAACTGCAGGACACCTTGAAAAAAGGAAATGGGACAGCCATACGAACTGGAGTTGTCTACAGGCCTCCAGACCAGGGGAGGACATGGACACATTACTGTCAGAAGATATACAAAATATGACAGCTAAAGTGGAGGTTCTGATAATGAGAGACTTTAACATGCTAGATACAGACTGGTCAATACCAGCAGGAACATCCACGAGAACTAGACACGTAGTGGGGAGGGCCTCAAACAACTGGTACTGACAACCCACAAGGGACAGGGCTATCCTAGATCTAGTACTGACTAATGGGGAAAGGATCACAGAGCTCCAGGTAAAAGGTCACCTGGGGCCAGTGATCATCACATGGTGTGATTCAATTTGTCCACTAGAACTAAATCATCCCATTCCAAGGCAAAATATGGGACTTCAGAGGAGCTGACTTTGATAAGATGACCAACAGAGTTAAGCTAGCTCTGGCAAGAAGAAATACAGGTGAGGGGTACAGGCAAGTGGGCAAGCACTAAGGATGCAATACTTGAAGCAACATCCCATTGTGTTAGGGAGAAAAGCAAGAGCAAAAGGAGGAGGAAACCACTTTGGTTCTCAAAACAGTAGCAGAAAAGGTCAGAGCCAAAGGCTGTCCTTCAGGAAATATAAGGGAATGCAGCGGACGAAAATAGGAGGATACCAAACTTCCCTAAGGAAGCAGGAAGGCAGTAAGGCAGGCTAAGGCCCAAACTGAGGAGACACTAGCACAAACAGTAAAATAAGGGGACAAGACTTTCTATAGATATATTAGTGAAAGGAGAAAGTCCATAGGGGCATTGCTAAGTTCAAAGGAGATAAGGGGAGTGTGGAGGAGACCAAGAAAAACATGTATCCTAAATAAATACTTTGCTCAGTATTTACTGATGAGAAGGTAGGGCAGGGCCCACAGCTCAGCACCATGGACATGGGGGGTTTGCACAAGTCCCTTCACAAAAGAAAATGTCCTACAAGAACTTGTTAAGCTCAGGATGGACAATGGATGGGACCTGATGGCATACATCCTGGGGCACTAAAGGAGCTAAGGGTGGAACTAGCAGAGCCATTATCAGAACTGTTTGGTGAGTCTCTGAGCACAGGAGAGGTCTCAGAAGACTGGAGAAGGGTACACGGATCCCACTCCACAAGAGTGGTAGCAGGAGGAGGCAGGAACTACAGACCAGTCAGTCTTACCTCAGTAGTGGGCAAGATTATGGAGGCACTCCTTAAGGAAAGGATAGTGCAAAACCTGGAATCCATAGGAGCACAGTATCCAAGATGGCATGGGTTTACAAGAGGAAGGTCCTGTTAAACTAATCTCATAGATTTCTTTAACTGGGTAACCAGAGTGGTGGACAAAGGGTGTAGTTGATGTTGCCCACCTTGACTTCAGCAAAGCTTTCAATACTGTTCCACATAGAAGATTGATTAATAAGCTGGGTAGGCTCGGGTGGATCAGAAGTTGGCCAACTGGGTTGCAAACTGGTTGGTGGGCAGAAAACAGAGAGTGGTGGTAAATGGTATACAGTCAGAAGAGATGCAAGACACAAGTGGGTACTCAGGGATCAGTCCTGAGGCCAGTCCTTTTCAATATCTGCATCAGTGACATTGCAGATGGACTGGAGGGTAAGGTTTGTCTGTTTGCAGATGACACCAAGATCTGCAACAGAGTAGATGATCCAGATGGGGTGGGCAACATGAGAAGAGATCTGGATAAACTGGCAAAATGGTCGGAAGAGTGGCAAATGGAGTTTAAACAAAGATGTGCAAGATTATGAAATATAGGGAAGAGAAACCCTGAAGCCACCTATAGGTTGGGAGGGAGTTGCTGGCAATCACAAGGAAGAAAGAGATTTGGGCATCATCATCACAGATGACCTGAAATCATCCAAGCAGACCACTAAAACAGTAGGTAAGTCTAGATGGATGTTGGGGTGTATTAGTAGGGGTATTACAAGTCATCAAGAGGGAGGTAATAATCATTCTTTACAAGACCCTGGTTAGGCTCCATCTGAGTACTGCATGCTGGACTGAGGCCACACCTGCACAAGGACAGTAACAAAATGGAGGAAGTCCAGAGAAAGGCAACCAAAATGGTGCAGGACTGCATCAAAAACATATGAGAACAGATTAATGGTGCTCAATATGTATACCCTAGAGCAAAGGAGGGAGGTGATATGATCAAAACATTCAAACACCTTGAGGGAATTAACAAGATGAAAGACTCTAACATGTTTCAATATTAGAAAAATAGCAGGACAAGAGGACACAGCATGAGATTAGAGGAGGACGACTAAGGGATAATGTGAGGAAGTTCTTTTTCACAGAAAGGGTGGTGGATGCATGGAACGGCCTACCTCAGGAAGTGGTGGATATGAATACAGTGCAGGGCTTCAGACAGGCATGGGATAGACATAAGGGAGCAATACAGATGAGTATGAATAGATAGGCCATTGACAGAGTAAAGGCATATGGCACAATCATAAGGTAAAAAAAATTAGCAGACTGGATGGGCCTTGTGGTCCTTATCTGCTGCCATCTTCTATGTTTCTATGTAAACATTTTCTTTTTTATTGCCAGTAAGCAACATATTTCTCATTGCAGCAATTTGCTAATTTCTAAACCTTATATAAATTAGGCATGCACTATTCAAAACACTAAGAGATGTTAATAACTTATTGTGTGCTGTTTCCTTTAACTTGATAATATTTAACTGTGTATGTCCATGTCATATGTGCTATGAATTTTATCACATGTCATTCAGCTTTATAACAGTAACTTCATTTCTTTGGGATTTCAGCAGTGCCACAGCATATGTGTTTCTGTGACACTTTGTCATACACACCCTCCTCTCTTTCCCTCCCCACTCACTTACTATTCCACTTGCACTGACCTGCTTCAGCTCCATCTCTTATTGTACCCCATGGTTCCCAGTTCCAGTCTCTCCCAGTTCAGCCAGATCTGCTCCCGTCTCCTCACATTGCCACAACCTCTCTGTCTGGTACACCTGCCAGCACAGTTACTCTCCACAACACAATTAAGCAGCATATATATTGGGGACACAAGTGGGAACATTGCAGGAACCACGGATTACTCATGTCTATACTGTCATTGAATTATTTTGATTCAAACAGGGACTTTCTAATTCTCTAATTTACTACATAATTAATGTTGCCACCCTATTGATCACTCCTTTGAAATTTTAGCAGTGCCACAACATATGTATATTTATTATTATATACTTTTATCATTTCTATGGGTAATTGTGTTGTCAAAAAATGTTTTCTTTTTCTTTCCAGTTAGCAGAATATTTGTCATTGCAGCACTTACATAAATTAGGCATGCACTATTTACAACACTAAGCAATGTTAGTAACTTGTGTGATAGCCTCTATTTCTTGGTCATATTTCAATCTGTGTGTTCACTTAATATTTACTATGATTTTTATCAGATGTCATTCAGCATTGTTACAGTAACTTCATTCCTTTGGGATTTCAAAAGTGCTACAGCATAAGTATATTTATTGTTCTGTGCTTTGAGTTTCCATGGTTCACTGTGTTGGTGAACACTGCTCTTTTCTTATTGCCAGTAAGCAGAATATTTCTCATAGCAGCAATTTGATGGGTGTATCTGGGGAAGGGTGGGGGGCATCACTAAGCAGCTCACTATGTCTTCTGTAGTAAAACTATAAAGGAATACTATATTTTTCAAAACTGTGGTTATTGTGAATAGCCCAGATTTATGTGTGGAGACTTCTGACCACTTATGCAAGATAAGGCATTCAGCTACTGTGCCACACTGTTGATAATGAGGGCATATGCAACAAAGATAAAGTTGCACTGCTTAGGCTTTAACTATGAAAACTTGTACTTATAAACATAGGATCTACTGTAATTATAAACATAGGATCCTTGCTAATGTTATGCTGACATGAAGGTCAGCTAGTGAGTGTATCACGGCTTAAAACTTCACTGTATACGCTTTGATTTAAAAAAAATTTCATGTAGCAAAGGACTGTCGGCATCAACTATAGGAGCATGCAGTGGTGCTGGCAGACCACTGTAAGCTGTAACATTTTCTTTTTATAATACATAAATTTTACCAATCTTTTTAATTTTCTACATTAAATAAAATTTTACAAGGAATACAGTACACACTAATCCTCATAAGAGTTCTGATCATCTGTTCGAAGCACTCTCATGCTGCTACCATTGATGTCAGTCCTTGAATGATGTCAATGGCAGACTGCTCTTGGAACAGATCATAAAACAACGGAGAAGAATTCAGTGACTAAAGTGTTACCAAAAGGAGCTTGAATAGCTAGATGCAGAGAAAATATCACAGGACACAGCATAGAGTGGTTTAATCATTTAGTTCTTTATTAAACAAAACCAACAAAGGACTGAAAACGGACTACTTAATTTTTTATGTTGGTTGCCGCATGCTAAGAAACATGTTGCATCAGCTTTCTCCACAAGCAGGTTGTGGAGGCACAGCACTGTTGTGACCAATGCCCCCACAGCCTTTAAAGGCTTGTCCCGCTTCCCCAATGCCATGGCACGCTGCTGCTGACACTAGTTTAGCCAGCGTGCACAACTTCTAAACAAGCATTTGTCAATGCCGAATGTTTGCTTACTGGCATTGGCAGTGGTAGTGTAGAAGTTACAGGCTGCATAATAGGAATGGCAGTGAAGTATTGAACTGAAGCCAACCCACCACCACCCTGCAGAGAGTGACAGCATAGGGGTGTGCATTTGGGTCGGCCAGGGCATAACGGCCATTTCATTTCACCACACCCCACTCTGCAGAGATCGACAAGTGTCACGTGTCCCTTGGGGTCTTTGGCCTTATGCACACCCCATTTCATTAGAAATACGGTGAGATGGGTGCAATATAGGAGAATGGGGTGAAGTTTGGGGCAAGAGTCCAAGGCATACCTTGATGCCTCTCAGTGACTGCAGGGTGTGGAATGGTATGAGCATCACAGGCAAGAATCCCAAGTCACACCCCTGATTCCTGTCATTCTCTATAGGGTTGAGGCGATTTAGTTGAAAAGCCTAATACCTCAGGCATTTGTTGGTATTTTAACTCCAAATTTTCACATGTTTGTTTTGTGACCCCACCTCATGAACAGGGGAATATCAGCTTGGTAGCCGAAAGCTGCTTATGCACAGTGACTACTGGATTTAGCACCACAGGTGCAAAATATTCTGAACAGGCTGTAAAAATGACAGCTGTACTCTGTTATGGGGAGGTGTAAAATGGTTATGTTGCAAATGTGTAGTAAAAATATTTAAAAAATGGTGAAGTCACATGCATAAAACTGTGCAATGCACAACCCGTTATATAAGTAGGTTGGGGATATTTTATAGCAGATTGTCAACTCAGGCATTTTGGTGCCTCCGATCATGAACAGTGCCACTGTGATTTTCTTTATCTGTGCCGAACAATGATTTCCCACAGCCGACCACGCATCTCTGCACTGAAAGTGTGAAACACACTTCGCCCATGTTGTGAAAATGGCAGCTGTACTGTTCATAAGGAAGTGTTGAAAATGCCACTAGTGAAAATCTGGACTGAAAATATTACAAAGTCATGAACTAATGAGGATGCGTGGAAACTGCACAATGCTCACTCGTAACACAGTCATTTTATGGACTTTTGTCACCAAATTTTCAACATAGCCATTTTAAGACCTCTGCTCATGAACAGTGTAAGTGTGATTTTCTTAATCTGTCCTAAACATTGCTTTTGCACACCAACAGCACCATTGTGCGCTACATGTGCGATAACACATTTTGGGTGACATATGAAAATTGCAGCTGTACTGTTCATATGGAAGTTTAATAAAATGGACATGTTGAAAATCTAGAGTGAAAATATTATATTTGCAAACTTATGAGCATGCATAGGAACTGTGCAACGCGCTTGTAAAAGTCATTTCTAGGCATTTTTCCATCAAGTTTTCAACATAGCCATTTTAAGACCTCTGCTCATGAACAGTGTCACTGTGGTTTTGTTAATGTGTCCCATACATTGAGCTTGCACACACCGACTGCGCCATTGTGTGCTACATGGGCGGAAACATGTTTTGGGCAGGATGTGAAAAATGACAGCTGTACTGCTCATAAGAAGGTGTGGAAAAATGGCAATGTTGAAAATCTGGAGTGGAAATATTGAAAATTCGCAAACCTATGAGCGTGCGAGGAACTGCGCACGCACGCTCTAAAACAGTCATTTTAGGATTTTTCACCAAATTTTCAACATAGCCATTTTAAGAGCTCTGCTCATGAACAGTGTCACTATGATTTTCTTAATTTGTCCCGTACATTGATTTCAAGACAATCGACCATGCCCCATTCTGGCGCTTACAAGGGCGGAAACACATTTTGGGTGAGATATGGAAAATGACAGCTGTACTACTCATAAGATGGTGTCATGAAATGGCAATGTTGAAAATCTGGAGTGAAAATATTGAAATTTCAGCGAACTTACGAGCCTGTGTAGGAACTGCATAATGCAGCTCGTCAAACAGTCATTTTGGAATTTTGGCACCAAATTGTCAACATGGGGTTTTGGGCCCCTTCTCATGATTGATATCACTGTCATGGCGGTCTTCGGTCCTGAAGGGTGATTTTGCAGTCACTGCGCCAGTCACTGCGCGAAATCACTCTTCGGACAGACACCGCCATGACAGTGACATAATCTATGAGAAGGGGTCCCAAAAACCATGTTGAAAATTTGGTGCAAAAATTCCCAAAATGCCTGAGATATGCAATAAAGTTGAACCTCCTATCTAGCCCATTATACAGCTACCGGCATTTCTCAGTTGTGTCGATTGCTTGAAGAGTGCAGATGTGTTCCCGTCCACGAAGATCGTCGCGGCTCGGAGTCTGAGAGTATGGGGTGAGGGGTGTGGGAAGCTGGAGTGCGCGGTGGGTGGTGCGGGATGTGGGAGGGGCCTCGGGAGATGCGCCGTGGGACAGTTTTGTGTTTACAGGGACAAAAAACAAAAGGACGTCGATGGACCGCTTGCCACGCTGGGGTGGGCTCCAGTGTGGCTACAAGACTTTGGGGGCGTTCAGCCGA
Organism: Neoceratodus forsteri; assembly: GCA_016271365.2. Classification (NCBI taxonomy): domain Eukaryota; kingdom Metazoa; phylum Chordata; order Ceratodontiformes; family Ceratodontidae; genus Neoceratodus; species Neoceratodus forsteri. The sequence goes on along the minus strand of CM057459.1, from coordinate 274,264,970 downwards.
TGGGGATTGGGCACCCCGCCGGCAAAAACAAACTATTGGAACGCTTGCCACGCTTGGGTGGGCTCCCGCGTGGCACAAGGACCTTGGGGGGTTTTAGCCGGCGGGATTGGGCACCCCTCGGCAAAATCATTGATTGCCATGCTGGGGTAGGCTCCCAGCGTGGTACCAAATACTGTGAAGGGGGTTGAAGCGATGCAGCGCAGCCGACGGGATTGGGCACTCGTCGGCTATGTGCTGCGTCGAAAGGCGCTCGTCTGCGGCAGGGGCTGCGGTGAGCAGCTTCTTATCGCTGCTCACCAAGCGTAGCTCCCCTTTCAACTGTGAGGTTACTGTATTTTGGAGCGGTCACAGACAGCTCAAAATGCATTGGCTTACAGGGGCGCCTGCCAGCTCGCTGCCTGAATTGGAGGAGGAGGACACACCCTGAAATCTCCGATGAAGGCACTATGTTTCTTGCACATGCATGCAAGCAAACATAAAATCAGCTGCTGCAATCAGGGCGCCTCGTCATTGCAGCGTCCAGCCATCTGCTGCAATGAGGAGCGACCTGTCATTGCAGGGCGGGATGTAGGACCCTGATATTGTTTGTGAACATGGCGTTGGCTTGCCGCCGTATTCAAAACAATATTTATACCATGTTTATTTGCCGACAGAGGCCACTCTCCGTCAGCATAATGTAATCCCCGTTTAATTGTCTGCCGACAGGTGCCCAATCCCTGTTGGCAGAAAGGAATCCTTTTGTTGTTTGCCGACAAGTGCCCAATCCTCATCGGCAAAAGCTGCCCCAAAAAAACAAGACTTTGGTAGGCACGCTGAGACCACCCAGCGTACCATATACCCATTTTGTTGTCTGCCGACGGGGTGCCTAATCCCCATTGGCTGCTATCCCCAAAGCCAGACTCTGGTGGCATGTTGGGAGCCCACCCCAGCGTGCCACATGCCCCTAAGTTGAAAACGGTCCAACAAGTTTTTTGTTTTTTTTGTGCCTGAAAAAGGAAACGGTCCCTTGAGTCTCCTGCCCCTCCCACAACCTGCACTCACCCACTGTGCACCCAGCCTCCCATTCCCTCACACCATACTTACCTCCGAGTCTGGCGAACAATCTTCGTGACCAGGAACATGTCTGCACTCTTCAAAGCCGACCGCGAACTGAGGAATGCTGGTAAGCTGTATAATGTAATGAACAGGGTTTTCAACTTTAGTGCATATCTCGGCATTTTGGGAATTTTTCACCAAATTTTCAACATGGGGTTTTTGTACCCCTCCTCATGAATTCTTGAACTGTCTTGGGTTATTCGGCCCAAGTGGTTTCGCGGTCACTGCAGAATCACCTTCAGGGCTGATTACTGAAATGACAGTGCCAGTGTTCATGGTGGGCTCTCAAAAAGCCTATATTGTAAATTTGGTGGGAAAAATCAAAAACGATTTGTTCTGAGACGCTGCATTCGCGGTTGCTATGCACGCTTGTAACTTTGTGAATTTGTAATATTTTCATGCCAGATTTTCAACATTGGCATTTTGTCACATCTCCTTGTGAGCAGTATAGCTGTCATTGTTCACATTCTGGCCAAAATGTGTTTTCGCTGTCCAGCTGAAGAATAATGGTCGCTGTGGGAAATCAGTGTTCAAGACAGATTAAGAAAATGACAGTGAGACTGTCCATGAGTAGAGGTCCTAAAATGCCTATGTTGAAAAATTTGGTAATGATACTCCATAAAATGACTGTGTTACGAGCATGCATTGTGCAGTTGGCACGCCGCTGCGGACTTCGAGAATTTATATTTTCACTCCAGATTTTCAACATTGCCATTTTCCCAGACCTACTTATGAACAGAACAGCTGGTCATTTTTCCCATCCTGACCTAATGTGTTTTCGCGACTCCGCAGAATAGAGCAGTCGCTAGGGAAATCAATGTTCGGGACAGATTAAGAAATGACAATGATACTGTTCATGAGCAGAGGTCTAAAATGCCTATGTTGAAAATTTGGTGATTATAGCCCATCAATTGACAGTGTTACAAGTGTGCGCTATCACTTTCCACGCACCCTTGTAACTTCACAAATTTGTATATTGTCACGCCCACATTTTCAACAGTGGCATTTTTCACCTCCTTATGAACACTACAGCTGTCATTTTTTCACATCCTGGCTAAAATATATTTTGCACTCCTGCCAGAGAATAGCACGTCACCTGAGAAATCAGTGTTTGGGACAGATTAAGATCGACTGAGTGAGGGGGGCGAGTGACCAGCTCAACTGAGCTGTCAGGACTGCTGCAGATTTGTTTCAGGGCAGACAAACGCCTAAACACAAGAGCCCAGTACAAAAGGGCAGCCTGCAGCACTGGGAGAAACACAACAGAGAGTGACTGAGGGAGGGGAGTGAGAACTCACCGAAGCGCTTGTCAGGACTGCTGCGGATTTCTTGTGGGGCAGAAAAGGCATCAGTGCAGGCAGGGCCCAGTACAAAGGTCAACCTGCAGCGGTGGGAGAAACAGTATGAGTGAGTGAGACAGGGAGTTTAGTGAGCTCAACAGAGCTCTATCAGGACTGCTGTGGATTTCTTTGTGGGCAGAAAAAGGTGCCAATACAGGCAGGAGCCCAGTACAAAAGGCAGCTTGCAGCGCCAGGACAAACAGAATGAGCATACGAGAGGGAGACTGAGCAACCTCAACGGAGCTCTGTTGGGACAGCTGCAGATTTCTTTGTGGACAGACAAAGTGCCAATGCTGCCAGGAGCCCCATACAAAAGCGCAATCTGCAGCGCCAAGAGCAAACAGAGCGGTGACAGAGCCGTGCTGAGCAAGCTCAGTGAAGCTCTATTGTGACTGCTGCGGATTTCTTTGTAGGCAGAAAATGCGGCAAAGCAGGCAGGAGTCCAGTACAAAAGGCCATCTTGCAACGCCGGCAGAAACGGAATGCATGAGGTGACTGAGGAGGGGTAAGCAGCTCAATGGCTGTGTCGAACTCCTTCAGATTTCATTCTGGCCTGAAAGCCACCAATGCAGGCAGGAGCCCAGTACAAAAGGGCAGTCTGCAGCGCCAGGAGACACAGAACGAGTGAGTGAGGGAGGGGAGTGGGTGGCTCAATGGAGCTCTGTTGGGACTGCTGCAGATTTGTTTGTGGGCAGAAAAAGGCAGCAATGCATGCAGGGACACAGTACAAAGGGCACCTCTGCGCCTGGCAAGAAAACCAGAATGAGCGAAAGGAGCGAAGCCTCAGTGGACCTGTATTGTAACTGCTGCAAGTTTCTTTTGTGGGATAAGAAGGTAGCAATGCAGGCAGGAGCCCAGTAGACAAGGGCAGCCTGCAGCACCGGCAGAAACGGAATGAGGAGTGAGAGAAGGGGTGAGTGAGCTCAGCGGAACTTTGTCTGGAGTGCTGCGATTTCTTTGTGGCAGAAAAAGGGCCAACAGAGGCAGGAGCCCAGGCACAAAGGGCAGCTTGCAGCGCCGGGAGAATGAGAAGGAGTGAGTGAGACAGAGGGAATGAGCGACCTCAACGGAGTTCTGTCGGGACAGCTGTGGCTTTCTTTGTGGGCAGAAAAATTCACCAACACAGGCAGGAGCCCAGTACAAAGGACAGCCTGAAGTGTCAGGAGACACAGAATAGAGCGAGTAAGAGAGGGGAGTGAGCCACCTCAATGGAGCTCTGTTGGGACAGCTGAGGATTTCTTCCTCTGCAGAACAAGATGCCAATGCAGGCAGCAGCCCCGCACATAAAAGAGCAGCCTGCAGCACTGGGACAAACAGACTGAGCTAGTGACAGAGGTCCACTGAGCGAGCTCAGCAGACCAACGTAATCAACATTGGCATTGACAAATGCTTGTTATATTTGCCATTAAATCTTTAATATTCCACTGGCACTTTTCGCTAGCATAAAGAAACAATTCCATGATATGATGGAAATGTCTGCATTTAGAATCTTGCAGTTTGAGATGTACTTGCCTCCACTCCACCATTCCATTTTAGGAGAGTAAAGAGAAAAAAACACTATTACTGAACTCAATCCCTCCATTATTTACAGTTAAGAAAGGAAATTCTGATATCTATTAAATTTAAAAATATGACTTTGCACCACAGATATCAAAGTGCAGCTAACAAATTACACTGTATTACTATATACAGGACTTTTAACATTAAGCAGCGTAAATCACCTCAGTGACAAATTGTCCCCTAACATTATTTCAGCCTTGCCCTGTAACTCTTCTTTACTACAGTGAATTTTTAAGTGAAAAAATTACAGTTGCTCAGCTTTGCCATACACCTCTGCATTTCTGAGCTATACAGCCCAAGCAAAACCCATAGTCTGTCCCTCAATAGCAGACTGGCAAGATGGGAGGATTTACAATAGGAGATTAAATCTTCTCAAAATCTAACTCTGCAGGCTAGGAAATATTTCAGAAAGTCATGTTTACTGATATGGAAAGGAGGTGTGTAATCACCAGCACTATTTATCCCTTCTTTTAAACCACAAAGCAATGGAGAAGCTGCAAAACATATAGCAAAAGTTTAATTCTTCTCCTGTATGTTACTTTCTCTGCAATATTTTGTATGCTATTGCCTCTTACTTCATCATATTTAAATGTGTGTGTCCATTTCATATGTACTATGAATTTTCACAGATAAATTACTGTTAATTTATCCTGTAACAGAGCTTAGGAGGGACTGCACAGACCACATTGGTGCTACTCGAGGAGGTCCCGGGAGAGTTTTATGGCCTCATCAGCAGCGGGAGCCATTGTTGAAAGAGGAGAGGGGGAGGGATGGCCACATCAGTGGTCAGGAGGTCCCAGGGATTCTTTCAGCCACATCAGTGGTGGGAGCTGTTGGGACAAAGAGGGGATGGCCATATCAGTGGCCAGGACAGAGGACAGCCAGGGTGCTTGGACAATCCAGAGACCAGGCACCATTTTTGAAATCTCATGGCTGGGAACAAAAGGGTCAGGTCCAGCTGCCTCTGCATCCTGTCGCAGAGCTTAGGAGGTACTGCGCAGCTCACATCTGTGGGCTGCTCTAGGAGGTTCTGGGAGGTTTGCAGCCTCATCGGCTGTGGAGCCATTGTTGAAAGGAGAGGGGACAGCAACATCAGTGGCCAGGAGGTCCCAGGAGATTCTTTCAGCCACATCAGCAGCGGGAGCTGTAGTGGGACAAAGAGGGGATGGCCACATCGGTGGCCAGGACAAAGTGAATAGTGCCAGGGTGCTTAGCCAATCCAGAGGTCAGGCACCATATTTTGGAACCTGATCAGAGCTAACATTGATGGTGACAGACTGATCACAGAACTAACATTTTGAACTACAATTTTTCCCACCCCCAGCCCGACCTCTATTAAATGCTCAGAGGAGGTGTGGCCAGGTGGAAGGTAGGGCACTGATTGGCTAGGTGGTAATACAGGGATTTCCAGTGATCTGGGAGGGAAATATTGACTTTTTAGTACTGGATCTGTGAGGGCTGAAACTGTTCTTTTCTTTTGATGGTACTGTTAGGGCTGTAGCTCTGCTAAATTATTTTACCTTGCTTAGGAGCTGGTTCTAGGACTGTGTTTAACTGTTAGAACTGTAAGGGCTGTAACTCTGTCTTGCACCACCCCAGTATGGCTACCTGGAGAGGTGTAGGGAGGTACTTCAGGGGAGGAGACCTGGTCGAGGGGCATCCAAATATGTATGGTGCAGGTCACTGGGGTGGCCTCCAGCAATCAGGGCAGGCATGTTTTGCAGGTTGTAGGGTACACTGGCTGTGGAGTGGCAATGGTTCTAAAATGGACCTGGAGGAGGGAGGAGGGAGGATGCCCACTCTGTAGGCAGTTATTGAAGATCAGGAAGAGGTAACTGGCTAAGGATGCAACTGGAGGCATTAGGGGTTCAATGAAAGTCTCAGGGAGGGGCTGTGGGTGGCAGGTGGGCAGTGATGGAGTGAGAGCTGGACAAGTTTCGTCAAACAGGTGGGGTGAATTTATGGAGTGTGGACTTGTAGCAAGGGTCCATATGCCAGGGAGAAAACAGTAGAAAACAGTCTTAAGCATAAGAGGGAGGGTGATAGGATGGGTGGGTGGGTCTGACAAGGGCAGCCTATAGTGGAGGTCAGTGGGAAATTGGGCCAAAAGAAGGAAGGTGGCATTGAGTGTTACAATAAATTTGAGCCATTATGCAACCTGGGAGGGAGGAAGGACAAGTGGTGATGAAGGGGATAAGAATGAGGCTGGAGGGAAAGATTGGAAATCAGAGGAGATGGGGGAATGGGAAAGGAAATTCAAACAATCGATCTAGTGGGGAAGAGGCAAATTAAATGTCAAGCAGGGAGGTGAAATCGGAGAACAGGCATGGGCTGAAGGCAAAGTCTGGTAGGAAAGGAGAAATAGAGTTAAAGGAGGGTTGCCCCTCGAGGGGAGGACCGTACCAGAGAAGAGTCTCTAGGTAAGGGGACCTGCAGGAGGGCACGGGGAAGAAATAAGATTGAGGAGGAGGTGGAGAGAGGATGGGGATATGACTGTGATGTTGGGGGAAGGACTAGGGTTGCAGGAACTGGTGGGGAGGAGAGGTTGAGAGGTAGGTGCAGATGGGGTAGAGAATAAGAAGGAGCCTAAACAGGGGGGCTCTGGGGAACTCAGATCATAAAAAGTGCAGCAAGAAGGGAAGGTGACAAAAGGTTCCTCTCATAGGGAGGCCGGAGGACACCAAGGGAAAGAGACACAGGAAAGGGGATGGGGTTGGGTCAGGAGCACAAAGGAGGTAAACAAAAGACCAAGGGGACACTAAGGTTCTCCTGCTGGGGACTCCATGATTAGGGGTATTCATTGGGAGGGCGGGGAGGGAAAATCCAGTCAGTTAAGGTAGTGGGTATCTCTGGTCTGATCGGGCATAAGGCAAAGTTCATGGTGTATGAGCTGGCAAAGGACTGTGGAGGATCACTGACTTCCTGGTGCATCTGAGGACAAATGATATCGAGGGAATAGTGTACTGGAAAGACAGGCAAGATTCGAGAACTGGCCAGACTTTGCCAGGATAATGGATGCACAGTTTCTTTTCAGAAATATAGCCAGTGCCAAGGGTCGCTGTGGAGAACAAAATGAAGATCAGAGATGTAAATGACTGGCTCAGACATTGGGTGGAAGAAAGGGGGACTGAGGTGGTTTGGGAGTGAGGGGGAGTATGGAATGATAAGGGACTGTACACCCTGGATAGGCTTCACCTAAATCCGATAGGAAGGAAGTTCTAAAACAGGAGATGGCAGATTTCATTCAGGCTATATGGGATTTAAACTTGGAAAGGGGGAGGGGAAAAAGGGGGCTGATTTGACCATACATTTCATGAGTAGGCCTGACCTTCAGCTCTGGGGAGTCAGACAATTGCCTAGGGGAGAGGTTCCATAGTGGAGGACAGAGGGTAAGTATAAAGGTCCAGGGTGGGCACAGTAAAGGGGGTAGGGACAAGGGATGGGGGGTGGTGTTAACAAATGCCAGGAGCCTGGGGAACAAGATGCTGGAGTTTCAGGCCATGCTTGTTGAAGGAGAGAGTGAATGTAGCAGCGGTCACTGAAGCTTGCGCCTAGCCATGACTGGGAACTGGTGGGTACACAGTGCTAAGGAAGGATAGAAAGGTGGGCGGGGAGGAGTAGTTTGTTCATTAGGGATAACACAGCGATAATTAGGGCAGAGGAAGCAGAGGGCAATGTGGAGGCCTTATGGGTCACCTTGCGAACCCCCATGGAGGGAAGATCAAGATGGGGTGATATATAGGCCCCCAGGGTGGGTGGAGGATCTGGAGGATTGTCTGCTGGCTACCATAAGAACCAGTGTGGGCCGAAGAGGAAGGGTCAAAGTGATGGGGACCATAATATGCCAGCTACTGATTGGAGAACTATGATGTCTGTGGTGACCAAGGAACAGAGGCTGCTGGATGGCTTCCAGGATCGTTCCTCACTCAGCAGGTGTTGGAGCCAATAAGGAAGGGTTGTGTCCTGAATGTGGTTCTTGCAGATGGGGATCTGGTACAGGATCTTATGGTGGAGAACCCTGGCTGGGGCGACCATGACACAGTCTGGGTTTGGCTAAATTTGAGGAGAGGGGATAGTTCCAGGACAAAGACTGTGGATTTATGTGGGGCAGACTTTAGAGGTATGGGAGAGATTCTCCAGGAGCATTTGAGGAGAGGACACCAAGGATGGATGTAGAAGGTAGGTGGGAAATCATAAAACGGACAGCAGGAGGCCATCAGGTCCTGTGCAAGGTGCAGCACAAGGCGAGGTCTCATAAACCATGCTGGTGGTCCAAGGAGGTTCAGGAGGTGGTAAGGAGAAGAGGGCTGCCTACAGCAGATACAAAAAAATGAGAGGGGATGGATAGGAAAATTGCCATCTTGCAGCCAGGCAAGTCACCAGGATGGTGAGGGACAAAGGCCAGAAAAGAGCAGAGGCTTGCCTAGGGATACAGGGTGGGAAAAGGGGTTCTTTAGGTATATTGGGGAGTGGAGGAAGATCAAGGGCAAGCTTGGCAGGTTGAGGACAAATGGGGTGGGGAAGGTGTTGGGGAACAGGCGAAGATATTGAATGAATTAGTTTGACTCGGTGTTCACTAGGGAGGGGCTGGAGACTTACAAAGTAGGAACAGAAGGATTTAGAACTGACAGCAGGCAGGATTACTGGAGCACCTGCTGATAAACAAGATGTGGGGAGGGATATCTCAGGGTATCACATCAGGATGGATCTGGTGAAGGGGAGGGACCAATATTGCTATCCCCATCAGCCGGTGGTAAGCCTTAACTCCTAAAAAGGACAAATCTGGGGCAGAATGGCATACATCCCAGAGTTCTGTGGGAGTTGGCTGATGTTCTGGCTGCACCTCTGGTGGATCTCTTTAACATGTTGCTAGAGACTGGGTGGGTGCCTAGGATTGGAGGCTGGCACATGTTGTGCCCATCCACAAAGGGGGTCGAGGGAGGTGCTGGGAACTATAGACCCGTCAGTTTGATGTTGGTGGTGAGAAAGATGATGGAAAGCATACTTTTTTATTACATCACTATTTTCCCCTGCAGCCACAGTCCTGCCTATTTCCAGCCACACTCCTACTTCACTGCTGACCCCAAAGCTGATGTGCCCAGCTGGCATATGCAATTGTACTGTCGAGGCGACTCCACCCATGCCTCCGCACCTGGCCAGGATCCAATACCAGCACACTCCTTATTCCAGGCATTGTCGGCAGGTGAAGCTGTGGTTATCAAGCTGCCGAGAGACCATCTGCCTTTTCCTTTTCTCCCCGATGGGAGCACGGATGTGCAATGAAGTCCATGCACAAACATGCGGACATCCACCGTGTTCCCCCTTCTTGACACCCGCACATCTGCAGTACCTCCGGGCATCCCAGGGACCACCAGATCATGGTGTGTATCCCACCCTTTCCCCAGAACTAGGAGAACTGTCATCAGATGCTCAATCCTAGTCCTCCCATGCTGACCCCGACAACCTGGGCTCATTTCCAAACCCGGGTCGCCAAGGTGGAGTGAGGTGTGGCATCCAGCACCTCAACCCTCAGCGCCACTGGGTGGAGCAATGGAAAGCATATTTAAGGAAAGATTGGGGGGTTCTTGGAGGAGAGGGATACCTGGATAGTTGTTATCCTGGTTTGTGCCAGGTAGATTGTGTCAAACTAACCTTGTGGAGGTCTATGAATGGGTGACATCAGAACTCAATGGGGGAGACCAGTGGATGTACTGTTCCTGGACTTTAGAAAGGCATTTGACTTGGTCCCTCACATGGCTCTACGGAGAAGCTGAGGGGATGGGGTAGGCACATTGATGGTCATATGGATCAGAAACTGGCTTGCTAGGCACACTCAGAAGGTAGGTCATGGGAGGTCTCTGCCTCATAGGGGGCTATTAGTGGGGTCCCACAGGGCTCGGTTCGGGGCTGCTCCTGTTTAATGCCTATCTGACATATCAGGGAAGATATTGGGTGTGAAAAGAGTCTTTTCGGATGCTTCAAGCTGCGTGCAGTGGTAGAGGGAGGTGGGGAGGTTGGCCCTGCAAGGGACCTGGATACTCTAGCTAGATGGGCCTGCACCTGGAAACTGAATTTTAACTCTTCAAGTGCAAGGTGCTACACCTTGGGTGGGGTAACTCCAAACATGGGTGCATCCTGGGAGGGGATGAGTTGCAGGCCACGCAGGGAGAAAGACCTGGGAGTCCTGGTGGATGTTAACATGAATAATTCAGAGCAGTGCAGAAGGGCTGTGGCCAAGGCAAACAGGATACTGGGCTGCATTGCAAGGGGATTACTTCAAAGAGCAGATAATGATTCTGCCACTGTACAATGGCCTGGTTAGACCACACCTTGAGTACTGTGTGCAGTACTGGAGGCTGTACTTAAGGAGGGACATCCAACTCCTGGAGAGGGTTCAGTGGAGAGCAACCAAAATGATCTGGGGCCTGGGGAGATGATGTATGAGGAGAGACTAGAGGAGCTCAGCCTGTTCTCGCTGGAGGAGAGGAGGGACTGGGGGACATGATTGAGGTCTTCAAGTACCTCAAGGGAATCAATATGGTAAATCAAGATGGGATCTTCAGGCTGAAGGACGGTGGAATCACAAGAGGACATATTTGGAAGCTTGAGGGTAAAAGGATGAGGGAGGGGAAAGGAGGAGGAGGTATTTCACTGAGAGAGTGGTGGAACTGTGGAATGTGCTGCCCGGGAGCTGGTACTGGTTTCTACAGTGGAAGGGTTCAAGAGAGGGTGGGACAGGTATAGGCAAGGGATGAAACAGGTTGGCTTGCCCTGGGGCTAGGATTGAGGGAGGGAGAAACAGGGAAAGGAGACAGGGGATGGCTTGCACCCACCCAGGGTTCTGAAGCATGAGCAGACCACTAGACCATGAAGCCTACTTGCTGGCATCTAGTGTGTTAGTATGTTAAATCGCTTCAGTGGCAAATTGTCCTGTAACTCTTATGTAACTAAACTGCATTTTAACTAGAAAACAGTATTTCAGTCATGACAATCACTTCTACTCCATACTGTTAACAGTTGCTCAACTTTGCCACTATTACGGCTTCATAAACAGACAACTATTTTCTTTTACTCAACTGAATTTTAGCTAGAAAAAATATATCAACCATGACACTCACTTCTGCTCTGTACTACCATATGAATTACAAAATGAAAAATGTTAAAGTTGATAGAGGTCTGCAAGCACCACTGCATGCTCCTATAGTTGATACCAACAGTCCATTGTGCTTGAATTTTTTTAAAAACAAATGCTAGAAAAACTATGTCAACCATGACACACACTGATGATGCGGTACTGTACTGGAAACACCCTCAACCGAAAGTGCCCTCCAACTGTCCCTTCAGGGTTTTTTCCGAGCTAGAGAACTAGTTCACAGACCACCGCCTGATCATCAACTATAAAAAACGAAGTCTATGATCTTTGCTCATCGCCAAAGCCCACATAGTCAGTCAGCACCCTAATTAAAAACTCACTTGGTATCCCTCTGGAACATGTTACAAACTTTAAATACCTGGGCATCACATTAGATACCTCCTCTCCTACCATAGGCACATCCATCTTCTCTCATCCGCTGTCAACTCCAAAGTGGGCATCCTCTACCGACTCAAGCACTGCCTGCCCGCACAGGCTATGCAACTTGCTGTCACCTCCTCCATCCTCTCCCTCGTTGACTATGGGATAGTTATATATGGCTCTGCTGAACCCTCCACACTTTTGCGGTTTAAACGTTGCCTTGAATAAAGCTTGCCGCTTAGTTTCAGGTAGTGACAGACTTACCCACACCTGCGACCTTTATAATTTGTCTGGTTGGCTAAACCTCCAACAAAGACTGAAGTACCACACCTGCATCCTAGCTAAAAGATACATCTCCAGATAGCCCCTATGGCCTACTCCCCATTATCTGTGTAGCCCCAGGCGCAACACAAGACTCACAGCAAGCCCATCATTCCAGGTCCCCTCTAGAACATCCCTAGGGCAAAGATCCTTCCGCTACCGGGCCCCTTGCTGGCTCAATACACTACCCACCACTCACCCAGACCCACAGCATCTCACTGTTCAAGACGGGTCTCAAAGCCCTACTACTCAGAATGCAAATGTGTCTGTAGCTAACGATGCCTACCCAATTGTGCTACCAAACCCCCACTTCTCCGGACACAGGGTCTCTATTGACCCCATGAATTAGCCACTGACTTGTCTCTGTCTAGGTTTACAAGAATGCTGCTAACTACCTCACTGTTTTCTAAAGTTTAAGCCTGACTGCTCTGTCAGTACTGTGACTGTAAATACTGCCTGTTCGTGTTTCGTGTATGTTCTGTATTTGTTTACCTTCCACCCCTGTAACCGACGTGGAGCCTTTGCAAAAGAGTCTGTGACTCAAAGGTTTGTAATTCGATTGTACTCAATAAACAATAAACAATAAACACTTCTGTTCCATACTGATATATGTATTATAAAAAAAAATGTTGCAGTTAATAGCAGTCTACCACCACTCATGCGTTCCTATAGTTGATGTTGACAGTCCTTTGCTGCATTTTTTATAAAAAACAACATATACATTGAATTTTCTAAGCCCTGTTACCTCACTAACTGACCCTCATGTCAGCATTACATTAGCAAGGATTCTATGTCTATAATTACAGTACTTAATAGGGTAAGAACAAGTATTGATCAGCAAGCCTAAGCTCATAATACTGTGTTTGTGAAGGTCGCCTACTGAAAGGAATCTGACAGGCATTTATTTATTTATTTATTGAGAGATTCAGAAGACCTTTGAGTCAGAGACTCTTTACAAAGGTTCTACGTCAAGTGAAAAATGATACAATACAGATGTTCAGTAGTACAGGTAAGACAATGGTGGTTACAGGCAGGCATGGATAACAGAGGTAAGTAAAATAGGTACAGCAATTTACATAAATCAAAATAAACAATAGAGAAGTACTTAGCATAGAGGTAGTTTAGGCCAGGGCAAAACAGACTTCCAGTGGGAGGTGCTTAGGAGGTGGGGGTTGGAAGAAAAGAGGGGAGCAGAGCCGGAGGGCTTATTGTCATAAGAGGATAATGGAAGTGAGCAATGAAAGAGTAGCAGACAGTGCACAATGAAGTTAGGAGGAAGTGGAGTGGAGGAGCAAGAATGCTGAGCACGGAGGTGCCAGTGGAGAGTAGTCTTAAAGGAGCCTAGCCTGGGAATGCTAGAGATGGTGTGAGGGAGAAAATTGAAGAGGGAAAGAGCTTGAGAGCAGAAAGATCACAGGCAAGGGAACTCTGACCCTGGGTACTAGCAGAGTGGTCCTAGCAGTTTGGCAGGTAGCAACTGATGAGCGGCAGGTGGGCCAGCGGGTGAGTCCGGGGCAAGGTTGACAGGATTTTTGGGCGAGTAAACAAGACTGGTATGAAGTCATTTGTCAAAGTCAAGGATGTTGGCAAGGTCATAGAGGACACAAGAGTGGGTACAGCGATCACAACCCACCATCAGGTGACATGCTTTGTTTAGCATAGTCCTGACCCTGTTTAGGGCAGTGTCTGAGGCTGTACCATAGACTGGGAGACCATAGTCTACAAGTGAGAGGACTGAGGAGGTTACAGCAAGTTGAGGGCCTCAGGGTGAAACAGTCCCTATGATGGTAGAGCTGGCCGATGCGAGCATTGACTGTGGAGCAGAGGACCATGATATGTTCCTGGAAGGAGAGAAAGGAGTCAATGGTGACCCCAAGGAATGAAGAAAGTCTCACTGAAAATATCCATATGTATGACAAACGTTCAGTTGTGTAATTTATTTTATTTATTTATTTATTAGAAAAGTTGGATTTACAGCCTTTGAGTCATGGACTCATTTACAAAGGCACCTCGTCACAGGAAGGTAGACAGAGTTACATAGTGTGGTTACAACAGTGAGAACAGTACAGGTGCAGAACATTAAACACAGAGTGCATATAGATTACATAATAATGTTATTTATAATAGGTTACAGTCATATACAAGGTACCCAAGGGTTACATTGGGGTACAGCCCTGGACATACCTAGATAATACCTGGAGAGGGTGGAGGTAGGGATGGGAGTGTGGTGGGAGAGGGGGAGAGGATAGGCTGTCCGTAGGACATTGTCAAGTCAGGGAAGCCTGACAGGAGGATCCCACAGTGGGATTAATTAGGTGCATCTACAGCAACAAGCATCAAAGAGATGGTTCCAGAAGCACCCTTATTTCTTCATTTTTTCTGTTGGTAAATGCAAGTCTCACTTACAGTACTTAGTGACTTATGTCCTCTGCCGATGCCTGCTTGTATTCAGTCTGCAGTACTAACTCACATTGAAGTATTAAACATCTATCGGGACTGCATGCTGCCGCTTGATATGGCCTCACACAGCTCTTGTATTTTACCACATGACATATTCTTACTTCACATTCAAACAGATATCTGCTGTTTTAAAATAGACTTGTTTGTTATGCAAAGATCGTAGAGATACATGGTTGCCTGAGACATTATGAAGCAGGAGCACACAGTCCCGATATGATGTTTAATATTCAGTCTGACTGACTACTGCAAATTGAATACAAGCAGACATTGGCAGAGGACATAAGTCACTAAGTAACACTTTCATTCACAAACAGAAAAAAATGAGTGCTTACACAACTGAACGTACGCTGTTAAACCACAAAACAACAGAGAAGCAGCAAGACATACAGCAAAAGGTTAATTCTTCTCCTATATGCTACTGCCTCTGCATTTTTTTTCTCACAACCCTGGGAGGCTTAGCTCTTGCCCTCCCAACATTGACAAATATCCCACCTCCTCCATGGGAGATCCACCTCTTGCCCCTCTCACTCCCCTCCCAACACTGACAAATATTCCACCTCCCATGGGAGATCCACCTCTGCCCCTCCCAACACTGACAAATATTCCACCTCCCCATGGGAGATGCACCTCTTGCTCCCTCCCCGAACAAGAAAAAATCAGTGTTACTACTGCTCCTCCCACTAGTAAGGTTCCACTTCTTCCCTCCCACTTAAGGAACAAAATAACACTGTGGGACCACTTGACTAACATGTGAGCCCATGTTTTGAGGGAGGAGAGCATTTTTGGAGGATGGCCACACGAAGGAGACTATTCACACCTTTAGCCAGTTCTATGGATGTAAAACATGCAGTGAGCCCATTTCTACATGCAAAATGTTTGCAGGGCTATGCTCACTGCAGCCGTAAACACTACAAAACTACAGAATTTCCTTCCCACAGTACACCAGGATTCGGATCCATTTTAGGTACCCAGAGGTACTACTGGTCCAATTACTGGAAGTCCCAGACCTAACATGGTGGATTCCATTATAATGAATGAGCTGCAATTAAAGCAGGTTAGACTAAATATCTCTATCTCAAATATAAGGTACAAACAGTAAATAAGCACAGTTCCTACGTAAGCTGCCTCTGTGCTGGTAGTGACAGAATGGAGCAAAATACGCACTGTCTGGCTGGCAACAAGCTCTAAATTGCTCGGAACCAGCACAGACCAATTACTTAACACAGGTTAGCTATTCTCTTAGAGGACAGGTGCGGATGCTCAGCTGGCACTCTCATGCAAATACACAGACTCACATTGGGATGGGACACCAGCCTGACAGTGGGCATTAAGGCCCAGGAAAACATTACAGTAAACCTCAGATTGGTGGGGGTGTTACACCTAGACCCTGCTGGTAAGTGGATTGTACATGAGTATATCATTAATGCTGGCATTAGCCAGTATTCTAAGTCTTAAGTGTTGCAGTTGTAAACTAAGTGTAAAAGGTCACAAGGTGGGATTGTGGGTGGTTATAGCTTTCAGAGGGCTGTGCCAATCTTGCTAATTTTCCACATAAGCATTACTTTGGGTGGAGGCACCATAACTATGAATACTGGAAATAGGGAGACCCCAGTAGTGGCTAATACCAACCCCAGGCCCCTCAACCTGCAGTTAGGAAGCAGGCAGGGTAGTTGCCCTTTATATAATGGCATCAGGGCTACAAACGTGGAGGCACCACTGGGATTACTGCCCTAGTGGCCAACATTCAGAAATCGCAATTACTGTTTATATGGGTGCTAGAATAAAATAGAAACAATCAGTGGGCCCAAATTTGAGATTGCATCCCACAAAATGGCTGTTACCACTTGTTTGGGTGGTGTAAGGCTGAAGAAATTGACCTCACCATGCTTTAATGCTTTTGGATATTCAATTGGGTACTAATAATGCTACTACAGAGGAGGTAGTAAATAAAGTTAGGTCCCTGGGTAAAGCCATTGTACTAGGCAAAATGCTGATTTGTTTGTGCAAAGTATAGTAGCCCTGATTGAATGTTGCACCCTGTGGATATGGAGATGGTACCCCTGTTAATGTCCTTGATAAGTCCCCAGTGGGTTAGAGAGTGATCACCATGTGTAGTGGGGCATCCACACCTGGGGGGTGTTCACCCAGAACTGAAGGGTTAAAGGAAAAGCAAGGAAAATTGTTAGCAGCTGAGGGACACACACTTGAGGATGTAAAAGAGCCCTAGAGAGTCCTGGGGACTACCCCTGCTAACCCATCTCAGGCACCCTTGCCTGTACCTGTGCCTTCACCACCTATGCCCTCTTCAGTGTTGATACCATCAGTGAATATGGACTCTTACAAAAGGCTCAGACTGTTTTCTAGCACTGTTCTCACACCCCAGGGAAGATGACTTCGAGACATGGATGGACTATGCATCCCACCTGGTCCAAGAGTGGCAGTGTGCAGAAGATGAGAAAATGAAAAGACTTATGGAAAACTTAAGGGCCCAGCACTTGAAGCCATCCAATTCTAAAGCCCAACAACCCTGAAGTTTCAGCCCATGAGTATTTGTTTGCATTAGAAAGTGTTTTGGGGAGTACCCAATCTGGGGAAGACCTAATGTGGAAATTCAATTCACCAAGCAGTGGAAAATAGACGCTTCAAACAACATGAAGTCTTGCTGTATTCAGACATAATGCAGTTAGCCCCAGCACTTGAACTGCCCCAGAGAGGAAAGAGTTAACTCTATGCAAAAGCATAGAACGTTGAGCTCGAGCTTGGTTTACAAACCTCTGTCTGTGGTACTTCCCAGTGTAACCGCCAGATTCTTTACTCTGCCTAACAGTAAAGTCGCCTTGGAGACTTCCTCTGCTTCGTTAAAAGAAAAATAAAAGTGTTTGGTTTTAACCACATTTGTTTATTATTTTTGGATTTCCAGCCTCTGTCTATGGTACAGGTAGTATGTAGATAGGTAGTGACTGTTTTTATTTTGCTAAAGAATGGAAATTGTCATTCTTCAGTTTCTTTCCTGTCTGTCCGGTTTGGAACCGACTTTGTTAAATTTTTCTTTCTTTCTGGGATTAGTGTGGTGTTCTGGTACCGATCGGTTTCAAAAGAACCAGACTTTTGCTGGTTCTTTAAAAACCGTGACACAGTTTGTAACCGATCGGTTGCTCATTACCTGGCTCGAAGCTGCTATAGGGTAATTGCTAGGTTGGCCATGTCTGAGAAACCCAAGAAGAAAACCGTCCCACTGGGTTTCAACACTGTACTGAGTGTGGGGAGGCCTTAGCTAAAGTCGACCCCACCTCATCTATGTTTATTGTCTGGGTTTGACCACCTCATGTCAGACTGCCAAATCTGTAAGGACTTTCCTAAAACCACTCTAGATAAAAGACTGAGTAGGTTGAAAGAAAGGAGGCCGAGAAGTCCGTATCTCCAGATGGCCAGCCTGGTTCAGTTGCAGTCGAACCTGAGGAGATGCCTACTGACCTAGGCGATACAACCTCGGGCAAGGAGCTGACCCGATGGGTCGGTTCCGGCAAAGAAAAAGAGCAAGTCTGCAGGTTCGGATCCTGTATCCTCTCTCCAGCCGTGACGAAATAGCCAAAGGGATTAGTATTGTCCAATCACTTAGACCGGTTCTGTCGAAACCGACACCGCCGGGTTCGGCAGTCGGTTCAGTTGGATCTGTCTCCTCCAGATTATGACCCAGATGTTTATTACGAGGGGAGGGAGGGAGAAGACTATCCCAGTGATGATGATGATGATGACGATGAAGGGGTCTGGATGTGCCTATTGAACCAGACATCTCCCAGACAAGCCCTCAGGTGTCTCTCCTCCCAGGCTCTCTGAGTCCCTTCACACTTTTGTTCTACAGAAAGGTGGCACAACCCTGCAGCTTCCTTGGTTGAAGGAGCAGGAGGAGGAAGAGTCTGATTTTGTGGAGATGATGGACATCCCAGAGTCCAAAAGCTGTCTATCCCTCTTCATAAATCATTGGAGAAACAGACACAAAATTTTACAAACCCTAATTCAATACCTCCTGTGGACAAGAGAATGGACAGGAGGTATTCAATATCAGGCTCAGCTGAGGAGTTCCCTAATAGTCATTGCAACCATGTTGGGGTAGTGCAGGCTGCAGCCTGTGACAGAGCTAACATTCCTTTGGCTTCACACCCCCTGGATAAGGACTCCAGGAAAGTGAATGCCATGGCCATAAAACAGTATTTGGCATCCTCTTTGGGACTCAGGCAGGCTACTTATATACATTTCCTCCAGGTGATGACATCTCTGGGCTTTACACAGGTTGTTTCCTCAGCTACACATAAGGGAGGCCACTATCTTGACCTGGTCTTCCTCCTGGGGATCGAGGCCTCCGATCTGGTGGTGGAACCAGTCGGTTGGTCCGATCACTACTCTGTTGGGTTCAATCCTGAGGCCCCCTCGGTAGGTCGGCCCCTGGGGAGTTGGTCAGGTACTGCCCTTTCCGGGACGTGGTCCCTGACGACCTGATGGTGGTTATTGACCTCTCGTTGTTGGACCGAGTTTTGCACTGATCCTGAGCAGTTGGTAGTGGCTCATAATGGGCCATAACGACAGCCCCGATCGATTGCACCTGTCCATGTTCGCCCTTCTGCTGCCCCCTGGAGACCCATGATTTGATGGGGCCCTAAGGAGTTGTGAAGGTTGGGGCGAGGTTAGAGTCGTTGGAGGAAGACTGCCACTGATGCCGACCACCATATTTTGCTAGAGCATTATGAACTCTACCAACCAGCAATTTCCCATAAGAAGGCAGTATTCCTGTCCAGGAAATTTCTGTCACATGGAATCGATCGCTCGCTCTTTTCAGAACTGTTGACAGACTGTGCAACCTAATCTGTCAGCAGCTCCATCAAGTTTTACACAAACTGATTGTGATGAGATCGCTCACTTCTTTGTGAATAAGATTGAAGACATCAGGAGGAGTGCCACCAACTTCACTCTAAGGGAGTGGCCGCTGATCAGTGCCCTGTCTCAGAACCTGAGCTTCCTGGAGTACCTTTGGACTGCCGGATTTCGTAGACATTATGAGGATTGTCCAAGAGATGCATCCCACATGCTGTAGTTTAGACCCAGGCCCTACCTCCCTGATTTTGGGTTGTAGTGAGATCATTGGCCCGGTCTTAGCTTGGATTGTCGGTGCTCTTTAGATACAGGAATATTTCTAGCTCCTTGAAGGAGGGGTGGTGATCTCCTTCTGAAAAAGCTTCTTTAGACCTGGAGAACCTAGCAAACTACAGGCCTATCTCTAACCTCCCTTTGTGGGGAAGGTTATTGAGAAAGTTGTGGCTGCTCAATTGGAAACCATTTAACCATCCATAGTTTATACGAGCCTCTCCAATCTGGTTTTCATAAGAGGCATAGTATTGAGACTGCTCTGGTTCAGGTGCTGAATGATCTCCTGATGGCGAGAGATCGGAGACGCTGCTCCATATTGGTTCTCCTAGATCTATCATCAGCTTTTGATACTGTGGATCATGGAGTTCTGCTCGAACGCTTGAGGTCCATCTGTGGACCTGTCCGTCACAGTCCTCAGATGGTTTTGTTTTCATCTTTCCTCACAGGAGAATGCAGAGAGTGGTCTGTTTTTTTTTTCATCTGGGGCCTTCTCTCTGCCATGCGGGATGCCTCAGGGCTTGGTGCTGTCCCCATGTTATTCGCAGTATATATGCTACCCTCGGAGACATTGTTAGACAGTATGAGCTGAGGATTCACTGCTGTGCTGATGACACCCAGCTGTACCTGTCTTTTGCACCTGACCAGGTTGATGCTATCTAGGTACTGAACAACTGCCTCACAGAAATCCAAGACTGGATGAATTCCAGTGGTCTAAAGTTGAACCCAGGAAAGACTGAGGTTTTGGTTGTGGACCCAGGTCATAGGGTAGTGGGATTGAGGACTGGGCTTCCTTTCAGTTTAGTCCTGGGGAGACCAGATTCTCTCCTCTGAACAGGTGCGTAACCTGGGAGTGGAGCTTGGACGTTGGCTTGACCCTTTGACATCAGGTGTCGGCAGTCATCAAGCTGGCCTTTTTCCATTTAGGAACATTGCCAGGATTAGGCACTTTGTTCCACCCAGTGATCTGCCTGTTTTAGTCCATGCCTTTGTGACATCGCACCATGATTACTGTAACTCCCTTTACCTAGGGTTTCCTGGGGTTGATATCCACCGCTTGCAGCTAGTGCAGAGCAGGCAGCATGTTTGTTGACTGGGGCATCAAGAAGATCTCACATCACCCCGGTGCTGCATGCTCTGCACTGGCTGCCAATACAGTGGCGGATCACCTTTAAGGTAGGCCTTCTGACCTACAAAGCCCTACACGGTCTGGGTCCTGATTACCTGAAAGAAATCCTGGTGCCTTACACCCTCTGCGACAGCTCCGTTCCGGCTGACGAGGGCTTGTTGGAGATTCGAGTGCTCGTGCTTTGGATTTGCAGCACCTACCTCTGGAATTCAAACAACATGAAGTCTTGCTATATTATGACATATGCAGTTTGACCCAACCTATGAACTGCTCAGAGGTGAAAGAGTTAACTTTCCATGCAAGGCATGGAACCTTGAGCCGAGATCGGTTGAACACTCTGTCTGTTGATGCTCAAACTCAAACTGTCAGATTCTTTACTCGCCTCACTGAACAGTCGCTCGGAGATTTCTCCTTCTGCTCGGTTCATTTGTCGGTTAAAAGTTTTATTTTTCGGTTTCTTAACTGAAATTAAACCGCAACCAGTCGGTTCAAGCTCTGTCTGTGGTATCGTAAGTAATAGATAGGCTTACATTTATTTTCTTCTGTGTGGAACTTGTAACGTGTTTTCGGTTCAGTTTGAACCGATCAGGTTGTTTTTCATACACTTTCTAGTCCTGTAGAGTGCGGTTCCCGGTTCTTATCGGTTCTAAAAACGGATTTCATTACGCTTTTTCCACGGCCCGTGACATGGCTGGGAACCGATAAAGGAGTCTTGCTTGCGGATTGCCATTAACGGGCAAGTTTGGTTAGGCTGGCACTATGTCTGAGAAACCCAAAAGAAAACCGGGCCACTGTTTCAACACTGTGGTCTCTGTGGGAAGCCTTTGCTAAGGCTGACCCACACACCACTTGTGTATATTGTCTGGGGTTTGACCACCTCAATGCAGACTGCCAGATTTTAAGAATTTTCCTGCTGCCACAGTGGAAAAGAGAGTTGGTAGGCTCAGGAAAGGAGGCCAAAAGTCCGTGACCCGGATGGCCAGCACGGTTCGGGTTCAACTGAACTGAGGGAGTGCCCTCTGACCAGGGTGATGCTTCCTCGGCAACGAAGAGTCAGCTCTGAGGAGCTGGTTCCAACTAAAAGGGCTAGAAAGTCAGCTAGATTGGAGCCAAAGTTCTTTCTCCAACCGCTGAAGAAATAG
This sequence comes from Neoceratodus forsteri, assembly GCA_016271365.2. Taxonomy (NCBI): domain Eukaryota; kingdom Metazoa; phylum Chordata; order Ceratodontiformes; family Ceratodontidae; genus Neoceratodus; species Neoceratodus forsteri. The sequence goes on along the minus strand of CM057459.1, from coordinate 274,243,271 downwards.
CTAAAGCAATTCAAATTGTCCAGGCACTTTCTCGTTCCGTCCGAACTGGCACCATCAGGAAAGCGGTCAGTTCAGTTCAGTTCCACTGGTTCAAGATTTTGGTTTTGAGGATTTTATGAACCGGAGGATGGGAGGAGGAATATGGGGAGGGTGAATGTGATTTTGAAGGTCTAGATGTGTCCATTGAACCGACATCTCTCTAGACAGGCCGTCAGGGTCTCCCAGGCTATCTGAGTCCCCTTCTCATTTTATGTTCTATAAGAAAGTTGTTGAAACTCTCCAACTCCCTGTTGAGGAAGCTGTTGATGACCAAGAGGAGCCTGATTATGTAGATATTCAGAGTATAGGAGACTGTCTATTCCCTTGCATAAATCTTTTAGGAAACAGACAGTAAAAATTTAAAACTCTCACTCCATCCTCCCTGTTGATCAAAAGGATGGACAAGAGGTATACTTTATCAGGCTCTGATACTGAGTTCCTCTCTCAGCAGTGCAGCCATGTGGGTGTAGTGCAGGCTGCAGCTTGAGACAAAGCAAATATTCCTCTAGCCTCGCACCCTCCTGAAAAGGACTCTAGGAAGATGGATGCCATGGCAAAGAAACAATACATGGCAGCATCTTTAGGTCTCAGACAGGCAAATTATATGGCTTATGCTGCTAGGTACCAGAAGTCCAGATGGATACTGTACTGGCCCTAGAGAAAACAAGTCCCTGACCAGCTTGCCAGGGAGCTGGAGCAGGTGGCTGCGGATGGTATTGAGGCATCCAAGGTGCAATTTCATGCTGCAGTAGACTCTAATGATGTGTCATCAAGGGTCATGGCTACATCTGTGGCACCTCGCAGAATGGCTTGGCTCAGATGTACTACCCTGTCACAGGATACCCATTCTAAGGCTATGGATTTTCCTGTTGTGGGTAATTCTCTGTTTGGGGAGCAGACAGAGAATTATATGAAAAATGGATGAATATAGGACCACCTATAGGAGTGCACAGGCCAAAGAAAGGCAAGCCACCCTCAAAGGCAGCATCTCAGGGGCAGGGGCAGGCCCTTTCATAGGCCTTTTACCAAGCCCAGCCTCCTCTTCTGCTTATGCCCAGAGGGGGTTCTTCAGAGGAGAGGCAGACGGGACAAGTAAGCCCTCTTCTACCCCTCAGCCCAAAGCCCCTGCCAAGCAGGATCCCTGATGGGGTGGCCAGGCCGATTCTCCTCTCAACGGTAGGGGCAGGCTGGCTTACTTTGTCCAGGATTGGAGGTCTTTAACAGCAGACAAGTGGGTCCTGGAAGTAGTAAGCCAGGGACTGGTTCTCAGCTTCAAAAGTTTCCAAAGATGAGAATCAGATCCTTTCCACCTGCAAATCCAACAGAGGCTCTTGTCCTAGAAACAGAAGTTTCTACCTCCGGCTCTCAGAGCTGTGGAGAGGGTTCCACCCCACACCAGGGCAAAGGGTTGTACTCCAGGTACTTCCTTACCCCAAAAGACAGGAGAATGGTGGCCCATCCTAGATCTCAGATACTTAAACAAGCACCTTTTAAAACCAAAGTTCAAAATGGTGACACTGGGAATTATTTACCCTTTCTAAGGCCAGGGGACTGGCTAGCCTCCCTGGACCTCAAGGATGCCTACTTCCATGTTCTTATCAGAAGCTCCCATCAAAAGTACCTCAGATTCGAACTGCCCTCAGGCCATTATCAGTTCAGAGCAATGCCCTTCGGCCTCACCTTGGCCCCGAGGGTATTCACAAATGCCTGGCAGTTGCAGTTGCCCACTTAAGAAGGCAAAGGATTGCCATCTTCCTTATCTGGACGACTGGCTCATAGTAGACCAGTCTCCAGATCAGGTCAAACTACACCTTCAGGTAACTCAGCAACTGCTCACATCTCTAGGTTTCCTTCTCAATCTCCCAAAGTCAGTCCTGAGCCTGTCCAGATTCTCACCTTCATAGGTGCAGAACTGAACACAAAAGAGGCCAGAGCTTTCCTTCCTCTGGAAAGAGCAAGGACCCTGATCTCTGGCCTCCTCTTTCACCCTTCAGGTCTCGACCAGCAAGGCACTTTCTTCAGCTCTAGGGCACATGGTTGCCTCTACAGCAGTAGTGCAGGGAGCAAGGTTTCAGATGAGGGACGCCCAGTTCCATTTGAGAGCTTTTGGTCTCAAAAGAGGACCCTCTAACCAAATTGATCCAGTGACTCAGACTCTGATCCAGGCCCTTCAGTGGTGGCAGGACCAGAGCAATCTGAGACAGGGGTCCCTTTCACCCCCAGTCTCACTCCTTAGTCCTTATGACAATGCATCCCTCTTGGGGTGGGGAGCTTACATAGGCGACCTCACTACCCAGGGATTGTGGTCCCTCAAGAATCTCTGCTCCACATCAATCTGTTGGAACTCAGAGCAGTTTTTCTAGTACTTCAAGTTTTTCCACATCTGTTCAGAACAAAGTGGTTTAGGTCAGAACAGACAACACCACTACAATGTGGTATCAACAAGTAAGGGGGCACTCGTCCTACGGCCTTGTGCACAGGCAGAAGTTGTGGTCTCTGGCTTATTCCCTGAACACCTCCCTTATGGCAGTTCACCTACCAGGCAAGGACAATGTCCTGGCAGATGCTCTCAGCAGGATTTCCAGGGCCATCACAATGGGCCCTGGATCCCCTAGTATTGGAGGTAGTATTTGCCAGATGGGGCACCCGCAGATAGATCTTTTGCAGCCCCAGACAATCACCAACTTCCCTTTTTGTTGCAGGCCCCCAGTGTTGGGCTCAGTCCCTCTGGATGCCTTCCTTCTCAGTTAGGAAGGGAAGTTTCTCTATGCTTCCCCCTTCCCTCTCCTGTTCAAGGTGCTAGTCAAAAATCAGATCTCAACCTGCAAGGTGATCCTGATTGCCCCAGATTGGGCCAGACAGTCCTGGTACTCTCTCCTTGTCCTTAGTAGTCCACCTTCCCTGTGCCTTCCCAGGAATCACAACCTGTTATCCTGTGCCCAGGAGAGTTTGGTATCCCAACTTCAAATCTCTCAATCTCAAGGCTTGGCTCTTGAGGAGTTAGAGTTTGTGACCTACACCTTTCCCAAGGTGTATTGGATATTTTGAAGGCCTCTAGAAAGCCTTCCACCAGGGCCACTTATAATTCCAAATGGAAGAGGTTTTCCACATGGTGTTCTGGCAAGCACATTTCCCAGAATCTGCTGACTTGCCCACAATCTTAGATTATTTGGTGCATTTGAATTCATTGGAGCTTAGACCAGCTACCTAAAAGTGCACCTGGCAGCCGTGTCTGCTTTCTTATCAGCAGGTAAACCCTCTTCCTTTTCAGCTCATCCTGTATTCACCAAGTTTTTCAAGGGTTGCTTGCACACTAATCCCATTCAGGGACCCTGCCCTGCTTGGGATCTTAATATTTGCATTGCCCATCTTATGCAACCCCTTTGAGCCATTGTCTTCAGCAGAGCTTAAGTACTTGACTTGGAAAACTGTGTTTTTGTAGCCATCACTTCTGCCAGGCGCATAAGTGAATTGCAAGCATTGTCAGTGGAGCCTGATTTTATCTCCTTTCACAGAGATAAGGTGGTCCTCAGGACTAACAGAAAGTTTTTGCCTAAGGTGGTTTCAGACTTCACCTTAATCAATCCATGTCTCTTCCTGTGTACTTCACTGACCATTCCTCCTCTGGCAAGAGGAGATTGCACAGTCTAGATGTCAAAGAGCCCTTAGTTACTATATAGAACGTACCAAGGGTCACAGGTTTGACTCCTCCAATTGTTCCTCACTTATGGTGAGGTTGGTAAAGGAAAACCTGCCACTAAAAGATCCATTGCCAGGTGGATTGTCTCTTGTATCCAATTTTGTTATGAAAAACTGGTAAGGTTTCTCCCTCAGGCCTGAGGGCTCACTCTACCAGAGGTACAGCTCGTCTCTGGCTGCTGCCAGGGACATCCCTATCCTAGAGATATGTCAAGCAGCTACCTGGAAACAGTTCACACTTTTACTAAGCATTACTCCCTGGACATCCAGGCTGGGAGTGATGCTCGATTCGACACAGCTGTGCTTCAGAGCCTATTTCTAAGTAGGTTCTGTCCCTCCTCCATGGAGGTACTGTGTAATCTCATATGTCATAATATAGCAAGACTTCATGTTGTTTGAAGAAAATTTACTCACCTTAGTAATGTTGTGTCTTCTAATGGAGTCTTGCTATATTATGACCTCCCAGCCTGCCCTCTCAGAACCTCTACTTTTGGGATGTGGGTGGGCAGTGCAATGTTGGCACTTCATAGATGCCCACTTTATTTTCACCCTTCTTAGGGTGCTTAGGTGTTGTTATATTTTTTCTTTCTTGAACTCCCTGACTTGAGTCTTTGTTTTGGGATCAAGAACAAAATGTGTTTGTAGTTAGTAGCCAGTGGGCTAGTGTAGGTTTATGGCTTCCACACAGAACCTTAGTGAGTTTTGCTCGTAAAGATCTGACAGTTTGAGTTTGAGCATCAACAGACAGAGTGTTCAACCGAGCTCGCGCTCAAGGTTCCATGCCTTCATGGAAAGTTAACTCTTTCACCTCCGGAGCAGTTCGAAGGTTAGGTCAAACTGCATATGTCATAATATAGCAAGACTCCATTAGAAGAAACAACATTACTAAGGTGAGTAATTTTTTTCTCTGCCCTCCAACTCCGGGAGTGCAGGACGGTGGGGTGTTTTAAGCAGACACTAAAGACTTTTTGTGGGCAAAGGCGTTTCCTGTTTTATGCTGATTTTATAGCTTATGTATTTGAATATATGTTTGTTTTGTATTCTTGCTGTACAGTGCTTTGAAATTCTGAAAGGCGCTTAATTAAATACATTTTATTATTATTATTATTATATGGCCTACATAGCCAGGTACCAGAAATCCAGATGGGACAAAGTTCTGAAATGGCTAAACAGGCCTCTCCCAGCTAGCCAAGGAGCTGGAGGAGGTGGCTGCTGATAGAACTGAGGCATCCAAAATGCAATTTCATGCTGCTGGACTCCAGTGATGTGGCATCTAGAGTCATGGCTACATCTGTGTCTCTCAGGAGACATGCTTTGCTCAGATGTACTAGCCTTCACAGGATACCCAGACTAAGGCTATGGATTTTCCTGTAGTAGGTAATTCTTTATTTGGGGAGCAGACAGAGGCTTACATGAAGAAAATGGATGAACACAGGACCACGTACAGGAGTGCACAGGCCAAGGAAAGGCAAGCCACTCCACACAAGCAGCAGTCTAGGGGCAGGGGCAGGCCCTTTCAAAGGCCTTTGACCAAGCCCAGGCCTCCTCTCCCTTCCCACAGAGGAGGATCTTCAGAGGAGGGGTAGGAGGGGATAAGCAGAGCTGCTCCCCCTCCTCTCAGTCCAAGGCTTCTGCCAAGCAGACACCCTGATGTGTCAGCCAGGGTCGACTCCCCATTTCCAGTAGGAGGCAGACTGACTTACTACTTCCAGGCAGCAAAGTCTGTGACCTCAGACAAGTGGGTCCTAGAAATAGTAAGCCAGGGACTGGCCCTCAGCTTCAAAAAATTTCCAAAAAGAGGGCCAAGTCTTTTCCACCTACATCAATCTCAGAAACCCTTGCCCTAGAGGCAGAGGTTTCTCTCTTCTAGCTCTCAGAGCTATAGAGAAGGTTCCTACTCAGCACAAGGGAAAAGGATTGTACTCCAGGTACTTCCTTACCCCAAAGAAAACAGGGAGTGGTGACCCATCCTAGACCTAAGATATTTGAACAAACACATTGTAAAGCCAAAATTCAAAATGGTAACTCTGGGAATAATCCTTCCTCTAAGGCCAGGGAATTGACTAGCATCTCTGGACCTCAAGGATGCCTACTTCCATATTCCTATCAGGTGCTCCCACAGAAAATACCTCAGGTTCGAGTTGCCTTCAGGCCATTACCAATTCAGAGCTATGCCATTCAGTTTCACAACAGCTCCAAGGGTCTCGCGTCCTCCTTTCGACCTCAGGTCTCCTGCCCAGCAAGACAGTTCCTCCAGCTCCTGGGCCACATGGCAGCTTCCATGGCAGTGGTGCAGGGAGCAGGTTCAGATGAGGGACATTCAGTTTCATCTGAGGTTTCTTTGGTCTCAGAAGAAGAATTCACTTACCAAACTGACTCCAGTGACTCAGACTCTGGTCCAAGCTCTCCAGTGGTGGCTGGACCAGGACAACCTCAGACAAGGAGTTCCATTTCTCCCTCAAGTCCCATCAGTAGTTTTAACTATGGATGCTTCTCCCTCTAGAGTGGGAGCCCACCTGGGAGCCCTTACAGCTCAAGGGCTCTGGTCTCCACAGAGTCTCTCCTTCATATCAATCTCCTGGAAATCAGGGCAGTTTTCCTAGCCCTGCAGAGCTTCTCAGATTCAGTCAAGGGCAAGGTGGTCTAAGTCAGAACAGACAACACCACCACAATGTGATACATCAGCAAGCAGGAGGCACTCGGTCCTCGGCCTTGTGCACAGAGGCCATGAAGCTGTGGTCTCTGGCCTATTCTCTTCAGACTTCTGTGGTAGCAGTTCACCTTCCAGGGAAGGACAACTTACTAGCAGATGCTCTGAGCAGAATTTCTCAGGGTCACCACGAATGGTCCCTGGAGCCTCACATATTGGAGGTCATCTTCTCCAGGTGGGGCACTCCAGAGATAGATCTCTTTGCAGCACTGGACAATCATCAACTTCCACTGTTTTGTTGCCGACCTCCAGTCCTGGGGACAGTCCTCCAGGATGCTCTCCTTTTGGACTGGAAGGGCAGGTTTCTCTATGCCTTCCTCCCTTCCCTCTGCTGTTCAGAGTTCTGATCAAGATCAGGACTCAACCCTACAGTGATACTGGTGGCTCCAAACTGGGCCAGACAGCCTTGGTATCCTCTACTGCTGTCCTTGTCAGTGTCATGTCCCCTGTCTCTCCATAGGACATACAATCTCCTGTCCTCCTCCAGGGGCAGATCTGGTACCCCAATCTCCAGTCTCTCCATCTCAAGGCCTGGCTCTTCAAGAGTTAGAATATGCAGCTCTACATCTTTCTCAGGGAGTTCTGGATATTCTGAAGGTCTCTAGAAACCTTCCACTAGAAAAACTTACAACTCCAAATGGAAAAGGTTCAGTATTTGGTGCTCTCAGAAAGGCATCCTGCCCGATTCTGCAGACATTTCCACAACCTTAGACTATCAAGTTCATCTCAATGGTTTAGGCCTTAGGCCTGCCACTCTGAAGGTTCATCTGGCAGCTGTCTCTGCATTCCTCTCAGCAGGGAAGGGCTCGTCCCTGGCATCTCATCCTGTTTTCAGAAAGTTTTTCAAAGGTCTGGTTCATATTAACCTTCCCTTTAGGAGCCCACTCAGCCTTGGGATCTTAATGTCTGCATAGCTCAGCTAATGTAACCGCCTTTTGAACCTCTGGCTTTGGCCAAATTGAAGTACTTGACCTGGAAAAGCGGTGTTCGGTAACTATTACTTCTGCCAGGTGGATTAGTGAGCTACAGGCCCTGTCAGTGGAACTTGACTTCATCTCCTTCCATAGGGACAAAATAGTCCTCAGAACCAATAGGAGGTTCTTGCCCAAAGTGGTTTCAGATTTTCATCTGAACCAGTCTATATCTCTCCTGTGTTTTCACTGACCATTTTCTTCAGGTGAAAAGTTTACACAGTCTGGACATTAAGAGGGCCTTAGCTACTACATTGAGCATACTAAGGCACATAGAAATGACTGTCTTCAATTGTTTCTCACTTATGGTGAAGTGGGAAAGAGTAAGCCTGCCACTAAGAGAACTATTGCCAGGTGAATTGTTTCTTGTATACAATTTTGTTATGACAAATTGGGTAGGATGCCCCCTTCAGGCCTGAGGGCTCATTTGACCAGGGGTACAGTTGCTTCTCTAGCTACAGCCAGAGATATATCTTTGTTAGAGATCTGTAAAGCAGCCACCTGGAAAACAGTACGTACTTTCACCAAGCATTACCCTGGACAGCCAGGCTAGGAGTGATGCTAGGTTTGTACAGCAGTACTGCAGAGCCTCTTCCCAAAGTAGGTTCTCCATTCCCTCCTCCATAGAGAACTGCTTGGTAGTTTGCATTATGTCTGAATACAGCAAGACTTCATGTTGTTTGAAGAAAAATTACTCACCATAGTAATGTTGTTTCTTCTAATGGAGTCTTGCTGTATTCAGACCTCCCTCCTCCCTCTCAGAACTTGGTTTTGGGAAGTGGGCTGGCAGGTACAGTGTTGCACCTCAGGGGTGTACCTTGTACCCTCCCTCTTGGGTGGGATAGATGTTATTATTATTATAATTCTGGTGTTTTACTAAATATTGTCACTACCTTTCCTTCTTGGGTTCTTGACTTGAGTCTTTGGGGCCCAAGAAGATATAGTTGCCCTTTGGCTATATTTGAACAATTTCCATCCTTTAGTTACTAGTTAGTTAGCTCATAAGAATCGAAGCGGTTACACATGGAAGTACCACAGACAGAGGTTTGAAAACCGAGCTCGAGCTCAACGTTCTGTGCTTTTGCATAGAGTTATCTCTTTCCTCTCGTGGCAGTTCAAGTGCTGGGGCTAACTGCATTATGTCTGAATACAGCAAGACTCCATTAGAAGAAACAACATTACAATGGTGAGTAATTTTTCTTGTCCACCTATGTGACTGGACAAGAAAAGCCCTTCAAGAAACCACCATAGAGAAAGTACTAGCCAGTGATTAAACAGAGTGAGGTTGGAACATATTCTCAAGTCAGTCCAATACTCCAGTGTACTAATGCTTAAACTAAAGTTTCAGAACCATAAAGATTATCACTCTGCATACTGCTGGCTCATGAAAGAAATCAGAAGCTGAAAATGAGGATGAATTTTGGGACCCTTCTTGGGTGCCGCCCGAGCTGCTCAGGCCTCGGGAAGTCTGCTGATAAAGACACTACCTTTAACACTCAACAGCTTACTGATCTATTGAAAGAGTTAAGGATGTTGAGAGCTAGTGCACAAGCTGCAGGTTAAAGGACAGACTGCTTGCCAGCAGGTTGCTGAAGCTGCTAGTGAACTTCAACACACTGTGAAAGGTACCAGTGTTCAAGTCTCTGAGAGAAGGTCAGATGGCAACAGGTTACAAGAAATGAGGGAACTAAGAGCCTTAGTAAGAGACCTTGCCCAGTTGTCTCACAAGTCTTTGCCCTGGAGAAGGTCCTGTGGAGCTGACACTGAGGCTAGGCCTAAAGATGAGTACAAGTCTGCCTCCTATGATAGCCATAAACAGGCAGAAGATTCTGCTCGAACTCCAAGCCCCAGACCAAATGTATTCTGCTACTGTTGTGGGAAGACAGGCATAGTAAAAGGATATGCCATTCTGCAGATTTGTGAAAACTATCCTCCAAGCTGCTTAACCAAGTCAGACAAAGTGGTCTAAAGACTCAGTCTAAACCTCCCTCCAAGCCTTATGTTGGATGGTCTGCCATTGTGCCCCCTGTAAATAATGCTTCTCCTGACTGGACAGAGCTGGTGGGTCCATCTATGGAGACTACTGTACATGTAGATGGCATCCCATCCGAGCCGTGTTAGACAGCAGATCTCAGATTGTGATAATATTTAAAGACTGGTATGATCAACACCTATCTGGCCATACTTTACAACCCTTGATGGGCTGCATGTGTGGTGGTTAAATGACAAATTGTATCCCTAACTTGGTTTTCTGTGAATTTGGCTTTCTTTTTCCTCCACTGTGGCAGGCATAGGAGATCTTGTGGAGACCTTAGCTCTCATGTGCTCCCCATCTGGCCTGTATGATGGAATTCCAGTACTGACTGGCACTAATGCGCACATGTTGGCCATCTTGCACAAATGTATCTAGAAAGACAAACCCAAAAGACAAGATGAGGTGCTACACATCTTTGCCATGGTACAGAAGGCATATGAAATACAAATGCACCGAAGAAAGCGACAAAGATGAGCCTGTGGGATTTATCTGGAAAAAGATCCCTCGACTCTTGTACTTCCTCCTAATGTTCAGTGTGTTGTCAGTGGGGAGGCATGTCTGTGTAAAGATGTGACTAACAAGATAGTAGTGCTGGACGCCCCAGAAGAAGAGAAGTTGCCTGAGGGACTCATGGTTTAACCTAGGATGCTTTCTGTTCATGCTCACGCTTATGCCAAGAGGGTGATACTTCAAATCCATAATATCACTGACTGTGACATCAGAGTTAACTGAGGGTGCACCTTGTCCAAAGTCTACTGCACGGATACTGCTGTCCTGCCGTCTAAGTGCCCACATGGAGAAGATGGTGAGTTGACTTTGGATATGTTTCATTTGGGAATCGCCGATTCCACATAGCTATAAGGACAAAATCAGCTGAAAGCTGGTGCAGTGGAACAAGGGATGTTGGCTGTGTTACTGGTGCCGAGCATCATATCCGTTTACATAATGAAAGACCTTTTCAAGAACGGTTCAGGCACCTAGCTCCTGCTGACAGCAATGACATCAGGCACCACCTGCAGGAAATGCTCACAGCTGGTATAATTCAGGAATCACACAGTCTATATGCCTCTCCAATCATGGTGGTACAGAAAAGAATGGCTCTGTACACATGCCGTAGACTACAGGACTCTTAACAAAAGAACTGTGCTGGACCAATATACTATGCCCCATCATAGAGATGCATAGGACTGTCTAAATGGGAGTAAGTGGTTTTCAGTCCTTGATCTCTGCAGAGGGTAGGATCAGATCCTGATGGCACTTGAGGACACAGAGAAAACAGTATTAATTTTGTCCTTTAGGTTTTAGCAGTTTCTCCTGCATGCCCCATGGCATTTAGGTGCACCAGCCACATTTCAAAGACTTATGGAGCAAGCTCGAGGAGACATGAACCTTCTTGAATGTTTAATCTACCTCAACAAAACCTTGAGGAAGAGGAGGCTCACCTATTCAAGGTATTGGACAGACTTGAAGAGTTTGGTTTGAAGTTATCAATTGACAAATGTCAGTTTTTCAAGACTTCGTGAAGTATGTATCATCAGAAGGCATACAGACCAATCCAAGTATGGTTGGAGCACTAATTAATAGGCCAAAGCCAAACAACTTGAAAGAGTTATGTTTTCTGGGTTTCTGCGGTTACTATCACCATTTAGTTAGAGACTACACCAGGTAGGGCATCCACTGTTGAACTTAACGAAGGGTACCCTCCCACTCATAAAAAGTTCAAGAAAGGTATTGCGAAGAGGCTAACAAAACCTAGTTCAAGCCTCACAAGTTTTTTGGCCAACAATGGATGTCAGATTGTGGCATAGCCTTTCACAAGATCATTTATCAGCTAACTCATGCACCTGTTCTTGCTTATGCTGATCTATCCAAACCTTACGTACTAGATGTGAATGCCAGCCTGAGTGGCCTCAGGGTTGTGCTCTACCAAGAGTATACAGAAGGATCGTGCTCAGTGATGTCTGCCAGCAGACATCTGACAACATCAGAGAAAATTATGCAGTGCATAAACTGGAGTTTCTCGCTCTGAAGTGGGCTATCGTGGAGCAGTTTCAAGAATACTTATATGGCGCCAAGACTTTGGTTAAAACAGACAATAATCCATTAACCTATGTTCAAATCTCTGCCAGACTAGATGCTACATGACACCAATGGCTTTCAGCTTTATCAACTTATGACTATGTGGTGGAGTACTGACCTGGCCTCAACCATGTTGATGCTGATGCCTTGTCACAAAGACTTGCTTCCAACCAAGAGTGGGTATGCATGCCAGAGCATTCCATCCAAGCGTTTTGTCAAAAGTTTGACAGAGATGAAACTCCCTCCACTGAAACTGTGAATTGCCTGGAAGACTGCTTGGGACCTCCTGATACTTGCTTGCCAGTGGCCTATTGTAATTTTGCAGCCCTAGATCTCAGTGTCTACCACAGTTAACCGCAGCAGACCTTCAGAGAGAGCAGTATCATGATCCAATGGTCAGAACAGTGGTAAATGCCCCATAAAAGAGTGAAGATCACTAGAAGATGCAGTCCAGTTACCCCAAAACCGCTCTGCTGTTTCAAGAAAGGCCTAAACTCAAATTTGAAGAACAATTGCTGCACAGGAGCCAACTGACAGTCGAGGGTGATTGTAAAGAAACAGTTGGTATTGCCACAAAGTTTAAATATGTTGTGCCGAAAGCTCTACATGGCCATATGGGACATTTAGGCAGTGAGAGAACTCTGGACTTGGTCTGTTCATATTTCTACTGGCCCAAGATGGGCATGGATATTGACCAGTATGTCAAGACTTGTAGTAGATGCCTCCAGCGGAAGGCTCAACCTCAGAGGGAGCCCCTTGGTCAATATAACAACCAGTGCACCAATGGAGCTCATATGTATAGATTTCCTGAGCCTAGAGCCATATTTAAAAAACACTGGTAATATGCTTATAGTGATGGATCCCTTTACAAGGTATGCTCAGGCCTATCCAACCAGAGACCAGAAGGCTGCCACAGTAGCAAATGTCCTTGTGGAAAAGTTCTTTGTTCACTATGGTGCTCCACAAAGGATCCATTTGGATCAAGCAGGGACATTGACAGCAGGCTTATTAAGGAGCTCTTGTCCATCTGGGGTGTGAGAAAGTCTAGAACCACTCCATACCATCTGCAAGCAGATCTGCAGCAGGAAAGGTTTAATAGAATCTTGCTCTATATGCTTGGCACTCTGCATCCTAAAGACAAACCAAGGTGGAGTTAGCAAATAAGTGCACTTGTACATGCCTATATTTGCACAAAAACAATGCCACAGGTGTTTCACCTTATCATCTCATGTTTGAGAGAGAGAGGCACACCTTACCGTTGATGTCTGTTTTGGAGTTTCTCCTTGTTGGGGTCCAGTTAGATAATCTTTTATAGTATGTTAAGAAATGAAAACACAACTCAATCACACCTACCAGCTTGCCCATATCATGACTGCAAAGAAAAATCTGGCTAAGAAAGTTTGGCATGATAAAGAGTTAAAACCAAGAGTCAAAGGCTGGGGATCATGTGCTAATGAGAAATCTTGGTTTCAAGGAAAACATAAGATAGCCAACCATTGCAGTCACACACCATACATAGTAATCCACAAGGTAATGATCTGCCTGTATACTAAGTGTACCGGAAGGAGATCTTCGAGCTGTAAAGATAATACACAGAAATGAGTGTTAAAATCGGCTCTCCCATCTCACCTGCAAGGAATGGCTCTCTTAGGGTCCCTCAAGGCTCCATATTAGGGCTTCTACTATTTAGTTTGTTCCTAAATAACCTTCCAGATGCCTGCAGAGTAAACTAATTTTATCGCTGATGATGCAGTCATCCTTGGTAGTAGCAATCAGCCTGATCAACTCCACAGGAACTACAGTCTACCTTCTACCATCTAGAAGGGTGGTTCAGTGCTCAAAAACTGCTCCTTAGTTATAAAAGACTAAAACTATGCTGATCTCCAGTCATCAGCACAAGAAAAAGCACCCTGCTCTGACCATCCTCAATAACAAGGCTGACCGGCTGAGCAGCTACTCTCTTTAAAATACCTAGGGGTAACTGTTGATGACACCCTCTGCTTCACTCAGCATATCAACCAGGTCGTAAAAGCTGTCAACATCAAGTTGGGAATCCTTCATAGACAAACAATTCCTTGCACCATCTGCCCTCCACCTGGCAGTATCTAGCTCTATTCTGACACTCATCAATTACTGCTTGGTAGTTTATGGTGCAGCTACTGACACTGCTCTTAAACATGGGAAGCAGTATAGCGCAGTGGTTTAAGGCTCTGAGCTGCAAATCTGGTGACATCCAGCAGACCAGACCTGGGTTTGAATTCCACAGCTTCCACTTACATACTGTGTGACCCTGAGCAAGTCACTTAACTTCCTGTGCTCCCAGGTGCACCTGTAAAAAACTTTCAGCTTAGTGTGCTACTCCTGGTTAAACAACGAACAAAAAAAATATATATAGATACTGCCATTAACAAAGCATGTACACTCACCCTAGATGTGGATAACCTAGCACACACCTGCTCGCTCTATGAGCAGACAAATTAGCTGAACCTCAGGAATAGGATAAAGTATCTGATATGCCTCCTTGCTAAGAATGATTTGCTTGGCAAAGCTCCCCCGCATAGGAGACTTACTGCAAGTTATCCTCTAGTTATCAGACCAGTGGCATGGCCTGTAGACCCCTCTCTGTTCCCTTCATGAAAACCTTGTTTGGACAACAGTCCTTTGTGTATAGGGCTCCACTTTGGTTAAATGGAGTCCCCATCTTCACTAAACTTAGATAGTTTTGTTCTTTCAAAACTGACCTCAAACACTGCCTTGCTGAAACTGGATCTTGTGAGTGCAGGATTTCACTGTTCAATTCTGGTTTTTTAGGCCTTGACTTACCCCTCCTTCCCTAGCCTGAATAATATGCCCAGTATGAGTTGACTCCATCAACCTGGTGCCTAGCCCTTCTCAGTATCTTGATGCACTTAATAAATTTCTCCTCTCCTATGCCCTGAGTTCTTGCTAATACCAGTCTTTCCACCCTTACCCTTTTCACATCTGCCTTTCCTCTCTTTTAACACAAAGCCCCCACTTACATTACTGTTGTATCCTCCACCCCTACCCCCACTCCCTCTTGCCTAAATTTGAGCTTTCCCACTAGTCTCCCTCTAGTCTCCTCCTCCTCCTCCTTGTCTAAGCCCTCCACCTCCTGGACTGTGCCTACCCTCTAGGCTGCCACCCTTGATAGAGCTACCTACCAGGCCACCTTGCACTTGTTTTTCAAACTGAATGATGTATTTTACTATACCAGTTGAACATCTGTTAACTTTACTCATTGTGTCAAGGGTACTCCGAACTTGGGCATCTGCTATAAGTCAACTAATTCATTGTCTGAACATTGCCATGGTTGAATTATCCTTACTTGCTATATAGCAAGACATCAGTGACTGTGCATGGTGTCGCCTAAATTATTCCTATACCTTGTAAAATGTCTTCCTTCTATTGTTTTTGTGAACTGAAGTTCTTATAATGTATGTATGTATAAATGTATGTATGCACTGTATTGTTTAATGCTGATGTAGAACCTTTGAAAACAAGCACCTTGCTCAAAGGTTATTTCCGAACCATGAAATAAGTTAATAAATAAATAAAAATCACCTTTGCCAATTGGGCAAATTGTCATAGATCTTCCTGGACTAAAAGTCTCACCACTCAGCCACACTAGTGGGACTACGCTGAGGCTCCGACCCAGCTGGACCCAATAATCTTCAGGAAGATTGGTGCTGAGGTAGGACCACACTTGCACAGCACGAGAGGCTGGCTTGTGCCATATAGACTCATCTCGATATTTAATTCTCCAACTGCCGTGTAGTTCTTTTTTCCCCTACAGTCGAGTGCACTTCAGTGATGACGTCTTCACTTGCCGGAGTCAAATCTCACGCCTATACAACAGCAGCTTTAGTCATTCAGTATTTGATTTAGTTTTAGTATTTTATATAACTTCCTGCTTAGCTCTGCAAATGCAACTGCCGCTAGCCTAGTGTAAAAAAAAAATATATATACTCTGTTTGACAATGCTCACTAGGCTCCCCCACCTTCCTTTCCTACTAATTCCTCCTCCCTATCTCCTCCCTTCTACTCCCACCAGCTCTCCCCAACCATAAGTTTTGCACCTTTTTATCTTTTGCTTCATTGGAGATTGTATTCTATTGTAACAAAATTGTAATTGAACTGTAACTTTTTGTTTGTAAGTACTGTGTCCCTTGTACTACTGTTCTGATGTCCTCTTTGTGACGAGGTCATTTTGTAAATGAGCCTCTGGCTCAAAGGTTTCTAAACTGATGTTTAACTAAATAAATATATATATATATATATATATATTTCTAACCCAATAATACTTAGGTATTCATAACTATATGCAGTCTTTCTCCTAAGTAGAACTGTCTGTAGAGAATTTGGAACATATGCAAATGATGGCTTCTTTTGCATGAGCCACTTTTCAAATGCTGCCTTATACTAACTGCCTTAGTTCTAAATCCTTCAGATTTCTCTCTGCCTGATAAGCCTAGATACTCAGAGATTCTTTCTTCTTCATCATCTTGTTCTGGCATGAGAAACCTTATTGAATATGATAAATATTCATTAACATTTCTTTGCTGCCTTTTACTTTTTGTAATTTTAGTAAACCCGTAGTTTTAGTGTTTAAATTTAAGTTTCTTGGTTTCTCTCAGTTCAGGATAACGGAGGTGAACCAATGTTTATTTTACAGTTATCAGAGTTTTCTTACTAAAAAAAACCTCCACTAGTTATGTTTATTTTTATTAAATTAGTTTGTTTTAAGAACTGCTAACACAGGTTCTTTAACGATAGTCTCAGTTCATTTTTCCTTGGTTCCCGGACCGATCGATACTCAGTCGGTTCTGGAACTGAACACAACTGCTAAATAAACTGTGAATTAAAATACTTTATAATGGTTGCACACTTTATTGGTTTACATTCAAAATGTCATAAAAAATGAAAACGAAAATTGATGATCCCAGTTTCAAACTATGTATTCTGTGTGGTGAAGTTCTGTTAAGTTCTTTTGTTTGCCTATCTGGTCATGAACATTAGAAGAAGAGTAAAATTTGCATTTCATGTTCTGTGAAACTACTGAAAATGCCTGGATAAGGTTAAAAAAAAATGAAAACTTTCACCATCTAAGGGTCCCTCCAGCTCTGACCAGCTGACACCCTAAATTACTATGGGTGAAACCACAACAATTAATGTAAACTGCTACCCTGAGACGGGTATACAAGCAGTTCTTGAGAGGCTTGCTGAACTGACTGACTACTTGGTTTCCGCTAAGAAATCAAATAAAACTAAGCACACATAACCCCTTGCTAGACAGTGTATGGGGGACTTCTGTGCCTGCTAGAAACCTGCCAATTCAAACAACATGAAGTCTTGCTGTATTCTGACTATATGCAGTTAGCCCCAGCACTTGAACTGCCCCAGAGAGAAAGAGTTAACTCTATGCAGAAGCACAGAATGTTGAGCTCGAGCTCGGTTTTCAAACCTCTGTCTCTAGCACTCTGAAGTGTAACCATCAGATTTTTACTCCGCATAACTGTGAAGTCGCTCTGGAGATCCCTCCTGCCCTCGATTCGGTATAGTTTGAATCAGTCAGTTTTGTCTCTCGTCTTTATTTTCAGTCTTCTTACCTCTGTCTTGGTAACAGTAAGTGGTAGCAGCAGGTAGTTTTGTTGTAATTCTGGTGTTTCTTGTGGAAATTGTTTTGCCTTTGTTTCCTCTCCGATCGGTCCAGTTTAGAACCGAAACCCATTATATTGAGTTCTTTCTAAAAATTTTACTGTGGTTTCCGGTACTATCGGTTCCTAAAAACCGATTTTGTAGATTTTTTATCTGACCCATGACACGATTGGAACCTATCAGTTTTTAGTTGCCTGGCATAAAAGCTGGTAAAGGTAACTGTTTAAAGTTTTCGCATGTCTGACAAACCCAAAAGTAAACCAGTCCCACTGGGTTTCAGAACTGTACCGAGTGTAAGGAGGCCTTTGCTAAGGCTGACCCTCACCTCATCTGTGTTTATTGTGTGGGGTTTGACCACCTCAAAGAAGACTACCAGATTTGTAAAATGTTCCCAAAGCCACTCTGGAAAAGCGTTTGAGTAGGCTGAGGAGAGGGAGGCGAATCCGCTGACCCGGATGGCCAGCCCAGTTCGGTTGCGACTGAACTTGAGAGGTGCACACTGACCTGGGCAATACCTCCTCGGCAAAGGAGAGCTGATTCTGTGGAATCAGTTCCTAGTAAATGAAAACATAAATCAGCCAGTTGGATCCGGGTTCCCATGGTCCGACCACTGAGAGATTGCAAAAGATCACTATTGTACAGCTGCTTTGTCGGTTCTGACCGAACCGGAAGTGGTTCACAGAGGTTCGTTCGGTCAGACATAGTTGCTTCTGATATTGATCCAGAAGCTTTCTATGTGGGCAATTGGGAAAGAGAAGAAGAGTATGATGAAGAAGAAGATGAAGGCCTAGATGAGCCAGTAGAGCATGACATCTCCCAGACAGGCCTTCCAGTGTGTCTCCTCCCAGATTTTCTGAGTCTCCTTCCATTTCTTGTTTTACAAGAAAGGATCAGGAGAAATCTGACTTCATGGAAATGATGGATGTCCCAGAGTCGAGAGAGAGTGTCTATCCCTCTACATAAATCCCTGGAAACAGACACAAAAAATGTTGCAGTTTCCAACTTCTATACCTCCTGTGAATAAAAAGATGGACAGGAGATATACGTTGTCAGGTCCTGGAACAGAATTCCTAGGACGAATCATTGCAGCCCTGTTGAGGTAGTGCAAGCTGCAGCCTGTGACAAGGCTAATATTCCCTGGCATCTCACCTCCAGATAAGGATTCTAGGAAAGTGGATGCCATGGCCAGAGAAGCAGTACTTGGCATCCTCTTTGGGACTCAGACAAGCTAATTACATGGCATATACAGCCAGGTACCAGAAATCGAGGTGGGATATGTTTCTGGAACTGGTTAAGAGTGCCCCACCCAGCTAGCCAAGGAGCTGGAGAAGGTGGCTGCAGATGGTATTGAGGCATCCAAGGTCCAATTTCATGCTGCTGTTGACTCGAATGATGTACATTCCAGGGTCATGGCTACATCTGTCTCCATGAAATGATTAGCTTGGCTCAGATGTACCAGTTTGTCACAGGATACCCAAACTAAAGCTATGGATTTTCCTGTTGCTGGTAACTCTCTGTTTGGTGAACAGACAGAGGCTTACATGAAGAAGATGGATGAGTACAGGACCACCTACAGGAGTGCTGCAGCCAAAAGAAGCAGGCCATTCCTCAGAAGCAGCAGTTTAGGGCTGGCAGGGGCAGGCCTTTTCACAGGCCTTTTACAAGCCCAGGCTTCCTCTTCATTCCAGCAGAGGGTTCTTTAGGGGAAGAGGCAGACAAGGGATGACCAGGACTCCAGCATCCACTCAGTCCAAGCCCCTGCCCAACAGACACCCTGAGGTGTCAGTCAGGTCACCTCCCCAGTTCCTGTAGAGGCAGGCTGGCTCACTACTCCCAGGCCTGGGAGTCTATTACTTCAGACAAATGGGTCCTGGAAGTAGTGAGCCAGGGACTTGTTCTCAAAAGTTTCCCAAAAATGAGAGCAAGATCTTTCAGCCCCTCTCCCCTTGAAGACAAAGGCCTTAGAGGCAGAAGTCTCCTCTCTTCTGCTCCTGCGAGCAGTAGAGAAGGTACCTCTTTGTCACAGGGAAAGGCACTTTATTCCAGATACTTCTTACCCAAAAAGACAGGGAGTGGTGACCCATCCTAGATTTAAGGTACCTCAACAGATACTTAACAAAACCAAAGTTCAAAATGGTGACTCTGGGAGTAATTCTTCCCTCTCTGAGACCAGGAGACTGGCTAGCCTACCTGGATCTCGAGGATGCCTATTTCCACATACCCATCTGACTTTCCCACAGAAAGTACCTCAGGTTCGAGTTGCCCTCAGGCCATTATCAGTTCAGAGCCATGCCTTTCGGCCTAACATCTGCTCCAAGGGTGTTCACCAAGTGCCTGGCAGTACTGGTGGCATTCCTCAGGAGACAAGGTATCCTTCTGTTCCCATATCTGGACTACTGGCTCCTAGTAGGTCCATTCTCAGACCAAATCAAGTCAGCCTTAGAGGTCATCCAAAGGCTCCTGGAGTCCTTGGCTTCATTCTAAGCCTAGACAAGCCGGTTCTGGAACAAACTCAGCTGCTCACTTTCATAGGGGTGGACATAGACACTACCCAGGTAAGAGCATTCCTTACTCTTTCAAGCGTTCATTCTCTAATCACTCTGGCTTCCTCTTTTCATCCTCTAGTTTCTCATCCCACCAGACATTTTCTGCAGTTACTAAGCCACATGGCAGCATCCAAAGTTGTGGTCCAGGAGCAAGATTTCAGATGAGAGATATTCAGTTTCATCTCAGATCTTACTGGTTTCAGAAAAGGACCCTCTCTCCAAACTGGTTCTAGTGTCTCAAACCTAGTTCAGGCCCTTCAGTGGTGGCTGAAGGAGGACAATCTTCGACAAGGTGTCCCATTCATCAGTCAGGCTCCTTCAGTGAGTCTCACCACAGATGCCTCTCTCTTAGGCTGGGAGGCTCACCTGGATCAGCTTACAGCTCAGGAACCTGGTCTCACCAGGAGTCTCTTCTTCACATAAATCTTCTAGAATTGAGAGCTGTCTTTCTAGCACTTCAGATATTCTCAACTGTGGTTCAGGGAAAGTAGTACAAATCAGGACAGACAATACCACAGCCATGTGGTACATCAACAAGCAGGAAGACACTCGGTCCTCAACCTTGTGCACAGAGGCCATCAAGATATGGTCTCTGGCTTATTCCTCTCAGGCTTCCCTGGTGGCTGTGCATCTCCCAGGAAGGACAACATTACAGCAGATGCTCTCAGCAGAATTTCTCAGGGTCATCACGAATGGACCCTGAACCCTCTGATCCTTCAGGTCATCTTCAAGAGGTGGGGTACTCCAGAGATAGATCTCTTTTGCAGCCCCGGACAATCATCAACTTCCTCTCTTCTGTTGCAGGCCTTCTCTCCTAGGCTCTGTTCATCAGGATGCTCTAGTATTGGATTAGACAAGCAGGTTCCTGTAGGCATTTCCTCCTTTCCCACTGATATTCAGGGTCCTGATCAAAATCAGATCTCAGCCTTGCAGGGTGATTCTAGTGGCCCCAGACTGGGCCAGACAGTCTTGGTATCCTCTGCTACTGTCACTGTCAGTGACAATGCCTCTGTGTCTTCCCAGGCAGTTCAATCTTCTGACATCGTCCCGGGGAGGATCCTCTACCCCAATCTTCAGACTCTCAGGCTCAAGTCCTGGCTCTTGAAGAGTTAGAATATGCAAGTCTGCACCTTTCTCAGTTTTTCCTGGACATTTTTAAAGTTAGCAGAAAACCTGCTACCAGAAAGACCTACAAATCCAAATGGAAAAAAATTTGGGTTTTGGTGTTCTCAGAAACAGGTTCAGCCAGAATTGGCTGACATTGCCAGATACTTGACTATTTGGCGCAGCTTAATGGTCTAGGCCTCCAGCCTACTTCTCTCAAGGTTCATTTGGCAGCTGTGTCTGCTTTTCTCTCTAGATCCTACCCCTTCTTGGGATCTGAATATCTGTATAGCACAGCATATGCAGCCCCTTCTGAGCCTCTATCTTCAGCAGAGCTGAAATACTTGACCTGGAAAACTGTATTCCTGGTAGCTATTACCTCTGCCAGGAAAATCAGTGAATTACAGGCTTCATCAGTGGAATCTGATTTCATTTCATTTCATTTCACAGGGATAAAGTGGTCCTTTGAACTAACAGAAAGTTTCTTCCCAAGGTAGTGTCAGACTTTCATCTGAACCAGTCTATGTCATTGTCTGTATTCTTCACTGACCATTCTTCCACTGGGAGAGAAGATTAAACAGTCTTGATGTAAAGAGGGCTCTTAGTTATTATGTAGAGCATACTAAGGCCCATAGGAATGGCTGTTTTCAGCTTTTCTCACCTATGGAGAAGTGGAAAAGCAAATCAGCCACCAAGATAACTATTGCCAGGTGGACTGTCTCCTGTATCCAGTTCTGCTATTCAAGCTTGAGAAGGAACCTCCTCAGGCCTGAGGCTCATTCTACCAGAGGTATAGCTGCTTGCTCACAGAAGCTAGAAATATACCTTTAGTAGAAATCTGTAAAGCAGCCACCTGGAAAACTGTTCACACATTTACCAAACATTACCTCTGGACATTCAGTCTCAAGTGATGCTAGGTTTAGCACAGCTGTGCTGCACAGCCTATTCCCAAAATAGGTTCTGTGACTCCCTCCCTCCTGGGGGTACTGCTTGGTAATCTGCATATAGTCAGAATACAGCAAGACTTCATGTTGTTTGAAGAAAAAATTACTCACCGTAGTAATGTTGTTTCTTCTAATGGAACCTTGCTGTATTCTGACCTCCTACCTCCTCCTGGAACCCAGTAGTTTTGGGATGTGGGTGGGCAGGCACAGTGCTGCACCCCAGAGGTGTACTTGCATGCCCTATCTTAAGGGTTTATTATTAATGTTTTAATTTCACTGCCTACTTACACTGACTATTACACAAACTGGGGAATATGGGTGTGGGCAGGACAGTAGTGTGGAGGGTAGGTAACTGGCTGGGTGGCAGGATACAGAGGGTGGTGGTAAATGGCTGTCACTCCACAGAGGGAAGAGTGACCAGTGGGGTACCACAGGGATCAGTGCTGGACCGGTCCTATTCAACATCTTCATCAGTGACATTGCACAGGATCTAAAAGGCAGAATTTCACTGTTAGCTGATGACACAAAGCTCTGTAACAGAGTAGACACACCAGAGGGTGTAGACAGAATGAGAAGCGACCTGCAGAAACTTGAAGAATGGTCAGGGTTTAGCAGTTGAAATTCAATGCAAAGAAGTGCAAGATAATGCATATGGGGCACAAAACCCTGGCACAATATATCAGTTGGGGGTGAGGATATAGCATGCACCAAGCAGGAAAGGGATCTTGGGGTTGTCATCTCTGATGACCTCAAGTTAGGGAAACAGTGTGACAAGGCAGCAGGTAAAGCAAATAGGATGCTGGGATGTATAGGCAGGGGCATCACCAGCAGGAAAAGGGAGGTCATAATTCCGCTATACAAGACACTAGTGAGGCCCCACCTGAGTACAGTGTACAGTTCTGGAGACCATACCTACGTAAGGACATAGACAGTGTAGAGAAGGTTCAGAGGAGGGCAACAAAGATGGTGCATGGATTGCATCACAAGTCCTATGAAGACAGGTTGAAGGAACTGAACATGTACTCCCTGGAGGAGAGGAGGAGAGAGGGATATGATAGAGACATACAAGTATCTTACAGGGAGGAACAGGGTGCAGAGAAACACAATTTTAAGCGAAAAGATGTTCCAGGACTAGGGCATGGGATGAAGTTGGAGGAGGACGATTCAGAAGAAACATGAGAAAGAATTTCTTCACAGAACGGGTGGTGGACAAGTGGAACACCCTGCCAGAGGAAGTGGTGGGGGCTGAAACAATCACGGATTTAAGAATGCATGGGATAGACATAAAGGAATTCTAGAGGTCAGGGTAAGGAAACAGACTTCTAGGAAAACAAACTGAACTTACAAGCTCAAATGGGCAGACTGGGTGGGCCATAGGCCCTTATCTGCCGACACTGTCTATGTATCTATGTATCTACTTTGTCTTATCTTTATCCTTAGCTTTCTTTTGGGTTCTCAACTTGAGTCTTTTGACCCTAAAACAATTTGTGGTGGCCATTTGGCTTACAAAAGTTTAAAACAATTTCCACCTGTTAATTTGATTAGTTAGTGCTCGTAAGAATCTGACGGTTACACTCGAGTGCTAGAGACAGAGGTCTGAAAACCGAGCTTGAGTTCAACGTTCTATGCTTCTGCATAGAGTTAACTCTTACTCTCTGGGGCAGTTCAAGTGCTGGGACTAACTGTATATAGTCAGAATACAGCAAGACTCCATTAGAAGAAATAACATTACTACGGTGAGTTATCATTTCTTCCTGCAGATTGCTACCTATGGTGAAGCCCACCCAGATGAGGTACAGTGTCTCAGATTTACTGTATCAATAAAGGGATGAATTCCACTGAAAAGGTATCCTTTACTGCAGTAACTTTACTGCATAATTTTGCACGCATGTGCTTCGTTCTGGTGGTTTTCACTGTGAATGAAGGTGTGAAAATTATAAACTTTCCTAAAAAAAGTGTAAAGATATGCCTGGAATGGCTAAAGAAAACACTTTTAGGCTTACAAGTGCTGTCTACTTCTTTCAGCAGCAGACCTCTGCACAGCAGCTTATCTCCTCTAATCAGTCTTCCCATTATCTGGAGGAAGAGTATGTGATTTCATGAAATGTTTGAGTTTTCACTAAAAATAAATATTATCCCTCACTCTTCACATTTGTGAGAAATGATTGGGCTGACACCCACTAAAAGCTTCCTCTTCCTGTGAATAAATTCATCGGGGAAGACACTTAAAGATTTTACAAACTCTAAGTCTGTTTAACAGCCTGTGACAAGGCAAAGAGATCCCTGGCATCCTACTCTCCTAACACATATCCCAGGAAAACTGACATACTTTCAAGTACATGTCACTCCCCTGCCAGATGATCTAGCTGAAACAGCTTCATTTGGTTTGGAAGCAGCGAATGACAGTTTAAATGGCTGCTGCTAGATGGATGGTAAATACAGAGGTTCAAAGGGGTTTGCCTGGTTGTGAGTCACCAGCCTAACCCATATTCCCAAACCAAGGCTATGGATTCCAAGTTGAGGATAATTGCTCTTACAGAAAAGATAAAAGTTAAAAATGGATGAATACACCACAGTAAGCTCCTTTTTGTATCAGACTAGGGCTGTTCTTCAGTATCAGCAATACCTACAGCAGGGTATTTCAAACACCACAGACAAGTGGTCATGGATGTAGTAATCAGGATTGTCTCTGTGTTCAAATCCCTTCAAAAAAGTTTTCAATCCATCTACAGATGTGAGAAAGACAATTTCAAGAAAAGAGGTTCAAAACCTGTTGCTGTCAAAGACTCTGTTTTGGTATAGCAAAATGTACTACAAAAAGGATGGGGAGTGGTAACCTGTTTTAGAGGGTACTATGCACTCATCTAACAAAGCCAAAGTTCAAAATGGTGCTTTTGGCACTGAAGCTGCAACACTACAAAGAAAGGGAAGGTTTGGCATCACTGGACTTAAAATATTTCCACATGCCCATAAGCACAGACAGTACCTCAGATTCAGACCCCATTAGGTCATTCTATAAGAGTGTGCACAGTGGTTGTAGCACCTTCAAAGACAAGGTGTCACAAGTTCTTCCCATATCTAGAGGATTGGCTGTGGTTGCAAAAGTTACCCGCAAGTGGATCTGCAACTCACCTAGGGGCTCACGGAGTCTCTAAATTTGTCTGATAAATCTAGAGCCAGTTTCTCTCTCATTTCACTATAGTTCATAGGAGCAGAGCTTAATACCCTATGAGACAGGGCCATTTCCCTACAAGCAGGGCATGAAGTATTCCACAGATAGTGGTTTCATTTATCCTGAATAAAATGAATAAATTAATTAATTAAAAACAAAACAAAAAACTGCAGAACAGTTTCTTCAGCTACTGCACATGGCACCTGCCACTGGTGCAGTCTTGGAATCCAGGTTACAAATTACTATTCAGTTTCACCTCAGGATTCACTGGTGTCAGAGAAAGGACTCTGTCATAACCAATTTTAGTAACAGAAATATTGTTACAGGTCTCCAATGGAAAAAAACAAAACCAATCTAATAGAAGGAGTGTATTTTCAGCAAAATAGCCATCAGTTGTCTGATAACAGAGGCATCTTGAAAGGTGTGGCCCCACTTGGGGTTCACACCTCCCCATGGCACATAAACCTGCTAGGGCTAAGAGTAGTGTTACTGGCACTAAAGGTTTTACATAACTACTACAAGGATGGGGGTAAAGGTTAGAACAGACAGTACCACCACAGTGTACTACATAAACATTTCAGGATGGACATGGTTAAGCCCTCCTGCACAGGATTCATGAAAATATGGGATCTATTATGCTCAATGGGCCCTTTCAGGATATTCATCTACCACTGCCAGGTAAGGACAGTACCTTGGCAGATACATCAACTCAAATCAGCCAGCCCCATCATGGATGGGCCTTAAACAGTCAGGTGGTGCAAATTATCTTCAGGAAGTGGGCCAACACAGAGGTTGACTTGTTCGCATCCCACCACAACCACAACCTGCCACAGTACTATGACAGCCAGATCTGGGAACAATTCCCTGGATGTTCTGGCATTGAGTTGGCAAGAGAAGCAAGTGCATGTTTCTTCTTTCTTACATCTGGTATACACAGCAATTTTCTCAAGCTCAGGTCCCTGTCAGCGCCAATAATCTTGACAGCACTAGAATGGGCCAGACAGACATGTCTCTCTCTGCTGCCCTCCATGCCTGGGCCCAAATCAATACACCTTCCCTCAGAGCACAATCTGCTGACCTCCTATCAGGAGGCTCCTGTATTCAAACCTCAGATCACTCAAATTCAAGGCATGGCTCTTGAGTACCTTTGGTATAATATGCAGGTTTGCATCTTTCTCAAAGTGTCTTAAGCTTGTGATGTGGTTACAGGAAGCTTTCCACTAAGAAAATCTATGCTTCAGAATGGGAAAAAAGTTGTATGATTGGTGTTCAACCAGGAAATTGGTCCCAGAACATGCTGGGTCCTAGTTATCTGACTATCTTACCTATTTACAGTCATTGGACTGGCTATCTTGTACCCTCAAGGTCCACCTGGTTGCAGAATCTTCTGGCATATTAGTTGGACAAAATGTTTTATTGCTTCAGATCCTAGTTACAAAAGGCTGTTTATGGGCCTAGCACATGTCAACACATGCTGGGGTTCCTGTTGTGCTGGACTATCTTACCTATTTGCTCTTATTGGGCTTACAGTCCAGTACCTTAAACATCCACCTGGCCGCAGCATCTACTTACACTTCAGTTGGACAGAATGTTTTTCAGGCCTCAGACCCTATCTTCAAAGGGTTCTTTAAAGGCCTGTCCCATTTGCACCTCCTCACAGGGACCGGGGCCAGCATGTGGCCTAGATGTGTGTATAGTGTGGCTCATGGGTCCCTCTTGTTGACGCTATGTCTTCAATTTATTTGAAATATGTCAAAAAACCTGTGTTTTTTCTGTTGTAATCACTTCTGACAGAAGAATCAGTGAGCTCAAGTCCCTTTGAATTGAACAGGTCTGTATTTCATTCCACAGAGACAAAGTTGTCCTGGGAACAAACAGGAAGTTTCCTTGTAACATGACCTCTAATTATCATCTAGAACCAAACCATTACCTTACCCATCTTTTCACTGAACACTTTAGTCCTGGTGAAAAGAGTCTTCATAGTCTGGACATCAAAGGAGTTTTAGCTACTATTTTGACAGCCACTAAAGCCCTTAGGCAGGACAGAAAAAGCTGTTCCTGACCTATAGGAATGTGAGAAAGGATAACCCAGCATCAAAGAAGGTCCACTTATTACTGGATAGTACAGTATAACCAGTTTGGTACTCTAAGGCTGGAAAGGGGCTGTGGGTGGAAGCCATTCCACAAAAGGCACAGCTGCTACCATAGCAGCTGTCAGGGCTGTTTCCTGGTGGATCTCTAAAGCAGCTGCCTGGAAAACAGTACACAGCTTTACAAGCATTACACTCTGGATAATCTGTCCAGGGGTGATGCCAGATTCAACACAGAGTCCTGCAAAGTCTGTTCCTAAGATAGGTTCTGTGCCCACCTAAAGAGTACTGCTTGGTAGGCTGCATGTAGTTATGAATACCTGAGTACTACTGAGGTTAGAAGAAAAATTACTACTTAGTAATCGTTTTTTCCAAGTGATACTCAGGAATTCATAACTCTTCCACCCTACCTCCCTTTCTGGAACCTTCAGCCTCTGCACTCCTGAATACTGTGCTCTCAGGGCATAAATGCCATTTCTGACACACATGTTGTGATTGGGTTCTCTATTGTTGTCCCCCTCCTTTTTCAGATAATTTGGACATTCTAGGATGCTCTTTCATATGTTTTGCCCTCCAGTTGGAGGCCCTTTTCTTGGGTTGAAGGGTGGTCCCCTGGAAGCACAAAAGAAGCTTGCCCATTCCTGATCCTGCTTAGGGCTTGGCACCATTTTGGGCTCTTCTTCCTCCCACCTGTCGAAGAAGAAGTGGTACGCTCGAGGCCACCCTCTGGTATGTCTGCATGGAGATCACTGGTAGCAGGGGTGATAGGTCAACCCAGCACCATCGGGGTTGCCTGCAGCCTCAGTCCTTGGCTCTGGAGTCTCTCCTCACCTTTCCAGTGAGTAGTTTCATCTTTGGGCTGTTCTTATGAAGCAGTGGGTCTGGTGGTTGTCCCAACTGCCCTCGCCTGCGGACTTGGTCCCAGGGCCTTTGGGCCTGGGGCCATTAGCCTGCGGTGGAGCAGTTGGGTCAGCTTGATCATGTGACACCTTTTTGATGCCATCAATGCCACTCCCTCATGCCTATCCCTCTCTCATGGCTGTGGTGCAGGGGCCGGCAAAGGTATTACATTCTCCTCCTACTCTCTTCTTACTTTCAGGTCTCTGGTGGTGTTGTGATCTTTAGATGTCCTGGTGTTGGGTTTGGGGGCTCGTTCAGCACCAGTTGCAGCATCGTGAATGGCTCCTGCCTTGGCAACATTGCCTGTGCCGTGTACAGTGCCAACATCATTTTCAACACTGGTTTCAACTCAGGTGCCAGGGTTCTCAACTCAATTCTGGGGTGACACCTACAGCTCGTCTTCCTTCTTTTCCAACATATACTATCCCTTCAGTGGGCAGAGGAAATTATGATGAGTCTGATCCTGATCTGCATCTGATGGATACTGTGGATGAAGACTCGTTTTATAGGGCAGAGAGTAAACCCTCCACATCAGCTGAGCCTGTTGTCAAAGACCTCTCTTTAAATCTCTGCTGAAGAATTTGAATTCCACTATTGCTCTCAGACTTCTGAGGTGTACCTTGGGAAGCTTTTGCGCCTGCAATATCTTCATGTTCCTGAGATTTCTTTGAAGCGTGACACCACCAGTGCAACCCTCTTTGAGACTCTTTCACAAGTAGTGTGGGACAGACTGGCCTAATTTCTTCTATGGTTAAGTCTTTAGATAGGAATTATGTTTCCCTAAGGACAGGCCAATGCTTGCCTCTCAAGCCTTCCCAGATGCCCTAGTGGTTCTGGTGGAAATGACAAAGCCGTGCTCCTCCAGGAATCCACAACTCGTCCAGTAAATAAATAAAGAATCTCATAAAATAAACACTCTGTAGCTGCTACCACCATGGGCATGCATATTACTGGTTACCAGGGCCATTTCTCTCCATATGAGTATACCTTCTGGCATTCACTCAAAAACATGGTGAAAGCTCTCCCAGAGTCAGACACTAACTTGGAGCTTCTTCAGACCATTATCAGAGGCATTGAGTCCAACAATCAGCAACTTAAAGCTGCTATGGACATTTTGACACTGCCTCTAGAACAGCAGTGTCTGGGATTTGTACCCAGCAACACTCCTAGCCAAGGATTTCAGGTTTCACTAATGATGCTCAGCAGAGTCATGAATTTCCCTTTGATGGTGTTTATCTGTTTGGCCCACAAGTGGAGCAGGTACTGGAGGCCACTCAGAAAATCAGGACTGCTATTAAAACTGTCAGACCAGCTCCTACCACCCCTCAGCATAGCAGAAACTGCTGGCAGTTTCATAACCAGCAGTCCTTTCGTGTAAAGAACGAGGAGCTTTTAACAAAACCAAACCCCTCAGCCACAAAGAAAACACAGCAGAAGGCACAGACCCGAAGTCACCAAGTGCCACCTTCTGAAGACCCAGCCTATGCTTCCTCAATTGCTCAAGGAGAATCCTCTTCGGTGGTAGTGGGAGCAGATGACTCAATTTTACAACCAGTGGAAGTCTGTTACAATGGACAAATGGGTCCTCAGGATAATTTGAGAGGAACTCTCTCAATTTCTCGGAGACCCCGGATCATCCACCCAAGTGACAGCCCAAGCTGTCTACCTCTTAGTCAGACCTCCTTGCTGCTGAGATTCAGGGCCTTCTGAACAACAGGGCAGTAGATGTGGTTCCGCAGACAGAATGGAACACAGGTTTCTACTCACTGCTTTCTGGTTCCAAAGGAAACAGGTGGTATACTCCCTATTCTAGACCTAAAGAAATTAAACAAATACCTGTTCAAAGAAAAATTCAAGATGATCTCACTGGGAACACTACTGCCTCTCATTCATCAAAATGATTGGTTGGCATCTCTGGACATGCAGGACAATTACCAGCACATTCCAGTGCACCCAAGCCACCACAGGTACCTAAGCTTTGTGGCCCTGGGTCAGCACTACTAATTCAGAGTCCTGCCCTTTGGACTCTCCTTGGCATCTGAAGTCTTTGCAGTACTGCGGTACTCACTGGGCATCTCAGAAGACTCAGAATTTAGGTGTAAGGTGTACCTGTACCTGGACGATAAGCTCTAGTGAGTCCTTCCAGACAGGAGACACAAGAAGGGGTTTCCACAGCTTCCAAGTTCCTCACATCCATAGGACTTCTACTCAACCTGGAAAAATTGCAACTTCAGCTCTCCCAGCAACTTCTCTTCATAGGAGCTCTTCTGGATACCTCCAGAGCAAGAGCTTTCCTTCCAGAGGACAGGAGAAACAACTTTCTCCAAATGGCTTGCTTTATCAAGGGAAACAACTTGGTCAGAGTTGTCTTGATGCAACAGATGATAGGCCTTATGGCATTGTCCATATTCACAGTGCCCTAGCCCTGCTTGCACATGAGAACCACACAATGGATGCTCAGCTCTCAGTGGTTTCCAACCACACCTCATAATCCTTCTACATCAAAGTGACAGAGCCTCTAATGAGGTCACTCACCTGGTAGATCCATGAAGACAACCTTCTACAGGATTCAACCTTTGCCCCACTGGAGGACAGATCACCATCTCCGCAGATGCATCTCTGACTGGCTGGGAAGCTCACTATCAGGACCTCCACCCAGGGCCTGTGGAGTCAGAATGAGTCCCACATGCACATAAATGTCCTAGAGATGAGAGCTC
The DNA here is from genome assembly GCA_016271365.2 of Neoceratodus forsteri. Classification (NCBI taxonomy): domain Eukaryota; kingdom Metazoa; phylum Chordata; order Ceratodontiformes; family Ceratodontidae; genus Neoceratodus; species Neoceratodus forsteri. Next base: position 274,212,589 of record CM057459.1, on the reverse strand, counting down.
TCCTGTACGCTGTTCGAGCCCTGAAGGATGCCCTCTGTCACAAAGTAATTCTCTTTCAGACAGACAACAAGGTGGTGATGTACTACATCAACAGGCAGGGTGAAGTGCTCTCTTACCCTCTCCTGCAGAGAGGCCATGAGAGGTGGGAGTGGTGTCTCGAGCATGAAGCCCTGATCCTGGAGGTCTACCTGCCGGGAGCCCAGAATGATATGGCAGACCACTTCAGCAGAATGGAGGAATCTCTAGAAGTGGTCTCTCGACCCAAATGTCATACAGTTGCTATTTGAAGAATGGGGCACCCAGACCTAGACCTTTTGTGTCCCCACTAGCACAAACTACCTGTATTCTGCTCCAAAAATCCATAACCTGGCATTTTCTGTTAGAATGCATTCAGACTACTGATGAACAAGATGCTTTCTCTCGTATTTCCTCCTCTTCATAATTCAGAAGGTGCTGCTCAAGTTAGAGGCGACGGGGCAGCATGATTCTCATCGCCCATATTTGCCTCCTCAGACATGGTTTCCATTAATCAACAGATTATCAGAAGCCCCTTGAGACAACTTCCTTACAGATGAACCTTCTGACACAAGGTCCGGTGATCCATCCTAACCTGTGATTCCTTCATCTCCATGCCTGGCTCCTGAGAAGTTAGAAGTGGGTAGGTTTAAAGTCTCTCAGAGAATCCCAGAAATCTTCTTAGCCATCCACTAGGAAGACTTACATGGCAAAGTGGAAATGGTTTTCCATTTGGTGCACAAAGTCTGCCCTGGATCCTTTGTTTGCCCACCAAGTAAGGTGTTAGAGCATTTCCTAGATCTGTCGAATGCAGGACTGCAATACTTGACAGTAAAAGTGCACCTTTGCATGAGTTTTTCCTACCATGAGCCAGTACAGAACATGTCAGTGGCTCAGTTACCCTTAGTCAAGAGATTCCTTAAAGGTATCCTGCTCACTAGGATGCCAGTCAGGAGACCGGTAGCCATGTGGAATCTCAATCTTGTGCTAGACATGGTTACGTGTAAACCTTTGGGCGTCTAGCAACCTGCGACTTGATGTTTCTGATCTGGAAGGCAGCCATCCTTGTGGCCATTATCTCTGCTCACAGGGTGTCTGAAATACATGCCCTGGTCACTGACCCCCATACATAATATTTCACAAGGACAAGATGATTTTCAAAACTCACCCTAAATTCCTACCCAAAGTGGTCTCGAATTTCACCTTAATCAACCCTTGGTCCTTCTGACCTACTTTGCAAATTTCCAGAATGAAGGGCACGCATCCTTCTCTCTGGATCTAAAAGGGTTTGTGATTATACACTGACAGAGCGAAAGAGATTCGCAAATCCAAACGACTCTTTGTCTCATTCAGCATGACCCAACTGGGTCAGCCTGTTGCCATTCGGTGCATTTCAGCAAGGTTGATTGTGTGTCATCACCATTGCTACTCAATGGCACAGGTCAAGCTAGAAAGCAGGGTGTCGCCCACTCTACCAGAGTGGTCGTGTCATCCTGGTGGAGATTCATATAGTGCCCATTGCAGACATCTGCAACGCTGCCACTAGGAGCTCTGTGCACACTTTCATGAAGCACTATGCCCTGGATGTCCATGCCAGACAGCATCCTTCTTTGGCAGATCAATCCTTAATGGACTTCTGTCCTAATTTAGCTCCTTTTTCTAACCCCAGTAATACTCAGGTATTCATAACTCTATGCAGTGACCCTTTAAAACAGAACTGCCTGGAGAGAATTTGAACATATGCAAATGATGGAATCTTTGTGTGTGCTATTTTCAATTGCTGCCTTCAACTAACTGCCTTAGTTCTAAACATCTCAGATTTCACTCTCCTCCTGTTAAGATCAAGCTCGGAGATCCTCTCCTCATCTACAAGTCCTGATGCAACAAACCTTATAAAATACATAAATATTCCTTTCGTTTCATTTGCTACCTTTTCTTTTTGTTATTTTAAGCTAAACCTTAGTTTATATATTTAAATTGTGTTTTTCTCACTTCTCCCAGTTCAGTTAACCCAGTGGGGAACTGTGGTTTATTTTCTATTTATCAGAGTTTTCTGACTAAAGAACCCATTAGTTTAGTTTAGTTTTATTAAATTTAATGTTTTTAGAACTGCTAATCCCAGTTCCTGAACTGATAACCTAGGCTCATTTCTATAAAATAAATTTTAAAATCTCTAACATTATTTAGTGGTTCTATCTTTTATGGTTTCTTTTAAGAATGTCAGAAAAACCTGAAAAGAAAAATTGGTGAACCCGGTTTCAAACCATATACTGAGTGTGGGAAAATTTTGTCAATGCAGACAAGCATACTTTATGTGTTGTCTGCCTTGGATAGATCATTTAAAAGCAGATTGTGAAATCTGCAAAATATTTCCTGAGAAAACTGTAGAAAAACATCTTGAAAGGCTAAAGAAAAACTTCCGCCACCTAAGGTCCCTCGAGCTCTGACCAGCCGATACCCTCTGTTACTGTGGGGAAACCACAACTACTGCAATTGCCACCACTAATACAGGTATACAAGCCATTTCAAAGAGGTTTGCTGAACTGGCTGACTCTCTGGTTCCTCTAAACAAGCATTTGTCAATGCGAATGTTTGCTTGCTGGCATTGGCAGTGGTAGTGTAGAAGTTACAGAGCTGCGTAATAGGAATGGCAGTGAAGTATTGAACTGAAACCAACCCCACCACCACCCTGCAGAGTGACAGGCATTGGGTGTGTGTTTGAGTCGTCAGGCATAACAGCCCGCCATTTCACACACACCCCACCCTGCAGACACTGACAAGTGTCACGGTGTTCCTTAGGGTCTTTGGCCCTTATGCGCACCCATTTCATTAGGAAATACGGTGAGATGGGTGTGATATAGGAGAATAAGGTGAACTTCAAATAGAAGAGTCCAAGGCATACCTCGATGCCTCTCACTGGCTGCAGGGTGGAATGGTATGAGCATTACAGGCAAGAATCCCAAGTCACACCCCTGATGCCTGTCATTCTCTACAGGGTTGGGCGGTATGGTTGGAAACCCTAATACCTCAGGCATTCGTTGGTATTTTCACTCCAAATTTTCAACATGTTTTTGTGACCCCACCTCATGAACAGGGGAATATCAGTTTGTGTGGCTGCTTATGCCAGCGACTACAGCATTTAGCACCACAGGTGCAAAACATTCGAACAGGATGTAAAAATGACAGCTGTACTGTTCATGGGGAGGTGTAAAATGGCAATGTTGCAAATCTGCAGTAAAAATATTTAAAAAATGGTGAAGTCCTGGGTACATAGAAACTGTGCAACACACCGTAATATAATTAGGTTGGGGATTTTTACAGCAGATTGTCAACTCAGGCATTTTGGTGCCTCCGATCATGAACAGTGTCACTGTGATTTTCTTTATCTGTGCCGAACAATGATTTCCCACAGCGACAACGCATCTCTGTGCTGAAAGTGTGAAAACACACTTCGGCCATGTTGTGAAAATGACAGCTGTACTGTTCATAAGGAAGTGTGAAAAATGCCACTGGTGAAAATCTGGACTGAAAATATTACAAAGTCATGAACTTACAGGTGCGTAGAAACTGTGCGATGCTCACTCGTAACACAGTCATTTTATGGGCTTTTGTCACCAGATTTTCAACATAGCCATTTTAAGACCTCTGCTCATGAACAGTGTAACTGTGATTTTCTTAATCTGTCCTAAACATTGATTTAGCACACCAACAGCACCATTGTACACTACGTATGCGAAAACACATTTTGGACAAGATGTGAAAAATGACAGCTGTACTGCTCATAAGGAGGTGTGGTAAATGGTAATATTGAAAATCTGGAGTGAAAATATTGAAAATTCGCGAACTTACGGCGTGCGTAGGTACTGCGTAATGCATGCTCGTGAAACAGTCATTTTAGGAATTTTCACCAAATTTTCAACATAGCCATTTAAGACCTCTGCTCATGAACAGTGTCACTGTGTTTTCTTAATTTGTCCCGTATATTGATTTCGTGACACTGACTGCGCCATTGTGCGCTACATGTATGGGAAACACATTTTGGGTGAGATGTGAAAAATGACAGCTGTACTACTCATAAGAAGGTGTGGTAAAATGGCAATGTTGAAAATCTGGAATGAAAATATTGAAAATTCGCGAACTTTCAAGCTTGCATAGGAACTGTACAACACACTACGTAAAACAGTCATTTTTGATTTTTTCACCAAATTTTCAACATAGCCATTTTAAGACCTCAGCTCATGAACAGTGTCACTGTGATTTTCTTAATTTGTCCTGTACATTGATCTACAACCGACTAGCCATTGTGCTCTACATGGTAGGAAACACTTTTGGGTGAGATGTGAAAAATGACAGCTATACTGCTCATAAGAAGGTGTGGTAAAATGGCTATGTTGAAAATCTGGAGTGAAATATTGAAAATTTGCAAACTTACGAGTCTGCGTGAGAACTGCGTAACGCTCGTAAAACAGTCATTTTAGAATTTTTACACCAAATTTTCAACATGGGTTTTGGGACCCTTCTCATGAAAGATGTCACTGTCATGGTATTACTCAAGCCCAAAGGGTGATTTTGCGCAGTGACTGCGAAATCACCGGCCCGAATAACACCATGACAGTGACATCATTCATGAGAAGGTCCCAAAACCCCATGTTGAAAATTTGGTGCAAAATTCCCAAAATGCCTGAGATATGCAATAAAGTTGAAAACCCCTATCTAGCCCATTATACAGCTTACCGGCATTTCCTCAGTTCGCGGTCGGCTTTGAAGAGTGCAGATGTGTTCCCGGTCCACGAATCGTCGCACCGACTCCGGAGGTACATATGGGGTGAGGGGTGTGGGGGAGGCAAGAGTGCGCAGTGGGTGGGTGCGGGTTGTGGGAGGGAGGGCTGGGAGAAGTGCCGTGGGACCATTTTTATTTTGCAGGTTAAAAAAAAAACGACGTGGGGCGTTTGCCACGCTGGGGTGGGCTCCCAGCGTGGCAGAAGGATGGCTGGGGGCCGTGGAGCTGACAGGGGATTGGGCACCCTGCTATTATAGGATCAGTTGCCACGCTGGGGTGGGCTCTCAGCGTGGCACCCAGTACTCGGGGGTGAGGATAGTGGAGCGGCGGGGGATTGGGCACCCGTCGGCTGATCTATAAAGTTGCTGCGCTGGGGCCAGCGTGGCATGTAAAACTTTGGGGAGCGCAGCACAAGCTGACAGGGATTGGGCACCCCATCGGCTATACGTGTGTGCGGGGGAGGCAGCCTCAGTATGCATGCGTGCGTTTCTGTGTGTGTGTGTGTGTGTGTGTGTGTGAGTGTGTGTAGGGGGCTGCGCGATGAGCAGATGATATCTTATTGCTGCTCACTGAAGCGTAGCTCCCCCTTTCAACTGTATGCCACTGCATTTTGGAGCTTGTCATAGACAGCTCCAGCATGCATGGCTACAGGCTGCGCCTGCCAACACACTGACTGAATTGGAGGAGGAGGTGACACACCTCCAAAATCTCGGATGATGGCACTATGTTTCTTGCACATGCGTGCAAGCAAACATAAAAATCAAAAAAACTAAGCACACAGAAGCCCATGTTAGGCTGCATTTGGGGACTTCTGTGTCTGCAATAAACCTGTCAGCTGTTGAAGAGATTGCACAGGCCTTTAGGGTCATTCAGACTTCACAGGGCTGACTGCTCCTCAGGCACAGACTCCTGCCAAGCAGACTGATTCCTCTACTCAATCTTCCTACCATGAGGAGGAAGAATATAGGATTATGATGTAGTAGATGAAGGGGAACCTTTGAACATGAGGTTTCCCTTGAACAGGAATTTGGTTCTCCTCCCAGAGCATCAGAGGATTATTCTTCACACTTCACATTTGTAAGAATGGTCAATGTCTTAGACATCACCACTAGTGAAGTGATTGAGGATGAGGAGGAAGCTGAATACATAGAAATGATGGGACTGACACCTACTAAAAAGCATCTCCTCCCTGTGAACAAATTCTAAGAAAGGTGCTCATGGATTTTACAAACCCTAAACACTGTTCCCCTCTTGATAAGAGACTTGATAAAAGTACCATTTGGAAAGGGCTGCTGCTGAATTCCTATTCTCCCACCCTAACCATCAGGAGGTGGTGCAAGTGGCAGCCTGTGATAAGGTAAAAGTACCCCTAACATCCCACCCTCTGGACAAGGACTCTAGAAAGGTTGACAGTATGGCCAAGAAAGGATACTTATCAGCTTCCTTGGCCATCAAGCAAGCTAATTTCCAAGCCTATGCTGCTCAATGTCAAAAGTCTCTTTGGCAATCTGTTCTTGCTATGGCAGTCAAAGCCCAGGCTCCACTTTCAGCTGATCCAGCTGAAACAGCCAGGTTTGGTTTGGAAGCAGACAAATACCAATTTCAAATGGCTGCTGATACTAATGACACTGCTGCCAAGTGGATGGCAAACACTGTGGCACAGAGGAAGTTTGCTTGGCTGATAGTCACAAACCTTATCCAGGATACACAAACCAAGGCTTTGAATTTCCCACTGGAGGAAAATTCCTCTAGGGAAAAGACAGAGGCTTACATGAAAAAGGTGGATGAATACAAAGCAACCTACAGAGTAATTCTGCAAGAAAACCTTCCCATCCACCAAACCTTATGGAAGGGGAGGCAGGGGTAGATCATTCCAGAGCAGGCCTTTTTCCAGGCCATGGCTACACCTCAGTATCAGCAGTACCCACAGCAGGGGTACTTTCGGGAGGGAAGAAGGGGCTCCAGGTGTGGCTCCGATCCCAGGTACAGACTCAACCAAACAGGCACCCTGAAGTGTCTGTACAGGCTGCCTCCCTCCCTACCACCCTTAGGAGGCAGACTGACTCACTACTTTCAAGCTTGGCAGTAAATCACCACAGACAAGTGGATCCTGGAAGTACTGAGCCAGGGATTGTCTTAAGCTTCAAATCCTTCCACCTTAAGAAACCCAGTTTTCAAGCCATCCACATATACAGAAAGAAAACTCCTGGAATCAGAGGTTCAAAACCTTCTACTGTCACAAGCAGTGGAACCAGTGCCAGTGCATCTAAAGGAAAAGGATTTTATTCAAGACTTATTTATTTGTTTATTTATTTAGCTTTTGTTAACCAGGTAAGTACACTAGACAAGACATTTGCCTATTTTCAGGTACGACCCAGGTGAGTACAGGAAATAAAGTTCACATACATAGGCCAACAAGATGAAGATACAGTCAGATTACAGATTCAGGAAAAGCATTATGCATACAAAATAGGAGCATAGTAGGATATGTCTATAGAGATACATAGGAAGCATAGTAGGGCATGTCTATAGAGATACATAGGAATGCTTAGTAGGGCATGTCTATAGAGATACATAGGAATGCATAGCAGGACATGTCTATAGAGATAGATAGGAACATAGTAGGACATGACTATAGAGATACATAGGAACGATAGTAGGGCATGTCTGTAGAGATACATAGGAATGCATAGTAGGACATGACTATAGAGATACATAGGAACGCATAGTAGGACATGACTATAGAGATACATAGGAATGCATAGTAGGGCATGTCTATAGAGATACATAGGAATGCATAGCAGAGCATGTCTATAGAGATACATAGGAGCATAGTAAGGCATGTCTATAGAGATACATAGGAATGCATAGTAGGGCATGACTATAGAGATACATAGGAACACATTGTAGGACATGACTATAGAGATACGAGGAACATAGTAGGGCATGTCTATAGAGATACATAGGAACATAGCAGGACATGTCTATAGAGATACATACAGTACAAAGATTATACAGTTTGAGGTGCAATATACTTTTATCTACTACTATAGGAGCCCTGAGGGTGGTGTACAGTCAGGGGCATGCCCAGATAACAGGGTGGGGAACTGAATGCAGAGCCAAACCCCGCAGAGTCCGGCAAGTCAAGAAGAAAGTAGGGGAAAGTGCTGGGGGTCAGGTGCGATTAAGGAGGCTTGGTACAACCACACGAGAGGAGAACCTGAGGTGATTCCATAGGGAGGATCTGAGGCATGCTTGTGAGAGGGAGGATGGACCGGGACTGGAAGCAAGTTCCACAACCTGGGTGCACGAGGTGGTGCACAGTGAGTAGTTGAATTCAGAGCCAAACCACAAAAAATATGGGGAGTGGCAGCCCATCTTAGACCTAAGGATCTTAAACAGATATTTAACAAAGCCAAAGTTCAAAATGGTAACTTTGGCACTGATTCTGCCAACCTTCCAAAAGGAGACTGGTTGGCTTTACTGGACCTAAAGATGCCTATTTCCACATCCCCGTAAGTGAGTCTCACAGAAAATACCTCAGGTTCAGACTCCTCCAGGTCATTATCAGTTCTCAACCCTGCCATTCAGTCTCACCTTAGCACTAAGGGTGTTCAAAAAGTGCTTGGCAGTGGTCATGGCACACCTTTAAAGACAACGGTTCACAGTCTTCCCAAACCTAGATGACTGGCTGGTGGTGGGGAAATAACCCCAGCAAGTGAGGTAGCATCTGCAACTCACCCTGGGGCTACTGAGTCTCTAGGATTCCTGATAAATGTAAGAAAGTCAGTCCTTCAGCCTGCTCAGGTACTGCAGTTCATAGGAGCTGAGCTAAGTACCCTGCAGGGCAGGGCCCACCTGCCTCTGGACAGGGTAAGACATAGCAGGTTCATTCAGCCTGAACAAACAAAAAACTGCAAGACAGTTTCTTCACCTACTGGGCCACATGGCAGCTGCCACAGACACAGTACTGGCATCCATATTCCAGATGAGGGACATTCAGTTTCACCTCAGAGCACACTGATGTCAGAGAGAGGATCCTCTCAAAGCTTGTTCCAGTAACAAAACTTTGTTACAGGCCCTCCAATGGTGGAAAGAGGAAACCAACCTAAGGGAAGGGTTCCCTTTCAACAGGAGTCCACATCAGTTGTTCTCACAACAGACGCATCACTACCTGGGTATGGTGCCCATCTGGGAGATCACACCACCCAAGGAACATGGTCAAGTGTGGAGTCACATTTGCACATAAATCTGCTGGAACTGAGAGCAGTATTGCTGGCACTAAAGGCTTTCTCACTTTTGCTGCAGGGAAAGGTGGTACAGATCAGAACAGACAATACCACCACAATGTACTTCTTAAACAAGCAGGGAGGGACAAGGTCAAACCCTCTCTGTAAAGAAACCATGAAGATACTGAGTCTGGCATACTTCTTGAGAGCCTCTCTACAGGCCATTCATCTGCTTGGCAAGGACAACACCTTGGTAGACACTCTGAGACGATCGACCAGGCCCATCACAAATGGACAGTGAACAGTTAGGTGGTGCAAGTATTTTTCAGGAGGTGGGCACTGCAGAGGTAGACTTGTTCGCATCCCACCAGAACCACCACCTGCCACAATATTGTTGCAGACCTCCAGTTCAGGGAACAATCCTCCTGGTTGCTCTGGCACTGAATTGGTCAGGAAGGTACCTGTATGCTTTCCTTCCTTCCCTCTAGTATATTGAGTACCACTCAACTCAGATCCCAATCAGCATCCATGATCTTGATAGCACCAGATTGGCCCAGGCAGCCATGGTACTCTCTGCTGCTCTCCATGTCTGTGTCTGAGCCAAACACTTTCCCAGGAGGCACAACTTGCTAATCTCCAATCAAGGGAGGCTTCTGTATCTGAACCTCAGGTCCCTCGGACTCTAGGCCTGGCTCTTTAGGGTCTAGAATATGCAGGTCTAAATCTTTCTGAAAGTGTCCTGTGCATTTTGAGGGGTTACAGGAACCCCTTTACTAAGAAAACCTATGCTGCAAAATGGAAAAGGTTTTCTATTTGGTGTTCCACACAAGAAGTGGTGCCAACACAGGCTGGGGTCCTAGCTATGCTGGATTATCTCACCTATTTGCAGTCATTGGGTCTACAGCCTAGTACCATGAAGGTTCACCTGGTTGCAGCATCTCTACATTTCAGCTGGACAGAGGGGTTTCTGTTGCCTCAGATCCTATCTTCAAGAGGTTCTTTAAGGGTTTTTCCCATTTGCACCCCCTCACAGGGAACCAGTACCAGCATGGGATCTCAATATATGTTTAGCCAAGCTCATGGGGCCCCTTTTGAGCCCAAGTCCTCAGCTCATCTAAAGTATGACACATGGAAAACAGTGTTACTAGTGGTAATGACTTCTGTCAGAAGGATCAGTGAGCTCCAGGCTCTCTGCATTGAACAGGACTACATTTCCTTCCACAGGGACAAAGTGGTCCTGAGAACAAACAGGAAATTTCTCCTAAAGTAATTTCTGATTTCCACTTGAACCAAACCATTACCCTGCCTGTCTTCTTCAATGTGCACTCTGCTTCTAGTGAAAGAAGACTCCACAGTCTGGATGCCAAGAGAGCTATTAGCTACTACATGACAGCCACTAAGGACCATAGGTAGGACAGAAAACAAATGATCTTCCTGGACTAAAAGTCTCCACCACTTATTCACACTGATGAGACTATGCTGGAGGCACCAAGACCCCACAGGAGCCAAAAATCTTCAGGAGGGCTGGGCGCCAGGATAGGACCATGCATGCTGGGAGACCACAAGACTATCTCACCGTATAGCTAACTTCCGCTGTTGACCCTCCAACCGCCTCTTCGTTCCTTTTTCTCCCACTGTCGAGTGCACATTGTTGATGATGTTGCTCACCTGCCAGGAGTCATGTCTTTGTCTATACGACAGCAACTATAGCCATTCAGTATTCAATTAACTTACCATTTTGTGTGTTCTTTTCTTATTTTATTTTTTTAAATGAAGAAGAAGAAGAAATTCTCAGCCTGCCATCAAAGGAGTCGACATTAGACAGTAGCAGTGATGGTAGGAAGACTTTGTTTGAAAGCTGTGATGGCAGTGGGCTGTGTCTGGTCCGCCACCCTTTGCGTGAGGGGTCCAACCATGGGCAGTCCGGTGCTTGGGGAGGACAGTCCACACAAAGCACAAAAGTAGCAATCCCAATCCCAACCTCAATCTGGGAGCTGGCTCCGCTTGACCTTGAACTCTTCCTCCTCCTCCTCCTGAGGTGGAAGAAGAATCAGTACCACTCGACGTTGCCTCTGGGTATGTCTGCATAGCGGACATCTAATTTGGTGGTGAGAGTTGTAGGATTGAATCAACTTTGGTGGGTTCCTCTGTGGCTCCGCTTTTATGGCCATGATCTTTGATACCAGGTCCCATCTCTGTACTCGATGGGGTCCCAGTGAACAGTTTCTCCTCTGGGCTGCTCTTTAGAGCAGGGGTATAGTGTCTGCCCAGTTGTCCTGGCCAGTGGACCCAGTTCCGGGGCCTTTGGGCCTCGAAGCCTCTGGTCTCTTGGCTGGGTCAGTCAGGCCAGGATGTGCCAGATGCCCTCTCCAGTGCCAACGCCATTGATGTCTACTCTCCATGCATACCCCTCTCCTTTTTTCCTGCAGGGCCGGCATGGGTACCCACTTTCCTTGTCCCCTTTTCGTCTAAGTGCACAATAGTGGTTGTGGCACCATATTTGGTGCTGGCATTGTATTTGGTGCTGACGCTGTATTGGCACTAAGTGGTAGCCCGGCACTGGGTTGGTGCCAGTGCTGTGTGGTGCCATGGGTGGTGGTGGTGCCGGTGCTCTATATGGTGCTGGTGCAACATGTGGTGCTTGTAGTGCTGGCGCCGTGGGTGGTGCCATTGCCAGGTGCGGCGCCAGGTCTTGTCCACATTGGAACTGTGTCTGGTGCTGTGTGTGGCAATGCATGTGGTTTGGGAACACGATGTGATGCCAGCACTGTGGATGGTGCTGAATTCTGCACTGGTCCTGGTGTCAGTGTCTCCTGTGCTCCTGTTGTAGACCTGTCTTTTGGAGGTTATTCGGGAGTAGAAGTGGATCTGGATGAGTCTCTCCTGTTCTGCTTTGTGGAAGTCACAGTGGATGACTCATTTTATGTGCTGGAATGCAAGTCTTCTGTATCAGTGTGATGGAAGATCTTCTTTCCAGTTTTTCCTCAGGGATATGGGATCCACCATAACATTGTGGCCCTAAGCAGACTTCTCATATTGAGCTCCTACATTCCTCACTGTGAGTTAATCCTGTGGAACACACTCAATGCAATGGTTGAGAGCCTCATGAAATCTAAGGCTCCATTGCTATGGGCCTATTGCCCAATAATCAGCTGAAAGCTTTTATGGATGCCTACGACTCTGCCTCTAGGACAGCTGCCACTGGCAGTGGTTAATGTTTCCTCAATGGTGCTTACCTGTTTGGTCCTCAGGTTGATCTCTGGATGCCACTCAGAACAATAGGGCTGCCTTTCAACAACAGGCAGCACCTGCTGCCTATCAGAGGAATGGAAACTGTTGACATCCTCGTAACAGGCAGTCCTTTCAAGGCAGAGGCCTAGGTGCCTTTTTCAGGAACCAACACCTCAGCCATAAAAGAATGTAGTACAGGCACAGGGCCCAAAAGGCCCTGTGTCAATCTCTGTGGATCCAGTCCAGGTCCCACCCCAGTTTTCTGAGGGGGTGCCTCTCAGTAGGAGGGGCATCTAATTTGGTTTTACAACCTGTGGAAGTCCATTACAGTGGACATATATGTAATCTGGATTGTCCAAGAGGGATACTCTCCCAATTTTGCAGATTTCCCAGACCTTCCACCCAGACGGCCGCCCAGTCTGTCCGACTCTCAGTCACATTCACTCTGCTTCTGAGATACAGGGCCTCTGTAGGAACTGGGTAGTAGAGTTGTTCCACAGAAGATTGGAGCACAGGTTCCTATTTCCATTGCTTCTGGTTCCAAGATAACATACGGCACACACCCATTTGTTGACCTTGGAAGGTTAAACAAGTACCTGTTCAGGAGGAGTTCACTAAAACCTTGGTGTTCAAGTCTTCACTTCCTGGACATTTAGCTGCTAGCCAGCCCATCAGCACATGAGACACAGGAAGTAGTCAACACAGCTTCTCAGTTGTTCTCTCCAGGAGGTTCTCTGATTCAGGAAGGTGCCAGTTTTATCTTCCCAGCAGCTCTTCTTCTTTGGAGCCCTCCTGTATACCTCCAGGGCGTCAGTTTTCATTTCAGAGATTGGGAGAAATGATATCTTCAGATGGCTCATTACATCATAGAAAATTACTCTATTTGGGCCTTTTGGTTGAGCAGATGCTGGGACTCGGGGCATCTGCAGCAAGTAGTGGTTTCAGACCACGCATCCACAATCCTCTATACAAAATGACAGTGCCTCGGACAAAATCTCTCATGGAGGGGGCCTCACTGTCAAGACCTCTACACTCAGGTGTGGAGCCAGGAGGAACCTCATTCCATCATAAATATCTTAGACCATGAGGTTGTGAGAGTGATGCCTCGAGCACGATGCATCAGTTCAGATTGTGGACAGTCGCTTTTTGAGGAGTGGTACAGTTAAGACCTGGTCCTTTTGTGTACCCACTCAATGCAAACCTGCTTCTATCCTGCTTTGGAAAGCCAGACCCTGGTGTTTTCTGTCAGGATGTATTCACTGCAATTGACAAGATGCTCCTGTGCATTTTCCTCTCTTCCCTTAATTCAAAGGGTACTGCTCAAGTTGTAGGCACAGGGAGTCCAGGATGATTCTCATTGTCCCAGACTGGCCTTAGCAGATATGATTTGTATTGATCTACAGGCTGTCAGAAGTTCTCCTGAGGCGACTACCTCTATGATTGGACCCTCTGACACAGGGACTTTAGCCCATCCTAGCCTGTGCTCCCTTCATCTCCATGCTGGGCTCCAGAGGAAATGGAAGTGGGCAAGCTTTAGGTTTCCCAGACCATCGTAGACATCTTCTAAACTGTGCATAGGCATTCCACCAGGATGGCTTATTCAGCTAATTGGAAACCCTACTCCATCTGATGTGTAAGTCCCATCTGGATCCTTTGGTTGCCCACCAAGTTAGGTGTTTGAGTGCCTCTTGGATCTGTCAAATGCAAGTCTGCAATACTCAGCAGTGAAGGTGCTCCTCTGTGTGTTTTCAGTCTGTCTTGAGCCAGTAAACAACATGTCACTGGCTCAGTTCAGATAAGTCAAGGTTTGCTTCTCCTACTTACTTTGTTAACTTCAGGAGAAAGGAGAGTGCTCCATACATTCTCTGGATGTTGAAACAGTTCTGTGATTTTACATCGACAGAATGAAGAGATACGCATCAGAGCAACTATTGTATCTTTCAGCATGTCTCAGCTGGGTCAGCCTGTTGCCATGAGATGTTTTCTACTTGCTTAGTAGCATGTCTTCGACACTAGTAATCCATGACACAGGCCAAGTTAGAAGGCCGGGTTTGCACCACTCTACCAGAGCAGTTGCAGCTTCCTGGTGGAGATTTGTAATGTACCCTTCCAGACATCTGCAAGATGGCGAGTTGGAGCTCAGTGCCATACCTTTGTAAAGCACTGTGTTCTGGATGTCCATGCCAGACAGCTCACATTTTCGGCAGGACAGTCCTTATGAACTTAGATCTGAGTGAGCTCTGTCTCTACTGCCTTCTTGGGGGGGTGATTTTTGGCTTGGTACTCTCCCATTAGTGTGAATGAGTGGTGGAGACTTTTAGTCAGGAAGATATGGAAATGACATACTTACCGTAATTCTTGATCTTCTTGGACAAAGTCTCCACCACTCATTCACATGCCCATCAATCATCCCCAGTGCACTCGTTCTGTTTTGGTCTTCACTTCCTTGTTGTTAGGACTGTGAACACATTGTTGAATTGACCCTTCTTACATGGGTCATTCAGGTCTTCACATGCCGGACATTAGGGTTAGGTTTTCTTTCATTGGTTTATGCTGCACTCCTTGAAGATACTGAGGTGGTTGGAGGGGCAATGCCGAGATAGTCTATATGGCATGAGATAGTCTCACGGCACTGTACATGCATGGTCCTATCCTGGCGCTGGCCCTCCTGAAGATTTATGGCTCCACAGGGTTCTGGCCCTCCAGCATAGTCCCATTGGTGTGAATGAGTGGTGGAGACTTCATCCAAGAAGATCAAGAATTATGGTAAGTACATAATTTCAACTTCTTGGTTATGGGAATGTGGAAAGGGTAACCCAGTATCTAAAAGGTCCATTTCTCACTGGATTGTACAGTGTATCCAGTTTTGTTACACTAAGGCAGGAAGGAATCCCCAACAGGATTGAGAGCCCATTCCACAGGGGCACAGCTGTTACCATAGCAGCTGCTAGGGATAAAGCAGCTACCTGGAAAACAATACACACCCCTACAAAGCATATACAGTCTGGATATTCAGTCCAGAGATGATGCCAAGTTTGGTACAGTACACCTGCAGAGTCTGTTACCTAAATAGGGTCTGTGCCCACCTCCAAAGGTATTGGTTCTTAGTCTGCATAGAGTTATGGATACCTGAGTATTACTGGGATTAGAAGAAGAAAATTACTCACCATAGTAATTTTGTTACTTCCCAGTGATATTCAGGTATTCAGAACTCCTACCCCCTCCATCTAGAATATATGAACATATGAAATTTGCCAGTAGATAAAGGCCTGGGGTGTATCAAGTCTACTTGAATGTGCAGCTAGCACTCCTTATTCTGTAGCTGCCCTTCCTGCCACCTTCCTCTCCTTGACCCTCCCCTTGCCCTGTCCCAGACCCTTTTGAACCAGTTGCCTCTGCAATCCTGAAAACATTGTGTGTCCTATGGTATAGGTGCCACAATCTGGCACTATGGTTTGCTATCTGTGTTTACAATTGTTGATCTTATCTGTGTCAGTCTTTACCATTCATCACTGGTGGATTCTTGCTGGAGGATCAGGACCCCACAGGAGCTTTTCTTTTTTTTTGCAAAGGGAGGATCCGATGTTGAGAGCAGCACCACCCTTGAGGCCAATGCATTGCATGGCACTCACAGATTGGCCAATAATTGATGCCAACTCCTCCTCAGTTCCAGTTCTGCCTCTCCCAACATCGAGTGAACACAGCCTTGTATGGGCAATTTACTCGTCCAGTGGCCTAGTCTGTCGGATTGTCCTAGTTCTGTGCAGCTGTGTTTCTCAGCGCCGTCAACTGGTAAGACATTTCCTTTATTTTTCAATGATGCTGAGTACTGTTTTTGTTTGTTATTTTCCATCTGGTCATGTCTCGTTCAGGGAACAAGAAGAAACTTTCCAATGCAGGCTGGCCTCCTATGTGGCGGTGTCCCTGCAACTGGCTTTTCCATCTTGAACCAACATGACTGGTGCTTGACCTGCTTGGGCCCAAACCACAATATGGATCATTGTGACACCTGTTTTCCACAGATCATCGAGTTTTGGAAGTGCATGCATTTAAAGTCGGACATGTGCAGCCTACTTTCGGTGGACAGGACAGTGCCAGGGATGCTAAGTGCAGGTCTCTTGACCCTTCCTCTGGGTCCCTCCTGGTTCTATATGGCCCATGAAGGAGGGGGTTTCTGCCTCTTCAAGCCTCACCTTGGTGACAACTGCTATTATGGTGCAGGAGGTCCGATCTGATTCCTCCAGGAGTCGAGTGGGAGGCACTGTCCTGGCAATTGTCTCCTCGAGTTGAAGGCTCCCGTGTCATGGCCTAGAGTCTCTGAGCCCGGCCTGGCATCTTCCATGGCACCGCCTGTCAGTGACACCTCAGATCCTGGCACCAAGATCAAGATGGTGCCATGGGCAGTGACAGAGCCAGACCTCAGAGGCCATCCCTGATCCCAGTGCCGCACATGGTGCTGGGTTCGTAAGCGGCACCATGGGCAGTGTGGAGCCACTTTTTGGTGCCCTCGTGGTGCTGGAAGTGGAGGGGTTTGTAGAGTGGTCTGGGTCCATGCCTTCTCCAGGGAGGATGACAATTCAGAGGTGGACCCATACTGGCTCCCAGTTCTTTGGAGTCCTCAGACTCCTCTTTGCCAACACAATGACTCCAGTTCAACCCCTTGGACTTGGCAGGTTACTACTGGCACCGCTGAAATGACATGCATTCAACCAGTCTTCCAGTGCTGGGGTGGCACCGGTGGATCTTCTGAGTCTGTGGTTCTCCTACTTTTGTAAGGGTGTACCCTCTGCTTCTGGTGCTCAGACTGGGCCCATTTCTGGTCAGCTAGTGCACCTGGAGCAGGGAGGGAGCTTTTGTGGCTGCTGTCTCCCAGGAGTTGGCTGCTATGATTGAGCTGCCTAGGCTGACTTTGAGGAAGAGGTCCCTCTCTGAGTCTGAGGGGTCGAGGGACAGAATCAGTAGTAGCCCTCCTTTTAGCCCACAGGGTTCGGGTAGGAATCACAATGCCAGTCCTGTCTTTTCCCTGAAGTCTCCCCTGGGAAGAATCTCATCTCTTATTCCTCACCCCAGGTCTCCTTGGTTTGATGAGACCATGAGGGAATTGAGGAGAGTTGAGGCGAAGGCTGGAGGCGTTGGCGAAGTCGGTCGTGATGATGACAAGCTTAGTTTGATGGACCATTATTTGGTCTATCAATCCGCAATCTCGTGAGAAGGCAGAATTCCTGTCCAGAGATAGTGGCTGCACAGAATAGACGGCTCAGCTCTTCGGACTGTGGACAGACTGTGCAATCCAGTCTGTCTTCAGCCCAAGCCTTATCTCAAGAATGGTGTGAGGAGCTCGCTCTCTTCTTTGCAGATAAGGTTGCCAAAATCAGATTGGACGTTAGCTCTTCCCTCTAATGGGAGCAGCGGTGGTCTCGGGAGATGTCAAGCACCCAGTTGGAATGGTCTGACTTCAGCCTTCCCATAATCGAGGATGTTGTGATGATCATTTGAGCACTGCGACCGACCTGCTGTAATTTGGACCCTGGTCCCGCGCGCCTCTTAGTGGGTTGCGTGGATAAGATTAGCCTAGTCATAGCTCTGATCGTATGGAAGTCTTTGGAGAGGATTTTCCAGATCTCAAAGAGGCTATAATTAAGCTCCTTTTAAAGAAACCCTCCTTAGACCCATACTGTCTAGCAAATTACAGGCTAGTCTCTAACTTACCTTTGTGGGTAAAGTTATTGAGAAAGTGAGTCGCAGTGCAGTTGGAGGATCATCTGGCCAACAACAATATCTACGATTCCTCCAGTCTGGATTTAGGATAAGGCGCGATGGAGACGGCGCAAATGCGGGTGCTAAATGACCTCCTAATGGCTAGAGATCGTGGGACCCGATCCATCTTGGTACTACTTGATCTCTCGGCAGCATTTGACACGTTGACCATGGTGTGTTATTGGAGCGCTTGCGGTTAGTCTGTGGACTGTCTGGTATGGTCCTCAGATGGTTTCAATCTTACCTTGAGGGTAGGACTCAGAGAGTGGTGTCAGGAATTTTTTCCTCAACATCATTCTCCTGCCCTGTAGGGGTACCACAGGGCTCCATTTAACACCCATGTTGTTTTCGGTTGTATATGCTACCATTAGGGGCGATTATTAGACGGTACAGTCTGGGCTTTCACTGCTATGCTGATGATACCAGCTGTATATGTCTTTGTGCCCGGTCAGGATGCTGCCTTGTCGGTATTTAATAACTGCCTTGAAGAAATCCAAGAATGGATGAATGGGGAGTTGGCTGAGGTTAAATCGGAGAAAACTGAGGTGTTGGTTATGGATTTAGGTCGCTGTGAGGCGGGTCTGCCAGAAGGATCACCCTCAGGTCTATGGCTTGGAGGTGTCCAGCTGACGACCTCAGACCAGATGGAAACCTGGCATAATACTTGATGACCGTTTCACACTCAAATCCCAGGTGTCAGCGGTTGTGAAGACTTCCTTTTCATCTGAGGAATATTGCCAGGGTGAAGCACTTGGTTCCTCCAGAGGACCTTCCAACGTTAATCCACGCCTTTGTTACCTCCGACTTGACTACTGTAACTCCCTATACCTAGGGCTATCAGGGTTGAACTTCGCCGTCTGCAGCTGGTGCAGAATGCGGCAGCCAGGCTGTTGACTGGAGTCTCTAGATCCAGTCACATAATGCCTGTGCTCCACGGACTGCACTGGCTGCGGTGTTCTGGCGAATCACCTTCAAGGTCAGTTTGCTGACCTATAAAGCCCCTACATGATCTGGGACCTGCCTACCTGAAAGAGCTCCTGTGCCTATAGTCCCTCTAGCCCCCTCCGATCCACTGACGAGGGATTGCTAGAGATTCCCAGGGTACATTTGAAAACATCTGGTGCTAGATCATTTAGTTTTATGGCACCTACCCTGTGGAACTCTCTACCTCCAGGTGCGAGACTGCCCGACCGTTCTTAGTTTTAAAGGGAGTTGAAGACTCACCTTTTAATATAGCTTTAAGGATTTCTGTTGATTGGATTTATTATATTTATTGTCATGTTTATCTGTACAGGCGCTTTGATTTAAGAAAAGCGCCTTTAAAATAAAGTTGAAATTGAAAATTGAAAATTGAAATCTTTTAGAGGCTAGGGGCTGCCGTTCTTGCTCATGTGGCCCTGGTCACCTCGCAGTGGAGATTCTCTTTAGGGGCTCAGTCCTGACCATTCCAGTCAGGTTGAACAGTCTTCAACTGCTTCGACCAACTGATCTTCTCAAATTCTAAGGTCACCTGTTCAGTCTCCCAGCCCTTGCAGAGGTCGCCCTCTTCTGCAGAGGTGTTGGCCTCTTCACCTATGCCAATCTCTCCTCTCTCCCAGGCCACTCTGGTCCTGTGAGACCCTGACCTGGGAACATCTCAGATCTATGGCTGCACTATTCCCTACCTATATAGATCCATGGACGAAGAAGTGTTTCACCATTCTCCTGTGCAGCCAGTGCCTGACTCTCCAAACTCATTGGCTTTCTTGTCTTCCTCACTTGAGGAAAGGATTCCCTCCATTCACCTATCCCCAGCTGCTGACCTGTCCAGTTATCAGCACATCCTTTTAGGGGTTGGTCGATTAGGCTCCACATTTCTAGACTAGGAAGTCGCAATCCTGAGCGGGCGGTGCAGCTTTTTAGGTGAGTTCAGTGCAGCCAACCTGGTGGTTCCTGCCTGGCCCTCCCTTCAGGGAGGTGTCGTACCACCTGGAGAAGTCCTTCAGCCCTCTCCAGACCTGAGGGACTGCCAGTGCAGGTACTGCACACCTCTAAGGTCTCCAGGAGCCTTAGCTCACCCTCCTTTGAGCATGATGCTCCTAGACACTCCTTCCAGGCACAGTCACCCAAGATGTGACTGACCCCCAGAGACAGACTTGGCTGAGTTTGACTTTTGGGGAGGAGAGTGTTTTCTTCAGCATGTCTCTCTCTATCTCTTTCAGCACATCAGGCCCATCATGCTGCCTACAACAGGCACTTATGGTCCTTACTAGGACAAATCCTAGTATCTTTGCCTGATTCAGAGGTGACCAGACAAGCCATTTCCCTCTCTGCATGGGGCCTGGAGCTTGTAAAGCACCAAGCAAGGGATCGTATGATGCCAATGAGGTGGCATCCAGGCTGGCAGGGACATCGATCTGCATAAGGTGGATGGCATGGCTTTGTACATCCTGGTTATCACCCATGGCCCAGCAAAGGGTGGCTGCCTCCTCTTTCCGGGAACCCATCTTTTTCCTGCAGGGTGAGGTGAGAACTTCAGGGGCAACTGCCTTCTCCCAGCCAGGGAGAATCCGCCTCACCAGACCAATCTCAGGCCTAATTAGGCCTGGGCAGGTTTCTCCCTTCAGTGTCTCCCACAGGAGGCTGAGGGACTTCCATCCCTCAGGAAGGTTCCAGGTCCCCTCCAGAGGCTTGGTAATCACCCACCAGGGATGAATGGTGAAGATTGACACAGATAAGATATAAAAATTATGTACAAATTGTAATTCAAACAACATGAAGTCTTGCTGTATTCTGACAATTGCAGTGATTCCCAACCTTTGAACTGCCCGGAGAACTAAAGGTTAACTTTCCATGCAGGGCATGGACGCTGGCTCGAGCTCGGTTGAAGTCTCTGTCTGGAGTGTTTTGAACTCAAACCGTCAGATTCTTTACTCCACCTCACTGATCTGTCGCTCCAGAGATTTCTCCTTCAGCTCGGTTCGAAGTCGGTTAAAGTTTTCAGTTTTTCGTCAGTTTAAACCGAAAAAATGTATCCATAGTTGGTTCAGTCTCTGTCTGTAGTGCCGTGAGTACTAGATAGCAATTGTTCTATATTCGGTGTTGAACTTGTAAAAGTGCGGTCGGTTCAGTTGAACCGACCATTTGATATAATTTTGCTATATTTAGTGTGTGGTTACTGGTTCTTATCAGTTCTAAAAAACGTGTTTTAACCATTTTTCCAATACCCGTGACACGGTTGGGAACTGATAAGGAGTCTTGCCTGGCGGTTGCCCAAAATAAGGGTAAATTTAGTTAGGTTGGCCATGTCTGAGAAACCCAAGAAAAAACCGGACCCACTGGGTTTCAACACTGCAGTGAGTGTGGGAGGTCTTTGCCAAGGCTGATCCCCAAACCACCTGTGTTTATTGTCTAGGTTTGACCACCTCGATTCAGACTGCCAAATATACAAAACTTTCCCCAAATATACCCTTGAAAAGAGATTAGGTAGACTGAGGAAAAGGAGGCTGAGAAATGCGCTGACCTGGATGGCCAGCCGGTTCGGTTTCGATCGAACCAGAAGGCGTGCCTCTGACCAGGCGATACTTCTTCAGGCAAAAGGAGACTGATTCTGAGGGATCAGTTCCAACAAAAGAAAGCGCAAAGATAAATCGACCGGTTTGGATCCAGAGGTTCATGTTCCGACCGCCGAAGAGATAGCCAGGCGATTCAGATTGTGAAATTGCTCCATCCGGTTCCGACCGATCTGGCTCCTTCTGGCAGGGGTTTGGTTCGGTTAGTTCCCCAGTTCAAGAGTATACCTTGAAGATTTTTACAAACTGGAGTTTGAAGAGGAAGGGAATTTGAGGATTATGTTGTAAGTGAAGGTCTGGATGTGCCTGTGGAACCAGACATCTCCCCAGACAGACCATCAGGTGTTTCCCTCCTAGGCTTTCTGAGTCCTCTTCCCACTTTATGTGTTAAAAGAAAGTGGCTGAAACCCTCCAGCTTCCTATGGAGGAGGCTGCGGAAGATCAAGAAGAGCCTGATTGTGTAGAGATGATGGATATCCCAGCGTCAGGAGACTGTCTATTCCCCTCCATAAATCTTTTGGGAAACAGAAAAAAATCTTAAAGTCTCCTAACACTATACCTCCTGTGGATAGAAGAATGGACAAGAGGTATACACTCTCAGGCTCAGACACGGAGTTCTTATATCAACAATGCAGCCATGTTGGGATAGTGCAGGCTGCTGCCTGTGACAAGGCAAATATTCCCTTGGCTTCACACCCTCCTGACAAGGACTCCAGGAAGACTGATGCCATGGCAAAGCAGTACATGGCATCTTCTTTGGGACTCAGGCAGGCGAATTACATGGCCTATACAGCCAGGTACCAGAAGTCCAGGTGGGACACTGTACTGGCACTGGCTAAACAGACCTCCCTCCAGCTAGCCAAGGAGCTAGAGGCAGTGGCTGCAGATGGGATTGAGGCATCTAAGGTTCAAGTTTCATGCTGCTGTGGACTCTAATGATGTGTCATTAAGAATCATGGCTACATCTGTGGTTCTTCAGAGGATGGCTTGGCTCAGATGTACTAGCCTCTCACAGGACACCCAGGCTAAGGCTATGGGTTTTTCTGTAGGGTAATTCTCTGTTTGGGAGCAGACAGAGAATTACATGAAGAAAATGGACAAATACAGGACCACTTACAGGAGTGCTCAGGCCAAGGAAAGGCAGGCAACTCCTCAAGGCAGCAGTCAGGGGCAGGGGCAGGCCTTTTCAAAGGCCTTTTACCAAGCACAGGCCTCTTCTTCCTTTTCACAGAGGGTTTTCAAAGGGAGAGGCAGAAGGGGATGAGCAGGCCTGCATCCACCCCTCAGCCTAAAGTCCCTGCAAAGCAGACACCCTGATGGGTCTGCCAGGTCGACTCTCCTATTCCAGTGGGGGCAGGCTGGCTTACTTTGTCCAGGACTGGATGTCTATTACATCAGACAAGTGGGTCCTGGAAGTAGTAAGCCAGGGACTGGTTCTCAGCTTCAAAAATTTCCAAAGATGAGCCAGATCTTTTCCACCTGCAAATCTTTTGGAAACCCTTGCCCTAGAGGCAGGGTTTCTTCTCTCCTAACTTTAAGAGCTACAGAGAGAGTACCTACCTACACTGGGGCAAAGGACTGTACTCCAGGTACTTCCTGACCTCCAAAAGACAGGGAGTGGTGACCCATCCTGGACCAACATATCTGAACAAACATCTTTTAAAACCAAAGTTCAAGATGATAACTCTGGGAATAATCCTTCTCTCTCTAAGGCCAGGAGACTGGCTAGCCTCCCTGGACCTCAAAGATGCCTACTTTCACATTCCCATCAGGTGTTAACACAGAAAGTACCTCAGGTTCAAGTTGCCCTCAGGCCACTATCAGTTCAGATAAATGCCATTTGGCCTAACCTCAGCTTCAAGGGTTTTCACAAAGTGCCTGGCAGTAGTAGTTGCCTTTCTAAGAAGGCAAAAGATTTCCATATTTCCTTATCTGGACGATTGGCTATTAGTGGGTCAGTCTCCAGACCAAGTCTAGTCTCACCTGCAAGTGACCCAGCAAGTGCTCACTTCCCTTTTCTTCTCAATCTTCCCAAGTCAGTTCTCGAACCAGTCCAGCTCCTTACCTTCATAGGGGCAGAACTGGATACACTCAGAGCAAGAGCCTTTCTTCCTCCAGAAAGGGCAAGGGCTCTTATGGAACTAGCTTCTTCCTTCAGCCTTCAGGTATCTTGACCAGCAAGGTATTTCCTCTAGCTCTTG
Source organism: Neoceratodus forsteri (assembly GCA_016271365.2). NCBI lineage: Eukaryota > Metazoa > Chordata > Ceratodontiformes > Ceratodontidae > Neoceratodus > Neoceratodus forsteri. The sequence goes on along the minus strand of CM057459.1, from coordinate 274,188,825 downwards.
GGCCACATGGCAGCTTCAACAGCAGTGGTCCAAGGGCAAGATTCCAGATGAGGGTATTCAGTTCCACCTGAGAGTTTTCTGGTCTCAGAGAAAGGACTCCCTTACCAAACTGATTCCAGTGACTCCGACCTTGATCCAGGCCCTCCAGTGGTGGCAGGATCAGGACAATTTAAGGCAAGGTGTTCCTTTTGTTGCTCAGCCTTGTTCAGTGGTCCTTACCATGGATGCTTCTCTTCTGGGCTGGGAGCCACCTGGGATCCCTGCTGCCCAAGGCCTGTGGTCCCCAAGAATCCCTTCTCCACATCAATATTCTAGAGCTCAGGGCAGTTTTCTAGCTCTAAAAGCATTCTCTCAGTCAGTTCAGAACAAGGTGGTTCAAGTCAGAACAGACAACACTACTACCATGTGGTACATCAACAAGCAGGGGGCACTCGATCCATGGCCTTGTGCACAGAAGCCATGAAGTTGTGGTCCCTGGCTTATTCCCTGCAAGTCTCTCTTGCAGCAGTTCCTGCTTTCAGGCAAGGGCAATGTGCTAGCAGATGCACTGAGCAGGATTTCTCAGGGCCATCACAAATGGTCCCTGGACCCTCAGGTATTGAAGTGATTTTTTCAAGGTGGGGCACTCCAGAGATAGATCTCTTTGCAGCCCCAGATAATCACCAACTCCCTCTCTTTTGTTGCAGACCTCCAGTCTTGGGCTCAGTCCCCTGGACGCCCTCATTCTGAATTGGGAAGGAAGTTTATGTATGCCTTTCCCCCTTCCCTCCTGTTCAAGTTTTAGTCAAAATAAGGTCTCAACCTTGCAAAGTGATTCTGGTTTCTCCAGATTGGGCCAGACAGCCCTGGTGCCCCCTGTTGCTGTCCCTAGCAGTCCATCTTCCCGCCTCTTCCAGGAATTACAACCTGTTAACATCCTCTCAGGGAAGATTTGGTACCCCAATCTTCAGTCTCTCAATCTCAAGGCATGGCTCTTGAAGAGTTAGAGTTTGCAGATCTGCATCTTTCCAAGGGGTTCTGGACATCATCAAGGCTTCTCGGAAGCCCTCCACCAGAAAGACTTACAACTCCCAATGGAAAGATTCAGCATTTGGTGCTCTAAGAAGAATGTTTCTCCAGACACTGCTGAATTGCCTACGGTTCTGGATTATATGGTCCATCTTAGTGGCCTAGGCCTCAGACCACCTACTCTCAAGGTACACTTGTCAGCTGTTTCTGCATTTTGTCTGTGAGGAAGCCTTCCTCACTATCTTCCCATCCGGTGTTCTGTAAATTTTTTAAAGTTGTTTCACCAATCCCCCTGTTAGAGACCCTGCCCCTGCCTGGGATTTGAATGTTTGCATTGCTCAGCTTATGCAACCCTCCTTTGAGCCTATGTCTTCAGCAGAGCTTAAGTACTTGACTTGGAAAACTGTGTTCTTGGTAGCCATTCCCTCTGCCAGGCGTATCAGTGAATTGCAAGACCTGTCAGTGGAGCGTGATTTTGTTTCCTTTCATAGGGATAAAGTGGTCCTTAGAACCAATAGAAGGTTCTTGCCCAAAGTGGTTTCAGACTTCCATTTAAACCAATCTATGTCTCTCCCTGTTTTCTTCACTGATCATTCTTCCTCAGGAGAGAGGGCTACACAGTTTAGATGTCAAAAGTGCCCTTAGTTACTACATAGAGCATACCAAGGGTCACAGGTTTGACTCCTCCAGTTGTTCCTCACTTATGGAGAAGTGGGAAAGAGCAAACCTGCCACAAAGATCTATTGCCAGGTGGATTGTGTCTTGTATACAGTTCTGCTATGAAAAACTGGGAAAAACTCCACCCTCAGGCCTGAGGGCTCATTTCACAAGAGGTATAGCTGCTTCCCGGCTGCAGCCAGGGATATCCCTCTCCCAGAAATTTGTCAAGCAACCACCTGGAAAACTGTCCATACCTTTACCAAGCATTATTCTCTGATATCCAGGCTAGGAGTGATGCTTGGTTTGGCTACAGCAGTACTTCATAGCCTATTCCCAAAGTAGGTTCTGTCCCTCCTCCTTGGAGGTACTGCTGGTAGTCTACAATTGTCAGAATACAGCAAGATTTCATGTTGTTTGAAGAAAAATTACTCACCCTAGTAATTATATTTCTTCTAATGGAGTCTTGCTGTATTCTGACCTCCCTCCTCTTCCCTCTCAGAACCTGTTTTTGGGAAGTGGTGGGCAGGTGCAGTGTTGCACCCCAGGGGTGTATTTGCTGGCACCCTCCTCCCTTTTGTTTGGGTTCGTATTTATTATTGTTATTTTTGAGTACATTGGGTTTAGTTTTTGGGTTTCCTGACTTGAGTCTTCTTTGGGAATCCAAAACTTTTCAGCCAGTTGGCTAGTAGAATTTTACAATTTCACATAGAATTTTTAGTTTAGTTGGGCTCGTAAGAATCTGAAGGTTTAGATTCAAAACACTCCAGACAGAGACTTCAACTGAGCTCAAGCTCAGCATTCCATGCCCTGCATGGAAAGTTAACCATAGTTCTCCAGGGCAGTTCAAAGGTTGGGAATCACTGCAGTTATCAGAATACAGCAAGACTCCATTAGAAGAAATATAATTACTAAGGTGAGTAAATTTTTCTGCTTGATCTTTCTGTGTATCTTCACCATTCATCACTGTTTCTCACCCTCCATTCCCTCTTGGGCCTCAGTCTCTGGGTAATGCCTCCTCCCTGTTTGTTTTCTCCAAATGGTGATGCTTGTGGTCCTTCTTCTGATACCTCTTGATTCTGCTCCTCTTCTGGGGGTGTTGGGGTGTCTTGGGAAGACAAGCAGGAGGCAACCCTCTTTGTTAGCAATCACGGGGTATTCTTGCCATCCTGATGGGATCCTCCTGTATTGGTCGGAACCGTCCTTGGATCCACACTCTGTTTTAATCTAAAACTCTAGGGGTTCTCTTTAAGGCAGTGTTGGTAGGGCCCTAGTGATCCCTTCCTTCCTTTTATAACCACTGCTTTAAGTGGTCTCCTCTTACAGGGTTCCCCTCTAGGGAATCTCATTCATGCCTTTTAAAATAATCCTCCCTGGCTTCATCTCTCCTCCTTCTGAGGTGGCGCTCCTCTAAAATCTCTTGGGAGGCTTATTTTTGTCAGGAGCACCCTGCTTTGGAGTGGGTCCTGTCCCCACTCTGGGATATTTTTAAACAAGAGGAGGAGACATTGGCCTGCAACTCTTATTGGATCCATTGAGGACTCCTCGGAACTGGTGCCCTGCCTTACCTCTCCTGGGCTTCAAGTCAGCCATTCCCTCTGAATAGTTTTAAGTTAGAGGTTTCTTCTCCCTTCCTTTTTGGAGAAAAGAAATATGGCTTAAAAGCAGTGGTGTCATTCTTCAGCCTCGAGCAGTCCTCTGGACCCTGCAAGTGAGGTATAGTGTCTCCTCTCTCTTCTACTTTCTTTTCTCTCCCTTTTTCTATCCCTTTCTTGCTTGGGGCCCCTGTCCCAGACCCTTAGGCTTCTTCTTCTTTCTTCTGTCCTCTTACCTGGCTTTATTCCTTCCTTGATTTTTATATCCTTTCCTTTTCCTATCCCTCAGGCTCCTTGCCCGCCCTCTCTCTTCTTTCCTAACCACTCTCTGGCATGCAGAACTGGGACTGAGGAGGAGTTGGCGTCAGTTATTGGCCAGCCCACGAGCACCTATGCATTGGCCTTGAGGTGGTGCCACCTTATCATCAGCTCCTCAGCTTTGCAAAAAAGCCCTGCAGGATCCTGATCCTCGGCCAGAACCCACCAGTGATGAATGGTGAATATACACAGAGATCAAGAATTAAGGTAAGTACATAATTTTCATATCCTCCCTTTTCAGTCTTGC